>JALAZF010000063.1:4235000-5598750 GCA_022829125.1 Lathyrus tuberosus
AAATAAGTTATGAAAACTGAGGTTGTCACACAAAATAAAATATGCATATTATTCTAAAATTGTAGATACACTTTCCTCAAAGTTACTAGAAATACTCTCACCATCTCAAAATAAAGTTAGATTTATAAAATTTATTTATCCCAAAATATTTATCACTTTAGTTTATCAATAAAAAATTTATTTTTATTTTTCAATTGTATCCTCTAATTAATACATTTAATTTATTATTTTCTCACTTCGTATTAATGCTAATTCAAATATATCAATAATTGATAAAAATAATTTGATAAAATTATTGTTCTATCTTTCATTTATTACATTTTTTTTAATATACCTTTATTTTAGAACGGAAGAAGTAAAATTTAACTTAATTTGTAATTAAATAAACAATGTATCTTGATTGCGTAATAGACTTAATATATTTATTATTCAATAAATTTTAAAAAAATTATCTTATAAATAGGATAAAAAAGAGTATTTTATTTTTAAAACACCACAAGATTATTTGAAAGAATGATAAGATGATATTTGTAGACTTACTCACAAAAGTTGAGTTATGGAAACTTGTCACACAATAAAATACTCCATTAAATTTTATTTATAAGAGAAAATTAATTTTTTAAATTTATTAAATAATTAATATATTTGATAAATATATTGATTATTTAATAAAATTAAAAAGTAAATTTTTTTATATAAATAAAATCGGAGATAGCATGTAGATTATTTTTAAATTTTAGATAAACTTTTTTTTAAGTAAAAAAAAGTAAAGTTCAGCTTAACTTTTTCATTTTATTAGTCGTAAAAGATATACTACTTGAGTCAGAAAGTCAAAGTGCGAATTCAAGATAATGTATTGAAACTTGTGTTGTCACACGCATAACACGTCGTTCCCCTTTTTCTGTTTCATTTCGAAATAAGACAAATTTTCAACTGAAACTACATTTATTTTCATGTTAATCCTCTTACTCTTAAAGAGGTGATTCATACTATGTTAGTATAATTTATACTTTAATTTTTATATAATTTATTTTATTTTATAATTTATTATAAATAATAAATTTCAGTCATTTTATTGTAAAGGCAATAGTTTTTGTTAAAGTGATTAATTCTACAAATTGTATATGTTTTAAGTTTATTTGATACTTTATTAAATAATTTTAAACAAATTAATTATAAAACCCTATTAAACATATTTTGAGAGAATATTCTAGCACTTTTAAAAAAATGGTATAATTTGTAATAAAAAAAATTATATATTTATAATTTTACAATTTTTTAAAAATAATTATAAATAATTTAAAAAAAAAACTTCTAAAATTTATATTTTCAAAAATGGATGATTATAATTTTTTTTTTTTTAAATTTTGTTCTATGTATAACAATATGTCAGACACAATGTTGGAACAATGTGTATGACAAGTGTAATGCATAGTTGATAGAATAAAGGGAGAATATAAGCAACACCGAAATTGATAATTCAGTTCGGTAAAAAGCCACCTACATGTGAACGCTCATAGTTCAATGTCTATTTTTCTAATACTACATGTGAACTTCGACCCATAATCTTTTTGAATCTGCGACCCCTTTCACTTTCACTCAAACACTCTTCTAAGTGTTTGAACAACTACAATAGTATATGAATGATGTTTCAAACTTACAACTCAAATACTTTATTCTACTAACCTATGATTAACATGCAGGAATAAAGTATTACACAAAAACAAACACAAGACTCAAAACAAATTAATACGCCAAGCTTAGTAATGCAAGGCTTGAGTTTTCACAATGGAGAATGTCTCTTTAAATAGCAATA
Source organism: Lathyrus tuberosus (assembly GCA_022829125.1). NCBI lineage: Eukaryota > Viridiplantae > Streptophyta > Magnoliopsida > Fabales > Fabaceae > Lathyrus > Lathyrus tuberosus. The sequence goes on from JALAZF010000063.1 coordinate 4,236,817, forward strand.
ATTGTCCAACTTCAAAGAACATTAGAGTTTAGGTCTTGAACATGGTTGGCCTTCTCAAAAGCGCAAGAAACCAATCTTCAATAATGTCGATTGTAAAACTTTAGTTGATTAAATCTTGAACAAATTCGAATTCCTCAAATTTAATCTTGCTAAAAAAGTTTTTGAATAAACCTATATTAATCCAAAACATGCACAAAAGTCAAATCCCTTTTATGTATAAAAGGAAACAAACCCTTAAAATCGCGAGAATTACTCAAATTAGCTTACGTGTGAAGCAACCTAGAGCGAGACAATATATCTCACATGATGAAGGACATTATTCTTAATATGTTGCTTTGTTACTGAAGTGTCTTGATCACATTGAGACAAGAGCTCTCACATCTTGGCAGAACATCTTGCTTCATATGTTGTCTATAAAATGTTATCAATCAAATGTAATAACATCTTTATAATGCTATAAATCTCAATATTTGAGTTTTAAAGACTTGTGCAAATTAAGATTTATCGTGTTTATTAAAAAAAGAACTATAAATCTTTTAAGGATTAATAGTTTGACCTGAATATCTTTGGTTGGGCTTCTAAGGTATTGGTCCACCAAATATATAGTACATTTGTAACATGAAATGGACTTACAAATGGCGTAGTTAGGTGGTGAGCACATGATCCAGTCTAACTTAGTACTCCTCAATCATAAAATTTAGGAGAACATGGCGAGCCACGAGTTATGATAGTAACTCAAGTCATCCCAATTTCAATATGCTTTTTAAACTCCCCATCATGGAGGATATATGATTCACTTCATTCATCCCATTATCACATCAAAACCAGGAGGCATGTAGATGAATTTAAAGATACCAAAACTTCTCTTCTTAACAACCCCAAGTCAGGTAAATAAGCTTATAAATATGCTAACGAGACAACTGGGTAATTCATTTACTCTTTTACATATTATAACACAAAAATTCCTCTTACTTATCTTATCGCAGGTACCCAGTTGGTACCTACTGCATGGCTCGATAAATCTAAATCGAACTGCACTCTTATATGAAACACCAGTTTCCCTAATCATTTTTTGACAATGGTGAGATGTGGCATCACCAGAAATAGTAGTGGCGACCAAAGAGCCAAGAGATGTAGAGCATTATAGAAGAGTTATCTCACATCAAAAAAATCTTCTAAGATAAAGTTTTACATCTCCAGCAACAACGATGACACAATGATGACCCATCCGGGGACATGGAGATTTTAGACTCACAAACCCTATCTGATGAAATCTAGGATGCACCTGTATGAGAGAACTTCAACTCATCATCGACGATAATATTTTACGAGAAAAGTAAGCCATAGGAGCACATCATTACTATTAACACTCAGAAGGCAATAGCATGCTCCATCAAATTACTAAAGTGTAAGATCATGGGCGGTACGTTCAAGGAGGCGACTTGAGGTGGTATATGAACCTACCTAGATTCTTAATGACTATCTACCTAGACCTTTCGAGGAAGGTGATTTATCAGTTCTCAGTGAGAAAACATCGAAAGGTGTCAACAACCAGTTTGTTCAATGTTCGCCATAAACACATGGGTATTGGATATTGTATATGCTTTTCAAATTTTTAATAATGTGTAGGGGCTAAAAGGGAATAGAGAATTTGAAGAAGGTAAAGTTGAACTACAAGTTGGTAATGGAGCAAATGTTGTTGCTTTATCTGTAGGAATTTCTGAACTGAGTTTACTTAGTGGTTTATTAATTCACTTGGAGAACTGATATTATTTACATGCAATTAGCGAAAATATTATTATGATTCATTGGTTAGACAAATTTCATTTTTCATTTATAATTAAGAGTAATTGTTTCTCTATTTTTTTATTGATATATTTTATACCACTACATAAATGAACAATGAATTATATGTCATTGATCTTGAAATGTCAATTTATAACATTAATACTGAAAGGATGAAATCTAATGAGTTAAATTTGACTTGCCATTAGCATTATCTATTTGCTCATATAAATGAGAAATACATTTCCAAACTCCATAAAGATGGACTCTTGGAATCATTTGATTATGAGACATGCAAATCATGTTGACCTGGAAAGATGACAAAATCCTTATTCAGGGAAAAAGGTGAAAGGGATAATGATCTTTTGGACCTCATACATACTGATGTATGTGGACCACTAGACACATCATCTTGAGGAAGTTTTTAATACTTTATCACATTTACTTATGATTACATTAGATATGGTTATGTGTATTTAATGAAACACAAATCTTAATCCTTTGAAAAGTTTAAAGTATTCAAAACTGAAGTACAAAACCAACTAAGTAAGAATATTAAAACGCGTCGATCAGATGAAGTGTGAATATTTAATCTTAGAATTTGATGACCTAATAAAAGAGAGGGGGATTATATCCCAACTTAATATTCCTAGAACACCATAAAGGAGTGGTATATCTGAGAGAAGAAATTGAATCTTGTTAGATACAATATGATCTATGATTAGTCACGATGATCATCCAAAGTCCTTTTGGGAACATGCTCTATTAACAATATCTTACACACTTAACCATGTTTTATCCAAAATAGTTTAGAAGACACCATATGATATATGGAGTGGTAAGATACCTCATATGTCTTACATGATGATTTCGAGTTGCGAAGTTTATGTGAAATGACAAATTTTAACTAAGCTTGAGCCCAAATATAATAAATGATTCTTTGTGGGTTATCCTAAAGAAACAATATCGTATTACTTCTAAAATCCTTCTGAGGGAAGAGTGTTTATCACTAAAACTAGAGTATTCTTGGAAAAATACTTTACTTTCAAAGGAAACAACGGGGGGAAAATGGAGTCTGAAAAATTCAAAAATGACAAAGTTGTGACGCACCTATTGAGGAACAAGACCCGAAAACACAAGAAGTCGTGGAAAAGCAACCTTCTCATGTAGAACAAGAATAATATAGGTCATACAGGATACGACATTAACCTGAGAGATATGAATATCTCATAATGATCAAGGTGATCTATTACTCATGGATCAATATGATATTGTGAACTACCAAGAAGTCATCACTAGTCTTGAGTCAGTGATATGTTGTTAAATACTGCTCACTATTATTATATTAAATGTAATTTGATATAATTGTCAACTTCATAAGAATCCATAGAGTCACACGCAAAAGGATAAATTGATGTGAGAAAAGAAATAAGTGAGGCTTATTTGATTGTTCGATCTTACGATGCACTAGCATTAACTAGAGAAACGTGTTATACTGTAAGGTGCACTATACACAAGTGTAATATTGAACATCGAAAGGTAAAATACACTTAAGTAAAATAAGGAACAACGTAAGGTACTATGTACTTAAGTAATATACAGGACACCGTAAGATATAATTCACTTAAGTAGTACATTGTAAGGTACGATATGCACACTTAAAAGAAATTCATTGGGCATTTTAGTTTATTGAAACAAATAATTGTCTAGGAGTTCTATAAATTAAGACTCAAGCACACTCCAATGCATAGTTTGGGTAACCTATCCTTGATATACTCCTATACCTTTGTTTAACAAAAAGATCTAGTATTGATATGATAAATCTTACTAACTCTCGTGATTCTTCTCCATTACCACACATATCTTCATCTAATGTATTGATGATCCTTGTTCTAATCTTTTCAATATCAAGAATTAACTTGTTGAACATTTCTAGCTTGCTTTAGGCAGAGACGATTGACCAACGATTTTGTCATGTACAAACCTTCGAGTTTTGTCCACACATCCGCTAGTGTCTTCTCCTTAGAGACTTGTCAGAGAACCCTATCACCAAGGCTTAATATGATGGCATTATGGGCTTTCTCGATCATCACCTTATTCTCTTTCTCTGTTAGAGCATCATCCATCTTCTCTAATCCTTTCAACGCTTCTAACAAACCCTGTTGGACCAGTAGGGATTGCATCTTCAAGCACCACAAACCGAAATCATTTACACCGGTGAATTTCTCAATATCATACTTTGTTGATAGCATTTTCTCCTCCACGCTCACCACACCAGCTTTTTATGAATTGATATCATCTAGAATAAACCAAAACTATGAGAAAGATTGAGTTTTTTTGAACAAACACAAGAAACATTATTAGCTTTTACGAAAGAGAGAGAAAAAGGGAGAAGAAGAGAATCAAGATTGGTTCTTACTGCTTTACTATTCACTTACTCAATAAGGGTTCAAAGATTACAAGTTAATAGCAACAATTAACCTCTCTCAACAACCTGAGAGAACTAGTCTATTTATAGATTACTAAGCTAACTTAGGCTATAAGCTAACTTAACAATTGGGCTTACAAGCAAGGCCTAATTCGACATGCTAACTTAAATACTAAGCTAAGATATTTCAACAACATGCTTGAACAGACTTCGACTACAACATGCACAACTTCTGTCGAACCATGAAGTTATCCTTTTCCAGGCTAGAGTTCGATCCAAATATCACAGTATTAATGATCCTTAACATTGGTCAGGTTTCTATCGATCCTAATATTCAAAATCACATACATCATCACCAACACCAAACTAATGTATTGGTCTCACCATTACAAAAAATATAAGTGAGACTTTGAATCATATGTGTCAACATGCATGGCCAAATAAAGCTACAAACTAGTCTATCACCATAATAAGTGGCTTTTCTTTGTAACTTTTTCCTTCTTTTTAATAATATTTATTCAGTTATGATGTCATAGTTTTTATTTAATCATGCATGTTTTGTCTTGGAAATCTACACTCCACTATGTAATTTTTATGGATTGTATATTCAAATGTTTTTTGTAATATTTGTTTTATTTTAAATGTATTTTCTTGATAAAATGGTCACTATTCCAAATAATATATTCTAGGCTTAAATAGTCTGTTGGTCCCTTTAAGTTAGCGAGTTTTTGATTTTGGTCCCTGTAATTTATTTATTTTGGTCTGAGTCCTTATATCTCACTTTTTTGTCTAAGTCCATAAAGCCAAAATCCATAAGAAAATCTGAAGGAAAATCCGCAGGAAACCTATATTCGCGCGTAAAAAGTGAGATATAGGGACTCAGACAAAAAAAATAAATTACAAGGACCAAAATAAAAAACTCACTAACTTACAGGGACCAAAAGTGCATTTAAGCCTATATTCTATGACAAATCTTTCACCTTAGCCAATGAAATATCAAGGTTTAAATTAAAGGCACGTCATATTTTATTTTATTTTTAAAAAAAATACTACTTATTTTCTCGGTTGAGCTCGCAAATGAAGGGAAAAGTATCCAGGGGATATGCCTTCGAATTATAACAATTGAATTTTAGTAGCTTTTAATTTTTTTTTATATTTTTGCTTATGATCTATTACTTCAATTAAGTAGGCAACCTAGGGAAAAGTATTCAGGGGACACGTCTTTGAATCCCAGCAACTGCATTTTAGCATCTTTAATTAAAATTTTTAGGTATTGTTTATGACATATTACCTCGGTAGAGTTTGCAATCAAAGGGACAAGTATATTATTTTTAATTTATTTTTTATTTATGACATATTTTTAATACACCAATTTTGTCCAGACATTTTTAAACTTTCAAGTGACCAGTTTTCTTGCACTCAGAAAGAAATTTCAGTTTCTCATACAGATTAGTTGAATCAATTTATTAACCGCGCGTAAAATCAGTGAACAATATTTTCAAGTTTGGGCTTACAACTGTCAGTTATACTAAACTATATTATGTGTAGTTTAATTTGGTGTGCTCTTTTATTCCGCATCTGCGCGCGTTTGTATCTTGATCAGTTTGAGCCTTTTCATTCGTGTATTTTTAACTGTGTATTTGATCTGCGACTGTCTGTAATACCCCGTATTTTTATTACTCCGGATAATATTATATTGTGATCGACTGAGCCCAGTGTACTCTGAGAAATTATTTGACAAAATAATTAGCGTAACTGTGGAGCTTAGAACAAATCCAATCAATATTATCTGACTCTGAGACATTTTATTAATTTGGACTTAAGAGATTTTTTGGACATTTAGTAGTATTATTTACTAATACTAGTTTACTACTTATTCCTTTTCCTCCCATTTTCCAAACAAAAGAAAAAGATAGTAAGAAAGAGAGAGAAAGAAGAAAGAAGGAAAGAAAAAGGAAAAGAAGGAGAAAAAGAGGAGAAAGAGGAATTTGAAGAAAATCCAAGAGCAAATCATCATCCATTCATCCAATCCTTGCCCAATCATCTCATTCTCTTCATTTTCATCATCCCTCCAAGGTGGGTTCTAGTTAGTACCAATTTTTAGAAGTTTTGGAATTGTTTGGTTTAGGTCGAATTTATGGAAATCGATGTTTTAACGGTTAGAATTTGTTAGAAATTGAAATGAATGATCAATATGATTATAGAAACATGTGTTGTTGATTATTTTAATGTTTTGTTTGATTTTGATGATTTTGGAAAAGTTAGGTTTATAGAACTTTTGTGTTCTTGATGAAATGTGTGTTGTGAAGTTATTGTTGTGCAAACCATGCTCAAACTATGTTGTTGAACCTCTGGTGGTAGTTGTTGGTGGTTTGGAGGAGGTTTGGGGTATAGGAAAATTCTGTTGTTGCTTTGGTATTTTTCTGAGTTTCGCAGAGCGCGCTTAGCGCGCAGAAGCCCACTCAGCGCAGTGTTGAATTCCTGCAACCCCTCCAGGCAGAAGCTTGCGCGCTTAGCGCGGGCAGGGGCGCGCTTAGCGCGACCTGGGACTTGAAGTTTTCTTCCAAAATGGGAAAATTCATAACTTTCGACTCGTTTATCGGATTCCATCATTCTTTATATCGATGTAAAGCTGAGAAGATATTCTATGCAATGGAGATGAAATATGTCGATTTTACCGACCGAATAAATAATCGGGAAAGTTCAAAAGTGTTTTAATTATGTTTTAATTGTTATAAATTATTCTATTATGAAATTGTGAGATGCCTTGCCTATCCTATTATTGTTTAACATGATTGTAATTGAATATGCATGTTAATATGGAAAAAGAATAGAAAGAGTGAGGAAAACCCCCTTATGAACTATAGGAGAATTTAGAAGGTTTGGAGACACTAGTATGGAACATGTTGGTTAACCTTTGTGGTTTGAAAGGCAAGAGAGGCCTTGAGGCATGATAGCCTAGTGATTGTCGAATACAATCATGTTCGTGTGTGTGATTACGTAATCGTAACCGGTTTATCTTGAGTGTAGTTTCATGAGTCTCGGACTCCTCTGAAATAGATGCATAACTACTTGGCAGGTTTGATTCCCCGTATTGTACAAATGACGCCCATGGAGCGTATGCTTATGATGGTTAATGGCCCGTGTGAAGTGATGGTTCATAACGGTTAATGGCCCGTAGAACCCGAATCCATTCGTATGTCAAGTAGATTACAAGGATCTATGACTCGGGTCGCCTTCTAGACGTAGAAGCGGACGGGAACAAGAGGTACCTTGGTATGGTTATCGATTAGTGATACTTTTGAGTTGATGAACTCACGGCATGTATCCATATAGTGTGAGAATTGAAATGTGAACTCAAGAGTCATTTTCCCCTTTTCCCCGGACTTGAGTTAGGATTGTTAGAACCTTGTTAATCCGAGAGAATCCATAAGATAGGGAACTCACTGAGATTTGATGTATCTCACCCCACGTTGTTGATGTATTTCAGGTGCTTCAGGTTCCGAGAAGGGTAAGGATAAGGTCGTGTGATCTTTTCCTTGCTTGTTGATGGCTAGTTTCCGTAGCGAAGTGTATTTTGGGATCATTGTTGATCTAGTTCTTAGTTTTTATCATTTGATCATATTGTGTATAATATGCCTTAGGTTTTTGTACTTTGTACTTTAGGGCATTTGTTTGTATACAATGTGTTAACTAGGAGCTTATGTGTTTCAGTACCAAACACTTGGATCTATATATAATATTTATGCTTTGATGTATGTGTTTTATATATGGGTGTTACAGTTGGTATCAGAGCAGGTCGTATCCTCGACCTAGCCATGAAATAGTATAAGTATTTCTTTCCGTTTCATATACGTTGTGTCGCCATTGGTCTTAAGTGTTATATTTATGGCATTGAGCATGATCAACTTAATCATATTTATATGACCTTTAGGAACATGGCTGAAGGACGTAGAAACACTCGTGGCAGACCCCGCACCACTCCTGAGGGGACGAATCCGCCGGGCGGCGATGGCAATGCTCCTCTGTATCAGTTTATGCAACAGATGCAGCAACAACAAAATCTATTCATGCAGTAAATGGTGCAACAAATGAATGGAGGTTTGCATCCTACGGTAGTTGTTCCAGAAGCTGAAGGTGGGAAATTCCGGGATTTTATCCACATGAATCCCCCATAATTTCATGGTGGATTAGATCCCGTGAAGGCTCACGAATGGATTTCTGGTATGGAGAGGATTTTCTTGATAGTCCAGTGCAGCGAGGAGAATAAAGTGTTATTCGTCTCTCACTCATTGAAGGGTCCCGCTATGAGATGGTGGGAGAGTGCTTCGACTTTAATGGTTATCCAGGAGGTTCCAAAGGTTTGGGAGCAGTTCAAGGTTGTTTTCATGGAGAAGTATTTTCCGAGCTCTTTGAGAACTCAGAAAGAGTTTGATTTTCAACAACTAAGACAAGGTAACATGACTGTGGCCAGTTATGCTGAAAAGTTTGAAGACATGGCTGCTTATTCTAGGCAGGCTATGTATGCTCCAGATGAGAGGTGGAAGGTGGACCAATTTATTTTTGGACTTAGAGCTGAAATATTCCATAGTGTATCTCAGAGGGAGTTCACTACTTATGCCGAAGTTCTAAGACAATGCTATGTAGCTGAACATAGTTTGAAGAAAGTCCAAGCGGAAGGTGTTACGAGTAGGGTGAATCAAGGGGATCGCGGAAGATCCAACCAACAATTCAGGCCTAGGCAACAAGCCTTCAAAGGAAAGCAAGTTCAAGATTCAAGGGCGAGTACACCTCCGGTGTGTCGCACTTGTGGAAGGATGCATTATGGAAGGTGTGGTATAGACAATGTGAAGTGTTACCAATGTTAGAAGGTGGTTCATTTGAAAAGGGATTGTCCTCAGAATAGGACTCAACCACAAGGAAGGGTTTACACTTTAGATGCAAGGAAGAAGAAAAGTGACAACTCTTTAATTTCTGGTATGTGCTTCATTAACGGATTTCCTTGTTTCGTTTTATTTGATTGCGGAGCTACACACTCTTTTGTATCGATGCAATGTATGGAGCGACTTGGGTTGCGGACCGTTCCTTTGTCTCCTCCTATGGTGGTCACTACCGCCATGGGTGAAATAGTTGAGACACCGTTGATGTGTGAAAACTGTGTTTTGTCGGTGGACGGTAGAGTTTTTCAGATTGATCTTATTTGTCTACCGCTTAAGAAAGTTGATGTCGTTTTGGGAATGGATTGACTTTCTGCTAATTCGGTGTTTATTAGGTGTGAAGAGAAGCTTATCATCATTCCGTCTATTGAGGCCACACCAAAAGATGTTTTAACAACTATTCTAGAAGGTACGGTTGGTATGATAAATTTCTTGTTTGAAGAAGAAAAATCTATTCTGTTGGTTCTCACTAAGGAAGGGAGTAGCGACCTTCAAGTTTCAAACATTCCTGTAGTTTGCGAGTTTTCCGAAGTCTTCCCCGAAGATGTCACTTCTCTTCCTCCGGAGAGGGAAGTGGAATTTTCTATTGACCTGGTACCGGGAACGGCTCCTATATCCGTTTCTCCGTACCGGATGGCACCTTTGGAGTTAAGAGAATTAAAGGGACAATTGGAGGAGCTTATGGCTAAGAATTTTGTTAGACCTAGCGTCTCACCGTGGGGAGCTCCAGTATTGTTAGTAAAGAAGAAGGACGGTGGGATGCGGTTGCGTATCGACTATCGTCAGCTGAATAAAGTCACCATTAAGAACAAGTATCCCTTGCCCATGATAGACGACCTATTAGATCAATTGAAAGGAGCCTGTGTGTTCTTGAAGATTGATTTAAGGTCAGGTTATCACCAAATCCGAGTGAAGAGTTCCGATGTACCTAAGACTGCATTTAGGACCCATTATGGTCATTACAAATTCTTAGTGATGCCTTTCGGTGTGACTAATGCTCCAGCTGTTTTTATGGATTATATGAATCGGTTATTTCAAGCTTACTTGGATCTATTTGTTGTGATCTTCATTGATGACATTCTTATCTATTCCCATACTCCACAAGAGCACGGAGGACATTTGAGAATCGTCTTATCGATCTTACAAGAGAAGCAACTTTTTGCCAAGTTAAGCAAGTGCGAGTTCTGGATGTCTGAAGTTAGCTTTCTTGGTCACGTTATATCACAGGGTGGTGTAGCGGTGGATCCGTCAAAGGTTGAAGCTGTGATTAATTGGGAGAGACAGAAGGATGTATCGGAAATTAGAAGTTTCTTGGGTCTAGTAAGTTACTACAGAAGGTTTATCAAATACTTTTCGCAATTAGCATTGCCAATGACTAAGCTTACTCGGAAGGATTGCCCCTTTGAGTGGGATTCGGCGTGTGAACAAAGTTTTATGAGTTTGAAGGAAAGATTGACTACAGCTCCCGTTCTGATTATTCCCGATCCTAGCAAGTCGTATGAGGTATTTTGTGATGCGTCTAAAATGGGATTGGGAGGCGTTTTAATGCAAGGAAGTCACGTGGTGGCTTATGCTTCTCGACAATTGAAAATTCACGAGAAGAATTATCCAACCCACGATTTGGAATTAGCGGCGGTGGTGTTTACTTTGAAAGTGTGGCGTCACTATTTATATGGAGTACATTTTGAAATGTTTAGTGACCACAAGAGTTTAAAGTACCTCTTTGACCAAAAAGAATTGAATATGCGTCAAAGGAGGTGGATGGAATATTTAAAGGATTATGGGGAATTTGAATATCAATTCTAATTTAAGAGTTGAAATTCAACAAGGACAATTATTAGATGAGAAGTTGCAAGAGATGCTAAGTCAACCGGGTTTTGTGCACGCTAGCAATGGAATGTTTATGTTTAACCAAAGAATTTGCGTTCCGAACGATGCAACTTTGAAAAGAAGGATTTTAGAGGAAGCGCATAAGGGTACCTTCACTATACATCAGGGTTCTTCAAAGATGTATCAAGATTTAAAGAAGGACTATTGGTGGTCCGGTATGAAAAGAGATGTTGCGGTCTTCGTGTCGGAATGTACGGTATGCCAACAAGTTAAGATTGAACATCAAAGACCGGGTGGATTACTGCAACCATTAGAAATCCCAATTTGGAAATGGGATAGTATTTATATGGATTTTGCAGTAGGTTTACCCCGTACGCAAGGTGGTTATGATTCAATTTGGGTAATAGTAAATCGGTTGACAAAGTCGGCGCATTTCTTGGTCGTGAAGACTACCTCCAAAGCGAGTCATCTTGCAAGGTTGTTTACTACCGAAATTGTGAGATTGCATGGTATTCCCTCTAATATCGTGTCGGATAGAGATCCAAAGTTTACTTTAAGGTTTTGGAAAGTTTTTCAACAAGCCATGGGGGTGGAGTTGCGTTTGAGCACGTCTAATCATCCACAGACGGATGGTCAGACTGAGCGAACGATACAAACGATGGAGGATATGTTGAGAGCTTGTGTGTTAGAGAGTAAGGGGAATTGGAAGGAACTTCTACCATTGATTGAGTTTTCTTATAATAATAGTTATCATGCGAGCATCGGTATGGCTCTGTATGAGGCATTGTATGGGAGAAAATGTAGAACACCTTTGTGTTGGGCGGAGGTCAGTGAAGATAGAATTTTGGGACCCGAAATTATCCAAGAGACTACGGAAAAGATTCGAATGATCCATGAGAAAATTAAACAAGCACAAGATCGACAAAAGAGTTATGCAGATAATCGGAGGAGACCTTTAGAATTTGAAGAAGGTGACCATGTGTTTTTGAAAGTTACTCCGAGATTAAGACTGAAAGGACCGTTTAAGTCACGAAAGTTAAGTCCGAGATACGTAGAACCGTATCAAGTTTTAGAAAGGATTGGCGAAGTAGCGTACAGGTTGGCCTTACCTCCTTCTCTGTCGGAAATGCATGATGTTTTTCATGTATCTCAACTTCGCAGATTTGTTCCAGATCCTCTTCAGCCAATTCTACCGGATACGATTGAAATAGAAGCAGACTTGACTTTTGAACCTCAACCGAGTTGCATTGTGGGAAGAGAAACGAAAGTATTAAGGAACAAGGATATTCCTCTCGTCAAGGTGCAGTGGGATGTAACGCATCCGGGTGACGCAACTTGGGAACTTGAATCGGAATTGCGAGATGCTTACCCTCATCTGTTCAGGTAATCTTTTAAATTCGAGGACGAATTTCTATTTAAGGGGGGGGGGGAGGATGTAATACCCCGTATTTTTATTACTCCGGATAATATTATATTGTGATCAACTGAGCCCAGTGTACTCTGAGAAATTATTTGACAAAATAATTAGCGTAACTGTGGAACTTAGAACAAATCCAATCAATATTATCTGACTCTGAGACATTTTATTAATTTGGACTTAAGAGACTTTTTGGACATTTAGTAGTATTATTTACTAATACTAGTTTACTACTTATTCCTTTTCCTCCCATTTTCCAAACAAAAGAAAAAGATAGTAAGAAAGAGAGAGAAAGAAGAAAGAAGGAAAGAAAAAGGAAAAGAAGGAGAAAAAGAGGAGAAAGAGGAATTTGAAGAAAATCCAAGAGCAAATCATCATCCATTCATCCAATCCTTGCCCAATCATCTCATTCTCTTCATTTTCATCATCCCTCCAAGTTGGGTTCTAGTTAGTACCAATTTTTAGAAGTTTTGGAATTGTTTGGTTTAGGTCGAATTTATGGAAATCGATGTTTTAACGGTTAGAATTCGTTAGAAATTGAAATGAATGATCAATATGATTATAGAAACATGTGTTGTTGATTGTTTTAATGTTTTGTTTGATTTTGATGATTTTGGAAAAGTTAGGTTTATAGAACTTTTGTGTTCTTGATGAAATGTGTGTTGTGAAGTTATTGTTGTGCAAACCATGCTCAAACTATGTTGTTGAACCTCTGTTGGTAGTTGTTGGTGGTTTGGAGGAGGTTTGGGGTATAGGAAAATTCTGTTGTTGCTTTGGTATTTTTCTGAGTTTCGCAGAGCGCGCTTAGCGCGCAGAAGCCCGCTCAGCGCGGTGTTGAATTCCTGCAACCCCTCCAGGTAGAAGCTTGCGCGCTTAGCGCGGGCAGGGACTTGAAGTTTTCTTCCGAAACGGGAAAATTCATAACTTTCGGCTCGTTTATCAGATTCAATCATTCTTTATATCGATGTAAAGCTGAGAAGATATTCTATGCAATGGAGATGAAATATGTCGATTTTACCGACGAACTAAATAATCGGGAAAGTTCAAAAGTGTTTTAATTATGTTTTAATTGTCATAAATTATTCTATTATGAAATTGTGAGATGCCTTGCCTATCCTATTATTGTTTAACATGATTGTAATTGAATATACATGTTAATATGGAAAAAGAATAGAAAGAGTGAGGAAAAACCCCTTATGAACTATAGGAGAATATAGAAGGTTTGGAGACACTAGTATGAAATATGTTGGTTAACCTTTGTGGTTTGAAAGGCAAGAGAGGCCTTGAGGCATGATAGCCTAGTGATTGTCAAATACAATCATGTTCGTGTGTGATTACGTAATCGTAATCGGTTTATCTTGAGTGTAGTTTCATGAGTCTCAGACTCCTATGAAATGGATGCATAACTACTTGGCAGGTTTAATTCCCCGTATTGTACGAATGGCGCCCATGGAGCGTATGCTTGTGACGATTAATGGACCGTGTGAAGTGACGGTTCATAACGGTTAATGGCCCGTAGAACCTGAATCCATTCGTATGTCAAGTAGATTACAAGGATCTATGACTCGGGTCGCCTTCTAGACGTAGAAGCGGACGGGAACTGGAGGTACCTTGGTATGGTTATCGATTAGTGATACTTTTGAGTTGGTGAACTCATGGCATGTTTCCATATAGTGTGAGAATTGAAATGTGAACTCAAGAGTCCTTTTCCCCTTTTCCCCGGACTTGAGTTAGGATTGTTAGAACCTTGTTAATCCGAGAGAATCCATAGGATAGGGAACTCACTGAGATTTGATGTATCCTACCCCATGTTGTTGATGTATTTCAGGTGCTTCAGGTTCCGAGAAGGGTAAGGATAAGGTCGTGTGATCTTTTCCTTGCTTGTTGATGGCTAGCTTCCGTAGCGAAGTGTATTTTGGGATCATTGTTGATCTAGTTCTTAGTTTTTATCATTTGAACATCTTGTGTATAATATGCCTTAGGTTTTTGTACTTTGTACTTTAGGGCATTTGTTTGTATACAATGTGTTAACTAGGAGCTTATGTGTTTCAGTACCAAACACTTGGATCTATATATAATATTTATGCTTTGATGTATGAGTTTCATATATGGGTGTTACACTGTCTGTTTTACTGAACTATATTGCGCATAGATTATTTTAGTACATTCATTTGTTTTTTTTGCATGTTTGTGCATCCGCGTTTTACTCGATTTTTTTCCTTTTTATTTCATTTTTATCAAAATAACTAAGAAAATTAAATAAGAATAAATAAAATAATTAGTTTGATTTTATTTGTTTTTGTTAAAAATATTTGTAATTCAATAAGACTCAATTAGTCACATACTTAGGCCCAAGGGCAATTTTGCCATTAAATTAATTTGAAAACCCTACATAGAGGGTATATAAGCTAAAGCAATGAGGACTAATAGGGAGGATAAGTCGTTGCTTCCCATTTTTCTCTCAAATCAGAAAGAACCTAAAATATAATAAAATAAAAAAGGAGAATAAGAACACTCTTCTTGTTCGTTGAAGCAAGCTCACTTCTCACCACATACGTCCGCCTTCGCCGTTATCTTCTTCAATAGGTCACCTTCATCAAACTCACCACCTCCAAATTCTGGCCCTCATAACTCATTTTCTACCACCAGTTTCTTCTTCAAACTTTCATTCCTTTCACCGCGATCCAACATCACCATACCAACCATCTTCTTCTTCAGTGAATAACCACACACTACACCCTTCATCTTCGGAAACCACTGTTCATCTCTCTTCCGTCCTCTTACACCTCACTCAACTGCACAAACTCCTTCTTCTCCGATCTCCCTCTGTGATATGCTTCTTCAACTTCGTTCACACCTCTAATCAAAACAGCATAACCATAACTACATATCCACTCCAATCTCCCTTCTTGTGGGTATATGTTGTTTGGCCGTGTTTGGCGTTATGTTTTTCATAATACGTTGCATTACATTACATCATCGCGTAAGTTAAGTCAAATATATGTGTTGCATGTTGTATTCCTTCTTGATTTAAATGTGTGTTGGTTATGGTTATGGTATGTGTGTTTACTTTTTGAAATTTTATTGCGTTGTTTTCCTGTGTTACGTTTCGTGTATTCACCTTGTGTTTTCTTTGCTTAATGTTGCATTGCTTCGCATTTCATCACACATACTTGCTTTTCGTTACAATTTGCGTGTTACCATTTAATTACGTTATCACAATTCGCACGTTAACTTTCATCGCGTTATAACTCTCGACCCTGCGTTTGAACTTGCGACCTCGTGTTAGAACTCGCGACCTCGCATTAGAAATTATGAGCTCGCGTTAAAACTCACGACCTCACGTTAGAAATCTTGACCTTGCATTACAATTCACGCCTTTCAATTAAATCAAAACCTTTTTACATTGCAAACTCAAATCATTTTACACAGATTAAACTCGATTAAATCATTTTTCATAAATCGGATGAAAAAGGACTAGTTTGGTGTATGCCACTCTTTTCCCCTAATATTTGAATACGAGCCGTATAGCTAGACCATTCAAATATTCGTTATCTATTCAAAACTTAATAACTCATTAAATTCAACTCTTCTCCTTTACGGATGAAAAAGAACTAATTGGGTGTATACCTCTTTTTTCCCCGAGTACTTGGATACGAGCCATATAGCTCGACCATTTGAGTGCTTGTCATCTTTAAGGAATCCTGACCTGATCATACCAAATCTCTTTTACAATCAAAAACTTCAAGGAATATTTATTTCACAAACAAATCAGATGAAAATAATTAATTGGGCGTATGCCTCTTTCTTCCCGAGTATTTGAATACAAGTCGTATAACTTGACCATTTGAATACTCGTATTCCATTCAAAATACAATAATTAACCAAATTTAGTTTACCCTTTGGTGGATGAAAAAGGAAAAATTAGGCGTATTCCTCTTTTTTCCAGAAGTATTCAGATACGAGTCGTATAGCTCGACCATTCAGATGCTTGTCTATTAGAACAAGATTTATTCATGAAATATATCCCTTGAGTTTTGATGATAACAAAGTATTGGAATGACAATGGTGTTATCTAATGTGTGTTCCAAGTATGAAGGCTCTAAAGTTTAAGAAGAATGCATTCAGAATCTAATATAAGACGCATTTGAGAGGAGCTAAGTTAGTAGCCTCTGGTAGATTAGAACCTGAAGAACACTCTCTAAGTGATGTCTGGCATAGACTATGAAGCTGAAGGCCTCAGCATCAGAAGATCAACATATTGTCTCTACAATAAGTTAATGTATCAACTTCTGGTAAACATTCAAAGTTAGTAATAAAGCTTAAGTTATCCGTACTGCAGAAAGCAAGCTGCATTTTCAAATCAGTTTGTCAACTAGAGTCTATATTCACAAGGTTGTTGGTTGCGGTATAGGGGCAAGCAAGCAAAAAGATTTGGAAGTATTTTTCCGAGAATTTATCGTGTCCACAGAGATCGGTGCTACTGAACTGCCGTTCGACAATATCAATGTTAATGAGTTTGGTTTTAAATGATTTTAAACATAAAACAGAAAAGTAAATAAAAACATAAAAACTAATTCATTCTTCAAACAGACGAACTTATCAGGCGGGTATATATTCGACTCATCACAGACTTAAACTTACCGACCAATTACACTCAACTTACAATACTCCTCAATATCACCCGGTATCGCTCACAACAGTGTCCATCTCTGGCACACTGAGTTGAGAAATCACCCGTATCACTCTCTTCGTCACTCTCGCGCACGAAGCCTCGAGACACGGACGTCATTAAGTTTCAAAACCCTTACGGATTGTTAGCCCTAAATCTATCTCTAGCATCCAGAAACTAACAGATCATCACCCCTAATCGAAGTTTGTGAAGTTTATCTCTAACACGACCCAAACCCCGCGCATAAAGCAAAAATCAGAGACAATCACCAATAGAGATTTGTAAAGCAAATTAAATATAACACCATGATCAACAAATATACATAAGATCAAAGTAAAAACATATACAAACCCAACAAAGAAGAAAGACATGAAGAAAATCAGAAAATGAACCAAACACTTCATGGATTGTCGGCGCCGATCGATGAGAAATCCACCCCGGATCATCCAAATGCAAGCTTCCATGATGTTTTCTAAGCTAATCTACAAGAAAAATGAAGTTTGATGGAGTTGGGAGCAAAAAATACCCAAAACCATCCCAAAAAATGTGTTTTTTCACTATATTTATTGCTGTCAAAGTCGCAGAGCGCGCTCTTTTTAAAGTTAAACCGACTTAAAAGCGCGCTCAGCGGGCTTGGAGCGCGCTCAGCGCGCAACTCTCTGGAATCTGCTTCATCCGGGGGCTTGGAGCGCGCTCAGCGCGCTCCAAGCATGCTCGAAATTTCAAAGCTTATTTTCTTCATAACTTTTGAACCGTAATTCCGTTTTTCGCCCGGTTCGAAGCGTTGGAAAGCTTATTCAATGCTCTATACAACAATGGCAAAATCCCACTGCTTGAATACCTACAAAAATGAGATAAAATCAATTAAACTCAAAGATATTTACACGAATCGCAATATATACACTAAAATGTAAACTATACGCATTTATAAACAAAACAGGGTTTATTCGTATGATATTTAACAAAAAGCAACGATAAGTGCAACAAAACATATATACACAAATAGGTACATTTTGCACTTATTAACTCTCCCCAACTTACATAATTGTTTGTCCTCAAACAAAGCCAACAAACTAAAGGAACAAAAGTGAAATCCAAGAAATCACACAACAACAAGTTTTTACAAACAAAAACAAATGCAATGGTTCAATCGAAAAATGGTACACACAAAGTAAATACTTACCACTAAACTACGACGATAACATAATCACGAAACAAATGCTAAATACAAAAATCATGCCAAACGTCCTAAAACAACACAAGTTCAAATGTGAATCACACCTAGCAAAAACAATCATCGGTAGATGAAAAACATAAAATAAGGTACTTTCACTCACACAACAATCTTGCAAACAAAAGACTAAATTATGCATCCATCCAAAAATTCACATTGAACATACAAAGACAAGAATCACAAGGACTTTTCAAGGTTGTAATGTGGTCGGGCAAACAAACAAGGGGAAATTCCTAAAGCTAATCGAAACAAAAACTTGCCTAAACCTAAAGGAGTGATCAACTCACAAAAGCTCAAGCACCAAAATTTCAATAAAAAATCTTCCACAAACCCAAGTGTTACACAAAAACACTACTTATTTAGCACAATTATTGAAACTCTTTTTGTTTCCTTTTTCAAGGATTTTCTTTTTTCTTTCTTTTTTCTTTCTTTTATTTTCTTTTTCTTTGTCACATTTTTCTCTTTTTTCTTTTCTTTTCCAATCCTCATAGAATCCAACCAATGAGTATACAATCATCTTCTCCCCAACTTGAATTCAACCGCACCATCATGTGAATACTCCCTACTTTCTAAGGCAAGATACAAATTCATACAACAACACAAAGTTGAGGTCCAAGAAAAAAACAAAATCCATCAAAAATAAGTGAACTAAATACTCATAGACAAACATTAAGTTCAAATAAAAACATGGATCAAAAAGCTCAAAGGGGTTACAAATTCTCACACACTCACAAGGTGAATTGACTATTTGGCTAGGGTGGTTGTGCTCAAAATGAAACAAATGCCTTGATCATTTTCATGCATTCATATAAGCAATACAAACAAAAGATTCAACATAATAAAATCCAGTAAAACAAAATTGTCGGTACTCCGCATATATGAACAATGGAAGGCTTCCTCACAAAAAAGGGTGGGAACTAAAGTGATTCACAATAAGAACAAGTATACGAAAGAATGAATGGCATAAAAGTTGTAAAAAGCCTAAGTATCATGAATATGCTAAAGTATAGAAAGCGATAAATACATACCTTGAACGTGTACAAAAATTTAAACACTATCATTACCACGCATTCGCAAGTTGAAACACTCAAAATCGGAAAATCACCGAATGCGACTTCAAGCAATCGGGCAAAAATTTGAGTCCAAACAATCAACAAAAGAATTAGAAAAATTACTAATAATTACTAATATATAAGGCCTTGGTGGAAGTGGGAAGAAGGGGAAACCAAGTGAACAATTAAAAGAATTCAATGGCTCAGCACAGCAGAGCGCGCTCAGCGCGCTACACCAGAACCAGAAAAATCAGTACAGCTACAGGGTTCTGGTGTAGGCCTCCACTTAACACCTACACAATCTCATATACAATGAAAAAGTAATAACGGAACAAAAAACGATAAAACATGCTTGTTTTACGTCGTAAGCTCGACGCCTTTACAATGCTTAGCTAGTAACTTCCTTCCTTCATGCCATAGTGATGCCTCACCGCGCAAACCAAAAGCAAGTGTCCTAACCAAACACTTAAACAAACGTTACGGGAACAAAATGTATACAACACTTGAACAAACATAATGGAAATAGACAATATATACGATATATACAAAACTCAAAAACAAAGAAACTATCGCAATGCGATTCAATAAAAACACCAATCCCCGGCAACGGCGCCATTTTGTTGGTTGCGGTATAGGGGCAAGCAAGCAAAAAGATTTGGAAGTATTTTTCCGGGAATTTATCGTGTCCACAGAGATCGGTGCTACTGAACTGCCGTTTGACAATATCAATGTTAATGAGTTTGGTTTTAAATGATTTTAAACATAAAACAGAAAAGTAAATAAAAACATAAAAACTAATTCATTCTTCAAACAGACGAACTTATCAGGCGGGTATATATTCGACTCATCACAGACTTAAACTTACCGACCAATTACACTCAACTTACAATACTCCTCAATATCACCCGGTATCGCTCACAACAGTGTCCATCTCTGGCACACTGAGTTGAGAAATCACCCGTATCACTCTCTTCGTCACTCTCGCGCACGAAGCCTCGAGACACGGACGTCATTAAGTTTCGAAACCCTTACGGATTGTTAGCCCTAAATCTATCTCTAGCATCCAGAAACTAACAGATCATCACCCCTAATCGAAGTTTGTGAAGTTTATCTCTAACACGACCCAAACCCCGCGCATAAAGCAAAAATCAGAGACAATCACCAATAGAGATTTGTAAAGCAAATTAAATATAACACCATGATAAAAAAATATACATAAGATCAAAGTAAAAACATATACAAACCCAACAAAGAAGAAAGACATGAAGAAAATCAGAAAATGAACCAAACACTTCACGGATTGTCGGCGCCGATCGATGAGAAATCCACCCCGGATCATCCAAATGCAAGCTTCCATGATGTTTTCTAAGCTAATCTACAAGAAAAATGAAGTTTGATGGAGTTGGGAGCAAAAAATACCCAAAACCATCCCAAAAAATGTGTTTTTTCACTATATTTATTGCTGTCAAAGTCGCAGAGCACGTTCAGCGCGCTACGGGCGCTCAGCGCGCTCTTTTTAAAGTTAAACCGACTTAAAAGCACACTCAGCGGGCTTCCAAGCATGCTCGAAATTTCAAAGCTTATTTTCTTCATAACTTTTGAACCGTAATTCCGTTTTTTGCCCGGTTCTAAGCGTTGGAAAGCTTATTCAATGCTCTATACAACAATGGCAAAATCCCACTGCTTGAATACCTACAAAAATGAGATAAAATCAATTAAACTCAAAGATATTTACACGAATCACAATATATACACTAAAATGTAAACTATACGCATTTATAAACAAAACAGGGTTTATTCGTATGATATTTAACAAAAAGCAACGATAAGTGCAACAAAACATATATACACAAATAGGTACATTTTGCACTTATCAAAGGCTCAAGAACAATTGACATGTTTTACAGATATCTACTCTCAACGGATCTATAGTACAATATTACATGTAAGACGAAATGGTTAAACATGTTACATAATGGATTAAGATCTTTTGGTGTATCTATATTCAACGTCTATTGTACAATGGAAAAAAAAGACACTTGTTTAAGTTATCTCTTCCAACGGATAGTCTTCTACAACTTCTATATAAGCTGTTGAAGATTCAAACTGAAGTCTTTAACAAGGAACAAGAAGAAAATAGAGAAGGAAATCTAAGAAGGATATGAGTGTTTTAGACTACTATCTGGATGGAGGAATAACAAGATCAATAATAAGCAACATAATCGAGTACGCATAATTTCTGTTATATGTTGTAAATTGTACAAAGCCTTAAGATTTCTTAAACATTGAATATATTAGAAATCTTAAGTGCTTAAGGTCTTTGTTATGGTGATTACCCTGTACCTCTGATTTTGTATCAAGTACACCTTGTTCTCTATTATGCTAAACATGTTGTTTAGTAGTTTAGACAAAGTTTCTTGCTATGTGCTTGAGCATCAAAGTCTCTTGCTGAAAAGCTTGAGCCAAGTAAGCCTCTTGATATGTGCTAGAGTATTGAAAGTCTTGATCAATTGTTGATTGAGCAGAAAGTCTTGGGCCTGAGGGGCTTGAGCAGAAGTCTTGGATTCGTGGAACCCATGCAGGAAGTCTTGAACCTAAGGGGTTTAAACAGGAAGTATTGGGCCTGATGGGATTGAGCAAGGAAGTCTTTATTTCGTGGAACCTAAGCAGAAGTCTTTTACCTGAGGCGTTTAAGCCGGAAGTCTCAGGATGAGGGTCTGAGCAAAGAAAAGTCGTATGTTTAAGTTCATAAGAAATTGTAACCATGATTTAATTATAGTGAAAAATCTCTCGTGCTTCAAGGGGACTGGACTACTCTAAGTTGGGAGGAACCAGGATAAATATGTGTGTTCTTTATCTTTTATTTGCTTTTGCTAATATTGTGCTGCAACGTATTAGTCAGAATCTAAATATCAGTTTAGATTCTGAACTCTGATCAAAGGCAAAGTTAAGAAATGAAAAACACAATTCAATCCCCCTTCTTGTGTATTTTTCTCACCCTTAATTGGTATCAGAGCATGGTCTATGCATAACACTTAATAGTAGTGCAGATAATAATCCAATAAGAAAAATATGTTTGCTAAAGACTTTCCTTTAAGAAGGAGTTAAGTACCACATGAAAAATATTATATTGCTAATCTTACCATATTCAAAGGGTAACTCCTCATAATTTAAATGTTGGATTAAGCTATATATATTTTTAATTCATTGGTCTTAATAAAGGGTTTTGATGAAGGTCTATAGAATACTATTGAGAAAGGTATTACTATAAAAGTTGATGGTGTAGGGATGATCAAAGTCTAAAAGCCTCTCGCACCAGCTCAGAAGAAGTTTATTGAAAATATCTTTAGAGTTAGATGCATTCTGGTAGGTGCTCTATCTCATTCTGATTATATCAACATCATTGATATGTCTAATGCTCAAGACTATCTTTGAATCCCAGTGTTCTTATTTGAAGGGAATCAGGTTGAAGCTAATTAAGTTACACTTCATCTAATTTTTCAAGAAAATTCTAAGAAGTCTGCTTGTTAATGTTAAACCATAAAGTCACGTCTACTCAGGAAGTCAAAAGTTTGAGTAGACTGAGTCTTGAAGGTTTTGATAGCATTCTTCGAAGAAAAGAAATAGAATTAGATGATGAAAAGTTGTCAAACAGATTACCCTTCCTCAAGCCTGTTTTAGAAAATTCCTATGGAATGTTTGATGATGAGGAATTGACATTCCCTATCAAAAGACTCTTTCAACTAGATGAATGGATTGTGGTATATGTTGATAGAAGAGTAACTTTATAAGCTTCTGAAATATTCTTATTTCAATTGATTTCCCAAATCTTAAGAACAAGGAGGAATACTACCAGAAAAACCTAAAAACAAAAATTCCAGAGATCTTCAAAATCTATTCTAATGAAGCTGACATAGTTGAGGATTCAAAATTTGATGAAAAATGTAATCAAGCGTTGCTGGCCATTGCTTCTTCTAAAGAACCAATCTGAATCCAGGAATAAAATCAATTATTAAAGAGAAAGAGATAACTCCAATCTATCTTGCTTTAATATTGATAATAAGGAGTCTACATCTCATGATGATATCTTAAGTTCTCCATTGCTCCTATGAAAATTGAAGGCTATTATAGAATCTATGTTAAAGGAAAATTCTATGAGAAACCTTTCATTTCCTCTTCTGTTTCTAGCAATACTATGACAATGTTATAAACTTGTTTTATGTCAATCTCTGATAGCAAACACTATCTGAATCTATGCTTGTCAAATTTCAAATTCAAAAGATTTAATCCAAGACAATGAAATCAAAGACTCTGTTAAGAACAAGATTTTGTTAATGCTATTACTCATCCTAGACTCATACTCTGGAATGAATCATGGTATTGCTATCAGGTTAAGGCATAAAACAAAAGAAAGCATGTCAAGACTAACATTTATGGACTCATAGAAATATGAGTATTAATATCAAAATTTGTATTTGCGGCAAATATGAAAGAATAAAGGAGCAAGGCATCTTCCATGGTACTTGATCAAAGGATGTTTACAACATTTGATGGAAGAAGACCCTACATCCCAGACTCTTGTGTAAAAGCATGGAGTTTGGTGAAGTAAGTGGAATCATTGGTTTAAAAGCCAATGAATCAGAATCCACTCAAGACAATATTCAGATTCCATGGTCATATCTGAATACTCATCTGGAGCATGACTAAGAAAACAAAAAATAAAAGGTATGTTCTGTTATTTCCTTGCAAACTTCTTGACTCAATCAAATATTTTTGTATGAGTAAATACAAAGTCTCTATTAGATCTCTATAGAAATTATTTTAAGAATCTTCAAAGATCTTTAAAAAGAAACTATGTTGTATTTGTCAATACTAATATGTAATTAACTAGATGATGATCATATTTGTGGAATCAATACCTTCACCTTTTGTGATGCTGCTGCTGCTTATTAGTTGTTAAGAAACCAATTCAATATTCATTATCAAGCATGGCTCTATTTCCAAGAGAAAAAGCTTGATTCTGAATAGAATATCAAGGACTGATGACTAACAGAAGATGTCTCATTTGAAGTCTAATCCTACTAGACTCTGATGACAGACAACTTTTGAAAATTGTCAGTCTCTGAGATTCAGCAAATGAATCTTTACTTCTGATAAAGCAGTTTAAGTTAAATTCTTTTTAAAAACAACTCTGTTTACTTAAAACTCCATAAAGTTTATTATCATTTGGTGGACTCAAGAAATCTGTTGGGTAAGAACCTTAGGGTAATGATGTTTTATTTTATGTATTTTTTATTGTCTATATCCCCTATCTTTGTGAAATATCATTTTGTGTCTTATTTCTGTTCTTCTGACAAGATTCTCATTCATTTAGAGTCTTGTTCAATTCTTTTCTTTATATTGTTTTCTTCTGTGTTTTTCAAACCAAACATGAGATGAATTCTCTAGTCAATTCTTCTTTGAATCAACTAGCTATCATCAATGAAAAGTTTATGGATTTTGATGAGCAGCTTAAGCTTGGTTTTAACTTTTGGAAGATTGTGTCTGAACAAGGTTGGAATGGATACTTTTATATGCTCTGTGGTTTCACTTATCCAAGTCTTGTCAAAGAGTTTTGGATTAATGCTTCCATTGTTGAGTTAAGTTTTGAGTGTACTATTATTTCCAAGGTTTCTGGTGTTTCTATAATAATAACCTCTAAGACGATTGCCAATGTAATTAACTATGAGGAGATTGGAGAAATTCCAAGCATTCTTGTTTGGGAATACTATCTTCCTACTTGGTGTACTTTTGTGGATCCATCAAACATCTCTCAGGTCTCAAATCTTCGTCCTAATGCAGTTATTTGGAATCGGGTTCTGAACTCAAATTTGCTTCCTAAGGACAAAGATCTGGACCTTGTGGACCCTATTGAAAAATATTTGATACTTCTTCTCATTTCAGACTTGCAGATTGATCTTCCTCAAGTTATGTTTGACTATCTGAAGGAGGCACTTTAATCTTTTCACAAGGGAAAGACATTCTTTATCCGTTATGGACGAGTTCTTTCAGAACTACTGATCTAACAAGGAGTTATCATAAGTTTAGAGGATGATTCTTCTAAAATCTTGATAGAAAAGCTTGAAGCTATCTATAAGAGTTTCTGATGTTTGATTTATGAAAATATATGCCTTGTAATTGTTAAACATCTTGTATTAAGCGATCTTGTTATTAAAAAATTATTCTTGTTCATATTCTTGTTTGTCTTAACTGTTATATATATATATATATATATATATATATATATATATATATATATATATATATATATCATGTTGTTCATGAGAATAATAAATAGGATTAAACCTCAAAAAACATGCATCATTCTCATTGAAAGATTGGAAGTTGTTACATATTTTTAACTAAACATTCTAGATATTTGGATATGTCCTAAGGTATTCGCTAGGCTCATCTGACATGTCCAGATTGTTTAAATAATCTTCCAAATTTTCTCGTGAAAACTCAATAGCCTCATTCCTCAGAAGTTTCGTGCATTTTAACCTTAAAGTTTTCCTTCTTCTTTGTGTCTTAACAAAGTTTGCTGCAGAAGTATGTGCTTTTGAAGTTGTCTGCTTGCGTGTAGATCCTTCTGTTGATGGATTCTTTGTGTTTGCTTGAGTTGCTGCATTAAGCATTGTTGTCTTTCTGAAGTCTCTCTTTGGAACCCAATTTTTTTTATCTTATACAATTTTGTGGTCAAAAGATTAAGTGATTAAGAAAGTTAGTCTGCTAAGGATTTTATAGAGTCTATTCATCAGATTACCTTGAGTATTTATTGTTTTAATATTTATTAATCAAATCAATCTTTTAACATCTGACTCTTGGGAAATGATGTCTAGTGTTCAGTCCTATTAAGATTCTTTTAACAACTATAAATGTTATGTTAACTAGTTAATTGTTGTTATTGTTCATCTTATTACTTCGTTTATGCTTTTACCAGAAAATCATAGAGAAAACTTAAAAGAGTGTACATGCAAAATAAAAATGGTCCAAACAATTTTTTTCATTAATCATTTTAAAGGATTACAAAAAATGACTGGAAAGTACTATGATTATAACTAATCTAATTCCTCCATTTCCTTGCGATCTATTTGTAGTACCTCAAAATTTTCCCTCCCTTTCTATAACATTTTTGGCTTATGCTTCATTTCATTTGCATCGTCATTTATGCATTGCATAGGTTTTCTAGGACATGGGATCAAAGTATATTTCCTGCATTTCAGAGCTTTCTCCAGTTCAGGGTTATTTTAGCAGTATTCAGAGCCAAACGGATGGTTGTCAAAGTTGTTTCGAGCATTTATTTTGCTCAATAGATGATTTGATCATTAGAGGCTCCGACATTTATTTCGCCCAGTGATTCAGTACCGGACAACAATTTTCCAGCAGGATATCTCGAGTGCCAAAGGAAACCCACAACATATTCCAGGCGTGATTCAGTGGCAATATCAAAGGACAAGTTTCAGAGGCAAAACTATGCTCAGAACAGGCGGCAACAGTCATTTCTCCAAGTTTCCCTCTTTTTGGCGCTAAATTTGAATTTTTGAAGGTGTTAACCGGTTAACCATATACAGTTAACCGATTAACCAGTGTGCAATTTGCCTAGAAATTTGAATTTTCAGTGCTGCAACATTTGTTACTCAATTCCAATCACTTGAGTTCACTCTTACAAGTTGGAAGGATCTAGAATTAATTCTAATTATGATTCATTTCAATTTTATTTCATTTCCCTCCAAAAATTCAAACATTTCCATTCCTAATTCCACTCGTAATTTCCATTCTTAATATTAACCCACACTCCAAACCACATTTTGATTCCTAACCCAGGGATTATTTAAACAAGTTTGCTCTAAACCTCACACATTCACCCTCATTTTTCTGAATTTTCTACACTTCACTCAATTTTCTCTCACTTTTTTCACTCTCTATTTTCATGTTCAACCTTCACCAAAGCTCTTCCATTAGAGTTATCAAATTCTTCATTGGAATTTGTCAATTCTAGAGCTAGACCTTCATTACTTCCTCTCATCCACACTAATTCTGCAGTAGCAACTTGTTTTATCTAGATTCAAGGTTTTGGAATCACTTCTTGGAAAGCTTTTTGCTTATTTGTGGATTATTGCTTGGATCTTCAAGTTTTCTTGTTAAAGCTTCATAAACCTCTGGCTTTCTTGCTTTGATTCATCAATTTCAGTTTGCAACACTCACCAAAGCAATTCTCTGCTTTGTAGGCTGGGAAATTCAGTTCCAAGCTTATTCTAGCTTATTTATAACTTTTACAATGTAGATCCTTGGGTTTTTTATGTGATTTGGTTCATTGTTGGATTTGATTGTAGATCTTGACGTTTGATGGATTCAATTGGTGTTTAATTGTTGTTATTTGATGTAGTTTTCGTGATCAATTGCATGCTCTAACATGTGGGGATTAAGTGATTAAGTTGCTGAAAAAGTGCTTTTGTGCTGAATTTTATGTTGCTATTTTTTACAGTGTTAACGGGTTAACCAAATATGGTTAACCGGTTAACCAGACCTTTTTGCGTGTTTTTGGCGATTTTTCAAAGGTTAACCGGCTAACCATATATGGTTAACCGATTAACGCTGGAGCAGAATTTGATTTTCTTGCTTTTCATGCTTGTTTGGATCCTTTTCCATCTTTAAACCTCATGGATTGATATAATGCACATTTATGGACTGTTTTTGAGTTATTTCACCATACTTGATAGCATGCTTGTGATTCTTCGACGCGCGACTTGAGGTTTTCGTGTTGCACATCCGTGATTTTGGTTTTGCACTCTTGGTATGACGATCATGTTGCATACTCATTTGTACCATGTTAATTGTTGGTTCTTGATGTTTAGCTTGCTGGATTTGTGTTACATGCTCATTGTTTGGTTCCGATTCCGCCAATGCATGTGTGTTCGAAACGATTAATTGTTGTTGAATATGCATGATGTTCTTGTTGAATGTTTAAATTGTGTAATCTTGTTGGGCTTACTTACGCTTAATTGTTAATATATGATCATCAATTAACCTTGCTTGATATGTGTTCGTATTTGATCTACACAATTTCATATGCCTTTGTTGAATTGTGGATGCATAATCATGTGTTGTTCTTGAATGACTTGGTGACATGACAATTGTTGCTCAATCTTGTTTGTTTGCAATCTTGATGCTTGGTTTTACTTGTTATGGATGCTTATTTATGATCGTTGCTTGTTTGGTGATTCATACATGCTGCCTAAGCCTTTTACACCTGTTGTCCTGATTTTTGGCATGTTGTTAATTGTTTTCATTATACCTGCTGCATTTTACACCTATCCCGTGCTGAAAATACATGTCGTTAAATGTTGTTTGGTGATTGGTGCTGGATTTTATAGCTGTTCTGAGCTGGAGCACTGTTGTAGCTGCTGTTTTTGGTTTATTTTCGTGGTTTTGGTTTGCTTTTGCATGTTCCCTTAGGATTCCCTAGTCCAACTTAATTTTTGATTAAGCTTGGAGTAGGATAGACATTAGGGGCTAATCCATGCATGATAACATTAGGATAGATCCCTTTCAAATTCAATCATAGGTCCATCTTTGCATGCTAACATTAGGATAGAAATTCCCTTTCACATCCTCAACCTTAGGGCCATTTTGCATGATAACATGTAGGACCGAGTTTCCCTTAGACTTTCTGTGCGTCTTCTTCCTCTTCTCAAAACAAAATCAAAGCACTTAATAAATACAACGAGTATTGTGCGCCACAAGCTTTAAGTATATGGGAAATGATGATGGGGAGTCTCTCCTTACTTCGTCTAGAGTGTTTAGCATACGTCCCATTTGGGGGAGATCTTGCGACGCATTCTCTCATATATCATAGACTTTAGCGCAATACGAGTCTCAAACCAGTTCAATTCACTTTTGTCTAAAACTCAAAAACAAATTCAAATCATTTTATCCTTCGGGATTGTCTGTCAAGCCATTTTCAAAAAGAGTGCGTTATTTCCGTTCTACTACAAACAGGCATCGACCCTAACTGCTGAAATGCAAACTTAACGTCGCTCATAAAAAACACGTAACAATTGGTGAGTCGAACTACGACTGCTCTTATTTCCTCATTCTTGTCCAAAAGAGGATACATAGGAACAAGACGGGGATGTCTTGGCGAGCAACCTTCCCTCCTTCCATTCGTAGTCCTCCGAACTACGTTGACTCTGACTTTCCCATTGCACAAGGGAATACGTAGGCCTAGGATGGTGAAGTCCTATCAAGTCTCCTTTTGTTTTTTCCCTTTCCGTTTACGTTTAGCAGTAGGCTTTAGATAACACACCCTTTGATTAGACAACAAGCGTGGATCTCGTTGAGTACAACGGACGCGAGGGGGTGCTAATACCTTCCTCTCGCATAATCGACTCACGAACCCAAGACTTGGTTGTGATGACCATGTCTTCTCCCATTTTAGGTTTCTTCGATCGTTTCCTTTCCCCGTCGGGATAAATTACATTTGATGGCGAATTTGTTTTTTTTGCCAGTTGTTTTTTGCATTGCGACACTATCCAGTTTCCCCAGTCGACGTCAGGTTCATCTCCATCTACATCCTCATCCTCTGGCTCTGAGACAATCAACTTATAGAATATCTCATCTCTGATCTTTTTCTTCTTTTTCTTCTTCATTGATTTCTTTCTTGGTTTCAACCCAGTAGCTCATGGACCTTCTTCAATAGGTCTATGAGGAGGAAGCCTCGTCAGAAGATTTCAGTGTAGTGGACAAAGGACCAATCGCATATGCTTTAGAGTCTGTTGGCTTCTGAAGACCTTGAGTCTCTAGATCAGTAGCACTCTTCGAAACTTCTGTTAAAACTGAGATGTTGGTGCTCTCTATTGTTGCCTCCATATTGTGTTGTAGGATGTTGATGAAAATGACCTATACTTCAGTTGCTTTAATAGTGGATTCTAGATGACCCAAACATCGAAATAAAATCCTTTTCTTGATTCTTGGAACTGTTACGACCAATAAATAATAAAGATGCATTGTACAACTCTTTAATGATCTTTGCTACTTGATCGTTTTCTCTTCCTTGAAAACTGGTCACGTATTGATGCTTTGTTATGCATTTATGACTGTAATTCTTTTCTTTTTATTCTTTTTGATGTGACAAAAGGGGGAGAAATACATAATAGTATTTAATAAAAAATTTGAACTCGTAAAATTTAATGTTGTTCATTTATAATTAATGTACTTTAAATTTTCTGTTATTTTATGTTATTTTTGGTATTTTGGTTATCTTGCCCAGGCAATATATTTTAATTTTCTTGAACACAAAACTAAGGGGGAGCTTACAAACCTCAACCTTGAACTATTAGACTCAAATGGATCTTACAAACCTCAGTCTCTGATGTTGCTTGGAAAATTAAAATATTTTTCTTAAATATAGTACTTATGGGGGAGTTTAGAAAACACAACCTTGGGCTATTAAACTCAAAGGGAGCTTACAAACCTTATACCTTTATGTTTCCAAGAAAATTATAGTTGCACAACATTGTTCTTTAAATACTTATGTTTGTCATCATCAAAAAGGGGGAGATTGTTAAAACAAGATCTATTCATGACAGTTATCCCTTGAGTTTTGATGATAACAAAGTATTGAAAGAACAATGGTGTTATCTAATGTGTGTTCCATGTATGTGGGGTCTAAAGCTTAAGAAGAATGCATTCGGAATCTGATATAAGGACACATTTGAGAGGAGCTAAGTTACTAGCCTCTGGTGGATCAGAACCTGAAGAACACTCTCTAAGTGATGTCTGGCGTAGACTATGAAGCCGAAGGCCTCAAAATCAAAAAAGCAACCTATTATCTCTACACTAAGTTAATGTATCAGCTTCTGGTGAACATTTAGAGTTAGTAAAAAAGCTTAAGTTAACCGTATTGCAGAAAGCAAGCTGCATTGTCAAATCAGTTTGTCAGCTATAGTCTATATTCACAAGGCTCAAGAAGAGTTGACATGCTTTACAGATATCTACTATCAACAGATCTAATGTACAATATTACATGGAAGACACAATGGTTTAACATGTTACATAATAGATTGAGATCTTTGGGTGTATCTATCTTTAACGTCTCTTGTACTAGGGAAAAACAAAGAAACTTCTTCAAGTTATCTATTCCAACGACTAGTCTTCTACAACTGCTATATAAGCTGCTGAAGATTCAAACTGAAGTCTTCAACAAGGACCAAGGAACAAGGAACAAGGAACAAGGAGAAAATAGAGAAGGAAATCCAAGAAGGATAGGAGTGTTTTACACTTCTATCAGGATGGAAGAATAACAAGATCAATAATAAGCAACACAATCGAGTATGTAAAATTTCTGTTATATGTTGTAAATTGTACAAAGCCTTAAGATTTCTTAAACATTGAATATCTTAGAAATCTTAAGTGCTTAAGGTCTTTGTTATGGTGATTACTCTGTACCTCTGATTTTGAATCAAGTACACATTGTTCTCTATTCTGCTAAACATGTTGTTTAGTAGTTTAGATAAAGTTTCTTGCTATGTGCTTGAGCATCAACGTCTCTTGCTGAAAAGCTTGAGCCAAGTAAGTGAAGGTGTGAGAAAAACACAAGAAATAGGGGGTTTGAATTGGGTTTTCAAAATGAAAGCTTTTTGTGAAACTTAAACAAAGATCACAAATAGACTAACAATAGAGAAAGACACACGATATATCCTGGTTCACTTGAAAATTATCAAGTTAATCCAGTCCACCCGCCAAGGTGATTTCGCCTTATACACAAGGACTTAATCCACTATAACCAAACTGATTACAACTGCACTAGCAACCGCTGGTGACTAACAATACACAGACTAACCATCTCTTCTTAAGAATTCTGACCTAACTGGTCCCTTAAGGAATTCAAACAACTATTTGATCAAATAAAATGTTTACAATGAAATGCTTCTTACATAAGCTGATACAAACACAATTTCTAGGTTAATCTAACTTAGAGCGAATATATATAGTAAAAACAATCTTCTTTTTTGTATTGTGGTGCTTTACTGTTCACTAATGAATTTCTCTATTTCTTGAGTTCTTTTTTCGTATGAATCAGTGTTTTTAATATTTCTCTTTTTCACACATAGTGTTACACATAATTCGTTGAATGATCAAGTCTTTATATAGCCAGAAAAAGATCCGTTGAAGGGCAGATCAGTAATATTAGTAAAATACTGGCGACTTGAAATAATGTCGTTATGCTTGGATGAAAATCATACACTGAAATTGTCCTTTGTACCACCAAATCAGGGTAGTGGAATGGTAGTGGAAAAGAACGTGTTTGATCTGTACTATGTACTATTTTTCCATGCAAACGTTTCATCTTCTTCTATTCATCAGAGGCTTCTGAGTTGATATGATTGAAGCATGATCAAAAGAATGAATCATTGGGTCTTCAGAATCTTGAGTCTTCAGCACTCCTTCTTCAGAACCTTTGGTTATCAGAAACATAAGTCTTTAGAGTCTTCAGAACTTGTTCAGCAGAACCTTGTCGTCAGAGTCTTCAGAACTTGGTCTTTATAAACTTAAGTCTTCAGAACGATGTTCATCAGAACCTTGTCTTCAGAGTCTTTAGCACTTAGTCTTCAGAAGATAAGTATCAGAGTTAAATTCAGAGCCAGAATCCAAGAGAACATTGCAGCAGCAACATATTGTCTTCTTAGAGTCTTTCTAAAGCATAGTAGATTAGAAGCAATCTTGCTTCTTTGACGCAGAAGCGACCACCGAGAATTTTAGAGTGACGTTTCACATGATCTCTATCAGAGTCAGAACTAACTTTATCAGAGTCAGCACCTATTTGTCAATTCTTAAGAAAACACACGTTAGAGTACCAAAATTATTCTCAAACAAATACAACTTTGTTATTATCAAAACAAAGAGATATCTTGCAGAACCAAATCTTGTTCTAACTATCTCCCCCTTTTTGATAATGATAAAACAATGTATTTTGATAACACAGTTTTGTACGAAGATAATCAGAATTGACTCAGATAAGTTCAAAGTAAAATTCCCTTTATCAAGCTCCCCCTGAATCTAAGACTTAACAAAATCTTATTAGATTTGGTATATAGAGTCTGATTGCAAAGATCTTAGATAGATCCAAAATATCAGAACTTGATTATAGTGGTGATGCATTCTGATAACAAAGCTTGATTAACTAAATCAGAGCCAGATTGATATCAGAGTCATTTTACCAATATAATAATTTTTCCTAAAAACATTCTAAAAAGATATGACATTTAAAGTGTTAGAATGTTAGAGCTATGATTGGAGACAAGATATTTATCAAAATAACTTTTCCATATTAATACTCCCCCTTTTTGTCATAATAAAAAAGGGTAATCAAAATTTAACTTAAGCATTTTGATTTGAGATAATTTAGATAAGTTAAATCTAGTACTTTTCTTCCTTTTTATGACAATCATGATGGAATGGAGTAAGACCAGATAAATGCAAATAAGGAAAAATACTTCATTGATAAAACGACAAAACGCCGGGGGCGCGGTACAGGAACAGAATTACAAAACAGGAAAATAAGCAACAACAAGGACAACAGACAGAAACAGTAATGACAAACGAAAGAGAGACCAAGCAACAAGCAACCAAGAGACCAAGAGAAACACCCGCCAACCAGTTATCAGAAATCCTCCACCTCATCAACCCTTTCACACCTTTCTTCAGCAGTAGCATCTTCTGGTCCAAGTATTCTGACTAAAGTGATGATTTCAACCCTGTAGAATAACTCAGACATAATTCTTCCAAAAAGTATGAAGAACTTATGTTGAATTCTGGAGATTTCAACATAGTTCTTCTGATGATTGAAGATGGTTTGCGGAAGATTCACCCAGACGTTATACATCATGAAATAGATAAACAGCTTATCAACATGAGTCAAGGTGCTTTTGGCTAATCCTCTGGGGCGAAAGTTGATGAGCAGTAGTTGAAACCACAACTTTCCATCAGGGAGAAGTCCTGCAAGATTATAGGGTTCATACTTGTCTCGAGACACATCATGAGTTCTAATGAGATCCTCAACAAAGGAATAATTCAGATGAAAGTCTTCAACAGTCACTCCTGATTGAACATAATTGATGGCTTGGGCAATGGAGGTAGGTGTTATGATGACTAGAACACCGAAAACAGAATACCAAATATAAATGTTGTCTTCTCCGATCCGTGCGTATTTCCAAAAATTCTTTTACCATGACAGGATAAATGGGTCCATGCAGAATTTTATAGTATCCTGACCATCCTTGGATTTGCATGTTGGTGGAAATGAAAACGCACGCGTCTCTTAGTCTTGGGAGACATGGCCTTTTCTCATTAATGACCTCAAAAACTTCTTCATTGCTAGCAAAGGTTTTGATAGACATCGTGAAAGCAAGAAGGATTGGAGTGAAAAGCAAGTTTAGAAATGGATGAAAAGATATGAGGAGATGTGATATAAAAAGATAACAAAGAGGGATAACAATAAATAGCAATAAAGACTAGATAAAATGAGACGAGTAATTCGTCATTTCCAATACACGAGATACAAACAAGAACAAAGAATGATGAAGGAGTGTATCAGTCTCCAAAAGATCACAGATCAGTATACGTTATTCATATTATGACATCAGCGAATAAATACAAATAAATGTATACTCGAAAGACAGAGGACAGAAACTGACAGAGAATAAAGGAAGTTAGACAAGTGTTTAGTTTCAAGAAATCTTTGTCTTACATACATCTTTATGAATGCATAAAATGGGAGGAAGATTTAAAGATTTAAACAGTTATCAAGTAAATTTTCAAATCCAATGTGTTAAACATGATTATAGAGATATTAAAGAGTAATATGAAATAATTACTTGAAACCTAGTCTCACGAAATCACAACGCTTGAGGTGTTTCTTCAACAGTAGATATGATTTGATTTTGGACATGTGTCACAAATAATCATAGCCGTTTGTTTTTCAAGAGAGCACGTTTTGATGTTTCCAACGTCTAGAATACCAAGAGGTATTTGACTGGATTAATTTCTGATCTAAATAATTTCTAACTTGTAGAAGTATTATGGATCAGAAAATCAATAAACAAATAGTTAACACACCTTGCTTAATCATCAGAATCTTATATTATACGTTCTGGTAGCCTGACACATTAAAATATTATCATCTCATTCTGGACAAGGTTTGATAAATAAGTTTTCCAGAATGAATACGAATCTATCTTCAGCAAGGGGTTTTGTGAAAATATCAGCCCACTGGTGATCTTTATCCACAAATTTTAACTGAAAAGTACCCTTCTGAACATAGTCACGCAAAAAGTGATGTTTTATTTTAATATGTTTTGCCCTAGAATGTAGAATAGGATTCTTAGATAAACAAATGGCAGAAGTATTATCATAGAAGATAGGAATGTTACACTCGTGTATCTGATAATCTTTAAGTTGATTCTTCATCCAGAGTATCTGAGTACTACACAGAGATGCTGATATCTATCCTGCTTCTGCAGTAGAGAGAGCAATTGTAGATTGTCTCTTGCTTGCCCATGAGACGAGGTTACTTCCTAGAAACAGACAGTTTCCAAAAGTACTTTTTCTTTCCAATCTATCTCCAGCATAATCTGCATCACAGTAGCCAGAAAGCTTGTACTCTAATGTTTTCTTATACGTCAAGCCATGGTTAGTTGTTCCTTTAAGATACCTTAGGATTCTCTTAATAGCAGTTAAGTGAGTTTCCCTTGGATCTGATAGGAAACGAGCACAAAGACATACGCTGAACATAATATCTAGATGAGAAGCTGTCAAATACAGAAGAGATCCTATCATACCACGATAGAACTTCTGACAAACCTTTTTAGTTACTTCTTCTTTCTCCAGAATGCATGTCGGATGCATAGGAGTCTTAGCAGGTTTACTTTCTGACATGTTGAATTTCTTCAGAAG
The DNA here is from genome assembly GCA_022829125.1 of Lathyrus tuberosus. Lineage (NCBI taxonomy): Eukaryota > Viridiplantae > Streptophyta > Magnoliopsida > Fabales > Fabaceae > Lathyrus > Lathyrus tuberosus. The sequence goes on from JALAZF010000063.1 coordinate 4,273,164, forward strand.
TTCTTTTGCATACTTGCTCTGATGAATGTACGTTCCTTCTGATCTTTGATCAATTTGAATTCCCAGAAAGAATCTGAGTTCTCTCATCAGACTCATTTCAAATTCAGCCTGCATTAAATTTGAAAATTCCTTGCACAAGGAAATATTACAGAACCAAATATAATATCATCAACGTAGATTTGAATGATCAGAATGTCATTTTTAAAGGTTTTACAAAAGAGTGTTGTATCCACTTTTCCTCTGGTAAAGTCATTTTCCAAAAGAAAGTTACTTAGCCTTTCATACCAAGCTCTTGGAGCCTGTTTCAGACCATATAACGATTTTTTAAGTTTGAAAACAAAATCTGGGTTTTCAGAACTCTCAAAACCAGGAGGTTGGTGCACATACGCTTCTTCAGAAATATATCCATTTAAAAATGCACTCTTTACATCCATATGATATAAAGGAATGTCATGATTTACAACAAATGAGATTAAAATGCGAATAGATTCTAACCTGGCAACTGGTGCAAAGGTTTCTGTATAGTCTATCCCTTATTGTTGACTATAACCTTATGCAACCAGTTGTGCTTTGTTTCTTACGACCTCACCTTTCTCATCTAATTTGTTTCTGAATACCCATTTAGTTCCAATGACGTGGACACCTTTGGGTTTCTGAACAAGATCCCAGACGTCATTCCTGGTGAATTGATTCAGTTCTTCTTCCATGGCCAAAATCCACTCATTCTCCTTAAGAGCTTCATCAACTGTTGTTGGTTCTATTAGAGAAACATAACCCAGAAGAGTTTCTTAAGAATGTCTAAATAATGAACGAGTTCTAACTGGATCAGCTTTATCTCTTAGAATCAATTCTTCAGAATGGGAAGTCTTTAATCTATTCTTCTTCTGATGAGATGGGTTATTTTCAGTTTCTGGTAAGGTTGTATCTGAATCTGGAGAATCTGCATCTTTGTCTGCTTCTCTTGAATCTTCTACTTCTTTAGTTTCTTATAATGTGATCTTCAGATTTGCAAACTTTTCAACTAGCTTTGACTTTTCAGGGTCAAGCTTATCATTGAATCTGACGTGAATCGATTCCTCAATAATTCGTGTTTCTATGTTATAGATTTTATAGCCTTTAGAGCGTTCAGAGTATCCTAACAGTAAACACTTTTGAGATTTGGAGTCAAACTTGCCAAGATTCTCTTTAGTGTTCAACATAAAACAAATACAGCCAAAAGGATGAAAATATGAAATGTTAGGTTTTCTATTCTTCCATAATTCATAAGGAGTCTTACCCGGAATAGGTCTTATTGAACTCCTGTTCTGAATGTAACATGATGTATTTACTGCCTCTGCCCAGAAGTGCTTAGCCATGTCAGTTTCTTGGATCATGGTTCGAGCCACTTCTTGCAAAGTCCTATTCTTCCTTTCCACTACTCCATTTTGTTGTGGAGTTCTGGGACATGAGAAATCATGGGAAATTCCATGAGAATAAAAAAGATTCTCAAAGTATCTGTTCTCAAATTCTCTGCCATGATCACTTCTGACTTTCACTATTTTACAATCTTTTTCTGTTTGCACTTAAGAGCAAAAGGTAGAGAACACAAAATGAGACTCATTATTGTGTTTCAAGAATTTTACCCATGTCCAACGACTATAATCATCAACGATTACTAATCCATACTTCTTTCCACTGATTGACGCAGTTTTCACTGGTCCAAACAAGTCAATGTGCACAAGTTCTAACGGTCTAGAGGTGGACACAACATTCTTTGCTTTAAATGAAGTTTTAGAGAACTTTCCTTTCTGACATGCTTCACAAAGATCATCTGAAGAATACTTCATATTTGGCAAGCCTCTGACAATTTCAAGCTTATTTAGCTGAGAAATTCTTCTCATGCTAATATGGCCTAAATGTCTGTGTCATACCCATTGCTCTTCATTAACAGACATTAAGCATTTGACATTTTGTTCACGAAGATCAGAAAGTCTAATCTTATAAATGTTGTTTTTCCTCTTTCCGACAAATAGGATTGAACCATCTTTCTGACTTATAACCTTACAGGACTTTTGATTAAAGATGATATTATAACCGTCGTCACTAAGTTGACTGATTGACAACAAGTTATGCACCAAACCATTGACTAAAAGAACATCAGTAATAGAAGGAAGGTTACCATTACCAATGGTTCCAGAGCCAATGATTTTTCCTTTTTGGTTTCCTCCGAAATCGACGAACCCTTCAGGCTTAAGTTCCATACTTTGGAACCTATGCCTTATTCCCGTCATGTGTCGTAAGCAACCACTGTCCAGGTACCATGACTGGTGTTTCAACTGAGCTGCTAAGGATATCTGCAACATAGATTATCTTGTCCTTAGGTACCCACTTTCTGGGTCCTTTCTTGTTAGCATTCCCAGAGTGTTTCACAACTTTGGGCTTTTGTGCAACAGAATAATCAAGTGGAATTTGTGCATGATATTTAACTTTAGAAACAGATTTTTGTGTCGGTGGGGGGTTTTTGTGCAAGCTCAGAGCAAACAATCTCAGTGCCAGAAGGCACAAAATGGTCATAGAGAGGTTTTGGTTTAACAATTTGACTTTCGTCAATATCAGATGATTGTGTACATCCTAAACCTTTCTTACCATTTCTGCTTACTATATAGATCATGGAAGCAATTTTGCTTCTATCTATGCTTTTAGCAAGAAAATACTGGAATACTCACTACAAGAAAAACTACAATTTACGACACATGAGTTGCGACAGTTCTAAAAAAATTATCGTCCTTTCTCTATTGCGACGGTTGTCGTGGCTGTTTAGGCCAAGTGTCGCTATTTTTATGAATAAGTGATTAAAATAACTTCCTTTTTCATTATTTTATTTTCCCTCTATTTTATTCCACTTATTTGTTTTCTTTCTTTTACTTTTATTTCTATTTTATTTTCTACTTTTTCAGACTCACCAGCTTTACTTTCGTTTAACCATCTTTAACCTTTCATTTCTCTTAATCCTTTTTTTCAAGCCTTCCTTTCGACAACCCTTATCTTCAACCCTTCCTTATGTTCAATCCATGTCTTCAACCCTTCATTTTCTTCGACCCTTATCTTCAACTTTTCCTTTCATTCAACCCTCGTAGAACAACTAGATGGTGAAGCGAGAAGACGAAAACAGATATTCAAATTGAAACCACAATGAGGAAAAGGGAAGAATAGGTTATTGATACTTTATAGAGGGGGAACATTTGAAGAATTGGGAAAGAAGAATAAATCCCTAACCCTAACGAGAAGAACCATAGGACAAATCAAAGGAAAACCAACTCCACAATCGTGACTCGGTAGCTATGTCTGTATTTCTCTCGCCGAATCTGTAGTTCCAGAGGTAAATTCTTAATGTTTCTACCACTTGTGTTTTTCTTCTATTAATTTTGATTGTTTGGATATTACTCTTTATATTGTATGGATTTATGAGGAAGCAAATCTTCTATTTAAGTTTGTGTAAACATCATTAAACCATCTTTTGTCTTGCATGTGTGTGGATTTTGTTTTGGGGATTTAATTTTTGGTTTTGTTGTGGATTTGCTTGTTTTATTTTATGAACTAGTGATGTAATGAAGAGCTTTGTAATATTTTAAAAATATTATTACGAGTTGTAAATCATTTTTGAAACTCAAATTTGAGCAGTAAACTAAATGTTTGATTTTGGTTATTTTTTGGTGAAGTTAGTGTGTAAGGACAGTTTCTAGGTGTGGACAGGCTTATATAGAAGCATGTCGAGGATGGAAAGATTTATGTTATGGTGTGTGCTACTTCAGTAGTGGTATTTTTAGCATGGGGTTTAATGAAAGGATTGAAGGTAAAATTACCATCTTTGTCATTAAGACTTTAACAACCAAGGGAAACACTTGTTATAAGTTTTGGAACAATGACTTGACTTTGCAAAATACAGGTTGTTATGGTAGTTCAAAATCAGAGTTATCAATAGCCATTGATTATTGATTATGGTTGGGTCACTTTATTGTGTGGCAAAGGTATTTGTTTCTTTAAAGCTATATTATGTTGTTTTTTAGTAGCACTAAATATTAGGTATGATTGATGTGTAAATCGACAATGAATTCATGTCCTTTAGTTAGCTGCTTAGTCAATATTAATTTGTTAGTGCTATTAGAAATGCTAACAAATTCTATAATCAACTGGAAGATCTTGCCTATATAAATAATTTTTACCGTGTAATAGTTTAGTAATTGAATTATCAAACTATCTAGCAAAGTTTCTCAAATTTTATGTTTGATTCTACTTTTTCTTTCATTTTGTTTGACTCTGTTTTTGATATGGAGAATGAACAAATATGTGTGGCCCTATAACAGTTCAAGGATAGGATTTAATATCACCTTACAATTTGGCCTAGGCATTTCAATCTATCAGGTACCACTCGTTATCACCAATATGCATAATACATTTATTTCCATCATAGAATGATAATATGATATAAATCCATTTCTATTATAGTTTTTTTTTCAATTTACATTATGCTTTGATTTGGAATTGTAGTTACAATGTGTATTGGATTGTGTAGCTTACTAGTTACTAGACTATGGAGTTTGTTAGATTTAGCGCATATGAAATAGAAAGACCTCTCATATGTTGGTCGGATAGTTAATAATTTGACCATAATAATGATGACACATTTTTCTTCCCTCATATCTAGCATGTGCATAATTATAAAAGTCTTGGCATAAAATTTTCTCATTCTAATTTTGTGTTAATGACAACCAGATATATTGATTATATATTCCTAGAAGATTATGTTGATAGAGGCCAACACAACCTAGAAACTATAAGCCTTTTTCTTGATTTGAAGGTAATATAAGTTTATATGTTGTTTCTTTATATTGCTTATCAAGTTTGATGTTGTCAGGTTTATGTATGATAATATGAAATTTGCAGGTTGAGTATCCAAACAATTTTCACTTAATACATGGAAATCATGAAGTTGTAGATATTAATGTCCTTTTTGGTTTTCGAATCGATTACATTTAGTGGATGATAAGGAATTTCATACATGGGAAAATATTTTATATTACTTTTTGGATACTGAAGCAACATTGTAACTTTCTGCTCAAAGTGATTTCACAACCTTTTAGTGCATTGATATGTTTCTATGTTCTTATATGTTGATGACAATTTATTTTCAAGACCTTTTAAATAATGACACCATGAAATGGTTCTATAGGTCTGATCCTCCAGAGAATGACCGCGTGGAAGGTCTGTAATGAAATGCTAGAGATTCGGGTTTAGTTACTTTTGGGGTGAGTGATTTTTACTTCCTTATTTTGTGAAATGATTGATATTTTGTGTATTAGTTGCTTTTTGCTTGGATAATGATATAAATAGTTACTACATAATTAATGATAGGTATATTAATGTTGACTAATACAATTTATTTAATTGAATTTGATGAACTAAGAATCACTACAAGAAATTCTTAATTTTGCGACAATTTGTTTGAGTTTCTAAAAACAATTATTGAAGTTCAGTAGGAACTCTATGAAATTGTGAGAATTGTTTCTTCCCCTGAATTGTAGTGATCTTCATCCTCCCTCCAACTGAAATTGAGTTTCATACTCGACCTATTTCCCAAATCTTTTCAGGTTCATGCTTGATATCTATCTATCCCTCTATCTTAATAGCTATTTGATTTCAATTCTGTCACTTGTTTTAGGTATGTTTGTCACTTTGTTTATGAAAAATAATTAAACAATTTTTTTCAATTAAAGGGTGTGTTGATATTTGTAATAAAATGAATAGATATTTAATGTTAACATGTTATATGGTTGTAGTGAACTGATGCAACTAAGTGTAATATAAGTATATTGCTTAATCTTTTTTTGATTTGTGAAGTACGTTGCTTAATATTTCTCATTGGGGACACGGTCATGTTTCATTTCAGGTTCTTGGTGTTTCGCCGGGAAGTTCTTCTGTCTGTCACTTTTTTCCTGCAGATAATTTCATTTGGGTTCCAAAACTGCGAGTTCGTGGTGTTTCGGGCATGTGATTATAGTTTTAGTAAAAATGTTTGATGTTTGAGTTTCTCTGTGATTGTTGTAATAAGTACTCTCTTATGAGTATATGTAATGATTTAAGACTTTTTATTTTCAGTATGTGTTGTGAAATGAAAACTGATTATTCAGCAAATTAGAGACTTTCTATAAAGCACAATTAGATCTTTTTTAATCATCTTATTTGTAATGTTGAATGGCGAGTAAGAATCTGGCTTCCTGTGGAGCTTGTGTCCTAGAGTCAATCACTAATAATATCAATGTTCTTATAAAAGTTCATTTGATTTTTTTTTTTAATTTTAGAAATATATTAGCTGCGGAATTACCTGTGGATTTTAGATTTCCTGCGGATTTACCTTTGGAAATACCTATGGTTTTTTTATTTTTGGATAATACAAACAAAAATTTATGGCGGTTTTAACCGCCGCAATTTTCAATTTACGACAGTTCCTTACCCGTTGCAACATAGAATGACGGTTGGAGTGGCAGTTTTAGTAACCGTCGCGATATAGCCTGGCGACACACGTTTTTGCGGCAGAAGCAAAACCGCCGCGACTAGTAAATTGTGGCGGTTTAAACCGCCGTAATCTGCCAATATTAACCGTCGCAACTTGCCAATTTTCTTGTAGTGACTCTATCATACTTGTTGATACAGCTTGTGTCAGAGACATTGGAGATTAATTCTTCTTCTAATTTAGCAACTTTGCTTTTCAAGGCATAATTACTATTTTTTAAGCAAAAAATGTTTTCATTAGAGATGAATTATTCTGCTCAGGCTTATCTTTTTCTTCAGAGGCAATTACAAGTGATTTTTTTAAGATCTTTGCATTTACACTGAAGAGTTTGATATTTTTCCAGCATTTCTGACAGGCATGACTCTAATTCATTACGAGAGAGTTTAGATAATACCCCTGAGTCAGAGTCAGAGTCTGATTCTAGTTCTGATGATATTCTGTCTTCTGGTTCTCTAGAAACTTCATCGTCAGTTGTTGCTACTAGCGCAACATTTTTTTGTTCTTCATCAGATTCCTCTTCTTCTGAATCAGAGTCATCCCAAGTTTCCATTAAACATTTCTTCGCTTCTTGTCTTTCTTGATCTTTGGACACTCGTTCTTGTAATGACCTGGCTCATTACACTCGTAGCAAATAACTTCCTTTCCAGAGTTCTGCATCTTCTGTCCAGATGATGACTCAGAGCGACCTTTGTTTCTTCTAGATCCTCTGAAGTGTCCTTTCCTATGCTTCCAGAGTTTGTTGATTCTTCTGGAGATTAGCGACAACTCATCTTCTGATTCTTCCTTATCATGATAAGCCTTTGCCTTTTCAGGTTTAGACTTAAGAGCGATAGATTTTCTTTTCTTCTGAGTTTCATCTTCTTCGAGCTCTATCTCATGACTTCTTAAAGAACTAACAAGCTCTTTAAGACTTATGCTGTTAAGATCCTTGGATAGCTTTAGAGTTGTTACCATAGGTCTCCATTTCTTAGGAAGACTTCTAAGGATCTTTTCACATGATCAGCAGTTGAGAAACATTTGTCCAGAACTTTAAGTCCTGCGACTAGCATTTGAAACCTTGAAAACATGGTCTCAACTGTCTCATCATCCTCCATTCTGAATGCCTCATATTTTTGGATTAGGGCTAATGCCTTTGTCTCATTGACTTGAGCATTACCTTCATGAATCATTCTTAGAGAATCAAAGATAGATTTGGCAGTATCTCTATTTGTTATCTTCTCATACTCAGTATAAGAGATAGCATTTAGCAATATGATTTGGTAGATCTTTATGATTCTTATAATCTTTCTTCTGTTGGTTGGTCATAACACTTCTAGATATTTTAGCACTTGTAGCATCAACCGGGTGAGTGTAGCCATCGACTACCAAATCCCAAAGATCTACATCATAACCAAGAAAGAAGCTTTCTATTCTGTCTTTCCAGTAGTCAAACTTTTCACCATCAAAGATTGGTGGTTTGGCACTGTAATGATCTTTCTCTTCAGTAGTATTATTAGCAGGAGCTGCCATGATATCTCACACAAATACTGGATCGGTACTGAACACTGTTAAGTGTTGATAAAACATATATCACAATCAGAACCGGAGCTCGAATGCCAATTGAAGGTGTGAGAAAAACACAAGAAAGGGGGGGGGGTTGAATTGGGTTTTCAAAATGAAAGCTTTTTGTGAAACTCAAACAAAGATCACAAATAGACTAACAATAGAGAAAGACACATGATATATCCTGGTTCACTTGAAAACTATCAAGTTAATCCAGTCCAACCGCCAAGGTGATTTCGCCTTATACACAAGGACTTAATCCACTATAACCAAACTGATTACAACTGCACTAGCAACCGCTGGTGACTAACAATACACAAACTAACCGTCTCTTCTTAAGGATTCTAACTTAACTGGTCCCTTAAGGAATTCAAACAACAGTTTGATCAAATAAAATGTTACAATGAAATGCTTTTTACATAAGCTGATATAAACACAATTTCTAGCTCAATCTAACTTAGAGCGAATCTATACAGTAAGAACAATCTTCTTCTTTGTATTATGGTACTTTGCTGTTCACTCATGAATTTTTCTATTTCTTGAGTTCTTTCTTCGTATGAATAAGTGTTTTTAATATTTCTCTTTTTCACACATAGTGTTACACATAATTCGTTGAATGATCAAGTCTTTATATAGACAGAAAAAGATCCGTTGAAGGACAGATCAGTAATATTAGTAAAATACTGGTGACTTGAAATAATGTCGTTATGCTGGGATGAAAATCGTACACTGAAATTGTCCTTTGTACCACCAAATTAGGGTAGTGGAATGGTAGTGGAAAAGAACGTGTTTGATTTGTACTATGTACTATTTTCCCACGCAAATGTTTCATCTTCTTCTGTTCATCAGAGACTTTTGAGTTGATATGATTGAAGCATGATCAGAAGAATGAATCATTGGGTCTTCAGAGTCTTGAGTCTTCAGCACTCCTTCTTCAGAACCTTTGGTTATCAGAAACATAATTCTTCAGAGTCTTCAGAACTTGTTCAGCAGAAACTTGCCGTCAGAGTCTTTTTAGAACTTAGTGTTCAGAAACTTTATTCTTCAGAGTCTTGAGAACGCTGTTCATCAGAACCTTGTCTTCAGAGTCTTTAGCACTTAGTCTTCAGAAGATAAGTATCAGAGTTAAATTCAGAGCCAGAATCCAAGAGAACATTGCAGCAGCAATATAGTGTCTTCTTAGAGTCTTTCTGAAGCACAGTAGATCAGAAACAATCTTACTTCTTCGACACAGAAGCGACCACTGATAATTTTAGAGTGACGTTTCACATAATCTCTATCAGAGTCAGAACTAACTTTATCAGAGTCAGCACCTGTTTGTCAATTCTTAAGAAAACACACATTAGAGTGCCAAAATTGTTCTCACACAAATACAACTTTGTTATTATCAAAATAAAGAGATATCTTGCAGAACAGAATCTTGTTCTAACGGTAAGTCTCCTGCTATGTGCTAGAGCATTGAAATTCTTGCTCAGTTGTTGATTGAGCGGAAAGTCTTGGGCTTGAGAAGAAGTCTTGGGTTCGTGGAACCGATGCAAGAAGTCTTGAACCTAAGGGGTTTAAAGAGGAAGTATTGGGCCTGATGGGCTTGAGCAAGGAAGTCTTGGGTTCGTGGAACCTAAGAAGAAGTCTTTGACCTGAGGGGTTTAAGCAGCAAGTCTCAGGATGAGGGTCTAAGCAAAGAAAAGTCTTATGCTTAAGTGGATAGGAAATTGTAATTTTGATTTGATTATAGTGAAAAATCGCTTGTGCTGCAAGGGGACTCGACTACTCTCAGTTGGTAGGAACCAGAATAAATCTGTGTGTTCTTTATCTTTTAATTGCTTCTGCTAACATTCTGCTGTAATGTATTAATCAGAATCTGAACATCAGTTTATATTTTGAATTATGATCAGAGACAAAGTTAAGAAATGGAAAACACAATTCAACCCCCTTCTTGTGTATTTTTCTTACCTTCATTGTCTTTCATTAAGGGATCGTGGCTTAACTTGTCTCACAAATGTTTTAATAAAATTTGATGAAAAGGGATTAATTGGGCGTATGTCGCTTTCCTCCCCAAGTACTTGGATATGAGCCGTATAGCTTGACCATCTGAGCACTCGTCATCCACCGAAAAATAAACTCAAACCAAGCAAACTATCTTTTATCGCCCCCGTGCGAAGTCATAAAATTTTCATAAACGAAAAATGTTGTATCCATTCTATCGTGATACAAAGAAACCCTTAAGCCTCCCATGCCAAGCATACAAGCAGTGTTTAACCACTAGAATATGATCTAAACATCGTTCACTAAAATCAACCAATAAATATGTGGTTTTCTACCAAGAATTGCATAGATTTGAGTTCTCCATCACACTTGGGGATACGTATGAGAGAGATTCAACGTCTTGTCAAGCACTATAGCAAAAAATAAATTTTTTTTTTTCTTGCTTAGTACTATGTAGCTTTGAATTCCTTATCGCACCTGGGGATACGTATGAGTAAGACACACAATCTTGTCAAACACCCTAAAAAAAAAACTTTTTTTAGCTCTTTTCTTTTTCCTTTACAACTTGTAATAAGTAGAAGAAAGCAAATAACATCACGCTAACATGCTATTTGAAAATATAACTAAATGGTTCCTGTTGAGTACAACGGGTGTGAGGGGTTTTAATACCATCCCCTCGCATAATCGATTCCTGAACTCGAATTTGGTTGTGACAACCATCTTCTTTTTCTTTAATGGTTTTATTGATATTTTCCCGTTCCTTTTGGTATAAATAAACTTTAGTTGCAAATCTGTTATTATTTCGAGCGTGCGAACACTCATGATATTTTTTGTGCCGCGACAGCTTCCAATTGTCTAGAGAGTCAAGCCTAGTTTAGTTTGATTTCTGATGAATGCTAATATTGTTTATTTTTTTTCTTCTACTTTCTTTTGATACTTTATCTCTTATGTGTTGTTTACCTATCTGTTGTATGTTTCTTAAATGTTGTGGATTGGATTCTCTAGTTGTTGGTACATTGTGTTGAATGCTCTATACTCAAGTCTGAAAAACCTTAAGTTTAAGATGGTGGTTGTGTGGTATTGGCTTGCGAGTTTTATGCCTCATTTGGTTGATGCGAAGACCCCTCATAGAGTAGACCCTCTTGGAAGTATTATTTTTTAATGAGTATTTATTACAACGACAATATTTTCATGCACAATCTGTGACTCTAGGGACCTTTTCAGAACCTTGGAGTCAATGGTTATGTAGTATCAACCTGGGAGATGTATGCTTCATGGGGTTGATACGAAAACCATATACCTCATATAGAAGAGATCATCTTGAGGGCATTACTGTCTCATGAGTATTCATCAAGGCAACAATATTTTTAAGAAGGGTCCATGAATCTAGGAACTTGAAACCATATAGCATACTTGTGGGGATTATTAATCAGAGAGATATCTAACAATCCTTCTACCATGAGAAATCATACACTAATCGTTCAAAATAAACAAGTTTCGAAATTTGTATCTTCCTAAGCCTGCATGTGGTGTTGCATTGCATCCATACATGATATGGCATTGCATTTTTTTATAAAAAATAAATAAATCATTTTTTGCATAAAAAAAACAAAATGCATGCATCTGCATTCATCAACATGCATGCACATCCCCCCCCCCCTAAAAAAACAAAAAACTCATTCAAACATTTTTCCATAACCAACAAGCTGATTTCATGGCACCCATATCGGACTCGAAGAAGCTCTCGAAGGGTCATGGACCAGTTGGAACAAAACCATGTTGCGTTAAGAGAAGATGTTGACTTAATGAAAAACAAGTTTGACTAACTCGTGGGGGTCATGTTAGCTTTGGAAAAGATGGAGGACAAAGTTCAACAGACTGCAGTTATTGAGAATGTCATTCCACCTCAAGTAAACGGTCATGTTCAACCTTAACCTGCACATATCCCAATTGAGAACTCTATTATACAAGATCGCACCACTGTCCGAGACATGTGTGGCGGTAAAAATTGTGAGTTTAAGCTATTGATTAACTTAACTCATAAAACAAGAGTCGCCACCGCACTTTTATTTTATCCAAAGGAAAGGAAAAAGAGCGAACAAAACCTAAAGAAGTTCTAAAATAAGAACAAATAAACAGAGATATGGTAAGGGGGTTGGTTACGCAAAGGGAAGGTGTTAGCACCCAAAACGTCTATAGTACTCTATAGGAACCTCTTTGAAATATCTATGCTTTTTGGTTTGAAAAGGGTTTGCTTGTATAAGATTAGGGAAGTGAGAAAAGAAGTATTTTTTTTATAATTTTTGTGTTTGACAAGACTTCCTGAGCCTCGTGCCCACGTACCTACAAAGTGAAATGGAGGATCAAAACCTCGTAGTTCATGGTAAAAATAACAAAATGGTTTGTTTGGATTCATTTTAAATGAAAAGACAAGTTGTCATTTTAAGGAGAATACTACAACTAATCACTCACAAGTAATGAGAACTTTGCATCACAAGGAGAAGGGCCCCAACTTGGATAAAAATCAACAAGTATGCCACTAACTCTCACAAGTGGAAAAGAATTATCACCAATACTATGGGTATAGGAGAATTACAACTCAACTATGGAAATGACTCATGTCTAAACATTATGAAAAGTTTTAAGGCAAAAAGTGCACAAAGGCACAAAATGATTGAATGAGTTTTTTATTTTTTAAAGTCTTTTGAAATAGTCAAAGTAAGATTAAGATATATTAGTATTTATTAAAGAAAAGAAGTTTGAAAATCATTTGACAAAGTCAAGGTTTTATTATGAAAGTGGTTCTAGTTTGAAAGGAGAAGATTTTGAAAAAGGGAGAAGATTTTGAAAATTTAAGAATGGGGAAGAGATAAAGGGACTATCCTATTGCATAAAATAAAATCTAAGGACAAAGAAAGATCTAACCAAGAGAGGATAGCTAACCCCATTACATAAGTCAATCAAGAATTACCTCCTTTGGATTGAGCTTTGAGCAAGCAAAATAAGTAAATAGTAATCCAAACATCAGATGAAATCATAATAACCAAGATAAGTCTTCGAGAGAATCCTTAAGCCAAGGGTACCAGATGAATCCAAGTAGGTCTTAAGATGTACTTCCAAGCCAAGGTCAAAGTCTTAATTCTAAGTCCAAAACTTCATAATGCATAAGGTAGTAACATCAAGTCCACAAAGTAACCAAGTATTTTAAAAGGTTTAATATTTATTAATGTCTTAAGAGAAAGAAAGTCCATATGGACAAAATAAAAAGAGTACAAGCATAAACACAAGTCCAAGTGGAAAAAGATTAAAGCAATATGATAATATGATATTAAATGCTAAAGTAAAAGCATACAAGTAAATGAAAATAAGTAAAGAGTGTTAGTTCTTGTATTGGCTGCAATTTTAACATGAGTTCTTAACATTCAGTTTATGTTAAGTTATTTAGGGTTGTAGTTTTGTGTGCTGATGTTAAACATGATGTCTTGACATCAGTTGACAGAACATCAGAACATCAGTCTGTTGTGTTTTGTTAGGGCTGCGTGTATCAATTTGTTTTGAGAGATCTGGTGGAGAGATTGCAGGCGAACATCTTGGTAAAGATATATTCAGTTGCAATCAGATATGGAGCAGATCTTGTTGCTGTTATTAGGGCTGAAAGATATGAAAAGATTTGAAGATAAAATCTGTTTTTAAATTTAAATCAGATCAAATATTTGGAGGAGTCCAAGCCCAAGTCTAAGTTTCTATTTAAAGCAGCCACAACCCTACTTGGAAGATACGAAGACTAGATAGTGTATACTGAGTATCAGTTGTTAGAGTTTTCGTTTGTGTTTTGTAAGCCATTCATGCTTGAATTGGTATAGTTTGTTTGATTTGTAATTGTCCTCTCTAAAGCTTTTAAGCAAGAGAGTATTGTTCTTGATCAAAGCTTTTAAGCAAGATCAAGTTGTGAACTTTGTAATCTTTGAGTTGTATCACTGAGGTGATTAAGGGGGAGTGAGTGGTATCTCATATCTAAGAGGTTCTTAGGTAGAAGTGTCATTGGGTAGTGATTAAGTTAGGAGATTGTCAATTGGGATTGTTGAGTCTGTAATTTAATACTACTAATAGTGAATTTCCTCCCTGGCTTGGTAGCCCCCAGACGTAGGTAGTTAGACCGAACTGGGTGAACAATTCATTGTGTTGATTGACTGTTTTATTGTCTTGTTCATTTAGCAGATTGTGTTGTTGTGACATCACACTTAACATCACACATCTGATACTAGAATTTCAATTTGTATCAGAGCAGGCATCCTGCTCTGCATCTGGGTGAGATCTAGGGTTGTTACTTTCTGGTACTATGGAAAAGGAGAGTGGTGGATTTGTGAATAGACCCCCTATTCTAGATGGCTCAAATTATGATTATTGGAAGCCTCGCATGGTTACCTTCTTGAAGTCCTTGGACAACAGGGCTTGGAAGGCTGTTTTAAAAGAATGTAAACATCCTGTTATTATTGAAAAAGATGGAACATCAAAGCTGAAACCTGAGGAAGAGTGGACCAAGGAAGAAGGTGAACTTGCGCTTGGAAATTCTAAGGCTTTAAATGCCATTTTTAATGGTATTGACAAGAACATCTTTAGGCTGGTCAACACTTGTGAAGTGGCTAAGGAAGCTTGGGATGTCTTGAAAACTACTCATGAAGGAACCTCAAAAGTCTAGATGTCAAGACTTCAACTGCTGACAACAAAGTTTGAAAATCTGAAGATGAAGGATGATGAGAGCATTCATGATTTTCACATGAATATTCTTGAGCTGTCAAATGCTTCTAGTGCCTTTGGAGAGAAAATGACTGAAGAGAAGCTGGTAAGGAAGATTCTTAGATCCATTCCCAAGAGATATAAAATGAAGGTGACTGCTATAGAAGAAGCTCAAGACATCAGCAAGATAAGGGTGGATGCGTTGATTGGTTCTCTTCAAACGTTTGAATTAGGGATGGATGAGGAACCTGAAAAGAAGACCAAAAGCATAGCTTTGGTATCTAGTTCTGAAGATACTAAGAAAGAGAATAGTCCTGAGTCTCAGGAGGAGCTGTCCCATGCCATTGTTCTTCTAGGAAGACAGTTTAATAAGGTGTTAAAAAGAATGGACAGGAACTATAGACCAAATGTTAAGAACATCTCGTCTGACATCAACAAGAGAACTACAGCTGAGGAGAAGCCTAATCTTGACAAAGGAGTCCAATGCTATGAGTGTGAAGGTTATGGTCATGTCAGAAAAGAATGTCCTACATATCTCAAGAAGCAGGAAAAGGGGTTATCTGTTTCCTGGTCTGATACTGAGAGTGAGAGTGATGAAGAGACTGCCAAGCATATTAGGGCATTGACTGGAATATGTGCTTCTGATGGAGAGTCTAGTGATGATGATCTGGCCTTTGAAGAGCTAGTAACCTCCTATAAAGAGTTGTGTCTGAAAAGTGAAGAGGTTTGTCAAGAAAGGGAGAAGCAGAAGAAAATTATAATCCAGCTTAAGGCTGATAAAGCTGAACTTGAGAATGAAGTTCTGTTGTTAAAATCCCAGCTTGATCAAATGTCCAAATCCATCAGAATGTTGAATAGTGGAACTGACACTCTGGATGAAATCCTTCAGGCTGGAAAAGGAGCAAGTGATAAGACTGGTCTAGGATTTAATGGTGAAAAGAAATTTTCTTCAGATGCTAGTTCTTCTGGTACCAAACAGAACTTGTCCCATCAGATGTATCAACATCAAGGGAAAGATCATATGTCAGGACCCAAGCAATATGTACCTCATCAGAAGACTTAACACCATGGCAAAGGTTATGCATCTAGACCTAAACATAACATGTCCTAACCTATGTCTCAACATCATGGGAAAATGTATGGGCCTAATAATACTGTGCCTCACTATTATGGCAGAAGAAATCCCCATCATCATGGGAAAAGACAGCCTAATCATCATTACAAGAGACAACCTCATTATCATAGGAGACAGTCTCAATACTATGGGAGGAGACAGTCTCAATACTATGGGAGAAGGCAACCTCAATATTATGGCAGAAGACAACCTCAGTAGTATAACAGAAAACATCCTCAAGAGAGAAGGCATGTTAATCACTTCAGAGAAGAGTTTCAAAGCTGGAGATGTCACTATTGTGGAAGATTTGGTCACTTGAAATCTTTCTGTTTCAAGCTCTATGGATATCCTCAACCAAATCCCCAACCTAGACAGAATCAGGATAGTCCTACTGTTGTTAAGCAATGGGTTCCCAAGGATGGTGCCACTTGTTTGTTAGCTCAGATGTCCTTAACTGGTTCTGCCAAAGAGGACTGGTATTTTGATAGTGGTTTCTCTAGGCACATGACAAGTATGAAGAGTTTGTTGTTGAATGTTGAACATTATTCCAGCTGTGTAACTTTTGGAGATGGTGTCAAAGGAGAAATCAAGGGTGTGGGAAGACTGAACTGTGCAGGTGCTCCTAGACTAGATGATGTGTTATTGGTCAAAGGATTGAAGGCCAACTTGATCAGTATTAGTCAACTATGTGAGCAAGGACTTAAAGTTCACTTTACTAAAGCTGAATGTATTGTCACTAATGAGAAAGGTGAAGTTGTCATGAAGGGTGCTAAGTCCAAAGACAACTCCTATCTATGGGATAAAAAGGGAGAACATCTAGAGGTGAAACAAAGTCTGATTAATCGCAATGTCAAGCATGATGTCATGACATCCTACTGTGACATTCCAAGGATCACCAAACACTCTAGTGTTAATCTTAGGGAAAGCAAGATCATTGAGGTTGACCATACAGGAAGGAGGTGTAATGACAGTTTCTCTAAGGATATATGTGCTGAACATTGTGATGTCGTAAGAGGAAAACTGGGTATGTGTACAAGTCAACAGATGTTAATGACTTGTGCTGAACATTTATTAAAATTCAAAAATTTGAAATGTTATACATTTTGGTGGGGGAATTACATTTATTGGCTTTTAAGTGCTCAACAAAAGCAGCCCTCCTAGCCTATGCAATAATTTCCTCACTTTGCCTCCACTCGCTACATCAATCCTCATTCACATAGTCTGTTCATCTTCTCTCCAAAGAATAGAAGTCTCAACACATTTTTGTTCATCAGTTGCTACAGAGGAACAATGTCTCAACAAATGTCGTCTCCCTCCAAGAAGTCTGCATCCAAGAGTCCCTCACATACAAAGCCTAGGGTTTCGACGAAAGGGGTTTCTGAGGATGAAGCTTTGGATATAGCCCCTCTCTCAATGATTCTAGTTTCTAAGACAAGACCTGACAAGCTGCAAACAAAAAGGCCTTCTCATGATACATCAGGTAAATCTTCTGATCATTCTGCTGGTAAAAAATTTGATGATAGGAAAAGTAGAGAGTTTGTTACTAGCATTCTGTTTGGAGATAAATCTGCTCCTAGGACCTCCACTCCTAAAGCTGTTGGAAATCAGAATGAGGAAGAGACTGTAGATGTTGATAAAAGTATATGTCAGATTGTCACTAAGATTTTTGAGAAAGGGATTCCTGTGGCTGGAATATCAAGACCTTTGGCTCAAATGGCTGCTGTGCAATCTAAAGGTAAAAAGGATGACATGCAACCAGCTGAAACCAATCTTCACAGGTTGGCTGTTTCTGTCATTGAAGATGCTGAAACTGAAGCTGAAGCTGATGTTGATCCTAATGTTGGAGCTAGGGTTGATGTTGAACCTGATGTTAGAACATCACCTGCTAGGGAAGTTTCTTCTAACCCCAAAGGAAAGAAGCCTGTCGAGGTTGTGAATGTTGAAGATTTTTCAGACAATGAGGTTATTGGCAATGCAATTCCAGGTATTGCAAAAAGATTAAAGTCTAGAAAAGGGAAGACTGTTGATTCATCTCCTAAGATGAGAACTGAAAGTAAAAAGAAGAAGACTCCTGTTGTTGGCCCTGCAAAGTCTTGGAGCAAGGTTTTTGGCTCATCCAAAAAGAGGAAGATAAGGGAAGACTCTGACTCTGAGTTTGATGTTGATGAGGATGTTCAAGACATCACTCCAGTGAGAAGGTTCATTTTGAAGAGGATTGCTGATAAGGTTCCTGATGTACCTGTGGACAACATCTATTTTCACTATGCTGGAAGTGCTCACATGTGGAAGTTTGTGTGTCAAAGAAGATTGGCTCTAGAAAGAGAGCTTGGCAAAGATGCTCTGGAGATTAAGGAAGTTATGGGGCTGATTAAGTTTGTTGGGTTGATGAAAACTGTTTCTGGGTTCTCCAAATGTTATGATGGGCTAGTTAAGGAGTTTGTTGTAAACATTCCTGTGGACATTACTGACAGAAGGAGTGTGGACTTTAGAAAAGTATATGTGAGAGGTAAGTGTATTGATTTTTCTCCTGAGGTTATCAACACCTACCTAGGAAGAAATGAGCAAGATTATAGAGAGTTGGAAGTTACTGATAATGAGGTGTGCAAGGAGATCACTGCAACTTAAGTGAAGGTTTGGCCTTTGAAAGGAAAGCTGTCTGCTAGTCTTCTTAGTGTCAAATATGTTGTCCTGCACAGGATAGGTGCTGCAAATTGGGTCCCCACTAATCATAAAACTACTATCTCTGTTGGCTTGGGGAAGATGATTTATGCTGTTGGGACAAAGAAAAACTTTGATTATGGGTCCTACATTTTTTATCAGACTGTGAAGCATGCTTCAACAAATGCTATTAAAATGCCTATAGCATTTCCTTCTCTCATTTGTGGAGTGATCCTGAAGCAACATCCTGGAATATTGACTACTTCAGATACTGCTTGTAAGAGGGAGCCTGCATTATCCTTGCATCCCAAGTTGTTTGTAGGGAATCATGTCCCAGATATTGTCTTAACATCAGGTTCTGGTGTCAAAAAGGCATGTACCAAAGCTGATATGATAGAAGAATTGAAGTCTGCCTGCAAGGATCTAGATGTGGTGATCAGCACCAGCACTGCCAGGAAGATGAAACTTGAGCAGTTGATCAAGTCTTTGGAACAGGATGGAGATGATGAGGATGTCAACACAAATGTCAATGCTGAAGGTTCAGGTTCTGAGAAAGGTGATTCAACAACTGAGAATAAGGATGATGAAGATGTTTCTACTGATGATTCTGATGAAGATTGATTAAGCTAGTTGTGTTGTTTCAATTTTTTTGTTTTATCTTTTTCTGCACCTTGAGTGCCTATTTTGTATCTTGGATAATGGCACTGTTATGTTTATCTGGTTTTTGTTCTATGATTTGTCTTGTCATGTGATGCCTTCTTTTGACTGTCAAGGAGACCTAGCCTAGGACTAACTGGTAGTTTTTGACAGTAGTAAGAAGGACTAACTGTTTTATGGTTGGCCAATTGTGGCTAAAAAGGGGGAGAGTTACCTAGCTGTTTGCTGTGGTTCTTGTTTTGAGGGGGAGTTTTGTGTTGTGCAGCTTTGGAAGTTGTTGCTGCTGTTTGTATTGTTTTTTTTTCGCTGCTGGTATCTCTGGTGTAGGCTGAGATTGTTTTAGTCAAAATTAGCCAAAGGGGGAGATTGTTAGTTCTTGTATTGGCTGCAATTTTGGTAAAATAATGTTGTTGTTGAAGATGTCATTTGTCTGATGTCTTAACATGAGTTCTTAACATTCAGTTTATGTTAAGTTATTTAGGGTTGTAGTTTTGTGTGCTGATGTTAAACATGATGTCTTGACATCAGTTGACAGAACATCAGAATATTAGTCTGTTGTGTTTTGTTAGGGCAACGTGTATTAGTTTGTTTTGAGAGATCTGGTGGAGAGATTGCAGGCGAACATCTTGGTAAAGATATATTCAGTTGCAATCAGATATGGAGCAGATCTTGTTGCTGTTTTTAGGGATGAAAGATATGAAAAGATTTGAAGATAAAATCTATTTTTAAATTAAAATCAAATCAGATATTTGGAGGAGTCCAAGCCCAAGTCTGAGTTTCTATTTAAATCAGCCACAACCCTACTTGGAAGATATGAAGACTAGAGAATGTATACTGAGTATCAGTTGTTAGAGTTTTCGTTTGTGTTTTGTAAGCCATTCATGCTTGAATTGGTATAGTTTGTTTGAGTTGTAATTGTCCTCTCTAAAGCTTTTAAGCAAGAGAGTATTGTTCTTGATCAAAGCTTTTAAGCAAGATCAAGTTGTGAACTTTGTAATCTTTGAGTTGTATCACTGAGGTGATTAAGGGGGAGTGAGTGGTATCTCATATCTAAGAGGTTCTTAGGTAGAAGTTTCATTGGGTAGTGATTAAGTTAGGAGATTGTCAACTGGGATTGTTGAGTCTGTAATTTAATACTACTAATAGTGAATTTCCTCCCTGGCTTGGTAGCCCCCAGACATAGGTAGTTAGACCGAACTGGGTGAACAATTCATTGTGTTGATTGACTGTTTTATTGTCTTGTTCATTTAGCAGATTGTGTTGTTGTGACATCACACTTAACATCACAGACCTGATACCAGAATTTCAAAGAGCATAAAAATAAAAAACAATTAAAGTAAAGATTAGTAAGTTAGTGATTAGAAAAGAAAGACCAATTTGTAATTTTTTTGGAGAACACTCAACTAAACATCCACAAGCATGAAAACACGGTCTTATACATTACCAAGAGAATGGCTCCAACTTGGATAAAATAAACAAGTATGCAACTAACTTTCTTTAGTGACTTAGTTTCCGATTCGGGAGAAATTTAGCGCTATGTTAAGCAATAATATCACAAACTATAAGGAAGGTCATACTATAGGAGGCCAGTCAATAATAATATATGTGCTAATGCAAGCTAGAGAAATAACATGTAAGTCATTCTCCTAAATCTAACCACACAAAAAGAAAAAAAGAGTGGTCTCATCTTAATCAAGAACTTCAAAAAGTTCCATGATGTTAAAGATTTGCATCAACTAAAAGAAAAATAGAAAAGGGAGATGAAGAAGAGGCAGCAAGGAAACCAAAATAACAAATTGAATCTAATGATTGATCAAGCTATCATCAAGACCAATCATCCATTTTGGTGGATTAGGGTTTTCACTCCATCAACACCCAAAATCCATTGAGCTTGATGAAACTTGACTAAATTAACCAAGATTTAAGTCAAACGACAGTCAACAAAGGTCAAACAAGAACAAAATGCAATAAAATGAAATAATATGCATCAAAATGATTTTTTAAAATAATAAATTTAAGCAAGTTATGATCAATTTAAGATGAACATACGCTTGAACATTCATACCCATCTATATTTAATCCTGGCCATACATCAGATATGCCCTTCATGCGAAGAGCCACATGGCACAACCCTGCCACACGGATCTCATGTGCTCCAGCCCACATGAGCTCGCCCATGCTTCACATGATATCATCCATCTTGATCCAATGGCCCAACTTGGTTTTCCTTTATTTTTTTATTCTTCATGTTTCGAATTCATTTTTTACTCGATTTTAATTTCGATTTCGATTTTATTTTTTGTGAACCAATTATAATTTCATCTTCTAACATATTAAAAAATCCAAATATATATATATATATATATATATATATATATATATATATATATATATATATATATATATATATATATATTATTTCATGTAATTAATTATTTTGTATTTCTATTAATTTTAATTTTTCTTTTATTTTTTTGTTATAGTTTGCATCTGTATATTATTAATGGCATCACTCTCATTTTATTATTTCTTTCATTCCATTTATGCTCATCTTATGATAGTACATCCCATCCCTCTTATTATTTCTTTTATGCTTTATTTACTTTATTTTCCGTATTTTCTTTTATTAATCACGTTCATTATCCTTAATCATGTTAATTAGCAATTGGATTTTTTTTTTCAATTTATTAATTAAAATACTTGATTCTAATTAACGTAAATAATTAGTTCAAATCAAGTTTAGTTAATTAATTTAATTCTATTGTTTAATTAACATGTCCTTCATACTCATGCACTCATGTTTGCCATTTTTGCTCATTTAGACTTATATTTACCATTGGTTTATTTGTTTAAATGGAAAATTAAATGAATGATTATATCAATGTTAAATATATTTTATAAGTGTAAAAACCTTAGTCCAACGCCAAACAATATTTTTTTCAAACCATCTCAAAATCCTATTCCGTTTTCGGGCACAATTTAAAACCTCATTCGATATCAAGTATTTTATCCAAATCAAATCAAAACACTTAACTTATACTTAAACACCATTTCATTAAAGATGAAAAAGGGGACAGTCTCGAGCCTTCAATTCCTCTCCTCAAATGATTGGGTACAAATTCCCTTACTCGACTATTCAAACAATTGTCATCTCTTAAAAAATTATAATCTGACTTACCTTAAAATCTTTTCATAATTAAATCAAATCAAACCCATTTTCATAATAACTTAGATGAAAAAGGAAGTGGTCTAGAGACTTCTATTCCCTTCCCCGAATATCTGGATATTAGTTGCCTTACTTGACCATTTGAGTATTCGTCGCCCAATTAAAAGACTCTAACTATATTAAATCCTTTCGCAATTAAGGATGAAAAGGAAAATGGTCTAGAGCCTTCCATTCCTCTCATCGACTATTAGAATACGAGTTGCCTTACCGACTATCTGAGTAATCGTCATTCAACAAAATATTCAACATATTAACCTAACTTCTCGCCCCCGTGCGATCAAAACTTTTTCAAAAAGAATATTGTTTAGTCCGTTCTAACGCGAATAGAAATAAACGCTTTAAGTCTCCAATTGCGAGCACAAGCACCGTTTAATCGTTA
This sequence comes from Lathyrus tuberosus, assembly GCA_022829125.1. Lineage (NCBI taxonomy): Eukaryota > Viridiplantae > Streptophyta > Magnoliopsida > Fabales > Fabaceae > Lathyrus > Lathyrus tuberosus. Next base: position 4,296,013 of record JALAZF010000063.1, read on the forward strand.
GAGTGCTATCTAAACAGTCGTTCATTAAAACACACCAACCAATAAACCTTAAACACCCCGAATTACGAAGCTTTGAGTTCCTTATTGCACCTGAGGATACGTAGGAGCGAGACCCACAATCTCGTCAAACACCCTGATAAAAACCTTTTTGCAGCCCCTTTCTTTTCTCTTTACACTTTTTATTATTTGAATAAAACAATTACCACAAGTTAACATTCAATCTCAAATTAAACTAAAAGGTTCCAGTTGAGTACAACGGACGTGAGAGGTGCTAATACCTTAGCCTTGCATAATCGACTTCCGAATCCGGATTTGGTTCCGACGACCATTTTATTTTTTAAGTGTTTTATCGATATTTTCCATTTCCTTCATTGGAATAAATAAAGTTCGGTGGCGACTCTATTCGAAACATTTTTTATGCGACTTCACGAAGGATCATATTTTTCGAGATGTGACAGTTTGATAAGATCAAGCATTTGATTTGCATTGGTTTTGGAATCAATAGTGGTTTAATGTCGAGGAGTGATGAAGTTTTGAAAACCACTTATTTTTATCAGGGTTTTTATTTTTGAAAATATTAGTTCAATTTGATCAATTTATTTGATTAATTAAAATAATTAATTAAACTAATTAATTAAATAAAAATAATGATGGGAAGGGGGTGCAACTTGTAGCAAAATGGAGTAAAAATGGGTTAAAGGAGTGAAAATGGGATAAAGGTCCATAACAAAAACATAATAAAAAAACTTTGCAGATAAAATACAAGGGGGTGTTGGAAACAAACTTGGCCCAATGCCAGAGGCCTAAAGGCGTTCAACCCATTCAAAAGGGCAACCGAGTCAAAAAATTGACTCTCAATCTGAAACGTTAGATATGAAATCAAAGAGATCCCAAGGTACAACTTTAGGGCACATGGCAATGTAGTGGGAGTCCCTGCATGGGACCCCTGGTCAAGGTAAATAGTAAGCAGATCCTAAGGTTTAAAATGCGCCATGTGTGGCAGCAAAGATGGAGATGTGGGGATCAAAATAAGGAAAGGGTACACACACGAGATTTAATCTTCTTCTTTCCTCTCTCTCATCCATCCGCTTTCTCTCTTGTTTTTCCACAAACACGTTTCATCACTTACTTTTCATAAAAAACGGATCAAAATGGTTAAAAATTAAAGAACAAAGATGAACACCTTGAATGTTTATCTCTCCCATTTTCCATATTTTCCAACCTTCGTCCAAATCAAAAAGCATAAACAATGAACCCTCTCTTTTTTTCTTCTGGATACGAATATGCACTCAAAATAAGTAGATAAATCATAAATCATGCAAATCATCCCTTACCCCCAATCGGAACCCTAAAACCCTTTCAATAATTTCAATGCTTACAACCGTTTTTACAATAATTGGAAAAGAGGAAAGTAAACAGCAGGAAAAAAATACAAAGTAACATAAAAGTGGAAGAAAACACCTCATAGGAACCTGGATTTTCCAGGTTTCTGATGAGAACTTCGGCGATCCATTAACCTTTAGGTAAGTGCGTTTCTACTCTTCTCTTCTTCTTTTGATACGTCCTCTGCTTTATATGAATTCCTCATATCCTTCTTCTATATACTGGTGTTGTGCAGGGGATATATCTAACTTTGGAGCTTTGAAATGAAGCTCACAATGCCTTCTGAAAGCTTTGGTGATGGGGCATGGAGGGATTTTCTGCAGAGTTTTTGCTAGGGATTTTTAGGTGTCTATAATGAGTGAGTGAAGGACCGCTTTTATAGGAATAGAATGAGGGAATGAGTGAGGTAAATTAGAGGGAAAAAGTGATGAGTGAATGAAAATTGGGGGGATGGATTTGGGATTATTCAAGGTGTGATCAAAACGTGTGAATGATGATGAATTTTTCGTGACTTTAAAGGTGTAAAAAGTGCGAGGGAATATAATGTATGTATGTAGCAAGGAAGGACATGGACGTATTGATGGTCCTATTGTAATGTAAATTGCACTTGTTATTCACGCGTTATATATGTAATAAAATAGTTTGAATTTAAATAAATTCAATTTATTCCTCTTTTTTCTCTTTTGATTGTTGTAATGCAATGGATGAATGACCATGGATGTTGATGTAGATAGTGTATGTTGTATGTAATGCTGACTGCAACCATGTAATCTATGTTTCATGTGTAATAAATCTCAGTGTTAATTCAATTGAAATGGTTTATTTTGCTTTCACTGTTTACTTTTATGCCATGTTGATGTATATGAAGACATGGTTTTTGATGAAACAAATGGTGGTGATGATGATGATTAGGGATGAAGTGATATGGAATGTTATGGATGTTGTATTGATGTTGCAACTATGATGTAATTAATGGCCATGCAACAAAGTTTGTCAAATTCAACTTTTTTTTTATGATGGACGTAAGTGATGATAATGGAAAAAATATGACATGATTTTGGTGTTAAATTTATGGATGGTAATAACATGGGCAAATGCCACATGACTCAAAAATGACTTATTAACACTGTTTTCTCATGTTGTGATAAAATGCAATAGAATAACGCAATGAAATAGACTTTTTATACTTATTTCAAAGAGCCTTCTTACTCCTAAATGATGTAAAAATGAAAATGCAATGAAATGAATAAATGGAATTGGAGTTGAACAAATTGGAAACTTTATACTCAAACTGTCCAAGTCCATTTTAACTGGCCTTTATTTTGACCTTGAAGAATTAAGTTTGGAAAAATGCAATGTATGCAATGAAAATGCATTGAAAATGAATTGCGAAAATGGTGGGACAAAATTAGGATATGACAGAATGCAAAGGACGGATGGCCACGTAATAGTGTACGTGTCGAGTGCAGGAGAATTGACCTATGTCGACGATTACTGATGTTCATCTATATTAGTTGATTTGTTTTTTGTAACAAGGGTTCACATTTTTCATTATTATCCTATATAGAATTTTAACATCCAAGTTACATAGATCATAGAATTTGTGAGAAATGTAGGAATTGGCAGTGTCCCACCATTCAACTTAAGCATTTTACACAATTCCCTTTTATGATTTTCTTCATTTACTTTATTTGTTCAAACATTTCTATACTTTATTTCTTATAATGTTATCCGACTGTTATACTTTCAAAATTGAAGTTATCAAACATGAACACACTTTCTCAAACATTTATGCACAATATGTTCTTAGAATTTTTTCGAGTTTAATCATGTAAATGAGTTAAAACTTGTGATCAGATATACTTAAAACAGCGGTAAACACATATATAATAATAAATTATATTTTACGGTAAAAGTTTGATAATAAATCTAAGATTTATATTTTTTAAATAGTTTTTTTTAAAAAGCCATTTGAATTAATAAAGAACACAAAGAGTGTTCAAAGAACAACATACAGAAATATGACAATAACTAGGATCAAGCCCCAACCCCTACAAAAGACAAAAACCTAGAAATTTCCAACCAACTCAAACCCAACCCTACACCCCTAAGGGGTTCATACAGAAGGAGAAGAAGTCTGAGTTGGGATAAGAAAATTTCCCTAAGCTAGACCATTTCTAAGCAATTAGCTTAATGTTCCAACATAGATCCTCAAAATTAAATGTCCCTTCCTAAAAAATTATATTGTTTCTAACCTTCCAAATACTCCATATGATAACAAGCCATATATAGCCAGCTTTTAAACTACCCTGAACTTGGTTTCCAACCCCACACCAATCATTAAAAAACTGGATTACATTTCCTTCAAAGAAGCTTCCTATACCAATCCAATCATCTAAACGTTCCCACACCGCTTTTATCAGATCACAATCGAAAAAAGAATGTTCGATATCTTCTTCCCGGGATGAGCAAAAAACACAACTGACATTTGATCCAAGACAACCTCTCTACTGTAATTCCTTCTTGGTTGCGAGTCTATTCCATAAAACCTTTCACCCGAAGCATCTAACCTTTAGAGGAATATTGATCTTCCAAAGGTTGGTAAAATATTTTTTGGAATTTCCAGTGACTTCAGTAAGGTCTGCGGCATCAATAATTTTGAGGTAAACCTGTTTTACTTCAAAACTATCTTCTATACCTCCTTTCCACACAACCTTGTCCTTTAAATCCTTGACAGGATGTCTACTGCTAAGGAGCTCCAACAACTCAATGATTCTCGCTCGATTTTTGCCTTGTACCTGCAAATTTAAACCTTGAAGATTCCATATCCAACAGTCATAATCCCAATAACCCTATGAACTGATAGGAACTTCGTCGCCACTGCTGCACCTGTACAGATCTTCAAAAACAACAGCCAAAGGGCTGTCATTTACCCAATTTGCATGCCAGAACGAAGTGTCCTTCCCCTTTTCGATAACATACTTCACCTGATCAACAAACCTGAACCCAAAATCAGAGGAGATTGAACCACTTTTAAGGATATCAGTCCACCAGAAGGATTTTTTCATCCTAGACTGACTTTTGTTTGACAACACTTGTTCTTCAATGAAACCATATCTCTCCTTGAAAATATCCTTCCAAGGGGCATCTTGATTGTGAATTAATCTCCATCTCTATTTCATCAATAACGCTAGGTTAAATTCCTCCAATCTTCTAACTCCTAATCCCTCATTTTCCTTTGGACAACAAATTTTGTCCCACTTCAACCAGTGAATTTTTGATTTTTCCTTTGATCCTCCCCAAAGAAACCTGCTCCTGATTTTATCAATCTCCCTAACCACCCCCGTCGGAACCCTGTAAAAGGACAACCAGAAAATAGGCAGTGAAGACAGAACCGAGTTTATAAGGATTAACCTCCCTGCCATTGACAACAATCTGGTCTTCCACAAACCCAACTTCTTCTTAAACTTGTCTACAATTGGTTTCCATCCAAGAATTCTTCTTGGGTTAAAGGCAATAGGTATGCCAAGGAACACAAAGGATGCCTTATCCATTTTACACGATAAGAATATTGCAGCAACTTGAATAAAATGAGGGCTAGTGTTCAGGCCTATAATCCCGCTCTTTGAAAAATTCACCTTCAACCCCGACACGAGTTCAAAACCTCTCAACACAACTTTTATACACCAGAGATTGGACCAGGATCCTTCTCCAATAATTAAGGTGTCATCAGTGAACTGGATCAGTTCCACATGATTTCGAGCTCCAACAAAGAACCCTTTGAACATCACTTTTTCCACCGCCATTCGCATCATGCTAGCAAGCCCCCCAGCCATAATAACAAATTAAAATGGAAAAAGAGGATCGCCTTGCCGTAATCCTTTTTCCACCATAAAATCCGTCGTTGGACTTCCATTCACTAAAACCGACAAATGGCACTTGAAAATGGTAGCCTTCATCCACCGGAGTGTAGCGAGCGATTTTGGATGCGGTTCTTAAGCGCTGTTCGCTCTCTGCGGTTGAGTTTACTATAGGTCGATTCATTTTTTATCCTATTAAAGCTGATGAAGGAAGGGAAATAGATGTCTCCAATTAACTCTGCTTTGCATACTGAGTTTAAACAACGGTCTGTTAAGTTACGGATGCGATCAATGTGGTGGGGCCTTTGTATCGGTTATTTGTATTTTTGCCAATACTGTTTTCTCTCTTGGATTTCTTGGGTTATTTTGACAGACAGGTTTCTGGCGGGGAACAAGGATTAGGATGTTAGGACTGATGTTTTTTGATAGATATATGAGAGTATGGGATTTTGGGTTTTTGTTTAGTGTGCTCGCTAAGATCTTTCTTTCAATCTTATGCCTACGTATTCCCGTTTACCGAAACAGGGAAATCATAGCGTTCGTAGTTCCTCCTATTCTATGGGAGGAAATGGGTGTTTTTGGTGTCTTGTTCAAAGCCCAAGACGTGAAGCGAAAGGTGGTTTGCATCTTGTTCAAAGCCCAAGATGTGAAGCTGAAGAGTCTATTTGTATCTTGTTTAAAGCCCAAGATATGAAGCTGAAAGGGTGTTGACTTTAGAGAGAATTTGTCATCTCTAAAGAGGGGTTTGTTTGTTAAGACTGTTTATAAAGGAGAATTACTTTAACCGGGATTTGTGAATCCGACAATGCCATAATTTCCTTTATAGGGGATTTCAACCTGAAGGAGAAGACTTTAACTCAGTGTAGAGTAATGCCATCTTTCCTTAGGAATTTCTCATACTAAAAGAGGGACATTGGCATGGATGTAAATGATCCAGAGGCTTGCCGCTTACAGCAGTTAGATGGAGGGGAATGAGTTGTTGATGTTTGTGTACTATGAACTAGGCACAACTTTGATGCTAAAAGGTTAATTGGATCAACCAGTGGTTTTCTTATATAAAGCCTAAGAGGAGGCTATTATGTGTCTCGTACAAAGCCCGAGAGAGAGGCTAAAATGTTTTGACCCGACGATGAAGTCTTTTGGTATCTCGTATAAAGCCCGAGATGAAGGCTAAAATTTGTTTGGCTCAATAAGAACCTTTTTGTATCTCGTATAAAGCCCGAGATGGAGGCGAAAGGAGTGATTGACTCAACGAGGGAGTCTCTTATATGTCTCGTACAAAGCCCGAGAGAGAGGCTAAACGTTGTTTGACTCTGCTGGGGAGAATCATTGTATAAAGCCCAAGAGAGGCTAGTATGACTTGGAGAAGGATCATTATACAAAGCCTAAGAGGAGGCTATGGTTACTGTTTCAGTTAAGTGACATGTCCAGTATGCTGATTTTTAAAGAGAAAATCAGTTCTTATATGAGCAACATTGTACTCAAGGATTTGATTCGAGGATCCGGGCTATTCCTGTTCTTTGAGGAATTGGGAAATCCGAAGGGTATTGAGACTGTCCGAGTCTATGGGGTTCCTTCCTATTCTTGAAGAGTGCTTGCGAATGTCTTTGAAACTCAAGGATGTTAGACTGTCCAAGTCTAGAGTTTTATCTTTTGTACTATGCTTTGAGAAACAGTAGTAGACTCTTTGAAAGGACTGTTATATGCAGATGACTAATTTCTGTTCCTATACCTCTAGGAGGTCGTCGGGACAATTTGTACGAAGCCCAAGAGGAGGCTGGAAACTTTTAAGAAGCCGATCAGTCCTTGTACGAAGCCCAAGAAGAGGCTATCATTCCCGGAGGAAGAGATCATTATACGAAGCCTAAGAGGAGGCTGTGAATACTTCTAAGAAGCCGTAGGGTCCTTGTACTAAGCCCAAGAGGAGGCGGGGTTGCTTTTAGGAAGCATGTGGGTCCTTGTACTATGCCCAAGAGGAGGCCGATGCTTTTAAGAAGCCGATGGGTCCCCAAACCCCGAGAAATTCAAGACAGGCTATTCACGAGGAATAGATCAAGCCAGGAAAGTCTGAGAATTTGGAAGAAACTCAAGAGATGCCATTCACGGAGAAAAGATCATCTCTGGGGAGTAGAGTTTCTTGACAAGTGCTTTTAAGTAGCCTGTGGGTCCCCAAACCCCGAGAAATTCAAGACAGGCTATTCACGAGGAATAGATCAAGCCAGGAAAGTCCGAGAATTTGGAAGAAACTCAAGAGATGCCATTCACGGAGAAAAGATCATCTCTGGGGAATAGAGTTTCTTTGACAACTTCTATGAGTGACAGTCTATGAAAGGGTTCACAGAGAATGCTGCCTTTCATATCTCCATATTGTTTAACCCCAAGAGGAGGGAAGACTGTGTCTGGTAATCCTATGGGGATCTAGTATTGACTATTTCTATGAATAAATGGCGTCACCTAGTTCTAGACGTAGTTGTCGGGGAAACTCTAAAATCTATACTATTATTACACAATTGATATGAGTTTATGAAAGAAGACTTACAGTGAAACAGCCCCACAATATAGTTATATGTATATGAAAGCGGTAAATGAAAGCAATAACCACTTACTCGGTTGTAGAGCTTCCATGCTGTTTGGTTAGTTGTTCAACAAAGAAAGATTGAAAACAATAGTATATTCAAAATCAAAGGAGAAAGTGCTTTGAAAAAGAAAGATTTGGGGCTTAAAGCTCAAGGAGAGGCCCAGGGTTTTATCAGTGAACGCACTGTTTGAATTTGTACAGAGGGACTTATACAAGTGACTGTGGCCCAAAAATTGTTTTATGTACAAAGGGATGGGTCTTACACTCTCTCAATAGGCCCAAAAGGTTTAAAGAAAAAGAGTGGGGCTTATAACACGAGGGTAGGCCCAGTTCTTTTCGTTTTAAAAATGGCAATCGCGCCGAGGTTTTGTTTTAACGCAGAGGGACTTATACAATAAGTGATGCCCAAAATGTTTTGGTTAAAAGGGGATTGGGTCTTACACTCTAATAGAGGCCCAAAAAGTTTTGAATGGGTCTTATAGCTCAAGGAGAGGCCCAGGAGGTTATTTTTCAAAAGGCGATGGTCGCGCCGTTTTTTTTTACGGTATCGGGACTTATACAATACACTGAGGCCCAAAAATGATTTGGTCAAAAAAAGGATTGGGTCTTACACTCTATTAGAGGCCCAAAGTGTTTTGAAAATGATTTATGAGGGCTGAATTAATCCAAAAACCCTAATTTATTTTCAAAAATGTGTTTTAATTGAATAAAAATTCAATTAAAATGATCAAAATTGTTTAACATATGGAAAACAAATTGTGATCTTGGATTAATGCTTCAAAAATTAAGTATTGACCTACAAAATAATTAGAAAGCATTAAAAGTTGCAAAATCAAGGTGGAAAAAATATTTTAAATGTCAAAAACAATTAAAACATTAATTCTTTGCAAAAATATCAATTATATAAAATAAATAATATTTTTGGGATTTTTTTGGGAAAATAAAATATTTTAACATTTTTGTGAATTATTAAAAAAAGAATCAACTCAAAATCATTAAAACTCGGAGAAAAATTAATTTTTGAATCAATTAAATAAAATCACAAAATTCAAATATTTGAATTTATGAAAAATGGCGCCAAGAACAGCTGAAGAACACGCGCGTGTTTCAGCTTGGCCCAGATTTACATTTTCTATCCAATCTCACTGAATACTTGATTATATCATGCAATCCACATATCAATCAACTCGTTTCAAACTCACGATCATGTCTATGGTATTTAATTTCATTTAAATTAAACATATAACAAGAAATCATGAAAAATCCTCAAGAGCCCTAATTTCTGCATGAAGGCTAGGATTTTTGATACACGATTCAAACAAAGCAATTACTTGAGGGGAAACATTCCATGCATGATTATGAACATTTGGCAAAAGTATTGTGCGAGGAAATATGCATAGATTGAGAGATGACCAAGTTTAGGCTTACCTCTAGGTCGTGACAGCAAGTTCAAATTGATTTCTGAGTAGGAGGTGTTACAGATGAATTGTGATGATCTGAACAGCTTCCCTACACCCTATGGAGTGTGTTTGAATGCTTGGACTTGACTGAGAATGGCTGGATCACTTCATGGCATCTCAACTGCACTTTGGTTAAAACCTTGAGCAATTGACTGGTGATTTTGTGAAATTTGTGTTCCAGTTGTTGTTTAAATGTTTGATCAGCTCACATATGATGTATATGAGGTGTGTGTGTGATTGGTTTGAGTGGAATTGCTCTCTAATGAAAAACCCGATAGTGACTTGCTAAGAAAGGCATTTTTGAGAGTGAGAAGTGGTTTTTGAGAAAGGCAAGTGTTGTAGGCCTTTGGTGTACTTAAACTGGTCACAATTGAGCTCTATTTATAGTAGAGCAAGTTTGTTTTGGGATCCACAGTGAATGGCAACTGCAGCAGGTGTTTGTTCAATGTTGGCCAATGGAAATCCAAGTCTCCTCTAGCCATTGACTAGAGGTTAGGGTACAGGGTTGTGGTTCCCTTGGTCTTAGATAAGTCTTGACTGAATTCAGTTGAGAATGGCTCAGTCCATGCCACCTTGATGCTTCCATTGAATGCTCCAATCCAAAATTGGAGTCTTGTCCCTATTTTGGCCATTCTAGGTTCAACATGCTATTTCTTGTTCCAAAGACTTTGGAGGCTTGGCTCAGCAATTGTCCCCTTTAGATTCAATCCTCTGAGGTGTCCAAGTGGATAGGAGCATTTGGATTTGGCTAATTTTGGCAAATCGAGCAAAAATGCAAATTCTGCCTTGCCTTGGCAAATTTCAGCAAGGCAACTTTCCAATGTCATATCTCATGACTCAAATGGAATTTAGTAATGTTCTTGGCCATTTTGGAAAGCCCTTAAATGATACAACAACTGTTTGAACATGTTTGTTTTTGATCTCTTTTGAATCCAAGTGAAAAATCCCCCTACATTTGGCAAAAAGTAGGGTAAAATCTGACTTAGTGAAATTTTCACTAAGTGTTGGAACAAAGTAACTTTTCTTGATTTTGATCACTCCATAACTCAAAATCCACAATGAATTGGAATTAGGTCTAGTTGAATTTTTTGTAGAGGGCAATGGGATCTACAAATCAAGCCTTGGATGGGAGAAAATGGCTTTGTGGTTTAGGAGTTATGGTCCTCCAAAGTTGGTACCCTAGCCACTTTATTTTTAACTTAGAAAATTTTCTAAGTTTTTTTATGGTTACCCCTTTTACAAGTTATCCAACTTTTCTTGATTTTTCTTGATGAATGATGATTCAAATCATACATTAACATCATTTTAGGGTTAAATCCATTTTGGTGAAAAATCTCAAAAAGTCAAAGTTGACTTTTGTGCACAGTTGACTTTTTATCAGATGAATTCCAAACTGTGCAATTCTTCATGAAATCATGTCCTTGACCTAAATCAAACTTGATGGACATGTTCCATGGGTGTCATAGGGTATATTGAATCATGTCTTAGGGCTTGGGAGCATGTCCTGGTCAAAAGTCAAAGTTACAGCTGACTTTTTCCTTAAAACCCTAACTGTGGTGCAGATGAAATTGAAACTTGTTGCTCAAGCCTCTTGGATTAATCCATTGTTGCAAATGGATCAATATAGCTCATTAGAGACCCTCAAACCCTCTATTGAGGTCTTGGCTCATGATTTGCCCTAAAATTCAACTTAGGGGTGAATTAGGTCAAGAAACCCTAATTCCTGATTTTTGACGAATGCATCCCCTGAGGTCAAATTGACTTGATGATTGGGTCCATGAGGTTCCATGGAGTATATTAGGTTGTGTTTTTTATCATTGGCTCATGCCCAGATGAAATTTTTCATCTGGAGGCCCTGGTCGACCAAAACCCTAATTTGGTGATACTGGCGATCTTGAGGCTTGATCCACCTAGAAGGGAGCAGCTTTGTGCTTAATCCTTAAAGTGGGAGTCCTCTTGATCCTTTGTAGCTACTTGATAGGTTATACAAGTTGAAGATCATGTCATTCCTTGATTTATCCTTTGTCAAAATCTCTGAGAGGGCTTGAAACCCTAAATTTGATTGCAGTGGATGCTCACCCATCTTTGGGGAGACTAATGAGGCAAGATGGCCCCCCCATATTGTGATGATGATTTTCACAATGATGGGAAATCTTAGTGGTCAAAATTTGGGGTATGGCATATGCCCCTATTTAATCTTCTTGGACACGAAGGTGTGAATGACGAAGGTATTCGGGCATTCGGGGTGCAAGAGGATTAAATATCGGAATATCCAAAATTTTGATGGTGGTTATGAATGGTAGCTTACGCATTCATCTTCTTTAGCTAAGCAATGATGCTTAGAAAAGGTAAACTTCCCCTCGATCCTGGTCTTCAGCCAAGGAACTGGTCTCAGTTTCTAAACTAAACTTCCCCTCGATCCTGGTTTCCTACCAAGGAACTGGTCTTAGTTTCTAGTTTAAACTTCCCCTCGATACTAGTTTCCTACCAAGGAACTGGTCTTAGTTTCTGATGTAAACTTCCCCTCGATCCTGGTCTCCTACCAAGGAACTGGTATTAGTTTCTAGTTTAAACTTCCCCTCGATCCTGGTTTCCTACCAAGGAACTGGTCTTAGTTTCTGATGTAAACGTCCCCTCGATCCTGGTCTCCTACCAAGGAACTGGTCTTAGTTTCTGATGTAAACTTCCCCTCGATCTTGGTTTCCTACCAAGGAACTGGTCTTAGTTTCTTTCGTCAATAAACTTTACTGACAAGGGACGCTATTCGTAGCGGCTTTCCTTCAAACTTCTCGCCGAATTTTCCTGGGGAGATGCCATTTGAGTGGAAAAATTTCGATGTCAGACTTGCTGGGGAACCCAGTCGTCTGAGTTATAGAGGTTTACAAACTTCTCTGTTGGAGATGCCATTTGTTGACTCTACTCGGGGGATGCAAGTCCCTTGAGAGACTGCATTCGTTTGGGGTCTTTACATCATACTTTTCTCGGAGATCTTCTCGGAGAAATGTCATATGATGTGATCCAATTTTGAGGTGCCGATGACCTTTTCATCAGTGGTTTTTCTGGAGAAAAACTGTTGTACCACCGAATCTCTGATTAGGAGGCTTTCTCTCGGGATTTTCTTTAATCCGGGAAAACAAGGATATCATCTTCAATGGCGAAGAGTGATGTTGACTGAGGGCTCTCTGGTCTTTCAGAAGTTCAAGTTATCAAAGTGGTCGAGGACCCAACTTCAATCCAAAAATAAAACTGGAGGAGAGAGATTGTTCAGACGTAACACTTCCTGACGAGGAAAGGGCTGACAACTCGATTGAGGGGACTTTTATCACTAGGGGACAAGACCGACTAGAGTGATAGCGATGCAATATGAAATGTGAATGCAAATCAATAATGCAATGATGCATGTATGTTTATGCTGACAAAACTGACGCAACATACAAACTGACAGGTGCACACGACTGGATACTCGGCCATCGCGGGGCAAAGAAGTACCGTTGGTTCAGAATAGCAATTCCACCTTGCTTAGGAGAGATAGTCCCTGTTGGGAGCTATGTTGATCGGGCTTAGGAGATGAGAACTCGGCCGAGGCGTGCCAGACGAAACAAGGTCTCTGACATAGTTGATCCCTTCATTCCGGCGTACTGGGTTAGAAGGGGTACTTTGATTCTGCACCTTGAGGTTCGATTACTTCTGAAGAAGCGACCGATGTTCTTCTGATGTTCAACAGTCAAAAGAAATTGCCGTCTTTATTAAAAAGCAGAAAAAGTTTTAACAAGTAAATTCATTTTTGTTTTATTTCAAGAATCGTTAATCATGTTAACAATGTCGTTCTGTAAAGTTAAAACAAATAAGAACTACAAACAAAAACACAAGGACTAAAATTTTATTGATAGGATGGAAATCAGCCAAACGCGTGATTCCAAAGAGTATACACAAAGTTTGAAAATGGTAATTTACAGGGAAAAGGGCTACGTTGAAACATAACGACCACTATCATTCTACCAACTTTGAATTCGGGACATCCTGAGCTTCTGTCGAAGATGACCTTGACTGGAGTTTTCGGGCGGATGATGTAACTGCTGCTGAGGGACTTGCCTCTGTTGAACATAGTTACTTGCCATTATCCCTAACTTTTGCCTGGATTTTACTATGAGATTTCCAATCCATCGGGATGATTTTTTTCATGTCTCTAACTTTTTCCTGGACCGCTCTTTCGGGTTTTCAATCCATCGAGACGTTTTTTTTAGTTTAGGCTAAGTATTTCTTGACTACATCAACATTTGTGGGGTAAGCAAATTCCTCTCCGTCCATGGTTGCAAGTCTCAAGGCGCCGCCTGAGAAAGCTTTCGTGACCACGTAGGGGCCTTCATAATTCGGAGTCTATTTTCCTCGCGAATCAGTGAGAAATGATTGTATCTTTTTGAGCACGAGGTCTCCTTTTCTGAAGACACGAGGTCGGACCTTTTTTTCAAACGCCCTCTTCATTCTCTGCTGATACAACTGACCGTGGCATAGTGTCGTGATTTGCTTCTCTTCGATCAGGTTTAATTCGTCGTGTCGGCTTTGACACCATTCAGCTTCGGTGAGCTTAGCTTCCATCAATACTCAGATTGACGGGATCTCTACTTCTATGGGGAGCACTGCTTCCATGCCATACACTAGAGAGAAAGGGGTTGCCCCTGTTGAAGTGCGGACAGATGTGCCATAACCGTGAAGAGCAAAGGGTAGCATCTCGTGCCAATCTTTGTAGGTTACAACCATCTTCTGAACAATCTTCTTGATGTTCCTATTGGCCGCTTCTACCGCTCCGTTCATCTTGGGTCGGTAGGGAGATGAGTTATGGTGTTCGATCTTGAACTCTGCACACAACTCCTTCATCATCTTGTTGTTCAAGTTAGATCCATTATCAGTAATGATCTCGCTTGGAACACCATAACGACAGATGATATTGTTTTTGATAAATCAGACCACCACTTGTCGGGTTACATTGGCGAATGACGCTGCTTCGACCCACTTGGTGAAATAGTCAATGGCTACCAGGATGAACCGATGTCCGTTTGAAGCCTTGGGCTCAATCATGCCAATCATGTCGATTCCCCATATCGAGAATGGCCATGGGAAAGAAAGAACTTTGAGATGTGATGGCGGTACATGAATTTTTTCGGAGTATATCTGACACTTGTGACACCTCCTCATGTACTTGTAGCAGTCGGATTCCATGGTCAACCAGTAGTACCCTGTTCTTAGAATTTTTCTCGCCATTGTATGTCCGTTGGCATGAGTGCCAAAGGATCCTTCATGAATTTCTTTCATAAGCATGTCTGCTTCTGGTCTGTCTACGCATCGGAGCAAAACCATGTCAAAATTTCTCTTATAGAGAGTGTCACCGCTCAGGAAGAAGTTTCCAGCCAATCTTCTGAGGGTTTTCCTATCTTTTCTGAGTGCCCCAGGTGGGTACTCTTGTTTCTGAAGGAAGCATTTGATATCGTGATACCAAGGTTTGTCGTCTATGACTACTTCAATCGTGAAGATGTAAGCGGGCCTTTCAAGGCGCATTATGTCAATCTTAGGTAAGTCGTTCCATTGACCTACACTAATCATGGAAGAGAGAGTGGCTAATGCATCAGCCATGTGATTCTTCTCACGAGGGATATGATGAAACTCGACTCTGTTAAAGAAGGGTAACAACCTTCTTGCATAGTCTTTGTAAGGAATCAATCTTGATTGGTATGTGTTCCAATCTCCTTTTATCTGATTGATAACCAGGGCTGAATCGCCGTATACATCCAAGTTTTTGATCCTTAAATCAATTGCTTCCTCGAGACCTATGATACAAGCTTCGTATTCGGCCTCGTTGTTCGTACACTTGAACGTAAGTCGGGCAGTGAAAGGAATGTGGGTACCCTGAGGGGTAACAACGATTGCCAGAATTTCATTTTCGTAATGATTAACTGCTCCATCAAAGATAATTCCCCATTGGGAACCTGGTTCTGGCCCTTCACTGGGTAACGGTTCATCGCAATCTTTCATTTTTAGATACATGACATCTTCGTCTGGGAAGTCAAACCCGATTGATTCTTGATTGTCAATCGGTTGATGAGCCAAATAATCGGCTAAAATACTTCCCTTAACGGCTTTTTGAGCATGGTACTCTATGTCATATTCTGATAGCAACATCTGCCAACGGGCAATTCTTCCCGTGAGAGCAGGCTTTTCGAAGACGTACTTGATTGGATCCATTTCGGAGATTAACCAAGTAGTATGACAAATCATGTATTGGCGAAGACGTTTGGCTGCCCAAGCCAAATCGAAGCAAGTTTTTTCAAGCATCGTGTACCGAGTTTTGCAGTCGGTGAATTTCTTGCTCAAATAGTAAATGGAAGACTCTTTCCTTTTGGTTTCGTCTTGTTGGCCAAGTACACATCCCATTGAGTCCTCTAGGACTGTGAGGTAAATGATCAGTGGTCTTCCTTCCACTAGAGGTGATAGAATCGAAGGATTCAACAGATATTCCTTGATACTGTCGAAGGCGGTTTGACAATCTTCTGTCCAAACGCAATCCTGGTTCTTTTTGAGTAATTTCAAAATCGGCGCACATGTGGCGGTCATAAGGAATATGAATCTGGAGATGTGGTTCAAACGTCCCAGGAATCCTCTGACTTGTTTTTCAGTTTTCTGAGAAGGCATTTCTTGAATGGCCTTGACCTTGTCAGGATCTACCTCAATTCCTTTCTGGCTGACGATGAACCCTAGTAGTTTCCCTGAACGGACACCGAAGGTGCACTTATTGGGATTCAAGCAGAGCTTGAATTTTCTTAGACGTTCGAACAATTTTGACAGATGTTCAACGTGCTCACTCTCTGTTCTTGATTTTGCAATCATATCATCAACATACACTTCGATTTCTTTGTGTATCATGTCATGAAACAGAGTAGTCATGGCCCTTTGATAGGTTGCCCCGGCATTCTTCAAACCGAACGACATTACCTTGTAACAAAAGGTACCCCATGGGGTAATGAACGAAGTTTTCTCCATGTCTTTCGGCGCCATTTTGATCTGGTTATAGCACGAGAATCCATCCATGAAGGAGAAAACTTTGAACTTTGCTGTACTGTCTACCAGAATGTCAATGTGTGGTAAAGGAAAGTCGTCCTTTGGACTAGCCTTGTTCAAGTCTCGGTAGTCGACACACATTCTGACCTTTCCGTCCTTTTTAGGAACGGGTACGATGTTGGCTAACCACTGAGGATATTCAGACGTAGCGAGGAAACCCGCGTCAATCTGTTTCTGTACTTCCTCTTTGATTTTGATGGCCATGTCCGGGTGAGTCCGTCTCAACCTTTGCTTTACTGGCGGATATTCCGATCTCAATGGTAAGTGATGTTCCATGATGCTGGTATCCAACCCTGGCATATCCTGATAGGACCAAGCGAATACATCGGGGGATTCTTTGAGAAGCTTTATCAAACTCTCTTTGGCAGTTGGACTGAGCAGTGCCCCAATCCCGATTTCTTTTATCTCTTTTTCTGAACCCAAGTTTACCGTTTCCAACGGCTCTTTGTGAGGTTCAATGGACCTTTCCTCCTGTCTGAGTAATCGGGAGATCTCTTCTGGAATTTCGTCGTCATTTTCTTCTTCAGCCCCAAATACCGGGAACTCAAAGTTGGGAGAAGGCATCAGATCGTATGTTTCAACGGGGTTTAAAACAAGCAATCTGTATGACGTGATGATTCGTGTTTAGAAGATATAGAGAAAATGCAAGTGTGTGCAGTGTTTTTATTTTACTGCTTGTTTTTATTTGAATTGTTTTTTAGGATTACCATTTTCTGAGAAAACAAAAAGAGAAAATAGCAATTAATGCGGAAATTACAGAACGACGTTATTTTACTAATGAACAAGTCGATCCTTGAAACTACAGCCCTATAAAACAAAACTCTGTCGCTTTGGGCAAAGCGAAGAGGGAAAATTTACAGAAAGCGAGCCCTATTAAAACATCCGTTTCACCTGGGCAGGGTAAAAGGTTAAAGATGGCAATTACTTTGACTGATGAACGATCTTCGGAACCTCGACGACAACCCATTGGCGGCGAACTCCTCGGTGAATCACAAAGTCTGGCACCTTACTTGATTTGTCTTCAGAAATAACGCTGATTTCTGGTGGAGCAGGATCATTGGAATCTGTCTCCCAAGCAGAATTATCGTAGGAGAATTCCTCAGTTACATTTTGCATAGTATTTGTGCTCTCAGCTGTATCTCCCCATCCAGTAGGCTGGATATCTTCGAGCCTGATACGAGAGCTTTCGGGAGCGGTGTACTTGACCATATAGTCGTATTTCCCACTCGGTTGTCCCAAGGTGTCCCACATTTCTTTCGAACTGGAGGAGTCATCCCTCTCGATGACGTTGACCTCGGGAAAAGCATAGTTGATGAATTCAAGTCCTGCAAATGTTGCAAATTCGTCTTCAAGTTGAGTAGTTTCTAAATGACCTGAGTGTTGATCCTATGACATGGTGGGGACACAGGTATTCTGTTCAATGACGGTCAGCTGATTTTCATTGTTCGGCTGACTCTCTTGCCCCAAGTTTCCTGGGTAAGGCTGCCACATTGGCAGACCCTCCATTGGGCCATAGTAATTGTGGTCAAAGTTGTCTTTCATCAGAGTGTCTTCCTCTAATGAATTTGGCGGAGCACGGCATCCTTCCGGATCACAATCTCCGTAGATCATTTCGACGTATGACCTTGGTATAAATCTCAGACTCTGTGCGGGATGGAAAAATGGCGTAGGAACCTCTTCCTGAGATATATAACTGTCCTCGTTCATATAGGACTTCCATTCTTCATCTGTGTCGGAGGGATCTTCCTCATTGATAGCATGTACTGCTTGAGACACCGGGTGAAGAAAACCTCCACTGTGGAAGAAGTTTTGAAGGGGATGAAGACTTTCATCATTGGCAGCTGTCTGGGTACAGGTTGCAGAAAAACCAAGACCCTTCTTTGTTGCATTGCTAGTAGGAATGACAAGCTGTCCCCATCCTGTTGTATCGGTACTCTCGACCGCTTTGATAGCATCGTTGTATGAGGAAATCGAGGTTCCTCCTCTGACTTATTGTTCTTGCTTACCGACAGTGCTTGGAACTGAGTTCCAATAACCTCCTCGGGTTCTATACCAGCAGATGATGATAAGTTACTTACAAGCAAGGCTTGTTCTCCACAAACTGTAACAAGTTGATCGTTCTGGACGAATTTTAGCTTTTGGTGGAGGGTCGAAGTGACCACTCCAGCCTGATGTATCCAAGGTCTTCCTAATAAACAACTGTATGTTGCCCGAATGTCCATGACCTGGAAAGTGACTTGGGAAGTGTGAGGACCGATAGTTATGGGAAGATCAACTTCGCCGATAACTGTTTTTCTGGATCCGTCGAACGTTTTGACGACGACCTCGCTGATTCTCATCGGAGGGCCTTTGAATGATAATTGCATCAAAGTGGACTTCGGCATAACATTCAGGGCTGACTATGTGTCTACCAGTACGCTGGCTAAAGCATCGCCCTGGCAGTTAACTGTAATGTTGAGCGCCATGTTATGACGACGACCCTCTTCGGGTAATTCCTCATCACTAAATCCCAAATTGTTGCAGGAAGTGATGTTAGAGACAATGCTATCAAACTTTCTAATTGTTACATCCTGCTCCACAAAGGCTTGCTCCAAGACTTTCTGTAGAGCCTCCCTATGCGCTTCTGAACTGAGTAAAAGCGATAATACCGAGATCTTTGAAGGAGTCTGTAACAGCTGATCAACAATGTTGTATTCACTCATTTGGATGAGCTTTAGCATCTCATCATCATTTTTTGAAAGATCGGGATTACTGGATTGACCGACTGGTGGATCAGGAGTTTTCGTCTGAAGTTCCTTTTCCTTGTTAGGTTCTCCAACTCCTCGGTTGAAGATTCTACCACTCCGTGTTACACGACTGATGTCTGCAATATTCACAACGGAGGGTAATGGAATTTCCTTTCCATTTTCAACTGTCATTGCACCGTATTTGTAAGGGATAGCCTTAGTTGATTCATACGGTAGTGGTCCCGGTAGATAGATGACTATGGGAACCTGCTTATTTTTCTGACCATCATAATTAATCTCGACCCGTTCCCGGTTGGGAGCTTTAGATTCGTCAAGTAGAGGGATAATGGCAAAAACATCCCTGGTCCTGTGATGACCAGAGATCGTGACAACATCCTCAACTTGCTCTGCAAGGTAGTTCGGCGTCCAGTTGATGGGTCCAGAACTCGGATATGGGCGAATTTCTCCACGATCGACCTGACCCTGAAGAGCTGCTCTCACAAGGTAACACCCTTGGTTACTTTCCGAACAGACGCCGCAACGTTCATAGTTGTGTGGTGGCACCTGGCCACGCCTACTTTGAATACAATGTAACCTCACTAGGTTAGCTTCCACAGATCGGACATCCTGACTCTGACGCCGAGTGGGGTTTCTGTTATTGATACTAATCTGCTGAGTATCTTCATCCATGTAGATTGGCATCCACCAATGATTTAACAAGTGCTGAAGTTCCTCCTGGACAAGGGTACAACCTCGCTCGTTTTCGCAACCTGCCTTACAGCTTTGATAGTCACGTGATATTAAGAATCCGAGTCGGACCTGCTCAGCATGTAACTCTACCAGGTTGGTATTCATCACGCGAATATCGAAGATTTGAACCATGTTGATTTGATAGGAGTTCCTATCATGGTAGTCTTGGATCCATCCAAGATCCATCTGACGCTGGAGGGCCTCCTGTATGAAAGAACATCCCTGCTTGTTTACCGAGCAAATCAGACAGGAACTGTAGTCGTGTCGTGGCAGATTATGATACTGGCTTTGCCTTGAGTGCATCGCCACCAAGTTGACATTCATCGCACGGATATCGTGGTTCTGAATGACGTTAGAATTCGTGTAAACCATGTTAACTCCATGAACTCGGTGCTCTTGGATCCATCCGAGATCCATCTGTTCCTGTAGAGCTGCTTGCACCACAGAATATCCCTGATTGTCTTTAGAGCAGATATCACACTGGTGATAATTATGAGGTGGCACATGGCCATATCCACTCTGTTTACAATGCATCTTGACCAAATTGGTTTTCAACAAGAGTACATCGTGAATTTGATAGACATCATTTGTCTCTCCTTCTATCAAATTGATTGCAGCCTTCTCATGTTGAGGCAGCGGGTTTGTGAGAACATTAGGATTCGTATCTTTGAAGGATAAGACCCCACTCCTAACAAGTTTTTGCACGCCGGACTTGAAATTGAGACAAGTCTCTATGTTATGCCCTGATCCTCCTTGATGGTAAGGGATAGTTTGATCCACCTTAAACCAAAAAGGCAGATTTTCCGGTACTGTAAGAGGAGATTTAGTCTGAATGTGCCCCTTAGCCAGTAGTAACGGAAATAGTTCTGCGTACGACACGGGTATAGGATCAAATCCTGGTGGCCGTGTTGTACGGTTATTATTGTATGGAGGACGAGCCTGCTGAAGAGGCTGTTGTGTCCTTTGTTGATCAGGTTGGCTATGCGTAACCTGAGGTTAATACGTAGGAATAGATGCAGGGTTGATAGCAGGAGTCACAGCTGCTACCGGTTGATAACGTCGCCTTTGCTTTCTGAGAGAGATATTCCCAATATCTTGCTCTTTTTTCTTAGGGAGAGCACTACCGTATTTTTTAGTACCGCTCGTTGATCCAGTGTCTTTTACCAAACGTCCTTCTCGGACGGCTTCCTCAAGACGTACGCCCATGCCAACCATTTCGATGAAATCACTGGGCGCACTGGCAACCATTCGGTCATAGTAAAATGAGCTTAAGGTCTTTAAGAAGATCTTTGTCATCTCTTTTTCCTCAAGAGGCGGATAAATTTGAGCGGCAATTTCACGCCACCTTTGAGCATACTCCTTAAAGGTTTCCTTGTCTTTTTGCGACATGAATCTGAGTTGATCTTTGTCGGGTGCCATGTCCAAATTGTATTTGTATTGTTGGACGAAGGCAGTGCCAAGATCTCTGAATGTGATGATCGTGGCACGGTTTAAACCCATGTACCATTTGAGTGCGGCACCGATTAAACTATCCTGAAAGTAATGAATCAGTAGGTCCTGATTCTCCGTCTGAGCTGACATCCGCCGAACGTACATCACCAGATGGCTTTGAGGGCAAGAGTTACCCTTGTATTTTTCAAAGTCGGGCACTTGAAATTTGTGCGGGACTTTCACATTTGGGACCAAGCAGAGGTCTGCGGTGTCCTTTCCAAATAGATCCTGACAGCGAATGGCTTGCAGTTCCTTCTGCATTTCCAGGAACTGCTCCTAGAATTCCTCCATTCGGTCAAACATAGTTTCCTTTTTACCAGAAGGTGTCTGTGGAATCTGTCCTTCCGGGACAGCGTGCACCACAGGGGGTGGTACCGTAACTACAGTAGTGAGTCTTGGCGTCTCCCAAAGTTTGTAACCTTCAGGAGTCTTCAGTATGCCTCTGGCATCTTCGCTTTCCCGAAGTTTGTAACCTTCAGGCCCAGCGGCTTCTGTTGTGATTCCCTGATCTTCAGTGATCGGCGGAACATATCCTTCCGGGATATAGTTTGCAGGCATGCCCCAGGGACGATCTTTTGGCATCTGATACCTAGGATCAAACTTCCCCACTATGAACGTCGAGGTGATCTCTGAGATCACAGTTCTTTGTAGCTGAGCTTCTGCCATGGCTTGCATGTCATTACAAAGCTTTCTCATATCCTCCCTCAGAGCGTCGATCTCTTCTTTCAACTCTCTGTTTTCTTCCTCAAGACCATCCATCTTTTTCTGACGATTGGCCCGAGTATTATACGAATGAGACAGTTTGACTCTAGAACCGAGACACAAACGTGAGATTCGTAGGTAAGAAGAATACGCGATGTGAGAATGATGAATGCAATGATTATATTAATTGTTTAAGGTTTAATCAAAATAAACTTCGACAATTAGATTGCAAATATCAAACGGTGGGGAAACCCTTTTTTATTGAATTCAAAGGATTACAGAAATGGAAATATAGTAGATTACAAGGTGCGGAAACAGAAACCTAAGCTAATGGGTCCCGAGTCCTCTCTGAAGAGAAATCGGGTGCTGATTCTGATATCTTCCTTTTCTTTGACCGGGGCTCTTGGGCCGTTGTCAGGTTGTCATTCCTTTGCCAGGTGAAAGGAGCGAGCAAATTCCTTTGGTCATCTTGACTCTCTACAACATGTTATTCCAAAATTTCAATCAGAGCATCCTTTTCTTTCAGTAATTGCTGTATTTTGATGCACTCTACATCGAGGGTGCGGTACTTGTTCTTCCAAGACCTTCTCTCCTTTTGAACTTTGTTGAGAGTAACCTGAAGCTTTTCAGTTTCCGTCATGAAGTACATGACAGATTCCTTTGGCGGAAGAATTCCGTAACGAGGATAAGGCATTTTTAGCTTGAGAGCTCTAGTTTGTACCCAATGGAGATAAGGCTCCACCGAGACACAGTCTGGTTTTCCCAGAGACTCTCGTCCTTTCTTATGAACGTGCTTCCAAGCGTGCACTATTTCCGTCTTTAGTGCTCTGTCATTTTCTCCTTCTTTGAAGAAAATACCTTCCAGATGAACGCCCCGTGGGACGTGTCTCATCGGGTATCCAAATTGACGAAGAACCAATACCGGATGGTAGTTGATTCCTCCTTTAATTCCTATAAGGGGTACGTTGGGGAAGTTTCCACAACGGTCAGCGATTCTGATTCCATCATAGATCCTATTACACCAATCTATATCAGATTTGATAAGAGACATGATCTTCTGCGACCAACGTAAGGCACTCTTGCAATCCCAAAAAGCAGCAGACTTGGGCAAGTGAGAGATAAACCATTTGTAAAGCAGAGGTACATAACATGTGATCTCCCCTCCACTGTACAAATTTCCCAAGTGTACAGAATGATACGCATCTGCGAGCAAAGTCGGCACAGGGTTTCCAATGAGAAAAACCTTAATGAAGTTAATATCGACGAAGTTATTAATGTTGGGAAACAAAAATAACCCGTAGGCGAGCAAGACAAAGACGCTTTCAAAAGCAGTCACATTTCCTATACTGGAAAAATACAGGGCTTTCTTTGTCAAGAACTGGGCTGGCAAACCTTGGATGCCACCCTTGGTAGTTATGTAAGTCCTGACCTCAGACTCGTCCAAATGAATTGCTCTTGCAATGGTCTGATTCTTTGGAATTTCTTCCAGTCCAGAAAATGGAGCTCGATCTGCGATATGCAAATCGATCAGATGAGAATACTCCTCCAGCGTTGGCGCGAGCTGGTAATCCGGGAATGTGAAACAGTGATAAACTGGATCATAAAACTGAATGAGCGCATCCATGATTCCCTTAATCACATGGACTCTTAACAGTGGTAGCAAACCTCCGTGCTTGGCTCTGAAAGCCTATGGGTTTGTGATCATTCCTGCTAACCTTCTCAAATCCTCTAGCTTTGGAACCTTGAAGGTATAACTATGAGTTCTCCTTCTACCAAAATCCATTAGTGCAATCCTTTTCTCTGTTATTTGCAATCACAGTCTTAGTTTAATTGAAAAAATAGAGAGACTAGAAGAGAAGTTTTTTGAATGTTTTAATGGTTTATTAAATGAATGCATGAATGCAGCACACAAAAACATAGAAAAAACATGGGGTCAAAGGGTCGTTGTCATGAAGTCAAGGCTCTACCCATCCCCAAAGGTTTATACTAGGGTGATTTTTGTACCTGTACTCATTATCATCAGCTCCTCCCAGGAAAGCAAAACAACAAGCGGATCGCCAGCGAGTTGTAGAGAAATCTTAGAGTAAGTGCCATTCACCGAGAATAGATCACCAGCCTCAAATGAGGGTAGTATCGCGTAACAACTATTCCCGATAGTTTCCGCACTACAAAAGGGTTTGGCTCCTCAGCTTCTCAGACATCACAATCGGCCCATTGTCTAGGTGAGAGAATGGGTTGCATTGGTCAGCCTCCAGTGAGGTTGATGGTCGACCTCGTCGCCATCACTTATCTTAAGTGTATACTCGATCTTTCCACATGCGGCATCACACGCATTCCCATTAGCAGAAAAATAAACACGTATAGCAATTAGGAAAAATAGTATATATTTGTCCTAAACATCCTAGACCTTTAAAGCTATGAATCCTAAGTTCCTGACAGAAATGGGTTCCCCGGCGGAAGCCCCAATCTGTAGCTTTCACATGAGTGAAGAGAAAAAAAGGTTTAGAAATTGGCCCCACAGTGGGCGCCACTTTTCTGTGGTGGCCACCGCCATGAAAAAGATTCGTCCAAGGTTTTCACCTTAAATTTTAAGAAAGTCAGTGAACGGCCCCACGGTGGGCGCCACTTTTCTGTAGCGAGCGATTTTGGACGCGGTTCTTAAGCGCTGGTCGCTCTCTGTGGTTGAGTTTACTATAGGTCGATTCATTTTTTATCCTATTAAAGCTGATGAAGGAAGGGAAATAGATGTCTCCAATTAACCCTGCTTTGCATACTGAGTTTAAACAGCGGTCTGTTAGGTTACGGATGCGATCAATGTGGTGGGCCTTTGTATCGGTTATTTGTATTTTCGCCAATACTGTTTTCTCTCTTGGATTTCTTGGGTTATTTTAACAGACAGGTTTCTGGCTGGGAACAAGGATTAGGATGTTAGGACTGATGTTTTTTGATAGAAATATGAGAGTATGGGATTTTGGGTTTTTGTTTAGTGTGCTCGCTAAGATCTTTCTTTCAATCTTATGCCTACGTATTCCCGTTTACCGAAACAGGGAAATCAGAGCGTTCGTAGTTCCTCCTATTCTATGGGAGAAAATGGGTGTTTTTGGTGTCTTGTTCAAAGCCCAAGAAGTGAAGCGAAAGGTGGTTTGTATCTTGTTCAAAGCCCAAGATGTGAAGCTGAAGAGTCTATTTGTATCTTATTCAAAGCCCAAGATATGAAGCTGAAAGGGTGTTGACTTTAGAGAGAATTTGATATCTCTAAAGAGGGGTTTGTCTGTTACGACTGTTTATAAAGGAGAATTACTTTAACCGGGATTTGTCAATTCGGCAATGCCATAATTTCCTTTATAAGGGATTTCAACCTGAAGGAGAAGACTTTAACTCAGTGTAGAGTAATGTCATCTTTCCTTAGGAATTTCTCATACTAAAAGAGGGACATTGGCATGTATGTTGATGATCAAGAGGCTTGCCGCTTACAGCAGTTAGATGGAGGGGAAGGAGTTGTTGATGTTTGTGTACTGTGAACGAGGCACAACTTTGATGCTAAAAGGTTGATTGGATCAACCAGTGGTTTTCTTATATAAAGCCTAAGAGGAGGCTATTATGTGTCTCGTACAAAGCCCGAGAGAGAGGCTAAAAGGTTTTGACCCGACGATGAAGTCTTTTGGTATCTCGTTTAAAGCCCGAGATGAAGGCTAAAATTTGTTTGGCTCAATAAGAACCTTTTTGAATCTCGTATAAAGCCCGAGATGGAGGCGAAAGGGGTGATTGACTCAACGAGGGAGTCTCTTATGTGTCTCGTACAAAGCCCGAGAGAGAGGCTAAACGTTGTTTGACTCCGCTGGGGAGAATCATTGTATAAAGCCCAAGAGAGGCTAGTATGACTTGGAGAAGGATCATTATACAAAGCCTACGATGAGGCTATGGTTACTGTTTTAGTTAAGTGACAGGTCCATTATGCTGATTTTTAAAGAGAAAATCAGTTCTTATATGAGCAACACTGTACTCAAGGATTTGATTCGAGGATCCGGGCTATTCCTGTTCTTTGAGGAATTGGGAAAACCGAAGGGTATTGAGACTGTCCGAGTCTACGGGGTTCCTTCCTATTCTTGAAGAGTGCTTGAGAATGTCTTTGAGACTCAAGGATGTTAGACTGTCCAAGTCTAGAGTTTTATCTTTTGTACTATGCTTTGAGAAATAGTAGTAGACTCTTTGAAAGGACTGTTCTATGCAGATGACTAATTTCTGTTCCTATACCTATAGGAGGTCGTCGGGACAATTTGTACTAAGCCCAAGAGGAGGCTGGAAACTTTTAAGAAGCCGATCGGTCCTTGTACGAAGCCCAAGAGGGGGCTATCAATCCCGGAGGAAGAGATCATTATACGAAGCCTAAGAGGAGGCTGTGAATACTTCTAAGAAGCCGTAGGGTCCTTGTACTAAGCCCAAGAGGAGGCGGGGTTGCTTTTAGGAAGCCTGTGGGTCCTTGTACTATGCCCAAGAGGAGGCCAATGCTTTTAAGAAGCCGATGGGTCC
Source organism: Lathyrus tuberosus (assembly GCA_022829125.1). NCBI lineage: Eukaryota > Viridiplantae > Streptophyta > Magnoliopsida > Fabales > Fabaceae > Lathyrus > Lathyrus tuberosus. The sequence goes on from JALAZF010000063.1 coordinate 4,322,603, forward strand.
CCAAACCCCCGAGAAATTCAAGACAGGCTATTCACGAGGAATAGATCAAGCCAGGAAAGTCTGAGAATTTGGAAGAAACTCAAGAGATGCCATTCACTGAGAAAAGATCATCTCTGGGGAGTAGAGTTTCTTGACAAGTGCTTTTAAGAAGCCTGTGGGTCCCCAAACCCCGAGAAATTCAAGACAGGCTATTCACGAGGAATAGATCAAGCCAGGAAAGTCCGAGAATTTGGAAGAAACTCAAGAGATGCCATTCACGGAGAAAAGATCATCTCTGGGGAATAGAGTTTCTTTGACAACTTCTATGAGTGACAGTCTATGAAAGGGTTCACAGAGAATGCTGCCTTTCATATCTCCATATTGTTTAACCCCAAGAGGAGGGAAGACTGTGTCTGGTAATCCTATGGGGATTTAGTATTGACTATTTCTACGAATAAACAGCGTCACCTAGTTCTAGACGTAGTTGCCAGGGAAACTCTAAATATCTATACTATTATTACACAGTTGATATGAGTTTATGAAAGAAGACTTACAGTGAAACAACCCCACAATACAGTTATATTTATATGAAAGCGGTAAATGAAAGCAATAACCACTTACTCGGTTGTAGAGCTTCCATGCTGTTTGGTTAGTTGTTTAACAAAGAAAGATTGAAAACAATAGTATATTCAAAATCAAAGGAGAAAGTGCTTTGAAAAAGAAAGATTTGGGGCTTACAACTCAAGGAGAGGCCCAGGGTTTTATCAGTGAGCGCACTGTTTGAATTTGTACAGAGGGACTTATACAAGTGACTGTGGTCCAAAAATTGTTTTCTGTACAAAGGGATGGGTCTTACACTCTCTCAAGAGGCCCAAAAGGTTTAAAGAAAAAGAGTAGGGCTTATAACACGAGGGTAGGCCCAGTTTGACTTTTCGTTTTAAAAATGGCGATCGCGTCGAGGTTTTCTTTTAACGCAGAGGGACTTATACAATAAGTGAGGCCCAAAATGTTTTGGTTAAAAGGGGATTGGGTCTTACACTCTAATAGAGGCCCAAAAAGTTTTGAATGGGTCTTATAGCTCAAGGAGAGGCCCAGGAGGTTATTTTTCAAAAGGCGACGGTCGTGCCGTTTGTTTTTGACGGTATCGGGACTTATACAATACACTGAGGCCCAAAAATGATTTGGTCAAAAAAAGGATTGGGTCTTACACTCTATTAGAGGCCCAAAGTGTTTTGAAAATGATTTATGAGGGTTGAATTAATCCAAAAATCCAAATTTATTTTCAAAAATGTGTTTTAATTGAATAAAAATTCATGATCAAAATTGTTTAACATATGGAAAACAATTTGTGATCTTGGATTAATGCTTCAAAAATTAAGTATTGACCTACAAAATAATTAGAAAGCATTAAAAGTTGCAAAATCAAGGTGGAAAAAATATTTTAAATGTCAAAAACAATTAAAACATTAATTCTTTGCAAAAATATGAATTATATAAAATAAATAATATTTTTGGGATTTTTTTTGGAAAATAAAATATTTTAACATTTTTGTGAATTATTAAAAAAAGAATCAACTCAAAATCATTAAAACTCAGAGAGAAATTAATTTTTGAATCAATTAAATAAAATCACAAAATTCAAATATTTGAATTTATGAAAAATGGCGCCAAGAACAGCTGAAGAACACGCGCGTGTTTCAGCTTGGCCCAGATTTGCATTTTCTATCCAATCTCACTGAATACTTGATTATATCATGCAATCCACATATCAATCAACTTGTTTCAACCTCACGATCATGTCTATGGTATTTAATTTCATTTAAATTAAACATATAACAAGAAATCATGAAAAATCCTCAAGAACCCTAATTTCTGCATGAAGGCTAGGATTTTTGATACACGATTCAAACAAAGCAATTACTTGAGGGGAAATATTCCATGCATGATTATGAACATTTGGCAAAAGTATTGTGCGAAGAAATATGCATAGATTGAGAGATGACCAAGTTTAGGCTTACCTCTAGGTCGTGACAGCAAGTTCAAATTGATTTCTGAGTATGAGGTGTTACAGATGAATTGTGATGATCTGAACAGTTTCCCTACACCCTATGGAGTGTGTTTGAATGCTTGGACTTGACTGAGAATGGCTGGATCACTTCATGGCATCTCAACTGCACTTTGGTTAAAACCTTGAGCAATTGACTGGTGATTTTGTGAAATCTGTGTTCCAGTTTTTGTTTAAGTGTTTGATCAGCTCACATATGATGTATATGAGGTGTGTGTGTGATTGGTTTGAGTGTAATTGCTCTCTAATGAAAAACCCGATAGTGACTTGCTAAGAAAGGCATTTTTGAGAGTGAGAAGTGGTTTTTGAGAAAGGCAAGTGTTGTAGGTCTTTGGTGTACTTAAACTGATCACAATTGAGCTCTATTTATAGTAGAGCAAGTTTGTTTTGGGATCCATAGTGAATGGCAACTGCAGCAGGTGTTTGTTCAATGTTGGCCAATGGAAATCCAAGTCTCCTCTAGCCATTGACTAGAGGTTAGGGCACAGGGCTGTGGTTCCCTTGGTCTTGGATAAGTCTTGACTGAATTCAGTTGAGAATGGCTCAGTCCATGCCACATTGATGATTCCATTGAATGCTCCAATCCAAAATTGGAGTCTTGTCCCTATTTTGGCCATTCTAGGTTCAACATGCTATTTCTTGTTCCAAAGACTTTGGAGGCTTGGCTCAGTGATTGTCCCCTTTAGATTCAATCCTTTGAGGTGTCTAAGTGGATAGGAGCATTTGGATTTGGCTGATTTTGGCAAATCGAGCAAAAATGCAAATTTTGCCTTGCCTTGGCAGATTTCAGCAAGGCAACTTTCCAATGTCATATCTCATGACTCAAATGGAATTTGGTAATGTTCTTTGCCATTTTGGAAAGCCCTTACATGATACAACAACTGTTTGAACATGTTTGGTTTTGATCTCTTTTGAATCCAAGTGAAAAATCCCCCTACATTTGGCAAAAAGTAGGGTAAAATCTGACTTAGTGAAATTTTCACTAAGTGTTGGAACAAAGTAACTTTTCTTGATTTTGATCACTCCATAACTCAAAATCCACAATGAATTGGAATTAGGTCTAGTTGAAGTTTTTGTAGAGGGCAATGAGATCTACAAATCAAGCCTTGGATGAGAGAAAATGGCTTTGTGGTTTAGGAGTTATGGTCCTCCAAAGTTGGTACCCTAGTCACTTTATTTTTAACTTAGAAATTTTTCTAAGTTTTTTTATGGTTACCCCTTTTACAAGTTATCCAACTTTTCTTGATTTTTCTTGATGAATGATGATTCAAATCATACATTAACATCATTTTAGGGTTAAAAATCCATTTTGGTGAAAAATCTCAAAAAGTCAAAGTTGACTTTTGTGCACAGTTGACTTTTTATCAGATGAATTCCAAACTGTGCAATTCTTCATGAAATCATGTCCTTGACCTAAATCAAACTTGATGGATATGTTCCATGGGTGTCATAGGGTATATTGAATCATGTCTTAGGGCTTGGGAGCATGTCCTGGTCAAAAGTCAAAGTTACAGTTGACTTTTTCCTTAAAACCCTAACTGTGGTGCAGATGAAATTGAAACTTGTTGCTCAAGCCTCTTGGATTAATCCATTGTTGCAAATGGATCAATATAGTTCATTAGAGACCCTCAAACCCTCTCTTGAGGTCTTGGCTCATGATTTGCCCTAAAAGTCAACTTAGGGGTGAATTAGGTCAAGAAACCCTAATTCCTGATTTTTTATGAATGCATCCCCTGAGGTCAAATTGACTTGATGATTGGGTCCATGAGGTTCCATGGAGTATATTAGGTTGTGTTTTGGATCATTGGCTCATGACCAGATGAAATTTTTCATCTGGAGGCCTTGGTCGATCAAAACCCTAATTTGGTGATACTGGCGATCTTGAGGCTTGATCCACCTAGAAGGGAGTAACTTTGTGCTTAATCCTTAAAGTGGGAGTCCTCTTGATCCTTTGTAGCTACTTGAGAGGTTAGGCAAGTTGAAGATCATGTCATTCCTTGATTGATTCTTTGTCAAAAGCTCTGAGAGGGCTTGAAACCCTAAATTTGATTGCAGTGGATGCTCACCCATCTTTGGGGAGACTAATGAGGCAAGATGGCTCCCCCATATTGTGATGATGATTTTCACAATAATGGGAAATCTTAGTGGTCAAAATTTGGGGTATGACACGGAGCCATCTACTTCCAAAACCCATCTTAGCTAACATGAACCTAAGAAAATTCCTATCAACGCTATCATACGCCTTTAAACATAAGGCAGTATTTCTTATCTCTTGTTGCCATATCCACAATCTCGTTTTCAATAACCACTCCATCCAAAAGGTTCCTCCCTGGGACAAAAGCAGACTGATTGTGGGAGATGACCTTGCCTATTACCATCTTCAATCTCGCAGCCAACACTTTAGCCAGAATCTTGTATAGACACCCGACCAAACAAATTGGTCTATACTCTCCCAGGTAAAGCGGAACATCGACTTTTGGAATCAGCGTTAAAAAAGATGAACAAATAGCTTTAGGAAGGTAAGCCACTTCATGGAAATCTTTTATAAACCTAACGATATCCTCCTTCATAAAACTCCAATAATTCTTAATGAAGAACATGTTATAACCATTGGGCCCAGGGCTTTTTGATCCTTCACAGTTCCAAACCGCAAATTTAATTTCTTCCTCAGTGAACAGCTTTTCCAAAAAATCAACATCAACCTGTGAAAGACACCCAAAAGTGCATCCATCCAAACTCGGTCTATGGGTCTCCTTTTCAGAAAATATTTCCAGAAAATAATTTCTGACAGCTTCTTTGACTTCCACAACCGAATCCACCGTGCCCTTTTCCATAATCAATCTACCTATGTAATCCCTCCTCATCCTACCTTTAATCCAATTATGGTAGAATTTGGAATTACAGTCTCCTTCATTTAGCCTCCTCAAACTAGATTTCTGCTTCAACATTTTCTCCTTCAAATTTAACTTCTTCCAAAACTCCTTATTTGCCTTTGCTCTTTTCTCAACCCAATCTTCAACATCCTCCCCCCTTACCGTTGCCAGCTTCTCATCAGCCTGATTCACCACATCTACATCCTCCTCTAAATTGAGGTCATACCAGCCGAAGATCTCCTTACTCCACCTAATTAAGCTCCTTTTTAATAATCTGAACTTCTCCTTAACCACATAATCACTCCTCCCTGTAATGTTCAAATATTTCCACTCCTTCTCCACGAAACCTAAAAAATTTGTGTTTTCAACCAGTAATTATTGCTTTTAAACGGTTTATGACCCCAGTTAGTATCCCTGATCTTCATCCAAATAGGAGCATGATCAGATATATCCCGTCTGCCAATCACCTGGTCCACCACTCCCCACTTCTAGATGACGTCTTCCCAAACTAAAAATCTATCTAATCTACTCATAGCCAAACCATCACTACTAAACCAAGAAAACCGGTTCCCAGCCATAGGTAAATCTATAACATTCATACCTGATATAAAACCGTTGAATCCGTTCAATTCAAAAGAGTTGACCCTGTAACTCGCCCCCTTCTCTCTGAAGCTAAAGCCACTGCGTTGAAATCTCCACCAAGAATCCAATAGCCCTCAAGCATTGATAATTTACAATTAATTAGATCGCTCCAAAGTTATCTTTTTTCTCCCATGGAACATCTAGAGTAGACATTGATCACCACAAAAATTTCCTTCTTCCACATCAGTTTGATCCCAAGATAACCATCTCCTCTAAATGAACATAAAACCTTGATTACCTCAGCATTCCAAATAGTTATTAAACCACCCGATTTACCTTGAGCTCCACTACTAGACCAGTCAAAATCTCCATGATTCCAAATGCTTCTAATGATCTTTTCCTCCATATAACTCTATTTAGATTCTTGAATACAGAAAATATCTACTTTTCCTTTACTGATGATGTCGCCAATTTTTCTTCTTTTGGATATTGATCCACCCCCTCTTATGTTCAACGAACCAATAATCATTAAGCTTTTTTTGAATTCGTCTTCTGAGCTACCCAGCTCCTTTTGTCTCTCTCCTCTAACTCCGATATCTTCCTTTGAAAATTGTTGATGAGTCGTTAGTCACCACTCCCAGTTTAGATATTTCTCCCCAAATTTTATCTCCAACATTTGAATCCAAGTTGTTCCAAAATTTTTTATTGCAAATTCTCATATCTGAGTATGATATTTGATCGTAGCACAAAATAGCTCCTGCTGAGAAGCCTTCAGATTCCTCTTCTCTGGGATTACTAGCATTAGGGTTGTGAGGGTCAAAAGAGGCATTAGGGATTTTGTTCAGAACTTCAAAGCAAGAAGGTTGTGAGAAATCTTCAATAGGATCCTCAGTGTCCCCAGGCCTAACACGTTCAAACCGGCCCAATCTCCTCTTTTTCTTAGTTTTGGGCTTTCTAGAAACTGGCCCTAAAACTTCAGTAACATATTTTAACTTCACCTTTTTACCTCCTCCGCTTTTTCCTTGACTGTCGTGCATTGAAAAATACTTTTTTCCAAGATCAAAATCATGACAAAACTCTTGAGCTTCCAAAGATTTTTCACTATCCACTCTAGGCACTACCTTAGAGCCAGCCTTTTTAGTCTTCTTAACTTTATTGATAGCCGCATCAAAATTAAGGTCTTTTCCCAAGAACTCGTCAGCTACCTACTACAAATCTATACCCGCCTTTGCAGTGCCATCATTACTTCCTATCGCCAACTTTTTCTTATCCTCCGTCAATTTCATCCCGCCCAGAGAACACCTCTCTATACTTCCGGCAATAGTAGTTTCCTTATTCAATTCTTCTTCTGACACCTCGTAATCCTCCTCCTCCTTGCCTAAATGGCTCCAGTTGCACTCAGAATCAGAAGAAGAAGTAATATCCACCACCTTGTTGACTGGTTTGTTAGCCACAACCCTTAACGGACCATGGAAATCTTCACACATCTTGATATGGAACTCCTCACCATTGATCAACACCTTAAGAATTTCATTAATCACCACCGCGCAATGCGTCCTCACCAAAAATCTAGCAACATCCATACATTCCCCCTTTGACGTATTATCATCAGAGCAAACATATTTTCCCACTATTTTAGCTAGAATTTCAAAGAAATTAAAGTTCCACGCATGGCAGGGAATACCATAACATCTCACCCATGTCACCCTTTCTTTGTCTACCATATCTTCCTTCCATTCTTTTATCTCCAAGAACCACTGCTTCCACCAATTCTCCGCATCCCGTATTATATCGCTAATTTCACCAGGATCACTTTCTTCAAGTAAATAAAGATTTTCCCCCAACGGGGTGACCTTTATAGTAAAATACCCCTCAATCTCCAGGTTGTTTTGAATGTTATAAGTTATCCTAGCCTCTCTAACCACCCCAATGTACGCCTTCTTAAACCTTACTACATCCTCCTCAGGCGCATCATATCTCAGATGGATTCTCTCCTTCTTAGCTTGTTCGTTCCATTTCTTGTGACTTCCATTTTCAACAACATCTGCATAACTTATATTGCCACAAAGAGCCTCGTCAGGTCCTTTCTTCCTAAAATCAACTTTCGTTGCATTAAAATCACGCTTTCTGTCTCGTACTTTCCCATCTAAATCCTTTGACAACCTTGAGAATCTAGGGATATTGGCGTATTTTCACCCCATCAATGAATATGTTGTCCAGTTTGATTGCTAACACCCTGCCGTCTTCAACATCAGCAAACCTCGCAAAACCAAACCGTCTACCAAATTTGTTTCTCTTTGGTGGTATAACCACTTCCATCACCTTTCCAAACTCACTGAACAGATTGAAAAGCCTTTTTGCTCTAATGTTATCCGGGAACTCCGATATGAAATAGGATTGAAGTTCTTTTGCGACATCTTTTCCACGATCTCCTTCTACTCTAAACGAGTCCCATGCATTAGACGATGGTTTCCAGTCGGTCCTCCTTCGAACCTTCTGCCACTCTCCCATAATAGTAAATTAATAATTTAATTGTACTATAATAACTTTTTAAATAGTTGAAAGGGTTAATATGGGTAGATAATTTACAATTAGTTGAATAAATATAATAAACATGCAATATTTATAATTGTAAATTTGCTGACCAAGTGATATATATGTTTTCAATTGATATGCAGTATGTGGGTTCAAATAAGATGCGTAACATTTTGGCACTTTTTACAAAATAATAGTACTGATTAGAATCAAAAAGTGTATTTATCATGGATTAAATTTTTGCCCTCCAAAATTAAAACTTAATACTTTTCTGCTACGTTGTCTAACTCGCAAGATTTGTTATGTTCCACAACAATTTTATATATAATTATTATTGTATATAGTTTATAAAGAAAAAATTGAAACCTCTATATTTTGGAGGCCCTATGCAACTGAACAGGTTGTATAATATATATATATATATATATGGGAAATGCTAACATACACCCAAAATTGGTGGGTCCCACACAAAAATACACTACATCTATCTTCTTTCTATTTTTTTCTTCATCTTTCTAATGTGGCTCCCACCCAAAATTGGTGGGCCCCACACAAAAATACACTAAGGTGTATGTTGCTAATGCACACCTACATGGGTGTGCATTAGCATAACCCTATATATATATATATATATATATATATATATGCTTGCTTGAGACGTCATTTGCGTATAGTTGAAAGATACTTTTATTGTGGCATGATATGCAAGACAAAAAGCTTGAAGTTGTATTATAAAGCTTCAGACACACACTTTTAACATTGTTTCACTCTGATTTCAAACATATACGTAATCTATCAAAATAATGTCATATATAAGAGTAAATAAATTAACATTTAAGGAGATAACATAAGTAATTTTAACAAAAACAATGAAATTCATGGACATTTTAGTAAATTGAAACAAAAATAATTGTCCAGGGTTCTATAAATCAAGACCTGCACTCTAATTCATAGTTTGGGTAACCTATTCGTAATATACTTTGATACTTTTGTTTAATAAAAATGTCTCATATTGAGATTATTGATCTTACAAACTCTCGTGATTCCTCTCCCTCACCACACATATCTTCATCTAATGTACCAATGATCCTTAATATTGGTCATGTTTCTACCAATCCTAATCTTTAAAATCATATACATAATCACCAACACCAAACAAATCTCTCACCGCCATAAGGATTCAGGGTTCCACCACAATCAGAATTCAGCAATTACATCTCCAAGATCGCTACTTTGCCCCAACTTGGTGTGCATGGTGGTAGCCCTGTTGCGAGGGTTCTACAACCGCTACCTGAACCAAACACCTCCTTATTCGTAAATGGACCTAAGCTCAGGGTTCCATGGTCACAACAAGAACATGAGTAATTGCATCTCTCAATATTAAATTTAATTAATATTTTATTGTTATGGTCTTACTTTACTTTTAGAAAAAAATTGAAATTAATTTAAAAACAAAAAAATGAAAATCTCTCAAATTTTATCACAAAATGTTATATATATATATATATATATATATATATATATATATATATATATATATATATATATATATATATATATATATATATATATATATATATATAATTTAGTGGTCAATTTTAGTTGTTTTCTTATCTAATGCTTATTTTAATTTTTTTTTTCTCACAGTTTTTCTATATATTTTCCGATTCTTCTTTATTTAATCCACTTTTTTCAACTTTTTTAGCCGAGTTTTTAAACTACATTTTCATATTAGTAAAGTTTAAATAACTACTGAAACTTGAAAATGAAGTAATTACAAAATATGACTTTAATTATTTTTTCAACGCGGAATTTAAGAATCAGATTTTTTTCTTCTCTGACAAATTTATTATTTTTTGAAAAATATTGTAACACTGTTATTAAATAATGTACAAGTATTGGATATTTTTCTCCCTTTTTCGGAATAAGAATATTTTTTATCTATACAAACTCACAAGTTTTTAAGTTTAATCTCTATTTAATTTATATTTATATTTAAATATTGATTTTCTATAATATTGTAGTTTGTAAGAATAATCACAATTAAAAAATAATATATTTAGCCTTAAAAATAGTGTCTATAAATTGAAAATAAAAGTCAACAATTTTCTTTAGGAAATAAACTTAATTATTTGTGATTTAAATTTATTTAGTTATAATATTTATCTTTGATATATGTAATACAAGTGCTGTGTTTTATTATCTTAGTTTATTTGTGATGGGGCTTATTGAGTATGGAAAAGGGAAATGGAGCAAAATAACAAAGCACTATTTATGCAACAATCTTCAAATCCTAACAAATTCAATGCTATGCACGTAGCTTCTTCAAATATCTACCAACTTCATATGTGCATGGTTTTAGGAGAATTAAACCATCTTCAAATCCTAACAATTTTGTTTCTAGAAGAAACAAAGAAACTCTCAATCTTTTTCCAAAGAAAGATTATAGAGGAGAGTCTAGCAGTCCCATGAATGTGCCTAGGGTTTCAGCTGGTAACGGAGAAGTTGATGTGGAACTTCATTTGAGTTTATATAAGTAAGACTGTGAATCATATGTGTCAACATGCATGGGCAAATTAAGCTACAAACTAGTATATCACCATAATAAGTGGCTTTACTTTGTCATTTTTTCCTTCTTTTTAATAACATTTGTTCAATTGTGATGTCATAGTTTTTGTTTAATCGTGAATGTTTTGTCTTGGAAATCTGCATTCCATTATGGATTATTTATTTAAATGTGTTTGAAAATGTTTTGTTTTAAATGTATTTTCTTGATAAAACGGTAAAACTTATCAATTCAATACGTAAACAAATCTATGCATTTGAAAAGCATTTATCTCACTAGTTAAAATGGTCAAGGCATTTTAACAACTTTGATATTAGAGGATCTGTCTTAAATTTTTTGAGATCTTATATAAATTAGATATCCAAAATAATATAAACTTTCTAAAAAAATCGTATAAACTTTATTTAACTACGATTTAATCTTGACAAACTAGTATATACAACTTTTTAATAAGTGTTGCTCTATTTTTATAACAATCAATTAGTTCCAACTCTGCATCGAAGAAGGCCTAACACAAAGGTCTAATCCATTGTAGCCATCGTAGAGCACATTCCCCACGTGCTCCTCACCTGAGGACACGTGGCCAACTGATCCCGCTCACCTCGTGGAAACGTTCTGCCTTTCGTAACGAGCAAGTCATCCACTCCGGGGAAAGCGGGGTAGTTGACCAAGGATGATGAGCATGTAGAAATCCTAGCAGTCATCCATTATGGGCCTGATCACCCAGCCCATAATGAAGACTGTTGGCCCTGCGCTAAGGGCTCTCTATAAATACCCTCCTTTAAAGGAGAGTCAGATATTCAATTCACTTCTTACTTCTATACTTGCCTTCTTTCACTCTGAGCTGACTTTAGTATCGAAGTGTCTTGCAAGTACACCCTCCCATTTTCCTTACTTAACGTTGGAAACCAAGATGTGTTGTCGGCCACCAATTTACTTCTGGTCACAGGTAAGATCACCATCAAATTGTTTTTGTATTCATTTTTTTAAGTTTTACTCCCTCAGTTTTTTTAAGTATTAATTTTTTACATTTTGCACATGTTAAGAAAGTTTATAACTTTTGTTACTTTTTAATCAATAGTTATTCGTTTAATTATACTAATTTTAAGGGCATTGCCCTATTTTTATAAAAAAAAAGTATTATAATACTATTAATTATGTATACTTCATTTGACTTTTTTTTGTGATAAATTATTAGAAATAATTTTTGATAAAAACTCTAATTAACATTAATTTATACTTTACAAAAAACATTTAAAATAAACAAAAAATTCATTAAAAAAAAGACATTTATAAAAAGAATTGTGATATATTAAAAAAAACAGAAAATCACAATTGTTATAGATCAGAGAATGTATAAACCAATGACAAAACAACAAAAGTATTAAAAATTGAGTTATTCAAGAGTTGATGTAAGTCGAAGAGAGGAGAAGAAACCACGAAAATTGAAAGAATGATATTAACTCTGATCTTTAATATAAGAAAAAAATTGTTTTTTAAATTCATTGATGAATCGATGTATCTGAACTATATATAGTCCAGATACATTGATTCATCAATAAATTTAAAAACTAAACTTTTTTTTCTTATATTAAGGACCAAAAAAGTATAATTTAAATTTATTCACAAAAGATAAGCTATGGAAACTAAGGTTGTCACACAAAATAAAATAGACAGATTATTCTAAAATTGTAGATACACTTTTCACAAAGTTACAAAAAGTAAAGTTTAACTTAACATTTCATTGATTACAAAAGAAGTTTTTTATGGATAATGCTAATTTGTGCCATAAGGGCACAAATTTAAAAACTCATTTATAAAAAGTTTGTATTGGAAAAATAATAATTAAAAATTTAATTTTATATTTTTATTAAAATCAAAACACAATTTCCAAGAACACGTTTATTTATTTAGTTCTTAACTTGTGCCCTTAAAACACAAGTTAGCATTACTGTTTTTATAAACAAAGAATTATATTAAAATTGAGTACTAGAGGTACTTAACCCAAATACAACCGAGAAAGAGAGATACTCCCTCCGTCTCACAATATGTGTCTTCTTTCCTATTTTTATTTGTCTCAAATTATTTGTCTTTTTAGTATATCAATGTGATATTTATTATTTATTTCCAATAACTTACCTTTATTTATTGTATGTTAATTTATATAACTACTACACTACCTATTATTAATAAGGTTATTTTATTAAATAACATTTTTTCTCATTGAAATCAACACAATTAATCATTATTTTAAAAAGAGTGAAAATATCAAATATGACACCTATTATGAGACGAAGGGAGTAGGTACTAAGACCTCTACACCCTCTGGTCACTATTATAAGTAACACAAAACTTTTTAGGTTCATTGAATATTTGATGTATTTGATATATAATGATGTTCAGATACATCATTTATTCAATGAATCTAAAAAGATTTTTGTTGCTTATAATAGTGACCGAAGGGTGTACAAAATTAGCTGATACAAATATTTATATTCTTACACCAATCCTACCATTCGATATCCAAAGACCTCAAACAATTACTTCTTCCGTCTCAAATTATTGGATGTTTTGGACATTTCATGTAAAATAAAAAAAGTAATTAATGTTGTATGAAAAAAAATTAAGTATGACTTTAAAGAGTTTGGAAGAAGAAAAATAATAAATGATAGAGTGTAGATATATATTGGGAAAAATGTCATTAATATTGCATTAGAATTGTAAAAAAATTTATCATTTGAGACAAAAAAAGTTTTGTAAATTAACTTATAATTTAAGATAAAAGGAGAAACACATAACAAATCCCAAACAAGTCTCTTTGGTAAAAATACAATATCAACATAACTAAAGTGACCCAAGGATATTATTTGAATTTTTTTAGAATAACACTGTTATTCAAAAAAATTACCCAAATAACACATATTTCAAATAAATTACGGAAGTGACCATGTTTCAAAAGCAACCAACCTGCTGGCGCCATACCATATGGCGCCTCAGGCAAAAAGAAATTTCTAAATGCCATTTCAAATGGCACCTCGATGCAAAGCTCGTGCCCTAATTTTATTCTCCAAGGGAGGCACCATATGATATGGCGCCTCAGTCCATTTTTTTAAAGCCATTTATTTGTTTTTTTATTTATAATTTTTTTTTATATTGGTAGATATAGTATTTCATGTATCTATAAATAAGACTGCACCCTCATTTGTTACTCAACAACACTTGTCACCAATATCCTAATCTCTCCCCTCCCACTATGTCTGAGTGGTTAAATCGGCATCCATCATCATCATCATCAGAGGATTCGCTTATAACATTTCCACTTATGAAAAGAAATGCCCTAGTTGTATTTTCAGCAACCAAGCCTCCGATGAAGGTTCTACTATGGAACATGCAGACCTTGGAGCATTTGCATAGGGAACTGAATCGCTGGCTAGAAGGAGAATTTGCTGCAGGTGAAAAGATCAGGAAAATTGAGAGGCTGGTTGAGGAGTCAAGCCCAAATGGAGTTACCCGTACTTGGAGAAAAGTGGAAAATGATGTTGGTGTCCTTATGATGATGTTAAAACCAAAGAAAATTAGCTTGATGGTTGTAATATCCTAGATAAGTTGATTCGTTTAGTTGTTTCTTTTGGGTTGTAGCGCGCGATTTTTGTCGGTGACGCGACCACCTTATCGCGGAATTTGGGTTTTCTCCTCAATGAAGAGGAGGGGGTACTACTTTCTGATTTCTTATTTATCCCATGAAGCTGGAAGGGAAAGGGAAGCTATCTAAAACTAACCTTACACGCGAATGTTTAATTGAACAAACGCTTAAAGAGATTCGGGGAGTCGGGGTCAGGTTATACAATGGGGAGTTTTCAATTACCTATCCTATATATGGTTATCCACGGGATGTTAGCTTTAGGTTCTGCTTTGTACTTGATGGTGTTTATCCGTTAATGAGTTGGGAAAGTTTCTTGGAAAATATGAGAGAGAGTGAGTTTTTGTTGATGTTTGGTAAGGTACTGGACCTAATGTTTGATTGATGTGTGAAGGTACTGGACCTAGAGTTGTTGATTAGTATGCTCGCTAAGATTTTGCAATCTTATGCCTACGTATTCCCGTTTAAACGAAACAGGGAAATCAGAGCAATCGTAGTTCCTCCTATTCTAAGGGAGGAAAAAGATATTTTGGTGTCTTGTTCAAAGCCCAAGATTGAAGCTAAAAGGTTTAGTATTTGTGTCTTGTTCAAAGCCCAAGATTGAAGCTAAAAGGTTTGACTGAGAGAGAATTTGTCATCTCTAAAGGGAGACATCTCGTCTATTTATCACATTTGTTGGGTGACTGTTTAGAAAGGAGAATTACTTTAATTGGGATATGTGAATCCAACAATGCGATAATTTCCTTTATAGGGGTGTTATCCTGAAGGAGAAAACTTTAACTCAACGTAGAGCAATGCCATCTTTCCTTAGGAATTTCTCATGCTAAGAGAGGGACAGTAGCGTGGATGTAAATAATCCAGAGGCTTGCCGCTTACAGCAATTAGATGAAAGAGAGGATTTACCAGGATAAAAGATGGACAACAACTTAGATATTTGAATCAACAAGTGTGCCACTTACATCAGTTATCCGGGATTAGGGTTTGTTTTGGATGTCTGTTTTGATAAGTGATAAACAGATAAGTGACTTCCTACAAAGATATTTTGATTTCCTCTAAGGGGATGTTGATTTTTGTGTGCCTTGATCAAAACCCAAGGTTGAAGCTAAGAGGTTGATTGACTCCACTAGGGAAGTCCTTATACAAAGCCTAAGAGGAGGTTAGGAAAGATTGACTCAGCGAGAGAGTGTTTATCTGTCTTGTACAACGCCCAAGATTGAGGCTAAAAGAGACTGACTCTTTGGGGATATCATTATACAAAGCCTAAGAGGAGGTTAAAGGTTTGACTTTCCTGGGGAAAATGTTCTGTCTGTCTTGTACAAAGACCAAGATTGAGGCTAAAAAGGGTATTTTGACTCCGTCGGGGAGGGTTTGTATGTGTCTTGTACAAAGCCCAAGATTGAGGCTGAAAAGAAACTGACTCTGTGGGAAAGAGATCTTTATCTGTCTTGTACAAAGCCCAAGATTGAGGCTAAAATGAGATTTTTACTGACTCGGTTGAGGATATTTTAAGTGTCTTGTACAAAGCCCAAGATTGAGGCTGAAATGAGTTTGACTATACTGGAGAGTATTATCTGTCTTGTACAAAGCCCAAGATTGAGGCTGAAAAAAGTTTGACTCTACTTAGGAAATTATTTCTCAAAGCCTAAAAGTAGGCTGAAAGGAATTGACTCCGCTGGGGAAGATATTTATCCCAAGCTTAAGAGAAGGTTATGAAGATTTATGTCTTGTACAAAGCCCAAGATTGAGGCTAGCAGGGTTTGACTCAACAAGAGAGTGCTTTTATCTGTCCTGTATGAAGCCCAGGATTGTGGCTGAACAAGCTGGAGAAATCATTATACAAAGCCTAAGAGGAGGCTGACTTTTGCTAGGGGAAATCATTATATCAAGCCTAAGAGGAGGATGGAAGATTGTCTCAACAAGAGAATGATTTTATCTATCTTGTACAAAGCCCAAGATTGAGGCTAAAAGGGTTGACTCAACAAGAGAGTCCAAAAAGGTGATTGACTCAACAAGAGAGTCTGAAAAGTTGATTGACTCAACAAGAGAGTCTGAAAAGTTGATTGACTCAACAAGAGAGTCTGAAAAGTTGATTGACTCAACAAGAGAGTATGAAAAGTTGATTGACTCAACAAGGGAGTCTGAAAAGGTGATTGACTCAACAAGAGAGTCTGAAAAGGTGATTGACTCAACAAGAGAGTCTGAAAAGGTTAGCTCCGTTGGGGAGAATCATTGTACAAAGCCCAAGAGGAGGCTGACTATGCTGAGGAAAGATCATTATACAAAGCCTAAGAGGAGGCTATCTTCTGCTGGGGATTATTGAGATCCCGAGGCAGGTCCAAATGGGGAATTCACTCTTGCTAAGGGATACAGAAGAGTTGAGATATCAGATGCCTTGAGGTTCTGATAGTGTTATACTGATGATAAACTGACCCTGGCTAGGGATTTTTAGATGAGAGCACTGGGTTTTAGAACCTAAGGGTTTTAACTCTACGGGAGATTGATCCAGAATGACCGGGGTTTCTCCTATGTTTGTAGGGAACTTGAGAATGTCTTTGAGACTCAAGATTAGACTGTCCAAGTCTACTGGCACGGAAGAGTTTATCTTTGTATGATGCCCAAGAGGAGGCAAGTGTTTTAAGGGATGAGAATCAACCCTAAATGGTTTGACGTGTTGACACTGGAAAGACTGCTCTATCGAAGGATGACTAAGTTCTGTCCTATACCTTTAAGAGGACTTCAGGGTCCTTATATTAAGCCCAAGAGAAGGCATGAGAACTTCTAAGAAGCCGGAGGGTCCTTGTACAAAGCCCAAGAGGAGGAGATGATGCTTTTAGGAAGCCTGTGGGTCCAAAATTAAGAAGAGTTCAAGAAAAGTTTCACCTAGAATAATCTTTTCTTTAATGAACAGTTCTAGGGTTTGAAGAAATTCAAGAGAAGTTTCACCGGGAATTAATCCTCTCTGGGGAAACTGAATTTCTTTGACAAGTTCTAATAGTAACAGTCTGAGAAAAGGTTCACCGAGAATACTGCCTTTCTCTTATTTCCATATTGTTTAAGCCCAAGAGAAGGCAAGACTGTATCTGGAAATCCTATGGGAATCTAGTTTTGACTGTATTTAAGAGTGACCAAGTGGATTTATCTAGTTCTAGACCTAGTTGCCGGGGAAGACTCTAAATAGATATACTAGTATATATACAGTTGATATATGACAAGTATTTAAAAGGATATGAAAGGAGGACTTACAGGGGAGCAGCTTCCCACAATATATATATATATATATTAAAGCATGTAAATGAAAGTTGATAAAAACTTACCGGTGAGCAAGCTTCCATGCTGTACTGTTAGTTTTTCAAAGAAATTAAAGAAAGTTTTGATAACAACTATATATTTTGAACCTAAATCAAAGGAGAAGTTGTTTTTGAAAAGATTGTTGGGGCATATACTCAAAGAGAGGCCCAGGGTTTAACAAAAAGAAAAGAAATGGGACTTACAACACAAGGGGAGGCCCAATTGATTTTGTTTTGAAATGGCGATCGCGCCGAGATTTTTGAAAATGTGTTGGGACTTATACAGTGTCTGAGGCCCAAAAAGGTTTTGGTTAAGAAAAGGATTGTGTCTTACACTCTATTATAGGCCCATGAGTGTTTTGAAATATTTGATGAGGATCAAAAATAAAAGAAACCCTAATTTCATTTTTTAAAGTAATTCTTTAAAGAAAAACAATAAAAAATGATAAAAATACCAAATAAGTTTAAATAAACCCCTTGTGATTTTTGGTTAAGGTTTGAAAAATGAGGTTTTAATCACAAGATGATTTAAAACTTATTTGATTTTAATTTTCAAGATAAAAATTCACTTTTAAAATGTTTAAAAACAATAAAAATTAATTTATTCACAAAAATACCAACTATATTAAATCAATAATATAAATCTAATTTTTTTGTAGAATAAAATACTTCAATATTTTTGTGATTTTTCAGAAAAAGAACCAATAAAAAATGATTAAAATTGAAAGATAAATTAATTTTTCAAATCATTAAAAATAATATGAAAAATAAAATAAAAATGAAATAAGTGATAAAAAAGAGGTCTGGGGCGAGGGGGATTCGAACCCCAAACCTCTCGCTCGCTAATACACACAAACCAGTTGATCAACCACTGGGGCGCAATGGCAATTCATTTAATACATGGCAAACAATAAATATATAACAAACTTGGTTGGATTTCTGAAGCATGGCGCCATGGCCATCTTCAACCTCAAGCTCAGATACGTGAAGACTCCTATCTCCCTCATCTCTCAACCATTTCACATGATCCAAATATGAAAATCGTGCGTTTTCAGATGATGAACACAATGGCAATACCCAAGTTTATTGAAATTAATTAAATCAGAACATATCATGATAAAACCTGAAGAACCCTAAAATTGGCATGAATTTAATGAAATCCTATACACGAATTGTAAACAACAATTGATTGAGGGTAAATGATCTACAAACATCCAGAAACATAATGGTAACAAGAAAACATGTTTATGATGCATGATTAATTGAGTTTGAGAGTTCAAGTTTTACCTCTGCAAGTGAGAATCGGATTATGGTTTGGAGGTGTTACAGATGAGTTCCAATGATTTGGACATCTTCCTTGTACCTCAAAGGATATGTTTGAATGCTTGGCTTGATTTGAAATGGGTTGGAACTGGTTGTGGCACCCTAACTGCAACTCTGCTAAAAGCTTGAGCAAATGGATGGTGATTTTGTGAATTTGGTGTTCCAGATGTTATTTTAGTGTTTGATCAGCTCACATATGATGTTTGTGAGGTGTGTGTGTGTGATTGGTTTGGATGGAAACACACTCTAACTCAAAACCCGATAGTAACTTGCATTAGAAGGTTTTTTTGGAGTGAAAGTTGTGATTCTGAGAAAGACATCTGTTTAGGACCTTTGGTGTACTTAATTTGAGCACAAATGAGCTCTATTTATAGTATAAAAAATTTGTTTTGGCATCAATAGTGTTTGGCAGCTTGGATCAGATTGTATTGAATGCCTTGGTTCTTTGGTCAAGGGTCTCCTCTAGCCATTGACTTGTGCCAAACTTTGCAGGTTTAGGTCCTTTGTTCTATGAGCTTATCTTGACTCATTTGGCTAATCATGGACTGATACATGCCAGCTCTATGCATCCATTGAATGTCTTAAAACAAAATTGGAGTCTTGAGGCATCTTTAGCTTTTAGGGGTGGCACACCTACATGTAGTTCCAAAGACTTGGGAGGCTTATGGATCAGTGTTTGCCCCTTGGTTGTTCCCCCTTGAGGTGTGCAGATGGATAAACATGTTTGAATTTGCCCAAATTGATCAATTCAAGCATTAAGTCACAAATCTGCCTTGCTAAAGTAGTTTGCAGCAAGGCATGTTGCAGCTGTCATAACCTCTAGCTCAGGTGGAGTTTGATGGAGTTCTTGGACATTTTGGAAAGCTGACATATCCTATTTCAACCTGATTTCCAACTTTGGTTTTGAATCAACTAGAATTACAATGAAAAATGCCTCTACATTTTGGAAAAAATAAGGCAGATTCTGACTTAGTGAAAATTTCACTAAGTGTTGGAAAAATGTCATTTTAATGTTTTTTGTGATTTTGCTCAAACAATAACTCAAAATCCATGATGATTTGGAATGAGGTCTAGTTTACATATTTGAAGTATGTAACATGAACTTCAATCTGAGCTTTGAATGGGAGAAAAAGGCCTTAGGGTTTGGGAGATATGGCCTTGCAAAGTTGGTACCCTAGCCACTTTGTTCCATAACTTAGAAAAATTCTAAGTTTTTTTATGGTTACCCCTTTAACAAGTTAACTCATTTTCTTTGATTCTTCTTGATGAATTATGATTCAAATCACATATTAACATTGTTTTAGGGTTAAGGAACCTTGGTTGACCAAAAATCCAAAAATTCAAACTTGGACTTTTGTACAGTTGACTTTTTTTTTCATCAGATGAAATTTTGACTTTGTGATCCTTTTGTGAAATCAATCCTTGGGTTTAATTAAACTTCATGGATGGCCTATAAGGGTATTGAGGAATGTCTTGGACCCTCTCCCCAAGGTTTGAGATCAAGGGTAGATCAACAGTCAAGGATAGGGTTGACTTTTTCCATCAAAAACCCTAATTTGTGATCAGATGGTTTTGAGTTCTTGTGGCTTATGATTTGAGCTCTTTGAGTCAATCAAATCTTGTAAATATGTAAATATGGTGTATTTGAGGCCTTTGAAGTTCATTTTGAAGCTTCAAGTCATGCCTCACTTCACAAGTTAACTCAAGGGTTGAATTCGGTCAAAACCCTAATTCATGATTTTTTTGATAGATGGACCTTCAAGGTGATTTTACCATTGTGGATGGGCTCTTTAGATCCTTTTGAGCTTATAGGACCATACATTGTGGCATTGGCTCATGCCTAGAAGAAAATTTTCATCTGGAGGCCTCAGTCAACCAAAACCCTAATTTGGTGACACGGGCGATCTTGAGGCTTGATTCACTTGGAATGCTGCAACCTTATGCTTGATTCTTGAGGTGGGAGTCCTCTTGATCCTTTGTGGGGTTTAAGAGGCTAGACAAGTTAAAGGTCATGTCATTTCTTGATTGATCCTTTGTCTAAGTGCTCTGAGAGGGCTTGAAACCCTAATTATTGATTGTAGTGAGTGCTCAACAATCCTTGAGGAGATTGATGAGGCATGAAGGTTACTCTATATTGTGATGATGATTTTCACAATGATGGGAAATCTTGGTTGTCAAAATTTGGGGTATGACAGATGCCCCTATTTAATCTTCTTGGACCCGAAGGTGTGAATGCCAAAGGTATTCGGGCATTCGGGGTGCAAGAGGATTAAATATAGGAATACCCGAAATTTTGATGGTGATTATGAATGGCTGCTTGTTCATCCATCTTCTTTTGCTAAGCAATGATACTTAGAAAAGGGTAAAACTTCCCTTCGATCCTGGTATTTAGCCACAGAACTGGTCTAATTTTTCTTTTATCTTTAAACTTCCCCTCGATCCTAGTTTTTTTTTAGCCACGGAACTGGTCTCAGTTTATGAAATAAACTTCCCCTCGATCCTGGTTTTTAGCCACAGAACTGGTCTCAGTTTCTGAAATAAACTTCCCCTCGATCCTGGTTTTTAGCCACGGAACTGGTCTCAGTTTCTTTTGTCAATAAACTTTTGACAAGGGACGCTATTTGTAGCAGTTTTCCTCAAACTTCTCGCCGAATTTTCTTGGGGAGATGCCATTTGATGGGAAAAAGTTTTGATGTCAGACTAGCTGGGGAATCATTCGTCTGAGCTGTAGAGTTGTACAAACTTCTCTGTTGGAGACATCATTTGTTGACTCTACTGGGGAAAACGAGTCTCTTGAGAGACTGCTTCCTGCTTGGGGATATTACATCATACTTTTCTTCGAGGTCTTCTCGGAGAAATGTCGTGTGATGTGATCCAATTTTGAGGTACTGATGACTTCATTATCATTGACTCTCTTGGGGAGAAAAATCAATGTGTTGCTGAGAGTCTTTAGTTGTGAGGCTTTCTCTGGGGATTTTCCTTAATCTGGGAAAGTGAAAAATATCATCTTCATTGGTGAAGAGTGACGTTTGTCGAATGCCTTCTTGCTTTTCAGAGGTTCAAGTTATCAAAGTGGTTAAGGACCGTCTCCAATCTAGAAATAAACTGGGGGAGAGATTGTTTAGATGATTCACTTCCTGACGAGGAAAGAACGGACAACTCGATTGATAAGAGGACTTTTATCACTAGGGGATAAGACCGACTAGAGTGATAGTGATGCAATATGAATATGAATGCAAACCAATAATGCATGATGTATGTATGTTTATGCTGACAAAACTGGCACGACATACAGACTAGTGGATGGACACGACTGGATACTCGGCCACAGCTGGGGACAAAGAAATACTGTTTGGTCTAAGATAGCAATTCTACCTTGCTTAGGGGAGATAGTCCCTGTGGGGAAAAATGTTGGTCGGGCTTAGGAGATAAGAACTCTGCCAGGATGTCAGATGAAACATGGTCTCTGACACAATTGATCCTTCATTTAGGCGCACTGGTTTTAGAAGGAGTACTTTGATTCTTTCGATGTTCAACAGTCAAAAGAATTGCCATCTTTATTTTAAAAGCAGAAAATTTTTGACAAGTAAATTCATTTTTGTTTTATTTCAAGAATCGTTGATCATGTTAAAAACATCATTCTGTAAAGCTAAAATAAATAGGAATTGCAAAGAAAAGCACTAGGGCTCCAATTATTGATATGATGGAAATCAGCCAAGCGTGTGATCTCATAGAGTATTTACAAAGTTTAGAAAATGGTAATTTTAAGGGAAAAGGGCTACATTGAAACTTAACGACCGTTATCCTTCTACCAACTTTGAATTCTGGACATCCTGAGCTTCTGTCGAAGATGACCTTGACTGGATTTTTCCTAATGGATGGCATTACTGCAGGGGATTTAACCTCGTCGGACGTAGTTACTTGCCATTAATCCCTAACTTTTGCCTGGATTGTACTTTGAGATTTCCAATCCACCG
Organism: Lathyrus tuberosus; assembly: GCA_022829125.1. Taxonomy (NCBI): domain Eukaryota; kingdom Viridiplantae; phylum Streptophyta; class Magnoliopsida; order Fabales; family Fabaceae; genus Lathyrus; species Lathyrus tuberosus. Next base: position 4,345,430 of record JALAZF010000063.1, read on the forward strand.
GGATGATTTTTTATTATGTCTCTAATTTTTGCCTGGACCGCCCCTTCGGGTTTTCAATCCACCGAGACACTTTTTTTCTATTATTATTTAGGCGAAGTATTTCTTGACTACATCAACATTCATGGGGTAGGCAAACTCCTCTCCATCAATGGTTGCGAGTCTCAAGGCACCGCCTGAGAAGGCTTTCGTGACCACATAGGGGCCATCGTAATTCGGAGTCCATTTGCCACGAGAATCAGTGAGAAATGATTGTATTTTCTTGAGCACAAGGTCTCATTTTCTGAAGACACGGGGTCAGACCTTTTTGTCAAACGCCTTCTTCACTCTTTGCTGATACAACTGACTATGGCATAAAGCCATTATTCGTTTTTCTTCGACCAGATTCAGTTCGTCGTGTCGAATTTAACACCATTCAGCCTCTGTTATCTTAGCTTCCATCAATACCCTGATCGATTGGATCTCCACTTCTATGGCAAGCACTGCTTCCATGCCATATACTAGAGAGAAAGGGGTAGCCCCTGTTGAAGTGCGGACAAATGTGCGATAACCGTGAAGAGCAAAGGGTAGCATCTCGTGCCAGTCTTTGTTGGTTACAACCATCTTCTGAATGATTTTCTTGATATTTTTGTTAGCCGCTTCTACCGCTCCGTTCATCTTAGGTCGGTAGGGAGATGAGTTATGGTGTTCGATCTTGAACTCACCACACAACTCCTTCATCATCTTGTTGTTCAAGTTGGATCCATTATCAGTAATGATCTGGCTTGGAACACCATAACGACATATGATATTGTTCTTGATAAATTGGACCACCACTTATCGGGTTACATTGGTGTATGACGCTGCTTCGACCCACTTGGTGAAGTAGTCAATGGCTACCAAGATGAACCGATGTCCGTTTGAAGCTTTGGGTTCGATCATGCCAATCATGTCAATTCCCCAAATGGAAAAAGGCCATGGGAAGAAAGAACTTTGAGATGTGTCGGCGGTACATGGATTTTTTTTTAGTATATCTGACACTTGTGACACCTCCTCATGTACTTGTAGCAATTGGATTCCATTGTCAGCCAATAGTACCCTGCTCTCATAATCTTTCTCGCCATTGTGTGTCCATTGGCATGAGTGCCAAAGGAGCCTTCATGAATTTCTTTTATCAGCATGTTTACTTCTGGTCTATCTATGCATCGGAGCAAGACCATGTCAAAGTTTCTCTTATAGAGTGTATCACCGCTCAGGAAGAAGCTGCCAGCCAGTCTTCTGAGAGTTTTCCCGTCTTTTCCAGATGCCCCAGGTGGGTACTCTTGTTTCTGAAGGTAGCATTTGATATCGTGATACCAAGGTTCTTCCTCTATGACTGCTTCAATCATGAAGATGTAAGCGGACCGCTCAAGGCACATTATGTCAATCTTAGGTATGTAGTTCTATTGACCTACATTAATCATGGAAGAAAGAGTGGCTAATGCATCAGCCATGTGATTCTCTTCACGAGGGATATGGTGAAACTTGATTCTGTTGAAGAATGGTAACAACCTTCTTGCGTAATATTTGTAAGGAATCAGTCCTGATTGGTATGTATTTCAATCTCCTTTGATCTGATTGATAACCAGGGCTGAGTCTCCATACACATCCATGTTTTTTATCCTTAAGTCGATCGCTTCTTCGAGACCCATGATACAAGCTTCGTATTCGACCTCGTTGTTTGTTCATTTGAACGTTAATCTGGCAGTGAAAGGAATATGGGTACCCTGAGGTGTTATGATGATTTCCCCAATTCCATTTCCATAATGATTGACAGCTCCGTCAAAGATTAGTCCCCATTGGGAACCTGGTTCTGGCCCTTCATTGGGTAGCGGTTCATCGCGGTATTTCATTTTCAAGTACATGACATCTTCGTCTGGAAAGTCAAATCCGACTGATTCTTGATCATCAATCGGTTGATGAGCCAAATGATCGGCTAAAATACTTCCTTTGACGGCTTTCTGAGCATGGTACTCGATGTCGTATTCTGATAACAACATCTGCCAACGGGCGATCCTTCCTGTGAGAGCAGGCTTTTCAAAGACATACTTGATTGGATCCATTTCGGAGATTAACCAAGTAGTGTGACAAATCATATACTGGCGAAGACGTTTGGCTGCCCAAGCCAGAGCACAACAAGTTTTCTCAAGCATAGTGTACCGAGTCTCGCAGTCGGTAAATTTCTTGCTCAAATAGTAGATGGCAGACTGTTTCCTTTTTGTTTCGTCTTGTTGGCCAAGTACACAACCCATTGAGTCTTCCAAGACTGTTAGGTAGATAATCAACGGTTTCCCCTCTACTGGGGGCGATAGAATCGGTAAATTCAACAGGTATTCCTTGATACTGTCGAAGGCGGTTTGGCAGTCTTCTGTCCAAACGCAGTCCTGGTTCTTTTTGAGTAATTTGAAGATAGGAGCGCATGTCGCGGTCATGAGGAATATAAATCCGGAAATGTAATTCAAATGTCCAAGGAATCCCCTGACTTATTTTTCAGTCTTTGGAGAAGGCATTTCTTGAATGGTCTTGACATTGTCAGGATGAACCTCAATTCCTTTCTGGCTGACGATGATCCCTAAAAGTTTCCCTAAACGGACACTGAATGTGCACTTGTTGGGATTCAAGCGGAGTTTGTACTTCCTTAGATGCTCGAATAGCTTTGACAGGTGGGTCACATGCTCCTCTTCTGTCTTAAATTTTCCAATCATATCATCGACATACACTTCGATTTCTTTGTGTATCATGTCGTGGAACAGAGTAGTCATGGCCCTTTGATAGGTTGCCCCGGCGTTCTTCAAACCGAACGGCATTACCTTGTAACAAAAAGTGCCCCATGGGGTGATGAATGAAGTTTTCTTCATATCTTTCGGAGCCATTTTGATTTAATTATAGCTCGAGAATCCATCCATGAAGGAGAAGACTTTGAACTTTGTTGTATTGTCTACCAGCATGTCTATGTGCAGTTGGGGAAAGTCATCCTTTGGACTGGCTTTGTTTAGACCCCTGTAGTCTACACACATTCTGACATTTCTGTCCTTTTTTAGAGCTGGTACTATGTTAGCTAGCCATTGAGGATATTCTGATGTGGTGAGGAAACCCGCATCAATCCGTTTCTATACTTCCTCTTTGATTTTGATGGCCATGTCCGGATGAGTTCTTCTCAGCCTTTGTTTCACCGGTGGACATTCTGATCTTAACGGTAAATGGTGTTCCACGATACTGGTATCCAACCCTGGCATGTCCTGATAGGACCAAGCAAATACATTGGGAAAATCGTTGAGAAGTTTTATCAAACTTTCTTTGAAAGTCGGACTGAGCAGTGCCCCAATCTTGACTTCTTTTCTCTCTTCTTCTGAACCCAAGTTGACCATTTCCAACGGCTCTTTGTGAGGTTAAATGGATCTTTCCTCTTGTCTGAGTAATCGAGAGATCTCTTCTGGAGTTTCTTTGTCATTTTCTTCTTCAACTTCAAATACCGGGAATTCAAAGTTGGGAGAAGGCATTGGATCGTATGTTTCAATGGGGTTTAAAACAAGCAATCTGCATGACGTGATGATTGTTTTTAGAAGAGATAGAGAAAATGCAAGAGTGTGTGCAGTGTATTTTCTGAAAAATGCTTGTTTTTATTTTTTTGAGTTAACAATAAATGCGGAAATTACAGAATGACATTATTTTATTTATGATCGTGTCGATTCTTGAAACTACACCCCTATAAAACAAAACTCTGTCGCTTTGGGCGAAGTGAAGAGAGACATTTACAGAAAGTGAGCCCTATCAACACATCCGTTTCACCTGGGCAGGGTGAAAGGTTAAGATAATGACGACAATTACTTAGACTTATGGACGACTTTCGGAACATTGACAGCAACCTATTGGCGGCGAACTCCTCGGTGGTTCACAAAGTCTGGTACTTTCCTTCTTGGTTTGTCTTCAGAAATAACGCTGATTTCTGGTGGAGTAGGATCGTTGGAATCTGTCTCCCAGGCAGAATTGTCGTAGGAGGATTCTTCTGTTGTATCTTGCATAGTGTTAGCATCCTCAGGTGAATCTCCCTATCCAGTGGGCTGAATGTCTTCGAGCCTGATACGAGAACTTTCAGGAGCGGTGTACTTGACCAGGAAGTCATACTTGCCACTTGGTTGTCCTAAGGTGTCCCACACTTCTTTGGATTTGGAGGAGTCATCCCTTTCGATGACTTTGACCTCAGGAAAAGCGTAGTTAAGGAACTCTTGTCCTGTGCTCTTTGCAATTTCATCATTGTACGGGATATCTTCAGAATGCCCTGAGTAATGATCCCATGATTCGGTGGGGATGCAAGTATTCTTTTCAATGATGTTCAGCTGATAAGCATCGTTCGGCTGACTCTTTTGGCCCAAGTCTCCTGGGTATGGTTGCCAGATAGGCAGGCCATCCATTGGGCCATAATAGTTGTAGTCAAAGTTGTCTTTCATCAGAGTGTCCTTCTCTAATGAGTTTGGTGGAGCACGACATCCTTCCGGAGCACAATCTCCGTATATCATTTTGACATCTGATCTCAGTATATATCTCGGACTCTGTACGGGATAGCAAAATGGCGTATGCACCTGTCCTTGAGACCTATAACCGTCTCCATTAAGATAAGACTTCCATTCTTCATCTGTATCAGATGAATCACCCTCGTTGATGGTATATACTTCTTGAGGTACTGGGTGAAGGAAACCTCCACTATGAAAGAAAACCTGAATGGGATGAAAACTTTCACCGTTAGTAGTAGTCTGGGTACAGGTTGAGGAAAAACCAAGACCTTTCTTTGTCTTGTTATCCATAGGAATGACAAGCTGTCCCCATCCTTTTGCATTGTTACTTTTGATTACTTCGAGAGCATCTTTGTACGAGGAAATTGATGTTCCCTTTTTTTATTGGTTGTCATTGCTCACCGAAAGTGCTTGGAACTGAGTTCCTACAACCTCCTCAGGTTTTACACAAGTGGACGACGATAAGTTGCTCACGATCAAGGCTTGCTCTCCGCAGACTATGACTAGTTGGTCATTCTTGATGAACTTCAGCTTCTGGTGAAGTGTCGAACTGACTGCTCCAGCCTCGTGTATCCAAGGTCTTCCTAACAAACAGCTGTATGTTGCCCAGATGTCCATGACCTGGAAAGTGACTTGGAAAGTGTGAGAACCGATAGTTATGGGAAGGTCGACTTCGCCGATAACTGTTTTTCGGGATCCGTCAAATGCTTTGATGATGACCTCACTGCCTCTCATCGGCGATCCTTGAAATGATAGTCGCATTAGAGTAGATTTTGGCATAACATTCAGAGCTGATCCGGTGTCTACTAGTACGCTGGCTAAAGCATCGTCCTGACTATTGACTATAATATTTAGTGACATGTTGTGATGTTTGCCTTCTTCCGGCAGTTCCTCATCACTGAACCCCAAGTTATTGCAGGAAGTGATGTTGGAGATGATGCTGTCGAATTGTCTTATTGTTACATCTTGTTCCACAAAGGCTTGCTCTAAGACTTTTTGTAGAGCTTCCCTGTGAGCTTCGGAACTGAGTAAAAGAGATAGCACAGATATTTTTGAAGGAGTTTGCAATAGTTGATCAACAATGTTGTACTCACTCTTCTGGATGAGCTTCAGCATCTCATCATTGTTCTTTGAAAGGTCGGGACCACTGGATTGACCGACCGGTTGATTAGGAATTTCTATTTGAGGTTCCTTTTCTCTGGTGGGTTCTCCAACTCCTCGGTTGAAGATTCGACCGCTCCACATCACTCGACTGATGTCTGCAATATTCACGACAGAGGGTAATGGAGTTTCCTTTCCATTCTCAATTGTTGTTGCACCATACTTGTAAGGGATAACTTTATAGGATTTGTACGGTACTGGTCCCGGCAGATAGATAACTACAGGAGCCTTTTGATTTTTCTGACCATCGTAGCTGGCCTCAATTGGTTTGAGGTTGAGACTCTTTCCACTATCAAGAGGAACTCTTGATTCATGGAGTAAAGGGATTATGGCCATACATCTTTGGCCACTTCTCGTTTAGGGATTAAGACAACTTCTTTGCCTCGATTGGGAAGATAGTCTGACATTATGTTGATCGAACCAGAGCTTGAACATGGTTGAACCTCTTTGTGGTCCAACTGACTCTGAAGGGCTGCTCGCACGAGGTAGCATCCTTGGTTATTCTCTGAGCAAACTCTACATCGGTCATAGTTGTGTGGTGGCACCCGGCCACGTCCGCGTTGTAAGCAGTGTAACCTTACTAGGTCTATTTCCATTTATCGAACATCCTGACTTTGATGCCTAGTAGGGTTCCCGTCAGTCATACTGACTTATTGTGTGTCTTTATCTAGATAGATCGGAAGCCACCAGTGATTCAACAAGTGCTGAAGTGTTCTTTGAACGAGTGCACATCCTTGGTCACTCTCACGATATACCTTACAGTTCTGATAATCGTACGAAGTTAGAAAACTGAGCTGGACTTGCTTAACGTGTAATTCCACCAAGCTGGTATTCATCAAACGAATATCAAAGATTTGAATCATATTAACTTGATAATGACTTCTATCACGGTAATCCTGAATCCATCCAATATCCATCTGATGCTGGAGGGTCTCTTGTACAAAAGAGCATCCCTGATTATTTACCTAGCAGATCAGACAGGAATCGTAATCGTGCCGTGGCATATCATGATGCTGGCTTTGCCTGGAGTGCATTGCCACCAAGTTGACATTCATCGCACGGATGTCGTGGTTTTGAATAATATTGGAATTTGTACAAGTCATGCTGACTTCATGGATTCGGTGATCTTGGATCCAGCCGAGATCCATCTATTCCTGTTGAGCTTATTGCACCACAGAACATCCTTGATTATCTTTATAGCAGATATCACACTGGTGATAGTTATGAGACGGTACATAACCGTACCCGTTCTGTCTGCAATGCATTTGACCAGGTTAGTTCCCAATAAGAGTACATCGTCAATTTGATAGCTATGGTTAGACTCTTCCTCTATCAAATTGACTGCAACTTTCTCGTCTTGAAGCAACAGGTTCGTCTGAAAATTTGGATTTGTATCCTTGAAGGATAAGACCCCGTTCCTGACAAGCTTCTGCACATCGGATTTGAAGCTGAGACAATTTTCTATGTTATGCCCTGGTCCTCCTTGGTGGTAAGGGCAAGTCGGATCCGCTTTGAACCAAAAAGGCGAATTTTCCAGTATTGTAAGAGGAGATCTGGTTTGGACATGCCCCTTGACTAGTAATAGTGGAAACAATTTTGCGAACAACATTGGTATAGGGTCGAACCCTGGTGGTCGTGTTGTACGGTTGTTGTTGTACTGAGGACGAGCCCGCTGAAGAGGTTGTTGTGTCCTTTGCTGATATTGTTATTGATTCGGTTGGCTCTGAGCAACCTGAGGTTGATACGTTGGGACAGGCACAGGGTTGATAGCAGGAGTTTAGCTGCTACTGGTTGGTACCGTCGCCTTTGCTTTCCGAGAGAGATATTACCAATATGTTGCTCTTTTTTCTTAGGGAAAGCACTACCGTATCTTTTGGTACTGCTTGATGGTCCGACATCTTTGACCAGACTTTCTTCTCGGATTGCTTCTTAAAGACGAACTCCCATGCTCACCATCTCAGTAAAGTCGCTGGGCGCACTAGTGACTATTCGGTCGTAGTAGAATGAGCTCAAGATTTTCAAAAATATTTTTGTCATCTCTTTTTCCTCAAGAGGTGGACAAATCTGGGCGTAAATTTTACGCCATCTCTGAGCATATTCCTTAAAGGTTTCCTTGTCCTTCTGCGACATTTCTTTAAGTTGATCTCTATCTGGTGCCATGTCCAGGTTATACTTATACTGCTGAACGAAGGCAGCGCCAAGATCTCTGAAAGTGATGATCTTAGTGCAGTTTAAACTCATGTACCATTTGAGTGCGGCACCGGTTAAACTATCTTGGAAATAGTAGATCAGTAGTTGTTGGTTTTCTGTCTGAGTTGACATCTTCCAAGCGTACATCACCAAATGACTTTGAGGGCAGGAGTTGCCCTTGTATTTTTCAAATTCGGGCACCTTGATTTTGTGCGGAATTTTCACATTGGGGCCAAACAAAGGTCTGCGGCATCCTTTTCGAATAGATCATAACCGCGAATGGCATGCAGTTCCTTCTGCATTTCCACAAATTATTCCTGGAACTCATTCATTCTGTCGTACATACTTTCGTTTCCACCAGAGGGTATCTGTGGAATCTGTCCTTCCGGGACAGTGTGTACCACGGGTGGTGGTATAGTCATTATGGCAGTGACTCTTGGTGCTTCCCTATCCCGAAGTTTGTAACCTTCAGGAGTTGTTGTCATGACTCTTGCATCTTTGCTTTCCCAAAGTTTGTAACCTTCAGGCCCAGTGGTTCCTGCTGCAGTTTCTGGATCTTTCATGATCGGCGGAATATATCCTTCCGGGATATAGTTGAGTGGCATTCCCCAGGGATGATCTTTAGGCATGTTGTACCGAGGATCATTCTTTTCCACTATGGGCGTAGATGTGATCTCTGAGATCACAGTCCTTTGTTGTTGTATCTGAGCTGCTGTCAGAGATTGCATGTCATTGTAAAGTTTCCTCAGATCTTCTTTCAGAGTATCGATTTCTTCTTTTAGCTCTCTGTTTTCTTCCTCGAGATCATCCATTTTCTTTTGTCGATTGGCCCGAGTATTGTACGAATGAGACACTTTGACTCTAGAATCGAGACACAGACGTGAGGTTCGTAGGGAAGAAGAATGTGTTATGTGAGAATGATGAATGATATGCAATAATTAAAATTTTTTTAAACAAAAGAAACTTCAACAATTGGATTGCAAACATCATACAGTGGGGAGACCCCGTTTTATTGAATTCAAAGATTGCGGAAATGGAAATACAGTAATTTACAAAGTGCTGTAAAAGGAAATGTCTAAACTTATGAATCCTGAGTCCTCTCTGAGGAGAGCTCAGGTGTTGGTTCTGGTATTTTCCTTTTCTTTGACCAGGGCTCTTGAGCCGTTGTCGGGTTGTCATTCCTTTGCCAAGTGAAAGGAGCGAGCAAATTCCTTCGGTCTTCTTGACTTTCTACAGCATGTTGCTCTAAAATCTTGATCAGAGCATCTTTTTCTTTTAACAGTTGCTGTATTTTGTTACACTCCACATTGAGAATGCGGTACTTGTTCTTCCAAGATTTCTCTTCCCGTTGAACTTTGTTGAGAGTGACCTGGAGTTTTTCCGCATCAGACATAAAATAAAAGACAGATTCCTTAGCCGAAAGAACTTCTTGACGAGGGTAAGGCATCCTCAGCTTGAGGGCTCTGGTTTATACCCAGTGGAGATAACGTTCCACAGAGACACAATCTGGTTTTCCTAGAGACTCTCTTCCTTTCCTATGAACATATTTCCAAGCATTCACTATTTCTATCTTTAGTGCCCTGTCATTTTCTCCTTCCTTGAAGAAAAAACCTTCCATATGAACATTACGCGGGATATGTCTCATCGGGTATCCGAATTGACGACGAACTAAAACTGGATGATAGTTGATTCCTCCTTTGGTTCCTATGAGGGGTATATTAGGGAAGTTTCCACAATGGTCAATGATTCTTATCCCGTCATAGATTCGATTGTACCAATCTATGTCAGAGTTGGTAAGAGACATGATTCTCTATGACCAACGTAGAGTACTCTTATGATCCCAGAATGCGGCAGACTTGGGCAAGTGGGAAGTGAACCATTTGTATAGCAGGGGTACACAGCATGTGATCATTCCTCCGCTGTACAAATTCCTTAAGTGTATAGAATGATAAGCATCTGCGAGCAAGGTTGGTTGGGGTTTCCAATCAGAAATATCTTAATGGCATTGATATCAACAAAGTCATCAATGTTGGGAAACAGAAATAACCCGTAGGTGAGCAAAACAACGACGTTCTCGAAAGCAGTCACATTCCCTATACTAGCAAAGTACAGAGCTTTCTTTATCAAAAACTTGGTTGGTAAACCCTGGATTCCACCCTTAATGGTCACGTGAGTCCTGACTTCTGACTCGTCAAAATAGATTGCCCTTGTAATGGTTTGATCCTTTGGAATTTCTTCCAGTCCAGAAAATGGAGCTTGGTCAGTGATGGGTAAATTAGTCAGGTGAGAGTATTCCTCCAGTGTTGGTGCTAGTTGATAATCCAAGAATATGAAATAGTGATAGACCGGATTGTAGAACTGAATCAGCGTAGACAGGATTCCTTTAATTACATGAACCCTTAACAGAGACAGCAATCCTCCGTACTTAGCTCTGAAAGCATCAGGGTTGGTGATCATCCTTGCCAACCCTCTTAAATCCTCTAGTTTTGGAACCTTGAAGGTGTACTTGTGAGTCTTCCTTCTACCGAAATCCGTAACACAATATTTCTCTCTGATATTTGCAATCATTGTCTTAGTTTAATTTGAAAAATAGAGAGACTAGAAAAGAAGATTTTTCTTTGTTTAAAGTTTTTTTAATGAAATGAATGCATGAATGCGGCACACAAAAACATAGAAAAAACATGGGTTCAATGGTTCAGCGTCACGACCATGGAGTCATGGCTCTACCCATTCCCAAAGGTTGTACTATGGTGAATTTTTGTACCTGTCATCAAAATCATTGACCCCCCTTGGGATAACAACAACAGGATGGTTCACCCGAGCAAGCTGTAGTATCTTAGGGTAATCTCAAATGAGGGTAGTATCGTGTGACAACTATTTTTGATAGCTTCCGCACTACAAAATACTCACATGGTCTTAGTCTACTAAATCCTCAGTTTCATGGATACCACAATCGAACAATCTGCTTTTGCAACCGAAGTCACTAGACATTGAATCCGCAAAGGGTATCTCCACTAATTCGATGGTCTACCAGGATCGCTTATTCGGGAATCACTCCCTATAAGACCACCCGTCTATGCCATCACTTATCTTAGGTATCACTCAAACTTTACACATGCGGCATCACCCGCAGTCCCATTAGCAGAAAAATAAACACGGATATCAAGTAGGAAAAGCGATATATATATTTATTCCTAAAACTAACATCCTAGACCTCTTAAGAGCTAATCTTAGTCCTATACAGACAATGACTCCCCAGCAGAGTCGCCATTTTACTGTAGCGTGCGATTTTTGTCGGTGACGCGACCACCTTATCGCGGAATTTGGGTTTTCTCCTCAATGAAGAGGAGGGGGTGCTACTTTCTGGTTTCTTATTTATCCCATGAAGCTGGAAGGGAAAGGGAAGCTATCTAAAACTAACCTTGCACGCGAATGTTTAACTGAACAAACGCTTAAAGAGATTCGGGGAGTCGGGGTCAGTTTATACAATGGGGAGTTGTCAATTACCCATCCTATATGGGGTTATCCACAGGATGTTAGCTTTAGGTTCTGCTTTGTACTTGATGGTGTTTATCCGTTAATGAGTTGGGAAAGTTTCTTGGAAAATATGAGAGAGTGAGTTTTTGTTGATGTTTGGTAAGGTACTGGACCTAATGTTTGATTGATGTGTGAAGGTATTGGACCTAGAGTTGTTGATTAGTATGCTCGCTAAGATTTTGCAATCTTATGCCTACGTATTCCCGTTTAAACGAAACAGGGAAATCAGAGCAATCGTAGTTCCTCCTATTCTAAGGGAGGAAAAAGATATTTTGGTGTCTTGTTCAAAGCCCAAGATTGAAGCTAAAAGGTTTAGTATTTGTGTCTTGCTCAAAGCCCAAGATTGAAGCTAAAAGGTTTGACTGAGAGAGAATTTGTCATCTCTAAAGGGAGACATCTCGTCTATTTATCACAACTATTGGGTGACTGTTTAGAAAGGAGAATTACTTTAAATGGGATATGTGAATCCAGCAATGCCATAATTTCCTTTATAGGGGTGTTATCCTGAAGGAGAAAACTTTAACTCAACGTAGAGCAATGCCATCTTTCCTTAGGAATTTCTCATGCTAAGAGAGGGACAGTAGTGTGGATGTAAATAATCCAAAGGCTTGCCGCTTACAGCAATTAGATGAAAGAGAGGATTTACCAGGATAAAATATGTACAACAACTTAGATATTTGAATCAACAAGTGTGCCACTTACAACAACTATCCCAGATTAGGGTTTGTTTTGGATGTCTGTTTTGATAAGTGATAAACAGAGAAGTGACTTCCTACAGAGATATTTTGATTTCCTCTGAGGGGATGTTGATTTTTGTGTGCCTTGATCAAAGCCCAAGGTTGAATCTAAGAGGTTGATTGACTCCACTGGGGAAGTCCTTATATAAAATCCTAAGAGGAGGCTAGGAAAGACTGACTCAATGAGAGAGTGTTTATCTGTCTTGTACAACGCCCAAGATTGAGGCTAAAAGAGACTGACTCTTTGGGGATATCATTATACAAAGCCTAAAAGGAGGCTAAAGGTTTGACTTTCCTGGGGAAAATGCTCTGTCTGTCTTGTACAAAGCCCAAGATTGAGGCTAAAAAGGATATTTTGACTCTGTCGGGGAGGGTTTATATGTGTCTTGTACAAAGCCCAAGATTGAGGGTGAAAAGAAATTGACTCTGTGGGAAAGAGATCTTTATCTGTCTTGTACAAAGCCCAAGATTGAGGATAAAATGAGATTTTTACTGACTCGGTTGAGAATATTTTAAGTGTCTTGTACAAAGCCCAAGATTGAGGCTAAAATGAGTTTGACTATACTGAAGAGTATTATCTGTCTTGTACAATGCCCAAGATTGAGGTTGAAAAGAGTTTGACTCTGCTTAGGAAATTATTTCTCAAAGCCTAACAATAGGCTGAGAGGAATTGACTCCACTAGGGAAGATATTTGTCCCAAGCTTAAGAGAAGGTTGTGAAGATTTATGCCTTGTACAAAGCACAAGATTGAGGCTAACAGGGTTTGGCTCAATAAGAGATGCTTTTATCTGTCCTGTACGAAGCCCAGGATTGTGGCTGAACAAGTTGGAGAAATCATTATATAAAGCCTAAGAGGAGGCTGACTTTTGCTAGGGGAAATCATTATATCAAGCCTAAGAGGAGACTGGAAGATTGTCTCAACAAGAGAATGGTTTTATCTGTGTTGTACAAAGTCCAAGATTAAGGCTAAAAGGGTTGTACAAAGTCCAAGAGGAGGCACTGGGTTTTAGAACCCAAGGGTTTTAACTCTACGGGAGATTGATTTAGAACGATCGGGGTTTCTCCTATGTTTGTAGGGAACTTGAGAATGTCTTTGAGACTCAAGATTAGACTGTCAAAGTCTAATGGCATGGAAGAGTTTATCTTTGTATGATGCCCAAGAGGAGGCAAGTGTTTTAAGGGATGAGAATCAATCCTAAATGGTTTGACGTGTTGACATTAGAAAGACTGCTCTATCGAAGGATGACTAAGTTATGTCCTATACCTTTAAGAGGTCTTTAGGGTCCTTGTATTAAGCCCAAGAGAAGGCATGAGAACTTCTAAGAAGCCGGAGGGTCCTTGTATAAAGCCCAAGAGGAGGCGGGGATGCTTTTAGGAAGCTTGTGGGTCCAAACTTAAGAAGAGTTCAAGAAAAGTTTCATCGAGAATAATCTTTTCTTTAATGAACAGTTCTAGGGTTTGAAGAAATTCAAGAGAAGTTTCACCGGGAATTAATCCTCTCTGGGGAAACTGAACTTCTTTGACAAGTTCTAATAGTGATAGTCTGAGAAAAGGTTCACCGAGAATACTGTCTTTCTCTTTGTTCCATATTGTTTAAGCCAAAGAGAAAACTGTATCTGGAAATCCTATGGGGATCTAGTTTTGACTGTATTTAAGAGTGACCAACTGGCTTTATCTAGTTCTAGACCTAGTTGTCGGGGAAAACTCTAAATAGATATACTAGTATATATATACAGTTGATATATGACAAGTATTTAAATGGATATGAAATGAGGACTTACAGGGGAGCAAGCTTCATTGTTGTATTGTTAGTTATTCAATAAAATTAAAAAAAGTTTTGATAACAACTGTATATTTGAACCTAGATCAAAGGAGAAATTGTTTTTGAAAAGATTGTTGGGGCTTATACTCAAAGAGAGGACCAAGGTTTAACAAAAAGAAAAGAAATGAGACTTACAACACAAGGGGAGGCCCAATTGATTTTGTTTTGAAATGGCGATCGCGCCGAGATTTTTGAAAATATTTTGGGACTTATACAATGTCTGAGGCCCAAAAAGGTTTTGGTTAAGAAAAGGATTAGGTCTTACACTCTATTAGAGGCCCATGAGTGTTTTGAAATATTTGATGAGGATCAAAAATCAAAGAAACCCTAATTTCATTTTTTAAAAGTAATTCTTTAAAGAAAATCAATAAAAAAATGATAAAAATACCAAATAAGTTTAAATAAACCCCTTGTGATTTTTGGTTAAGGTTTGAAAAATGATGTTTTAATCATAAGATGATTTAAAACTTATTTAATTTTGATTTTCAAGATAAAAATTCACTTTTAAAATGTTTAAAAACAATAAAAATGAATTTATTCACAAAAATACCAACTATATTAAATAAATAATATAAATCTGATTTTTTGTAGAATAAATTGCTTCAATATTTTTGTGATTTTTCAGAAAAAGAACCAATAAAAAATAATTGAAATTGAAAGAGAAATTAATTTTTCAAATCATTAAAAATAATATGAAAAATAAAATAAAAATGAAATAAGTGATAAAAAAAGAGGTCTGGGGCGAGGGGGATTCGAACCCCAGACCTCTCGCTCGCTAATACACACAAACCAGTTGATCAACCACTGGGGCGCAATGCAAATTCATTTAATATATGGCAAACAATAAATATATAACAAACTTGGTTGGATTTCTGAAGCATGGCGCCATGGCCATCTTCAACCTCAAGGTCAGATACGTGAAGGCTCATATCTCCCTCATCTCTCAACCATTTCACATCATGATAGAACATATCATGATAAAACCTGAAGAACCCTAAAATTGGCATGAACTCAATGAAATCCTACACACGAATTGTAAACAACAATTTTGAGGGTAAATGATTTACAAACATCCAGAAACACAATGGTAACAAGAAAACATGTTTATGATGCATGATTCATTGAGTTTGAGAGTTCAAGTTTTACCTCTGCAAGTGAGAATCGAATTCTGGTTTGGAGGTGTTACAGATGAGTTCCAATGATTTAGACAGCTTCCTTGTACCTCAAAGGATGTATTTGAATGCTTGGCTTGATTTGAAATAGGTTGGAACTAGTTGTGGCCCCCTAACTGCAACTATGCTAAAAGCTTGAGCAAATGGATGGCGATTTTGTGAATTTGGTGTTCCAGATGTTGTTTTAGTGTTTGATCAGCTCACATATGATGTTTGTGATGTGTGTGTGTGATTGGTTTGGTTGGAAACACACTCTAACTCAAAACCCGATAGTAACTTGCATTAGAAGGTATTTTTGGAGTGAAAGTTGTTATTCTGAGAAAGGCATCTGTTTATGACCTTTGGTGTACTTAATTTGAGCACAAATGAGCCCTATTTATAGTAGAGCAAATTTTTTTTGGCATCAATAGTGTTTGGCAGCTTGGATCAGATTGTATTGAATGCCTTGGTTCTTTGGTCAAGGGTCTCCTCTAGCCATTGACTTGTGCCAAACTTTGCAGGTTTAGGTCCTATGTTGTATGAGCTTAGCTTGACTCATTTGGCTGATCATGGACCGATACATGCCAACTCTATGCATCCATTAAATGTCTCAAAACAAAATTGGAGTCTTGAGGCATCTTTAGCTTTTAGGGGGTGGCGCACCTACATGTAGTTCCAAAGACTTGGGAGGCTTATGGATCATTGTTTGTCCCTTGGTTATTCCCCCTTGAAGTGTGCAGATGGATAACCATGTTTGAATTTGTCCAAATTGATCAATTCGAGCACTAAGTCACAAATCTTCCTTGCAAAAACAGATTGCAGCAAGGCATGTTGCAGCTGTCATAACCTCTAGCTCAGGTCGAGTTTGATGGAGTTCTTGGACATTTTGGAAAGCTGACATATCCTATTTCAACCTGATGTCCAACTTTGGTTTTGAATCAACTTGAATTACAATGAAAAATGCCTCTACATTTTGGAAAAAATAAGGCAGATTCTGACTTAGTGAAAATTTCACTAAGTGTTGAAAAAATGTCATTTTCATGTTTTTTGTGATTTTGCTCAAACAATAACTCAAAATCCATGATGATTTGGAATGAGGTATAGTTGACATATTTGAAGTATGTAACATGAACTTCAATCTGAGCTTTGAATGGGAGAAAAAGGCCTTAGGGTTTGGGAGATATGGCCTTGCAAAGTTGGTATCCTAGCCACTTTGTTCCATAACTTAAAAAAATTCTAAGTTTTTTTATGGTTACCCCTTTAACAAGTTAACTCATTTTCTTTGATTTTTCTTGATGAATTATGACTCAAATCACATATTAACATTGTTTTAGGGTTAAGGAACCTTGGTTGACCAAAAATCCAAAAAGTCAAACTTGGACTTTTGTACAATTGACTTTTTTTTCATCAGATGAAAATTTCACTTTGTGATCCTTTTGTGAAATCAATCCTTGGGTTTAATTAAACTTCATGGATGGCCTCTAAGGGTATTGAGGAATGTCTTGGACCACCTCCCCAAGGTTTGAGATCAAGGGTAGATCAACAGTCAAGGATATGGTTGACTTTTTCCATCAGAAACCCTAATTTGTGATCAGATGGTTTTGGAGTTCTTGTGGCTTATGATTTGAACTCTTTGAGTCAATCAAATCTTGTAAATATGTCAATATGGTGTATTTGAGGCCTTTGAAGTTCATTTTTAAGCTTCAAGTCATGCCTCACTTCACAAGTTAACTCAAGGGTTGAATTCAGTCAAAACCCTAATTCATGATTTTTTTTATAGATGGACCTTCAAGGTGATTTTGCCATTGTGGATGGGCTCTTGAGATAATTTTGAGCTTATAGGACCATACATTGGGGAATTGGCTCATGCCTAGAAGAAAATTTTCATCTGGAGGCCTCAGTCGACCAAACCCTAATTTGGTGACACAGGCGATCTTGAGGCTTGATTCACTTGGAATGCTGCAACCTTATGCTTGATTCTTGAGGTGGGAGTCCTCTTGATCCTTTGTGGGGTTTAAGAGGCTAGACAAGTTGAAGGTCATGTCATTTCTTGATTGATCCTTTGTCTAAGTGCTCTAAGAGGGCTTGAAACCCTAATTCTTGATTGTAGTGAGTGCTCAACAATCCTTGAGGAGATTGATGAGGCATGAAGGTTCCTCCATTTTGTGATGATGATTTACACAATGATGGGAAATCTTGGTGGTCAAAATTTGGGGTATGACATGGGTATGTTGTTGTTAATTTTCAATTTAGTATTAGGTTATGTCGTTGTTAATTATTGTTGTTGAGCTATTAAGTTATGCTTTGTTAAGTTATGTCGTTGTTAATTGAAATTGTTAGTGTCTTGGATTGGCTGGAATTTTGGTAAAACAAAGTATGTTCAATGTTGATGTCAAGGTGGTGATGTTGCAACATTGAGTCTTAACACTGGGTTGTGTTAAGTAGTGAAGTTGTTCAATGTTTGATGTCATATGGGTGATGTCACAACATTGAGTCTTAACACTGGGCTGTGTTAAGTGTTTTAGTTACTGATGTTTGGATGTCTGATGTCACAAGCGATGTTGTGACATTAGATCTGCAGAATTAATAACATCAGGTTGTGATGTTGTTAGGGTTTGCGTGTTAGCTGGAATTGTGGAGAGCTGTTAGTCTCATTGGATGAGGATATCTTGGGTTAGATATTCTTCGCTGCATAGGAGATCTGGTGCAGATTTGTAGGAGATTTAAAAGGTTGAAGATTTGAAAAGATTTTAGGAGAAAATCTGTTTTGAATATTCAGTTTTAAATAACAAATCAGGTCAGATATTGTAGCAGGTCCAAGTCCAATTCAAGGAGCTATATAAAGCGCATCAGTACTGAAGAAAAAGAAACGAAGAAAGAGAGCTAAAGACTGAGTGTCGATTGTGTCTTCGTGTATGTTTTGTAAACCATTCGAGTGTGAATTGGTATTGTTGTTTTGAGTTGTTCTTGATCAAAGCTATGAAGCATAATCAAGTAGTGTTATTCAAAGTGTGTGATCTTTGAAGTATATCACTGAAGTGTTTTAGGGATTGAGTAGTGTTCTCATATCTAAGTGGGTTCTTAGGTAGAAAGTCACTAGTAGGAATTAAGATTAGGAGATTGTCAACTGGGTTGTTGAGTCTGTAATTTAATTCTACAAGTAGTGAATTTCATCCCTGGCTTGGTAGCCCCCAGACGTAGGTAGTTAGACCGAACTGGGTGAACAATTTTGTGTGTTATTCTGCTGTTTATTTTGTCCATAGTGCAGAGTGTGTTGTTGTGACATCGCACTTAACATCACACGTCTGATACCAAAATTTCAATTGGTATCAGAGCAGGCATCCTGTCTGTCTCTGGGTGAGATCTAGGGAAGTTACTTTCTGGTGTAAAGATGGACAAAGAAGTTGGAGGACTTGTCAACAGACCCCCTATTTTGGATGGATACAATTATGATTATTGGAAGCCAAGGATGATCACGTTTTTGAAATCCTTGGACAGCAGGGCTTGGAAGGCTATAATTAAAGAATGGAAAGCACCTGTTGTGTTTGAAAAGGATGATGATGGGAAAGATAAAGAGGGTACCTCAAAGCCGAAGCCTGAAGAAGAATGGACCAAGGAAGAAGATGAGCTTGCCCTTGGTAATTCCAAAGCTCTGAATACAATCTTCAATGGAGTAGATAAAAACATATTCAGGCTGATCAATACATGTGAAGTTGCTAAGGAAGCATGGGATATTTTGAAGGCTACACATGAAGGAACATCTAGAGTTAAGATGTCAAGACTTCAGCTTCTAACATCGAAATTTGAGAGTCTGAAGATGAAGGAAGATGAGACTATCCATGACTTCCATATGAGTGTGCTTGAGTTGGCTAATGCATCCAGTGCCCTTGGTGAAAAGATGTCAGATGAAAAGCTTGTAAGGAAGATCCTTAGGTCCCTTCCTAAGAGGTACAAGATGAAGGTGACTGCTATTGAAGAAGCTCAAGACATCAGCAAGATGAGGGTTGATGAGCTCATTGGATCCCTTCAAACTTTTGAGTTGGGGTTAAGTGAAGAAGAACCTAAGAAGAAGACTAAGAGTATAGCTTTAGTTTCCAGTTCTGAAGAAGCCAAGAAAGAGAAAGTAGATGACTCTCAGAAGGAGTTGTCTCAGGCTATTGCTTTGCTGGGTAAATAGTTCAACAAAGTTATGAAGAGGATAAATAGGAGTTATAATCCCAATATCAAGAACATTACCTTTGACATCAACAGATCAGGAGATCAAGGGAAGAAGTCTAAAGATGAAGAAAAATTCAGTAATGACAAAGGGGTACAATGCTTTGAGTGTGAAGGGTATGGACATGTCAAGAAGGAATATCCCACTTTTCTAAAGAAGCAGAAAGGGTTATCAGCTTCTTGGTCTGACAGTGAGAGTGAATCTGAAGAAAATTCAGCTAAACTCGCTAGAGCTATGGTTGGGGTTTATGAGTCAGATGACGAGTCTTGTGATGAAGAGGTTTCTTACGATGAACTAGCTGTCACTTACAAATATCTTTTCGTGAGAAGTAAGCAAGTGTGTCTTAAAGGAGAAGAGCTGAAGAAAAACATAATCCAGTTGAAGGCAGAAAAGACTGAGCTTGAAGCCGAAGTCAGTATGCTCAACTATAAGCTGGACTCTATGAACAAAACTATCAGAATGTTGAACAATGGTACTGATGCGTTAGACAACATTCTCAGTATTGGTAAGATGGATGGAGACAAATGTGGTTTGGGATTCACCAGTGATACAGGTTCTATCACCCAAAAACCAGTGATGTTAAAACAGATGTTAAAACATCATGATAGAGCTCCATATAAGAAGAAATACAGACGCTGGAGATGTCACCATTGTGGATGTTTTGGACACATTAAGGCTTATTGTTATAAGCTACATGGGTATCCACAGAAGGCTCATCAGGCTGTTCACAAACAGAACTGTGATAAAGGAAGGCAGGTTTCCAAGCCTAAGAAGCAATGGGTCCCTAAAGTTAAGGTTACCAGCTTGATAGCTCACACTTCCTTAAGGGTTTCTACCAAAGAAGACTGGTACTTTGACAGTGGGTGTTCAAGGCACATGACTGGAGTAAAGAATCTGTTGGTAGATGTGAAACTTCAGTCTTCAGGCTATGTTATATTTGGTGATGGGGTCAAAGGAGAGATAAAGGGGATTGGTAAACTAAACTATGCTAGTGCTCCCAGACTGGAGGATGTTCTTCTTGTTAAAGGACTAACAGTAAATTTGATTAACATTAGTCAACTTTGTGATCAAGGATTCAAAGTAGACTTTACAAAGTCTGAATGTATTGTCAAAGATGATAAAGGAGAAGTCATTATGAAGGGAGCCAGGTCTAAGGACAATTGTTATCTTTGGGTGCCTCAAAACTCAAATTCTTCCACGTGTGTGCTTGCTAAAGAAGATGATGTCAAAATCTGGCATCAGAAGTTGGGACATCTTCACCTAAAGGGAATGAAGAGAATCATCTCCTCAGAAGCAGTCAGAGGAATTCCCAAACTTAGTATTGAGGAAGGAAAGGTGTGTGGAGACTGTCAAAAAGGGAAGCAGACAAAGATGTCTCATCTGAAGCTTCAACATGACACCACCTCCAAGGTATTGGAACTACTTCATATGGACTTGATGGGACCTATGCAGGTGGAAAGTCTGGGTGGAAAGAAATATGCTTATGTAGTTGTGGATGACTATTCAAGATACACCTGGGTGAACTTCATCAAAGACAAATCAGAGGTGTTTGATGTCTTTAAAGAGCTTTGTCAAAGACTCCAAAGAGAAAAGGAGAGTAAGGTTATCAGAATAAGAAGTGATCATGGAAGAGAATTTGAGAATAGCAAGTTTGAAGAATTCTGCTTTGCTGAAGGTATAAGTCATGAGTTTTCATTGCCTATTAATCCTCAGCAAAATGGAGTTGTTGAGAGGAAGAACAGAACTATCCAAGAGTCTTCTAGAGCAATGATCCATGCCAAGAAACTTCCTTATCATTTCTGGGCTGAAGCCATGAACACTGCCTGCTACATTCACAACAGGGTTACCCTGAGTAGAGGCACTTCATCCACTATGTATGAACTATGGAAGGGAAGAAAACCTAATGTTAAGTACTTCCATGTTTTTGGAAGTAGATGTTATAATCTGGCTGATAGAGAGCAGAGAAGAAAATTGGATTCCAAAAGTGATGAAGGAATATTTTTGGGATACTCTACTAACAGCAGAGCATATAGGGTGTTCAACTCTAGAACCAAGGTGATGATGGAGTCAATCAATGTGGTGATTGATGACAGTGACAAGCAGGAAGATGATGATGTCCCAGATGTTGTTGAGACATCAGTTGGTGAAGTTGCACCAGAAGCTGAAGACAGAAGCCAAACTCCTAGTGTTGCTGCTGCTGAGCCTGAAGCTGAGCAACCTCATAAGGATCCCTCCATCAGAGTGCAGAAGGACCACCCAAAGGAGCTCATTATAGGTGATCCAAACTCTGGAGTAAGGACTAGGTCAAGAGATGTTATAGCAAGTTCATGCTTTGTCTCCAAAATTGAGCCAAAGAATGTTAAGGAAGCATTGACTGATGAGTTTTGGATAAATGCAATGCATGAAGAGCTGGAGCAGTTCAAATGGAATGAAGTATGGGAGCTTGTTCCTAGGCCTGATGGAGTTAATGTGATTGGCACCAAGTGGGTCTACAAGAATAAATCTGATGAATAAGGAGTGGTCACCAGAAACAAGGCCAGACTAGTTGCTCGGGGATACGCTCAGGTTGAAGGAATTGATTATGATGAAACCTTTGCTCCTGTGGCAAGACTGGAGTCTATCAGATTGCTCTTAGGCGTGGCTTGTAACTTCAAATTCAAGCTCTTTCAGATGGATGTTAAAAGTACCTTCTTGAATGGCTACTTGAATGAAGAAGTGTATGTTGATCAACCAAAAGGATTTATTGATCCAACATTTCCTGACCATGTGTACAAACTAAGGAAAGCTCTGTATGGTTTGAAGTAAGCACCAAGAGCTTGGTATGAAAGACTCAGTGAGTTTCTGGTTGTGAATGGCTACAGAAAATGAGGGATAGACAAGACCTTGTTTGTCAAAGAGGAATAAGGGAAACTGATGGTAGCTCAAATCTATGTTGATGACATAGTATTTGGTGGGATGTCGGATGAGATGGTTAAACAGTTTGTGGAACAGATGCAGTCTGAATTTGAAATGAGTCTTGTTGGTGAGCTAAACTATTTTCTTGGCCTACAAGTTAGACAAATGGAGGACTCCATAATTATTTCACAGAGCAAGTATGCAAAGAACATAGTGAAGAAGTTTGGTTTGGAGAATGTTAATCACAAGAGGACTCCTGCTCCTACTCATCTAAAATTATCCAAGGATGAACATGGGGTCAGTGTGGATCAAAGTTTATATAGAAGCATGATTGGGAGTTTATTGCATCTCACAGCTAGCAGACCTAACATTGCTTTTGCTGTTGGAGTTTGTGCCAGATATCAATCTGAACCTAAGGCCAGTCACTTGAATCAAGTGAAAAGGATCTTGAAATATGTTAATGGCACCAGTGACTATGGGATGCTATATAGTCATGGATCTGGGACTGAGTTAAAGGGATATTGTGATGCTGACTGGGATGGAAGTGCAGATGATAGGAAAAGCACGTCAGGAGGGTGTTTCTTCTTGGGGAATAATCTGATATCATGGTTTAGCAAGAAGTAGAACGGTGTGTCACTCTCTACTGCTGAGGCTGAGTACATAGCAGCAGGAAGTAGTTGTTCTCAACTTGTTTGGATGAAGCAAATGCTGACTAAATACAATGTCAAGCAAGATGTCATGACATTGTACTGTGATAATTTGAGTGCAATCAATATTTCTAAGAATCCTATTCAGCATAGCAGGACTAAACACATTAATATAAGGCATCATTTTATAAGAGAGTTGGTTGAAGACAAAGTTGTTGTCTTAGAACATGTAACTACAGATAAGCAATTAGCAGATATTTTCACTAAAGCCTTAGATGCAAACCAATTTGAAAGTTTAAGAAGTAGATTAGGAATTTGCATTTATGAAGATTAAATGTGATGGAGAGTGTATTGTGCAGTTGTGTACTTTATTGAAAATTGATTCAACTGCTGAAAGCATACAAGATTGGAGTGCAAACAAAGAGTCTACAGTTTGTCAATTTGTGGATAAAAAGGGGGAGAAGTAGCCAAGAAGTTAAAGTTGTCAAATATTCTCTGTTGTCAAAGGAGTTGAAGGGTGTTGCTGCTGAGGATGTAGCTGATTACTGAAGTTATAGTTCAGAAGTGCAGAAATTGAGGGGGGGTAATTGTTGAACAGCTGCTATGCTGGTTTTTGATTGAGGGGGAGCAACATTTGTGATTGTCGCAGTTGCTGTTGAAGATGGTGCTGCAGCAGAGTTTTTCTGAAGTGAAGTCTTGAAGATGCTGCTGCTGCTTAAAGTTTCAAATATTACTGAAGTTTTATTCCGCTGCTGAAGTCTCTGAAGGTGAAGAGATAGTTTTAGCCAAAATTAGCCAAAGGGGGAGATTGTTAGTGTCTTGGATTGGCTGGAATTTTGGTAAAACAAAGTATGTTCAATGTTAATGTCAAGGTGGTGATCTTGCAACATTGAGTCTTAACACTGGGCTGTGTTAAGTAGTGAAGATGTTCAATGTTTGATGTCATATGGGTGATGTCACAACATTGAGTCTTAACACTGGGCTGTGTTAAGTGTTTTAGTTACTGATGTTTGGATGTCTGATGTCACAAGCGATGTTGTGACATTAGATCTGCAGAATTAATAACATCAGGTTGTGATGTTGTTAGGGTTTGCGTGTTAGCTGGAATTGTGGAGAGCTGTTAGTCTCATTGGATGAGGATATCTTGGGTTAGATATTCTTCGCTGCATAGGAGATCTGGTGCAGATTTGTAGGAGATTTAAAAGGTTGAAGATTTGAAAAGATTTTAGGAGAAAATCTGTTTTGAATATTCAGTTTTAAATAACAAATCAGGTCAGATATTGTAGCAGGTCCAAGTCCAATTCAAGGAGTTATATAAAGCGCATCAGTACTAAAGAAAAAGCAACGAAGAAAGAGAGCTAAAGACTGAGTGTCGATTGTGTCTTCGTGTATGTTTTGTAAACCATTCGAGTGTGAATTGGTATTGTTGTTTTGAGTTGTTCTTGATCAAAGCTGTGAAGCAGAATCAAGTAGTGTTATTCAAAGTGTGTGATCTTTGAAGTATATCACTGAAGTGTTTTAGGGATTGAGTAGTGTTCTCATATCTAAGTGGGTTCTTAGGTAGAAAGTCACTAGTAGGAATTAAGATTAGGAGATTGTCAACTGGGTTGTTGAGTCTGTAATTTAATTCTACAAGTAGTGAATTTCATCCCTGACTTAGTAGCCCCCAGACGTAGGTAGTTAGACCGAACTGGGTGAACAATTTTGTGTATTATTCTGCTGTTTATTTTGTCCATAGTGCAGAGTGTGTTGTTGTGACATCGCACTTAACATCACACGTCTGATACCAGAATTTCAGAAAGCGCTTAGGTATGCTATCAATGAAATGAAATTTTTTGTTGTTATAAATAGACAAGGTTACATTTGAAACTATGATGTTGTGCTTGATCCCACATTGGGACACTTGGTACGATTGTGTCCCGGCTGACGGTACGAACCACATAACCTCACCATTTTATTTGCTGCATCCATCTTCGTTCGAATACGGGTGCTATTAGGGCGGCCCTTTTTCTTTCTTCGCATTAAATCATTATGCCATACTATTTCACCTTCGTATGGAGGTTAGTAGTCCTCCTTTGCTACCACCTGAAACCTAGTGTTGTAGACATTGCATAGAGTAATGACTTGGTGAAGAACATAAAGATAGTTGGTTGGGTCCAGCCGAGCCTTCGAACATGCTGTTACAACATGGGAGCAAGGCATACAAAATGCCTAAAACTTTCCACAGTCACACCAACTCCTATCCAGTTCCACTCGGTAACATCCCCTAGGCCTCCCTTCATTGTGATCAATAGACTCTGCAACTCTGAACCAACCTTTAACATGGTCGAAGACCGTGACCACATGTGTGTTGGCTTTTGCAGCTTCGTCCTTCAGGAATGTCATTGAACTATTACTGAACAGCTGCCTAGATTGCAAGACAGAACCCCACTTTGTACGTCTGGTATCAAAAAGTGCACCGAGCCTAAAATATGTTGATCTTACCAAAGCGGTTATCGATAGGTTTCGGATGCCCTTGAATACATAGTTCATTGATTCAACGAGGTTTGTTGTCATGTCGCCCCATCGCTGCCCATTGTTGTATGCCCTTGTCCATTTCTCCAGTTGAATATTGTCAATCCATCTCAATGCATCTGCGTTTGTCAGTCTGATCTCGTCACGGTAGTGTCTGAAGGTAGGCTTTGTAGTGCATAACCGACGTTAATAACCTTCTTCCTTAGCATTTGTCTTTGATCTCCCGCATGAAATTTTGCGTGATGTGTCTAATGCAATACACATGGCTTTAGGGAGGATCCTGCCAACCGTTATCAAGATTGTTGTATGCACTCTCGATTGATGGGTGTCTATCAGGGATCAAACATAAGTTAGGTTGGGGAGCCCGTATTTTCGGAGATTTTTTAGGAAAAAACTCCAACCTCCAGTAGTCTCCCCTTCAACTAGAGCGAAGGCGATTGGAAAAATGTTGTTGTTACCATCCTGCGCCATGGCCATTAGTAGTGTGCCCTTATATTTCCCGTACAACCATGTTCCCTCAATTTGAATGATAGGTTTATAGTACGCAAATCCTTTGATGCATGGTTCAAACGCCCAGAAGAGTCTATGGAAAATTCCATTTCCACTCACACAATTCCCGTCTGGCGTATACGCCGACAATGTCTCTAAGATGGCAACAGTCCCTGGAGCATAGTGTTTAAGTGCCACCAAGTATTTTGGAAGTTCTTTGTAAGAGTCCTCCCAATTTCCAAACACCGTTTCAACCGCCTTAGTCCTAGCTATCCACGTTTTCCTGTACAAAGAGTATAGTTGTATCTTTGAACCATATGCGTGATTATGGTACTCACCTTCAAAGAAGGGTTGTCGCTAATGACTGATAGAATTCGTTGTATATCAACTGAGAGCTGAGCTTGCGATGATCTTGCATTGGATTCTTGATTATGCAAGTGTTCTCTGGACCCATTGACCCTACCTTCCAGGAATCACTTCTCTTCTGGAAAGATGTTGTTAATCTAAACGGGCACACCTCGTTACGGCAATAGATCTTATACAGGGTTGGATTTATTTAATCGACTCTATAATCTGTAGACAAGCCCATGTGATATTGTTTTATAGATCAAACACAATCTTCCTTTGTACGAAAATTGTCTCCCACTTTTAATACTCCTTCTGTTTGCATGTATGGATTGTAAAAAATATTCGTTGATGGTTCGTCTTCGCCTAAGTTGAGACTTGTCATGTGTTGAGGTGGAAAATAAACATGAGTGACTGGTAATAGGTCTTCGTCGTTGTTTTCCATTTCATCGACAATGACCTCAGCTTCTTCTTCTTCTTCGTCAATGACATCGACTTCAGCTTGTTCGTCGTCAGATTCGTTAAAAACTTGAGAAGATTCAAGTTGTTAAGACAGTTGTTGTTGTTGTAACGTAATATATAACTCAATATCATTGAATCTAGAATACTCATGACTGAGAAACATATTACGCACATCATCATCGTTCCGAATCTTTATTGAAAAAATTTGCATTGTTCATGCTCGTCAAAAAATAGAGGGTTCTTGTAGACGATTTGGCTAACTGGACCACACTGTAATTTCTTTTCTAATCTGGCTTTCAAATGTAAAAAAATTGATCTTCTATCAATTAAAAACCTAGTAACTTCTGTATTTCAAAATTGAAATCGGTTATGGGACATTCAAATATCTCACCATTGAGATGTGCAGTTATCGTGTATTGTGGTGTTTGAGCCATAACAAAAACGTTACTAACTCGTGTTAGGAATAAATGTTTTAGAACTTTTAGTGTTAGGAAGAAGATGTTACTAAATGATATGATAATAAATTGTAAACTCTTGTGTATTAATTGGCGTATAGTTGATACAATTTATTTAGTTACATGTCTTGTAAGTTTTAATGCTTCAGAATGCTTTACAACTTCTGTCTTACCAACTTCACTTACAAGACATTAAAGTAAAAAATAAAACCATTGCCTTGCATGCATCATGTGATTCTCTGCATGAAAATACTACACTTCCATGCCAAGAATCTCATAAGACTACAGTGTTCTTTATCATGCCTATACACTATACGAATTATTTATTCACTTCTTTATCATGCCTATGCCTATACACTACACTAAAGTTTTACCAACTACACTTACAAGACATTAAAGTTGTAAAAATCAAAACCATTTACTATCACATGTCTTGCATGCCTACCTACTATCACATGTCTTGCATGCATACCTTCTTGCATGCATCACACTTGTTTTCTTTAGCACACTATACGAAATATGAAGACTACACTATTCTTACATGCATCGTGTGATTACCTGCTTGACAAGACCACACTACCATGCCAAGAATCTCTGTTAAAAACAAAACCATTTATTATTATTGTTATTATTATTAAATACTATCACATGTCTTGCATGCCTTTATGATTCTCTGCATGACAAGACTACACTACCATGCCAAGACTTTCACATGTGATTCTCTGCAAAAATACACTATTCTCTATCATGCTTATACACTATTTCTTTAGCACACTACACGAAAAATTAATTCACTTCTTAGATGTCTAACCAAGAATCTCTGCATGACTACACTTGTTAGATTCACAATGACCAAGAATGCATGCATTTTCATGTGACTCCTCTCATCATATTCTTCACCATTAAACATACATTCTCACCACTTTACAAAATCTTCTCATCCCAAATTCTTCTCCTTAAATTACAAGCACTTCACATCCATCACAAACTCTTCTTCTTCATACCAATTACTAAAAACTATCTCTACTCACCATGGGAAACGATCACAGAGGAACACCTGAAAATGTTGCAGATTTTGTAAGTGTTTTGTCCTTGATTTGTTTTGTCTGCCTAACTTAGATGTATATTTTATAAAGCTAATGTTATTTATATTTTTGTTCAGGAGGTATCAAGGTTGCGTTGTCGTAGGCATGACTACATACCACACGACCCATTCATCGAAGAATACCTAACTGCAAAAGAGATGTGTCAACATTGGGAGAATCGAAATCAACACATCTTAGCCGAACCTGTTGTGGAAGGGGCTAGACCAACTCAACAATATATGCTTTGGTTTAGGTCGGTTACAACACCCCAACAATTTCTGTCTGAGCCGACGTATCTGATTGATCTGCGCCAACGTGCTTCTTCCTCATAGCCACATGCCCAACATCAAACATCGTATTATACCCAATAACCCAGTATACCAACCAAATAAATCTTCCAAAGCCGCAAACCCTTTCATGTCACCAACCCAGTCACAACAACAAGAGCCTTACCCCTACCGCCAGCCCGCCTACACCTACCCCACTTCTACCTATAGCCCCGACAACTCTTTCGAACCCACCCCAGCCCACCATAGCCCCCCCCCCCCCCCCCCCCCCCCCCCCCCCGCAAATGAACACACAATCGTCCTACCACCAACAAACTCACCCACTGTTTGACTACCAAACCCCACAACAACCATTGAATCGTTTCTAAAATGATTTAATGCACCAATTCGGTCAACCATACCTTCTACACCCAACCCAACCCCCACGCCTCAACTACGAAAACATGGCCATTCAACTAGATTCGAAAGCGCCGTTGGCGGCAACCCCCCGGCTATTGGGGACAGATGCTTCAAAATTTTTCTGATATGTCGGGACCATCTCAATAGATGCCTCTTCCACAGGTCAACACGCAAAGGCCAGAGACACCTCAACAAAATCGTGGTAGACCTAGACGCCGCGCAAATGCCCCGACATGTGGAACCGGTGGACGTTTCGATAGGGCTGACCATTAAATTTTTGTTTTCTATCAATTGTACAAATTTTTATATTGTGAAAATTGTTATATAATTTTTGCTAGCTTTTTTATTTTTTATTTTTTTTCATTTAATTTATCAATTTCCAAACTAAAATAATGTTGTGAATCGGATACCTTAGAAACAAAGTATAATTGGTTCCTTGATCAGAAGAAACTCACAAGGGTTAGGGTTAACAAAGAAAACAAGAGTAAAAACAACAAGGATTGGTTATAAAACTGTTATTCTTTCCTTTCTCCTTAAAACAAGGATTACAAGTATACAAGAATAACAAACTAACCACTCTCACTCTTTCTAGGTTTTTTCACACACTAGAATGAGAGACTAGCATGCTATTTATAATAAAACCTAGCACACTAAACTAATGGGCTTTTAACAAAATAGCATGCTAGTCTCTCATTCTAGTGTGTGAAAAAAACCTAGAAAGAGTGAGAATGGTTAGTTTGTTATTCTTGTATACTTGTAATCATTTTTTTAAGGAGAAAGGAAAGAATAACAGTTTTATAACCAATCCTTGTTGTTTTTACTCTTGTTTTCTTTGTTAACCCTAACCCTTGTGAGTTTCTTGACTGATCAAGGAACCAATTATACTTTGTTTCTAAGATATCCGATTCACAACAAATTGGTGCGGTGAGCGTGGAGAAGATTCCTTCAACAAAGTATGAGATCGAGAAGTTCACCAGAGTGAACGACTTCGGTCTGTGGCGCTTGAAGATGAAAGCCCTACTGGTTCAGCAGGGTTGTTTGGAAGCGTTGAAGGGAATGGCAGCCATGGATGCTGCGTTAACGGAAAAAGAAAAGACTATCATGATCGAGAAAGCACACAGTGCAATATTGTTGAGCCTTGGTGATAAGGTTCTTCGACAGGTATCAAAGGAGACGACGGCATCAGGGTTATGAGTGAAGCTTGAAAGCTTATACATGA
This sequence comes from Lathyrus tuberosus, assembly GCA_022829125.1. Lineage (NCBI taxonomy): Eukaryota > Viridiplantae > Streptophyta > Magnoliopsida > Fabales > Fabaceae > Lathyrus > Lathyrus tuberosus. The sequence goes on from JALAZF010000063.1 coordinate 4,375,568, forward strand.
CAAAATCTTTGGTGAATCGACTCTACCTGAAACAAGCCTTGTATTCGTTCAAGATGAGTGAAGACAGAGCTTTGGCTGAGCAGTTGGATATGTTCAATAAGCTGATTCTTGATCTTGAAAATATCGATGTGAAGATCAATGACGAAGATCAAGCACTATTGTTGTTGTGCGCTTTGCCTAGAACACATGCTCACTTCAAAGAAACTCTCTTGTATGGAAGGGAGTCCCTGACCTTTGAAGAAGTTCAATCAGCCTTGTACTCTAAGGACCTGAACGAACGAAAGGAGCATAAACCTTCGACGGTTGGTGAAGGTTTGGCAGTTAAGGGAAAATCCTTGTGAAAGGATGGTAGGTTCGACAAGAAGAAAGGTAAAAGTCAGCAGAAGTCTTCTAGTGGCGAAACATATGGTTTTCGATGTTATCACTGTAAGAAGGAGGGTCACACAAGAAAGGTGTGCCCTGAACGCCTGAAAGATCATGGAGGTAAGGATAATGGCAACGCAGCCATTGTTCAAGATGACTTCGACTCATCTGATGTTCTTGTAGTTTCAAGCGGTGACTCAAGAAAAGAGTGGATTATGGATTCAGGATGCACTTGGCACATGACTCCAAACAGAGAATTGTTCGAAGAGCTATGTGATCAAGATGGTGGATCGGTGCTGCTGGGAAACAACAAATCCTACAAAATTGCAGGTATTGGATCTGTGAGATTCAAGCTCCATGATGAGTCAATAAGTTTATTGACTGAAGTGAGGTATGTACCTAACTTAAAGAGAAATTTAATTTCTCTTGGTGAATTCGACAGGAAGGGATACGTTTTCCAAGGAGAGAAAAGTATCCTAAGAGTCATGAAGGGGTCGAAGGAAGTCTTGAGAGGCGTGAAGAAACAAGGCTTGTATACCCTTGAGGCTGAGGTTGTAAGTGGTTCGACAAATACAGTATCCACGAAACCTGTGTCGAAGACAGATTTATGGCACATGAGATTGGGCCATGTCAGCGAAAGAGGCCTGGTCGAATTGGGGAAGCAGAACCTGCTAGGTGGTGACAAAGTCGAAAAGTTGGAGTTTTATGAATCTTGTGTATTTGGTAAATCCTGTAGGGCGAAGTTCAACAAAGGCAAGCAAAGAACACATGGATCCCTTGATTACATTCATGCTGATCTTTGGGGGTCTGCAAGGAATCCTTCACACTCAGGTGCAAGGTATTTTCTATCCATCGTTGATGACTATTCTAGAAAACTATGGGTATTCATTCAGAAGACGAAGGATGAAACTTTTGAGAATTTCAAAAGTTGGAAGATTCTGGTCGAAACTCAAACTGGCAGAAAGGTTAAGAGGTTGAGAACCGACAATGGCCTTGAGTTCTGCAACAAAGCGTTCGACAGTTACTGTGTTGAGTCTGGGATTGCAAGGCATAAGACTATAGCAGGTACTCCTCAACAAAATGGCTTAGCTGAGAGATTCAATCGAACAATCCTTGAAAGGGTTAGATGCATGTTGGTTAGTGCTGGATTGAAGAAGTTGTTTTGGGCTGAAACTGTTTCGACAGCTGCATATCTGATAAATAGATGTCCTTCAACTGCATTAGATATGAAGACACCTGAAGAAGTTTGGTCGGAAAATCCACCTAGTCTCGACAGACTGAGAGTATTTGGTTGTGTGGCCTATGCTCACATTAGGCAAGACAAGGTCGAACCTAGAGCTCTGAAGTGAATGTTCATGGGATACCCTGAAGGAGTCAAAGCTTATAGGCTATGGTGCCTAGAGCCAGGTCACAGGAGGTGTATCACCAGTCGAGATGTAGTTTTCAATGAAGCTGAGATGGCTTTCAAGAAAATTGATGTTGCTGACGAAGAGCTGGAACAGGGAGAGATTCCTGTTGAGGTGGAGCATGTTGATGCTGAAGTGCGTACCCCAGATGAAGTCGAAGACGAAACAGAAGATGTTGTCGAAGATGAGGAAACTGATAATGACTACCTGTTAGCAAGAGACAGGTTGAGAAGAGTCATCAAGCCACCTCAGAGACTTGGGTATGCAGATCTTATAGCTTATGCCTTAATCTCTGCAAGTGAGGTTCTCGACGAAGAACCTAGAGACTATAAGGAAGTTATGAGGAGTCAAAAGAAGACTGAATGGCTGAAAGCCATGGATGATGAGATGAAATCTCTTCATGACAACGACACATGGGAACTGATCAAGAAACCTGCTGGAGCCAGGTTAGTCAGCTGTAAATGGATTTTCAAAGTCAAGGAAGGAATCGAAGGAGTGGCGTCGAAAAGATACAAGGCATGGTTGGTTGCTAGGGGGTTCACTCAGAAAAAAGGTGTTGATTTCAATGATGTGTTCTTGCCTGTTGTAAAGCATAGATCCATTCGAATGTTGTTAGCCATGGTGGCACAGTTCGATCTTGAACTGGAACAGATGGATGTGAAGATTGCGTTCTTGTATGGTGATCTAGATGAAATAATCCTGATGAGGCAACCTGAAGGGTATGTCGAAAAGGGGAAGGAAGATTATATGTGCAAGCTGAAGAGATCTTTATATGGACTGAAACAATCTCCTCGACAGTGGAATAGGAGATTCGACAAGTTCATGGCACGCATAAGTTTCATCAGAAGTCAGTTCGACCACTGTGTTTACTTTAGATTTCGACCTGGTAATTCATTTGTTATTTTGTTGCTTTATGTGGATGATATTCTAATAGCAAGCAACAATGTCGAAGAGGTAAGGAGGGTGAAGGCTGAACTCAGTAAGGAGTTCGAAATAAAGGATCTGGGAGCTGCGTCCAGGATTCTTGGGATTGACATCCGAAGAGATAGAAAGCAGTCGAAATTATGCTTATCTCAAGAGGCATACCTACGGAAGATTCTCGAAAAGTATGGTATGTCGAATTCAAAGCCTGTTGTAACTCCGACAAACCCTCACTTCAAGCTGAGTATAGATCAGTGTCCCAGTACTGATGTCGAAAGAACTTATATGAATAGCATTCCATATGCTAATATAGTTGGTTCTTTAATGTATACTATGGTTTGTACTAGACCCGACATAGCATATGCAGTAAGTCTTGTAAGCAGGTACATGGTAAATCCTAGAAAGGCTCACTGGCAAGCATTGAAGTGGATTTTAAGGTACATAAATGGGTCTCTGAATAGAGTCCTAATTTATGGTAGAGCCTTGGGTGATGATAGTAAAACAGCAGTCGAAGGATATGTCGACTCTGATTATGCAGGTTGTATGGATACCAGAAAATCTATTTCTGGATATGTGTTCACTATGTTTGGGACATCAATTAGTTGGAAAGCAACACTTCAGAAGGTGGTTGCCTTATCAACCACTGAAGCGGAATATATTACTTTAACTGAAGCTGTGAAGGAAGCATTGTGGCTTGAAGGTTTTGCAAAGGAGCTGAAACTTCAAGGTCCAGTTATCACTGTTAAATGTGATAGTCAAAGTGCAATACACCTGTCGAAGAACTCAGCCTATCATGAGCGGACCAAGCACATTGATGTAAGGCTGCATTTCGTCAGAGGGGTAATCGAGCGTGGAGAAGTCCAAGTGCTGAAGGTTTCAACAGATGATAATGCTGCTGATATGATCACCAAGACGTTGCCAAGTTGCAAGTTTTTCCACTGTATGCAGTTGATAAAGCTGCATGAAGAAAGCTAGTCTGTTTCCTTGATGGTAGAGTTAGATCCAAGGTGGAGATTTGTGAGATTTGGATCGAACTCTAGTTTTAAGCATGAGGTCGAAGTCCGTTCGCATGCTGCTGTCGAAGTGTTATACTGTCGAAATAATACATGTTGTAGTCGAAGGTTGTTCTAACATGTATTAGTTAATAGACTCAACACAGTAATACCCATTACAGGCTAACTTAGGGTACAAGCTAACTTAAACAATTGGATCCTTAACACAAGGCCCAATTCAATATGCTAACAACCCTAGCAATATTAACTAATACATGTTAGAACAACCTTCGACTACAACATGTATTATTTCGACAGTATAACACTTCGACAGCAGCATGCGAATGGACTTCGACCTCATGCTTAAAACTAGAGTTCGATCCAAATCTCACAAATAATAATTAAAAAAAAAAAGAAATGAATTGAGGCACCATATGGTATGTCGCCTCCCCTGTAACGTAAAAATGAAAAAAAAATTATGGCAAAGTGCAGTGGCGTGAGGCGCCATTTCATTTGGCTTTTGGCAATTTTTTTTTGTCTGAGACGCCAGATGGTATTGCGCTAGCAAGTTAGTTGGTTTCAAAATTATGTCATTTCTGTAAATAGTTTGAAAGAAGGGTTATTTGGGTATTTTTTTTTAATAACAGTGTTATTCTAAAAAAATTCATATTATTTTTTAAGAGTCAAATAGCCCATACAACCGACAGCTAAAGTAAAAGTCGCAATTTTTTCTTTACCTTCTTTACCAAACAGTCGGGCAGTCGGGGTAACGAGATATTATATGTCTCCTCTCCTGTAGCCATGCGATGGTTATATATATATATATATATATATATATATATATATATATATTAGTAAAAAATCTATTTTAATTAAATATTAAATGTCTTATTACTTATTAATTATTTAATTAAAAACATTGATTATTTAAATTAAATAATAATTATTTATTTAATCATTAATTATTTATTAAATATTGAGTATTTATTAAATATGAATTATTTATTTAAATATTGATTATTTATTTAGATATTGATTGTTTATTTATATATTGATTATTATTTGTTGAATAGTGAAATTTTATTGAATATTGGATTCAATTATTGGTGAATGATTAATTATTCAATGGTTAATCGGTAACGGGTGTTTTTGTGAGTTGCGATTGAATCGGTTCGATACTTGCGTATTACTTGCTAATTGTGGTGACGATGTTTGAAGTAAGAATGCTTTGATTATGAAAATGTGTTTGTGTGTGCAATTTGTGTGGTAATTCAGCTGTAATGAATTATTGGAGATATGTATGATATTAAGATTAGAGAATGGTCTTAATTGCATATGATTGTTGATTGCATACGCATCATTTGTGTCAAGAGGCAATGCTTGCTAGTTCCGTGGGAGCTAGTGACTTGTCTCAAACCTAGAGCGGGGTTTGAAAGCTTAGGGAACGGGCTTTTGTTTGTTATTGGTCTAGGGAACGGACCCGGTTTAAGGGTAAAAACCAAAAAATACTAACAAGTGTTAGTACCACATGGCATAAGTTGCATTGAGTCTTGCATCGAGTCAGATTGCATATATGTTGTTATATGAAAGTATGTGTATGTATGTGACTTGTTGAATTGGCAAAATTGTGAATTGTATGGTTACTTGAGTAATACTATGTGGATGAAATTTTGAAGTGTGAGAATATTTGTAATTATGTTTGTATGCCTTTAAATTAATTATTATCTTATGATTTCAATATTGATGTGAATTCTCACCCTTCTATTGGAATGATGTTTTGTACGACATCGCTCAGGTACCGAGGAGTAGAGTTGCTCGTAGCGCAAGGTAGCCACTGGAGTAGCTGATTAGTTTCTTTATTTATGTTGGGTCGAGTCATGCTCTGATCATGTTACACTAGGATCATTTCGGTTTATGTATGGGAGACACATTATGTACTCTACTTTGTGCTTTTATGTTTATTCGAATTGTATGAAGTTTTGGCTTTTATGCCTAAGTATTGATTATGAATGTGATGAGCATGAAACTTTCTTTATGTCAATTATGATTAACTTGAATCCGTTGCTACATGCTAATGTGATATTTTTTTAAAAGCATGAGATTAATTAAGTGTTAATGAGCATGATAGGTGTTGTATGATGTTTTGAAATTATATGTGACACCCATTTGGGAAAGACATGATATTTACTCTGATTTATTTATATATTTTCTGCGGGGTTTAGAAGGGTGTTACATATATAAGTCTTGTTTCTTCACGCCTCTCAATACTTCCTTCGTCCCCATCATTACCCTTATGATACTTTGCTCTCCTTTGAAAACATATCCTTTCTTGTTGAATTCATGAAGAGTAATCAAATTCCTCTTAATATTGGGTACATACCTGACATCAATCAATAGCCTTATTGATTCATCATGGAGCTTGAATCTAAAAAATCACATTCTTGCAATCTTGCAGGCTTTATTGTTTCCTAACAACATTGATATGCCATCTTGATCATATAATTCCTCAAACACGTCTTTGTTTAGAGTCATGTTCCAAGTACAACCTGAATCCATAATCCACTCCTTGCTAGAGTCATTGCTTAAAACCACCAGGACATCAAATGATTCATAATCATCTTGCACAATGGTTGCATTACCATTATCCTTTCCATCATGATTATTCGGTTGATCAGGGCACGCCTTTCTTGTATTACCCTCCTTCTTACAATTATAACACCTAATTGCAAGAGTATTACCACCATAAAAATTATATAGAGCCTTACCTTTCTACTTCTCAAATCTACCATCTTTCTTCAAGAATTTCCCCTTAACGGACAAAACTTCACCAACTGAAGATGGCTTGTGCTCCATTCATTAGTTCAAATCTATAGAGTATGAGGCTGATTGAACTCCTTCAAAGGTCAACAAATATCTTCCATACAAGAGAGTTTCTTTGAAGTGGGCATGAAACTTAGGTAAAGCATACAACAACATCAATGTTTGATCTTCATCATCAATCTTTACCACGATATTTTCAAGATCAAGAATCAACTTGTTGAACATATCCAATTGCTCAACCAAGACTTTGTCTTCACTTATCTTGAATGAATACAAAGCTTACTTCAGGTAGAGACAATTGACCAACGATTTAGTCATGTACAAAACTTTGAGTTTCGTCCACACACCCGCTGCTGTATTCTCCTTCGATACCTGCCAAAGAACCTTATCACCAAGGCTCAAAATGATGGCACTATGGGCTTTCTCGATCATCATCGCCTTTTCCTTCTCCGTTAAGGCATCATTCATCTTCTCTTATCCTTTCAACGCTTCTAACAAACCCTTATGAGCTAGTAGGGCTTGCATCTTCAAGCACCACAAACCGGCATCATTTACATCAGTGAATTTCTCAATCTCATACTTTGTTGACGGTATCTTCTCCTCCACGGTCACCGCACCAGTTTTTTATGAATTTATGTGATCTAGAACAAACCAAAACTATGAGCAAGATTGAGTTTCTTGAACAAACACAAGTCACTCTATTAGATTTTATGAAAGAGGGAGAAGAAGAGAATCAGGATTGGTTATAACTGCTTTACTATTCACTTACTCAATAAGGATTTAAAGATTACAAGCTAATAGCAAAAATTAACCTCTCTCAACGATCTGGAAGAAGTAGTATATTTATAGATTACTAAGCTAACTTAGGCTACAATCTAAATTAACAATTGGGTTTACAAGCAAGACCCAATTCGACATGCTAACTTTAACACTAAGCTAACATATTTCGACAACATGCTTGAACAGATTTCGACTACAACATGCACAACTTTTGTTGAACCATGAAGCTATCATTGTTTATGCTAGAGTTCGATCCAAATATCACAGTACCAATGATCTTTAACATTGGTCAGGTTTCTACCCATCCTAATATTCAAAATCATATACATCATCACCAACACCAAACTAATGTATGGGTCTCACGATCACAAAAAATATAATTGAGACTTTGAATCATATGGGTCAACATGCATGGCCGAATAAAGCTACAAACTAGTCTATCACCATAATAAGTGGCTTTTCTTTGTAACTTTTTCCTTCTTTTTAATAATATTTATTCAGTTATGATATCATAGTTTTTATTTAATCGTGCATGCTTTGTCTTGGAAATCTACACTCCATTATGTAATTTTTATGGATTGTATATTCAAATGTTTTTTGTAATGTTTGTTTTGTTTTAAATTTATTTTCTTGATAAAATGGTCACTACTACAAATAATATATTTTATGACAAATCTTTCACCTTGGCCAATGAAATATCGAGGTAAAAACTAAAGGCGCATCACATTTTATTTTATTTTTAAAAAAATACCACCTATTTTCTCGATTGAGCTGGCAATGAGAGGAAAAATATTCATAAGACACGCATTCGAATCATAACAACTTCATTTTAGAACTTTTAATTTTTTAATTTTATTTTTGTTTATGACGTATTACCTCGAATAATTAGGCAACCTAGGAAAAAAGTATTCATGGGACATGTCTTCCAATCACGGCAATTGTATTTTAGCACCGTATATTTTTTTATTTTTGTTTATTACCTATTACCTCGGTTGAATTGGAAATTGAAGGGAAAAGTATATTATTATTTTTATTTTTTATTTATGACATATTGCCTCAGTTGCTCAACTGAGGGGAAATTTTTATCCAAATTGACAATAAAATTTAGTAATAAATCTTTGTCATCCATTTAGATAGTAACAACGGTTAAGATTTTGCCAACTCACTAATTCTCATGAAAAATCATTGATTCGTGTGAAACTCTCACCAACGATCCATCTTGGATGCAAATATATATATATATATATATATATATATATATATATATATATATATATATATATATATGCGTGCTTGAGATGTCATTTTCGTAAAGTTGATATATACTTTTATTGTGGCATGAGATGCGGGACAAAAATTTTGAATTTTTATAATAAAACTTCGGACACATGCACTCATAACACCGTTTTACTCTGATTTCAAACATATACGTAATCAATCAATATAATTCCAAAAGAGTAAATAAATTAACATTTAAGGAGATAACATAAGTAATTTTAACAAAAACAAAGAAATTCATGGGCATTTTAGTAAATTGAAACAAAAATTATTGTTCAGGAGTTCTATAAATCAAGACTAAAGCACACTCCAATGCATAGTTTGGGTAACCTATCTATAATATACTCTGATACCTTTGTTTAACAAAAATGTCTCATGTTGAGATTATTGATCTTACAAACTCGCGTGATTCCTCTCCATCACCGTACATATCTTCACCTAATGTACCAATGATCCTTAACATTGGTCATGTTTCTACCAATCCAGATCTTCACAATCATATACATCATCACCAACACCAAACTAATGTGCGGGTCTCACCGCCACAAGGATTGATGGTTCCACCTCAATCAGAAATCGACAATAACACCTCCCAAATCGCTACTATGTCCCAATTTGGTATACACAGTGGTAGCCCAGTTGTGAGGATTCTACAACCGTTACCTGAACCAAACACCTTCCCATTACTAAATGGATCTAGGCTCAGGGTCCCATGGTCACAACAAGAGCATGAGTAATTGCATCTCTCAATCTTAAATTTAATTAATATTTTGTTGTTATGATCTTACTTTACTTTTAGAGAATATTGAAATAAATCCAAAAACCAAAAAAAAAGTATAATCTCTCAAATATTTTATTTAGTGGTCGATTTTAGTTGTCTTCTTATCTAATATTTATCTTTATTTTTATTTTTCTGACAGTTTATTTATATATCTTTCGTTTCTTATTTATTTAATCCGCTCTTTTCAACTTATTTTAGTCATGTTTTTCAATCTACATTTTCATATTAGTAAAGTTTAAATAACTACTAAAACTTTAAAATGAAATAGTTACAAAATTTGACTTTAATTACTTTCAAAGCGGATTTTAAGAATCGTTTTTTCTTCTCTAACACAAATTATTATTTAAAAAAATTATTGTAACACTTTTATTAAATAATGTGCAAGTATTGAGTTTATTCCCTTAAAAATTTTGGATTAAGAATATTTTTAATCTATACAAACTCACAAGAATAATCACAATTAAAAAATGAATATATTTACCCTTAAAAATAGTCTCTATAAAATGAAAATAATGAATTGTGATTTAAATATATTTAGTTCTAATATTTATCGCCGATATGTAATACAATTGTTATGTTCTATTATCTTAGTTTATTTGTGATGGGGCTTATACAGTATGGAAAAGGGAAATGGAGTAAAATAGCAAAGCATTATGTATGCAACAAGACACCACAACAAGTTCAATGCTATGCGCGTAGCTTTTTCAAGTATTTACCAGCTTCATATGTGCATGGTTTTAGGAGAAAGAAACTATCTTCAAATTCCCACAACTTTGTTTCAAGAAGAAACAAAGAAACTCTCAATCTTTTTCCTATGAAAGATTATAGAGGAGAATCTAGCACTTTCATGACTGTGCCAAGGGTTTCTGCTGGTAATGCAGAAGTTGATGTGGAACTTCGTTTGAGTTTATATAAGTGAGACTTTGAATCATATGTGTCAAAGATGCATGGACAAATTAAGCTACAAACTAGTATATCACCATAATAAGTGGCTTTTCTTTGTAACATTTTTCTTCTTTTTAATAATGTTTGTTCAGTTGTGATGTCATAGTTTTTTATTTAACCGTGCATGTTTTGTCTTGGAAATCTGCACTTCATTATGGATTATTTCTTTAAATGTGTTTGAAAATGTTTTGTTTTAAATGTATTTTCTTGATAAAAAGGTAAAACTTATAAATTCAATGCGTAAACAAATATATATATATATATATATATATATATGCGTGTTTGAGATGTCATTTGCGTAAAGTTGATATATACTTTTATTGTGGCATGATATGCGGGACAAAAAGTTTGAATTTTTCTAATAAAACTTCAGACACACGCACTCTTAACACCGTTTTACTCTGATTTCAAACATATACGTAATCAATCAAAATAATTCCAAAAGAGTAAGTAAATTAACATTTTAGGAGATAACATAAGTAATTTTAACAAAAACAAAGAAATTCATGGGCATTTTAGTAAATTGAAACAAAAATAATTGTTCAGGAGTTCTATATATCAAGACTCAAGCACACTTTAATTCATAGTTTGGTTAACCTATCTATAATATACTCTGATACTTTTGTTTAACAAAAATGTCTCATGTTGGGATTATTGATCTTACAAACTCGCGTGATTCCTCTCCATCACCACACATATCTTCATCTAATGTACCAATGATCCTTAACATTGGTGATGTTTCTACCAATCCAAATCTTCACAATCATATACATCATCACCAACACCAAACTAATGTGCGGGTCTCACCGCCACAAGGATTGAGGGTTCCACCACAATCAGAAATCGACATTAACACCTCCCAAATCGCTACTATGTTCTAACTTGGTATACACAGTGGTAGCCCAGTTGCGAGGGTTCTACAACCGTTACCTGAACCAAACACCTTCCCATTACCAAATGGACCTAAGCTCAGGGTCCCGTGGTCACAACAAGAGCATGAGTAATTGCATCTCCCAATCTTAAATTTAATTAATATTTTATTGTTATGATCTTACTTTACTTTTAGAGAAGATTGATATAAATCTAAAAACCAAAAAAAAAGTATAATCTCTCAAATTTTATCACAAATCATTATATATATTTTATTTAGCGGACAATTTTAGTTGTTTTCTTATCTAATATTTATCTTTATTTTTATTTTTCTGACAGTTTATCTATATATCTTTCGTTTCTTATTTATTTAATCCGCTCTTTTCAACTTTTTTTAGTCATGTTTTTCAATCTACATTGTTATATTAGTAAAGTTTAAATAACTATTAAAACTTAAAAATGAAATAGTTATAAAATTTGACTTTAATTACTTTCAACGCGGAATTTAAGGACTGGTTTTTTCTTCTCTAACACAAATTATTATTTAAAAAAATTATTGTAACACTTTTATTAAATAATGTGCAAGTATTGAGTTTATTCCCTTAAAATTTTTGGATTAAGAATATTTTTAATCTATACAAACTCACAAGTTTTATATGAAATTTAAATTTATATTTAAATATTAGTTTTCTATAATATTGTAGTTTGTAAGAATAAACACAATTAAAAAATGAATATATTTAGTCTTAAAAATAGTCTCTATAAAATGAAAACAATGAATTGTGATTTAAATATATTTAGTTTTAATATTTATCGCCGATATGTAATACAATTGTTGTGTTCTATTGTCTTAGTTTATTTGTGATGGAGCTGATTGAATATGGAAAAGGGAAATGGAGTAAAATAGCAAAGCATTATGTATGCAACAAGACATCGCAACAAGTTCAATGCTATGCGCGTAGCTTTTTCAAGTATTTACCAGCTTCATATGTGCATGGATTTAGGAGAAAGAAACTATCTTCAAATTCCCACAACTTTGTTTCAAGAAGAAACAAAGAAACTCTCAATCTTTTTCCTATGAAAGATTATAGAGGAGAATCTAGCACTTTCATGATTGTGCCTAGGGCTTCTGCTGGTAATGGAGAAGTTGATGTGGAACTTCGTTTGAGTTTATATAAGTAACACTTTGAATCATAAGTGTCAAACATGCAGGGACGAATTAAGCTACAAACTAGTATATCACCATAATAAGTGGCTTTTTTTTGTAACATTTTTCTTCTTTTTAACAATGTTTGTTCAGTTGTGATGTCATAGTATTTTTATTTAACTGTGCATGTTTTGTCTTGGAAATCTGCACTCTATTATGGATTATTTCTTTAAATGTGTTTGAAAATGTTTTGTTTTAAATGTATTTTCTTGATAAAACGGTAAAACTTATAAATTCAATGCGTAAACAAATTTATGTGTTTGAAAAGTATTTATCTCACTCATTAAAATGTATAAATTATAGATTAAAAAAAATTAACTTTGAGAAAAATGTATCTACATTTTTGGGATTTAGAGTTTAGGAGTATGGTCAATACATTTTAACAATTTTGGTATTAGAGGATACATCTTAAATTTTTTAGATTTAATATAATTTAGATAGGATTTAACCGTGACAAAATAATATAGACTTTAAAAAAAAAGGTATAAACTTTGTTTAATTATTATTTAATTTTGATGAACAAATATATAAACTTTTTTAAATAAATGTTGTTTTATTTTTATAACGGTCCATCAAATTGTTCTTGTATACATTTTTTTTTTAAATTTTACTCTTTCCATTTTTATAAGTATGACTTTTGACATTTTAGGCATGTTAAGAAAGTGTATAGATTATGTGTAAAAAAAGTTTATAGATTTTGTTTTACTTTTTAATCAATAATTATTCTTTTAATTATAATACTCGTATGGGCATTGCCCTCTTTTTATAAAAAATAAATTACAATACTCTTAATTATATATAATTCATTTGACATTTTTCTAATAAATTATTAGAAGTAATTTTGATAAAAATGTAATTAAAGTTAATTTAAACTTTAAAAAAACATTTAAAATAAATAAAAATTCACTAAAAAATAACATTTATAAAAATAACTGATGATATATTAAGAAAACATAAAACCACAAATATTAATTTTTAGTAAAAAAATTGATTGAAAAGGAGCACAAACAATGCAGAAAATAAATTATAACATCAATATAATTTAAGATATTCTATCGAATTTCTCCACTGATTATAAAAATACAAAACCAATGAACTCTTCCATTCCAAGCCAATTCAATTCCAAAATATAAACCCACAATTGTTATAGAGCGGGAAAAGATATTAACCAATGACAAAACAACAAAAAGAACAGTTATCCATGTAAGTAAAAGACAGGGGAATTGCAAAAATGATATTTATTGAACAATATTCAGTAAAATTTTAGAAAAGTTAAATTTATATACTTATTAAATAATCAATGAATTTGATTTACTATACGATTTACATACATTAATTATTTTAATAAATATAAAAAAATAAAAATTTTCGTATAAATAAAATTGGAGGTATTTTTCAACTTATTCACAAAAGATAAGTTATGGAAATTGAGATTGTCACACAAAATAAAATATGAAGATTATTCTAAAATTAACATATTAAATACATAAGTTACTTAAAATAAATACTATAACTTATTATTATTTTATTTACGTTCAATTTATTATTTAATTTATTTATTTTATTTAATTTCAGTTTAATATTAATTATATTTATAATTAATAAATTAGTTTATTTTTTAAATATTAAATGTTAAAATAAATATTTAGTTTAAAATGGTTTAGTTTATTCTTTATACAAACGTTAATATATATTTATTATATTTATATTTAATAATTTAGTTAAAAAAATATAATAAATATTAAATATTAAATAAGATAAATTTTAATTAATATTAATTATTTAACGTTATAATACATAAATAATATAATTATTTTAATTATTTTAATATATACTTTAATTTTTTAATGTAAATTGTAATTTTTTAATATAAACTTTAATTTTTTTTTTTAATATTTAACGTTAAGATAATATTACTTATTGTAATATAAATTTTAATTTTTTAATTATTTAAAGTTAAGATAATATTAATTATTTTAATATAAATTTTTAATTTTTTAATTATTTAAAGTTAAGATAATATTAATTATTTAAATATAAATTTTAATTTTTTAATTATTTAACGTTAAGATCATATTAATTATTTTAATATAAATTTTAATTTTTTTAATTATCTTTAAATAGTTTATAAAAATTAAATATTATCTTAATTTATTTTTAATCAAATATATTTATTTTTAAAATTTAAGGTATATTTTTATTTAAATATTATTTTAATTATCTTTAATTTATTTTTTAATAAATATTAGTTATCTTAATTTATTTTTAAAAGTTAACGTATAACTTTATATTAATATATTAATATTAATTTAAGTTTAATATTAAACATATTAACATGATATTAATTTCAGTTTAAAATTAATTTTTTATAATATGTTAATATGTTTTAATTATTTAATTTTTACTTTTTGTTTAATTAACATATTTATTGAATTAAATATATTTATTTAAATATATCACTAATATATTATAAAATTAATATTAATATTTTATAATATGTTAATTATTAATATTAATTTAGTTTAGCTTATTAAAACAGTAATATTAATTTAGTTTATTAAAACGTTAATAGAAATTAGAAATTAATATTAGTTTAGTTTAATAAAGCAGCTTTATAAAAACTAGAAATTAATAGCAGTCTATTTAATGTTATATTACATTTTTATGTATTTATTCATTTAAAAATTAGAAATTAATTAAATATTATATTATATTAAATAAATATATTTAAATAGATACATTTGAAATGTTGTAATATATACCTTTGAAGTTAATAAATAAATTAGAAAGACTTACTAACCTAGGGGAAGAGAAGTCCTTGCAATCAGAGGACATGAGTTCAATTCTTGGTTTTGGCAAAATTTTGAAGGGACAGAATCTGTGTTTTTTTGATAAGGTTCTTTTTCAATCGTCCCAAATGACAAGGGTAAAATGTGTATTAACCCTAAATTTTATAATAAATGTCCCAAAATATTTATTACAAAATCTAAACAAATATTTCTTACATTCTAAAATAAATGTCATGTTTAAAAAAATTATTTATTCTAAAATACTTGTCACTTTAACTTACCGATGCAATTTTTATTTTTATTTTTCAATTCTTAATTAATACATTTAATTTATTGCTTTTTTATTTTGCATTATCCTTAATTCGAATACATTGATAATTAATAAAGATAATTTAATAAAATCATTATTCTCTATTTTATTTATTATATTTTTTTAATTTATATAAAATATTAAATATAACATTTATTTTAGAACAGAATGAATAAAATTTAATTTAACTTTTCATTGGTTACTTGCACGCAAAATATGCAGCATATATATTCAATTTAATTTTTTCCATTTCATTTCAATGTAAGACAAATTTTCAACGGTCACTTTTTTATGTCGTAGTTCAATGTCACTTTTTTAAATCTTTCTATTATTATTAGACTTCTTGAATGTGTGATTTTAATATAATATTTTTAAATATAAGGATTATAATGAAGACTGATTTTATTTCATCGTAAAAATTGGAGAGTCTAAATTAATTCTTAAGAAAAAAAATGTTTATTAAATTTTTGTAAAATTTAACTGAGTCATGTTAATTCTTCTATCTATATTTTTTTTTAAAGTAATTTTTTTTTCTACTTTTAAATTGTGATTGGACTGTTTTATGTGTATTATTTTTGCTTACATAAACTTATTATTTCTATGTTTTAAATTACAAATAACACTTATATCAACACAATTTCGTATTATTTTTTTTATTATTAGCAATACTTAATACATTTTGATCCCTAATAAAAAAATATACTATTTACTCCCTTACAAAATTTAATTAGGTTTTGATCCCTAACAAAAAAAATACATTATTTAATACCTTATAAAATATACCATCTAATAAATACACATATTGTCATACCCCAAATTTTGACCACCAAGATATCCTATCATTGTGAGGATCATCATCACAATATGGATGAACCATCTTGTCTCATCAATCTCCTCATAGATGTTTGAGCATTCACCACAATCAAGAATTAGGGTTTCAAGCCCTCTCAGAGCCTTAGACAAAGGATCAATCAAGAAATGACATGATCTTCAACTTTTCTAACCTCTCAAACACCTATAAAGGATCAAGAGGACTCCCACATCAAGAATCAAGCACAAGGTTGCAACATTCCAAGTGGATTAAGCCTCGAGATCGCTAGTGTCACCAAATTAGGGTTTTGGACGACCAAGGCCTTCAGATGGAAATTTTCCTCTGGGCATGAGTCAATGCTTCAAAGCACAACCCAAGATACTCTAAGGGACCTCATGGACACAATCATCAAGTCAATTTAACCTCAGGGGATGCATTTACCCAAAAATCAGGAATTAGGGTTTCTTGACCTAATTCACCCCTAAGTTGACTTTTGGGACAAATCATGAGCCAAAACCTCAAGACATGGTTTGAGGGTCTCCAATACACTACATTGATCCATTTGCAACAATGGATTGATCCAAGAAGCTTGATCCACAAGTTTCAATTTCATCAGGACCACAATTAGGGTTTCGAGGAAAAAGTCAACTGTACTTTTGACTTTTGACCAGAACATGCTCCCAAACCTTGGGACATGATTCAATACACCCTATAACACCTATGAAATCCATCCATTAGGTTTGATTTAGGTCAAGGGCTTGATTTCATAAAGGATCACACAGTTTGGATTTCATTCGATAAAAAGTCAACTGTACAAAAATCCAAAGTTTGACTTTTTGAATTTTTGGTCAACCAAGGTTCTTTAACCCTAAAACGATGTTAATAAGTGATTTGAATCATCATTTATTAAGAAAAATCAAAGAAAGTGAGTTAACTTGTAAAAAGGGTAACCATAAAAAACTTAGAATTTTTCTAAGTTATGGAACAAAGTGGCTAGGGTACCAACTTCCAAGGACCATAACTTGAGATCCAAGCAACCATTTTGGATGGTCCAAAGCTGGATTTGTAGCTCTCATTACATACTTCAAAAGTGTCAACTACATCTCATTCCAATTCCTCATGGATTTTCAGTTATGGAGTGATCAAAATGGCTAAAAACATGAAATTTGTACTTTTCCAACACTTAGTGAAATTTTCACTAAGTCAAAATCTGCCTTACTTTTTCCAAAATGTAGGGGCGGTTTTCACCTTGATCCAAGTCAAACCAGGTCTAGGGGTGGACATCAAAGTTAAAGTATGTCATAAGGGTTTTCCAACAAGTACCAGATCATCTCCAAATTCCATTTGAGCAAGGAGATACAACCCTTGGAACATGGCATCATGAACTGGTTTTTACAAGGCAGAATTTGTGCATTTTGCTCGATTTGTCCAAATCTGATAAATCCAAGCCTTCTCATCAATTTGGACACATCTGAGGATCAAATCCAAGGGGGTGATCTGATCTCCAAACCTCCAAAGTCCAAAAATCTACAAGTAGCCATGCCAAACCTAAAAGAGCTAAAAAGTGCCAAGACTCCAATTTTGTTTCCAAGCCTTTAATGAATGCATCAAGGTGGCATGAACTGAGCCTATTCCAACTGAATTCAGTCCAAACTTATCTCTGAACCAAAGCTACAAAGCATGTGCTCTAATCTCAAGTCAATGGCTAGAGGAGACTTGAGATTCCATTTGATCACAAATGGCCACAGGCCTGTACCAGTTGCCATTCACTATTGATGCCAAAACAAACTTGTTGCACTATAAATAGACATCAATTGTGATAAGTTTGAGTACACCAAAGCACCCAAACTGATGCTTTCCTCAAAATCACCACTTTCACTCCAATTTTTCCTTCTAACTCAAGTCACTATCGAGTTTTGAGTTTGAGAGCAATTCCAACCAAACCAATCACACACACACCTCACATATAACATATAGAAGTGATCCATAACACAAAATCACATCTGGAATATCAGATTCTCAAAATCACCAACCAATTGCTCAAGTTCTTGACAGATTTGCAGTTGGGGTACCATCTCAAGTTCCAGATCATTTCCATTCATTCCAAGCATTCAAACACAATCCTTGGCACCTAGGAAAGTTGTCCATATCATTGGAACCTAGCTGTAACACCTCTAATTCAGAACTCGATCACCAGCTGCTAGAGGTAAGCATGAACTCTTCAAACTCCATGATGCATGCATATAATACTGCACTATAATTTTGCCATATGTTCCTAATCATGTATGGAGTGATAACCCTCAATTAATTGCCATGAATCAGTCGTGTATGGAATTTCATGGTGTTCATGCTGAAATCAGGGTTCTTGAGAGTTTCTTCTGATTTCGCACTCAATACTCAAAATAAATGCAATTAACCTATATGGTTGTGATCCTTGTTCAAAAACGAGCAAGATTGGTACTTAAATCGTGCAAAACCATAGAGAAATCATGGAGAAAAGTGAGAAAATGCAAATCTGAAAAAACATAGGGCGCGGGCAAGAACTTGGTGTTCTTGGCGCCCTTTTTTAAATTTTTGAATATTTGAATATTTTTTTATTTTTGTTAGTTGATTCAAAAATTAATTTATCTCTAAATATTTATGTTTTTGAATTGATTCTTTTTCTCAAAATTCACTAAAATGTTTAAATATTTTATTTTACAGAAAAATCCAATTTATATTATTTATTTAATATAGTTAGAATTTTTGTAATTAATTTCATTTTTGTTGTTTTAAAATATTTTTAAATGAAATTCCCACTTTGATCTTTCAAAACCAATTGAATTTTAAACTCTCATGTAATTAAACATGACTTTTCAAAATATTTTTCAAGGTGTACAACTTATTTTTAAATATATTTGGTATTTTATATCATTTTTTCATTTAATTTCCTTTGAAAAATAACATTTTTATTTAAAATTAGGGTTTCCTGTTGATTTTAAATTTTAAAACTCTTTGGGCCTCTTGATAGAGTGTAAGTCTCATCCCTTTGTAAATAAAATAATTTTGGGCCTCACGCATTGTATAAGTCCCTCTATACATTTTCAAAAGTTCGGCGCGATCGTCGCCTTTTTAACAAAATTAACTGGGCTTGTCCTTGAGCTATAAGACCCATCTTTATTCATTTTTAAACTATTTAGGCCTCTAATAGAGTGTAAGACTCAATCCCTTGTTGTACAATAATACCTTTTTGGGCCTCAGTCATTGTATAAGTTCCTCTACGATTCTCAAATCGACGGTGTGATCACTGTCTTTCACTGGGTCTCCCCTCGTGTTGTATGTCTCATCTTTCTTTTTCAAAACCTCTTTGGGCCTCTACTTGAGTTGTAAGACCCGTCCCTTTGTACAGAAAACCTCTTTGGGCCTCAGTCGTTGTATAAGTCCCGATACGACATTCAAAACAACGGTGCGATCATTGTTAAACCTTGGGCCTCTCCTTGAGTATAAGCCCCAACAATCTTTCCAAAAACAACTTCCCTTTTGATTTAAGTTCAAATATACAGTTGTTATCAAAACTTTCTTTAATTTCTTTGAACAACTAACAATACAGTATAGAAGCTTGCTCACCTGTAAGTTTTAACAGCTTTCATTTACTCGCTTTCATATATATAACTGTATTGTGAGAAGCTGCGCACTGTAAGTCCTTCTTTCATATCCTTTTAAAATACTTTTCATATATCAACTGTATATATACTAGTATAGTTATTTAGAGTTTTCCCCGGCAACTAGGTCTAGAACTAGGTAAAGCCAGTTTGGTTACTCTTTAAATACAGTCAAAATTAGATCCCCATAGGATTTCTAGATACAGTCTTGCCTTCTCTTGGGCTTAAACAATATGGAACAAAGAGAAAGGCAGTATTCTCGGTGAACCTTTTCTCAGACTTTCACTATTAGCAATTGTCAAAGAAATTCTACTCCCCAGAGTTGATCTATTCTCGGTGAATAGCATCTCTTGAGTTTCTTCAAACCTCAGAACTTTCACTAAATGATATATTCTCGGTGAATAGCATTTCTTGAACTTTTCTGGGTTTGGGACCCACAGGCTTTCTAAAAGTATCCCCGCCTCCTCTTGGGCTTTGTACAAGGATTCTCCGGCTTCTTAGAAGTTCTCGTGCTTTCTTTTGGGCTTAATACAAGGACCCTGAAGACCTCCTAAAGGTATAAGACAGAACTTAGTCATCCTTTGCTAGAGCGTTCTTTCCAGTGTCAAATCTCAAACCAATTTAGGGTTGATTCTCATCCCTTAAAAACACCTGCCTCCTCTTGGGCATCATACAAAAGATAAAACTCTTCCACACTAGTAGACTTGGACAGTTTAACCTTGAGTCTCAAAGACATTCTTAAGTTCCTTACAAACATAGGAAGAAACCCCGGTCACTCTGGATAAATCTCCTGTAGAGTTAAAACCCATGGGTTTTAAAACCCAGTCTCTCTCCTAAAAGTCCCCAGCCAGGGTCAAAAGGCTATTAATAACACTATCTCAAATCAGAACCTCAAGGCATCTGATACCTCAACTCTTCTGTAACCCTCAACTAGAGTTGATTCCCCATTTAGACCTGCTTTGGGATCTCAATAATCCTCAACAGAAGCTAGCCTCCTCTTAGGCTTTGTATAAGGACCTTTCCTCAGCGCAGTTAGCCTCCTCTTGGGCTTTGTACAATGATTCTCCCCAACGGAGCTAACCTTTTCAGACTCTCTTGTTGAGTCAATCACTTTCAGACTCTCTTGTTGAGTTAATCACCTTTTTAGACTCTCTTGTTGAGTCAATAAACCTTCAAGACTCTCTTGTTGAGTCCATCACCTTCTCAAGACTCTCTTGTTGAGTCAACCTTTTAGCCTCAATCTCGGGCTTTGTACGAGACAGATAAAAACACTTTCTTGTTGAGTCAATCTTTTCCAGCCTCCTCCTAGGCTTGGCATAAAGATTTCCCCTAGCAGAAGTCAGCCTTCTCTTAGGAAGAGTGATTTCTCCAGCTTGTTCAGCCACAATCCTGGGCTTCGTACAGGACAAATAAAAGCACTCTCTTGTTGAGTCAACCCCGTTTAGCCTCAATCTTGGGCTTTGTACAAGACATAAATCTTCATAACCTTCTCTCAAGCTTAGGACAAGTATCTTCCCTAGCGGAGTCAATTCCTCTTAGCCTTCCTTAGGCTTCGAGAAATAAATTCCCTAAGCTGAGTCAAACTCTTTTCAGCCTCAATCTTGGGCTTTGTACAAGACAGATAATACTCTCCCAGAGTCAAACTCATTTTAGCCTCAATCTTGGGCTTTGTACAAGACACATAAAAATATCCTCACCAGAGTCAGTTAAATTTTCCATTTCAGCCTCAATCTTGGGCTTTGTACAAGACATATACAAACCTCCCCGGCGGAGTCAAAATCCCTTTTTAGCCTCAATCTTGGGCTTTGTACAAGACAGACAGAATATTTTCCCCGGAAAAGTCAAACTTTTAGCCTCCTCTTAGGCTTTGTATAATGATATCCCTAAAGAGTCAGTATCTTTTTTTTTTGCCTCAATCTTGGGCTTTGTACAAGACACTCTCTTGTTGAGTCGGTCATCTCCAGCCTCCTCTTAGGCTTTGTATAAGGACTTCCCCAGTGGAGTCAATCAACCTCTTAGCTTCAACCTTGAGCTTTGATCAAGGCACACAAAAATCAACAATCCCCTCAGAGGAAGTCAAATCCTTCTTTAGAGATGACAAATTCTCTCTCAGTCAAACCTTTTAGCTTCAATCTTAGGCTTTGAACAAGACACAAATACTCAACCTTTTAGCTTTTATCTTGGGCTTTGAACAAGACACCAAAATATCTTTTTCCTCCCTTAGAATAGGAGGAACTACGATTGCTCTGATTTCCCTGTTTCGTTTAAACGGGAATACGTAGGCATAAGATTACGAAATCTTAGCGAGCATACTAAACAAAAACTCTAGGTTCAGTACCTTCATACCAATCAAAACTTAGGTCCAGTACCTTACCAAAAACACTCGAACATCAACAAAAACTCACTCACTCTCTCATACTTCCCAAGAAACTTTCCCAACCCATTAACGGATAAACACTATCAAGTATAAAGCGAAACCTAAAGCTAATATCCTGTGGATAACCACATATAGGATGGGTAATTGACAACTCCTCATCGTATAACCTGACCCCAGACCCCCCAATCTCTTTAAAAGCGTTTGTTCAGTTAAACATTCGCGTGCAAGGTTAGTTTTAGATAGCTTCCCTTTCCCTTCCAGCTTCACGGGTTAAATAAGAAATCAGAAAGTAGCACCCCCTCCTCATTGTGGGGAGAAACCCAAAAACCAGCGATAAGGTGGTCGCGTCACCGACAAAAATCGCCCGCTACACATATTATCAATCATATATTATAGTACTATCACATTAAATCAAAGAACAAAAATTATACATTATCATCACATATATTATAGATGTACCATCAAATTCAAAATACCATAGTACCATCAAATTACAAAACATTGTATAAACAAATAGAACTTCAAAATCTAAAACATCTAGTATCACCAAAATAAACAAAACAAACAAAGTGTCATAAAATTGTAATGAACATTGTACCAACTATTAAAATTTAAAATAAATATTTGATAATTCTATTAAACCCAAAAGACAAACTAAACAAAGTAGAAGAAAATTTTGAGTTTGAACTTCCCTCATCTTCTGTGATTGAATAAAGCAAAAAAATAATACACATGAGACAATCCAGTCACGGTTTAAAAGTAGGAAAAAGAACTTGTTTGAGAAAAATATTAATAGAGAAACTAACATGACTTGGTTAAATTTTACAAGAGATTTGATAGAGCCTTTTTTTTAGGGTTAATTTGGACTCCCCAATTTTTGTGAGGAACTAAAATGGATTTTTAGTCTAATTAAAAAAAATAAAAAATTGTGTTGATATAAATATTATTTATAATTTAAAATAGGGTTTAATGGTAGTACACTATCAGTGTAAGGAAGTTTTGTACATGCAATCAATTAAAACTCTTATATTTGTCATGTCATATCAGTATTTTAAAAATAAAATTAAAATTTATTTCAATGCATGTCTCTCATTGATTGATAGTGTAAGTGCATTTCTTTTTTTCTATTTAAAATATAAAATATGTTAATTTAGTGGTGGAGATAATTATCCACTAACCAAAAAATCCTTGGTTCATCGATGATATTTTTAGACTTACTAACAAAAATTGAGTTATGGAAACTCAGGTTGTCACACAAATTAAAATACTATAGATTATTTTTAAATTTTGGGTACACTTTTCTCAAAGTTAACAAAAAATAAGTAAAGTTCAACTTATCTTTTTCATTTTATTGGTGGTAAAAGATGTTATTGAGTCAGAAAGTCAAAGGGCAAACTCAAGATAATGTATTAAAATTTTGGGTACCGCTTTTTCCATTTCATTTTGAAATAAGACAATTTTTCAATTGAAACTAAAATTTTTTTATGTTAATCCGAAGAGGTGAATCATATTATGATATAATTTTGATACTTTAATTTTTATACAATTTATTTTATTTTTAATTTATTTTAAGTAATAAATTTCACTCATTTTATTGTAAAGTCGATAGTTTTTATTAAAGTGATTAATTCTAGAAATTGTATAAATTTTAAGTTTAATTGATACTTTATTCAATAACTAAATAAATTAATTATAAAATCCTATTAAAGATATTTGGAGAGAATGTTCTAGCACTAATGGTATAATTTGCAATTAAAAAATGATATATTTATAAATTTACAATGTTTTTTTCAATATTTATAAATAAAATAAAATAAAAAACTTCTAAAAATTTTTTTTTTTTTTTAAAAGGATGATAATTTGTTTAAACTCGATTCTATGTATAACAATATGTCAGACATAATGTTGGAACAATGTGTATGACAAGTGTAATGCGTAATTGATAGAATAAAGACATAATATAAATAGCATAAGAATTGGAAATTCAGTTCGGCGAAAAGCCACCTACATCTGGAGTGCGTTAACTCAAGGAAAGAAAATTGACTATTAATAGTCAGAAGTACAAATTGGTTTGATTTGAACTCTCCTAGTTCAATGTCTCTTTTTCTAATACTACTCGTGAACTTTGATCTAGACTTCCCCAGAATCTGAGACCCCTCTCATTTCACTCAAACATTCTCCTAAGTGTTTGGACAGTTACAATAGTATATGAATAATGTTACAAACTTACAACTAAAATACTTTACTCTCCTAACTTAGGATTAATATGCAAGAATAGAGTATTAAACAAAAACAAACACAATACTCAAAACAAATTAACACGCCAAGCTTAACAATCCAAGGTTTGAGTCTTCACAATGGAGAATGTCTCTTTAAGTAGCAATAATGGTCCAAATTCAAAGCCCATTAAGGTTTAGGTCTTGAACATGACTGACCATCTTCAGGAACGATGACACGAGGATGACCCACTGAAAGAGTGGAGATTTTAGACTCAAAACCCTTATACAATGAAATCTAGGATGAACTTGTATGAGAGAACTTCAAGTCATCGTCGCTGGTAATATTTTACGAGAAAATTGACCAATAGAAGCACGTCACTACTATTCAAACTCAGGTGGCAATAATAGGCGCCATCAAATTACTAAAGTGTAAGATCAAGGGTGGTACGTTCAAGGAGGTGATGTTGAGGTGGTATATGAACCTACCTAGGTTCTCAGTAACTGCTACCTAGACCTTTCGAGGAAGGTGATTTATCAATTCTCAGTGAGCAAACATTGAAAGGTATCAACAACTAGTTTGTTCAATGTTCGCCACAAACACATGGTTATTGGATACTAGATGTGGTTTTCACATTTGTAATAATGTGTAAGGGATAAAAAGAAATAGAGAATTGGAAAAAGATGAAGTTGATCTACAAGTTGGTAATGGAGCAAATGTTGTTGCTTTATCCGTAGAAATTTAAGAATTGAATTTACTTAGTTGTTTATTAATTCACTTGGAGAACTCCTATTATTTACCTCCAATTAGCAAAAATATTATTTTCATTTCTTGTTTATACAAGTTTAATTTTTCATTTATAATTAAGAGTAATTGTTTCTCTATTTTTCTAATTGATATATTTTATGTCACAACACAAATGAGCAATGAATTACATGTCCTTGATCTTGAAATGTCAATTTATAACAATAATACTAAAAGGATGAAACCTAACGAGTTAAATTCGACTTACCATTAGCATTATATATTAGCTCATATAAATGAGAAAAACATTTCCAAACTCCATAAAGATGGACTCTTGGACTCATATAATTATAGCTTAATACCCGTTTTGGTCCTCTAACTATAGGCCCGGGTCCAATTTGGTCATCTTTCTTTTAAAAGTTCCAAATTGGTCCCTTACGTTATTAAATAGGTACACGTTTGTCCTCGCCGTTAGAAAAGTTAGAATTTCACTTAAAAGGTTGATGACGTGGATTGATTGAGCTTATGTGTATGTTAGTGAATGGGGATGTGGCACGGTTTTTATTTTCCAATGCTGAGTTGTATTAACTTAGACATATTGAGGATGTGGCAAAATTAAGGGTTCAGATATGTTAATCGAAAGTTGTTGTCTTAAAACTATAGATATCTTATTCTGACACACAAATTTGACAAATGGATACTATTGTTTTGAACAGGTACTACGAAGTTCGCCTTCTTCTGTTGGGATTCTAGTAGATAGAGGTTTTGGATCGTTAGAACGTTTAACGAGATGTCAAGCATCGGAAAATGTGGCGGTAATATTCATAGGTGGGAAAGACGATAGAGAAGCACTTGCGTATACAAGCCGTGTCGCACGACATCCAGGAGTAAATCTGCCTGTAATACGATTCCTAGTAGATACAACTGCAGAGTCATCTAGATTAGTCGGATACAGAATCATCCTCCCAGAACAGGAACAAGAAATGCGGTTGGATGATGAATGTTTTGCAGAGTTCTACGAGAAGCATGTTATTGGAGGAAGAATTGTGTATACGGAGAAACATCTGGCAAATGCTTCGGAGACTTTCTCTATTCTCAAATAATTTGAAGGGCAGTACTTGTTGGTTATTGTGGGAAGAGAATGAGGGGTGAACTCGATTTTAACAAGAGGGATAAATGATTGGCAGCAGTGTCCTGAACTTGGACCTATAGGGATGTTCTTTCGGGACCAGATTTTGCAGTGACAGTTTCAGTTTTGATCATCCAACAACACAGACTTAAAGGAGAAATAGATGGATTAGATGAAGATTTTTCTGTCATGTCATATAATAATAATATTAAACATTAGATAGTAGCTCTAAGAAAAAAAGATATAGAAAGATGGATATAGGTAGTGTAGAATTAGGACACAAATGTATGTAACATCAAGAAAATAGAAAACTATTGTGTGAATTTGAGATATGTTCAGGTAATGAAAAGCAGTGAGTTAGACTATAATGTGTTGGGTTAAAAATTTGTAATGGCATTAAATTGGACAGTGATGCAGTACTGAAAATGCAAATGCTGTAAAAGAATAGAGATGAATCTAGTGAGTGTTTACAAGAAATTCTGTTCTGGATCTAATAGTTGATAAATAAACAAACTGATATAGACTCAAGAAATTCTCACTATATAAAACAAACTTATTTTATTCAGATGCATATCCACAAGGAATAGAAGAACAATGGCTAGAGTCAGAAATCTGATTGTTTCATTCAAACTAATGAGTTCAGAGTCATCAAATATGTAACAAACTAATGAGTACAAAGTCATCAAATAAGAAACATAAATCTGCAAGACACAGATCAATATTTTTACAGTACAAAAAACACAGCATCCATCTAGTTTCAATAATGCAAATTAAAATAATAGTCTAGTCATCATCTTCCTCAAAATCTGACAATTTCGCATCTTCATATGAATCCCCTTCATCTTCATCTGCAGGCCTTTTATTCAACAGTATGTAAAATCAATACAATGATAATATACTAACCCTTATAATAGGAGTAGTAAACTCCACCAAGAAAGATGGAACCTTAAGCAATGATGGTCAGAAGGAATGAATGAAATTAATCAGAAGCCCTTTGGTGTGTGAGCCATCATGATCCTGAATCACAAACAAATTTGAATCATTATAACCACATTGATTACAAAAATCTTAGCATGTAATCGTAACTCATTATATTCTACTGAAACTAAATATGAAAGTCAAAATATTATATCCAAGAATCTTTTTTATATTTTGAATTTCTTCATTGTCCATTATTTGTTTACTGCTAACTTCTCGCACATTCAACAATTTGCCTCTCAATGGAAACACACCATAGTGGTCTCACCCCACCACAGAAAGCCCGACCATCTTCGTACATCAAAACAAAGAAAAAAAAAACAAATTAAGTAAGTTTTTTGTCGTTTAATAAATATTGGTAATCTAGAATGAGTGACTTAAAATTAAATGATTGTATGTTAGCTGCTACATTTACTTCTTGTAGACACAAACAACCATTTACAGCAAGAGCCTTGGCAGAATCTCCATCTGTCAATATCAAAGTACATTTCTCAGAGTTCCTTCCACCAGCTTCATTAGCATCCTCGAGCTTTACAATCCACGGAGCCTTTGGGTCTTAGTTCCATTTGTTTTCTTCAAATCCTTCTGTTTAAAATCTGCCCATGATAGGAGAGTGTCCACTATTCCAGATTTTTCAACTGCAGAGAATAACAATGTGTGAGAGTAAAACATGGTTTCCTCAAATTGGTCACATTTCAAAAATTACAAACAAATTATGTACTACTAACCATCCTTCAACATCGATTATGGAACATCGCATTTAGAACCAAAACTAGCTCGTCTAGTTGTCAGTGTTTCCTTAGTTTGAGAGTCAAAAGCACGGTTGTCAATCAGAGAATTGACGAAAACCCAGAACTCATGATTGGAAGACAATTTTTGTTTCAATTTAGTTAATTTTGGGGAATATGTGACCTAGGGTTCGCAATTGGGGTGGTTTTATAACAGTATCAGAATCAAGGAAGAAGGAGATGCTGACTGTGCAAACCAGCCATCCAACTCAGATTACACATCATCAAATTTAACACCGTTTTCCTTTATTTAACGGAAAGGATCACTATGTACCTATTTAATAACGTAAGGGACCAATTTGGAACTTTTAAAAGAAAGAGGACCAAATTGGACCTAGACCCATAGTTAGAGGACCAAAAAGGGTATTAAGCCTATAATTATGAGACATGCAATTCTTGTTTACTTGGAAAGATGACAAAATCCTCATTCACGAAAAAAAGGTGAAAGAGATATTGATCTTTTGGCCCTCATGCATATTGATGTATGTGGACCACTAGACACACCATCTTGAAGAAGTTTCCAATACTTTATCACATTTACTTATGATCAAATTAGATATGTTTATGTGTATTTAATGAAACACAAATTTGAATCCTTTAAAAAGTTCAAAGAATTCAAAACTGAAGTACAAAACCAACTAAGCAATAATATTAAAATCCTTCTATCAAATCAAAGTTGTGAATATTTAAGCTTAGAATTTGATGATCTTCTAAAAGAATGTGGGATTATATCCCAACTTAATCCTCCTATAACACCATAAAGGAATAGTGTGTCTGAGAGAAGAAACTGAACCTTGTTAGATATGTTCTGATTGATGATGAGTCACATTAATCATCCAAAATCTTTTTGGGGATATTCTTTATGGACATCATCTTACACACTTAATATTGTTTCATTCAAAATATTTGAGAAGACACCATATGAGATATGGAGTGGTAAGAGACCTTATATGTCTTATATGAAGATTTTGAGTTGTGAAGTTTATGTGAAACGAAAATTTTTAACTAAGCCTGAGTCCATATATAATAAATGCTTCTATGTTGGTTATCCTAAATAAACAATAGAGTATTACTTCTAAAATTCATCTAAGGGAAAAGTTTTTATCGCTTGATGTAATACCCCGTATTTCCTTAAGTGCTTAATTGGGTATCAGTTGGATTTATTGAAGCTCGTAAGTAGTCCAAGTGTCATCAGTTGGGACCAATAGAGTGACTAGCAGACCCTGAAGAGATCAACTAATATTAATAAAAGAGACAGACCAATACTAATAAGTACAAGAGAGGACATTTTGGTAACATTAATAATTGGCCAATTGGTACTAGAAGATAAAATATCAATTGAGATATTTTTCATCATTCCATAATATTATATTATATTTTTATATTATGTATATTTTGTGTGGTGGTAAAGAAAAGGAAAAATAAGAATAAGAAACAAAGTAGGTAAGGGAAGAGAAGAGTGATCAGAAGAAAAAAAAAGAGAAAGAAAACGAGAGAAAGGGAAGAGAGGAAAAGAGAAAGAAAAGAAGAGAAGAGAATAAGAGAATGAGAGGAAGAAAGAAGAGGAAGGAAGAAGAATAGAAAAGCTCATGGATTCATCACATCTTCCTCACCACCATCGTCTCATATTCATCGTCATCATCATTATTCATCATCTTCTTCACCAAATTTCATCATCTTTGTCATCAACCTGGGTGAGTTCCATAGATAGTTAGCTTTGCGGGAAAAAGCATGAAAATATTGGGTTAGGGTTTTTTGTATTGAACCATGAAATTGTTGTTGTTCTTGTTTCTCTATTGTTGATTGTTCTTACTACTATGAAGATATTGTCCCTACGTTGTTGTTGTTGTTTGAGCATGACTTGATGAAGTTTCTTCTTTGATGTTGTTGTTGTTATTTTGGATTGGGTGTTTATGATCTTGAAAGAAAAATTTATAGAATGTGTGCAAGTTGTTGATGAAACATGTTATGTATTATTGGTAGTTTGAGTGACATAGTTGTAGAGTTGAAGCCAAATATTATGCAAGTTGTAACAGAGAAGTTTTATAGAGGTATTACTGAGAAATGATAGGAACGGGTTTAGGAATGGTCTTGGAAGAGTTATGCATTTAAAATTGAGTTTTTATGCAGAAAACATCAGTATAGGCCGACCTGAAATCTCCATAGGCCGACCTTCACGCATCAATATTGAAGCCTGTGGAATTCTGCCCATGCGTCGAATCATAGGCCGACCTGAAACCTCGCATAGGCCGACCTGAAACTCCATAGGCCGACATATACCCTGTTTCCTTGAGAAAAATTTCTTGATTCTTGTTTTCCCCATAACTTGAGTTTCATAACTCTGTTTGACGCGCGGTAGGAAGCGTTGGAAATCCCTTCCAATGCTCTATGAGATAGTAAATTATAAACATGGTTTTATGTTTTTTTATAGGATAGAGATGGAATTGAAGTGAGTATGGATTATGTGTTTCTTATTTCCCACCATAATTCATGAATCGGGAGTCCGATTGATATGAGACTTGAAGCCTTGGAAAGAGAGTCCAATGTGCTATTATATGGTGAGGGGAGATCATGAACTAATCAAGGATGTTTGGTAAAGGGTAGTAGTGGCTTGTATACCTTTATATGTATGCGAACTACTACGTTGTTTATTTTTGACATGTTATGCTATTATATGTTTTCCATGAATGATATTGATATATACCATTGTGTTATGAAATGATGTATGATATATGAATGTGATTGTGAGATAACATGCTTAAAAGACTATGAGAATGGCGAGTAAACCCTTGATATTAATCAATGAAATGAATTAGTAAATGGCTAGGACATGATGAATACCATAGATGGCAATACTTGTGCAAGGATGCCTAGGTGTGCATCATTGGCAAGTAGTTGTCTAGTTGTAAGGATAGCTTTGTATAGAACATGTATGGTTGTGTTGTTTATGGTTAAGGTGAATGTGATGCCTTGTGGTTGTCGAATACAATCACATTATCCTTAGTGATTACATAACGAATGGAACCTAAGGGTGGAGACTTGTGATGGGTACGGCCCATGAGAAGTGAAATTTTGAAAGGTTGATGTTATCCCTTAGAATCCGAATACATGTGATGTTATGTTACACTTTATCATGTAGTCGGAAACAATCCCTTGAGTTGTGTCGTTCCAAGAGTTGAGGCTCATGTAGAGCGCTCCTCTGTAATGTTACTCACTATTATTTTGACAGGTTTGATTCTTGTGTGTGAGTACGAATGGAACCTACGGGTAAATGTAACACCCCAAAATAATTAGAATATTTATTTAATTTAATTATTATAAATATTCGTGATTTTCGGTGAATTTTGGTGAAATATTTTGATGCATGATGTGTGTGGGGTATTGATGATGTTAAGAGGGTATTGAGGATATTTAGAAGTGCAAGATTTATTAGAATGATTTTGATAATAATAATGGTGCAATAAAGTGAATAATCTTATTTAAATTATTATTATTATTTTAAATAAAAGGAGTGGAACACTAAGGGCAAGATGGTAATGTTGGTTGGAATAAGTAATGACGAAGTTGGGAAATCATAATAGGGGTCCTAGGGGTATGTTAGACAAAAAGGAAAATAAGGAAGTGAGGAATTCATTATGAACAATTGTGTTTTTAGAGAACGACACTGAGGAAAGGAAAAGGAGGAAGCTAGGGCTCAGAACAATTCCGGAAGCACTCAAGAGGAAGATCGAAATCGAATTATCTAAGGTATGGGGAGTATCTCTTGTCATTATAATCGATATAAGGTTAGAGGTATGTAGGTAGTTGGGGTTTTGGGGGATTTTGGGAATATGATGAATTTTGTGATTTAGGAATGTGTAGGATGAGGGAAAATGATGTATATGTTGTCTGGTTTGATGTGTTGCAGTTATAGTATTGATTTCCTTGTGATTGATGTGTATTTTTGGACTGGAAAGTTTTGGATTCGCAAGGTAATTTGGGTCTGAACTGGTGCAGAATCGCAACTGAGAAGTTGCAGGTTCGTAAGTTTCTCCAGGCGAGTTTCCCGTGTTGCCGGGCGAAGCAATTTTGCCCCAGCCTCGCCAGGCGAAAATAGAGAAAATAGAAGAGAGCAAAGGGTGAAAATGGGTGCTACTGAAAATTGTATGGGAGAGGGTTTTCTCCCCTGCTTCGCCGGGCGAAACCCAGGCGAGCGACCTGCTTCGCCGGGCGAGCACCAGGCGAAGAAGAGCATATGTTTTTTTATTTATGTTGTTTTGTCTCCTCTTCTTGTGTTTTCTTGTCCTGTGTTGAATTGTGTCGTGGGTAATTGATGTGTTGTGTATTATCGATTAAAACGTGATGAATTGTGAAGTATTATGATGAACAATGACGTATCTAAATGATGTTATGCTACGATGTTTTGAGGAATATTCATGAATGATGATGCAACCTTGACGATTCTATGATGGTGATTATTATGAAGTTTGCATTATGCATTCATAGTATATTTAGGACTTCGGTCCAGTGATGATGTTAGGACTTCGGTCCAGTGTTGGCTTCAATCCCATTGTGTGGATTGAAGTGTTTATGATGTGCTCTGGTTCCAAAGGGGGAATCGATCCTATGGTGGGGATCTTTGGAGGGTGATGGCCCAATGTCCATCAAAACGAATTGGTACCACATGCATGAATCTATGTTGTTACATTTCATATTATGTGGCATTGCATAATCGTGATAAATGATGTTATTGATGATGTGATTTTAAGTGACGTGTGACGATGATGATTTGTTGATGCTTATTTGTTGATATTGTTGTGCATGTTTATCCTTTTTCTTATATCTTGTATAATGATTTGTGATTACTCACCCTGCCTGTTTGAATGTTGCCTCCACGTGGGTAACGTGCAGGTGATCATGATTAACTCTCTTCGTGCGTGAAGATTAGATTCGAAGTATTTTGGTTATTTGTGTTGATTAGAGGGTCTTGCTCTGATATGTAACATCGGGTCGGGACGTTGAGTCGAATCCTTATGTCCTATTTTCTTGTTGACATCATGATGCTATGAGTTTCTTGTTTTTTTTTAGACCTTTTCAGTTATAAATTATGTTGAGATTTTGATTTTCCGCTGCGTAGTAATTGATTGAATTTATGATGATAGATCATGTGTTACGGAGTAGGACGTTATTATGAAGTTTTATGACGAAATGTGGCACCCTTATGGTGATGTACTCTGATATAACCATTTATTATCATCGTGAATGTTTTTGGGTAGAAAGGTGTTACATTAGTGGTATTAGAGCACGTCGGTCCGTCCGACCAAGTTTTATATGATGTCAGTCCCTGTCAGTCGATAAGTGTGTGTACACTGTCGATGAATTGTTTCTTCTAACATTGTTGATGGTGTGCAGAATGGCTGGAAGAAACGATTGCGTTATCGCTAATGCGTTCGAATCACTTGCTCAAGTGATGGCTCAGAACAATCAGAATAGTGAAGCTCCAGATGATTTTCGTGCTTTGGGGAAGTTCCATAGGAACAATCCGCCAACTTTCGTAGGCACTCATGATCCAGAGAGTGCGCAGAAGTGGCTCAAGGTGAATGAGAAGATCTTCCAAGTGATGGAATGCATTGATGCTCAGCAGGTACAATTTAGTACTCATATGTTGTCGGAAGAGACTGAAGATTGGTGGGATAACACCCGTCAGAGATTGGAAGGTGCTGGTACTGAGATAACTTGGGTTGTATTCAAGAAAGAGTTCTTAGAGAAGTATTTCCCTGAGGATGTTTGTGGTAAAAAAGGAGATAGAGTTCCTTGAATTGAAGCAAGGAAACATGATTGTGGCAGAGTATGCTTCAAAATTAGAGGCACTGGTGAAGTTTTGTTCTCATTACAACCGTGTTGATGCTGAGATGTCTAAATGTCTCAAGTTCGAGAATGGACTGAGACCAGAGATCAAACAGGGTATTAGATACCAACAGATTCGCAGGTATGCTGAGCTAGTGGATAAAAGTAGGATTTATGATGAGGATAGTCGAGCTCGATCGACTCACTACAAGCATCTTAGTGAAAAGAAAGAGAAGGGGCAGTTTAGAGGAAAGCCTTACGTGACTCCAACTGACAAAGGGAAACAAAATGCTTCAGATGGGAAGAAGACAAGTGGGGGAACAGCTCCTACTTCTGTTAAGTGTTACAGGTGTGGCGAGCAAGGCCATCGTGCTGAAGTTTGCAACAATAGTGTGTTGAGGTGTTACAGATGTGGTAAGAGGGGCCATAGAGTTACCGATTGCAAGGATGAAGGTCTGACTTGTTTAAATTATGGTGAACATGGTCACATCAGTACCCAGTTTCAGAAGCCGAAGAAGACTGCTACTGCTACTCAGACTAATGGTTGAGTGTTTGCTTTGAGTGGTTCAGAAGTCCCCAAGAAGGATAACTTGATTCAAGGTACTTGTTTTATTAACAATGTTGAGTTGGTCGCTATTATTGATACTAGTGCTACTCATTCATTTATTTCATTTGAATGTGCTACTAGATTGGGTTTGAAATTGTCTTATATGAATGGTAGTATGGTGATAAAAACTCCTGCTAATGGTTCTGTTACTACTACTTTTGTGTGTTCGAGATGTCCTTTAACGATATTTGGGAAGAGTTTCGTGATGGATTTGGTGTGTTTACCCTTACACCAAATCGATGTTATCCTTGGAGTGAACTGGTTGGAGTTCAACTATGTTCATATCAACTGTTATAATAAGACCGTGGAGTTTCCTGAGTTTGGTGATAGTGGAGAGTTAATGTTCTTGTCTTCTAAGCAAGTAGACGAACTTTTAAAAGACGAAGCTTCGATGTTTGCACTGTTTGCATCATTGCAATTTGATTATGAAGCTGCGAGTGTTGAATTACCTGTTGTCTGTGAATTCCCAGATGTGTTTTCGGATGACATAAGTGATTTTCCTCCCGAACGTGAAGTAGAGTTTGCAGTGGACTTGGTGTAGCGGCAAAATCGTGAGTGTAAGCTATTGATTAACTTAACTCAAAAAGCAAGAGTCGCCACCGCACTTTTATTTTATCCAAAAAGGAAAGGAAAAAGAGCGAACAAAACCTACACAAGCTCTACAACAAGAACAAGTGAAGAGAAACTGGATAAGGGGGTTGGTTACGCAATGGGAAGGTGTTAGCACCCAAAACGTCTATAGTACTCTATAGGAACCCTTTGAAATATCTACCGCTTTTTGGTCTGAAAATGTTTGCTTGAAAAGTGATTGAGGAGATGAGAAGAGAAATTTTTTTTAAGATTTTTGTGTTTGGAGAGACTTGTCGCCTCATGCCTACGTACCCACGATGTGCAATGTAGGACCAAAACCCCGTAGTTCGTGGTACAAAGAATGAAAATTGTTTGTTTTGGTTGTTTTTTAATGTAAAGACAAGTCGTCATTTCCAAGCAAATAATTCCGCTTAAAGAAATGAATCATGTCTAAACTTATGAAAAAGTTTAAAGGAAAAAGTGCACGAGGGCACAAAAAAGAGTTTGATGAGTTTGATGTTTTTTAATTTTTTTGAAAAAGATGTCAATATGCTTATGTAGTTTAGCATTTGTTAAGAAATGAAAGGAAAAGAGTAAAATCACTTGACAAAGTCAAGGTTTGTTTATGAAAGAGATTCAAGTTTTGAAAGCAAGAAGGTTTTGAAAAAGAGAGAAAGTTTTGAAAATTGAAGAATGGGGAGGAGAAGAAGT
This sequence comes from Lathyrus tuberosus, assembly GCA_022829125.1. Classification (NCBI taxonomy): domain Eukaryota; kingdom Viridiplantae; phylum Streptophyta; class Magnoliopsida; order Fabales; family Fabaceae; genus Lathyrus; species Lathyrus tuberosus. Next base: position 4,411,429 of record JALAZF010000063.1, read on the forward strand.
GACTATCCTAAAGCATAAAGTAAAAGCTAAGGATAATAAACATCTAACCACAAAAGTAAGCTTCGAAGTCTTCAAACCACAATTCCAAAGCAAAGGGAAAAGGTCCTACTTCTAAGTCCAAGGTTCCAAGAATTGCATTGGATGTCCAAGGTCTAGGTGCAAAGCTCCATGTCCATTGCATAGGATAGTAACCATAGTCCAAGATTAGAAGCACAAGTTTTTTAGAGGTTTTCGGCTTTATTAATGTTTTTGGTCCAAGTGGACAAAGAGAAAAAGGCATAAGCATAAACATGTGTCCAACGGACAAAGGAAAAATTGCGGAAGCATAAACATGATATGAAATGATAAAAATGGAGCATAAAAGTAAAAGAGAAAAGGAGCGAGAAGGAATTGTAAAGAAGTTAGTACAATAGTATTGTTAGTAAGTTAGTGATTAGTTGTTAGAGTTAGTGATCAATAATAATTGAATAATTGCACTTAGGTCAAGATTAATGAAAACTCATTAAAGGATTGATAAAACCAGAGCCTCCTAACAATAAGTTTCATAAGTTTTGAACCAAAAGACAAATAATCAACTATTCTTGATAGTTTTCCGATGCGGGACAAATATTGCGCTATGTTAAGCAATCACTGAGTAATTTACGGAGTAATTACCCTACAATGAGGCCGGTCAATAGCTCTTTGGGCTAATGCATGCTAGATGAACGATATGTAAATCGTCATCCGAAAGCAATACCGCACGAAAAGAAAAATGGTAACGATCTAGTCTTGATCGAAATTCAACAAAGGAATTCCAAGATCAATTAGACTTTCATCGATCAAAAAGAAAAAGAATTAAGATTAAGAGAAGTGGATCTAACATTTATGATCCACCAACAACCAACAAAAATGTCAAAATTTCAAGAAAATAAAAGCCAAACTGTTTTTAATGATTTTTCAAGAAAATGTTTAGCAAATCAAAATTCAAAGATCCATGACAATAGAAATCAAAAGTTTAATAAAAACAAGGAGAAGTTATAAAGAAATATTTTGAAGAAAAATTAGAGAAATATTTTTAAAAAAAAAAAGAGAGGGAGGTGTAAGAAAAAAACAATGGTGATGGTGAGTAAATTCCTAGGCCCACACGGCCCAAACATTTGAAAAGAAAATTAAAAGAAATACAAAAAAAGATATAAAAAAGAATAAAGAAGAATCAGAAAAAATTATCTCATCTTCTTCTTCTTTAAAAGCGTCGCGTTACTGTTCAACCCCTATGCTAGAAGATTCAAGCTCAAAGGAAATGGAACGGCGGGACACGGAAACAAGACGAAATGAATCGTTATCAAGCGTAGATTCCACATATGCTTTCAATTTCATGAATGGTGCTTTGATATCTCAAATCAGAACCGCGAGAAATTCGACGAGAACTCCAAATTACCTTCAATTCAAGGTTCGTAACGTTCAAATTCTCCTCCTCCTTTTTTTCGATTCTTATTGTTGCGGATTTGGATGAATGATGTTGAGTGTTGTGTGTTGATGTTGACGCGAGCAGTTACGGGACAAATTGGAAGAAGCTTTGAAGGAAGGTTCGTATGAATGTTGATTTGAATAGTAATGATTTGAATCGGCTGGTTTGTTGTTGATTGGAGATTATGTGATGAATTGAAAGAAGGAATAGGAGATGATTGAAGGTTTGAATTGATGAAGGTGATGGAATTGAAGCTTGAGTTTGAATTTTTGCAGGGTTTTGAGGGCTTTCAAGCTTGAGAAATTGAAGAAGATGAGTGTTGTATTTATAGGGTGAGTGAATGAATATCGTTTGCCATTTTCATCTCTTTCTCTGCGTTTTGATTCCATGAATTTTCTCTTTTTTTTTTGCCTTGTTGCACCGCGTGATGCCGTTTTGTGATTTCCAATGAGAATTGAAATTGTTGCATTTTTTGTTGTTTGTAGCAGCGTTTTGGTGATGGCTTGGAAGGGTAGTAGCAGAATTAACGGCTTATATGCTTCACACAGCTTTGGTGTTATTTCGCACCACGATCCTAAAAAGGCTAAGATGGGTTAAGGAGTTCTAAAGTCCCCAACTTCGGGTCCTCGGATCAAGAAGTATAACGGGTTTGCCATTTTTGGTCTGCCATTACTACCTCTTGGGAGGAGTGCCTCAACTAAGTCCTCGGGAAATGGTCACCAGGTATCGACAATCCTCTTCAGACCACCTAGCCACCACATACGCATGTAATGACCAAGCATCCTCAGAAATATCTCATATGGTTTGTGAACTTAGGTCGGTAACACGTGTCACACTCCACGCGTACAAACAAAAGCCCACACTAAAAAACTAGGTACACTCGAGCCTGGGTAGTGGGCTTATCTCACCATACAGAGAAACTCCCAAACAGAACAAACAAGTAACAAGCAAATCAGAAAAAAAGCAGAAAATAAATCAAAGTAGGCTAAACCCCTGTCGCTCCCAGGATTTTCATCCAGGTACAAATGCGAGAGTGACGCGGAAAAAACAGAGTCGCCAGCCGTGTAAATTTATCCCACGAGAGGGAAAGGGAACACTGCATAAACCTTAGGAAGAGGGAAAGGAATGGTCATCGCAACCATAACCTGGGTTCGGGAGTCGGTTACGCGAGGGGAAGGTGCTAGCACCCCACGCGTCCATCGTACTCGATGGGATCCACTCTTGTTGTCTAATCTAAGGGTAAGTCATACTATCATCTAGGGCTGTGCTAAAACGGGAGGGGAAGACAAAGACAGACTCGGTAGGACGTCGACGTCCTAGGCCTACGTACCCCCTTTGTGCAATGGGGAATTCAGAGTCAACGTAGTTCGGACCAAGTTCTTTTTGTGTTTTTTATGAGCGGCGTTAAGCTCGCGTCCGGCAGTTAGGGTCGATGCCTGTTTGCGTCTCAGACGGAGGGTAACGTGCCCTTTTTGAAAATAGCCTTTAGTTTTAACGATCCCAAAAGACAAAAAGGTTTGAGGTTGGTTGGTGTTTTTTAGGACAGAAGTGGCTTAAGTTAGTTCCTAAGTTGCATTGCACCAAAGTCTAGGGCACAGGGGCGAATACTTAACGCATCGTCCCAAGACAGGACGCTCGCTAAGCACTCTAGAAAGATGAGAGGAAGCCCCTCATTTATCATTCCCCATACTTAAGGCTCGTGTGCAATACACCTTATTCTTATTAAGTGTTTTAAAGACATTTTGAGATGAGAAGAGAGAAGACACAAGGGTAACTCTAAGGGGAACTAAGAGTCCTAATGTTATCATGCATGGATGACCCTAAGGTTAGTGAGGTTTGAAGATAACCTAAATCCTAAAGGAAGAAGATAGGAGAGAAAAAGGTAAGGGTGACCATGGATACTTATCCATACCCTTAAAGGACTTACCTTAGTCCCTGTATAAAAAGTTAGTAAGAAACAGACGTGAATAAGAGAAACGAGGTGAATAAAAATCAAGCAATGGCAAACAATAATGAGAACCATCCAATCATGAACTTAGAAATCAAAGGAACACCCCTAAAGCAAATGGCACAAGTGCCTTTCAAACAAGGTAATCATATAAGGTCAAAGATGTGCACACAAGAGAACCTCAAAAGAAAGCAAATCAAATAATTAGCAAAGTGATTCCTAAAATTCCCAAATTAATCATTAAAGTTCCTCAACCAGAGGCAAACAACATATAAAAGGTCCCTGCAAAAATCCAAAATGTTAGCCATTCAAATAATCACACAAAGCTCAAGTAATGGATAGGGTTCAATGTGCCAAAGAGAAGGGCCTAAATGCAACATGAAAAATATTTAAAAAATGAAAGGAAAATATTTTTAAGCAATTTGGAATGTTGATGAATGAATGCAAAAAGAACGGATCAAAAATGTTTTATAGATGAAGAGAAATAAAATGAAGAAGTTTATGTATGCATGAGATGTGTAATGCAAAAAGAAAATAGATCAAACAATTAATTTAAATGATAAGAATAAAATAAAAATAAAAAATAAAATTTTCAAAAATTTTATAAATTAACAAAGATGAAGCATGAATTTTTTAGGATTTTTTAGATGCAATTTACTATTTTAAAAATTAAAATATGAAAATGTTATGAATAAAATAAAATAAAATAGAAAATAGAATGGGGGGTGCGAACAGTAAGGAAAATGCATTGAGAATGGAATTGGGCCGGAGACGGGGAGGTGCCAATAGCAGTCCATGCACGTTTGATCCATCAGAAAAAATAAAAAAATTAACAAAAACCTGGGGGTGCGTTAAGTACAAAAACGAACTGGGAATGAATATTGGGCTGGCAGGGGGTGGTGTTAATAGCAAGGCCCGCCCGCTGGTTGATCAGAAAAAAACAAAAATGGAGGAAGTTACCGTGGGCAAGCCATGTGCCATGCGCGTGACTCTTTTAATGCGTTGGCCGCTTGCTGTTCGCACGATTCATCAAACGGCTCATGTTTGGTCAACAAGGATGAAAAGTAAACAAAATAAAAAATCTAACTGGAGGAGCATGGTAATACTCGTGGGTGAATAAACATGGGATTATAAAATAAAAATCAGAAAAAAAAAATAAACAAAAACCACATGGCGCAATCTGAAGCGTTGGATTCAGGGATCGGACGGTTGTGGTGTCGTCTTCCTCCCCCAAGCCCTCGCCGGACTGGTTCGCCGGCCACCACCACCGGAGCTAGGGCTCCGCCTCCTTCTCCGGTAACCTGTAACAAAATGGCACCAAAATACATGCATGAGCACACTTTCCCACCCAGATTTTCACGAGGATCACGATTATGCCATCAAAAACAACAAAAAACTAACACATGGTGAAATACGAAGAGAAAAAAGTTAGGGTACGAAACTTTACATGATCATAGCAAGCCATACATGCATCTATAATTAAAAATAATTATATCAGAATGATCAGTGGGTGTCACACAATCTTATGCATATCAAAAAAAAGAGTTTCGTGATCATGCAAAAAATGGATAACCTGAGATGGCACGGTCTGATTTCTTGCTTTTTGCTGCAAATGGAGGTTGATATGCACTCTATAGATTACCAAGAGAAGCTTTGTGGAAGAAGTTTGAAGAATCTCCTTGTGGATCGTGAGTTTTTTGTGAGGAATCCCTTTTTAGGGTTTTTGTGAGTTCTTCCAACTGCACGTGTGTATCCTTCAACCCTAGCATGAATTGGCTTATAAAGACTAGGGTTTTCTTTTCTGATGGTGAGTTAGGCTTGAATAATCCATGGTTAATTATTTTTGAATTATTTCATTTATTATTGGATTTTAACTAAATAAATCCAATAAAAAATAAAATAAAATGAATAAAAACCAAATATATGCTCTTTGGGTCGTGTATGGCTTTATGTTTATGTTTGGTTTAAGACACTTATGGCCCATTTGTCAAAATTTGGACTTTAGGCATAGTTTGCTTTGTGCACCTCCTCAAAATTGCCCAACTTTGACTAAGCATAACTCCTCCAATTTTTAGATCCTCAATGCAAATTAATACTTTTTAGAAACCTCAAGATGTCCTCTAACCAACCTTTTTGGTCCCATGTCAATTTGATCTTCCATGTTCAATTTATGAGCTTTTGAACAAGGTTGACTTTTGTTGACTTTCAAAATGACCTATAATGTCTTGGCTCATATCTCCCAAATGAAGCATTTCTGGACTTAGCTTGTGAGACACAAAGTTGTAGGGAATTAAATTTCCTTCAAGATGGGCTTTGGTTGAGGAATTTTTGATGAAGTATGTGGAAGTTAGGCCTGGTCAAAGTATAGTTGACTTTTCCTACAAAAACCCTAATTTAGTAACTCCTGATTCTTGATGATTCTGAGGTTTCCTTGATGAATCATGATCAACCCTTGATCAAATGATGAATTTCACCCCATGATCTTGATGTTGACCAAAAATCTTGAGGTTTGACTTTGTGTTGACCACAGTTGACTTTTTTGACTAAGTTAACTGATTCTCAATCCATTGGCCAATTGAACTTCTCCTGAATCGAACTGATGGCCAATCTTCCACTCCTAGGTACTCAGGGACCCAAGGAAAACCATGGAATCAAGTCTTGCCCAAAAAATCAGAAATAAACTGACTTTATAGCAAACCCTAGTTTTGGTACCCTCAGTCTAGGAGGAAATAGCACAGTCTCCAAATTCAAATTCCTCTGAATATGACGTGTATCCTATCCAACAAAGATAAGATATGCCATTTGTTGATGATAAAAACCCAAAGAGCTTGCCCATTGGAGCAATAAACCCAAGAATCTCAAAACCCTAATTCATGCACTGGTTAGGAGGGAGTAATCCACTTGAGATCCCTTGCCACCTGTGAACCCTTGATGATGTGATGGACCAAATATGACCTTCCTGGATTGCCTCAGGCACCTTGACCCCATGCTAATGGTATGCATACATGATAATGAAATGAAACATAAGCCAGTTAGTAAAAAGTAAGGAGGGCAAATTTTGGGGTGCAACAGCTGCCCCTATTCAATCAACTTGGTCCTGAGTGGTATGATAGCAACGGCTCTCAGACATTCCAGGATACACGGGGATTGAATACTGAAAGAACCCCAGAAATTTGCTAGTGATGAGAACAACGAGACGGAGCGTGCTGGAAAAAGGGAATATGACCTCAATCATGTCCACAAGAAAACGAATACGACCTTAATCGCCCACAAAGGAAAACTGACCTGAATCACTCCCACAAATAAAATACGACTACGACCTCAATCGCACCCACAAAACGAATACAACCTCAATTATACCCGCAAAGGAAGACTGACCTCAATCACTCCCACAAATAAAATAAGAATACGACCTCAATCGCACCCACAAAACGAATACAACCTCAATTATACCCGCAAAGGAAGACTGACCTCAATCACTCCCACAAATAAAGTACGAATACGACCTCAATCGCACCCACAAAACGAATACAACCTTAATTACACCCGCAAAGAAAGACTGACCTCAATCACTCCCACAAATAAAATAAGAATACGACCACAATCGCACCCGCAAAACGAATACAACCTCAATTATACCCGCAAAGGGAGACTGACCTCAATCACTCCCACAAATAAAATAAGAATACGACCACAATCGCACCCACAAAACGAATACAACCTCAATTACACCCGCAAAGGAAGACTGACCTCAATCACTCCCACAAATAAAATAAGAATACGACCACAATCGCACCCGCAAAACGAATACAACCTCAATTATACCCGCAAAGGGAGACTGACCTCAATCACTCCCACAAATAAAATAAGAATACGACCACAATCGCACCCACAAAACGAATACAACCTCAATTATACCCGCAGAGGAAGACTGACCTCAATCACTCCCACAAATAAAATAAGAATACGACCACAATCGCACCCACAAATCGAATACAACCTCAATTATACCCGCGAAGGAAGACTGACCTCAATCACTCCCACAAATAAAATACGAATACGGCCTCAATCGTACCCACCAAAAGAATACAACCTCAATTATACCCGCGAAGGAAGACTGACCTCAATCACTCCCACAAATAAAATACGAATACGACCTCAATCGCACCCACAAAAAGAATACAACCTCAATTGCACCCGCAAAGGATAACCAACATAAAGTGGACTTTACTGGGGATAATGTGAAACAAAACTTTTGTTTTAAACCACCTCGTTTCAGAACCTACTGGTAAGATGACTCCGTTGGGGAAAAAGAAGTCTAAATAAAAGACTCTGTCGGGGAGTACAAATATGAGGAATGCGTCCCTCCAAAATCTCGTGAGTGATGCCCCCTCCTGCTGGCAAAGAAAGTATCAAACCTGGCTTATGCTTCGAATGCAAATGAAAATGCCATGTTTTTTAGGATGCGATGCAAATGCTTATGATATGCAAAGGGGTCCCTCCAGCAAAATAAATGCCGGAGAGGAAACACCAATTCAGCTGATGACAAAAATAAATTGTCCTCTGATCACTCCGACCGAATCTTTGGGTCAACAACTTCTGTTGGGGATGAAATTCCAAAAGAACATCTGCTCTACTGGGGATTATACGTAACTCTTTGAAAGGGGAGGCTACGGCCTGAATCAGAAGAGTGCCAGATATCACTTGGATTTAAAACCTGCTAGGGACGTCAACCCCTGTTGGACACACTGTTGCGAGGATCACTACCAAACTCTGCTTGGGGGAACGGTAAGTGCTGACATCCACCCTGCTAGCAGATTACATCAAGCTTACTTATCTGTTGAGGATTAGATTGCACCGTTGCTGCTGAGAAAAACATTTCCCGAAGCGTTCAGACTCTGTGGGGAAATATGTCTTAATCTGGAAAAAAATACTTCTCAAGTCTCTTGCTGGGGGAGGTCTGCTCTGCTGAGGAGAGTGCAATCTCAATGCTGGGGAGAGCAAGCTGCTGGGGAAGTATGATCCTGTTGCCCTGCAAGTCAAATAACAGCAAATAGAATACGCCACAACATGACCATCACCGTTAACGCCTAAGTAATTCTTACTGCTTTTTGTTATGCTCCGCAAAGCTCGAAGTTTTATATGTAATGTTTATCAAAGATATCGGACGTTTTTGCAAACAAAACAGTAACAGTAAAAGTAAAAGTAAAACAAACAATAGAAAGCTCTTTGAGTGAAATGAATATTTTATTGAGAGAAGTGGCCTGTAAATAGGCATTTATAATTGGAGGCAATTCCTAGAAAGAGGTAATTGCGTAAAAAACAAAAAGGAAAATACACATGTCGGCAATGTGGGGAACAGATATCCACCATGATTTGACTTAGCTATGACCCATATGACTTGCTTATCCACAAATGTCTTGACCTTCGAAGAGACTAACTGTACTGATTCCTTTCTTTCAGAACTTCCAGGTATCGAGGGTGTTCACAGATCGAACGCAGACAGTAGCCTTTCGCTTACAAATCCCTAACTTTTGCCTGGATCGCCCTTTTCGGGTTTTCAATCCACCGGGATACCCATTTTTGCCAAAGTCGCCTTTTCAGGTTTTCAACTTTGTGGGTTTACACATTTCTTTTACATTTTATCCCTAATTTTTGCCCGAACCTCTTCCTTTTCATGGTTCGCCGGGATGCCCTTTTTTGCCTGGACTTTCTTTTTACGTCCAGCGGGTCTCTTTCATGCGAAGTATTTTTTGACTACGTCTGCGTTCACAGGGGAAGTAAAATCTTCGCCATCCATAGTTAAAAGTAGTAAGGCTCCACCGGAGAAAACCTTTCTAACCACATACGGCCCTTCGTAGTTTGGAGTCCATTTGCCCCTGTGATCTGTCTGAGGAGGAATGATCCTTTTCAAAACCAATTCGCCTGTCTGAAAATTCCGAGGACGCACTTTCTGATCAAAGGCGTGCTTCATCCTGCTCTGATACAACCGACCATGTGTGATGGCTGCCAATCTCTTTTCTTCAATAAGGTTCAACTGATCCAATCTAGAACGCACCCATTCAGCTTCATCGAGCTTTACATCTGCCAAAACTCTCAGAGACGGAATCTCGACTTCCAAGGGTAAAACTGCTTCCATTCCATATACCAATGAGAAAGGGGTTGCCCCAGTTGACGTACGCACCGAGGTACGGTAACCATGTAGGGCGTAAGGTAACATCTCATGCCAGTCCTTATATGTTACCACCATCTTCTGCACAATCTTCTTGATATTCTTATTTGCCGCCTCAACTGCCCCATTCATCTTCGGACGATAGGGAGAAGAGTTGTGATGCTCGATCTTGAAACTCCGACATAGTTCCTCCATCATCTTGTTGTTCAAATTCGAGCCATTATCAGTAATGATTCTCTCTGGGACCCCATAACGACAGATGATGTCCTTCTTTATAAACCGAGCTACCACCTGCTTGGTGACGTTGGCGTACGAGGCTGCCTCCACCCACTTCGTGAAATAGTCAATGGCAACCAAAATGAAACGATGCCCATTGGAAGCAGTAGGCTCAATCTTTCCGATCATATCTATACCCCACATTGCAAACGGCTAAGGAGATGACAACACATTTAGAGGCGTAGGCGGTACGTGCATCTTATCTGCATAAATCTGACATTTATGGCACTTACGAGCGTACTTGAAACAATCTGACTCCATAGTCATCCAATAATATCCTGCCCTCAACAACTTCCTAGCCATGGTGTGACCACTGGAATGAGTACCAAAAGAACCCTCGTGGACTTCCTCCATCAATGAGCTTGCCTCGTGTTCATCAACACAACGTAGCAAGACCATATCGAAGTTCCTCTTATATAGCACATCATCCTTGTTCAGAAAGAAATTTCCTGCCAACCTCCTCAGAGTTTTCTTATCTTTGGTGGAGGCACCCTCTGGATATTCTTGCCTCTTCAGAAAGATCTTAATATCATGATACCACGGTTTGCCATCTGACACATCTTCAATTGCAAACACAAAAGCTGGTCTGTCCAGACGCATGATTCTGATCGAAGGTGTTTAATTCCAACGGTTCACCTTATACATGGATGCCAATGTCGCCAACGCATCAGCCATCTGATTCTCAGCTCGGGGCACATGATGAAAGTCCACCCTATCAAAGAACGGTAACAACCTTCTGGCATAGTTGTTATAAGGTACCAAATTTGCCTGACCAGTCTCCCATTCTCCTGTAATCTGATTAACTACCAACGCGGAATCACCATAGACATCGAGGTTCTTAATTCTCAAATCAATTGCCTCCTCTAACCCCATAATGCATGCTGTAACGCCCCGAATTTAATTAATTAGTTAATTAAATTAGTGAAGGGTTTTATTATTGGATTTAGACGAAGTTTGAGAATTAATCGAGTAATTGGGTGTTATCGGTATTATTTTAAGAGGCTAATTGGTTTGATATGTCGATCGGAATTATTAAGTTAAAGTCGGATTAATAGTCGGTTAATCGAAAAATTAATAAGTTGATTATGCTGAAGGAGTAATATTAGTAATAATATTATTATTTATTTGGGTTAGTTGTGGTGTGGTATGTGGCAATGTGGAGGTGTGGATTAGTTGGCCCATTAAATCAAATAATAGTATTATTAGTTATTATTAGATTATTTGGAAAATAAAAGAAAAGAAGTAGCAGTAAGGTGAGAAAAGGAAGTTACGGAAGTAGCAAAGCGAGGGTTTTGGAAGCACCGGCGGTTGGAGAGGAGAGAACACGAGAAATTGCCGGAAAAAGTTCTAGTTTTCGACCGGAGATTCGAGCGGCCATCAATTAAGGTAAGGGTGGGTTCGACTATTATAAACGGGATTATGATAATTTTTATGTGGGATTTAGGTTACATGAATTTGCTATAAATCCTGTGTTTGTGATGAATTTGTGATTCTGCGAATATCTTGGGTCTATCGCGAAACTAGGTTGTTCTGTGCATTATTGTTGCTCGCGGTGTGTGATTGTGAGGATTTACATTTAATTTCCATGTAATATATTTGATGTAATATATTTGGTGAATTGAAGTTGTTTTATCAGAAAGGAAAAGAATAGGAATTGGAGGCGGGGGCCTCAAAGTAATGGAAAAGAATAGGAATTGGAGGCGGGGGCCTCAAAGTAATGGAGGTGAGCACCCCCATTTAATTAAAGGATGGAGGCGAGGGCCTCCAAGTATTGAGGTAGGCACCTCCTTTTATGCTTTCGTTTTATGATATTTGCTGGCACGTATACATATATATTGAACCATTTTACAATATGTAGATATATATAATATTAATTATGATAGTAATAATGGTTAATGGATAATTTAGTAACAGAGTTGTTGGTATTTGTATCTAACAGAGTAATTAGTAGCAGCATACGATTACTAGAGATAAAACAGTTAATTAATTTCAGTATGGGTATATAGCAGTAGCAGAATCAATTAGCAGTATGTGTGGTTATTTTGTAGTAGCAGAGGTCTGGTATACAATTGATATACTCATATAAGTAGCAGAATTAATATTTGTAGCAGGTTTGGTTAAATGGCAGAAGAAACTCAAATAGCAGCATATTGAAGTTAGCAGTATAGTAGATAACAGAGTGTTGTAAATAAATAGCAGGAACACAACGTAGTATTAGCAGCAGATTTTAAGGAAGTAGCAGACCTTGGTATTATAAAGCAGTCTTGGAATGTGTTGACAGCAAAGGTTAAGTAGCAGAAAAATAAACTGGACGCAGAATTGGGACAGAAGACAGTGCCGAGAGCAAAATTAAGCGGTATATTTAGTTGCCCGGAATAGAATGAAAATTTATGGGAAGGTTTGTAATAATTAGTAGGTAGTGTGGTTGATTTATTTTGTTGAAAAAATGCTGGGAGTTGAAAACAGTAGGAATTTTAGTCGCCCGGTAGAATTAAGCGGAAAAATTAGTTGTCCGAAATTTAACGAAAATTGTCGAGGTAGTTCGTAATAATTAGTAGGTGATTTTAGTCGGTTTGTTTTGTTGAATTAAGTTGAACGCGTGGAATTGCAGGTACAGTTGGATAAGTTGTATTGTCCCGATTTACGGGCGAAGTATTTAAGTTGCAGGTCTTATGACCAATGTTGTTGAGTTGTGTTGTTGTTGATTAAGTTGTAGGTCGAATGACCAATGTTGTTTGAGTTGTGTTGTTATTGATTAAGTTGTAGGTCGAATGACCAATGTTGTTTGAGTTATGTTGTTGTTGATTAAGTTGTAGGTCGAATGACCAATGTTGGATTAAGTTGATGCTATTGATGCATGTTTGAGTTGTTGTTTTCGTTGTTGCTGTTCTGGTTGTTCTTGTTGATGATGTAGTTGATTGTATGCCTTTGATAATTGTCGCATACATTGCATTCATGAGTCGGGGCTGTATGCTCGCACCACGTTAGCCTTGATGGCATTGATTAAGTTGGCCTTGATGGCATTGATTAAGTTGGCCTTGATGGCACCACGTTGAAGGCTTATACCTTGTTGAAATGCCTCGATAACCTGGCATATGTTTAAGTTGGGAGTTTTACTCCTATGGTACCACATGCATGTGCATAGTTGTGTCACATTTTGAGTCGTTGTGAAGTTGCTGTTGTTCTTGATTCGTTGTTGTTGTGAAGTTGCCGTTGTGGTGAAGTTGTTGTTGTTGTGAAGTTGTTGCTTGTTATAAGTTGTTATTGCTATGTCTTGTTGCTTGATATAAATTACTAATGTCGTGAGCTGTAGTTATATATGTTGTTTTTACTATAATTTGCATCTTTTATATAAGTTGTTGGTATATGTTGTTATTTGTTGTCAATACAAGTTGGGGTTGCTATTAAGTTGTTTATTTCTAGTTGTTGCATGACTGTTGTATGAAGCGGTGAAATTCGTATGATCCTAATCTAGTACATTAATTATCATATTTTGTTTATAATATTCGATATCTCACCCCTTCTGTAATGATGTTACCTATTATGGGTAACTGAGCAGGTACTCAAGAATAGCTGCAGAAGTTGAGGTATAATGGGAAGTCTTAGATGCTGTTAGCTCGAGTTGGTCTTGCTCTGATACGTAGCACTCGGGGGGACGTTTTGTTTATGTTGTTGTTTCTAATTATTGTTACTACTAATTGTTGAATAGTATAAATTGAACAATGTTTAGTTGAATAAAGTTGTTGACTGGTTTATGATTTAAAAGTTGTGACAACTGATTAAAGATATGAATGAAGTTTAAGTTGAATTTAGTTTTCCGAATGCTATGTATCCATGTTGAATGAATTACATATTTTATGTTGTTGGTTAAGTCGCAAATTTGACATCTCATCCGTTTTACGTTTAAAAATTTTGCACTCTGATTTTTTTTAATAAACGTTGGGTAGAACATGGGGTGTTACATCAGTGGTATCAGAGCAGGTCGGTCTGTCCGGCCAATGTTGTATAATGTTGTTTCTTCCTTAGTACTCGACATGTGTGTGGAACACTGTCGGTGCTTGTTTGTTAGTAGTTTCTAGTAGTTGTCTACAAGGTTGGTTTGAATTAAGTGGGGGAGAAGTTTGCTCCCGTACGTGTTGTTGGTATGTAGAAGTTGTTTCAAGGTGATGTTGCTTGCAAGAGTGCATATGTTGGAGCGATGTTATTGTGGACCGGCGAGAGTTTGGACTCGCGAATCCGTATCAGTCAAGTTGGAGATGTGCGTAGAGTTTGGACGGTGAATCAAAGATGATTGAAATTAAGGAATTATTCCGAATGGAATGATAAGTTGGTGGATTAATTCGGTAAGTTGTATATCCTGGGTATAGTTGGATTAAAGTTGAGTGATTTCGTAGTTGGTCGAAAAGGAGGATGTTGGTAGATCTTGGAAGCAAGAGAGGGAAATGGAACTTATGTTCATCAACCTCAAATCCTGGTTTTGCGATTTTGGAGCAGCTGTCAGTAAACGAGGTATAACTTTTGACTCGTGATTCGGATGGAAGCGGTTCTGGACTTTTTGGAAAGCTTACGAAATTCCCTACAGTTTGCATATAAGATTTGCCTTCAGAAAGTTTGTGAGGAGGGAGAAAAGTACGTTTTAATGTTTGGGTCTGATGCTGATTTTTGGAAAATTCTGCATACGGAAATTCTGGACCAGTCCCGTTGTGTAGCTGATAACTTTTTACTCGTAAGTCGGATTTACGCGATTCTTGAAGTTCTGAAATCTACACAAAATTCTCTTCATTTTGGAATATGATTTTGTGATTGAGAGATCTGTATTGAAGGAGATATATATGGTTGAAGTTGAGCGACATTTGCTGAAAAAAATTTGGAAGGATGAAAACAAGTGTGGAATATTATTAAGAATAAAGTGTTGGTATTTGTAAGATGTGACTGTATCGGAGAATGCTTGGAGATGCAACTTATGTTGAATGAGGATGATTAAGACGATGATGCTAAGTAAAGGTAATGTTGAGAGAAATGCAAAAGTTGATTTGTGTTGCTAAGAATTTTCACCTTGGTTGAACGTTGTAATTGGAGCAAACTGAATTGGATCGTTCTCAATGTTGTAGCGACTTCGGTATTGGAAAAATATTTAAAGTCGTGTTGTACTATGAACGTGCATAAGAGGATGCGTAATGGATTTTGAACGTTTTTGTATCGTTGACGAAGTTGAAACAAAAGAAACTAAGAGTGGCATTGGTAAGCCTTAGAAAGTTGGCGGAGCATTATGCTTACGGACTTTGGGCACAAGTTGAAGTACGCTATTGTGTTGGGTACTGATGATTTATTTCACCGTTATGGTTGTCGGCTGTCTATTGACAAATTGAGGAACTGATCACCCTTAATCTATTGTTGATAGTAGACGGGATCATAATTGATGGATAGATGTGTCGTGCCAACTAGTATAGTATGTACGTTGAATTGGTCGAAGTCAAGCCAAGTGCTTGAAGGTTGTTTGTTTTGCTGATACAAGTTCATATGTTAGAATATTAGTTGAATTTAAGGATGACAGCACGAAGCTGTGTTTGATTGATGAGTAGTATGGAGACTCACAGTCGAGTTCTAGATAACTTGAGTCGTTGTTTGTGATGAAGCGAATGGCTAGTATGCCTTAAGGTGTATGTATGGAGTATGAAGCGTATCTTCCATATTTGTTTGGATGAGTTGGAACTGGTGTTTGTTGCGAGTGTTTTGAGCTGTTGTAAAATCAGAGGAAGAACGCGTAGAATATTTGAAGGTTGAGTTGTGATTATTAAAAGAAGTTAAATTATAAGTTGATTTGTAAAAGTGGAGTTTTGGTTGGTAAAGATGATTGATCTTGTTGAATTTAAGTGGACTCAGGTGTCAAATGTTGTTGTAATGTTGTTATGCGCCTAAGGTGATTTTGGGAACTATGTTGATAAAAGATAGTAAAGTTGTAATTTATGTGTGGTGTTAACGGGGAGATCCCGAAGAGTTAAGTCGAAAGCCTTGGTATTATGTCGATTTTGATGATTGGAAGTTGGAGGTCAACTGAGTAGAGTTAGTACCTTGAAAGTAATCAGAGTGCGCAGCGAACGCGTAGTGTATTGCGGTTGTTCAGACGTGAATTATACCGATGTTGATATTTGGTTATGTTGATGTTGTGTTTAAGTTGGTATTCTTAAGTTGTTGTGTTCTGGTTCTTAAACCGGTAAATTCTTAAGTTGGTTACTTCTTGTGTTGCGATGTTAGTTGTCAGTTGCATCACTTGGGTAGTATTCGCGTTGTTGTCACCGTTGAGGTTAAGAACCATTGTTTGTGTTATACGTGGGTTTCCTTCAGAGTGTGGAGATAAGGATCATATATGTGTTTTGGTGTTGTTTACGTTGCTGCGGTAATGATGCGATGTTGTATAGTCGAGTATAGGCAAGTGAAGGTTGTTACTATGTTGTAAGGTGATTGTTTCAAGGTATTATTAAAATGGTTGGCGAATAGTAACGATCATGATGTAAGAGTAATTGAAGTATCAGAGTATACGTATTGGGTTTAAACCGTGATTGAGTTGTTGTTAAATCGAAAGATTAAAATACGAATGTTGTGTTAAGGATGGTTGTGTCGGATAGATTTTCGAGGACGAAAATGTCCTAAGTGGGGGAGAGTTGTAACGCCCCGAATTTAATTAATTAGTTAATTAAATTAGTGAAGGGTTTTATTATTGGATTTAGACGAAGTTTGAGAATTAATCGAGTAATTGGGTGTTATCGGTATTATTTTAAGAGGCTAATTGGTTTGATATGTCGATCGGAATTATTAAGTTAAAGTCGGATTAATAGTCGGTTAATCGAAAAATTAATAAGTTGATTATGTTGAAGGAGTAATATTAGTAATAATATTATTATTTATTTGGGTTAGTTGTGGTGTGGTATGTGGCAATGTGGAGGTGTGGATTAGTTGGCCCATTAAATCAAATAATAGTATTATTAGTTATTATTAGATTATTTGGAAAATAAAAGAAAAGAAGTAGCAGTAAGGTGAGAAAAGGAAGTTACGGAAGTAGCAAAGCGAGGGTTTTGGAAGCACCGGCGGTTGGAGAGGAGAGAACACGAGAAATTGCCGAAAAAAGTTCTAGTTTTCGACCGGAGATTCGAGCGGCCATCAATTAAGGTAAGGGTGGGTTCGACTATTATAAACGGGATTATGATAATTTTTATGTGGGATTTAGGTTACATGAATTTGCTATAAATCCTGTGTTTGTGATGAATTTGTGATTCTGCGAATATCTTGGGTCTATCGCGAAACTAGGTTGTTCTGTGCATTATTGTTGCTCGCGGTGTGTGATTGTGAGGATTTACATTTAATTTCCATGTAATATATTTGATGTAATATATTTGGTGAATTGAAGTTGTTTTATCAGAAAGGAAAAGAATAGGAATTGGAGGCGGGGGCCTCAAAGTAATGGAAAAGAATAGGAATTGGAGGCGGGGGCCTCAAAGTAATGGAGGTGAGCACCCCCATTTAATTAAAGGATGGAGGCGAGGGCCTCCAAGTATTGAGGTGGGCGCCTCCTTTTATGCTTTCCTTTTATGATATTTGCTGGCACGTATACATATATATTGAACCATTTTACAATATGTAGATATATATAATATTAATTATGATAGTAATAATGGTTAATGGATAATTTAGTAACAGAGTTGTTGGTATTTGAATCTAATAGAGTAATTAGTAGCAGCATACGATTACTAGAGATAAAACAGTTAATTAATTTCAGTATGGGTATATAGCAGTAGCAGAATCAATTAGCAGTATGTGTGGTTATTTTGTAGTAGCAAATAGCAGGTTCGATGATTAAGTTGCAGAGGTCTGGTATACAATTGATATACTCATATAAGTAACAGAATTAATATTTGTAGCAGGTTTGGTTAAATGGCAGAAGAAACTCAAATAGCAGCATATTGAAGTTAGCAGTATAGTAGATAACAGAGTGTTGTAAATAAATAGCAGGAACACAACGTAGTATTAGCAGCAAATTTTAAGGAAGTAGCAGACCTTGGTATTATAAAGCAGTCTTGGAATGTGTTGACAGCAAAGGTTAAGTAGCAGAAAAATAAACTGGCCGCAGAATTGGGACAGAAGACAGTGCCGAGAGCAAAATTAAGCGGTATATTTAGTTGCCCGGAATCGAATGAAAATTTATGGGAAGGTTTGTAATAATTAGTAGGTAGTGTGGTTGATTTATTTTGTTGAAAAAATGCTAGGAGTTGAAAACAGTAGGAATTTTAGTCGCCCGGTAGAATTAAGCGGAAAAATTAGTTGTCCGGAATTTAACGAAAATTGTCGAGGTAGTTCGTAATAATTAGTAGGTGATTTTAGTCGGTTTATTTTGTTGAATTAAGTTGAACGCGTGGAATTGCAGGTACAGTTGGATAAGTTGTATTGTCCCGATTTACGGGCGAAGTATTTAAGTTGCAGGTCTTATGACCAATGTTGTTGAGTTGTGTTGTTGTTGATTAAGTTGTAGGTCGAATGACCAATGTTGTTTGAGTTGTGTTGTTGTTGATTAAGTTGTAGGTCGAATGACCAATGTTGTTTGAGTTGTGTTGTTGTTGATTAAGTTGTAGGTCGAATGACCAATGTTGGATTAAGTTGATGCTATTGATGCATGTTTGAGTTGTTGTTTTCGTTGTTGCTGTTCTGGTTGTTCTTGTTGATGATGTAGTTGATTGTATGCCTTTGATAATTGTCGCATACATTGCATTCATGAGTCGGGGCTGTATGCTCACACCACGTTGGCCTTGATGGCATTGATTAAGTTGGCCTTGATGGCATTGGTTAAGTTGGCCTTGATGGCACCACGTTGAAGGCTTATGCCTTGTTGAAATGCCTCGATAACCTGGCATATGTTTAAGTTGGGAGTTTTACTCCGATGGTACCACATGCATGTGCATAGTTGTGTCACATTTTGAGTCGTTGTGAAGTTGTTGTTGTTCTTGATTTGTTGTTGTTGTGAAGTTGTCGTTGTGGTGAAGTTGCCGTTGTTGTGAAGTTGTTGCTTGTTATAAGTTGTTATTGCTATGTCTTGTTGCTTGATATAAATTACTAATGTCGTGAGCTGTTATTATATATGTTGTTCTTACTATAATTTGCATCTTTTATATAAGTTGTTGGTATATGTTGTTATTTGTTGTCAATACAAGTTGGGGTTGCTATTAAGTTGTTTATTTCTAGTTGTTGCATGACTGTTGTATGAAGCGGTGAAATTCGTATGATCCTAATCTAGTACATTAATTATCATATTTTGTTTATAATATTCGATATCTCACCCCTTCTGTAATGATGTTACCTATTATGGGTAACTGAGCAGGTACTCAAGAATAGCTGCAGAAGTTGAGGTATAATGGGAAGTCTTAGATGCTGTTAGCTCGAGTTGGTCTTGCTCTGATACGTAGCACTCGGGGGGACGTTTTGTTTATGTTGTTGTTTCTAATTGTTGTTACTACTAATTGTTGAATAGTATAAATTGAACAATGTTTAGTTGAATAAAGTTGTTGACTGGTTTATGATTTAAAAGTTGTGACAACTGATTAAAGATATGAATGAAGTTTAAGTTGAATTTAGTTTTCCGAATGCTATGTATCCATGTTGAATGATATATAGATTTTATGTTGTTGGTTAAGTCGCAAATGTGGCATCTCATCCGTTTTACGTTTAAAAATTTTGCACTCTGATTTTTTTTAATAAACGTTGGGTAGAACATGGGGTGTTACACATGCTTCATATTCCGCCTCGTTGTTGGTACACACGAATGCTAACTGGGCAGTGAAAGGTATATGGGAACCCTTCGGAGTTGTAATAATTTCCCCGATTCCATTACCATATGAGTTGACAGCCCCATCAAAAATCATCTTCCACTGTGATCCAATCTCAGGTCCTTCGTCGGGCAGAGGCTCTTCACAATCCTTCATTTTCAGAAACATAAAATGCTCGTCCGGAAACTTAAACTTTATAGGCTGATAATCCCCGACCGGCTGTTCAGCAAGGTATTCTGACAGAACACTCCCCTTAATGTCCTTCTGAGAAACATACTGAATATCGTACTCTGTCAAAACCATCTGCCAACGGGCTATCCTTCCAGAAAGTGCTTGCTTCTCAAACACATACTTAATCGGATCCATCTTCGAAATCAACAAGGTTGTGTGATTTAACATATAGTGCCTTAGGCGCTTGGCTGCCCAAGCGAGTGCACAACATGTCTTTTCCAGCATAGAATATCTTGATTCGCAATCAGTGAATTTCTTACTCAGGTAGTAAATGGCATGTTCTTTCTTACCTGTCTCGTCGTGTTGACCGAGCACACAACCCATCGAATTCTCAAGAACCGTAAGGTACATAATCAACAGTCTCCCAGACACCGGAGGCATAAGGACTGGAGGCTCCTGCAAATACGTCTTTATCCTTTCAAACGCCTCTCTACAATTTTCATTCCATCGGACCTCTTGATCTTTTCTCAATAACTTGAAAATAGGTTCACATGTAGCTGTCAAATGAGAGATAAACCTGGCAATGTAATTCAACCTCCCCAAGAAACCCCGAACCTCTTTCTCTGTCCTTGGCTCAGGCATCTCCTGTATGGCTCTTATCTTTGCAGGATCAACCTCTATACCTCTTTCACTAACAATGAATCCCAGCAACTTACCAGACCTCACGCCGAAAGTGCACTTGTTCGGATTCAATCTCAATCTGAACTTCCTCAACCTTTCAAACAACTTCTGAAGGTTCACCAAGTGTTCTTCCTCTGTCTGTGACTTCGCAATCATGTCATCAACATAGACTTCAATCTCCTTGTGAATCATATCATGAAAGAGAGTCACCATCGCCCACTGGTAGGTTGCCCCGGCATTCTTCAATCCAAAGGGCATTACCTTGTAGCAAAATGTTCCCCACGGTGTTATGAATGTAGTTTTCTCCATGTCCTCTGGGGCCATTTTGATTTGGTTATACCCAGAGAAGCCGTCCATGAAGGAAAACACAGAATATTGAGCAGTATTGTCCACTAACACATCAATGTGGGGGAGCGGGAAATCATCCTTCGGGCTCGCCCTATTTAAATCTCGGTAATCAACACACATCCTGACCTTCCCATCCTTCTTAGGTACAGGTACGATATTAGCAACCCACGGAGAATAATTTGTCACAGCAAGAAATCCGGCGTCCAACTGTTTCTGAACCTCTTCCTTGATTTTGACAGACATCTCTAGTTTAGTCCTTCTCAATTTCTGCTAGACTGGAGTACAACCCTCTTTAAGCGGTAACCGATGTGAAACAATGTCAGTGTCAAGCCCAAGCATGTCTTGGTAAGACCAGGCGAAGATATCCACATACTCTCGAAGTAACTCAACCAATCTCCTCTTAACAATGTCTTCCAAAGCAGCCCCAACCTTTACTTCTCGTTTGACGTCCTCGGTTCCCAGATTAACAGTCTCAACTTCCTCCTGATGAGGTAGAATAACCCTCTCCTCCTGTTTCAGTAACCTGGCTAATTCTTCTGGTAAGTCACAGTCTTCGTCAGCCTCTTCTTCGGCTTGATAGATGGGATTATCAAAGTCATATCGAGCCATAGCTAGGTCATGGGTGTAATCTGAACAAAGGAACCTGCATGATGGATGTTTTATGTTCATTATGAGTGCAACAAACAAGAAAACACATTGCCATTTTGATGTGGGTTAATGCAAAAAAGTAAAAATAGAAAGACAGGGATCAAAATATTTGAATGAAAAACGTCCTTTATTGATGATAAAAATAGCAAATAAACATCCAAGCCCTACAAATAAGTATCACTACGTTTTGGGCAGAACGTAGGACTCAACATAACAGAAAACAAAAGTAAATTACTCCGGGCGCGTCACTTGGATGACTTTCTCGGAGGACCAGTTGTCTAAACTCTGACCAGGAATGCAGGGACGAATCCATCCATCCATATCACAATCACTATCTCCTTCATCCTCAATGGCATTGACTCTGTCGAAGAACACGCCGGCACTGGTGAAACGGACTGGACCATAGAACTTGGGAGGCTCTTCAGCACGTCTAGGTGGCTTGTACCCTAGCCCATAGGTATCCTGCTTCTTTTGAACATCAATAACACTGCCCCACTTCTGAGAACCACCAGCTTCAACTATAGCACGCGCCTCTCTGAAAGAGGATATTGGAACTTCTGGTTGTCTGATAATTTCTGGTTGGGCAACCACCTCAGGCTGACTAACTGCCTTTGGGGGTTCTCCGGGAATCTTCACAGCTTCAAAGGCTTGGCACAAAGTTTCCAGTACTTCACCATCCACCTCTACATACTTGAAGGTTGATAGGTGACTCACCATGATATCTTCTTCACCACAAACAGTCACGACGTGTCCATCCACCATATATTTCAATTTCTGGTGCAGCGTAGAAGTTACTGCCCCAGCACCATGGATCCAAGGGCGATCCAACAAACAACTATAGGCAGGCTGAATATCCATAATGTAAAAGGTGGTGTTGAAAATCTCAGGACCCACCTTGATCGGCAAGACTAACTCCCCAAAAACTGACCTCTTGGAGCCATCAAAAGCACGTACCACTAAGTCACTTGGCGTACAAATCAACCCACGAGTATCCAACTTCATCAAAGCCTTCTTTGGTAACACATTCAAGGATGACCCAGTATCAACTAACACATGCGACATCAAAGAACCACGGCATTCCACTGAAATATGCAGAGCATTGTTGTGATTCCTCCCAGCCGGAGTCAGATCTAAATCGGTGAAACCCAAACCATTACCAGCATTCACATGAGCCACAACCCCTTCTAACTGATTGACAGATATTTCTTGTGGTACATAAGCCATATTCAGAACCTTCAGTAGTGCATTTCGGTGTGCCTCAGAGCATAACAGTAAGGATAGAATGGAAATCTTCGATGGGGTTTGGTGAAGTTGATCAACAATCTTGTAATCACTTTTTCTGATCAACCTCATAAACTCTTCTACGTCTTCTGAGAAAGTATCCCCACCTGGTTTTGTCATAGAATTATTAGCCTCCTGCCTCTGTATAGACTCATCCAATACTTGTTTGCCTCTGTTTTGACTTGAACTACCAGCCTGATTCTCTGACGGAATAAAAACTCTACCACTCCTAGTGATAGCCCCAGCTTCAACAAGATTTCCAACCCCTGTATTCACAACTGATGTGTCTTCCAATTCATGCTTCTTACCATTAACAAACACCTCGGCCCCATAGTTCCATGGGATGGCCTTGGTGGTCTCATACGGGACTGGTCCAGGAACAGTGATAGTGACCGGTGCTGGTCTCGCCGGCGATGATATAGTTATTGTCTTGAATGGAATTGTTATCGTGGCAACATCAATCCCTCTGTCAGTAACATTACTCTGCTTGCAACCTCTGTCAAACTGTAATACCCCTTCGCTGATCATTCTTTGAATACCTGCTTTCAATAAATCGCAACCGCCAGATTGCGACACACATCCTACGCAACCTTCATCACAACCTGGGAATACCCCCCTTTTAACAGTTTTTCCTTCACCACACCCAAGGGAGTTTGGACTTCGTTCACGTCTGAGATCAGGCTCAAGTCTTCACAGTCTTCGATAATAGCATTGATCTTCGGCCCACCGTGATTCGGCATCGGGTTCTGATTCACATTTGGAACATCATTGGAGAAATTGATGGCTTTTGAATCCACCAAATCTTGTACCTGATGCTTAAAAGCTTTACAGTTTTCAATATTATGTCCGGGTGCCCCAGAATGAAACTCACAGTGGGCGTTGGCGTCATAACCAGGAGGCGGATTACCAGTAGGGGGAGCCAGTGTTCTTGTCTGAACCATCTTTAGATTTAACAAATGCTGGAATAGTTGAGCGTAGGACATAGGTGGAGTGTCAAAATGCCTATTCTGCTTAGTCAGAGGCTGAGGAGTCTGATTCTGTTGCTGAGATGCTGCAGGCTGCTGAGGTGTTGCTGGGATGGTCACAGAAGCCACCTGCTGGTTGTAGTTCTTACCACTATATGATGATACAGAGTTTGTATCACCCTCCTTCTTCTTATAGTTATTGGTATAAGGCTTCTTACCTCCTCCAGATGAGGATCCATCACCGCCTGATATTTTCCCCGCCTTAATTCCACTTTCCACCATCTCTCCTACCAAGATCAAATCAGCAAACTTTCCAGACATGCACGGAACCAATTTTTCAAAGTAATGACCCTGCAGTGTGGCCATAAACATAGTTATCATTTCCCGTTCCAACATGGGGGGCTGAACCCTTGCCGCCAGTTCACGCCACCTCTGGGCGTACTCCTTGAAACTCTCATTATTTTTCTGCGACAAACTCTGTAACTGTGTTCTGTTAGGAGCCATATCAGTGTTATATTGGTAATGTCTGATAAATGCCCCTGCCAGATCTCTCCAACTACGCACATCCTTCCTTTCCAGTTGCATGTACCACTCCAGGGATGCCCCAGATAGGCTATCCTGGAAGCAGTGCATCATCAGCTTTTCATTCTTTGCATGCGCGACCATCTTATTCGCGTATGCTCTGACATGGGTCCTTGGACAAGACATACCATTATATTTCTCGAAAGTGGGAGTCTGAAACTTGTGCGGGATCACAACGCCTGGAACCAGTCCCAAATCCTCTAGATCCATTCCCACAGAATCCTGATTCATAACACCCTTCAGTTGTTCCTCAATCAACCTGATCCTCTGATCATTGTCAGCCTGGGGACCAGCATCCCCATCTGGCAAAGAAAATGCATCATCTTGAACATCATCATACTGACGGCCATGGTTTGCGCCAGCACCAATACCTCATCCCCCGGCCTTAGGAGTCACAACACTTTCTACTCCGCCCGGAGGAATCACAACACCAGAAGCAGGAACACCTCCGCCCGTAAGACCATTCTGACCATCATCAGTAACACCAGTCTGAAGTCCTCCATGAAGGACACCATCATTATCAACCCTCGCAATCAGTGGCTGAACGAGAGTTCTCAACTGTTCTTGTCCCTGAGCAACCCCTTGCATCAATTCCATGAATTGGTTCATGCGAGTCCGCATCTCAATGATCTCATTCTGTAGCTGATCCATGAGTCTTTTCCGATTTTGCTTAGTAGGATACCGGTGAATACGTTGATCTGCAATTCTGAGATGAGAACAAAATAAGAATACCGGAGATAAACACCTGTCATGCAAAATGATTATGCAAAATGATTATGAATATGCAAATGCAAATGGACGTGTTTGAAAATTCATAGGGCGATCCACCCCTTGATTCTGATTTAATAACAAGATATAATGGAACTTCTGCTCATATATTAAGAAAACCAGAGAAAAGCCAAATGCCAACAATCACAAATCC
Source organism: Lathyrus tuberosus (assembly GCA_022829125.1). Taxonomy (NCBI): domain Eukaryota; kingdom Viridiplantae; phylum Streptophyta; class Magnoliopsida; order Fabales; family Fabaceae; genus Lathyrus; species Lathyrus tuberosus. The sequence goes on from JALAZF010000063.1 coordinate 4,436,682, forward strand.
GAGATAACGGGTCTGAATATAGGTCCCAACCAACAAGCCTGGTGGTGATCCACATATAATGAAAGAAAACAGAAAACTATGGCATATCATCAAAGTTCACAAGTGTCAATCCCCCTCATCCATTATGTTTTCTGCACCAGTCTTGAATCTCCTTGAACAGCTTTCTGGTATCGGGATGCTTCGGCCTCTGAATTAGCCCTTGAATGAGAAGGTCTCTCCTGTGTATGATCCCATCCAAGTATCGGCAATGTAGCTCTCAAGCGTCTTCTCCAGTAGCACCATCTATGCTAGGACCCTCATGTCTAGGTTTCTTTACTTCAGCTTGGACTTTCAGTTCTTCCACGGAGGCTATTGCTTCCTTGAGTCGACCTTCGACTACTTGTCTCCTGAATATCCCTGATAAGATCTCGGCGTCTTTCTTCTTGAGCGTCGACTTCAACTGATCAATCTTAGCTATGTAGTCATCTTCCTTTCTTTTATTCTCAGCCATGGTAGTTTCTTGGTGATCATTGAACCTGTGAATCTTTAACAAAGCCTTGCCTAATTCCTCCTCCTTGGACCTGAGAACGCTACTGATACCATCCAAAGCTTGTTTCATTCTTTCCCTGGACGCAACCATGTCAGCAAGCTCTTTTTCTGCTTTAGCAAGGAGCTCTGTCTTTAACTTGGCGGTATGAACAGCTTCGCCCCGCTCATGCTTCCATTGATAAATCTCTCTCTTTAGCTCACTATTTTCTTCCCGCAACCTTTCCTTTTCAGCCCATAATGTGTTATACTTCTCCAACTCAACGGTGGTAGGAGGCTCGATCACCAAAGGATACAGAGGTGGTTCCACCAGGAATAGGAGAAGCTCCTCTTCTGCTCTCTTCTTAATCCACTCTTTATACGGATGGAAAGCCCGATTGTTACTTTTCCCGAATGGAATCTTACCCTTCTTAGTCACCTGTTTCCAAGCATTCACAACTTTCCTTATCAACCCTTGATCCTCAATACCATTGAAGAATAAGGATTCTCGGACATCTCGCTCTTCGGGTGGATTCTTCAAAGGATAGCCAAACTGTCTGATAGCTAGGGAGGGATTATAGTTAATTCCACCTCTCCTCCCTATCAAGGGAACATTAGGAAATTCTCCGCATTTGCAAATAATCTCCATTCCTAGCAAGTCACGATTAATCCAAACGATGTTATCGACAGTCAAGCCCATAACCCTCTTAGACCACTTCAGAGAATCTTTCGTATCAACGAAAGCGCCAGATTCAGGGAGACGACTCAAAAACCAAGTAGCTAAGAGCGGCGCACAGCAGCTCACAGTTTTCCCACGCCTATTCTCATTCTTATAGTGAATTGAATGGTACACATCTCCTAGCAAGGTAGGTATAGGATTCTTCGACATAAAGATCCTGACGGTGTGCATATCCACCAGATCAGGAATATTCGGAAACAAAACAATCCCATAGATACACACAGCCAGAATAGCTTGGAAAGCAGTCCAGTTCTTCTCTTGGACATGTATGCAAGCCTGATCGAACAAGAACTTCAATAGGAAACCCTTAACTCCTTATTTTTCTGTAATATTACTGTTAAGAACAGGCTCACTAATGTGAAGAGCAACAGCCATATCTTTTATACCGGGGTGTTCTTCAGAAAAGAAAACTATATCATGACTAATAGGAATTCCCAAAATAAATGAGAACTCCTCCAACGTCGGAGCCAAGATGTAGTCCGGGAAAGTGAAGCAACGCAGAGGCGGGTCGTAAAACTGAAGAAGTGTGTGAATGGCATCCTTCTCATACTGGGAGATATTATAGACAAATTTTAGAAGTCTTCCATACCTTCCACTGAACTCTGTACGAACTCTGGAACAAGCCATATTAATCAATTTGTGAATCAGTGTCAAAGTCGGCTCTGGGAATGAATAGGCAACAGTCTTCTTTCTCTGAACATCCATACTGAAGTAACCTCAGAAAACCGGAATCAAGAGTAAGATGCAAGCCCTGAAAAATGTCAAACACGTCAGAATGCAAGAAAAATGATATGCTCATGCAAACATGGGGTCAAGGCACACTGCTGGATGTGTTGTGCTGTTAGCTGAACGAGAAACCAGAAAACCAGAACTCTGAACCACTGAGGAACCCACATAATCAGACATTGATGAGAAATCCAGAATAAGGGTAGGTTGAAGGTCTCGGTTACCTGCAAACCTGCAAACACCCATCCCCTCTCACGTGTAGGTACTAGGATGTTCAGTATCCCGGACTCTCAGGTCGAGAAATGATGATACGTTCACCATTTCTGGTTTGGCATCATCATCAATCGAGGAGGCCTCAACTGATTCTCCAAGGCGGAAGGTCATCAGCTTTGGCACTGAGGTCGAGAAACAATAGTACGGTGGAGAAATGACTCATGTAAGGATACCTTAGCAATTCGTAGGGACTACCATCACTTTTCCGTAGGGTCATCGAGGGACAAGATCATTTTTTGTAGGCAACTTGAAGGGTCATCGAGGGACTATGATCTTTATATCGAAGGGACTGTGATGATATTATTCGTAAGCGTCTTTTGCTAAAGTATCTTTACGTTCGAGGGGCATTCATTCCTCGGGGTACAGTACTAAAGTCAATCGAGGAGTGCCTCCGCTGATTCTCTTCAAAACGTAGGGGCCGTCCTATGCGAGTTCCAAAGCGGGCCCTCGGGTGCGAATGGGTTTGCCACGAGACGTGGTCTGCCACTGTCACCACTAAAGAGGGATGTTTCCACTAAGGTCCTCAATGATCGGTCACCAGAGTCGACAGCTCTCTAGATCAACACCCCAACATGCGCAAGACACACACGTTAGAATGCGTCCCAAGATGGCCTCGTCTGGTTGTGAATTTCGTGAACACACAAACGTACCAAGCGGGCACGTAGGTCCCACTACTTTCCACTCTAGTCCTAGGGTATTCTCAAGCCTTGGTATTGGGCTTAGCTCTCAAACCCACCCAACCTGCAAAACAAAGACAGCCAGCACAGCACAGTAGTATGACAGTAATAGAAAATGAAATGCAGAAAATGCGGTAAAAAAAAATAAAAATAAAAATACAACACTTAAAGCAAATCAAAACCAAACACCCAAAAAGAACAAAGACAAGCAAGCGTTAGGACTGACTCGCTTAGGGAAAGACCAGCATAGGTCAACCAGGATCCCCAGCAAAGTCGCCAGCTGTCGCTCCCAGGATTTTCATCCAGGTACAAACGCGAGAGTGGCGCGGAAAAAACAGAGTCGTCAGCCGTGTAAATTTATCCCACGAGAGGGAAAGGGAACACTGCATAAACCTTAGGAAGAGGGAAAGGAATGGTCATCGCAACCATAACCTGGGTTCGGGAGTCGGTTACGCGAGGGGAAGGTGCTAGCACCCCACGCGTCCATCGTACTCGATGGGATCCACTCTTGTTGTCTAATCTAAGGGTAAGTCATACTATCGTCTAGGGCTGTGCTAAAACGGGAGGGGAAGACAAAGACAGACTCGGTAGGACGTCGACGTCCTAGGCCTACGTACCCCCTTTGTGCAATGGGGAATTCAGAGTCAACGTAGTTCGGACCAAGTTCTTTTTGTGTTTTTTATGAGCGACGTTAAGCTCGCGTCCGGCAGTTAGGGTCGGTGCCTGTTTGCGTCTCAGACGGAGGGTAACGTGCCCTTTTTGAAAATAGCCTTTAGTTTTGACGATCCCGAAGGACAAAAAGGTTTGAGGTTGGTTGGTGTTTTTTAGGACAGAAGTGGCTTAAGTTAGTTCCTAAGTTGCATTGCACCAAAGTCTAGGGCACAGGGGCGAATACTTAACGCATCGTCCCAAGACAGGACGCTCGCTAAGCACTCTAGAAAGATGAGAGGAAGCCCCTCATTTCTCATTCCCCATACTTAAGGCTCGTGTGCAATACACCTTATTCTTATTAAGTGTTTTAAAGACATTTTGAGATGAGAAGAGAGAAGACACAAGGGTAACTCTAAGGGGAACTAAGAGTCCTAATGTTATCATGCATGGATGACCCTAAGGTTAGTGAGGTTTGAAGATAACCTAAATCCTAAAGGAAGAAGATAGGAGAGAAAAAGGTAAGGGTGACCATGGATACTTATCCATACCCTTAAAGGACTTACCTTAGTCCCTGTATAAAAAGTTAGTAAGAAACAGACGTGAATAAGAGAAACGAGGTACATAAAAATCAAGCAATGGCAAACAATAATGAGAACCATCCAATCATGAACTTAGAAATCAAAGGAACACCCCTAAAGCAAATGGCACAAGTGCCTTTCAAACAAGGTAATCATATAAGGTCAAAGATGTGCACACAAGAGAACCTCAAAAGAAAGCAAATCAAATAATTAGCAAAGTGATTCCTAAAATTCCCAAATTAATCATTAAAGTTCCTCAACCAGAGGCAAACAACATATAAAAGGTCCCTGCAAAAATCCAAAATGTTAGCCATTCAAATAATCACACAAAGCTCAAGTAATGGATAGGGTTCAATGTGCCAAAGAGAATGGCCTAAATGCAACATGAAAAATATTTAAAAAATGAAAGGAAAATATTTTTAAGCAATTTGGAATGTTGATGAATGAATGCAAAAAGAACGGATCAAAAATGTTTTATAGATGAAGAGAAATAAAATGAAGAAGTTTATGTATGCATGAGATGTGTAATGCAAAAAGAAAATAGATCAAACAATTCATTTAAATGATAAGAATAAAATAAAAATAAAAAATAAAATTTGTAAAAATTTTATAAATTAACAAAGATGAAGCATGAATTTTTTAGGATTTTTTAGATGCAATTTACTATTTTAAAAATTAAAATATGAAAATGTTATGAATAAAATAAAATAAAATAGAAAATAGAATGGGGGGTGCGAACAGTAAGGAAAATGCATTGAGAATGGAATTGGGCCGGAGACGGGGAGGTGCCAATAGCAGTCCATGCACGTTTGATCCATCAGAAAAAATGAAAAAATTAACAAAAACCTGGGGGTGCGTTAAGTACAAAAACGAACTGGGAATGAATATTGGGCTGGCAGGGGGTGGTGTTAATAGCAAGGCCCGCCCGCTGGTTGATCAGAAAAAAACAAAAATGGAGGAAGTTACCGTGGGCAAGCCATGTACCATGCGCGTGACTCTTTTAATGCGTTGGCCGCTTGCTGTTCGCACGATTCATCAAACGGCTCATGTTTGGTCAACAAGGATGAAAAGTAAACAAAATAAAAAATCTAACTGGAGGAGCATGGTAATACTCGTGGGTGAATAAACATGGGATTATAAAATAAAAATCAGAAAAAAAAAATAAACAAAAACCACATGGCGCAATCTGAAGCGTTGGATTCAGGGATCGGACGGTTGTGGTGTCGTCTTCCTCCCCCAAGCCCTCGCCGGACTGGTTCGCCGGCCACCACCACCGGAGCTAGGGCTCCGCCTCCTTCTCCGGTAACCTGTAACAAAATGGCACCAAAATACATGCACGAGCACACTTTCCCACCCAGATTTTCACGAGGATCACGATTATGCCATCAAAAACAACAAAAAACTAACACATGGTGAAATACAAAGAGAAAAAAGTTAGGGTACGAAACTTTACATGATCATAGCAAGCCATACATACATCCATAATTAAAAATAATTATATCAGAATGATCAGTGCGTGTCACACAATCTTATGCATATCAAAAAAAAGAGTTTCGTGATCATGCAAAAAATGGATAACCTGAGATGGCACGGTCTGATTTCTTGCTTTTTGCTGCAAATGGAGGTTGATATGCACTCTATAGATTACCAAGAGAAGCTTTGTGGAAGAAGTTTGAAGAATCTCCTTGTGGATCGTGAGTTTTTTGTGAGGAATCCCTTTTTAGGGTTTTTGTGAGTTCTTCCAACTGCACGTGTGTATCCTTCAACCCTAGCATGAATTGGCTTATAAAGACTAGGGTTTTCTTTTCTGATGGTGAGTTAGGCCTGAATAATCCATGGTTAATTATTTTTGAATTATTTCATTTATTATTGGATTTTAACTAAATAAATCCAATAAAAAATAAAATAAAATGAAGAAAAACCAAATATATGCTCTTTGGGTCGTGTATGGCTTTATGTTTATGTTTGGTTTAAGACACTTATGGCCCATTTGTCAAAATTTGGACTTTAGGCATAGTTTGCTTTGTGCACCTCCTCAAAATTGCCCAACTTTGACTAAGCATAACTCCTCCAATTTTTAGCTCCTCAATGCAAATTAATACTTTTTAGAAACCTCAAGATGTCCTCTAACCAAAATTTTTGGTCCCATGTTAATTTGATCTTCCATGTTCAAGTTATGAGCTTTTGAACAAGGTTGACTTTTGTTGACTTTCAAAATGACCTATAATGTCTTGGCTCATATCTCCCAAATGAAGCATTTCTGGACTTAGCTTGTGAGACACAAAGTTGTAGGGAATTAAATTTCCTTCAAGATGGACTTTGGTTAAGGAATTTTTGATGAGGTATGTGGAAGTTAGGCCTGGTCAAAGTACAGTTGACTTTTCCTACAAAAACCCTAATTTAGTAACTCCTGATTCTTGATGATTCTGAGGTTTCCTTGATGAATCATGATCAACCCTTGATCAAATGATGAATTTCACCCCATGATCTTGATGTTGACCAAAAATCTTGAGGTTTGACTTTGTGTTGACCACAGTTGACTTTTTTGACCAAGTTAACTGATTCTCAATCCATTGGCCAATTGAACTTCTCCTGAATCGAACTGATGGCCAATCTTCCACTCCTAGGTACTCAGGGACCCAAGGAAAACCATGGAATCAAGTCTTGCCCAAAAAATCAGAAATAAACTGACTTTATAGCAAACCCTAGTTTTGGTACCCTCAGTCTAGGAGGAAATAACACAGTCTCCAAATTCAAATTCCTCTGAATATGACGTGTATCCTCTCCAACAAAGATAAGATATGTCATTTGTTGATGATAAAAACCCAAAGAGCTTGCCCATTGGAGCAATAAACCCAAGAATCTCAAAACCCTAATTCATGCACTGGTTAGGAGAGAGTAATCCACTTGAGATCCCTTGCCACCTGTGAACCCTTGATGATGTGATGGACCAGATATGACCTTCCTGGATTGCCTCAGGCACCTTGACCCCATGCTAATGGTATGCATACATGATAATGAAATGAAACATAAGCCAGTTAGTAAAAAGTAAGGAGGGCAAATTTTGGGGTGCAACAACCCCTCAAAGGGATGGACCAGCAAGAGGTCAATTTGTCCCCAGCAGAGTCGCCACTTTTCTGTAGCAGCAAAATCGTGAGTGTAAGCTATTGATTAACTTAACTCGAAAAGCAAGAGTCGCCACCGCACTTTTATTTTATCCAAAAAGGAAAGGAAAAAGAGCGAACAAAACCTACACAAGCTCTACAACAAGAACAAGTGAAGAGAAACTGGAAAGGGGGTTGGTTACGCAATGGGAATGTGTTAGCACCCAAAACGTCTATAGTACTCTATAGGAACCCTTTGAAATATCTACCGCTTTTTGGTCTGAAAATGTTTGCTTGAAAAGTGATTGAGGAGATGAGAAGAGAAATTGTTTTTAAGATTTTTGTGATTGGTGAGACTTGTCGCCTAATGCCTACGTACCCACGATGTGCAATGTAGGATCAAAACCCCGTAGTTCGTGGTACAAAGAATGAAAATTGTTTGTTTCGGTTGTTTTTTAATGTAAAGACAAGTCGTCATTTCCAAGCGAATAATTCCGCTTAAAGAAATGAATCATGTCTAAACTTATGAAAAAGTTTAAAGGAAAAAGTGCACGAGGGCACAAAAAAGAGTTTGATGAGTTTGATGTTTTTTAAGTTTTTTGAAAAAGATGTCAATATGCTTATGTAGTTTAGCATTTGTTAAGAAATGAAAGGAAAAGAGTAAAATCACTTGACAAAGTCAAGGTTTGTTTATGAAAGAGATTCAAGTTTTGAAAGCAAGAAGGTTTTGAAAAAGAGAGAAAGTTTTGAAAATTGAAGAATGGGGAGGAGAAGAAGTGACTATCCTAAAGCATAAAGTAAAAGCTAAGGATAAGAAACATCTAACCACAAAAGTAAGCTTCGAAGTCTTCGAACCACAATTCCAAAGCAAAGGGAAAAGGTCCTACTTCTAAGTCCAAGGTTCCAAGAATTGCATTGGATGTCCAAGGTCTAGGTGCAAAGCTCCATGTCCATTGCATAGGATAGTAACCATAGTCCAAGATTAGAAGCACAAGTTTTTTAGAGGTTTTCGCCTTTATTAATGTTTTTGGTCCAAGTGGACAAAGAGAAAAAGGCATAAGCATAAACATGTGTCCAACGGACAAAGGAAAAATTGCGGAAGCATAAACATGATATGAAATGATAAAAATGGAGCATAAAAGTAAAAGAGATAAGGAGCGAGAAGGAATTGTAAAGAAGTTAGTACAATAGTATTGTTAGTAAGTTAGTGATTAGTTGTTAGAGTTAGTGATCAATAATAATTGAATAATTGCACTTAGGTCAAGATTAATGAAAACTCATTAGAGGATTGATAAAACTAAAGCCTCCTAACAATAAGTTTCATAAGTTTTGAACCAAAAGACAAATAATCAACTATTCTTGATAGTTTTCCGATGCGGGACAAATATTGCGCTATGTTAAGCAATCTCCGAGTAATTTACGGAGTAATTACCCTACAATGAGGCCGGTCAATAGCTCTTTGTGCTAATGCATGCTAGATGAAAGATATGTAAATCGTCATCCGAAAGCAATACCGCACGAAAAGAAAAATGGTAACGATCTAGTCTTGATCGAAATTCAACAAAGGAATTCCAAGATCAATTAGACTTTCATCGATCAAAAAGAAAAAGAATTAAGATTAAGAGAAGTGGATCTAACATTTATGATCCACCAACAACCAACAAAAATGTCAAAATTTCAAGAAAATAAAAGCAAAACTATTTTTAATGATTTTTCAAGAAAATGTTTAGCAAATCAAAATTCAAAGATCCATGACAATAGAAATCAGAAATTTAATAAACACAAGGAGAAGTTATAATGAAATATTTTGAAGAAAAATTAGAGAAAAATTTAAAAAAAAAAAGAAAAAAAAAAGAGAGGGAGGTGTAAGAAAAAAACAATGGTGATGGTGAGTAAATTCCTAGGCCCACACGGCCCAAACATTTGAAAAGAAAATTAAAAGAAATAAAAATAAAATAAAAAAGAAGATATAAAAAAGAATAAAGAAGAATCAGAAAAAATTATTTCATCTTCTTCTTCTTTAAAAGCGCCGCGTTACTGTTCAACCTCCATGCTAGAAGATTCAAGCTCAAACGAAATGGAACGGCGGGACACGGAAACAAGACGAAATGAATCGTTATCATGCGTAGATTCCACATATGCTTTCAATTTCATGAATGGTGCTTTGATATCTCAAATCGGAACCGCGAGAAATTCGACGAGAACTCCAAATTACCTTCAATTCAAGGTTCGTAACGTTCAAATTCTCCTCCTCCTTTTTTTCGATTCTTATTGTTGCGGATTTGGATGAATGATGTTGAGTGTTGTGTGTTGATGTTCACGTGAGCAGTTACTGGACGAATTGGAAGAAGCTTTGAAGGAAGGTCCGTATGAATGTTGATTTGAATAGTAATGATTTGAATCGGCTGGTTTGTTGTTGATTGGAGATTATGTGATGAATTGAAAGAAGGAATAGGAGATGATTGAAGGTTTGAATTGATGAAGGTGATGGAATTGAAGCTTGAGTTTGAATTTTGGCAGGGGTTTGAGGGCTTTCAAGCTTGAGAAATTGAAGAAGATGAGTGTTGTATTTATAGGGTGAGTGAATGAATTTCGTTTGCCATTTTCATCTCTTTCTCTGCGTTTTGATTCCATGAATTTTCTCTTCTTTTTTTTGCCTTGTTGCACCGCGTGATGCCGTTTTGTGATTTGCAACGAGAATTGAAATTGTTGCGTTTTGTGTTGTTTGTAGCAGCGTTTTGGTGATGGCTTGGAAGGGTAGTAGCAGAATTAACGGCTTATATGCTTCACACAGCTTTGGTGTTGTTTAGCAGCTGATGATGGGTGTGGTTCGCTACTTACAATGGCTTTAGTGGAAACTAGTAGCAGCATGAAAAAGGCTTGGAAAGTGGGTGTGTGGCTCTCACGGCTTGTGTGGGGCTTAAATTTGTGCAGCAGCTATGTGTGGCGTGAAGCTTGGGAATTGGAGCTTGGTAAACTGCAGCTGAAATTGGCAAGAGTTGGGCTGTGATTGTATGGGCCGTGTACATTTCACATCATCATTTCTTTTTCTCTTTTGTAATTTTATTTTTATCAGAAATGACTTGGAAAAAGAAATAAATGGTAACTTTATGGATAGTAGTCCGCAGATTTGTGTGGGCTAATTGGTGATGTGTAGTAGCTTCATGAAAAATTGTAGTGGCTCATGGACTTTGATACTTGCACTTCCAATTTTTTTTTTTTTTGGTTTGTGAGATGGACTTTAAATTGTGATGCTTATGAATTTTGAGGTTAAAATGGATAATGGATTTTGAAGAAAATGGATTAGGAAAAATATATGAAAATGGATTCTTATGATAATTTGGATAAGAAAAAAAAAAAGAAAATGGGGTAATGGATATATGGGTATGGTTGACAAAATGGATAAAAATTGAAAAACTAAAAAAAAAGGATTTTTATGGAAGTGGATAATTGAAAATATTGGATATGAAATTGGATATGTAATATGGATATTGGAAAAATGTGGGTATTTGGTTTAGGATGGCCTTGAAATGGATATATATGGATAGAAATGGTTTAGTAATGGATAACCAAAATGGAAATGGGTATGGATCATGGATAGTAAATCTTTATTTTTTAGCCAAAAACCAATCTTGATTTTTTTCACAAGCCTCTGATAAAATGAACACAGCCGATAAAACCAATCCTGAACCACTGAACAAACTATAATTGAAACAACGGCCATTTGAATCTGTCATCCTCTGAGTCTCTAATCACATGAGTCTTGAACCACTTTGAACAATTTCTGGGAAAATAAATCCACAGAGGAATACAGTTTGGACTGATGAACTCAGATGAACCTGATGAATATCACTACACAACAACTTGACAGTCACTGCTTGAGAAATAGCCCACTGAAACAGATAACTTGCACTTAAAGCAAATGCTCGATAGTTTGACCAAGATCAGGTCAAACATCCATCTGAACTGGATCATGAACAAACACACTTGATTTGAAATTATGCCCTTGCCTTTGACAAACCTGCACAACACACAGAGAGAGAAACAAGCAAACAGCAACATATTTTTGGTATTTTGGTTAGAGGTTAGCAAACATAGAAACAAGTAAGAATAATATACAGATGCTCAGGAGAAACAAAGATTGTGATCTTGCTTGCGGTATGAGATGCAAAATGAGAATGTGCGAAAATCTTAGGGGTAAAAGTTAGGGTTCAACACTTGGTACCAGGTACGAGTCCGGTGTCAATGGCTCCTTATCAGACGTCAGCTTCCGAGTTAGGAGAATTGAAGAAACAATTGGAAGAATTACTTGAAAAGAAGTTTGTTCTGCCAAGTGTTTCTCCATGGGGTGCTCCTGTGCTGTTAGTTAAGAAGAAGGATAATAGTATGAGGTTGCGCATGGATTGCAGGCAGTTGAATAAAGTGACTATCAAGAATAAATACCTAATCCGAGGATCGACGATTTGATGGATCAGTTAATAGGCACTTGTGTGTTTAGCAAGATTGATTTGAGGTCTGGTTATCATCAGATTTGTGTTAAGCCTGATGATATTCCGAAGACAGCTTTCGGGACGAGGTACAGTGATTATGAATACACTATGATGCCGTTTGGTGTATCCAATGCACCAGGTGTGTTCATGGAGTATATGAATCGGATTTTCTTTGTTGTGGTTTTCATTGATGATATTTTAATATACTCTAAATCTAAAGAAGAGCATGCTGAGCATTTGAGAACCTTGTTGCAAGTGTTAAAAGAGAAGAAGTTATATGTAAAGTTATCTAAATATGAGTTCTGGTTTAAAGAAGTGAGTTTTCTTGGCCATGGGATATCAAGTGGTGGAGTTGCTGTTGATCCTTCTAAGATTGATGTTGTGTTACAGTGAGAGACTCCAAAGTCTGCTACTGAGATACGAAGTTTCCTTGGGTTGGCAGGTTATTATTACAAGTTTATCGAAGGTTTTTCCAAGTTGGCATTACCTTTGACCCAGTTGACTCGGAAGGGTCAAGCTTATGTGTGGGATGTTGCATTTGAAAAGAGTTTTGTGGAATTGATGACCGCTCCGGTATTGATCTTGCCTAATCTGAATGAATCTTTTATGGTGTATTGTGGGTCTTGGTGGAGTGTTGATGCAAAATGGTCAAGTGGTTGCTTATGCTTCGAGACAATTGAGAGTGCATGAAAGGAATTATCCTACGCATGACTTAGAATTGGCAGATATGGTGTTCCTGTTGAAAATTTGGATACATTATCTTTTTGGCTCTAAATTTGAAGTGTTCAGTGATCATAAGACTTTGAAGTACTTATTTGATCAGAAGGAATTGAATATGAGGCAGAGGAGGTGGTTGGAATTATTGAAGGATTGTGATTTTGAGTTGAGTTACCATCCTGGTAAAGCAAATGTGGTGGCGGATGCAATGAGCAGAAAGTCATGGCATATGTCGATGCTTATGGTGAGGAAATTGGAATTAATCGAGCAATTCCGAGATCTGAGTTTGGTTTGTGAAGAGACTCCTGACAGTGTGAGGTTGAGTATGTTGAAGTTGACTAGTAGTATTCTGGAAGAAATTAGAGTGGGTCAGTAATCTGACTTGAGATTGGTTGAGCAGTCGACCTTGATTAACCAGGGTAACGGAGGTGAATTCCGGATTGATGAAAATGGTGTGATGAGGTTTAGAGATAGAGTGTGTGTTCCAGATGTTCCAGAAATTAAGAAGAGTATTCTTGAAGAGGGGCATCGAAGTAGATTGAGTATTCATCCCGGTGCTACGAAGATGTACCAGGATTTGCAGAAATTGTTTTGGTGGCCGGGTATGAAGAAGGATATTGCAGAGTTTGTTTATGCCTGTTTGACTTGTCAGAAGTCAAACATTGAACATTAGAAGCCTTCGGGTATGAGGCAACCGTTGAATATTCCAGAATGGAAATGGGATAGTATTTCCATGGATTTTGTGTCGGGATTTCTGAAGACTGTGAAGGGGAATGATTCAATTTGGGTGATTGTGGATAGATTAACTAAATCGGCTCATTTCTTACCAATGAAGATTAATCATTCTATGCAAAAGTTAGCTGAGATATATATTGAGGAAATTGATAAGTTGCATGGAATACCTTCGAGTATTGTGTCAGATAGAGACCCGAGATTTACGTCAAGGTTCTGGACAAGTTTGCAAGACGCTTTGGGTACTAAGTTGAAGATGAGTTCTGCATACCATCCGCAGACGGACGGTCAGACAGAGAGAACTATCCAGTCTTTGGAGGATTTGCTGAGGGCTTGTGTACTGGACCAAGGAGGATCTTGGGATAGCCATTTGTCGTTGATTGAGTTCACATGCAACAATAGTTTCCATGCTAGTATTAGGATGGCGCCGTATGAAGCTTTGTGTGGAAGAAGGTGTAAAACTCCATTGTGTTGGTATGAGTCAGGTAAGAGTGTTGTACTCGGACCTGAGATTGTGCAGGAGACGACTGAGAAGATTAAGATGATCCAAGAAAGGATGAGAGCTTCACAGATTCTTCAAAAGAGTTATCATGATAAGAGAAGGAAGGCACTTGAGTTCCAAGAGGGAGATCACGTGTTTTTGAGAGTTATGTCGGTGACTGGTGTGGGTTAAGCTTTGAAGTCTAGGAAGCTCACTCCACTTTTTGTTGGTCCATATCAGATTATGCAGAGGATAGGGGAGGTAGCCTATCGAATTGCTCTACCGTTGTTGCTTGCAAATTTACCTGATGTGTTTCATGTATCTCAGTTGAGGAAATATATTCCATATTCGTCGCATGTGATCCAAATAGATGACGTACAGGTGAGAGATAACCTGACTGTTAAAGCATTACCTGTACGGATTGATGGACAATAAATGAAACAACTGCGGGGTAAAGACATAGCTTTGGTGAAGGTGTTATGGGGTGGACCAGCTGGTGAGAGTTGGACTTGGGAACGTGAAGATCATATGAGGGAGTCGTATTCGACTCAGTTCCCTTCAGGTAATTTTTTAGGACGAAAATTATTTAAGTGGAGGAGAGTTGTAACACCCCAAAAAAATTAGAATATTTATTTAATTTAATTATTATAAATATTCGTGATTTTCAGTGAATTTCGGTGAAATATTTTGATGCATGATGATTTGTGTGTGGGGTATTGATGATGTTAAGAGGGTATTGAGGATATTTAGAAGTGCATGATTTATTAGAATGATTTTGATAATAATAATGGTGGAATAATGTGAATAATCTTATTTAAATTATTATTATTATTTTAAATAAAAGGAGTGGAAAACTAAGGGAAAGATGGTAATGTTGGGTGGAATAAGTGAGAACGAAGTTGGGAAATCATAATAGGGGTCCTAGGGGTATGTTGGACAAAAAGGAAAATAAGGAAGTGAGGAATTCATTCTGAACAATCGTGTTTTTGGAGAACGACTCTGAGGAAAGGAAAAGGAGGAAGTTAGGGCTCAGAGCAATTCCGGAAGCACTCAAGAGGAAGATCGAAATCGAATTATCTAAGGTATGGGAAGTATCTCTTGTCATTATAATCGGTATAAGGTTAGAGGTCTTAGGTAGTTGGAGTTTTGGGGGATTTTGGGAATATGATGAATTTTGTGATTTAGGAATGTGTAGGATGAGGGAAAATGATGTATATGTTGTCTGGTTTGATGTGTTGCAGTTATAGTATTGATTGCCTTGTGATTGATGTGTATTTTTGGACTGGGAAGTTTTGGATTCGCAAGGTAATTTGGGTCTGAACTGGTGCAGAATCGCAGCTGAGAAGTTGCAGGTTTGCACCTTTCGTCGGGCGAGCTTCCTGTGTCTTCGGGCGAAGCAATTTCTCCTCAACCTCGCCAGGCGAAAATAGAAGTGAGCGAAGGGTGAAAATGGGTGCTACTGGAAATTGTATAGGGGAGGGTTTTCGCCCCTGCTTCGCAGGACGAGCACCAGGCGAGCAGAAGCAGATGTTTTTATTTATTTATGTTGTTTTGTCTCTTTTTCCCGTGTTGTCTTGTCCTGTGTTGACCTTGTGTCGTGGGTAATTGATGTGCTGTGTATTATCGATTAAAACGTGATGAATTGTGAAGTATTATGATGAACAATGACGTATGTAAATGATGTTATGCTACGATGTTTTGAGGAATAATCATGAATGATGATGCAACCTTGACGATTCTATGATGGTGATTACTATGACGTTTGCATCATGCAGTCATAGCATATTTAGGACTTCGTTCCAGTGATGATGTTAGGACTTCGGTCCAGTGTTGGCTTCAATCCCATTGTGCGGATTGAAATGTGTATGATGTGCTCCAGTTCCAAAGGGGGAATTGATCTTATGGCGGGGATCTTTGGAGGGTGATGGCCCAGTGTCCATCAAAACGAATTGGTACCACATGCATGAGTCTATGTTGTTGCATTTCATTTTATGTGGCATTGCATAATCGTGATAAATGATGTTATTGATGATATGATTTTAAGTGACGTATGACGATGATGATTTGTTGATGCTTATTTGTTGATATTGTTGTACTTGTTTATCTTTTTTCTTATATCTTGTATAATGATTTGTGTTACTCACCCTGCCTGTTTGAATGTTGCCTCCACGTGGGTAACGTGCAGGTGATCGGGATTAACTCTTTTGGTGCGTGAAGATTAGATTCTGAGTGTTTCGGTTATTTGCGTTGATTAGAGGGTCTTGCTCTGATATGTAACATCAGGTCAGGACGTTGAGTCGAATCCTTATGTATTATTTTCTTGTTGACATCAAGACGCTATGAGTTTCTTGTTTTTTTTAGACCTTTTGAGTTATAAATTATGTTGAGATTTTGATTTTCCATTGCGTAGTAATTGATTGAATTTATGATGATAGATCTCGTGTTATGGAGTAGGACGTTATTATGATGTTTTATGACGAAATGTGGCACCCTTGTGGTGATGGACTCTGATATAATCATTTATTATCATCGTGAATCTTTTGGGGTAGAAGGGTGTTACAGTAAAGGTTTGTGATGGGGGAGGACCCATGAGAAGCGACGATTCAAGAAAGTCACATTGAATCCGAATCCATTTCGTACGTCAAAGTACAGTACAAGGATCCATGACCTGCTCCGAAATTCCTAGACGTAGGAGAGGACAGGAAAAGGGGATGCTTTGATGAGGTTTCCAGACTAGTGATTGTTTGAGTTGATGGACTCAAGGGGAATATTTCCATACATTGCAAATTGTGTGAACTCAAGTCTTATTCCATTTCTCTTTTGACTTGAGATAGAAATTTCTTAGAACCCTGTAGAGCCGAGTAAACCCATAAGATAGGGAAACTCACTGAGATTATTATCTTATCCCATTATTGTTGTTGTTTTTCAGGTATATTTTGCAGGTATGATTTACAAGTGGAGTTATGCTTGGATGTTTCAAGAGAAGCTTAGTTTTAGTTTTTCCGCTGTGTATTATTTTCTTGTACAATGAAGGATGTTGTACTTAGATCTTAGTTTTATTGTTTTAGCTAATTTCCATGTCTTGTACCATAGGTTTTTTTGTGTTATGTAAATGGTCAAGTATGTGAATTATGCCAATAGGCACTTATGATGGTGTCAGTACCAAATAAAACACGTGTATAGTATTATTCTAAATATATATTATACAGGATGTTACACATGAACTGGAGTATTCTTAGAAAAATATTTATTTTGAAAAGAATCAATGGGAGAAAAGTGGAGCTTGAAGAAATTCAAAATTCACAAATTAGTGACACACCTATTGAGGAACGAGTCCAGGAAAGCAAGAAGTCGTGGAAGAGCAACCTCCTCATGTAAAACAAGATCAGTGTAGGTCAGATAGGATACCTCACTAACCTAACAGAAATGAATATCTCATAATGATCAAGGTGATTTATTACTCATGGATCAAGATGATCATGTGAACTACCAAGAGGTCATCATGCAGTTTTTCAAGTTTGTATTATGCAGTTTTTGTCTTAATTCAATTAAACATACATCATGAATTAAATAATAATAGAGAAATAAAACATTTTCATTATGTTTTGTATAATTTGGATGTTTAATGTTGAGTATGCTTCAGAATCCGATGTTTGTAAGGTGAAACATTTATACTTTGATCATCCATAGTCATACAAATATGAATGATCGATTTATATATGATATAAATAATTCTGGTGTGATGTCAGTGTATTTTATATATTGATTTGTTTCCTCCATTCGATTAGTATAATGATTATTATACATTTGAATGATTAATGTTCATTCTGCTTGGTAATTCGACATTTGTATGGTGAATCAATGGTATTGTGATCACTCATATTGAATATTCAATCAACATGTTTTTATTGTATGAATGTGTTTCATTAGGCTTTATGACAATGCAAGAATTATGTTTCCATAAGTTATACGAATAGATTTTGTGAAGGTGCAAGAGTTGTGTCTTTAGAGTTTGCAAAACCATCAAGTATTTATACAAAATACGAATCTTATTCAAAAAGAATTATTCCTTTTGTATTTTCAAAAAGCATCAAGTTAAGCCTTTAGAATTTACAAAAAGCATCAAACTGAATGTGTCCACTGATCGAGCAGCGAAACCTCTAGCTAACTCAGTGTAGTGTAATCAATTGCAAAATTTTAATTTAAATTATTTAATTAATATAATTTAATAATAATCATAATAAAAGGGTGCTTATTGTTATGGGCTTAGTTTTCTTTTATTTTGTTTTGAGAATTTTAAATATGACATGTGTGTCGTGTCTTTCTCTCTACTCTCTATATGTAACTTGTTTTCTCATCTCATTCCCTTTATGTAAAATGAGTATTCTTTTATGTAATGTAATAAAAATATACAAAAAAACAAGATCAAATGGGGACAACCATGGAGTTTGACTTGAAGAAGCATAAATCATTTTAAATATTGTAGCTTATTAAGATTAGTATCAAATAATATAAGTTTTACCTACTATGAGGTGAAACTTCTATATTAGTTAGATGTGATGGAATAAATGTAATATCAAATTGCTACAACTTTGGGTTTAAATTATCTAAACTAATTATAAGAAGATTATATATGTTTAGAACCAAGAGTTAGGAACTATCCATATGATGGATTATAATAAGAAGTTATTCACACAATTGATAATATTCGTGAGTTCTATTGTGTACAATAAGGATTTCCTATCTAAATAAATGTTTTTGTATAATCAGTCTGCCAATGACTAAAAAAAAGGGAAATATGGATTCTGATCCACTAGAAAATCTTCCAAAGGGATTTTCCTAATCAAACGTTGAGGGTTATTTAGTTTGAGTAAAATAGTGGAAAAATATTTAATTAAATACCTAATTGAATATGCTTTTAATAATACTTATATCTTCACTGTTTTTGAAATGTAGATTATCATGTCAACAAACACTTCAAACAACATTTTTTGATTAATCTTTGACAAGGATAAATTGTCAAGAACTAAAACTTGAGGATTGTCCTCAAATATGAGAAAAAGTTGAATGTATTAGAAACACTTGTTACTAAAGGGGAGCCCATAAATTCTTCTCCTAAAGCTAAAAGAGATGCTTATAAGAAGCATTTTGATGACACATTAAAACTTACTGCCTTATGTTGGCTACCGTGAACTCTGAATTGTAAAAACAACTTGAGAACATGGTAGTGTTTGATATGATTGAACACCTAACGATGATATGTCAAGAGAAGTATAGGCATGAAAGGTTTTAAGTTTTCAAAGCCCTTTTTTCAAGGAAATCTAGTTTAGGAGCCCCTGTAGGTCCCTCGTGTACTAAAACTGATTTGGGGATATGGAGAACTTTGACAGATTAGGTATTCCCCTAAAGAAAGAGCTTGCGATTTATTTGATCCTACAATCGTTGTCGGAGATCTTCATTCAGTTTGTCCTTAATTTCAATATGAATGATATGGTTAAAAGTATGCCACAGCTGCTAAGCATGTTGAGAACTGCTAAGAAAAATCTAAAATTAAAAGTGAAGACAATTCTTATGATCAATAATGGAAAGAAGCCGAACAAAAGGTCTAACAAGAAGGGTAGTAAAGGAAAAAGAAAGAAAGTTGTCGTGCACAAACCTATTATTTGTGCTTTGAAACCTAACAAAGGTATAGCTAAGGAAAGCATCTACTTCTACTGTGGTAAGACTGGACATTGAAAGGGAAATTTCATAAAGTACTTGGAAGATAATAAGGATTGAGTGGAGATTTCATGTTTAGATATTTATGTTATAGAAATAAACTTATCTATTTCTACATCCTAGGTATTGAATACAGGATGTGATATTCATAGTTGTATTAATGTGTATGGGCTAAAAAAGATTAGAGAATTGAAAAAAATGTGAAGTTTATCTACGAGATGGTAATGGAGAAAAGGTTGTTGTTTTGGACATATGTATTTATGTATTGAATTTACTTAGTGGTTTATTAACTCACTTAGAGAACTGCTATTATGTACCTGCAATTAGCAGGAATATTATTTCCGTTTCTTATTTAGACAAGTTTAGTTTTCATTTATAATTTAGAGTAATTGTTGCTCTATTTATTCAATTGATATATTTTATGCTATTTCACAAATGAAAAAATGAATTATATGTTCTTGATCTTGAAATGTCGATTTATAATATTAATAGTGAAAGGATGAAATCTAACGAGTTAAATTTGACATACCTTTAATATTATCTCTTAGATAACATAAATAAGAAACGTATTCCAAACTCCATAAATATGGACTCTTGAACTGATTTGATTATGAAACAAATAAGACATGAAAATCTCGTTTTCCAAGAAAGACCATTTAACCACGGTTGAAAGAAGTATTCCATCATGGTTGGTTGTCTGTGGTAGCATTATGTGTGATAGTATGTTCCATCTTTACTACCACGAGGTGGTAGTCGTGGTAAAAATACAGTAGCGTATAACATATAATTATGGTTGTAGGATCCAACCATGGTAAAATATGGAGGTCGTGACTTTGATACCCAGAGTCAGCATTTTGAGAGATTTTTATATATTTCACAACAGTTGGTTGTCTCAACCGTAGTAAAAGAGTTAGCGTACAATATTTCACCACGGTTATAGCTTCCAACCACGGTGATATATTCACTTGTGTTTATTGTAACTTATGTGAAATGCTTATTTCACCAATTGCTCAATAAACATATAACTTTTCAATCTGATTTAGAAATTAATAATATAAAAATTTGAGTTGTTTTAGAAGTGCAAGTTGCACTGATTAATATTTTTTGAGTTTTCTACAACCCATTATCCGCATTTTGCTATTTGACAGTTAGAATTGGTTTCAATTCTTATAATTCTTCAACTAACACTTCTTTCACTACTAGTTTATTTTGTAAAGTATTAGTAACTTTTCAAAATGAACTTGTAAAAAGAGAAGTGTTGATTGAGGATTTAGAATTATTTAACCAAATTCTAACCATCAAAGAGCTAGATATAGATAAGTGGCTGAAGAAAGTTCATACATCAATGTAAGTTGGTGTTTTCTAACCTAACTTAATTTTTCATATTGCTATTTTCTAATTCAATTCGAAAGGTTATATATTCAATGAGAGATTGATAAAACACTCAAACCGCATACGATATAATAAATTCATCTTTTAGGATATGTTGGTTGAACGAAATGTATGTTGCAATGTACAAGTAATAACATTAATAATAACATAATAACATATTTATACATGCACATCATGGTATAACACAAACAAGAAAATTTATCAACATACCTCGACAACAACATTATCAACATCCTCAACAAAAACACCAAAATACTTCAACAAAAACACCAACATGCATAATAAAAAAACATCTACAATAACACAAACAACAATATGTATGTACAAAAAACCAAACTCACTTAACATAAACAACAACTTATTTAACAAAACAACAACATACTTCAACAATAACTTAAACATTTTACTTATCTCAACAAAAATAACAATATAAAACTAATAAAGTCATCTTAACAACAAGAAAAGAATAAACCCTGTGTTGGATGAAGACAAATATTTCATGTATATTTTGAATAAGAAAAACAATTCAAATAGTTTGAACAACAACATCATCATAACTCATAAAATGTATCACAAACGTACCTTTCAATGAAATATGCATGGATAATGAAGGCAAAGAAATGAGCTCCTTGTTTCATATTGCAAAGATTTGTGAAAATTTTCCTTAATTCATAATAGTTGGAGAAGTTATGTTGGAGTTTTGAGAGATTAGGAAAGGCGAGAGAAGTTCGGATTTCCTTTTAGTGTAGTTTGTTCGGAGTTGCTATAAGTTAGCTTTTATAGGTAATATATTTCACCACGGTTGATAAAACGAACCGTGGTGATATGTCATAATATTTAACCAGTTTGTTAGTATGGATCGTGGTGAGAAGTGTTTAATTTTTATTTAAAATTATAAATCAAAGGACATAACCTATATAAAATTACAGGTGTGGGAATTCAAAGTGTTTCACACATAACCTATCACCACGGTTGTTAGGTTTGATTGTGGTGAAATGTGTTTTAATAAATAAAAATCAAGACTTCTAAATATGAGTTATTACTTTGGTTGATTAAATGGGCGAAGTAATTCGGTTGATTAAATGGGCGAAGTAATATAATATTACGAAATCTAAATTTTGTAGTAGTGGATGACAAAATCCTCATTCATGAAAAAATGTGAAAGTGATAGTGATTTTTTGGCCCTCATGCATATTGGTGTACGTGGGCCACTAAACACACCATCTAGAGGAAGTTTCCAATATTTTATCACATTTACTTATGATTACAGTAGATGTGATTAAGAGTATTTAATGAAACACAAATCTAAATCCTTTGAAAAGTTTAAAGAATTCAAAAATGAAGTACAAAATCAACTAGGGAAGAATATTAAAATGCTTTGCCAGATTGAGGTGATGAATATTTAAGCCTAGAATTTGATGAGCATCTAAAAAAGTGTGGGATTATATCCCAACTTAATCCTCCTTGAACACCATAAAGGAATGGTGTATCTGAGAGAAGAAATTGAATCTTGTTAGATATGGTCTAATTCATGGTGAGTTATCTTGATCTTCCAAACTCTTTTTGTGGACATGCTCTATTGACAACAGCTTACACACTTAACCATGTTTCATCCAAAACAGTTTAGAAGACACCATATGAGATATGGAGTGGTAAGAGACCACATATGACTTACATAAAGGTTTTTAGTTGAAAATTTTATGTGAAACAAAAAATTTCAACAAAGCTTGAGCCTAAATATAGTCGTGGAAGAGAAACATGCTTATGTAAAACAAGACTAGTGTAGGTCAAACAGGATATGTTACTAACATGAGAGATATGGATATCTCATAATGATTAAAGTGATCTATTACTCGTAGATCAAAATGATCTTGTGAACTACCAAGAAGTCGAGTATAGTGTTGCCTGAAATGTAGCAAAAGAAGTTGTTTGTGTCAAGAAGTTCATTAATGAACTTTCCATTGTCTCTTACATTATGGATCATATTAATTTCTATTGTAATAACCATTGTGGCATCACATACGTTAAGGAACCTAGATCTCACCAACGATCCAAGCACATACTTAGACGATTTCGTCTCATTCAAGAGATAATTGGTGGAGGTGATGTAAAGGTATACAACGTACCGACACTTGACAATGTCGATGACCCACTAACAAAGCTTCTTACGCAACAAAAACATGATGGTCATATTAGATCTATGAGTATTGAGTGTATACCTGGTTTGCTCTAGTGCTAGTGGGAGATTGTTGATGTACACTTTAGAGGTCAATAGTTTCGTATTGAACATAGTACGCGGTGTATCCAATTATGAATTAATAAAAATGGCAATCTTTTGTTATATTTATTTTTTCAAAATAATAAAGTCACTTGAATAGCTAATTTGTTTAATAAAACATTAGATATAACTTAATCTTGCAATCTCATTAAACATAAGAACATTATGAAGTGTGATAACATTAAAACATTGAAACTATTTTGTGGATAATTTTATGATCACATCTCATGCAACATGAATAAAAAGTTATCAAATCTTCAAATAGACACATATGTATGAATATTAGAAATAGTATTTGTACATAATTGATCCACTCACACTGAGAATAGTTATGTATACCAACCACCCTTCAACTTGAAACAACTATGAACCCTAGATGTGCAATCAAATATTTTGTAAACAATCAAACATTGTCCTTAACATGATGACCATAAAGATGGTTAATAAGTACTCCATAAATCATGTTGAGGGACACAAGTGATTTAGATGAAATTTGTTTATCCAACTGCGTAAAAGAATAAATATCTAAAGGACAAAATATTAAAGATCGTCATAGTGAATTCATTGTTTTTTCAGGCTACTTGGTCTTCTTAATCTTCTACCATTGTCTATATTGATCTTACAAAAGAAAAAAGCAGTAAATCCCTAGATGTCAATCAGGTCAAGCAGACTGACATAAACCTACTTGTTGCTTGAGAATAAGTCAATGCTTATATCATACATAAAACTTCTTATTATACAGATATATAAAAGAGATGCAGTTTTATTTTCTATATATGGATGTTCTGAAACATTTTTTCTGCTATGAGGTGCAGAAAAAGATGGTGTCAATATGTTAAGTATCATCATCGATTTTCAAATATAATGGCAACATAACAAATAAAAGTAGCTAAATAAAATTTTCATTTATCTCTGATGGTACAACAAAAGTCAGTTTATATGTCATTAAATATACAGAATATATAAGACAGTAGTAAATTAATAACAATTGATATGCCAGATCAAACGTATACTAAGAGACTAGTTATTTTTATGCATTCTATGATTTAACATCTAAGCACAACTACATATTTATCATGCACCCTTCTCGCAAACGACAAAAGTGCACGGATCAATAGTGATGCTCTTTGTGCAATTATCAGTTTTATAAATACCAACTAGTCGATCAGCCAATTCAAACATATTGTTCCTTAGACTGCAACAACAATGAACATACCAAAGTAAGTATAAAAACTATTTAAGCAAAGATTTACTAACAAACTTGGAAAATACTTTCTTATAGTACCAAACCTACCTGATGATAATGAACTGAGCATCCTTAGTCCTATCTTTCACATAATGCCCCACGATAGATACATTTTTGAAGTCTGCCACAGACCAAATAACACATAGTTTAGTGTTATTGCAAACTCAACAATTACAACAAAAATAGTTTAGCTGCAAAGTTAATAGCAAGTACCAAGAGCTGCATCGATTTCATCCATTACATAAAGCGGCGTAGGCTTGTAATGATGAAGAGCAAATACAAGAGCCAACGAGCTAAGAGTCTGGAAAATAAATAACAAAAATACACCACTCGATATTAATAGGGAAAAAGATATTCGTTTGTGAATTATATAATGCATGAGTCGAGGTAAAAATCTAATGGAGAGGGAGAGAAGGAGACCTTTTCACCACCGGATAAGTTAGCAATATTTTTCCAGCTTTTCTTTGGTGGTCTGACACTGAACACAACACCTTCAGAGAACGGATCTAAAGAATCCACAAGCTCGAGTTCGGCGTCACCTCCAAGTGTAATCATCTGCAAACAATAAGAAAGATAATACGTACATGTCTTTGTAAGGAAGGGTGTCTGTGAGAGAGAGGGACGGGAGGGATTTCCAAACCTGATACATTTCTTTTAACTTTAATGATATGGCATTAAATCCTTCCATAAACTCATCCAATCTGAAATGAAAGATTCAGCTTACATTTATCCCAAATAGAAAACCATTAAACAAGTCAATGACAAAAATAAATAACATGCACACCTCTTCTTTCTCAAATCATCATATTGTTTCTTTATATCATCCCGCTCCTGAGTGACTGCATTAAGTTCTTCAACTCGTTCATTGTACAATGCTACCTTCTTACGGTACCTGATATCATAAATTCAGAAACACTTCAGTGCAACACCAAAAAGGAAGACAGTCGGGACTCGGGTTAACAAATTGGAAAAAGCCATACTCTGCAATTGAATCAAGATTCGGACTCATCTCTTTCAGTTGTGCTTCAAGCAATGCGACTGTTTCACATGCTTTTTTCAGGTCACAATCAGCATTGAGATGTTCTTCGGCCAACGTAACCTGTAGCTTTTCATGATCCACTAAATCCTTTTGAATTCTGCATCCAATTTACCTTATAAGAATTTCAGAATAGTGAAGAATGTATTCCCAAACAAATATTAAATGACGTACTGCTCAAGATGCTTGATAACAGCAGCTTGCAACTCATCTAGTCTTTTCCTGTAACCTTTCCCCTTTATTTCCAATTCTTTGTATGCTTTCTTCATGTCTTTTAATTTAAAGTCGGCATCAACCTGCAAAATAAAGACTACAATGAGAAAACTCAAATTTCAAGAGAAATGAAAAATGAACACCCAACAAGTACCTCAGAAGCACGCATTTCATCAACTGCTTTTTTCATCTTATCGTGTTCAGATTTTGCTTCCTCTAAGACATCCCGGTGTTGGTCAATCATCTACATGGTAATAGTGCAAACAATAAATGATCATTCAACCACCTCTGTTTTCTATATACAACTAGGAATTCTTTTTGTTTTGGTAAAATGAATAGGTATATTCTACTATCCACTTTAGTCAATTGAATTATGTACGGACATTATCTACATAACCAAACAAGGAAAAGAACCTCTTGTGTTTTCTTATAATTCTCTTGAACCGCAATCGCTTTCAGCTCTATTTCTTTGAAGACTCCTTTTAACCTTTCCGTCTCCTTGGTTAACTTATCTTTCTCCTTTCTTGACTCCTCTATCCCCTTAGTCAACTTCTTCATCATCTTTTGTCCTGTCTCTATTTGGACATTATGACGGTTAATCTCAGAGCTGGCCTTGTCAATATCCTAGTAAATGGGTACCATTAGTATAGACATAGTATTATATTGAACAGAAAGCTCTTCTCAATATTCAGGATACTTACAGACTGAATCTTCTGAACCTTCAACTTCTGAGATTTTAATCTTTCACCTCCAGAATTCTCTATATTCTTCTGAAGTTCTGAAACCTAAAAATGGTGGATAAGTTTGGCAAGTAACTTACGTTAAATAAATATATAGCCTTTGTCAACTGCATATACTGCTAGATATCAAACGAAAAGATAAAGATGACAAGCAAGACCAGTCAAGAAGTACAAAACTTCCGAAGAAGTTAAGTTACAGACATAAGGAACGTCAAAACCAACCTTTTCCTTCAGCTTTTTTGATCCACCTGTAAGTCTACTAATCTCTTTTTCTTCTGCAGAAATAATCTTCTTCAACTCTTTCAACCTATCAAGCTCGTCCTTTTGTGGCACTGATGCAGCTTCAAGGGATCCAAGTTGTTTTTCAATATCAACACGTTGCACTTGCAAACTTTCAAGCTGTAGCAGAAGGGGAACACAACTCAATGCCTGGCACCAATAACTCCATAAAAATACTTTTCTAGACTCGGAATAAGCATTACCTCCTGCTCACTTTTACGCAGCTCCATTTCCAAAGCTGCAATAGTTTTTTCTGCAACCTGATATCGCTTCACAGCATCGATCATTCTTTGGTGAATTGCTTTCAATTTATCGGTCAATCCAGACAGTTCCTTCTCAGCACTTGCAAGGGCTTTATCAGACACATTTGGATCTCGAACAGACGTGCCCATCTTCCCACTCTTGGGCTTACCACCCCCACCACTCATTGTCCCAGATTTTTCAAAAAGTGCACCATCAAGAGTAACAACTCGTCGAAACTCAACGTTTCCGCCATATGCTATCCGCGTTGCCTAAAATTTACAGGCGTGAAAAAAAAGGTTGCTATTTAATTGCTTCCTTTTCTGATACAAACATTAGCAAATTAACTGTACCAGGCCAAAGTATTATATTTTAAATAAAATAAATGAGTTTTACAATGTAAGAAGCAAAAGTTAAAAATAAATGTATAACAAATCTTGAATTTAAAATCAGATCAGAGTTTTCTGCTAGGGAGGTAGAACTGACCTGGTCAAGATCATTAGCAACAACTGTGTTTCTAAGTACTGCAAAGAAAGCAAGTTTCATTCTTTCATCTGGAATCTTCACTAAATCAAAAAGGCGGTCAACCCCCTCTGGAGGGCTTACACTCTTTTTCATCATTGGAAGATGTTCAACTTGCTTCTCCTGAAAAACAAATAAAAAAATGATATTCTAATAAAAAAATATTGAAAAACAAATTAGACAGCCACCGGTATATTGCATCCAATTCAAGAAAATCAAAAGTATTTATTTTATAAAACAAAAATCCATACAAGCAGGTTTGCTTTCAATGTTTCCCTACATGAATTGAAATGGCTTCTAGTAGACCTAAAAACCTATTAAACAATTGTTATCACAAGTATTTCTTTCAATATAACTAGTTCAAAACTGCCAAAATCAACTATTCAGTAAATTTGCCAAAATCGACTATTCATATTATAGAAGATCTAATGCTATATCAAGGAACAATTCACCAAAAAGTAAGCTGATTTAGCACCACTGGACAAAATGGTTTCATACATCTGATAACTTTGATTTTCCCAGCCAAGGACCGAGGAATACATTTTATTAATTTGCCAAACCAACCAACATGTGCTGCAACACAGGAATGTACACTATATATTGATAAATAATTCTACTAAGTAAAAATAGTTGAAGTAGGTTGTGAAGGTATATAAGCAGATTGAACTATTGAAGTAAAAAACCAATTAAAGTAGAAGTATCCTATGACAGCAACTTTTATGTGGAGCTGGAACTTGAAAATTAATGTTAAAAACACACGAAATAGAAAATAGATACAGAATCAATCCAGCCATGTCTATACAAATCCAACTGGAGTGGTCCAGTATCCAGAAGTTAAGTGAGCTAATTTATACCATTCAAACACATTAGATAATATAACAGTAAAATAAATACCAATATCATGAAAGTGGCAACACCAAGATTCTCTCTCCGAAGCATCTCAACACAGGCTTGAGCTGCATTTGATGTTTCCACGACAATATAGTCAAGCCCAGAACATGCAGTTGATATTGCAACATCATACTTTGCTGCAGTTATCAAAATTTAAAACTGAGATATACTCTGATCACACAAGATGCAAATACAACAATAAATTTAATCAGTGTTCAGTTCTAACCAGCTTCCAGATTGATTATTAGAAGATAAATTCAATACTTTGTATTAATTATTTAATCTAATATCATTCTATAATTAAAAATAAAACTAAGCCAAAAATATTTAGAAAGTGTAAACTAGTAATAAATAATGATTTACATTAATTTCAAATGTCTACTACATTAAAAACATTGCTTGTACATACATTGATTGTCAAGAAGTTGAACAAGAACGATAGTGACATCATAGAACCTATCATATATTAAATTATAAATTTACTTTTTCTGAAAAATTACATATATTTTTTTAAATTAGTTTTTAATAGTTTTTAAATTTAATTAATCAATAAATAATATTAAATAACAATAAAAATAAGTTTAGATAACTTTTCTAAATACTCATTGACACTACTAAGTAATCAATTTCAATTTTTATTAAGAAAATTATGAATAAATAAGTAATTCTATTATGTATGTGATAGGAACCATGGGCCAAAAGTTTGATGCGGGTCTTATCTCCGGGAGGCCTATTATTTGGAGGGTGTATTGTAGAAGGAATACGAGGGAGAAGGTTGTTAGTGCCGTGCTATGAAGAATAGACTCTGACACGGACTTTGGAACACGACATGGACACACAGACACTCTGACACTAATAATGTAAAAAACATAGGACACTTACACGGCTACACATATGATAATTTTGCTTCACTTATCCATCTATTATTTGAAGAGTTAAAAATATTCTAATAAAAATTGATGTTTTAAATTCTTCATTGATAACTTTGCTTCAATACATGATTAACCCTTTTAGATGTGTGTGAGATTTATTTAAGAAATATATAAGGTCTGTTGAAGCAAAGAAAAAAAACAATTTTTTTTTTAAAAAACTTGTTTAAATTGACCGACACGTGTTGTATGAGTGTCATACAAGTGTCAGACACCAATTCAAAGAGTGTTGAATAAAAAAACTATTTTTGGACGACACTTGTCTAATTTTTTCCACACATGTCGTCAGGGTTTCATACAAGTGTCGGACACTGCGACACGCATACTCCTATAGGTGTATCTACTTCATAGGTGAGGTGTTATGAGATCCCATGTGATTTGGTTAGACGGGTATATCACTAGGTACCAAATATTAGAGAGTATTCTAAGAATTGCTAAAATCAATTAGAAGGAGAAAATACTTTCTCTAGTGAAGAGCCTAGGCTCTAAGTTAACCTTTATTTGCTTGTAGTAAGAATTGTACACTTCTATCAATTCCATTAATACAAATAATCATTCATACCTCAATTCTTCTATTGGTATATCAGTTGATAATATAGATACAATCAGGACCATGGAAAACCAGGTTTTCTAGCAGTTTATACAGCACAAAGGGATCTAATTTGAAAATTTTAGAACACTGAAGCCATAAAGTTTGCAAAACCTTACCATCAATAGAACCTAGGTCACCCATGCGTCCATATATTCCTTCTATTTGTCTGGTTTCCTTAGCATTCATGATTGCTTTTAGAACTGATCCCTGGTTCTTCTGTGAATCCAAAACAGACTTCAGTTCCGCAACCTTCTGCCTAGCCCCTTGTTCAAGAAGAATCTGGGTATCTTGTTCTTTGATACATTCCTTAAGAAAAAGAATATTATTACCAAAAGCCTGTGGACGAAAATGTTAAGGTGAAAACAAGAAGGAAAAATTGCTCACTTCTTCCACTTTGTGAGCTTCTGATGCTTCTTTCTGGTTCTTTTCTAAATCCTTTTTAATTTGAGAAATGCTTGCAGTTTTTGAGTTAATTATTTCTGATAAACTTTGCATCTGATTTTGAGCACCTTTAAAGGCTTCACGAGCACCTTCATGCTGCAAAAAATAAAAGGACATCAAGGATTCTGATCTAATTTATTTATTATGGATCCAACATCAAAAATCAAGAATGATTGCCTTTGCTGTTTTGCTGAAGGAAAAACTTTGGATTATCACTCATGGAACTAATTTATTTATTATGGATTATCAGGCATATATAGATCAGAATCCATATCTATGAAAACTTTAGTTTATCATTCATGTCACTTTTGTCAAGTTCAAACTCATTCTTGCCGAGACAAAGAAATATATGAATCCTTCTGCAATTGTCATAAGTTATTTGAATACATGAAAAAATTTTCAAGACAAGACTAATCATTGTCTTCCGAGCTGAAACCAAGAGTAAGAATAATCAAAATAAGAAAAATCATGATCACCTTTTCATTTAGAAGCTTAGCCTCACTAGATGCAACTTCAAGCTTTCCCTTGTGCTCAATCAAATCTTTTTCCCAAGGTTCAAGCTCTGCACGAGCATTAGCAAGCTCCGTGCGTAATTTCTCAGTTTCAACTGTTTATCATTAACCAAAAAAACTATTAGAAAATGTCAAGAAACGAAAAACTACAATGAATCTTCACTAGTGCTCATAGAATATTGGCTCCACTTGTGTACATGGAATCAATTTAATAAAACTTGGGCAAGCTGATGAAGTAGAAAAACATATTTTGAGGAATAAGTTAGGAGCTAAGTTCAAAATGAATGACCACAGGAGGTTGAAGTACTTCCACAGCATTGAGGCTATCTACTCTAGGAAAGTTACCTTAATCTTTTGACGGAAATATGTCCTTGATCTTCCAAAGAAGACAAGTTGGGTTGCAAAACAAATGATGTCCTGACAGAGCATAAGCACCAGAAGGAAAAACATGGGGAAAGCCCAAAAGTAAAGAAAGTCCATTCATCTAGCCCATGTCAATGTATAACTAATGCAATCAGTTTGGTTAGTCAATAGATTTATGCACAATTTTTATTTTCTAAATTAATGATGTAGTAACTCTTTAATTATGATAAATGCAGTAGAGCGCCTATGAACTCGGTAGTGAAAAATACAATTGATTTTAACCCTCTTCACCTTCTCTTTTCACATGCAATGAAAAGTAACAAAGGTATATAATCTAACTAAAACTAGGACTACATATTAGCTTAGCAATTTCATACTTTTGTAAGTATTTCAACATGAGCATGAAAAAACAAAAACAAGGTTCAATTCTCCCCTCAAAAGCAACCTACTATTTGTTAAGAGACCAAACCAATATGCATTGACTCAACCAATCCACATCATTCATACATATTTGTTAGTTTACTGACAGATTGACAATTGGTTCAATAGAAAAAATGATTCGCATAGTTCATTGAGCTTGGTTGTGGATATGGTTTACAATTATATCGAACCAAGCTAACATATTAAAATAATTATTATCTATGAATTTTAATATGGATAAGCTATAATCTAGGACAGTCATCTATGTATCACAATTGAGAGCCGAACCAAGCCAGGCAATTTAAGATTAACGATCAATAATGAAAACAACAAATGTTCAAGGAAGCATGTTTATAAACTGAAAAGTGTTAATGAGGTTATGAATAAAAGCATCATATGAAGATGCATTCAGCAAATCGAATTTAATTAAAGGCAACTTCAAATATATCAGTAGTTAAAAAAGACAAGGGTCCACCTTTGGAACTCTCTGTGATTTCTTCCAAGACCTTTTCCTCGTCAAGCAACAATTTTTGCAGTTTGGGGATTTTATCCTCAAGTTTTGGTATCTGGTCATTGGATTCTTCACCCTCTTTCACAATAGCTTCAATTTTTGATGAATCCTGAAATACGAATGAATGGATAAGGCGCCTCACTCATGTATACATTTGTTAAGAGTCTCACATCGGATTAGACATGGCCTGAAAATAATTCAAAGAACATTCAAGTGCGATAAATCATGCCTTCGAATTACCTTTTCCACTTTATCCTCCAGCTTCTTGATTTTCTGATTCATGTGCTTCAAATCTTCCTGATGCTTAACATCCTGCCTCTCAAACTCCTTGAATTCTTCCTTACACTTCCTCATATCATTATCTAGCTCCTGTAATGTGAATAATAAAAGAAAAAAAATTGTTACCACTTGATGAGCTTATCACTAAGCATATAATACCCTGCCATGTTATCATCCAAACTGATAAATTCAAGTCCCATGTCATGCAAACCTCTTGTCTTTTCATATAGTTGTTGTGCTTAGTTTCAAGTTCTTTCAAGAATTGTTTACTTTCTTGGATTTTATCCCTGGAATAAGACCACTAAGTTCTTCATGAGTCAAGAATAAAAACAGCTAACAATTAGGAAAGAAAGGGAAACAGAGACTATAGATGAAATTCAAAATGACCTTTCCGACTTGAGATTTTCTTCTAGGCTGGCAACACCGACTTGTAACTCATCCATTTTTCCACCAGTATCATCAACAGCTAACTTTGTGGCCTTCTCTTGCCATTTCAACAGAGATAACTCTTTAAGCATGTATGCTTCTGCTTCATTCTTCACATCCTGTTACAAACGAACTGTTAGGGGTTTTTCCAAAGTCAAGTAATACATATAACCACAATTTTACATGCCTCCAAGCTGTCCCTTTCTTTTTCAGATAGCTTGACCATTTGCACCACCCCGGATCTTTTCTCATTAAGAGATTCTAACCTAAAGCATCAACAAACTTCCAACATTAGAATTTATCTACAATAATTGAAATCTAAGTGATGCTTAAACAGCTTGTCACCGGAAAATTATAAAAAAGTGTCCTTAAAGAGCATAGAGTTTATGCTTTCTTTTGTAATTTGTAGCTTAGGCTGTTAAGTGATGACAGCTATCACACAGTTTGTAAGAGTGATATGGTTGGGTTGAGCCTGAATCAGCTCCATAAATTTAGTTGTTATAAGTAAAGCAACCAAATCCGACAGCAAGAACAACAAACGGTATCTATGCTTTTGTAATGGAGAAAGAGCGCTCACTGTTTAAATGACTCATCAATTTTTTCTACATATTTGTTGGTCCCAATGATATCTTCCAAATATTCTAGAAAGCCTTCATCATGAGGTCCTTGAGATTTTGGTTTCATAAGTGAAATTTGTTCAACTTCTCCCTGATAAGAAAAAGTTCAAGCATCAACAAAGATAAATAGGACTGCCTCCAAAAAAAAACCATCGTAGATGAATGAACGAACCTGAAGGATCAGAAACCTATTATTGTCAAGGTCAACACCTTTTCCTTTCAATTTCTTGGTAACTTCAGTGAAATTACTTGAACGGTTATTAATGTAATACTTAGAGGAGTTGTCCCGAAAAGCCACCCTTGTAATAACAAAATCACTTCCAGGAACAACCTCATATGTTCCATCTTCCTGCAGCCATAGATGATTTAGGTCTAGTTTTTAAATATCAAAGATGAAAAACACAAAAGTGTCATAAACCCGTAAATCTGAACTCTTAAAACCTCTGGCAGTGTGGTATAAAGATCAACTTAATAACAAGCTCGTGCCAGAAGAAACCAAAGGGGAATACAGAAGAAGAAAAAAAGCAAAGAACAAGAGAGTAAAGTCTAAAGGTGCTTATTATTTTCTCCCTTGATTACCCATTGATATGTTTTACTACTAAGTGTCATTGCTGGAAATTCCACCTTAATTGCAGCACACTCCTAGCCACCTTAATTGCAGAATTAGGCTGCCTTCATTGCAGCCTTCAAGACCTTCATTGTACTACATGTTAGGGGGTGGGTTTAAACTCACATAACCTAGAGATATGGCTTATATAGTGCTTATAAATCTTGGGCAATCTTCACCTTATAAATCAGTTGTGAGGTTCAGTAGCTTGAGTCATACCTAAGCCCAGAAACCGCTCCGGGCCGGGAACCGGCTCTGCTATCCCGCTATTTACCCTACAGAGGCCGGCCACTACAGTGTTCTGCACCGCTAAGACTTCCCATATCGGTCAGTTTCCGTTCCGCTATAGCAGGATTGCGCCGCCATTGACTACTCTGCCTAAGCCCAAATGTATTTACTTTTTTCGTTACTTTTACATTCTGTTTACACTTTCTTTCTTGTTTAACCTTTGTAAAATCTTAAGATCAGGAAATAAAGAGAAGAGAAACGATGCCAAAAGTGAAAATTTATCAAATGAAATTTAAAACAAAACAAAAGAAAAATAAACATTGGACATCAAATTGAAAGACTTTATTTTTTGCTTCACTTATATCTCAACTTATACATATTAAATACTGTAAGTCTGTAACAATAAAAATTATAATATAAAAGTAACAAAACAAGGTTAATAAGAAAAAAAAATACCGAATCAACAATCTCTTGAAAATGAACAGACACCCCAGCACTATCCAAATTCTGGTGATTGGAAGAATTGTGTATAAGCTCCGAAACTTTGTTGAGTCGCATCTGCAAGAAATAGCTTCCAATCAAACAACCAGATCAAGCATTAATTACTTTCTAGAACATTCCAGAAAACAAACCTGCTTTGCTCGCTTCCCAAACACGAACAGCATAGCGTCAATCACGTTACTTTTTCCGCTTCCATTAGGTCCAACCACAGCAGAAAAACTCTGAAAAAACAAAGATTCATCATTCCCAGACTTTCAATTCCGCTAAATTACAAGTTCACGGGTGAAATCAAAGCAATTGAAGTGAAAAAATGGAAGAATCTAACCTTATGAAAGGGGCCAACGCGCTGTTCGCCCGCGTAAGATTTGAAGTTCCGCATCACCATTTCTTGAATGAAGAGTCTAGGGCGTGCTGTTGGTCCTCGAGCTGAGTCGCCTTGAGATTCCATTGATGCAGAACGGTTATCTTAGAGTAAGGGTTTGGGAATTTAGGTCAAAGATAAAGTGATTTTTGCTTTTCTGTTTTAGGGTTTATTATACCGTTGAAATTGAAATGAAGTTATTTGCGGAATTTGTGGAACGACGATGGGGAATGAATATTGAATCGAAGTGGAATTGAAAAAGTGCGATGGGGATTCGCTTTGGCGGTAAATGAATTTTAGGTGATGCTTTCAAATTTTGAATATAGGTCTTCGAAACCCCACTTGTTGAGCCTTCAGACTTCATTATTGTTTTTTTTGGAAAAAATAAATTATTTTATAATCTACTGTCCATTGAATATAATCTAACTTTCATCTATAACAATATATAAAGACAAAACACTTTTTTTTGTGTAGTCTATTTTTTTTTCCATTTTACTCTCAATTCATTCATAAAAATATACAATTTTTATCCTCAACTAGTAAAATACCCGTGCGTCCGCACGGGTATGAAGAAAATATGAGATATAGTATTAGATATATTGATAGCTAAATTATATTTAAATGCATATTAAAAATAATATATATATATATATATATGTTTTTTTCTTTGGATCTAATTGATTGTATCTCGAGTCATTTTATGAAGTATTTCAATCATATTTTAAATATTACAGTGAAAAGATTGAAATACATAATAATCAAAATTTTAACTTTTCATTTTTTAGAGCAATATTTGAGCATGCTTTCTTAATAGTGAAAAAATGAAATGTAACTGATTGTCTTCTGTGTCACATCATTGAAAGCAATTTATATGATTGTGTTTTTTTGTACTCTAACGGGTTGTGTCCCGTGCGACTTCATGAACTATTCCAATCATTTTTTTAAATTATTTAAATATTATATAAAATAATTGAAAATAAATTTAAATTTGATTTATTAAGTTTTACAACATTTTAGATTTCTTATTTATAAAAAAATTATGAAATATTAATGCCATCTATAAAAGTAAATTGTTAAAAATATATTTCAACATTAGAAAAAAGGGAGGGAATTGATACTTAAACATTTAAATAGTTGGAGAAAAGCTTATTTTTTAAATGGATGATCAAAATTTTATTATTTCACAATGAAACAAACATTTAAAGGAATGATCAAAATTGATACTTAAACATTTAAATAGTTGAAAAAAAGTACTCCCTCCGTTTCACAATAGGTGTCCTCTTTGAGATTTTCACATTTTTTAAGATAATGATTAATTGTGTTGATTTCAATGATAAAACGAGTGTCATTTACTAAAATAACCTTATTAATAATAGATAGTGAAGTAGTTAAATGAATTAAAATACAATAAATAAGGGTAAGTTAATGGAAAGAAATAATAAATATTACATTGGTATTCTAAAGAGACAAATAATTTGAGACAAATAAAAAAATGAAAGAGAACACCTATTGTAAGACGGAGGGAGTAACAAATAATTCTAACATCAAATATTTATTACTAAAAAGTTATTGTTAGTCTACCCCTAAAATTCTATTATAGGAATAGATATTTGTTATTTATGTGCTCAACTCTATTCCAAATGTTGTTATACGATAAGAATTATTTATTGATATTTATACTATCAAAATTGATGTAATTAGTAGTTTGATTTTATTGTAATTAGAACTATCGCAAGATATTTGATTTTATGCAAAATTAATTGCAATTAAAACTATCACATTCACAATTTATGCATTTGATTTGATTTGATTAGTCGTTACAAAATTAATTTGAATATTTATGATAATAATTGTTTACAAATTCTAAACATGGCAATATATAATTAAATGTGTTCTTTACTATATGTTTTAAAAATATATAATTATAAATTCTCCATATTGGAATCTTAAACTCTTGACTTGTTTCTACCAAAAATAAGAATTGCATCATAGTCAATCATATGTAATGCACGTCATAAGAGAAAGAGGCGTACTTCAAAATGGTAGTTTGAAATTTTAATAGTCTTTTCAAATGAAACCACCACATAAGCTGGAAAAGTGCTTCTAGGACAAAAAGTCATTTAAGTTGTATATTTTTAAAAAATAATAATGGCATTAGAAATCACATTAAAATGCAGTTTATACGAAAACACTTCTCCTCTTTGATTTTCATGAGTATGGATGCTCTGCTGCATCCAGCGCTCTGCCACAAAGTAATTTCTGCAAAATCAAAGCTGACAGATAATTGCGGCTTGTAGGAGTTGCTCAAGCAATTATCTTCTTTTCTGAATTTTATAACAAAACCAGAAGATCTATGGGAGTAAATAATAGTCCAATTACAAAGTAATGTTAAATATTATCAAAGAGGAAATTTATACCTAATATGCCACTGTTTCCATCTTGGTTCCAATCATACAATCACTTATCAGGCCCCTCGTTGATTTGCAAATGGCTAAAGAATAAAAGTAACTCAAAAAATGTTCCACACAATACAAAGTTTAGGGAACGAAGTTTCTCACACAATCAAAAAATGTTCCACTGCTTCCATCTTGGTTCCAAAAAATGAGATTATGAGTGGGTAATCCACCCAAGGAAAAGGGACTGCAGATTTGAACACCTTCAAGTACCTTGCAATTACAGCTCCCAAGGGCATCAACATTCTCCAACTCACTGCATTTAGAATTCCATGGGTTTGAAACAAAGGACAAAACAAAAGTTACATCTCTAATATTAAGGCAGAGCTACAATCCATAACAAGGCAATAAGCAATCGAGATTTCATCCATTTACAATGTGGATTAAGGAACAAAAGTCCTCCTTTACCCGATAACAATAATAATACCGAGCACATCCTGACATTCACATTATATAGAATTATATCAAAACCAAAAGCAATGCAAGCCAACAGTGATACCCATTGATCCGATTGATTGCAGTATCAAATATCGAGATATCCATAGACTCCAGATTAGGACATGAAAATGCAATGCAAGCCAGCATTGTAGAATCAAAACCACTGCAACACCAAACAACTCAGATTTATATGATAAACAATGCAATGCAAATCTTTCAATAGAGAAAATATAAGAAAAACATTGTTGGTTATAATTCATCAACAGGGGCAAGACAATTTCATTTTCAAGAAATGGAAGCTTTACAGTTTCAGCATTTGAGTTTAATTAAGGTTGTTGAGTTATAAATAGTATAAACAAATCAATCATTTGCTGGAGCTGCAAAACCAGAAAATATCAATGCATAAGCAGACAAATAGAAGTGATGAAGATGCCAATTAGTAAGAGAGGGAAGGATTCCATAGAAAAGAAAATGTGTTAAAAAAGTATAAGATAGAACTCTAAGTGAAGAAACTTCATATCACTCGGTGAAAATGATGAGCACAAAAGCTTACAAACAGAAAATAGAAAGTTCCAGAGTCAGAGACTCCTAATCAAAGCAGTATGCTCTAAACCAGAGAGAAAAATCTCCTAAACCACTCATTAACAATAATTCTGAATTATTCCCTCACTCCTCATGTTGTCTCATATAAGGGCTGACTCACTAAGATTCCCTTCCATACAAATGTGGTAACCATATTCTAGCTCATTAACTAATTCTCCCTTGACCATACTCTCTTTCTTCTATAATATGCCTAATTGTCCTATTAATGCTACCCTCTTATAAACAACATTGTCCTCAAAGTTAGAAATGGTTTCTATTCTAGATCATTAACTAATTCTCCCTTGACCCTACTCTCTTTCTTCTATAATATGCCTAATTGTCCTATTAATGCCACCCTTTTATAAACAACCTTGTC
Source organism: Lathyrus tuberosus (assembly GCA_022829125.1). Taxonomy (NCBI): domain Eukaryota; kingdom Viridiplantae; phylum Streptophyta; class Magnoliopsida; order Fabales; family Fabaceae; genus Lathyrus; species Lathyrus tuberosus. The sequence goes on from JALAZF010000063.1 coordinate 4,475,545, forward strand.
CTCAAAATTAGAAATAGTTTCTATTCTAGGTCATTAACTAATTCTCCCTTGACCCTACTCTCTTTCTGCTATAATATGCCTAATTGTCCTATTAATGCCACCCGCTTATAAACAACCTTGTCCTCAAAGTTAGAAATGGATTCTATTCTAGCTCATTAACTAAATCTAAACATATATATTACACAACCTAATACAAGAAACGAAAAACATAACAATGTTCCTGTTGTAAGGAACAACACTAAACTTCTAAATGTTACTGTTGTAAGGAACAACACTAAACATCATTATGCAGAGACAATTCACGACAATAATGCGGCAAGTTTAGGAACTAAAATGCATTCTCACTATGAAAAAGTTATCCGTCTATAACAACTAAAATGCATTATCACAATGACAGGAATTGAAACCTGGAAACCTCAAAATAATACATTGTCATTGGAAAACATGAGGCCTTTATACAAAAGTAATGAAGAATAAAACCTCGTGTACTTGACATTATTGTAATGATGGTTATTGTATTCCATGTGTTAATAGTAGTAGAAAATCCTGGAACTGCAATGCACAAACAAAAAAAAGTCTAAAGTTTACATCTAAAACGCAAAAAAGTTGAGTGTATACAATAGATTGAGCAAGTCATATACATGGAGAGTTGCAATATACAATACATTAATAGACACATAGACCAATACTTGTAGTAGTGGATTAGTTTGACTAAAAATATTTGATTGAAGATGGTGGAGCTTCTTGAATGAAGATGATCAAGTGATTATCAAATTTTTTGCAATGGAGAAAGTTGTCCAAAACAGAGATTGAGTTGACTTTAGTTTGGAAAAAATGATAAAAGTCAAAGCAAAAACCTTAAATGTGGTTTGCATAAATTTGTGATAATAATTTTAAGCTTATTTCATTAATGTAATATTTAATATTGTAAAAAGTTGGACTGAAAGTTAAAACTGAAAGGGACTAAGTGAATTATAATTGAAATTGAACTAAGCTACTTATTGATGATTGACACTACATCAAGTCCTTATGTACCAAGTAACACAAACAATACTCAAAATGATGATGTATTATCTGAACCAAAGGAAAAGTTGTATCAGAAAGGACGATTTTTTAGTATAGTTTTTGCATACGTACCAGTTGTATGGTGAAGGGACATGTAACATGCATATTTATCAAAGTTGTATGTGTTCATTGCTCTCCATAAACTAAGCCTCTGCAACAGTAAAATACCTAGGTAACAGAAGTTAAAAAACTGTGTTGTACTATCACATCCAATAGAAAACAATAAAGTAATACCTAGTATCACTTTTTGCCCTGCATTTTTTGTCCAGTCAGAAAAAATCGATGTACTGTATAGAGTCTGCAATTGATTAGATGAATATCAGCTCTAGAAAAATGAAATATTTTAGTTATGTTGCAATAGAATAGTTTCATAAGAAAGTAAATGAATAAATCATGGAGCATACCAGTATAACCGCAATGCAAAAGAAGGATAAGGTAGTGAAAAAAAAGTATACGAAAGCATATCATGACTTAAAAATAATTCAAATTCAAGCTTCAATAGTATTTGATATATTGCGCTGCGAATTTGAATATACAATTTTCCTTATAATCACTGAATAGAATTGAATTTTCTAGTGAACTCATTAAAACCAAATGAATACTATAGTGTAAAGTCTACCAAATACACAACAAATTTATGAATTATGAGAAGGCAACAAATTAGGCAGTTGTAGAGTTTGAGAATTTTAACATAGATGTACATGGCAAGAACCTGAAATGCTTTGTATGTGTAGTATTGTCATCCATTACTAAAAGTTAATGTCAAAAACCTGAAATATGAATGGGCCACCAACATTATCAATAATGCAATGTAACAAAATAATAATAAGTTGCTATGAAAGCAATCAAGCAGAACTACTATTGTGTTGGTCATTAATGCAAATGGAATGAGAAATAAAATCTTACAATAAAATGTTGGTGGAAGTATAAACATAGGATTGCTTCTATTGTGAGGCAAGATGAATGTTCATTCTTGCTGGTTGTGATAGAGGGTGATTGACTTTTTTTTGCAAGAAAATAGTAAAAAGTCAAAGGGTCTACTTTAAATATGTGCTGCAGAAAAACATTTCATTATAAAAGTATATATGAAAATTCTGTAGTTTCAAATATGTGGGAGTCGAATTACAAATGAACTGAATAACTAAAAAACAAGTTGAGATGGAAGTACAAAATTGGCATGAAGTTATTGTTGAGTGACAGGACAGGAAATTTAAATTAGCATTAGCAAGAAATAGGTAGCTTACATTCAGCATCATTACTCGTTGAGGTGATATAGCTGTTTCACTTTAAATAGCTGTTTCACTTTAAATAAACTTGTGAATGTCAACTTAAAATCTATAAGATAAGCATTATAAAATAGTGTTATATTCAACAGCAAATGAAACATATTGTACACATGTATCAAGGAAAAATAAAAGTTACATGAAGGAGCTGGATATAATGCTTTATGGTTCAAAGGTAGTAGACTCTTGATTGTGAACCAGATAGCTACAGTCGTAGTATAAGACCTGCGATGAATAAATGTGCAGCAGTAGTCGTGTCATATGAATCAGAAAATCTTGAACACAGTGATTGTGTACCTGCAAGTTGTAATATGTTAATCAGATAATTACAAAAGAAACAATATGTAATATGGAACCAAAGGTATTTTGTATAAATAAAATTGTGCATATTTAAAGATGAATAAAAAACCTAAAATAAGCAATATTTAAAATGGCAAGAAGTGTATAGAAGTGTTTGCATAGGAAGTAGATTTAAAATACATTATGCCTTCAGTGTATTTAAAATGGCAATATTCAAAAACACAAGTAATTTGTCAAATATTGCTTCGAAGTGTTTATTTAAAGATGTTGGATATAACGTATGTTTCTCTACTGACATAGAAAAGCATATTATGTTATGCCCTTGTTCAAATACGTTTATATATAGGAAGTAGATTTCAAAAATTAAATTTGGACTGCATTTGAGAATATTATAGATTAAATGGTTCAGAAAGAGTAATGTAAATGATAAAGCTAGCTTTTGTATGAGTCAACTAAAAGCAACATAACAACAACATAATTTCGGACCATATTATTTTGACAGCAATACACAGGAAACATAAATTCCATTTGAAATGTTGATTTAACATAAATTGACAGCAAAATACAAAACAACATTTATAATATTAATATTAGCTTTCAAGTAGAAACAAACTAAAATTCTGATTCAAATAACAAATTCAAGAACAGAAACCATGATTTCTATATAGTAGGAAAATTCATTACAATACAAGAAGTTAGGCAGAATACGAATTGAACATGACACTTAAAGAGTTTTCAACAGCTAAAATTTTGTTAATGGGAAATAGATATAGAAGTTTATAACATAAAACTCAAAGAAGCAAATATAAATCATTTTTTATGGACATATGTAACTCTGTAAAAGCATGTATTGAAATAGAAAATGAAGATGAACATAAAAATGCTAAATGCAGAGAAATACAGAGAGAAAAAACCAGAACTCGATATATTGGAGTAGAAGAAACCAGAACAATGCACTAAAATCATAAAGGGAGAAAACCAGAACAAACAATGTCGAAGCAAATGTATAACTGTGTAAACATTAAAAAATCAGATCTTGAAAATGAAACCTCAGGGGGCCTCGACCCATTCCGGACGAGCAAGCTTGAAACTTCGAAATGAATGGTGTGGAAAATGAAATGAACATGCAATTTTCTACGAAACTCAAAAATATCTGACGGTAATTCCAGAGAAGCTGGAGATGGATGGAAAATAAACTGATGTTGATGGAGAAAGTTTTACATGTGAAGGAAAAATCTTTATACGAAATTGATTGAGTTGGCTATTTTGCTTGCCAAAAGCTTTTCTTGTTCCTGTAGGAAAAGAGCAGTCTACCTCCTACAATAGGTTATAAAACGTTCAGAATTTCCAATGAAAAATGATAACGACAATATTCGATCTTTAAAAAAAAAGTGAAAAAAGAAAGAAAAAGAAAATCTACAGATTTAGGCGGAGGAAGAGATTGCTTTGAGGGAGCTATGTTGTCTTGACCAGCTTCAGTTTGTACGTTAATGGTAGCCATTGAAGAGAGAGGGAGAGATAGTAGCGATTGAACTTTTTTAGGGTTTTGGGAGAAGGTGAAAGAGGAAGAAAGGGAATGAGAAGGAGAAAGAGGATTCAAATTTTTTGGTGGGAAAGAGAGAAAAAGTATAGACGAAAAGAGAGAAGGTGAGGGAGATGCCATTTGGCAAAATGAGGCATTGTAATTGGAGAGTCATTTTGTAATTAGTAAAAGACATATAAGGCCTTTGTAGTAGGGTAATTAAAATTTAAAGAAAGGGTAATTAAGGGGGTTTGGTAGCATATTCTATTAATAGGTAGTTAGTTGATTTAATGATAAATTATTAAAATAAAAATTATAAATTATAAATCAGGCGGTTATTTTATATGTAGAGGTTACCGAATGATTTAAAAAATATATTTCTCCCAATTTAATAAATTCCAACTAAATAGATGAGACTCATAACTTCCATGCAATTTTTTTAAACATTGCAATTTCATAATATCATAATAATTACAAATTGTATAACTTCCATACAATTTTCTTTTCTTTAAATATTGTAATTCCATAATAGAGACATACTATATAACTTCCACATAGTTTTCTTTTCTTCAGACATATCAATTCCATTACATAGATGCATAAAAACATACACTGATGCATAGATTTTGTGAGAGGGGAGGAGAGAGATATCCAACAACAACAAAAGTAGAAAATAGTGAGATAATGATAATTACAGGATGAAGAAATGTTTAAAAAATGCCAGGAGGGGACACGCTAAATTGTTGTGATGACATTGTGCGACAGCAAATTAAATGTTCGTGGTGGGTGCATGGAGACTGAGTTTTCACCGTTATGTGTAAGGCGTGTGTAATTCACATCAGCGTCTAAATAGTTTCATTTGATTCGATGAATGCATTTTGTTTGAGACAATATTGTTGTCATTCTTTTTTAAAATTAAATTTTTTATAGTGATTGAACGCATTTCTAATTATAAATTATATTGTACTTCACTTTTTCCCTTTTATTTAATTACAATTATCTATAATAATATATAAAGGCAAAACACTATTTTGGTGTAACCTATTTTTTTTTCCATTTTACCCTCAATTCATTCATAAAAATATACAATTTTTATCCTCAATTTAATGATAAATTATTAAAATAAAAATTATAAATTATAAATCAGGCGGTTATTTTATATGTAGAGGTTACCGAATGGTTTAAAAAATATATTTCTCCCAATTTAATAAATTCCAACTAAATAGATGAGACTCATAACGTCCATGTAGTTTTTTTAAACATTGAAATTTCATAATATCATAATAGTTACAAATTGTATAACTTCCATACAATTTTCTTTTCTTTAAATATTGTAATTCCATAATAGAGACATACTATATAACTTCCACATAGTTTTCTTTTCTTCAGACATATCAATTCCATTACATAGATGCATAAAAACATACAGTGATGCATAGATTTTGTGAGAGGGAAGGAGAGAGATATCCAACAACAACAAAAGTAGAAAATAGTGAGATAATGATAATTACAGGATGAAGAAATGTTTAAAAAATGCCAGGAGGGGACACGCTAAATCGTTGTGATGACATTGTGCGGCAGCAAATTAAATGTTCGTGGTGGGTGCATGGAGACTGAGTTTTCACTGTTATGTGTAAGAGGTGTGTAATTCACATAAGCGTCTAAATAGTTTCATTTGATTCGATGAATACATTTTGTTTGAGACAATATTGTTGTCATTCTTTTTTAAAATTAAATTTTTTATCGTGATTGAACGCATTTCTAATTTATAAATTATATTGTACTTCACTTTTTCCCTTTTATTTAATTACAATTACAAGATTAAGACACAAAAGAAGAAAGATAAATGAGAGGGAGTTGCGCCCATGGTGCTTGCGTAAAGAACATAAGGAGGAAAATTAAAAGAAAGTAAGAAATGATTTTGCCTCCAACACTGTTACATATGGTCCTGAATGCAATTTTCAATTTGTCTCATATGTGCTTTTAATTTTGCAAACTAAAAGATAAAAATGAAAAATTTACCATCGAACGCAATTATTAAATGAATAAGAATTTAAAAGGAGACAATGACTCTTCATTGCATGTTTTTTCTTTTAATTTTAATTTTAGGGGAATAATCAATTTTTTAGTGCATGTTTGTTTCTATTATATCCTTTATTTTTTTTCTATTATATCATCAATTTATGTTTTTCAAATTATATTTTAGTTTTTTTTATAAGAATTATCTTAGTTTTTTTTAGAACGTATGCAGGAAAAATACAGTGATTCAAATTATATATAAGTTTTGGCTGATTGATTTTACTAAATTAAATTTATAAAGCACTTAAAGCAATTATGGAGCAGTTAAGGGAAAAAAAACGTCTCACGTTAATAAATTGAAGTTAAATCGTTAAAAGAATTGGATGAAAAATAGACTTAAATTAAACAATACATTGAATTTAATTATTACCTTTTGATGAAGCACATTGCCTATAAGATGAAACAAAATTTATTTTCCAATATTAATTGCATAATATTACGAGACTTTTGAATATTACAAGAATTAACTGTTTGTGTAACAAAAAAAGAATTAATTGGGTTACTATTTAAATGATATTTTTATATTTGCTGTAAGTGATGATTCTTATTTTAGTTTGATAAATCTATGTTAGTATGTTAGTATATATGATTGACACGTAAGTATTTTAAATTTATCTCTTGCTTAGATGATATTATAAGTATTTCAAAAAAAATCTATTGAATTGATGGTAAGAACCCTACAAAGAAAGTTAAGGAACAATTGGATGGTTTACTAAATACAAAAACTATTGGGGGGTGTTTGTTTCATGGATACAAATATTATTCCCGGGAATGAGCATTGGAATTCATATATTCCTATGTTTGTTTCAAGTTTTAATAATTTATATCCGGGTACTTTTTATTCCCAGGAATAATTTTTTTTCATGAATTTTTTCATTTTTATTCTCATGTCAAATGATGGGAATCTTACATTCTCATGAGAATATAAAATAACCAACCATAACTGCCCACTCCCATGTTATTTTAGCACATCTATTTTTTAATTTTTAATTTTTAAAATTTAATTAAAATAAAACTTAAAAATATTCCTTGGAATTTTATTCATTTGCCAAACAGATTGATGGGAATAAATTTCCTGACAATAATATTCCTAGAAATGATATTCCCGGGATTATAATTTTAATCCATCAAACAAACACACCCTTGGTTTCTTGAGTAGTGTCTATGCCCTTTCATTAAATGAAACATACATTAAAGAAACATACATTAAAGAAACTCATAAAATACCATGATTAACAGCAAAAGATATTAAAAAATGGAATGAAGGTATTTAAATAATATTATTTTTTATGAAACGTACATTAAAGAAACTCATAAAAATATTTACATATGTTTATTTTTTTGTGTTGAACGCTATGTGTGTGTTATCAATGCAATTATACTCATTTGCAAGGTCACACTAAGCGTGTACTTAGTAGATTACACTATATCATTGACTACTAAAATTTATTTCATTTGTTTTGCAGTGAAACGAGAGATATTTCTGATTTTGATTCCATGGTTGACATTCCTATTAAAAAACAATGTAACTTAATATCTCTGTTAATGTTTATATTTATTTGCTTAAAAATATGTGAGAAAGATTTTTGTTCTTATTCTATCTAAATCTTCTTATGGTTTTGAGACAGACTATAACAATAAATAAATACAAAACTTAATGCGTGAAAAAACTGGTTGAATAAAGTCACGTCACAATGCGATTTTCTGAATTCAAACAAAATTTAATGCATGAATATTACATATTAGAATCAATACTTAATATGTATCTTAATAAATACACCAATAATAAATATATTTGTATTCAATAAATACATTGATATACATATGTATATGTTGTCTAAAAAAATATTATTTTTAATGTAAAGTACGATAAACATCTCATATATAATATACACACGTTTATTTTTCTCTGTTGTGCGCATTAAAAAAAGCGGACAAACGGGCACGAGAGTGCCCGTTTGGACGCTAGTATTTTAATATATAATATATAAAAGGTAATTATTTTAGAAAATTACCATTTTACCCTTTGCTATTTTAACTCTATATCATCATTTAATGGTAAATTATGTCTTTCTTATGCTTTATCTAACTAAATTGGTCTTTTGGTTGCAATTCAATTTGCATTTGTTTTGTATTGTCTCAAAGGTTTACTATGTCATATTACTTATTGAGTAATGCTACCTTGTATCCCAAGAGGTACAACTTAAGGAACCTATTTATAATAATAATTTTGTATTGAAAAATAACAATTAAACAATTAATTTTATACTTTTATTAAAATCAATGCACAATTTTCAAGACAATTTTTCTTTATTTAGTTTTTAACTTATGCCCCTAGTACACAAGTTAGCATTACCCATACTTATTTCATAAAGAAAATGTAACTAAGTTTTCATATATCTGATTTTTGCTAACAAATACATAAACTTTTCTTGGGAAGCCAACCTACAAAACTTTAAGTCATAGCATTATGCAAAAAAAAATTGTCATTTCTGATCCGGAGTATTCGAACGGGTCCACGTAAGCTGGTCGTCAGATGGCAAGGTGCTCGGACGTATGCCGGTCATCAGATGGGCGAGGTGTTCGAAATGTTGATGAGGAGATGAGGGGGTGTACCTGCAATGCACTCCGACGCTCAAGTAAGAAAGGGTCAGAGAAAATGGGCAAGTACAAAGTGTATTCTTAGGGTGAAAATATGATACCTGACCCTCTCAAGTGAGAGGGTTTATATAGAGCCCCCAGCGCGTGGCCAAAGGTCCTATTTTCGGGGCGAAATAACCGTTTTCCCCAAAGAATAGGTAACTGCCCAAACTAGCCGTTATGTCGGGCAGGGTGTCAGAAACTAGCCGTTATGTCGGGCATAAACGCGGTTCCGGACACCTGTCCTTTGTTGTTCGGGCAGCGAGGAAGCCGTGCGTGACGGGCATAGAAGCCGGGGAGGAACGTTGCGTTCCTTGCCTGGTTGGAGGGGCAGAAATGTCATTTTTGCCCCTCTGTGGATTGGGCTTAGGCAATTTGGGCCGCTCTGGAGCAGAGGCGGATTGGGCCAATTCTGTCCATTGGTCCAGTCCAGAACAGGAGCCCCCCAAGTTGTTGCTCTCGAGCATGGGAGTGATGACTTAAGGACTGCTCGTCGCTCCGGGGAGCTAGCGCGGAGTCGTCGTTTGGAGACGAGGACGATTGTCTCGAGGTGCTCGTGGCTCTCTGTGTCCGTGATATTCGTGGTCGAGACTCTATTGCCCGGTATTCGGGGAGATAAAGCGTCAGACAGAATGGGAAACGTTGGGTTGCCACGTGTGCATCGAGCCCTGTGTAGCATTTAATAGGTAATTATGGCTAGTGGGCAGTCATTATTGCCTACGAGCGCGTGTGTGCACGTGCCCCTCAGTATAAAAGGGGGGAGATTGTCCCATTTTGCACTTTTTCTCTCGGATTTCTCTTCGCCTCTTCTGCGTTCTTGCCCGTCGCCGTCTTCAGAGCATCCGACCACCGTGCCAAGCTTCGAGCAGTCTCTTTCTTCTACTCAAATCAAGTAAGTTTTTTGATTTCCAGCTTGTTTTCCTTTCTTTTGTTGTTAGTGGTAGATTGCATGCGGCTAGGGTTAGCTTTAGGTGACAAAATAGGTAGACTTCTGGCGAGTGTTGGTGGTGGACGGTGGTTCTGCCCTTTTGCTGCTTCTAACATCTCGCCGAAGTAGGTAGTGCGTTCGGTGAGCGTGGTGGTCCACGTCGTGGTTGCGAGTCGTGACCACCGTGTCTGATTATCTTCTGATGGAACAGTGAATTTTCCGTTAGAACGTTTCCAGATTCCGGTGGAGCCTTGCGGTTTCCGGTGGAGCTTTGAACGGAATTTGGGCACGAGTGCGGGGAGGTTCTTCATAGGAAGATGGTATATCTCGGGCATCTCCTCGCGGGGAGGTTTTTCGTTTGATGTTAGGGCTTAGGTCGGGGATGTTGTCCTTGGCCTTTTGCGCGCCATTTCACTTAACTTGGCAGTGGAAGGGTGGATTTGATTTCCTGTTGAATTCACTGTCTTTCTCTGCTTTTTTAGGTGATTGTAATGGCGATAGGGCCAGAGAGAGAAGTTATTCTAGACACGTCCGGGGAGGAAACTGGCTCCGAGGAGAATAGCAGCTCGACGGCTTCGAGTTCGGCGTCTTCGAGCTCGGCGGCATCGAGCTCCTCGAGCAAATTTGAGGAGGAAGAAGAATTGGATGTCATGGAGAAAGATGTTGAAGGGTTCTGTCCGGAGGAGTGAGAGGCGGCCGAGCCTTCCGAACATATTTCTACGTTCGCAAGGTCTGTGGCGGATGCCTTTACAGAGGTGGGCCCAGAGGGGGATTGGAAAGTGCATTTTCCCACCTTGGACGAGCGGGTCTGCTCAGATTTCGGGGACCGCTTTACGATGTACGAGTACGCTTTCAAGGAGTTGGGGCTGAGGTTGCCTTTCACTGATTTCCAGCGGTCGGTATTCGAGCATCTGAAGCTGGCGCCCTCTCAACTCCACCCCAATTCACTGGCCTTTATACGGGCTTTTGAGTTAGTGTGCGAGCATCTCGCTCTAGGGACTACTCTCCCTCTGTTTTTTGCTGTTTTCCATCTTCAAAGGCAGCTGGCGGGGAAAAAGTACTGATGGGTTTCCTTGAAGCAGCCCAAAAAGTTATTCAAGTCGTTCTCGGAGTCAATCCGAACGTTCAAGGGACGGTATTTCATCGTCGAGCCAGTGTCTGAGGTAGCCCAGGACAGCACGTATGTCTGGGAGATAGAGGTTGATGAGGACGGAGAGGAGATACTCAACGAGGAGGGGAAGTATATCGGGGAGAGGGTGTACAAGTTCCTGATCCGCTGGGCACCTAACCATTTCTCCAAGAAGCCCGGCGCTTATGTTTTCGAGCCGAGCGTGCTACGCGGGCAGGACGTCGTGTCTTACGAGAAGCTGGTGAACTGGGTCAACTCCTTCAGTCTTGCCAGCTGCTGGACGAGCAAGGGCAACCCTATCTTCGAGGAGGATGGGAGTCAGAGGGTTGAGCACAGATTCATCAACGTTAAGGCACTGCTAGAGTGCAAGACTCCTGCAGATGCCGAGAAGCTGCTCAGTAGTCTTGGTTATTTAGACTTTGTTTGTGTTATTTCTTTTCCTCGTAACTAACGTGCTTGTTTTCATTTGTGCAGGTGAGATGCCTCAAGCTCGCGATTTCATGGTGAGGAATGTCATGGTGAGGAATAAAGCTGAAGCGGCTCCCCCTAAGACCCGGACTGCTGTTGGTGCTCGTGCTCCTCCCCTTGTTCAAACTGCCGTGGGGACCTCTTCTTCCCCCTCTCCTGGTCCACGGGATTCTCCACTGCCTTTGACCGGGCGGGCGAAGCGGCCATGGACGTTAGATGCTGTGGACCTGACTCGGGCGCCTGAGAAGGGGAAGTTTGAGCTCTCCCCGTGCATCCTTAATAGGAGATTTTTTTAGGGCAACACCCTGGTCGTTCCTCGGGCAGAATCTCTTAGCTTGGAGAGCATAGACCGGCCGACCAAGAGGGCGCTGGTAGCCCAAGATGCTTCTGCCCTTGTGAGGATACTGGAGATGGCGGTCGTTTATGCGGAAGGGGACTCTGCGCTTAAGGCCGAACTTACTACTGCCCGGGCTTTTGAGACGACCTTGAAGGAGGAAGTCAAGAGTGCTCGTGAGGCTAGGAAGAAGGCTGAAGAGGAGACGACCAAGTTGAAAGAGGATGTCACCAAGCTGACGGCGGAGAAAAAGGCTGCCGAGGAGCTGAACAAAGAGTTGATGGCGGCCAGTGCCCCGGGTGCTGATGAACCAGATGAGATAAAAGCGTTGAAGACTAGGGCTGAGCTGGTTGTCAGCATTCTGCAGGCCGAGGATGACGGTATCGTCGTGGCAATGGAGTCCTTCAAAAGTGTTGTGGCCCAGTTGCAGGTGGTGAACCCTGGGCTTGAGATTTCGACCGAGGGTATCCATTATCTTGCGCGTGTGGAGGATGGTCGTATCGTCTTGCCCGCAGGCCTTGTTCTTGATACCCCCGAGCAACAGAGACCTGAGCCGGCGTCAACCGAGCATGTGGATGAATGAGGAGTTTTGTTATTTTGATGTTGTTGTATCTTGTCCGGCCTGCGCGCCGTTGAATTATTTGTAACTTTATTTGATTTTGGGGGGGCGTGGCCCCCCTTCTTATGTAATTCGCACAATCTTTGGCCCTTGTGGCCTTTTTCACTTCATGCCCGGTTTATGTTATTTATACCATTTTTGTTTATATTGTTGTACTTTACATTAGTTGTGCATGTGTGACTGCCTGTCGGAGGGTGTGTCTGTTAACTGAGCTTTCTTTTGAAAGATAGCTCGTTGTGTGTGAATTCGTCAGTGCGGAGAACTGGTCGAATAGTCGGGGAAGGTCCTGGCGAGGTTGCGGATCTCAAGTCACGATCGAGGCCTGAGGTCGCGGCGTGAACGTCCCATCGTGAGCTGGGGTTCTGCCAATCATGGTACTTGGGCGAAGGCGGTGCTCGGTTGAGGACCGCCGACGAGCAGAGTTCCGGCTCATTTACTTGAGCGGGATTCTACTTTGTACGTATGCGTCATTTGTACCTGGACGAGCATGATGACAGTTAGGTGGTCATTTGATGCGAGAAAGCCTATAGTTACTTTAGTTGTAGTATTTCTTAAGTTTTTCAGCGTTCCACGGTCGAGGGATTGCATCCCCATTGAGGTTTTCGAGGAAGTATGCACCATTCCCCGTTCTGGCACGGACTCTGTATGGCCCTTCCTAGTTGGCTGCTAGTTTGCCTTCGCGAGAGTCCTTGTGGTTTCTTCGCAGGACAAGGTTGCCCACATCAAACTCTCGTCGTAAGACTTTGGCGTTGTGCCTGATTGCTATTTTTTGCTTAAGAGATGCTTCGTGGAGGGCTGCTCCTGTTCGGATTTCCTCGACAAGGTCGAGCTCCTCTCTTGTTGCTTCGTCATTCATTTCCTCGTCTAGAGGTGATTCAGTCCTCCTGAACGGTACGTGAATTTCAATGGGTAAAACAGCCTCCGTGCCATATGCTAAGCGGAAGGTGTTTCCCCGGTGGTGGACTGAGGAGTGGTGCGGTACGCCCATAAGACGCTGTGGAGCTCCTCGACCCAGGCTTTCTTTGTTTCATCCAGTCTTCGCTTAAGGCCACGAAGAATGACACGATTGGCCGCTTCTGCCTGCCCGTTGGTCTGGGGATGTTCTACAGAAGCGAAATGTTGTTTTGTTCCGAGATGGGCGACAAAGTCTTAGAACTTCTTGTCCGTGAACTACGTTCCATTGTCCGTGACAATTGCTTGGGGAATCCCAAAACGGGCGAGGATATTCCGCTTGTAAAAGCGCAGAATGTTAAGTGTTGTATTCTTTGCTAAGGCTTCTGCTTCTACCCATTTTGTGAAATAGTCTACGCCCACTATCAGGTATTTGTTTTGGCTGGACCCCGTCACGAAGGGTCCTAGGATGTCTAGGCCCTACCAGGCGAATGGCCATGGGGAGGTCATGCCCTTCAGTTCGTTAGGTGGAGCTAGGTGAATATCCACGTGCCGTTGGCATTTGTCGCTTTTCTTCACATGCTCCTTAGCATCGTGCTGCATGGTTGGCCAATAATACCCTGCCCGGAGGGCCTTGCAGGCAAGGGACCTTCCTCCTAGGTGCTGGGCGTTAATGCCTTCGTGGATTTCTCGTAATACATGGGGGAAAACTTCCTCCTCTATGCATTTGAGCAGTGGGATGGAGAAGCCTCGTCGATAGAGTTTGTTTTCAAGGATGACGTACGAGCAAGCTCTTCGTCTGATGGTGCTGGCTTCCTTGGGGTCATCTAGAAGTTCGTCCCTGGTGAGGTAGTTGTACACGGGCCTCATCCAGCAGTCGTTGTCTCCAATCGCATGCACGTGTAGGGTCGAGGATCCCTTATCGATGCTGGACCAGGGAAGTATTTCTTGGATGACTGACCTATTTCCGCCTTTCCTCTTAGTGCTTGCTAGTTTGGAGAGGACGTCTGCTCGCACATTATGTTCGCGTGGAACATGTCTTACTTCTACCACTCTGAACTTCGACATTTTTTCTTTGACTAGGGTTAGGTATTCAGAGAGACTGTCGTTTTTTATCTGATACTCCCCTGATATCTGGTGGGCTACGAGCTGGGAGTCCGTGCATATGATGATTTCTTCAGCCCCTAGGTCTTCGGCTAGGCGCAAACCGGCGAGGAAGGCTTCATACTCGGCCTGGTTGTTCGACGTGGGAAAGGACAATATGAGAGAAGCCTCGACTATGGTCCCTTCGTCGTTCTCCAAAATTACTCCTGTCCCGCTGCCGGTTGAGCTGGATGTTACGTCTACATAGACAGTCCATCTGTTTGCTATGTGGGACGAAGAGTATGAGAATGTTACTTCCGCTATGAAATCGGCCAGGGCTTGGGCCTTAAGAGCTTTCCTGCTTTCATACTGGACGTCGAACTCGGACAGTTCCAATGACCATTTGAGCATTCGGTCGGCCATGTCTGGTTGTCCCAGTAATTGCTTTATGGGTTGATCCGTTCTTACCACGACCGTGTGGGCCAAGAAATAGTGTCTCAGTCGTCTGGCAGCGTTGACGAGGGCCAATGCTACCTTCTCTATCTGTTGATATCGCAACTCTGCATCCTGCAACGCTTTGCTCGTGAAGTATACTGGCTTTTGCTCGCCAGGATTCTCGCGAATGAGAACGGCGCTAACGGCCTCGGCAGTGACGGCGAGGTATAGGAACAAGACTTCCCCCGTGTCTGGCCGTGATAATACGGGCAGTTTCAACAGAGATTGCTTCAAGTGAAAGAGGGATGCTTCACATTCCTCAGTCCATTCAAACGCTGCTTCTTTTTGCAAGAGCTTGAAGAAAGGAAGGGCGTGTTGGGCGGACTTCGCAACGAAGCGGGACAACGAAGTAAGCACCCCGTTGAGGGATTGGATGTTCTTCTTAGACGTGGGCGTTGGGAACTCAGAGAATGCCCGACACTTGTCGGGGTTAGCTTCTATTCCTTGTTCTGTTAGGTAGAAGCCAAAGAATTTATCTGCTCGTACACCGAACGTGCACTTCTCTGGGTTAAAACGCATTTGATACTTTCTTGCTTGCTCGAAAATTTTGCGAAGATGGGCAACATGATCTAGTTCCTCGTGGGACTTGACGATCATATCATCCATGTATACTTCGAGCATGTCGCCTATTTGTCCTTGGAAGACTTTGTTCATCATTCGTTGGTACGTAGCGCCGACGTTCTTCAGCCCGAAGGGCATTACGTTGTAGTAATAGTTGCCCGATTTGGTTATGAAGGCCGTGTAAGTTTTATCGCTCGCGGCCATTAGGATTTGATTGTAGCCCGAGTAGGCGTCGAGGAACGATAAAAGCTTAAAACCTGCTGAGTTATCTACGAGCTTATCTATATTGGGGAGGGGGTAGGCGTCCTTCGGACAGGCCTTATTAACATTGGTATAATCAACACACATCCTCCATTTGCCATTATTTTTTCTTACAAGTACAACATTTGAGAGCCATGTAGTGTATTTGGCCTCAGAAATAAACCTAGCTTCTAGAAGGTATTTGACAGCTTTCTCCGCGACTTCCATCTTCTCCGGGGACTGTTTCCTTCTGCGCTGGGCAACGACTTTGACGGCCAGATCAATTGTAAGCTGGTGGCAAGCGACGGATGGGTCCAATCCTGGAATTTCAGCAGCGCTCCATGCGAACAAGTCTGCGTTCTCCCAGAGGCACGCTTTTAGTTGTCTCCTGGCCAGGTCGGGGAGGTCTGCTCTGATATTTACTCCCCGTTAGGGGTCTTCTCCGAACAGAACGATCTCGAAGTTGCCATCTGGGACAGGGCGTGGAAGATGGCCGTTGTTGTTGGACTGGCTGCCCAAAGTCGTTGGGTCCTTGGTGTGATCTTTCTCGCTGAAACGGTTGTCCAAGTCGATAGATTCGACATGGGGGAGCGGTTTGGGCTGCTCAGAGCTGCTGGGCAGAGGAGGATGACCAGAAGTCCTTGGTCTTGCTGAGATGGTGCTTAGTCTTTTTGATGCTGCTTCAAAGCACCGATGGGCAGCTTCGATATCGCCGTGGAGGGTGGCGACCATCCCTTCAGAAGTGTAGTACTTCATCTTGAGATGTACGGTGGAAGGTACTGCAATCAACTCTGCCAGGGTTGGCCTTCCAAAAATGCACTGGTATAGTGACGGGCATTCAATTACCAGAAACTGTACTTTAATTGCTCGGGTTGTCTTTCCTGAACCGAAGGTTACGATGAGCTCTACGTAACCCCGGGGCTTTGTCACTGCTCCGTTGAATCCCTGCAGGTCGGATCCAATGTATGGAGTAAGGTGAGAGTCGTCCAACTGCAGCATTTCGAACAGGTGGTTGTACATTATATCAACTGAACTGCCCTGGTCCACGAGTATTCTGCGAACGTCAAAGTTCGCCATCCTTGCCCGGATAAGCAGCGGGATGCTTGAGTTCGGTGCCCCGCTGAGGAGCTCCTCCTTGTAGAAGGAAATAGGAACGGATCCTTTATGAGTGGTGTCCAGCGTGGTGACTTCATTGGAGCTTTTGCTGATCAGTTGATCGAATCTCCTCTTGACTGAACCGACCGTGATTTTGTTGAATCCACCACCAGAAATGACCATGGCTGACGGGAAGGCCTCCCACGGGCTGTGAGCAGCGAGGTACGTGGAGACGGGCAGACCATCAAGGATGCGGAAGTCCTCTGGCCGAGTTATGGACATAGCTACCTGTACGTTGGTGTCATTGGAGGGCAGAGTCTCTTCTGCAACCATTTTGCTCTCTTGGGTTTCTAGCCGAGGAGCATTTTTCTTTTTCGTGAACTGCTTCAAGTGGCCATCGCGAATAAGGATCTCTTTGGCATCTCTGAGGTGGATGCATTCTTCTGTCGTATGACCGTGACTCTTGTGGAAGCGGCAATACTTGGATTTGTCTACACCCGGTCTGGCCGGCAACTGTTTGGGGAAACGGACTCCCGCCTGCTTGAATTCTGAGTTGGCACATTCGGACAAGATTTTCTCCCTCGAGGCAGTGAGGGGGTATAGTCATGGAACCGCCCAGAAGGTCCTTTTTGTTCGCGTGCATCGCGAGGCCGATCGTCGCGTCTTTTATCTCCTCGACGGGATGTCGAGGGTTCTTCAGCTCTGGACGACCGGGCACCTTCTTGGTTTCGAGAGGCCCGGACAGAGTGGGCAGCAACCTTCTCCTCGTACTGTATATGCGACTGGGCTTGGAGGAGAAGGGCGTTAAGGTTCCTCGGTGGATCGAGGCCGATGGCTTTCGCGAAGTCTGAGCCAGGACGTAATCCCTGCTCGAGCAGGAATTTCTTCATCTCGTCGGTCGTTGGCACTTGGACGGCCTCCTTGTTGAACCGCTCAATGTAGGCCCGAAGAGGCTCATCTCTTCCCTCTACGACAGCTCCGAGGGACGCCTCGGTCTTTGGATGGTGTCGCGATGCAGTAAAGTGACGGGAGAAAATCCTCCCCAGCTGCCTCTAGGATGTAATGGATTCTTCTAGCAGCTGCTTGTACCATGTCATTCCTCCCTTCTGGAGCGTGGTCGGGAACATGCGACATTTGATGGCTCCTCGTACCCCTCTGTAGTCCAAAAGAGCATCTATGTTTTCTATGTGCTTGTTTGGGTCAGTGGTTCCATCGTAAGTCCCTAGAGACGGAGGCTTCTCTAGTCCTTTAGGGAGACGGGTGGCCAGGATCCTGCGGGACAATGGGCCGCGAGGCTCGTCGTCGCTGTCTGAACTTGGAGTTGATGGTGACCGTTGTCTGCGCTCGTGGCGGCGGTCTCTGTGAGGTGAGGGTGAACGTGGCCGGTCACGAGGTCTGACCGGTGGAGAATGCCTATCCAGCCTCGTTCTCTTGTGTCTTGGTGGTGATCGATCTCGCGGGGAGATCTGGTCGCACTTGTGAACGTGTTGTGATTCAGGCTCATGCCTCGGTCTGTGGTCTTCCCCACGCCTAGGTGGCGGGCTTCTTGATTTTAGGTGCTTACTCTTGGGAGGAGAGGATCTTGGAAGAGATGCTTCCTCGAGAGCTCCTATTCTTTCTCCTTGATGCAAGATGAGGAGGTTTGTGCGGTTGACAGCTTCCAAAAGAGCTGCAACGGCCAGGTCGGCGCTGGGAGGGCCAGGGATCGGTCATCCACCCGATGGTGGCTGCTTGTCTCCTTGCTCGGAGGGAGGAGGAGTTGGAGATGCAGCAGCCCCGTCTCAGAGGAAACGGGGATCTGAAAGTAACGGAGATCTGCCGTCGATGTCCATCTTGTTGACGGGAACGAGAACCGTAACGTCAACATTTTTTGCAGAGTTTTGAACGGCCATATGTGGGCGGATCAAAGAAAGTATGTTTTGATCTTTTAGTTTCCGAGGAGGAAAGAAAGAAGGGGAGAACAAGGAGTTCCCACAGACGGCGCCACTGATCCGGAGTATTCGAACGGGTCCACGTAAGCTGGTCGTCAGATGGCAAGGTGCTCGGACGTATGTTGGTCATCAGATGGGCGAGGTGTTTGGAATGTTGATGAGGAGAGGAGGGGGTGTACCTGTAAGGCACTCTGACGCTCAAGTAAGAAAGGGTCAGAGAAAAGGGGCAAGTACAAAGTGTATTCTTAGGGTGAAAATATGATACCTGACCCTCTCAAGTGAGAGGGTTTATATAGAGCCCCCAGCGCGTGGCCAACGGTCCTATTTTCGGGGCGAAATAACTGTTTTCCCCAAAGAATAGGTAACTGCCCAAACTAGCCGTTATGTCGGGCAGGGTGTCAGAAACTAGCCGTTATGTCGGGCATAAACGCGGTTCCGGGCACCTGTCCTTTGCTGTTCGGGCAGCGAGGAAGCCGTGCGTGACGGGCATAGACGCCGGGGAGGAACGTTGCGTTCCTTGCCCGGTTGGAGGGGCCGAAATGTCATTTTTGCCCCTCTGTGGATTGGGCTTAGGCAATTTGGGCCGCTCTGGAGCAGAGGCGGATTGGGCCAATTCTGGACATTGGTCCAGTCCAGAACAATTTCCAAGTATAAATTATTCATCATCGGCTTCTTCCACTGCTTTTTCCCTTCTTAATTGAATTTCTGATTTCAAATCTCTCTTGACTGTCTTCTTCAACTTTTCCGTCTCTTTCAAACTTTAACTCCCTTTTATTATTCCAATCATTTTTATTTGGTCTTCAACATCTCTTCTTCAACAGGTAAGACAAGTTTCAATTTATCGTCTTTGTCATTTACTTCGAATACTTTTTTGTTTGATTTTGAATTCTGTCATTTGTTTTAAATACTCTCTTATTTATTTTTTTCATAAATTTCTTTTTACTTTACCATCTTCATGATTTTATACAGAAATTTATGTTTTAAACACATTACAAGATCTATTGGTTTATTTAAAGTATTTTCCATAAACTTTGTTTATAAACATAAATAAAATGTTCAGTTGCTATTTTTAGGGGATCTTGCTTTGAAAATAAAAATGATGGAAGAGGGTGAAAAATCTAAGAACTACAAAAGCAAATACCAATGGGTAAGAATAAAGAATTTTTTTTCTATGATTTTTTATTTTGGAAGTAGATTTTACAAAATTTTGGAGACATTTGAATTCATAAAAGCTTTGGTATAATATCAATATTTGTATATACTTTTAATTTTTTTTAGATTCGTGTTTACTGTTGTTTGTTTTATTGATTTTGGGTATGATTTAATTTTTGCGTTTTGTTTAGAAACTAGAAATAAATCTGGTATTGGTTGAAGATCTTTGGTATCTGACAGCGGTGTAATTCCCTTTTTTATTTACATTTCTATTATACTTTTATTCCTTTTTGAGTTTTTACTGATTTAAAAAAAAAAAATAACAACTGAGTTTATATTATGACTTGATTGCTTTCTCTAATGTTGGGGGTATTGGTACACTGAGTTTCTGCTCCGTGTTTTTTTATGGTTCTTTACCCCGATTTCTCTCTTCAAAATCTCTCATTTAATTTTAATTTATTATTTTTGTGTTTATTTTTCAGGAATCAATATTAGAGATTGAGAAAATCTTTTAGATGGTGTTATGAACATTATGTGGCTACTATAGAGTTGCAATGAACAAGTAATTTCTCTTTGACATTGACATGATATTTTTGCTATTAATACTTTTAAATCTTCATGAATAGCTTGATCATGAATGATTGTGATATCATTTGCCTTATACATATCAATATCTTTTCTTGCATTGTGTGAATGCCAGCTAAATATGTTGGTTTCAGGGAGCAAAATGTTGTATTTATGGTGCCAATAATTCAAAATAGATTATGAGCATGGGGTACATGTTATTTTGATATTCTCTTTGTTTTTCTATACAGTCTTATATGTGTTTTTTGGATGTTTCAGTTGGAGTTATTTGTTGATCTTTGTTAGTACCTTTGTGTTATATATTTATCCTGTTTTTTATATTGCTTATGTAATAATGTGATTGTTCTTTTCTGTTCATGATCCATTTTGAACACATGAGGAGTAAATGGTTATTTTTAATTGAAACTTTGTTTCATCTATTGAATGTTTTGTTCTCTGTAGGATATCATTTGTCTTCTATAGTGATGATTAGTCTTAACTAAGTTAAACTAGATTCTGTTTTAATACTACTAATAATGGTTATGGACTTCTTTGTGTTTCTTAATGGAAGTGTTATGTGGTTGAGTAGAAGAGTTATGGGAGTATTTATAAAGTTCCATTTTTATGTTAAATATATGTAGTTCTGTACACATAATATAATAACACTTTTTTAAGTATTAAAAATTGAAGTGAATGAATTTATATTCTAAGCATCTTGCTGGGAAATGAATGGACAACAATTGATAGTGTTGAGCTATGGTCTCAAAAAACTAACAATAATCTGAATCCAAAGTAGAGGAAGAACAATATTGTAAAATATAACATTGGAGCATTCAAAAGGGTAAGTGACATTGGTGCTGCAAGAAGTGGTATCGTTTTGTCATACTAAGCTTCATGTATTTTATTTACTAGCTTAATGACTATTACAACAAACAAGAAAATTGTTCCGGACTGGCCCAATGGTTAGGCATGGCCCAATCCACTTCTACATCCAAAACGGCCCAATAGTCTAAGCCCTGCCAGTTGAGGGCAAAGGAAAGCACTTTTTCTTCTGGCCCTTAGCCGAGGAGGGCTGGCCAGCTGACTCCCAGGATCAGCTGCCCTTTGTCACATCTCTGCCCGTCACGCACGGTTCAACCATCCAGGAACGGCCACTACGCGCTTGCCTGCAACCACACCCCTGCTCGAAGCAACGGCTAGTTCGGAGCATGTCTGCCCGTTACAACGGCTAGTTTCTGGCAGTTATCTATTTTTGGGGAGGGAATATGTATGCCTGAAAATAGGGACCAATGGCCAAGCGCTGGGGGCATTATAAATATCTTCTCCTTTGAGAGGGTCAGGTATTCCAAAATCACCCTAAGACATTCTTACTTTGTACTTGCCTTCTCCTCTATCGATTCTTACTTTGGCATCAGAGTGCCTTGTAGGTACACCCCCTTCTCCTTGGATTCCAACATCGAAGACGAAGTTTTTTGCCCACTTCAAGTTCTGATCAACCGGAAAGATAAAAAATCATGATGACTTTTTCATAGTGTAGCATTTGCTCCTATAGCATTTTTTTGTCGTATTGATGGATGTAACAGCAGTTGAGGGGTGATATTGATGTTCACCTTTTGACTGATTTGTTTCCATGAATACAGCTTTTGAGGAATTGCTATGGAAAAATTGAATTTGGACATTTTTTCGATGCAGACAACATGAATGTAATACACGTCAAGCAAAAGATGGTATGACTTTGGAGCAGTATGTGTCCAATACCAACTGCACACATCTTGTCTTAAAGATTGTGCATAAGGACTCAATGTTATTTAACCTAGGTAGCTAGAGTTTCAAACAAATCAGATATGTTCAATACTAATAATTGTATTTTTTTATATTGTGTTTTCGTGAGAAATCACCTCCACATTTGGTGTACATATTGATTCATCTTCAAAAGTTTGTTAAAATATTAGTATTTGTATTCGTATTTAGCTCAATTTTCTTGATGTGTATGTGTAATTATGTACATTATTTAAAAATCATATATTTCTACATTTTATTAAACACCTATATAATTTTTTACACATGTTAAGGAAAATAATTTAATTTCAAATTCAGGGCTAGTTTTTAAATATTACTCAACTACTAACATCTTTTATGTATTTTTGTATACTTTTGACCGGTCTTTTGGTGGAGCTTATGAATTCTGATGGTGTCCAAATTATTTGTATATATTAAGTGATTGTTTTTTGGCTAAAATACAGTTTTGGTCCCCTTGTTTGTCAAAATTCACGGTTTTAGTCCCCCCATTTTATTTTTTAACAGTTTTGGTCCTCCACCCCTCACTGTTCATGTACGGACCAGTTACTGTTCATCATTTTTTTGGGCCAAAATTGGGGTGGGGGACCAAAACTGTTAAAAAATAAAATGGGGGGACCAAAACCGTGAATTTTGACAAACAGGGGGACCAAAAATGTATTTTAGCCTTGTTTTTTTCTTAATTTTAGCTTATAATTTAATAACATATAATGGTAGAATTAAATATGTCTTTTTATCTTCTATATACAACAACATTTATTCTTAATTTATCTAAAAATATTTTTAAAATATTGATACTATAAATATTTTATTTCTCTAAATGATTATTTATATGATGTTATTGATAAAATATATAATATTTTTTATTTTTTATCCAGTTTTTTCATTACACCTCCCAATAAGTGTGTTGTTTTTAATTATTTTTGTTAATAATATTTTTAATTTGATATTATTTTTAATTTAAAATACAATATATTTTAAGAAAATAATAATAATAATTAATCATACATTTTCAATTAAAATAAATTATAAAATATAAGTAAAAGTGTTTGTCATTGAACAAAATAATATTTACTTACGGAAAAAAATATATCTTTGATTAAAATATTTGTATATAGCCTCAAACATATAAGTAATGTACTAATGTCAAAACAAAAATAATATTTATACATGGAAAAAAAATACATTGTTGATTAAATTATTTATATATACGGAAAAAAATAGTATTGTTATAAACGATAACAACTCTTTAAATGTTTCAAATATTAAATAATATAAATTTATCGATCATTTTTTCAAATATGTGAAAAGATTAATGGAAAAAAATATTATTGCCATAAACAGGAACAACTTTATTACATCTTGGAAACAAATGCGCATACTAACTATGGAAAATAAATTTTAATCAGATCATAACTTATCTTTTTTTTTAAACACGAAAATAAAACAATTATAACGGAATATAAAGTTTGTTGAAATATTAGATTAGATTATATTTGATTAGATTTAATATTTAAATATAATCCAAGTTGTATTAACCCAAGTCCAATTAGGGTAGTATATAAATAGTCATAGTATGTATCATTATTTGTAACAAGTCATTCAATAAATCCTTATTTCCTTATTCTCTCTTTCTCTCATCACAAAAGTGTCTCACGCACTAACAAATTGGTATCTAGACCTCCGGTTAGATTCTTGATTGTGTTTTCAAGAATCACACGTTAGAGATCGTGCATTATTGTTGATCAATCGCTGCAAAGATGAATGGTAACGGAAATTTACCAAACTCCCTTCCAACTCTTGACGGCAAGAATTGGCTTTCATGAAACCTTAGAAGTGGTTACTAATGGCGTTCCTGCGTGTAACACCTCAAATTTTCCCTTTTGTTTCTAACCTAACTGGTTTATGCTTCCTTTCATTTGCATTATCATTCCTGCATTTGCATTGTCCTTTTGAGCATGGGATCGAGGTATTCTTTCAGCAGCTCACGACGTCGTCAGTTCCAGTATGATTTTTAACAGTGTTCAGAGCCAAGCAGGTAGTTTTCCAAGTCTTTTGAGCATTTATTTTGCTCATTAAATGATTCGATGATCAAAAACCCCGGCAGTCAATTTTTGATCAGTTATTCAGCACCAGACAGTTGTTGTCAGCAGTTTAATCCGAGTACGAAAAAAACAGGTCACAACATATTTCAAGTGTTTTCCAGTAGTAATATCAGTTGGCAAGTTTCAGAGGTCTATCATGGTCCAGAACAGGTGGAACCAGGCGAATATTCAAATTTCCCTCCTTTTGGCGCCAATTTTTGAATTTTTGAACTGAGTAATCAATTACTCAAAGTGAGTAACCGATTACTCTGTGCGAAATTGCAAAAATGTGGCATTTTCAGCACTGTAGAATTTTGGAGCATTTTGTGGTCATGTGCTTGGCTTGTGCATGTGTGGGAAGGATCTAGAACTGATCTATTTTCATCATTTTCCACCCAAAAATTCAAATTCTCTCCATCATTTTTCCACTCTAATTCATCATTTCATTTTCTAATTCACATTTCATCCCAATTTCCACTCACTTAACCTCACTCCAAACCACATTTGGATCCCTAACCTAGCTTCTATTTAAATCAATTCATTCCAAACCTCAAAAAAGAAAAAGATCATTTTCACTCTCCATTTTTTCAGAATTTCTCTCAATTCTCTCACTTTTTCCACTTTTCATCTTCATTTTCAACCTCTCACCAAAGCTCCATATCCATAGATTCACAAATTCTTCATTGGAATTTGTGAATTCTTGAGCTAAACCTCCATCACGTCATCATTCTTGGTTTAATTCTGGTATAGCTACTGGTTTGGATCTTGAAATCACTTTTGGGAGCAACTTTTGATTATTTGGAGTGTTCTTGCTTGGATCTTGAAGTTTCTTGCTAGGATCTTGAAGATTATTGTGTAGATCTCTGGTTTTCTTGTTTGGATTCACCAATTTTCATGCTCAACAATCACCAAGGCAAATCTCAGCCTTGTAGGTTGGTTTTCCTTAGATCTATGTTTGATTTTGCTTAATTTCAACTTATGCAATGTAGATCATTAGTTTGTGATGTGATTTGATCCATTTGCTTGATTTGATTTGTGATCTTGTTGTTTGATTGTTGAAATTGGTGTTTGATTACTGATATTTGATGAGAATTTCGTGATTAATTGATTGCATGATCATTTGGATGTTTGCATAAGTGATTGGATGCTAAAAAGTGCTTTTCAAAGTTGATTTTCTGCCTCTGTTTCAGTGGTAATCGATTACCCTAGCAGAGTAACCGATTACTCTGTCTAATTTTCACGTTTTTGGTCAAATTTCAACTGAGTAACCGATTACTCAAAGTGAGTAATCGATTACCACTGCTGCAGAGTGATATTTTCTTGCATTTTCATGGTTGTTTGAGATCCGATGCATGCCTAAACTTCATGGAATGATGCATTGATGATTTACGGACTATTCTTGAGTTGTTGCACCTCACACTATTGTATGCGCACATTTCTCTGACACGCGGTGCTTGATTTTTATCGTTTGTGATCACGTTTGCATTGTTGATTAATGGATGCTATAAACACCATACACACACCTCTTAAGCATATTGATTGTGACTTGTTGTTGATGTTGCTGGAGTTTGTTTGTTTGAATTAGATTACGTGCATTTAATTTCAGGAGATACATGTTTGTTTTCAACTTTGTTCATATGCTTGATGTTGTGCATCCGTTCATGATGTGGTGCATTCTTTCATGTTGTCTCCAAGTGTTGTTTGCCATGATATATGATGTGTTTGTAATCATAATGCATGATGTTTGATGCGCATTTGCTTTGCCTTTGATTGAATCACATTCAAGTGTGGTGCATGCTGTCCTGATTTCACATCTGAGTTTTGCATAAAGCGCTGTCATATGTGCTGTCCATGTGTACATGTATGCTGTTTGACCTTTTTACACCTGTTTTCATGCTGGATTGTATGCTGTGAAATGTTGATTGGTGTTTGTGCGTGATTTCATTACTATTCTGAAGCAAATGTGCTGTTGTAGGTGCTGCCTTCTCTTTTTACTCATCTATTTCCTTTGAATCTCAAGACTTGATTAAGTCTTGGATTCTTTTCCCCTTAGAGCTACCTAGTCCAACTTAATTTTTGATTAAGCTTGGAGTAGGATTAGCATTAGGTTTTAGGTAGTCGTCCCTCCTAAGCCTCACTAACCATAGGTCATCCATGCATGATAACATTAGGATTCTTAGTTTCCCTTTAGAGTTTCCTTTGGGTCGTCTCTCTTCTCATCTCAAAACTTCTTGAAAACACGTAATAAAAGTTAACGTGTATTGCGCTTGAGCCTTCTATGTGGGAAGTGGAGAGTGAGGGGCTTCCCCTCATTCTTCTAGGATACCTAGTGTACGTCCTGTTGGGGACGATTCGCGAAGTATTCGTTCCTATATTTACGACTTGGGTTCAATGCAAGTTACGTAACAACTTAAAAAACACTTCTGTCTAAAAAACACCAAACAAATTCAAATCTTTTTATCCTTCGGGATTGTTGGGTTTCAAACATATTTTTCAGAAAAGAGCTTGTTGCTCACGTAAAAAAACACTTACCCATCCGTGGTCGTACCCACGAACTACATCAGCTCTGATTCCTCTCTCTCGTCTGATTGAGGATATGTAGGCATAAGACATCGATTGTCTTGGCGAGCAACCTTCCCCCACAGTTCCCGTCCGAACTACGTTGACTCTGACTTTCCCATTGCGCTAAGGGAGTACGTAGGCCTAGGACAACGATAACGTCCTATCGAGTCACTTATTTTTTTTACTTTTCTTCTCCGCTTCTTCGTTCTTTCCGTTCTCATTTTTTCTCCGGTCCAGTAGCAGTGAGCTCCAGATGATGACACCCTTTGATGCAGACAACAAGCGTGGATCCCATCGAGTAAGATGGACGCGTGGGGTGCTAACACCTTCCCTTCGCATAACCGACTCCCTTACCCGTTTATCTTGGTCGCGAGATCATGCTCTTTCCCTTCCCTCAGGTTTACGCAGTGTTTCCTTTCCCTCTCTTGGGATAAATACACATTGCTGGCGACTCTGTATTTTCCGCGCCACTCTCGCGTTTGTACCGTTGGATGCGAATCTTTCGGGAGCGACACTGCGCTTGGTGAAGATGCTACCGAAGCACAGAGAACCGCTCACAAGGATGCCAAGAAGAAGGATTGCAAGGCAGTATTCTACATCCGATCGGCGGTTAATGTAGATAACTTCGACATAATTGCTCATGCTGAATCGGCGAAGGAGGCGTGGGATATTCTTGTCAAGTACTATGAAGGAGACGAGAAAGTTAAGGTTGTCAAGTTGCAAACTTTGCGACGACAATATGAATTGTTGATAGTGAGAGAAGATGAAAAGATTCCAGGCTATGTGTCGAAGGTGTAGAAACTCGTCCATCTCATGAAGGGTTCTGGTGAAACCCTAACTGATAAGATGATATTTGAGAAGGTAATGCGTATGTTGACCTCTCACTTTGATCACGTTATCGTAGCTATTCAAGAATCCAACAATCTTGAAACTCTAAAACTGAAAGATTTGGTTGGTTCGTTGGAAGCGCATGAGATTAGGATTGTTGAAAAGAAAAGAGTTCAAGACTCGATACAAGCACTACAGGCGCAATCGTGGAAGAAGAATGATGGTTCTAACAAGTTCAAAGGCAAAATCGACAAGACTCGGGGCAAGAATTCTTGGTCGAATCCTCACAAGAATAAGATCGATGATATAAATTCTGAATCCTCGAAAAGAGGAGAAGGAGATTTCTATTAGACAGACAAGAAAAAAAAGGTGTGCAGTGCTATAACTGTGAAAAGTATGGTCACTTGGCCAAGCATTATTGGTACAGGAATGACAAGGGTTCAAAAAAAGGCAGGGACGAAGGAGCGAACCTTGCACGTCAAGATTCAGATGATTCATATGATATGGTGGTTATGGCTGCAGTTGCAGAAGACCATGTCGAATCCAAGATCCGGTTCCTCGACTCAGGTTGTTCGAATCACATGACTAGTAAAAAAGCATGGTTAGTAGATTTCAACGAGTCGAAGAAGAGTAAGGTGAAACTTGCTGATAATAGCTCGTTGCCAACAAAAGGTACTGACAACATAGTTATTCAAATGAGTAATGGAGCAAAAGCCTTTATCAAAGATGTACTCTATGTCCCTAGAATGAAGTGCAATCTGCTAAGTGTTGAACAACCGGTCGAAAAGAGGTTCTCAATGGTTATGAAAGATGAAGCCTTAGAACTTTTTAACATTCAGAATAACTTAGTCTTGAAATCTCCGTTGTCGAAGAATATAACATTTAAGACCATGATCAGTTCAACTGAGGTACAATGTCTAAAAACAGTTGTCGACCACAAGAATAGTTGGTTGTGGCATCTGAGGTTTGGCCATCTGAACTTTAGGTTGCTAAATCAACTTATCACTCAAGTTATGGTAACTGGTATGCTAAGTCTTGAGATGCCCAACAAACTCTATGAAGGTTGTCTAGTCAGAAAGTAGTCCAGGAAGTCTTTTGTTTCGACTATGCCAATGAGATCATCATGCATACTTGAAGTTGTACATTCAGATGTATGTGGTCCTTTTGAAGAGCATACTATTGGTGGAAATAGGTATTTCGTCTCATTTGTCGATGAGTACAGTCGAAAGCTCTAGATCTATGTGATCAAACGAAAGGACAAAGTATTTGAAATCTTTAAGAGAATACATATCCAAGAAAACCAGGGTGAAAACCAGGGTATACACATCCAAGATACTTGTCGAAAACCAGGGTGAAAAGAAAATTAAAGTTCTGCGAACAGATGGAGGTGGTGAATACACATCTAAGATATTTGAAGCATTTTGTGCAGAACATGGTATTGATCATGAGATAATTGCTCCTTATACTCCTCAACATAATGGAATAGCAGAAAGAAGAAACAATGCCATATTGGACATGGCGAGATGCATGCTGAAGCAGAAGAATTTGCCAAAATCCTTATGGGGAGAAGTTGTTTCAAATGTTGTTTATAGTCTGAACAGGTGCCCTACCAAGAAGCTGGAGAACAAGGTTCCTGAAGAAGTGTGGAGTGGCAAACGACCATCAGTGAGTCATCTGGAGATGTTTAACTCTATTTGCTACAAGCATATTCCCGACGATAGGAGAAGGAAGCTTGATGATAAGAGTGAACATATGATTCTGGTAGGATATCATAAGACTAGAGCATACAGGTTGTTCAATCCAATTAATCAGAAGATTGTGATGAGTCGAGACATTGTGATTGATGAAAATTCTGTATGGGATTGGAATTCTAGTAATGCAGTTGACAAGCTACTGATGAGCTATGATTTCGACGAAGCAAGTAATGATGTCGAAGTCAAAGACATTGTTGATACTCCAGTCGAAGAAGAAGTTGAAGCAGTTGCTGACATTCTCGACACAATCGAAGTCGAAGAGGATATGACTGGCAAAAGTCAGAGACCTCAAAGAACTAGAGCTTATCCAGCAAGACTTCAAAACTATGAAGTGGTTGGTGATGATGAAGTCACAATAGACGGGGAACTAGTCTATTTTGATTTACTTACAGGTGTTGAACCAATCAACTATAGGGAAGCCTTCAAAGATAAACAATGGAAGTCTGCTATGGTCGAAGACTTACAAGCAATTAAAAAAACAACATATGGGAGTTGGTCGAATTGCCAACTCATACAAAAGCTATCGAAGTAAAGTGGGTGTTCAAGTTGAAGCACAATGTTGATGGGTCGATAGCAAGGCATAAGGCAAGATTGGTAGCTTGAGGATTTCTCCAGAGAGCAGGACTCGACTACTCTGAAGTATTTACACTTATCGCAAGATTGGAAACTTTTCGACTAGTGGTGGCCTTGGCATGCAAGCAAGGTTGGTCAACATTTCACTTAGATGTGAAATCAACATCTTTGAATGGACCTTTAGAAGAAGAGGTGTATGTCACACAAAGTGCTACGCGTATGGGCAAAGACTGATTTCTCCCCAAAATTCCACTAAAAACTCCATATGCGTAATGCCTCACTTGATACGCGTAATGCCTTGCCAAGTACGCGTACCATTACGCAAATCAGCAGAAGGCCGTGAAAAATGTGTTCCATATGCGTATTGCCCTCATTTCCCCCTTGCCATACGCGTATTGCCCAAACCAATACGCATAATGCCAAGCTTGATATGCGTATGGGCAGCGAAACCCAGAATTTTTCCTGCAGAATTTCTGCTACGAAATTCAACCAAATTCACTCCCAAATCTCATCTAAACATCATAAAATTACCAATTGAATGCACAACAACATATATCTAACAAGTCTCAGCAATTAGGAACATTAAAACATGATTTCAGACACAATTTGAATCAAATTCTAACAATCTCAACATATTAATGGTTTTGGTTCTATATCCAATTTCAACCAAATATCACACAAATACATACATACATAATCATACACAAGTATAGGATAATCGAGTTTCGCACCCTTACCCGATTAATCGTGTTTTCAAAAGTCGGTTGGATCGTTTCCTTATTCTCCAAGTTTTTCCCCTTTTTCTTCTTTTCTTTCTCTTTTCCTTCTTCTCTTTTTCTTTCTCTTTATTTCTATTTTTATGAAAAACATAAAATCTAACCAAGCCAAAAGACCAAAATACCCCTACACTCAAATATCTCGCAAATGCTCTCAAAACGCGATAAAACATAATCACGATGAAAAATAATATATTACCAAATAAAAGTAAAAAATAAAATAATATAATAATAAAAATAATTAAATCGACTCGATTAAATAAATCTAACAAAAACTGGGGCGTTACACTAAGTACATTGCAGCAGCTGGTTGTAGCACATATATTTTCTGGATGAAGAGTGAACTAGAAGATTATAAACTAAAAGAGAGTAAAATTCATATCTTATGTGATAATAATTCCGTTATTTGTTTATCCAAGAATCCCATTTTACACTCTAGGGTTAAACATATCAAGATAAAACATCATTTTATAAGATACTATGTTAAAAAAGGGTATTATTGATTTAAAATTTATTGATACATGCCATCAATAGGCTAATA
The DNA here is from genome assembly GCA_022829125.1 of Lathyrus tuberosus. Classification (NCBI taxonomy): domain Eukaryota; kingdom Viridiplantae; phylum Streptophyta; class Magnoliopsida; order Fabales; family Fabaceae; genus Lathyrus; species Lathyrus tuberosus. Next base: position 4,506,839 of record JALAZF010000063.1, read on the forward strand.
TCTTTACAAAATCACTGGATGAATACATATTTGTTTTCATTATGAAGAATTTAAAAATGGAAATTTGTGTTGAGTAAAAATGCAAGTCTCAATGTGTGCCACCTCTAGAGAGTCAAAATGAGAATATGAGGATACATGACTCTGAACCAGTTATCCCTATAGAGTGAGAAGGTTCTCTGGGTCAGAAGGTCCTAAGTTAGAATCCCTATGAGAATTTCTGTCTTCCGAACTTTGAATGATATTAATTTTTTAATTCACACGCCTTCATTGTGACTAAGAACTATGTTGAAACATGTCTAACTAATTCTTATAGCAGTAAAATGATTGAATAAACCTTGGGAGTAATTATTATTTTTCTCGGATGAAATAAAATTATGCCTTGCGCCCCATAGGTCAACATTACTTGTCTTTTCAAATGTTTGTGTGTTTAAAACAATTTTCAAATCTCATTGTATCACTCTTTTCACACACAACACAACTCTCACTACTCACACTTGAATCTTTTCTACCTTAAACCTTAAAAATTCAATGGTTGTCCAACAAAACGCGGCTAAAATGGTTTAAAACTTATCACAAACCTCTCTATCAAAACCGGTAGCTCACTCAGAGGATGTTAGTGGCAAGAGAATCATAAACAAAAGTAATGATTAAATGATCAGTTATTATTGCTCATTAAAATTCTGGCATAGTAGACAGCAGATGTCCTAACACATGTCAAGACATTGTTCTGCATAATTATTAAACAAAGAACAGAACTGCAAACTGATATCCAAACTATCAGTAACTGCAGATACACAGATGTGTCATACCCCAAATTTTGACCACTAAGATTTCCCATCATTGTGCAAATCATCATCACAATATGGATGTACCATCATACTTCATCAGTCTCCCCAAAGATGGGTGAGCATCCACTACAATAAAAATTAGGGTTTCAAGCCCTCTCTGAGTGCTTAAACAAAGGATCAATCAAGGAATGACATGATCTTCAACTTGTCTAACCTCTCAAATATCCACAATGGATCAAAAGGACTCACACTTCAAGGATTAAGCACAAGGCTGCTCCTTTTTAGGTGGATCAAGTCTCAAGATCGCCAGTGTCACCAAATTAGGGTTTTGGTCGACCAGGGCCTCCAGATGGAAATTTTCATCTGGGCATGAGCCAATGATTCAAAACACAACCTAATGTACTTCATGGAACCTCATGGACCCAAGCATCAAGTTAATTTTGCCTCAGGGGATGCATACATCAAAAATCAGGAATTAGGGTTTCTTGACCTAATTCACCCCTAAGTTAACTTTTGGGGAAAATCATGAACCAAGACCTCAAGAGAGCATTTAAGGGTCTCTAATGAACTATATTGATCCATTTGGAACAATGGATTAATCTAAGAAGCTTGAGCAACAAGTCTCATTTTCATCTGCACCACAATTAGGGTTTCGCGAGGAAAGTCAACTGTAACTTTGACTTTTGACCAGGACATGCTCCCAAACCCTAGGACATGCCCCAATATACCCTATGACACCCATGGAACATGTCCATCAAGTTTGATTTAGGTCAAGGACATGATTTCCTGAAGGATTGCACAATTTGGAATTCATCTGATAAAAAGTCAACTGTGCACAAAAGCCAACTTTGACTTTTTGAGATTTTTCACCAAAATGGATTTTTAACCCTAAAATGATGTTAATGTATGATTTGAATCATCATTCATCAAGAAAAATCAAGAAAAGTGGGATAACTTGTAAAAGGGGTAACCATAAAACTTAGAAATTTTTCTAAGTTATGGAAAAGTACCACTAATACACTAACTTTGGAGGATCATAACTCCTAAACCACATGGCCATTTTTTCTCATCCAAAGATGGATTTGTAGCCCTCATTACCCTCTACAAAAACTTCAACTAGACCTAAGTCCAATTCATTAAGGATTTTGAGTTATGGAGTGATCAAAATCAAGAAATCACACTTTGTTCCAACACTTAGTGAAAATTTCACTAAGTCAGATTTTGCTTCACTTTTTGCCAAATGTAGAGGGATTTTTCACTTGGAATCAGAAGAGATCAAAACCAAACTTGTTCAAATAGTTGTTGGATCATGTAAGGGCTTTCCAAAATGGCCAAGAACATTGCCAAATTCGATTTGAGTCATGAGATATGACATTGGAAAGTTGCCTTGCTGAAATCTGTCAAAGGCAAGGCAGAATTTGCAACTTTGCTCGATTTGCCAAAATCAGCCAAATTCAAATGCTCATATCCACTTGGACACATCTGAGGATTGAATCTAAAGGGGACAATCACTGAGCCAAGCCTCCAAAGTCCATGGAACAAGAAATAGCATGTTGAACCTAGAATAGCCAAAATAGGGACAAGACTCCAAATTTGGATTGAAGCATTCAATGGAAGCATCAAGGTGGCATGGACTGTGTAACACCCTTCTACCCCACAAATAATTTTAGGAAAATAATTCATATTATCAGAGTAAAACAACATGAAGGATGCCACATGTATTCAAAAACATCATTTAGTAATCATTATCCTGTCCCGTAACACGGGTTACTCGTTCATAAAAATCAAAATTTACAACTTCGCAGCGGAAATCACTTTTATTCTCTATTTCATAAAATTCTTCACAATGAATATGTCCAAATAAAACACCATCATCAAGGTTATAAAAATTCAGTCATACACTAAAAGCAACGAGATTCACAACAATTCCCAAGCCGATGTTACATGACACAGAGCAGGACACCCCTAAACACTACTAAGAACAACGATAAGCGGAAACACTCCAAAGCTACATCCTCCGGCATCGCGAATCTACTCTTGGTTATCTGCAAGTTACCCACGTAAGAGGCAACATTTCCAAGCAGGCAGGGTGAGAAAACATAATTCGATATAGTAATATAAGTACATGAAAAATGAACAGTAAGGCAACAACAACATCATGGCATAGCCAACAACCACGTCATAGCATAATCAATTAACAACATCAGGATATAATCAACAACAACATCATAACACAATCAACAACGACCTCAGGATATAATCAACAATAACTTCATGATATATCTATCATCAACACCATAGTATAATCAACAACATCAACACAGTATCATTAACAACAACCACATAGTACCATCAACAACAACAACATAATATCATCAACAACAACAACATAATATCCTAAACTTAGAATCCATAATACAACTCATCATAATTTCTCCATAAGAAATGCAATGTCAACTTCAATGAAAATGCAACGTATGCAATGCGGGTACCGACTTTTCTCCATGTGATGGACACTGGCCATCAACCCTCCACAATGGGAGCACACCATAACAACATATCACTCCAATCCGCACTATGGGATTGAAGCTACCAATAGGCCGAGGCCCCATCATAAAAATATGCCATGAAATGCAATGATGCCAAACTCCTCAAATCATAAAAATCCACATGTGCATCATGCATTTCATATTTCACCAAAAATCACCATATAATCAACAAGGAAATCACCATATAATCATATTTGTCGCCATATCCTATCCAACAAGAATTCATCATGTAATCATGTTTATCATCATATCATATTCAACAATAATTCATCACACAATCACGTTTATCATCATATCATATTTCAACAAGAATTCGTCATACAATCATGTTTATAGTCATATCATATTCAACAATAATTCATCATGTAATTATATTCATCATCACATCATTTCAACATGAATTCACTATATAATCATGTTTTTATCTCTCTTATATTGTCAACAACTATACAACAATGAGTCCACAAGAAATCATCAACATTTCGACTCTACGGAAACAACACGAGAAAACCTCGAGAAACTTCAAGAAAACAGCAAAATATAAGACAACCAGCTGTCTGACACGGCCGCCCGTGTCCTGTGACACTGCCCGTGTCAGAAGAACTGGGACACGATTCCAAAACATCAAAAAAAGTAGCAAGTCAGCAGCCTGACACGGCCACCCGTGTCCTGTGACACGGCCCGTGTCAGAAGCCCTGGGGCCAATTTCCAAAAAAAATCAATTTTTCATTCACGACCAGCAAGCTCACACGGCCGCCCGTGTCCTGTGACACTGCCCGTGTCAGGAACTCTGCAACACACAATTTTATTTTTCACAACCAGTAGGCTGACACGGGTGCCCGTGTTGTGTGACACGGCCCGTGTCAGGATGCGACAAAACCCAAATTTTCCTGAAAAGTGTTTTTCTGCGTTTTTAACTTTGATTGCCCCAAAAATCAGTGTTCTACACGAAAATTGATCAAAAACACTCACAAAACACACATATAGTAATATGCATCATTCAAACTCATCATATCTTCATCAATTTACTCATTCTACATCAAAAATCATCTAAATCAACACAACTCATACAATCTCTAATCTATTCATCTCCGATTCCTATAAAACTATAAGAAATTATGAACTCTCCCCATACCTTAGAATAATCCGAAGCTTTTCCTTCCTTCTTCAAGATTCTTCGAGAATTCCTCAGCCCTTTAGGTTTCCTCTCCCTCTTCTCTGCTTCAGTTTCCTTCACCAAGAACACGATCAGTTAGAATGATCGTTCCCTTTTCTCTTTTAGTCATATATCCCAGTTTATGAACTTCCCATCCTATCCTCACTTATTCTCCAATAAGACCACCTTGCCCTTCCTCATTTTATTTTAAATAATAATAATAATAATAATCTAAATAAATGATTATTCATTATATTAAAATTATTAAAAATAATCTTTTAATCCATAATTCTCCAAATTATCCAAAAACCTCTTAATTCCTTCTAAATCAATTAAATAAATAATTAAATAATTAATTTAGATTTTCGGGTCGTTACAGACTGAGCCATTCTCATCTGAAATCAGTCAAGACTTATCCAAGACCAAGGGAACCAAAGCTCTGTGCCCTAACCTCTAGTCAATGGCTAGAGGAGACTTGGATTTTCATTTGCCAACATTGGCCAAACCTACTTACCAGCTGCCATTCACTATTCCTTGCAAAACAAACTTGCTCTACTATAAATAGAGCTCAATTGTGATCAGTTTGAGTACACCAAAGGCATCAAACAGATGCTTTCCTCAAAATCTCTTCTTTCACTCCAATTTTGCCTTTAAGGCAAGTCATTATCGGGTTTTGAGTTTGAGAGCAATTCCAATCAAACCAATCACTCACACACCTCACATACATCACATATGAGCTGATCAAACACTTAGATCACTTCTGAAACACCAATTTCACAAAATCACCAGCTGGTTGCTCAAGGTTTTAACCAAAGTGCAGCTGAGGTACCACAAATTGATCCAGCCAATTTCAATCAAGTCCAACCATTCAAACACACTCCATAGGGTGTAGGGAAGCTGTTCAGATAATCACCACTCATCTGTAACACCTCCAAATCAAAAATCACATTGCACTTGCTGTCACGGCTTAGAGGTAAGCAAATACTTGGTCATCTCTCAATCTATGCATATTTCCTCACACAATAATTTGGCCATATGTTCATAATCATGCATGGAATGTTTTCCCTCAATTAATTGCATTGTTTGAACCGTGTATCAAAAATCCTAGCCTTCATGCAGAAATTAGGGTTCTTGAGGTTTCCTCGTGATTTCATGTTTTATGTTTAATTTAAATGAAATTAAGTGTTATAAACATGATCGTGAGGTTGAGACGAACATAATGATATGTGGGTTGCATGTTATAATCAAGTATTTAGGGAGATTGGATAGAAAATGCAAATCTGAGAAACCCAGAACACGCGCGTGTTCTTCAGCTTGTTCTTGGCGCCATTTTTGAATAATTCAAATATTTGAATTTTGTGATTTTATTTAATTGATTCAAAAATTAATTTCTCTCTGAGTTTTAATGATTTTGAGTTGATTCTTTTTGTAATAATTCACAAAAATGTTAAAATATTTTATTTTCCCAAAAAATCCCAAAAATATTATTTATTTTGTATAATTGATATTTTTGCAAAGAATTAATGTTTTAATTGTTTTTGACATTTAAAATATTTTTTTTCCACCTTGATTTTGCAACTTTTAATGCTTTCTAATTATTTTGTAGGTCAATACTTAATTTTTGAAGCATTAATCCAAAATCACAATTTGTTTTTCACATGTTAAACAATTTTGATCATTTTAATTGAATTTTTATTCAATTAAATACATTTTTGAAAACAAATTAGAGTTTTTGGATTAATTCAACCCTCATAAATCATTTTCAAAACACTTGGGCCTCTAATAGAGTGTAAGACTCAATCATTTCTTGACCAAATCTTTTTGGGCCTCAGTGTATTGTATAAGTCCCGATACCGTAAAAAATAAACGGCGCGATCGTCGCCTTTTGAAAAATAACCTTGGGTCTCTCCTTGAGCTATAAGACCCATTCAAAACATTTTGAGCCTCTAATATAGTGTAAGACCCAACCCCCTTTTTAACCAAAATCATTTGGGCCTCACTTATTGTATAAGTCCCTCTGCGTTAAAAGAAAATCTCGGCGCGATCGCCATTTCAAACGGAAAAATCAACTGGGCCTACCCTCGTGTTATAAGCCCCACTCATTTTCTTTAAACTTTTTGGGCCTCTTGAGAGAGTGTAAGACCTATCCCTTTGTACAGAAAACATTTTGGGCCTCAGTCACTTGTATAAGTCCCTCTGTACAAATTCAACAGTGCGCTCACTGATAAAACCCTGGGCCTCTCCTTGAGCTGTAAGCCCCAAATCTTTCTTTTTCAAAGCACTTTCTCCTTTGATTTTGAATATACTGTTGTTTTTAATCTTTCTTTGTTGAACAACTAACCAAACAGCATGGAAGCTCTACAACCGAGTAAGTGGTTATTGCTTTCATTTACCGCTTTCATATACATATAACTGTATTGTGGGGCTATTTCACTGTAAGTCTTCTTTCATAAACTCATATCAACTGTGTAATAATAGTATATATATTTAGAGTTTCCCCGGCAACTACGTCTAAAACTAGGTGACGTCGTTTCATTTATTCGTAGAAATAGACAACTAGATCCCCAATAGGATCACCAGACACAGTCTTCTCTCAGGCTGTCCTCATTAGGAATTGTCAAGAAACTCTATTCCCCGAGATGAATGTATTCTCCGTGAATGGCATTTTTGAGTTTCTTCCAAATTCTCGAACTTTCCTGACTTTGATCTATTCTCGGTGAATAGCATTGCCTTGAATTTCTCGGGGTTTGGGGACCCACGGGCTTCTTAAAAGCATCAGCCTCCTCTTGGGCATCGTACAAGGACCCACAGGCTTCCTAAAAAGCAACCCCGCCTCCTCTTGGGCTTAGTACAAGGACCCTACGACTTCTTAGAAGTATTCACAGCCTCCTCTTAGGCTTCGTATAAAGATCTCTTCCTCCAGGAATGATAGCCTCCTCTTGGGCTTAGTATAAGGACCCGTCGGCTTCTTAAAAGTTTCCAGCCTCCTCTTGGGCTTCGTACAAATTGTCCCGACGACCTCCTAGAGGTATTGGAACAGAACTTAGTCATCTGCATAGAACAATCCTTTCAAAGAGTCTACTACTGTTTCTCAAAGCATAGTACAAAAGATGAAACTTTAGACTTGGACAGTTTATCTTCCTTGAGTCTCAAAGACATTCTCAAGTGACCCTTTCGTAAAATAGGAAGGAAACCCGCAGACTCGGACAGTCTCAATACCCTTCGGATTCCCCGCTTCCTTAAAAAACAGGAATAAACCGGATCCTTGAATCAAATCCATGAGTACAGTATTGCTCATATAAGAACTGATTTTCTCTTTAAAATCAGTATACTGGACCTATCGTTTGACTGAAACAGTTACCATTAGCCTCCTCTTAGGCTTTGTATAATGATCATTCTCCAGTGAAGTTAGCCTCCTCTTGGGCTTTGTACAATGATTCTCCCCAGCGGAGTCAAACAACGTTTAGCCTCTCTCTCGGGCTTTGTACGAGACACATAAGTGACTCCCTCGTTGAGTCAATCACCCCTTTCGCCTCCATCTCGGGCTTTATACGAGATACAAAAAGGTTCTTATTGAGCCAAACAAATAACAGCCTCCATCTCGGGCTTCATACGAGATACAAAAAACTCCCTTGTTGAGTCAAATAGCCTCCATCTCGGGCTTTATACAAGATACCAAAAGACTCCATCGTCGAGTCAAAACCTTTTAGCCTCTCTCTCGGGCTTTGTACGAGACACATAATAGCCTCCTCTTAGGCTTTGTATAAGAAAACCACTGGTTAATCCACTTAACCTTTTAGCATCAAAGTTGTGCCTCGTTCACAGTACACAAACATCAACAACTCCTTCCTCTTCATCTAATCGCTGTAAGCGGCAAGCCTCTGGATCATCTACATCCATGCCACTGTCCCTCTTTTAGCATGAGAAATTCTTAAGGAAAGATAACATTGCTCTACACTGAGTTAAAGTCTTCTCCTTCAGGTAAAAACCCCCTATAAAGGAAATTATGGCATTGCCGGATTCACACATCCCGGTTAAAGTAATTCTCCTTTATAACAGTTGTGACATACAACCCCCCTCTTTAGAGATGAAAAATTCTCTCTAAAGTTGGGACCTTAAGCTTCACATCTTGGGCTTTGAACAAGATACAAATAAACCTTTCAGCTTCACATCTTGGGCTTTGAACAAGATACAAACCACCTTTTCGCTTCACGTCTTGGGCTTTGAACAAGACACCAAAACAACCATTTCCTCCCATAGAATAGGAGGAACTACGAACGCTCTGATTTCCCTGTTTCGGTAAACGGGAATACGTAGGCATAAGATCGAAAGAAAAGATCTTAGCGAGCACATTAAACAAAAAAACCAAATCCCATATCTCCATCAATCAAAAGCAGTAATTCAAAAACATCAGTCCTAACATCCTAATCCTTGTTCCCCGCCAGAAACCATCTGTCTAGATAAAAAACAGTATTGGCAAAAATACAAATAACCAGTACAAAGGCCCCCCACATTGATAGCATCCGTAACCTAACAGACCGTTGTTTAAACTCAGTATGCAAAGCAGGGTTAATTGGAGACATCTATTTCCCTTCCTTCATCAGCTTTAATAGGATAAAAAATGAATCGACCTGTAGTTTTAAGCTCAACCGCAGAGAGCGACCAACGCTTAAGAACCGCGTCCAAAATCACTCGCTACAGAAAAATGGCGCCCATCGTGGGGCCTTTCAAAGTTAGATCTAGGCACGGTCTTCCTTTTCTTCACTTGTGTGAAAACCACAGATTGGGGCTTCCGCCGGGGAACTTATTTTCTGTCAGGAACTTAGGATCCTTAGCTTTAAAGGTCTAGGATGTTTAGGACAAATATATATACTGTTTTTCCTAATTGCTATACATGTTTATTTTTCTGCTAATGGGAATGCGGGTGATGCCGTATGTGGAAAGATTGAGTATACACTTAATATAAGTGATGGCGATGAGGTCGACCATCAACCTCAGTGGAGGCTGACCAACGCAACCCATTCTCTCACCTAGACAATGGGCCGATTGTTAAGTCTGAGAAGCTGGGGAGCCAAACCCTTTCATAGTGCGGAAACTATCGGAAATAGTTGTTACGGGATACTACCCTCATTTGAGGCTGGTGATCTATTCTCGGTGAATGACACTTACTCTAAGATTGCACTACAACTCGCTGGCGATCCGCTTGTTGTTTTGTTTTCCTGGGAGGAGCTGATGATAATGAGTACAGGTACAAAAATCACCCTAGTATAAACCTTTGGGGATGGGTAGAGCCTTGACTTCATGACAACGACCCTTTGACCCCATGTTTTTTCTATGTTTTTGTGTGCTGCATTCATGCATTCATTAAAAAAAAACATTAAAACATTCAAAAAATCTTCTCTTCTAGTCTCTCTGTTCTTTCAAAATAAACTAAGACTGTGATTGCAAATATTAGAGAAAAGGATTGCACTAATGGATTTCGGTAGAAGGAGAACTCATCAGTATACCTTCAAGGTTCCAAAACTAGAGGATTTGAGAAGGTTAGCGAGGATGATCACTAACCCAGAGGCTTTCAGAGCCAAGCACGGAGGTTTGCTACCACTATTAAGAGTCCATGTGATTGAGAGAATCATGGATGCACTAATCCAGTTCTATGATCCGGTCTATCACTGTTTCACATTCCCGGATTACCAGCTTGCACCAACGCTGGAGGAGTATTCTCACCTGATCGATCTACACATTACGGATCGAGCTCCATTTTCTGGACTGGAAGAAATTCCAAAGAATCAGACTATTGCAAGAGCAATTCATTTGGACGAGTCTGAAGTTAGGACTCACCTAACCACTAAGGGTGGCATCTAAGGTTTTCCAGCGCAGTTCTTGACGAAGAAGGCCCTATATTTTGCCAGTATAGGAAACGTGACTGCTTTTGAAAGCATCTTTGTCTTGCTCACCTACGGGTTATTTTTGTTTCCCAACATCAATAACTTCGTCGATATTAACTCCATTAAGGTTTTTCTCATTGAAAATCCTGTGCCGACCTTGCTCGCAGATGCATATCATTCTGTACACCTGGGAAATTTGTACAGCGGAGGGGAGATCACATGCTGTGTACCTTTGCTTTACAAATGGTTTATCTCTCACTTGCCCAAGTCTGCTGCTTTTTGGGATTGCAAGAGTGCCTTACGTTGGTCGCAGAAGATCATGTCTCTTACCAACTCTGATATAGATTGGTGTAATAGGATTTATGAGGGAATCAGGATCATTGACCGTTGTGGAAACTTCCCCAACGTACCCCTTATAGGAACTAAAGGAGGAATCAACTATCATCCGGTATTGGTTCGCCGTCAATTTGGATACCCGATGAGACACATCCCGCTGGGTGTTCATCTTGAAGGTCTTTTCTTCAAGGAAGGAGAAAATGACAGAGCACTGAAGACGGAAATAGTGCACGCTTGGAAACACGTTCATAAGAAAGAACGAGAGTCTCTGGGAAAACCGGACTGTGTCTCGGTGGAGCCTTACCTCCATTGGGTACAAACTAGAGCTCTCAAGCTAAAGATGCCTTATCCTCGTTACGGAATTCTTCCGCCGAGGGAATCTGTCATGTACTTCATGACGGAAGCTGAAAAGCTTCAGGTTACTCTTAACAAAATTCAAAAGGAGAGAAGGTCTTGGAAGAACAAGTACCGCACCCTCGACATAGAGTGCATCAAAATACAGCAATTACTGAAAGAAAAAGATGCTCTGATTGAAATTTTGGAGCAGCATGCTGTAGATAATCAAGATGACCAAAGGAATTTGCTCGCTCCTTTCACTTGGCAAAGGAATGACAACCCGACAACGGCCCAAGGGCCCCGGTCAAAGAAAAGGAAGATGCCGGAATCAGCACCTGATTTCTCTTCAGAGAGGACTCAGGACCCATTAGTTTAGGTTTCTGTTTCTGCACTTTGTAATCTACTGTATTTCCATTTTTGTAATCCTTTGAATTTCAATAAAAGGGGTTTCCCCACCGTTTGATATTTGCAATCTAATTGTTGAAGTTTATTTTGATTAAACAAAAAAAAAACAATTAATATAATCATTGCATTCATCATTCTCACATCGCGTATTCTTCTTCCCTGCAAATCTCATGTTTGTGTCTCGATTCTAGAGTCAAACTGTCTCATCCGTATAATACTCGGGCCAATCGTCAGAAAAGGATGAATGATCTTGAGGAAGAAAACAGAGAGTTGAAAGAAGAGATCGACGCTCTAAGAGAGGATATGAGAAAGCTTCGTAACGATATGCAAGCCATGGCAGAAGCTCAACTACAAAGAATTGTGATCTCAGAGATCACCTCAACGCCCATATTGGAGAGGTACGATCCTAGGTATCAGATACCGAAAGATCGTCCTTGGGGCATGCCTGTTAACTATATCCCGGAAGGATATGTTCCGCTGATCACTGAAGATCAGGGAATCACAACAGAAGCCGCTGGGCCTGAAGGTTACAAACTTCGGGAAAGCGAAGATGCCAGGGGCATACTGAAGACTCCTAAAGGTTACAAACTTCGGGAAACGCCAAGACTCACTGCCGTAGTCACAGTACCACCCCCTGTGGTGCACACTGTCCCGGAAGGACAGATTCCACCAACACCTTCTGGTAAGAAGGAAACTATGTTTGACAGAATGGATGAATTCCAGGAACAGTTCTTGGAAATGCAGAAGGAACTGCAGGCCATTCGCGGTCAGGATTTATTTGGAAAGGACGCCGCTGGTCCCAAATGTGAAAGTCTCGCACAAGTTCCAAGTGCCCGACTTTGAAAAATATAAGGGTAACTCTTGCCCTCAAAGCCATCTGGTGATGTACGCTCGGCGGATGTCAGCCCAGACGGAGAATTAGGACCTACTGATTCACTACTTTCAGGATAGTTTAACCGGTGCCGCACTCAAATGGTACATGGATTTAAACCGTACTACGATCAGCACTTTCAGAGATCTTGGTACTGCCTTCGTCCAATAATGCAAATACAATTTGGACATGGCACCCGACAGAGATCAACTCAGATCGATGTCGCAAAAGGACAAGGAAACCTTTAAGGAGTACGCTCAAAGGTGGCGTGAAATTGCCGCTCAAATTTGTCCACCTTTTGAGGAAAAAAAGATGACAAAGATCTTCTTAAAAACCTTAAGCTCATTTTACTATGACCGAATGGTTGCCAGTGCGCCCAGTGATTTCACCGAAATGGTCGGCATGGGCGTAAGTCTTGAGGAAGCCGTCCGAGAAGGATGTTTGGTAAAAGACACTGGATCGACGAGCGGTACTAAAAAATACGGTAGTGCTCTCCCTAAGAAAAAAGAGCAAGATATTGGGAATATCTCTCTCGGAAAGCAAAGAAGACATTATCAACCGGTAGCAGCTGTGACTCCTGCTATCAACCCTGCGTCTATTCCTACGTATCAACCTCAGGTAGCGCAGAGCCAACCTGTCCAGCAAATGACACAACAGCCTCTTCAGCAGGCTCGTCCTCCATATAACAACAACCGTACAACACGGGCACCAGGATTTGATCCTATACCCGTGACGTATGCAGAACTGTTTCCATTACTACTGGCTAAGGGGCACATTCAGACTAAATCTCCTCTTACAGTACCGAAAAATCTGCCTTTTTGGCTTAAGGTGGATCAAACATGCCCTTATCATCAAGGAGGTTTAGGGCATAACATAGAGACTTGTCTCAATTTCAAGTCCGACGTGCAAAAACTTGTTAGGAGCAGGGTCTTATCCTTCAAGGATACAAATCCTAATGTTCTCACGAATCCACTACCTCAACACGAGAAGGCTGCAATCAATTTGATAGAAGGAGAGACTAACAATGTCTATCAAATTTACGATGTACTCTTGTTGAAAACCAATCTGGTCAAGATGCATTGTAGACATAGTGGATATGGCCATGTGCCACCTCATAATTATCATCAGTGTGATATCTGCTCTAAAGACAACCAAGGATGTCCTGTGGTGCAAGCAGCTCTACAGGGACAAATGGATCTCGGATGGATCCAAGAGCACCGAGTTCGTGGAGTTAACATGGTCTACACGAATTCTAACGTCATTTAGAACCACGACATCCGTGCAATGAATGTCAACTTGGTGGCGATGCACTCAAGGCAAAGCCAGTATCATAATCTGCCGCGGCACGATTACAGTTCTTGTCTGATTTGCTCGGTAAACAAACAGGGATGCTCTTTCATACAAGAGGCCCTCCAGCGTCAGATGGATCTTGGATGGATCCAAGATTACCATGATTGGAACTCCTATTAAATCAACATGGTTCAGATCTTCGATATTCGCGTAATAAATACCAACCTGGTAGAGTTACATGCTGAACAGGTCCGACTCGGATTCTTAATATCACATGACTATCAAAGTTGTAAAACGGGTTGCGAAAACGATCGAGGTTGTACCCTTGTCCAGGAGGCACTTCAGCACTTGTTAAATCATTGGTGGATGCCAATCTACATGGATGAAGATACTCAGCAGATTAGTATCAGTAATAGAAACCCCACTCGGCGTCAGAGTCAGGATGTCCGATTAGTGGAAGCTAACCTAGTGAGGTTACATTGTATTCAAAGTGGGCGTGGCCAAGTGCCACCACATAACTATGACAGTTGTAGCGTCTGTTCGGAAAGTAACCAAGGGTGTTACCTTGTGAGAGCAGCTCTCCAGGGGCAGGTGGATCATGGAGAAATTCGTCCATATCCGGGTTCTGGACCCATCGACTGGTCGCCGAACTACCTTGCCGAGCAAGTTGAGGATGTTGTCACGTTCTCTGGTCATCACAGGACCAGGGATGTTTTTGCCATTATTCCTCTACTTGATGAATCTAAAGTTCCCAACCAGGAATGAATCGAGATTACTTATGATGGTCAGAAAAATCAGAAGGCTCCTGTAGTCATCTATCTACCAGGACCGCTACCGTATGAATCAGCTAAGGCGATCCCTTACAAATACGGTGCAACAATAATTGAAAATGGAAAGGAAATTCCATTACCCTCCGTTGTGAACATTGCAGACATCAGTCGAGTAACACGGAGTGGTAGAATCTTCAACTGAGGGGTTGGGGAACTTAACAAGGAAAAGGAACTTCAGACAGAAGCTCCCGATCCCCCAGTCGGTCAATCCAGTAATCCCGACCTTTCGAAAAATAATGATGAGATGCTGAAGCTCATCCAAAGGAGTGAATATAACATTGTTGATCAGCTATTATAAACTCCTTCAAAGATCTCGGTGTTATCACTGTTACTCAGTTCAGAAGCCCACAGGGAGGCTCTACAGAAAGTCTTGGAGCAAGCCTTTGTGGAACAGGATGTAACAATCAGACAGTTCGATAGCATTGTCTCTAACATCACTTCCTGCAACAATTTGGGATTTAGTGATGAAGAATTACCTGAAGAGGGTCGTCGTCATAACATGGCGCTCAATATCACAGTTAACTGCCAGGACGATGCTTTAGCCAGCGTACTGGTAGACACAGGGTCAGCCCTGAATGTTATGCCGAAGTCCACTTTGATGCAATTATCATTCAAGGGCCTTCCGATGAGAGTCAGCGAGGTCGTCGTCAAAGCATTCGACGGATCCAGAAAAACAGTTATCGGCGAAGTTGATCTTCCCATAACTATCGGTCCTCACACTTTCCAAGTCACTTTCCAGGTCATGGATATCCGGGCAACATACAGTTGTTTATTAGGAAGACCTTGGATACATCAGGCTGGAGCGGTCACTTCGACCCTCCACCAAAAGCTAAAGTTCGTCCAGAACGATCAACTTGTCACAGTTTGTGGGGAACAAGCCTTGCTTGTAAGCAACTTGTCATCATCTGCTGGTATAGAACCCGAGGAGGTTATTGGAACGCAGTTCCAAGCACTATCGATAAGCAAAGACAATCAGTTCAAAGAAGGAACTTCGATTTCTTCATACAAAGATGCTATCAAAGCGGTCGAGAGTACCGATACAACAGGATGGGGACAGCTTGTCATTCCTATTGACAATAAAACAAAGAAGGGTCTTGGTTTTTCTGCAACCTGTACCCAGACAGCCGCTAGCGATGAAAGTCTTCATCCCCTTCAAAATCTCTTCCACAGTGGAGGTTTCCTTCACCCAGTGTCTCAAGCAGTTAATGCTATCAATGAGGAAGATCCCTCTGACACAGATGAAGAGTGGAAGTCCTACCTTAACAAGGACGGTTATATGTCTCAGGAAGAGGTGCCTATGCCTTTTTGCTTTCCTACAGAAAGTCCGAGATTTATACCAAGGTCAGATGTCGAAATGATCTATGGAGATTGTGATCCGAAAGGATGTCGTGCTCCGCCAAATTCATTAGAGGAAGACACTCTGATGAAAGACAATTTTGACTACAACTACTATGGCCCAATGGATGGTTTGCCAATGTGGCAACCTTACCCAGGAAACTTGGGGCAAGAAAGTCAGCCGAGTAATGAAGCTCAGCTGACCGTCATTGAACGGAATACCTGTGTCCCCACCATGCCATGGGATCAACACTCAGGTCATTCAGAAACTACTCAACAGGAAGATGAATTCGCAACGTTTGCAGGACTTGAATTCATCAACTATGCTTTTCCCGAGGTCAACGTCATTGAGAGAGATGACTCCTCCAGTTCCAAAGAAGTTTGGGACACTCTGGGAGAACCAATAACTGATTTTTTCTATTGTGTAATATCTTTAAAGGAATTCGTTGTTTGGTTCTTGAGTTAAACTAATAAAAAGCTTAGTTTAATTCTTTAGATTGATTAGGTAAAATCTTTGTTTGATTCGTGAACTCATTCTATTAAAAGCTTTCCTTTGATTATTCTATATAGCCATTAAAAAATTTGTTTGGTTTTTGAGTTCAACATGATGTAAAAGCTCTATTTAGTTTTGAGATTATTTTGGTGCAAAATCTCTTGTTTGGTTTGAGAGTTAACCAATGAAAAATCTTTAGCTTAATTGTAAATAACTTTGTGGGTCTAATTAGTGAAAAATTCACATATATAGTGAAAACTAGATTTTTTTTTTTGAAATCAAGAATAGTTGAGAAAGGAGAGTAGCTTTGACATTAGAGAACAAGTGTAATATTAAAATGACAAAATATATAAAACAACAATTACATGTTATTTAAGTCATTAGAAAAATATTATTATAATAAATATTTTCTTGATAAAAAATATAAATATAAATAAATATTGTTTTTGTTTAATAAAAAGCACAAGGTATTTTAATTTAACAGAGTAGCGAATCTTTTAGCACCGCCTTAATTGATCCGCGCGAATGATGAAGTGACCGTTGCGCCCTAATCCGCCAAACATTACAAATACAACAAACAAACAAACAACGTTGTTTCAATCTCTCGCTAACAATCTCGTTTCTCAATCTTTCTCATTCTCAATCTTTGTCTTTCTCAATCTTGCTGTGTTCTGTTCTGATGGATTCACCACATTCATCACGGCGTTCTCAGAATTCATTTACATCACCCCCGCCTCCACCAAAACCTAATAAGAAACGAAAGATAGAGTTTTTAGATGATGAGATTCCTCAAATGATCACACTATCATCGCCACTGCAGAAAACACGCATACAGTTAATGGATGAAATTATTGAGCTTGGTGAGATGCGATTAGAACTGCTTCGTCTCATGAGCAACACCCAAGAAGCCATCGATGCTGAAAGAAGGAGGAAAATTGCAATCTTGATGTCATTTAGATAGTAACTAACAACTTATTATTCATTTCAATTCATTATGCGTTTGTGTTTTATTTCCCCAATTTCTGTCATCAGGTAAGTAAAGGTAATGTATTTGTGTTTTCCTTTTTTGATTTGGTTCTTTTCCCATTTTCACAGACTTCTTATATAGGTCAGTGTCACTCTAAAAGTTTACTCATAGTGTCTGTTCATGTCATAAGCCTTACTTGATTTTCAGAATATTTGCAGGAAGATACCACAGTCTTGCTATGATCGTGTCATGAATAGATCAAAGTCAGTCTTGAGGTCATTACAGGTAATGTTCTTTTGTTGCCTTTTTTCATTTGGCTTTAGAAAATCTGCAAGGTGATTGTTTTGTTATAAATAGTTAATACTGCACAAATAATGTGGCGGAATGCTACTTTCAAAATAGAGTGAGTGGGTGAGTTCTGCGGTTTATTTTTAGCTGTTTCTGGCACTTTATTTTATTATAATGGTGTCGGTGGTATTGTGTTTTCATTTTGAAATGTACTTGTGGAGTCCCAACCCCAAACTGTTTTAAATTTTTCTTCAGGAGAGTGGCTAGTTCTACAAGAAGGTTTGATGATTTGATCACTTCACTGTGACACCGCACCGCTATACTAAACCTGCTATCTCTATTTGTTATAGAATGATTGCTGTTAAATAATATGATCTTGGATGGTTCTTGTTTAGGAAAATCTTGTCCTTACACTTTCTATTATTCTCATATCCAACATTATTTGCTTGGCCTCAATGATACGACCGTTACTTAAAACCTCAATTTTTATAAGACCAACCAATCTCATTTGATGTTTGCTAAACTAATAGTTTATAGTTTAGTGGTAGATTTTGATATCATTATGCAATGTATGGATTGCATGTAATGTAACACTTGACTTGTTTTAGCATTAACTAGTGCAACAAGCATCTTGAGTGATCATGACATGATTGACTTTGATTTTTTGTTTTTATGTTTCGTCTCCTCCGCTTGGGCTTTTGCCTCGTAAGGTTCCTTCTCCTCCGCTGTGTATTGAACATGCAAAGAAACAGAAAACGTAGTTACAAACACATAAATATAATAGGCTTTGATCATAATCATAAATGACACTAGCTGGAACTGTAATGAAATGAAATTAATGGCAACCAGCTATACCTGACAGGTTTTTCCATTTCTCTCCAAGTACTCTTCCCACGTCGGTAAATGAATTCCAGGATTAGTTTTTTGATAGACCACCACTAGTGTTGCTTTCATGGGGTTTATGAAGTCCTACATTGAATATTCAACAAAAAATTTAAGTGTTTATATAGTTTGTTCACATTGCAATAATAAAACTTGATTATTGGGCTGTTGTGAAGAACATGGGTTTAGGCCCAAATATTTTATATTAAAGTTTGTGAAATTTAATTTAAATAGATTTTTTAAAAAACTTAATTAAAATTAATAAAAAATAATTCTGCCACGTAGTCATGTTTCGCCACCTCAGCTGACACATCATCTCAACTAACACCACCTCAGCTGACACGTCATCTCAACTAACACCGTTTGCCAATATTTGACGGAAAAGACTACTTTGATTATGTTAGACAACGTAAGGGACCAATTTGGATATTTGATGGAAAAGACTACTTTAATTATGTTAGACAACGTAAGGGACCAATTTGGAACTTTTAAAAGAAAGAGGACCAAAATAGACCTAGAGGCATACGTAAGGGACTAAAAAGAGTATTAAGCCTTGATTTTTTGTTTTTATGTTTCTTTTGGTTATATTAGAAATGGAGAGCCAATAGTTGACGTCACAAATGAAGGCGTTGACACTGCAGGGCATGCAGTTGGTTCATCTTCGGAGGAAGACTCTCAACCCCAAGAATGTGATCAAACCTACATCACTGGGTAAAGCCTCTGCACAAGCAAGCTTATGGTTAATCTCTCTCAATTATTATCATTTGATTCTGCATTGTTGGTTATATTTTTTTATTTCCCATCATTATTTTGAATCCATTATTAACTTGATCGTCGGAGACAATGTAGGTACCACACCCTTGCTACGAATATCTCATGAATAGATCAAAAACAGTGTTGAGGTCATCAGAGGTAATGTTCTTCTGTTTGCCTCTTTTGATTTGGTTTGATTTGCTTGTGCTCAATCTACTAAGCTCTGTTTATTTTATTAATAGAAAGCAATTAACTACACTTGTTTGCATTTGCCAGGAGTAACTAGAAATAGAATGTCGCTCACCACATGTCCTCATCAAATATCTAATGGTGAAGGATAATACTAACATTATGAATTTTGTATCAGGCCCCGCCAAGGGAGCAAGTGTATGTGACATTTTGCAGGGATAGGTTTTTTTCGGACTTACCCTTAAGTTCTCTTCAATGCAGTGATTAAATGAACTTGTTCTTTGTCTAATTTCAATATTTCTTTCATATTAAATTTGGCTGCCTTACTTCACTTGTTCAGTTCAATTTTGCTAATTTTATAGTAATCTGTGATCGATGCAATGAGATATCGAAAGCGATGCAAGGCACCTTTGATTTGGAAGCATAATCCGTTCTGCATCCCAACTATTTTTTTATTGAGTTTCATGCACTTCATTAGATTAAATCACATACATTTGTGATTCTAGTAGATGGAAAGTGTTATCAATTTGTTAATTGCTCTGTAGCCCCAAACCTCTGATTAAAGGTGTGTCCGGTGTCTGACATGTGTTGGTTCCTGACACTGACACTGACACATATGTACATTCAATTTATTCATTTTTTTTAATTATTATCGGTGTCGACGTGTCAGTGTCGTGTCCCGTGTCCGTATTGTATATGTTAATTGTATTATATAGTGCTTAAAAAAGTTCAACATCCATAATATGAAATTTTTAGTGCCTTGTCATGGTTATTATTATCCATATGTAGTAACTGTGTCTATAATAGGTATTGATGCACATCAACTTGAAAAGTTGCAAATTGTTTTTAATTCATTTCAGATCCAGTATGCAGTTGCTGAATATGATTACAATTGTATGACTTCCAAAATCATATTTTCTGATTTGTACAAATTTACTTTAGTGGTTTTTCTTCAATGAAGTTGCAGCATTGTTACAGTTCATTTAAAATTACCCCATCTTCTTCTTGTGTCATCTATAAGAAAAATTACACGGTTGACGTAATATAACCTTGTTATGGTTTTATGGACAATCTTTCTCAATTATTATTATTTGATTGTGCAATTGTGAACTTGTTATGATCTTCTGGTGAAAGTTATGTTGTTTTTTTTACCAAAATTATTTTGAATTCATAACTAACTTGATCGTCGGAGTTTTTGCAGGTACCACGCCTCATGAGTATGATCAAACAGAAAGGAAATGCAACATTTTGAATCCATTATTAACTTGATCGTCGGAGACAATGTAGGTACCACACCATTGCTATGATCATCTCATGAATAGATCAAAAACAGTCTTGAGGTCACCAGAGGTAATGTTCTTCTGTTTGCCTCTTTTGATTTGGTTTGATTTGCTTGTGCTCAACATATTATTCAGGTTCATTCGTTGATTTCATTTTTCTAATTAATATGTTCAATTTTATAAAAATGTGAACCTTTTTTTGATTTAGACATTTTTTCACTTGTCTTAAGGACTTCTTGTTGGCCTTCTTGTAGTGAGCTTATTTACTTTTCAATGCTTACATTGTTAATGTTTTGTGGATAACTTGTAAGAGTTTGGTGAATATTAAAATAATAGAGTTAATACCTATTATGTTGTTGCACTTACTGTGATATAACTGTTAAATTGTTTGTCCCACACGTATCTTTCATGTCTGTTTATGTCCTATAGACTGCATACATGTTAATGTTGATGTTATGATATTGTTTTTATTTCAATTATTACTTCATGAATGGTCGTTTGATTATGTTTGAGTTTGGTTTTAGATTATTTCTTCCATTGTTTGATTTTGAACAGGGTTTGTAATTTAATCATTGGAAACTGTTGTATTAATCATGAATGATGTGAATCTAAATTCTAATGTAACAATCTGATTAAATTCAATCTCATAAGCTATGTTTATTTTATTAATAGAAAGCAATTAACTAGACTTGTTTGCATTTTCCAGGATAATACCAACATTTATGTAGTTATGTGTTTCCCTCAAGTGTCTTCAATAGAACTTAGCTGCAATTTTGTTGCTGTGGGAATTTTCTTTCTAAATTGTCAAAATCTTGATCCTCCAGGAAAAGATTCTAGATGAACTTGGCAATGAGATAGACAGTACATCCCATCGTCTTGATTTTGTCCAAGTGAGTTTCTGCTATCTGATTTTAATGTTGCTGGTAATAAAAGCCTTGAATTTTGACATGTGTAAGTTGAAGATTATGTCTCTTTTGTTTATGATTTCAGAAAAGAGTAGCAAAGGTGATGAAGAAGGCCGGTGTTAAGGGACCAGATGATGATGTTGTGTGCTTTGCTGGCTCCGTTCATTTTCCTTTTTATCTTGGTATTCTTCACCTAGTCATTTCTAAATGCCTTGTTTGTACCTGCAAAAGGGATACAAGTTTGAGAAGATAAAAGATTAATGGGACAAATGGAAATACTTATGGTTTCATTTGAACATGTTGTTGGATCACAAATATTATTTTAATTGGTACTAGTAAGCTTTAACCTTTTAACTTCTTTAATTGTTGGATTCCATTATTTGTTAAAGGCTTAAAGCTTACTAGTATTTATATGAAATTCAAATAAAAATGATTTGATCTGCAGAATGGAAATAGTATTTGTTGATTCAATTGCCACGACTTGAAAAAGATAACAAATGTAAGGTAATCTGAGGTGCGCTGATTGTAATATCCTTAATATTTTTTTTTTTGCATAACACGTTAATCCTTCAGAATTTAATAATTTCTTCTCGATAAAATCAAAATACAGAAACCGCTGAGAATATTTTTTTATAAGAAGGATGAAAACTAAAAAATTAAAAAACCACCTATCTTTCTCTTTAATGTTCGTTCATTTTTGCTGATTTTATAGTAATCTATGATCGGTTCCGTGAGATATATAGAAAGTGATGCAGGGCACCTTTGATTTGGAAGCATAATCCGTTCTGCACCCCAACTATTTTTCGTATTGAGTTTCATGCACTTCATTAGATTAAATTACATACATTTGTGATTCTAGTAGATGGAAAGTGTTATCAATTTGTTAATTGCTTTGTAGAACCAATATCTTTGATCAAAGGTGTGTTTGGTGTCCGACACGCGTCGATTTATAAAACAGACATATATGTACATTTAATTTATTCATTTTTTAAAAATTATTATTAGTGTCGACATATAAAAAAATTATTACTAATGTCGATGTGTCCTGCATCCATATTGTACGTGTTAATTGTATTATATAGTGCTTAAAAAATTTCAAAATCCATAATATGAAATTTTTAGTGGCTTTTTCCTGGTTATTATTTATCTATATGTAGTAACTGTGTCTTTAATAGATATCGATGCACATAAACTTGAAATGTAGCAAATTGTTTTTAAGTCATTTCAGATCCAGTAATTTCCAATGCCATTTCCAATGCCCTTGGTCGAATTCTTGTTGGTTTAGTTACAAGCCATGATGGCGGTGTTGAAAAGGTACGGTTTATTGTAGGAAACAGATTCTATGCATTTGATGATGTTTTTTCTAATAACAAATTTTATTATGTTAGTTTTCTATTGTGGGTGAAAATGTAACCATCAACCTCAACTCTCTCACTCCATCCTCGAACCACCAAGCCAAGTTTATCTCTCTCTATATGATGATATGGTTGTCTTAGCATTTAGGAGCTTTAATCTACATTCTAATATACATTATTTATGAAGAGATATAATTATTTCACTTTATTGGTGTTTACCGTGAAAATTTGTAAACAACGGCTGGTCTTCAAATATTGGTTAACTTACATGATCAACTAGTGAATCCTAAGACATGTGCTAATGCTTTTTAAATTAAAGTTTGAGAAACAATGAACACTTTGACATTATTCATGATTTGAAAATAGTTTAGTTCGAGAATATAAAAGAAATTACGTTGCAGGAAAGTAATTGAAAGTGCAGTAAAATGCGTTAAAAGTAACTAGTGCCAATAAATAAGATAAATTTTCGGGCAAAAGCATAAATTGAATTTGATTAAATTGAATTTGACCACATCCGAAATCCTCACACTAAGACCTCTTATTTATACTAAATCGAAATAACTGCCTCTAACAACCTTTTTCATAAATCAAGACAAGTGGCGCTCGACATGCCTTCATTTCCTTAAAGTGCTCCACGTGTCTTCTCTTGAAACTGGATAAGAACAAAGTTCTCTCCTTTATTCAAATTCAAACTTCAAATCGAAAACACCATCAGTAGCGTCTTTGTCGAATTACATATTCAAACATAGAAAATCTTCCCAAGTCTAACAAACCCTTCCTTCTCGCACAAGGGTAGCTTCGACTGGACTTCCATAATTACATTGTCCTGTCGAAGTCCATCATAACTTCACAGAAATTCTCTTTCCCTTATTTATTTCACTAATTCAAACTAGGCGTCGAAATTACGAGCTAACAAATTGCCCCCCAAAAATGTCATTTTCGACATCAAATGAAGAAAAATGAATTTTTTGACAACACAATTCATCGCCACAAACTATTCGACGTCACAAACTGTTCACGTACCTCAGTACAACTATGACGTCACGGTCATCATGACACTTTTTCTGAAACGTCTCCTCAATCCCACACGAGAATCTTTCACAATCATCACGTTTCCTAGATCCTAAGAGATAGTGGGGATAGGCTTTAACTGTCACCGCTCCATCGTGAGCTCTTGGAAGGACACGCGTCCCACTCACTTCTCAACCATAAAATGCTAATTTGAGAACCGCTTCCAATTCATCCTCTATAAATAGGTCACTTCTCATTCTTTTCTACTTTTTCACTTTTCTGAACTTTTCATAGACACTCTCTAACCTCTTCATCTCCTTCAGTTAAGAAACCCAATTTCTCAAACTTCCAGCAACAATGTCATCATCAACCAAAGCTACTAAAGAATCTACCAAAAATGTGAAGGATCCTAAGAAGCTTTCAAATCTTCCTCCTTTTAACACGATACCAGGCCCTACCATGGTGGGAAATCAACAATACATTCTAGAACCGCTTTCTGAAGAACAAAGAAGGATCTACAAATCCCAGGTACTTGTCCCTGTTTCTGTTGCTGGTAAGCCTTATGCTTTGCTAGGACCATTATCTGATCCCACTGCTGACCTTAGTAAACTTAGGGAATTTTTTCCTACTTACTACAAGTACAAGCCTATAGCTCATTCTAAGAAACCTAGGGCTAGTAACGAAGACCTTAGCCCTGCCAACCAAAGCAATCCTTCGACGGATGAAACCATTGACCTAAGATATATGAACAATAGCTTTAGGGTATTTCGATCAAGTCCCTCGTTTAAGGATCCTTCTGACTACTTATGCTAGTTAGAAAAACTAGAAAAGACCAAGTCCCAAGTCTGGAAAGATATGGGCATTTTTGACCTAATTCAATTGTCGAAAGTAGGACCTGAGTATTGCTCGACCATGCTAGTCTCCTCCTCGTACTTCTGGGATAGTACCCACCATACTTTCCATCTTCCTTATGGAATGATGTCACCAACCCTTTTCGACATAGCTGCCATCACGGGACTTAAACCCACTAGTAACACCTATGATCCAGATTACCAGGCTGACGACACCATAGGTTTTTCAACTTCTAGAGCTGCTTATTCTACCCATATTGCACATTACACTACAACATTTTTATCCTATAGCAACGCCTAATTTTTGGAAGGTAAAAATATTGTTCTTGTAGATTATAATAGGCAACAATTTTTAAATTTCGTTGTAGTAGCTTAAATATTTATTTAAAAGTTTATAAAATGGCTCGAAATTGTTCTTGAATAGAGAAAAGAGAACGGCTCCAATTAACAACGATTTATAACCGTTTTTATATAATTTATAATTATTTTGATAAAATATAAAATTTTTTAGGCCGTTCTCATATGTTATTCTATTTTTTTTTATTTTTATGAATTATCTCTCAAGCGGGAATCGAACCGGTCACCTCACCACAAAATTAATTTTTTTTTCATTGACCGCTCAATTTTCACCGTTTTCATCAGTGAGCGCCTTTCTGAATTTTCACCTCCCTCTCAAATCGGTTTCTCACTAATTTGTTGGGTATTGACGAACCCTAATTTCTTCTTCATCCCAAATGCAACCTTAACCCTTTATTCTTCTTCCGAGCTTCTGTAACACTAAACCCTTTCTTCTTCTTCCGAGCTTCTCTTCCGAGCTGCTGTGTAGGATTCGTTTCATCTACATTCTCCTACTTCTGCTATCATATTGTGTATGTCTATACATGCTCTCTTTCAACTTTCTCTTTTCTCTTTATACAAATCTAACCCTTTTCTTTTTCGTAGGCCACAACTTGCGTACGTGATATTAACGGTGTGCGAGTTTTTGATTCATCCTAGTAAAAAGGTGAGAACTTCCTGAATCTCACATGTCATCGCATGCTCCCAATTAATTATATCTGAACAGAACTCAAAATTGATTGTATTAGCTGTTATATGTATTTTATTTTAAGATTTGTGATATGAACTTGGTAAATGTTCTCTTTGTGTAATATCTTTTGAGTCTCTCTTTTTCCTTGATTTTTTTGAACTCAAAATTATAGTATACTCTGGTTTGTTCTAGTGCAGGGAGATATTTTTAGTCAAGTGAGCGTACTGAGAATGTTGTTTTGGTCTGCTTTAGGCTATTCACACTGCCATTTCGGTCAATTACGACCTATCTCAGAGTTATTTCGGCCTTTCGCAGACATCAACAACTCTTTATATAATATATTACACCCTTAAAAGAAAACACATAAGCAACAAATAATGCCTCTCTAGGCTACAACATAGTACAGATTACACAAACTTACTCTAGGTTACACAATCTTCTAGATTTAGCTAGAAAAGGTTACACAATCCCATAGTGTGGCCATGTGGATGGTAAGTACTAAACAACATGATTTGCACTGTAGGCATTGTCCAACACTAAATTAGAAACCCACATAATAGTCTTATTGCCAAGGAAATGACAGACATTTTAATTACCAGGATCACCTTTCATAATCTGAAGAAGAATTTCATGATCCTTGCTTAAAGTATCAGTATGGCAAACAACAAATGCCTGAGTTTTTGTTCCATCATTAGTAACCAATCCAACCATGAAAGTTGTTGTATGAATTTTATAACAATAAATACCACCTTTTGGAAATTCAACCTGTGACACATCGCTGCTTTGGCTCTGGTTTCGTAACCGATCGGTTATGGGCTGTGTAATTGCTTTTCATTTCGCGGTTCATCTCCAGAAGTATTTGGATTTTGTTGACAGGGCTTGTCGTTGTTTCTTTGCTGCTCTGGGTGCGACAAGAAGTGTTTTCTATCTGAGTTTTGCATTTTAGTTTCAGTTGCCTGGCTAGCTGTTAGTTTCGGGAGTGATAGGCTGCATTATTCAGTGTTGGGTTCTTTTGCACTCAGGGAAATCCCTCGTGACTTGCAGTTCTGATGTGTTTTCCAGGCATAGCTTTGGGTGATCTTCTTCGATTGTGGAGCGGATTCTCTTGTGCCTTGATAGCAGTGGAGAGTTTTGATGTTTGTTGCTTCTGACTGATTGTGCTTGTGGCCCAGATTTTTGGTCCTGGAGTTCTGTCTTAGCTGGCTTTTGGGTGCAATTGTTTTTGGGTGCAATTGAATATGAAAATAGAAGAATAACATTAGAAGCCATTAAGTTAATATCAATAGTAATTTAATTAGCTTATTTTAGGTTGTGTTTTAAGTTCAATAGTGCAACTTGATAATATTTGGTGTTTTTGACAATAGGAACATGAATATTCATTTTCATTTCATTCATTGACAGGTTTATATGTTTCTAGTGTTTAGACTCACATAATATAGACTAATATAATTCATGGCTATCTAAATAATCTCATATATTGTAACACTTAATATTGTTATCTTAATTAATTGGCCTAGTTGTATTTTGAATTGAAATGTTTAGGAATAATATTAGTTCTATATGGTGTTTCGTTGTATTATGCTTGAATATTATTAGAAAAATATGTTTCGTTGTCACATTGGAATATGTATTTTTTTTGCAATATTCTCATTTAAGCTTCATATTGTATCTAGGTTACACATTTTGGAGACAAGGTTACACTTGAAGACCATTTTGAATTAAGTTGGTTGGACAAGTCAAAATTCTTGTTTTACACTAAGGTTAGAAAATATTCTATTGTTTTATATTAACATTTAATTTAGAGTAAACAAAAACTGATATAGTCAAATTCTATGCAATTAATTGGAGGTGTTTGTTTTTTATGTATGTATTGCGGTGTTACGACAGACAACACTATTTAGGTTCTGATGTTTAGGATTTGTTTTCTTTTTCAACTATAATTCCACGTATTTATATTTTTTTCCCTTCCATTACTGAATAGACATGTTACGCGTGATTAGTACATTGTTGCTTTCCTCAATTAAGCTTTTCCCCCTTCCTTATGCTTGTTTTACATATATGGTAGTCTCCTCGTAAACCTGATGGACAAGGAATGGACAAAGGAAAACCCCGCAAGTAAAGAGTACCAAAATGGTCTTGATTTTTTTCTAGATTATGCATACACCAAAGGAGAACCCCGCGGGAAAGAGATTTTATATCCTTGTGCTAAATGTTATAATAGCAAATGGTTTACAAGGAATGTAGTACGGAATCATTTAATCGCATTTGGATTTCAAAAAGGATATGATGTGTGGGTTCGACATGGTGAGAAGAGACCGGAACCCGGTGATCATAATGATAATCATATGAATCAGGAAGATGATCAAATTGACGATATTGATGGACTATTACATGAAAGATTTAGAGATGTTGTACAACCAGAAAATGAAGTAAATGTAGGCCTCAACGAAGATGCAAAAAAGTTCTATAACCTAGTCGAAGAAGAAAAACAAGATTTGTATCTGGGTTGCAAAAACTTCTCTAAATTGTCGTTCACCATTCGTCTTTATTTATTGAAATGTCTTTATGGTTGGAGCAACGTATCATTCAATGCTCTCTTAGAGTTGTTGAGAGAAGCTATGCCTTCATTGAACATCCCTGATACGTTCAACAAAACTAAAGGCATGATAAGAGACTTAGGTTTGGATTATAAGAAGATCGATGCTTGCCCTAATGATTGCATGATATATTGGAAAGATCATGTGAATGATACTTCTTGTCATGTTTGCGGTGCTCCACAGTGGAATGAAGATGTAAAAGGAAATGATAAAGTTGAAAAAAATCAAAAGTCTCATAAAGTTCCTTCAAAGGTTTTGAGGCATTTTCCCTTGATTCCTAGACTTCAACGACTATTTATGTGTTCAAAGACGGCTAGCTCATTAAGGTGGCATGATGAAGAGCGTTCGAAAGATGGGAAGTTGAGGCATCCTGCAGACAGAGAAGCATGGAAAGAATTTGATAAATGTCATTATGAATTTGCTGATGAGCCGCGTAATATAAGACTTGGATTGGCCAGTGACGGATTTAATCCATTTAGAACCATGAATTTGTCTTATAGTACTTGACCTGTGGTATTAATACCATATAACTTTCCACCTTGGCGGTGCATGAAGGCTGAGTATTCTATGTTATCTTTGTTAATCCCTGGACCATTTTCACTGGGGAATAACATTGATGTGTACCTTCAACCATTGATAGAAGAGTTGAAAGTGTTATGGGATTTAGGTGTAGAAACATATGATGCATCACTTAACCAAACTTTCCAAATGCGGACAGCTCTCTTATGGACTATTAGTGACTTTCCGGGGTATGCTATGTTGAGTGGGTGGAGTACAAAAGGGAAACTAGCATGTCCTTGTTGTAATTATGACACTAATTTGAGATATTTGAATAATAGTAAAAAAGAGTGTTATATGGATCATCATGTTTTTTTGCCCAAGGATCATAAATATAGGTTAAATGCTAGGAATTTTAATGGGAGCATAGAAGCTAGGCCACCACCACAGCTGTTAACCTGGGAACAAATCTCGGATAAACTAAAGGACGTCAACAATGCTTTTGGCAGGCTGCAAAAGAAAAGTAATAGTGGTCCATGGAAGAAAAAATCAATACTTTTTGAGTTACCATATTGGAAGCATAATACTTTACGGTACAACCTTGATGTGATGCACATAGAGAAAAACATATTTGATAGTATAATTGGGACTTTATTGGATATCCCAGGAAAGACAAAAGATCATAAAAATGCACGGCTGGACTTGAAAGAGATGGGTATTAGAAAGAAACTTCACCCCAAAGAGGTAGATCAAGGCAAAAAATCAGTGTTTGCAAAAGCATGCTTTTCCATGACTGCAAAGGAGAAAACTACTTTTTGTTCTATACTTAAAAATGCAAAAATACCAGATGGTTGTGCTTCAAGCATTTCAAGATGTGTTCAACTTTCCGAAAGAAAAGTTAGTGGGTACAAGAGCCACGATGCACATTTCATGTTGCATTACTTGCTTCAAGTGGCTGTGAGCAGTACACTATCTAACCAGGTTGCACACCCATTAATCCGCCTTTGTTCATTTTTTCGTTGTTTGTGTCAGAAAGTGATTGAGGTGGCAGATTTGGATATCTTGCAATCTCAGATTGCAGAAACACTTTGCCAGTTTGAGACAATTTTCCCCCTGAGTTTTTTTGACATAATGGTTCATTTGCCAATACATTTAGTGAATGAGGTAAGATTAGGAGGACCTGTACAATTTCGGTGGATGTACTTCCCAGAAAGATATCTAGGAAAATTGAAGGGTTATGTTCGTAATAAAAGTCGTCCCGAGGGTTCTATTGCTGAGGGTTATTTGGTTGAAGAATGCTTGACATTTTGCTCGCGGTATTTGCATAGTGTTGTTGAAACAAAGTTCACTAGAATGACACGGAATAGCGATAGATGTGATCCTAATGAATATGAAAGTCCAAGCTCTTGTATTAACGTTGGTCATCCTATTGGAGGAAAGAGAAAGGGTGAAGCGATTTCTTTGGATTGGAAGTCAAGGAGTTTAGCCCATCGTTACATCTTATTCAATCATGAAGATGTCCAAAAATTTATAAGGTAATTGATGAATATACTTGTAGGTTTCAATTGCATAAAAATAATTATTTTATAATTGTTTTTAACAATGTAATTTTAAGTGTAGTGAGCATGAACATGAAAATCCCAATAAGAGAAAGGGGTGGAGCAAATCAAAGAGTCAAGGGTTGGATTTTGTTGAATGGTTTAAGAAGCGTACATTGTTAAGTGATGTATCTGAAAACCTTAGGAAGCTGTCCAGAGGACCAAATAAAATTGCACGAAGTTTTTCTGGCTATGTAATTAATGGATATAGGTTCCATACAAAACATCGTGATGCTAGACGTAAAACACAAAATAGTGGTGTGACATTAGCGGCTATAACTGAAAGTTTTTCAAGTACCAAAGATGAAAATCCAATAACACAATCAGTAACTTACTATGGATTAATTACAGAAATAATTGAGGTAGACTATTATGGTAAGTTGAAGTTTGTGTTGTTTAGATGTGATTGGTTTGAAGTTGAAGAGGAAAAATATGGGATGACGTGTGTTTATTTCAACAAGAGATGTTACTTGGATGACCCTTTTGTATTGGCTTCTCAATTCCACCAATGCTTCTATATTCAAGATCCTTTTGATGCTAATAAACACTATGTTATGAAGTCTGTTCCGAGGGATTTTTTTAACATGAATGAACAATCAGATTCAAATCCCCATCAGCCGTATAATTCTGATATATCAGATCATGCAGTGAATCTATCTTCAAGCGATGAAATTTGTGAAGTTGAAGTTGTTAGAAATGACATTCCACCAACAATTGTTGATAATTTTGAACATATGCCTAATGTAATAGAATCTGATGATGATTCAAATTTATGACATTTTTTTATGTATGTTGTATCAATTTCATTTTGAAACAAATTATGTATGTTATGGATTTCAATGATATTGAAGTATTAATGTATTCATGTTTTAGATATGTATTTGTTATGTTTAAGTTTCTGTGTGTATTTATTGTGGATCTGACTTTATTTAGTTGTTGGTGATCTATTTTGTGTTGTTAATGTGCTAGTAACAGTGCACCTGATTTCAGTTTCAATTTTGTCTTTTATGGTCTTAGTTTTTTAGCAGAACCATCAAGAAATATTGAAGATAATCATATTATTATGAAGCCAGTGGTTTTTGAGCAGAACCACTAGAGCTATTAACCTGACATAAATGACTCTTCCAACTTGGCGTGTATAAATTTTATTGATGTTGAAATTAACTCTCCCTCAGTTGGTGCTACAAAACCTTAGTAGATTAAATTCACTTTTCCCGGACTAGTCTTTAGTGTAGTCCTAAAGACTTGTCACAGAACTGTAGTCCAAAATTGTTGCAAACAGAATTAAGAAACACAGGAAACCAGATACATTAGTACCTATATTTTCAGCAGAGGCCATTGTGACTTGAGAACTAGAAAACACAATATCTTTTTTTTAGTCTCTTATTGAATTATATGTATCATATTAATTCTGTTGCAGGAAATTATTAAGAAACACAGGAAACCAGATACATTAGTACCTATATTTTCAGCAGAGGCCATTGTGACTTGAGAACTATGTTGAAATTAACTCTGCATCATTTGCTTAATAATGAAAAACTTATTGTATGGTTATTTCTATTGCAGGAAAATGACAAACAAGAATGATTTTGTGTTTGATATCCAAGCTAAATCTAGCACATATTTAAAGCGGATGATGAAAATCAAGGTTGAAAACGAAAAAGCTTTAAAAGACAACCCAACAAATCATGGAAGCAATCATATAAACACCAATGTTGGAAATATTCAAAAGCTGGACCATCGAAAGCAATCAAAGGTAGAAGCCTCTAAGAAAACTATTGAATCAAGAAAAGTATTTGTACAAAACAGTAACACTAGGAGGCAATCACAAATATAAGTCTCTAATAAAAATGCCAAACTGAGCAAAGTGCCTCTAAACAATAATAAGAGACAACTGGAAATAGAGTCGTCAAAGGAATTTAACGAGCCAAGAAAAGTACTTGTTCTGAACAATAATACTAAGAAGAAATTGAAGTCTACGGTGGATTCTCAAGTTAATGGTTCAATTGAATCACAAGGCTCTAAGAAAACCAGTGAGAAAACCAAAGAGGTGAGACTTTGCAGTATTATTTGAATATTCTAAACGTGTCTATACTTCTCAACTACACTACTTAAAGGTGTGCCTTATGTTAGATCTGCATAGAATGACTATATAATAGATGTTATGCATTACTAGAGGCATATCTCACATGTTCTGTATTTTCTTAAATGGATTCTTAATTATTCTTTTACAATCAGATTCTACAAAGCCCCAACAATACAAAGAACAAGTCTCAACAAGCCTTTGAGAAGAAACATGGAGTAGAGGTTGACAATGAAGATATAGAAGAAATTGAAATGGAAGAATATATGGAGAAAAACAACTGTGATGGTGAGGAAGTTGAGGGAACAAATGTAAATAAAGTTGAAGGTAATACCTCGGGTGCTTCATCCTCGGGACAAATAAGAAAACGAGGGAAAACTTTATGTCGGAAGATTCATGCACGAGAATTCAAAGATAGACAAGAGATCACCTTGAATGAAGAAGGACAACCAATTGGGCCAGATGAAAAGACAATGTCTGAACTTAGTAGTTTTTTGGGGACAATAGGAAGAAGTTCAGATTTATGTCCTCTCACTTTCACTAGTTGGATTGATTTGGTTAAGTTTTGGGAGAAAGACAAGATAGACCCTGTGTGGGATTATGTCAATGTAAGTATTTTTTATTTGGTATTGTGTGTTTGTTAGCTTACTTTAATGTATGTATCTTTCTATATATATATATATATATATATTTTTTTTTTCTATTGCAGGAAAAATACAATGTCCCAAAGGAAGGAAAGAAGTCTGTATTTGCTATTATAAATGATGCTTGGAGACGATACAAATGCTTGCTTAAAAAGAAGCATTTTACTCCGTACAAAACCTTGCACGAGCAGCTAAAAAATCGTCCAGAAGAGGTACCAGAAGAAGACTTTAGAAAGTTATTGGAGTTTTGGAGAGATGAAAAAAATCAAGTAAGATATATTCATATTCATGTATTATATGTTGAATTATGTGCTTAATTAAATTCACTTTTTGGTTCTAATAGAAGTTTAAAATGCATTTATACTATTGTGTGACCTTTGATTGTGAATGTTGAAAAAAGTCTAGAATAAAATAGAATGAAGTTCTTATAGGGAAAAACAATATAGTATGTTGAAATATATTAATATATAGTATGTTATTTGTGAATCTACAGCTAGTAAGTCAATATTTCATCTTTTATTCCTTGAGAGTATTCTGATATCAGGAAATATGTTATCATTGTGAATATGTGTGTTATCATGTTGAATTAATATACAATATGTTATCTGTGAATCTAGTTATCATGTGAATAAAATGACAATTTCTAGTAGAAGATTTTAGCAGAAGTTTTAAGGGATAAGAGAGACGGGTATGTTTAGTGTTCATGGCAGGGCAGTATGACATCAATTTTGCTCAGTATTTTTTTGTATGGTTAGTTTGTTTATAGCAGAAGTTTCAAGGGATAAGAGAGACGGGTATGTTTAGTGTTCATGGCAGGGCAGTATGACATCGATTTATGGCAGGGCAGTATGACATCAATTTTGCTCAGTATTTTTTGTATGGTTAGTTTGTTAATAGCAGAAATTTCACTCATATGTTATCTGTCAATCTGTATTTGAAAATGACAAATTTTACATATGTTTGTACTTTTATCTGTACACATTTTCAGTTACATGTGCTTATGTGATATCATGTTTAACAAAAGTTATTTTTTCTATATTAATGGATGTAGGAAGTCAGTCATCAAAATACCCAAAATATAGCTCAACTGAAATGGAGACATCGAACGGGAAATAAAGGCTTTGCTGTTATAAGAGAAAAAATTGTATTCTTTTTAAAATTATTATAAGTGAATATTAAACTATGCTACTTTATTAATATTCTCATACTCTTGTTTTACTTGGTTTAGCGTGAAAGTAATGAAGATAAAGAACCTCCGACTCAAGCTGAAATGTTCATTGCTACTCGACAAAGTAGGAAAGGAAAGGAGTTAGATCAAGAAACCAACCAGGCAATTATAAGTTATTATTGTTAGGTGTTATTGTTGTGGGTTGTTACTGATCTTGCTGGTTGTTGCTGATCTTGCTGGTTGTTGCTGGTTAGATAATACTATAAGTGCTCAATGAAAAAAAAAGTCGTAGAATCGAATGAATACTGCTGTCATTAGTCTTTAAATTGTTCATTAATGGCATATGTTCTTGTCTATTGAAATGTTAACATAGTAATGAGGTGTAGAGTGTGTGGACCATTTTGAAGAGATTGAAAAAAAGAGGTGTAATTATTGAAATGTTAACATAGTAAAGAAAAGGAAACTAATAAAATTCTCAAGAGGAATCATTAGGCTTCCTGTAATAGCTCAAATAACAATGAACATTCATTAGGCTTCCTGTTCTGAGATTCTTTATCTCTTTGTGCCTGCCTGCTTGTCAAAACAAAGGGGCCATTTTCATCTACTTCATCTTTGTTATACAATTTACTTCAATTTAGCAGGAAAAATCTACAACAAATATGCATGAAACATATTTTTTTAAGATGAATTTTGGTGAAAGATAGTCATGAAAAGGAAGACTTTAAGGGACACTATTTTGTAGAAAAGCATAGTGTTTATTTTGTGCAGAATTTTGTGACATTAGTGCGTTTTAGATAGAAATTAGGATTATATTAGTAGCAATACTACCCTGTGGATAAAATTAGGTAATCGGTTGCAAACGAATGGTAAATATTGGTCTCAGTTGAAACGCCCCGGTCAGTTTTGTCAGTTTTGTCTTTTTAATTAATTGAGTCGTTTTGAGTATTTTATTATTATATTATTTTATTTCTGACTTTTATGTGAAAATATGTTATTTTTCATCGTGAATATATTTTGTCGCGTTTTGGGAACAATTGCGAGATATTTGAGTGTAGGGGTATTTTGGGTATTTTGATTTATTTTGTTAAGTTAGAATATAATAGAATAGAAAGAGAGAAAATAGTAAGGAAAAAGAAGAAAAAGAGAAAAAAAGAAGAAAAGAGAAGAGAAAGAGAAGAAAAAGAGAGAATTTGGAAAACTTGAAAATCAATCAACCGACTCTCTAGAACACGATTTAATCGGGTAAGGGTGCGAAACTCGATTATACTATGTTTGTGTATGATTATGTATGTGTGTGTTTCGATGATTCTCTTGCTTTTCCATGTTTTTCACTTCTAGGTCGAAAACGATAAAATGAGTAGAAATCGATGTTTTTACGGTCGGAAATCGATATAATTTGCGTTGTATGATCACCATGTGTTTATGAGTCATTACCGATAATTGTTTTGCTGTTGGAGTTGATTTGGAATGAAAAATGAGATTTTTAGGGGTTTTGGATCGTGTAACCTGTAACAGAATTTTTCTGGTTCTGGTGTGATTCGCCGGCGAATTTGGGATTCGCCAGGCGAATTGAGTCTCGCCACTCTTTCGCTAGGCAACGTGCTGGCAAAGGGTGATTCGCCAGGCGAAATCGTAAGTCGCCAGGCGAATTTGGAATGACAGAAATGGGGCAGCTTCTGTAACTCTTGGGGTTTTTCTAAATTTGTGACTCGCCACTAGTTCGCCAGGCGAAGTGCTGGCGAATGGAATCCGCCAGGCGAAATGCTAGGCGAAGTTCTGGCGAATGGGGATCCGCCAGGCGAATTCCTGATTCGCCAGGCGAATCTGGCTGTTTCTCAATAAATTCTTTTCTTTGAAAAATTCATAACTTTTGATCTGTGGTTCGGTTTGAGGCGTGGTTTGATGTGTTAGAAAGCTTATAAAATGTTCTTCTTTATGAGGATGGTTTTGAGATTGTTGGCCGATTAAATTATGTCAGGAATTAGGAAATGTGTGGTATTGTTGTCGACTTTTGCCGGTTAATTGGGTGTAATTGATGGGTTACCATACGATTTGCTTGTGATATATGTTGGATGCATGTGTTTAAATGTCGTTATGATGATTGTGGCTGTATGGCAATTAAATGCATTGTTTTGGGCTTGAGTGTAAAGCATGATTTTGTTGATTGAGATGAGTGCATATATGTGTGCATTTTAAATGTCATGAGTCATTGTATGCCAAGCATCATGATATGCATTCTTGTAATGTCGTGTGCCCGTGTGGGGTGTGAGCGACGGTTTGGTTCCAGAGGGAATCCGCTATAACGCCGTGTGCCCGTGTGGGGTGTGAGCGATGATTATAGACGATCGTGTGCCCGTGTGGGGTGTGAGCGATCGGATCGTGTGCCCGTGTGGGCTGTGAACGATCCATAA
Source organism: Lathyrus tuberosus (assembly GCA_022829125.1). Taxonomy (NCBI): domain Eukaryota; kingdom Viridiplantae; phylum Streptophyta; class Magnoliopsida; order Fabales; family Fabaceae; genus Lathyrus; species Lathyrus tuberosus. Next base: position 4,543,620 of record JALAZF010000063.1, read on the forward strand.
ACGTCGTGTGCCCGTGTGGGGTGTGAGCGACGGGGAACATCGTATGCCCGACGTGGAGTTACACTAAGTAACGAGCGATGGTTCCAGCAGAGTTCCTGAGTGAACTAGTGATGATAAATATTGGAAGTCGGCACCGCATGTGCATTGCATAAGAGTCGTTGTGTCAGTCTCTGTGCATTTGCATAAATCATGGATTAATGGGGTATGGATTTGTGAATGTGATTGATGGGATGGAATATGTGTAATTGTATTTATGATGAGTGTATTGTGTATGATTGAAGAGTAGTGGTATTTGATACTTGAGAATTGTACTGTGTTGTGTTGTATTTGATTGTGGTGTATTTGTGGTGAGAATATTTTACTTGTGCATTTCTGTGTTAATATATAATTATATGCAACTGTAATATGATTGTGTTTCTCACCCTTCTGCTGTTTTATAATGCTCTATGAGGCATTTCATATTAGAGTTGCTGGAGGTCTTTTGTGAAGCTAGGTCTTCATTCTTTTGTCGGTCGGCTCTGATATGTGACACCGGGTAGTTAGGGAGTCCGTTTGTGATTATTTGTGCTATGTATGTGTATCTTTTGAATTGTACATGTATGTTCGCATATGACATATATACTTTTATGATATATATAAATATGAGATTCAGTTACGGATTTTCCGCTTTTATTCTGTAATTGGATTGTGGGTGTAATACTACCTGAATTGTTGCATATCTTTATGAGCAGGTGTTGTATGTTTGTTTCAAATTGATGTGACCCCTTGGTCTATGCCGTGCATGTTTTATTATACTCTGATGAAATTTTGAATTTTATTTATCGCTTTAATAGCTTGGGGGTATAGATTGGGGGTGTTACATTAAGTGGTATCAGAGCCAGTCCGTGTCAGTTCGTGTCTGTTTGTGTCAGTCCTTGTCGGTGTGGCGTTTGGAGTGAGCTGTTTATTTGACCATAGTTTCTGTTATTGGAATGATGCTGCTTTGGCTACTGCGATGCATGCAATGACTCGGGCTGTGCAGGGTGCACCTAATGCTGCTGGTAATGATGAGTTCAGGAAGAACAGACCGTCTGTCTTCAAAGGGAGACACAATCCTGATGGTGCACAGATTTGGTTGAAAGAGATTGAAAGGATTTTTCGAGTCATGGATTGTGCTGAGGACAGTAAGGTGAGACTGGGAACTCACATGTTACAGGAGGAAGCTGAAGACTGGTGGGTTAGTACTCGTCAGGTGTTGGAAGCTGGGGATGAAGAAGTTACTTGGGAATTGTTTAGCCAGGAGTTTCTGAGGAAGTATTTTCCCGAGGATGTTAGAGGAAAGAAGGAAATTGAGTTCTTGGAATTGAAACAAGGTAATATGACTGTTGTTGATTATACTGCTAAGTTTGTGGAGCTTGTGCAGTTTTATCCTCATTATGCTGAAGTGACTGCAGAGTTTTCTAAGTGTGTGAAGTATGAGAGCGGATTGCGTCCTGAGATTAAGCAGGAAATCAGTTATCAAAGGATTAGAAGGTTTTCTGATTTGGTGGAATGTTGTAGGATTTATGAAGAGGATAGTAAGGCTCGTTCTACTCACTACAAGAGTGTGAGTGACAGAAAAGAGAAGCAACAGTTCTGTAGTGGTCCGTATGTATGTAGCACCCCAAAATTTGCTCTCCTTACTTTAGTACTAACTGGCTTATGTTTCACTTCATTTTTGCATTATCATGTGTGCATATCATTGGTTCTTAGCATGGTGTCAAGGTGCTTGAGGCAAGTTCAAGAGGAGAAGATGTTCTTCAGAGGGTCAAGCAAGAGTCCTTGTATTGTGAATCACTCTTTCCTAACCAGGGCAGAAATTAGGGTTTTGAGATTCTTGGGTTTATTGCTCCAATGGGAAAGTTCCTTGGGTTTTTATCATCACCAAATGGCATATCTTATCTTTGTTGGAGAGGATACACATTGTATTCAGAGGGATTTGGATTTGGAGACTGTGTTATTTCCTCCTAGACTGAGGGTACCAAAATTAGGGTTTGCTATAAAGTCAGTTTATTTCTGATTTTTTGAGCAAGACTTGATTCCATGGTATTCCTTGGGTCCCTAAGTACCTAGGAATGGAAGATTGTCCATCAGCTTGGTTCATGAGAAGCTCAATTGGCCAATGGATTGGGAATCAGGAGAATTGGATAAAAGTCAACAGTGAGAGGGGAAGTCAACTGTGAAAGCTTGAGGTTCTTTTCAAGGTTTTCAAGGTCTCACATCCTCATGTGGTCTTCAAGAGTCAAGTTTCATATCATTTATCAAGAATCAAGGGTTGGTACAAAAAGTTACTAAATATGGAAATGACCTATAATTTGAAAGTTTCCTTTTTGGGCAAGTTCTTACATTACATTCAACTTGACTTTTCATCATCAAAGAAGCTTCAAATGAATTTTCCTCAAACATGAAAGTTGAAGATATTTTTCTCCCCTTTCCAACAAGTACTAGACGGTCTCCATATCATTTGTGAAACTCAAGTTATGACCAAAAGAAGGCAAGGTGGTTTTTAGGGTTCCATTTTCACAACTTTTGCATTTTGGGACATAGTGACCTATAATTGATGCCTTTGTTTCAAGCCACATTTTAACATCAAAGAACATTCCTTAAGGATCATTTTGGGCCTTTGAACCAAGAAATTTCATGACTTATTCATTACTTATTTCACATGGTGCAAAATTGCAAGATCATTCCAAACTCACAAACCAAGACATCTCAAGGCCCAAATCCAATTCAGGTGTGATTAGCAATTGAAACTTAAGTGAGCCATCATCAAGGGTTTGGATATACATGCATGGAGGAGGGTGTATTTCACATTATGCAAATTTGTCAAATGGGCCAAAACTCATTAACCAAGGATTGATTAAGACCCAAGTGATCATCAGTGGATTAACCCTAAGTATTTAAACCTACTCATGCATTGGTTAGGAAAAAACACACATGATTTTGAGGAGAAAAAAGTTTGAACCCTAAAACTTCAATAACTCGAATCTCTCAATCCATTAGGGTTTCTTCAAAACTTCTTTCACAACCTTCTTCCTAGGGATCCATAGAACGTAAATCATCCATCGCTTGAAGCTAACAGCAAGGATTAGGATTGCTTGATCTCAGGTTGGTGATAATTTCCATGATCCTAAAACTTTATTTGTTTACATACATAATGATCTGTGATTGTTGTTGATGACTTTGATGTGTTTTATTTTGAGTTTAAACGTGTATCATGTGCACATCGTGAGTTTTAAGTTTTGGACCCCTAACTTGTTTCGTGCAAATCTCTTTGTGTGTTGATTGTTGGTGATTTTTAACGTGATATTATTGATCCTGGTGAAATTCTGGTCAAGATAGTGTATTCGTTTGCGTGTTTTGGTGCATTTTTCATTGCAGGTGACTGGAGAGGGTGGCCTGAACCCTAGCTCCGGTGGCTGGTTCAGGTTCCGGCCGGTGAAGGGTTTGGAGGTAGGTGATGAAATCCCCACCGTCCGTGACTTTGATCTAACGGTCCATATGATGCCACGCATTTAAAATTTTGTTTCTATTTTATGGGTTATGTGTTTGCAGTCCATGATAACTATTGTGAACCTCAATCTGAACCATCCATCACGCTTTGGTTTGATCTAATCTGGGACGTTGTTTTAATCTGATGGGTAAGATGCAGCCAACGCATTAATGATTCACGTGGGGCTCACGTGTTCTTATTTTAAATTCTGAGTAATTCTGTGCGTGCATGTGCATGTTAATTATCGTGTGCTTGTGGATCTATGCCTCTCATCATTATTACTTTGTATTTATTTGACTGGATTATACGCGTTGGATGGATCCAATGGTTGATGGTGAGTCTGACCATTGACTGGGTCACATGTGTTCTCCCTTTTTTAATTTTATTTTCGCTAATGGACCTCTTGTTTTGGGCCTTCTATTCACACCCCTCCCTTTCAGCCCATTATATTTTCCAACGTGTTTTATTGCTATTCATACCCCCATGCCCATTCCCATTCATTTTATTTTATTTAATTTGCATTAATTCATTTCTAACTTTTAAAAATAGATAATTACATTAAAAAATTCCCAAAAAATTCATGAATCATATTTATAGTTTTATAAAATTTTCCCAAATTTTATTTTTTATTTTTATTTTATTTTTATCATCTAAATTAATTGTTTTAATAATTTCTTTTTGAATTTGCCTCATTTTGCACACATTGCATTGTAGAATTTATTTCTCATCATCCATAAAACCTTTTGAACTCATTATTTTTGCATTTTTTCACCAACACACTGAATTGCATTAAAATATTTTTCTCTCATTTTCAAAATCATTTCATATTGCATTTTAGTCCTTTCCTTTTGCATATTGAACCATGTTTCTTGTCTAAACTTTGCATAATTGTTTGAGTGACCTATCTTTTGAATTTTGGCATGAGCTTTTGATATGTTTTTTGTTTCTGGTTGAGCTATTTTGATAATTAATTTGGTAATTTTAGAAGATGTTTTACTAATTATGTGTTTGCTCTTTGTTTAAGATCTTCTTGTATGCACATCTATGATCATGTCTGGTTACTTATTTGAGAAGGCACTTGTGCCATTGTTTGAGATTGCTTCTTTGACTTCATAAACCATGTTTGAATTGTTATAGGTCACTTGATTGCCATTATATGTCATTGGTGTGGGGTTATTGCATACTTTGTGCCTATGTTCAATGTTTGATTTACATGCCTCTTTTTGACTTATTTTCTCACTTCTTCTCATCTGTGTCTCTTCATGATTTATGTTTGGTTTATGTATGCCATGCCATTCATTTGCATTTAATTTGATGTATGTTTATGACTTTGGAGCTTTGCATTCATTCATGTCATATGTCATTCATGTTTCCTCTTGCATGTTATTCATGTTTCACTTATATGCTTCCTTCTCTTTCTTCTGATGATTCTTGATGTTTGGATATATGTTTGCTTGTCTCATGTGACATTTGCATAGCATGTTTAGGCACATGTTTAGGTCATCCACATTCTGACTTGGATGAGTTTTCTTTGGTTATAGTCATTTCTCTTTGGTTTGTGATTTGTTTGAGTTTCATTTATCTTATTGTTACTTATGTCTGTTTTGTACTAACCTTTTATGCAGAGGCTGAGGTAAGTTATTTGAGGGTGTGGATAGGTATCCATGATCACTCTCATTCCTTCTTTCTCTCATATTTTATTTTCTTTAGGCTTAGGTTGTCGTCAAACCTCCCCTTAGGGCCATCTTTGCATGATAACATTAGGATAGATTTTTCCCCGTAGTGTTTTTTTCTTTTCTTTTGAGTCCCTCTTCTCACATCTTAACATCTCTAAGATACTTAATAAGGTCAATTTGCCTTGCACACGATCCTTAAACATAGGAAATAAAGATTGAGGGGTCCCCCTTCTCTCTTCTAGAGTGTTGAGCATACGTCCCATTGGGGACGACCATGCGACACATTCGTTCCCGTGTCATAGACTTTGGTTCAAGTTGAGTTATGAACTAACTCAAGTCACTTCTGTCCTAAAAAATACAAACAAATTTCAAACCTTTTTATCCTGCGGGATTGTCAAACTAAAGGCTATTTTCAAAAAGGGCATGTTACCTTCCGTCTGAGTCGCAAACAGGCATCGACCCTAACTGCCGGACGCGAGCTCAACGTCGCTCATAAAAAACACAAAAAGAACTTGGTCCGAACTACGTTGACTCTGAATTTCCCATTGCACAGAGGGAGTATGTAGGCCTAGGACGTCGACGTCCTACCGAGTCTGTCTTTGTTTTCCCCTTCCCCGTTTTAGTGCAGCCCTAGATTTTAGGATAACTCACCCTTAGAATAGACAACAAGCGTGGATCCCATCGAGTACGATGGACGCGTGGGGTGCTAGCACCTTCCCCTCGCGTAACCGACTCCCGAACCCAGGCTATGGTTGCGATGACCATTCCTTTCCCTCTTCCTCAGGTTTATGCGGTGTTCCCTTTCCCTCTCTTGGGATAAATTTACACGGCTGGCGACTCTATTTTCTGCGCCACTCTCGCGTTTGTACCTGGATGAAAATCTTGGGAGCGACAATGTAACACCAGCTGATAAGGGTAAACAAAGGGGTACTTTTGAAAGAAGATCAAGTGGTGGAGGTATGTCTAGTCCTCTGAGGTGTTATAGATGTGGTGATGTGGGACATCGTCAGTCCGAATGTAAGAAAGATGTGAGGAAGTGTACTAATTGTGGAGGTTTGGGACATGTTGCTGCTGATTGTGCCAGGAAGAATATGGTGAAATGTTACAACTGTGGTGAACCTGGTCATATTAGTACGAAGTGTCAGAAACCAAAGCAAGCTCCAGCTAGTGGGAAAGTTTTTGCCTTGGCAGGAACTCAGACTTCAAGTGCAGATCGTCTGATCAGAGGTACTTGTTTTATTAATAGTACGCCTTTAGTTGCTATTATTGATACTGGAGTGACTCATTCGTTTATTTCGTCTGAGTGCGCAAAGCGTTTGAATCTTGTGTTGTCTTTGATGGATGGTGAGATGGTTATTGATACTCCAGCAATGGGGTCAGTAACTACTTCTTTGGTTTGTTTAAGTTGTCCTTTGACCATTTATGATAAAGACTTTGAGATGGATTTAGTGTGTTTGCCGTTGGAGGGTTTATATGTGGTTCTGGGAATGAATTGGTTGCAATTCAATCGGGTGCATATTGATTGTTATCATAAGTTAGTAAGGTTTCCTTCTCTTGAGGAAGACGAAGATTCGAGTTTCTTATCTACCAAAGAGTTTAAGAGACTTTTGGTGGATGAAGCTCAGTTGTTTGGGTTGTTTGCGTCGTTGACTGTGGATAGTCAAGTTTCACTTGATGTGTTTCCTGTTGTGTGTGAATTTCCGGAAGTTTTTCCTGAGGATATTTCTGATGTGCAGCCAGAGAGAGAGGTGGAGTTTTCTATAGATCTAGTTCCTGGTACTAGACCTGTATCGATGACACCTTATCGTATGTCGGCATCTGAGTTAGTAGAGTTGAAGAAGCAATTGAATGAGTTGTTAGAGAAGAGGTTTATGAGACCAAGCATTTCTCCTTGGGGTGCTCCAGTTTTGTTGGTGAAAAAGAAAGATGGAAGTATGCGATTGTGTATTGATTATCGCCAGTTGAATAAGGTGACGATTAAGAATAAGTATCCTCTTCCAAGAATTGATGATTTGATGGATCAGTTAGTTGGTGCTTGTGTGTTCAGTAAGATTGACTTGAGGTCGGGGTATCATCAGATTAGGGTGAAGGAGGAAGATATTCAGAAGACGGCTTTTAGGACACGTTACGGTCATTATGAATATTCTATGATTCCGTTCGGGGTTTCTAATGCGCCAGGTGTGTTTATGGAGTACATGAATCGTATTTTCCACGAGCATTTGGATCGATTTGTTGTTGTGTTTATTGACGACATATTGATTTATTCTAAGTCTCGGGAGGAGCACGCGGAGCATTTGCGTATTGTTTTGCAGGTTTTGAAGGAAAAGAAGATTTTTGCCAAATTTTCTAAGTGTGAGTTTTGGTTGTCGGAAGTGAGTTTTCTTGGGCACATGATTTCAGGTAATGGTATTGTTGTGGATCCATCTAAAGTAGAAGAAGTTCTACAATGGGAGGCTCCGAGATCTGTTACTGAAATTCGAAGCTTTTTGGGTTTGGTTGGTTATTATCGAAGGTTTATTGAGGTTTTTCTAAGCTAGCACTTCCTTTGACCCAGTTGACTTGTAAAGGGCAAGCATTCATTTGGGATATTCGGTGCGAGGAAAGTTTTAATGAGCTGAAGAAAAGATTGACGACAGCTTCGATTTTGATTTTGCCGAATCCTAATGAACCGTTTGTGGTGTATTGTGATGTGTCTTTGATTGGTCTAGGTGGTGTGCTAATGCAAGACGGTAAGGTTGTGGCGTATGCTTCGAGGCAGTTGAGAGTGCATGAGAAGAATTATCCTACTCATGATTTGGAATTAGCGGCTGTGGTGTTTGTATTGAAGATTTGGAGGCATTATCTTTTTGGTGCGAGGTTTGAAGTCTTTAGTGATCACAAGAGTTTGAGATATTTGTTTGATCAGAAGGAATTGAATATGAGGCAACGAAGATGGTTAGAATTTTTGAAGGACTACGACTTTGGCTTGAATTACCATCCTGGTAAAGCTAACGTGGTAGCTGATGCGTTGAGTCGAAAATCGTTACATATGTCCGCTTTAATGGTTAAGGAGTGGGAGCTTTTGGAATCGTTTAGAAATTTGAGTTTGGTATGTGAAGTGTTGTCGGATAGTGTGAGGCTGGGTATGTTGAAGGTTACTAATGATTTTCTGATGACGGTAAGTGACAAACAGAAGTTGGATGTGAAATTGGTGGATTTGATGTTGGTTGGTGGAAAAGATGCGAGTGGTGATTTTCAAGTGGATGTTAATGGTGTGTTGAGGTTCCGTGGGCGAATTTGTATTCCGGATGATTCGGATTTGAAACGAATGATTTTGGAAGAAGGACACCGGAGTAATTTGAGTATACATCCGGGAGCGAATAAGATGTATCAAGATTTGAAGAAGATTTTCTGGTGGTCTGGGTTGAAAAGAGATGTGGCTCAGTTTGTGTATGCTTGTTTGACGTGCCAGAAGTCGAAGGTGGAACATCAAAGCCTAGTGGTTTGTTTCAACCGTTGGATATTCCGGAATGGAAATGGGATAGCATTTCTATGGATTTTGTAACGGGGTTGCCGAATACACAGCGAGGGCATAATGCTATTTGGGTGATTGTTGATAGGCTGACTAAATCGGCTAATTTCATTCAGATTAACATCAATTTTTCTTTGGAGTGGTTAGTTGAGATTTATATCAGTGTGATTGTGAAGTTGCATGGAGTTCCGTTAAGTATTGTTTCGGATCGAGATCCAAGGTTTACCTCGATATTTTGGGAAAGTTTGCAGAAGGCATTGGGTTCTAAATTGAGGTTGAGTTCGACTTATCATCCGCAGACGGATGGGCAGTCGGAGAGAACGATTCAGTCTTTGGAAGATTTGTTGCGAGCGTGTGTTTTTGAACAAGGTGGTGCGTGGGATAGTTATCTTGCGTTGATTGAATTCACGTATAATAACAGTTTTCATTCTAGTATTGGAATGGCACCGTTTGAAGCGTTGTATGGACGAAGATGTCAGACACCGTTGTGTTGGCATGAATCTGGTGAGAGTTCGGTGGTTGGACCAGAGTTGGTGCAACAGACTACAGACAAAGTGAAGCTTATTCGTGAGAAATTGAAGGCTTCTCAAAGTAGGCAAAAGAGTTATCATGATCGGAGACGGAAGGATCTTGAGTTTCAAGAGGGCGATCATGTATTTCTAAGGGTTACGCCGGTAATAGGTGTTGGTAGAGCATTGAAGTCGAAGAAGCTTACTTCTCGGTTTATTGGTCCTTACCAGATATCTGCGAGAGTGGGTGTTGTGGCTTATAGGGTGGCGTTGCCACCGAGTTTGTCGAATTTGCATGATTTGTTCCATGTTTCACAGCTTCGGAAGTATGTTCCGGATCCGTCGCATGTTATTCTGATGGATGAGGTCGAGGTAAGGGAGAACCTTACGGTCGAGGCTTTATCGGTGAGTATTTTAGATTGAGAGTTGAAGCGGTTGCGGGGCAAGGATATTGCACTTGTGAAGGTGGCGTGGGGAGGCGCTGCTGAGGGAAATTTGACTTGGGAGTTGGAGAGTCGGATGCGGGAGTCGTATCCAGCGTTGTTCGTCTCAGGTAAGATTTTCGAGGACGAAAATTTCTAAGTGGGGGAGAGTTGTAACGCCCCGGTCAGTTTTGTCAATTTTGTCTTTTTAATTAATTGAGTCGTTTTGAGTATTTTATTATTATATTATTTTATTTCTGACTTTTATGTGAAAATATGTTATTTTTCATCGTGAATATATTTTGTCGCGTTTTGGGAACAATTGCGAGATATTTGAGTGTAGGGGTATTTTGGGCATTTTGATTTATTTTGTTAAGTTAGAATATAATAGAATAGAAAGAGAGAAAATAGTAAGGAAAATGAAGAAAAAGAGAAAAAAAAAGAAGAAAAGAGAAGAGAAAGAGAAGAAAAAGAGAGAATTTGGAAAACTTGGAAATCAATCAACCGACTTTCTAGAACACGATTTAATCGGGTAAGGGTGCAAAACTCGATTATACTATGTTTGTGTATGATTATGTATGTGTGTGTTTCGATGATTCTCTTGCTTTTCCATGTTTTTCACTTCTAGGTCGAAAACGACAAAATGAGTAGAAATCGATGTTTTTACGGTCGGAAATCGATATAATTTGCGTTGTATGATCACCATGTGTTTATGAGTCATTACCGATAATTGTTTTGCTGTTGGAATTGATTTGGAATGAAAAATGAGATTTTTAGGGGTTTTGGATCGTGTAACCCGTAACAGAATTTTTCTGGTTCTGGTGTGATTCACCAGGCGAATTTGGGATTCGCCAGGCGAATTGAGTCTCGCCACTCTTTCGCTAGGCAACGTGCTGGTGAAGGGTGATTCGCCAGGCGAAATCGTAAGTCGCCAGGCGAATTTGGAATGACAGAAATGGGGCAGCTTCTGTAACTCTTGGGGTTTTTCTAAATTTGTTACTCGCCACTAGTTCGCCAGGCGAAGTGCTGGCGAATGGAATCCGCAAGGCGAAATACTAGGCGAAGTGCTGGCGAATGGGGATCCGCCAGGCGAATTCCTGATTCGCCAGGCGAATCTGGCTGTTTCTCAATAAATTATTTTCTTTGAAAAATTCATAACTTTTGATCTGTGGTTCGGTTTGAGGCGTGGTTTGATGTGTTAGAAAGCTTATAAAATGTTCTTCTTTATGAGGATGGTTTTGAGATTGTTGGGCGATTAAATTATGTCAGGAATTAGGAAATTTGTGGTATTGTTGTCGACTTTTACCGATTAATTGGGTGTAATTGATGGGTTACCATACGATTTGCTTGTGATATATGTTGGATGCATGTGTTTAAATTTCGTTATGATGATTGTGGCCGTATGGCAATTAAATGCATTGTTTTAGGCTTGAGTGTAAGGCATGATTTTGTTGATTGAGATGAGTGCATTTATGTGTGCATTTTAAATGTCATGAGGCATTGTATGCCAAGCATCATGATATGCATTCTTGTAATGTCTGTGCCCGTGTGGGGTGTGAGCGACGGTTTGGTTCTAGAGGGAATCCGCTATAACATCGTGTGCCCGTGTGGGGTGTGAGCGATGATTATAGACGATCGTGTGCCCGTGTGGGGTGTGAGCGATCCATAAACGTCGTGTGCCCGTGTGAGGTGTGAGCGACGGGGAACATCGTATGCCCGACGGGGAGTTACACTAAGTAACGAGCGATGGTTCCAGCAGAGTTCCTGAGTGAACTAGTGATGAGAAATATTGGAAGTCGGTACCGCATGTGCATTGCATAAGAGTCGTTGTGTCGGTCTCTGTGCATTTGCATAAATCATGGATTAATGGGGTATGGATTTGTGAATGTGATTGATGGGATGGAATATGTGTAATTGTATTGATGATGAGTGTATAGTGTATGATTGAAGAGTAGTGGTATTTGATACTTGAGAATTGTACTGTGTTGTGTTGTATTTGATTGTGGTGCATTTGTGGTGAGAATATTTTACTTGTGCATTTCTGTGTTAATATATAATTATATGTAACTGTAATATGATTGTGTTTCTCACCCTTCTGCTGTTTTATAATGCTCTATGAGACATTGCAGATTAGAGTTGCTGGAGGTCTTTTTGTGAAGCTAGGTCTTCATTCTTTTGTCGGTCGGCTCTGATATGTGACACCAGGTAGTTAGGGAGGCCGTTTGTGATTATTTGTGCTATGTATGTGTATCTTTTGAATTGTACATGTATGTTCGCATATGACATATATACTTTTATGATATATATAAATATGAGATTCAGTTACGGATTTTCCACTTTTATTCTGTAATTGGATTGTGGGTGTAATACTACCTGAATTGTTGCATATCTTTATGAGCAGGTGTTGTATGTTTGTTTCAAATTGATGTGACCCCTCGGTCTATGCCGTGCATGTTTTATTATACTCTGATGAAATTTTGAATTTTATTTATCGCTTTAATAGCTTGGGGGTGTTACATCTGTTATTTTAATTTCATACTTTTGGTCGCATGTACTCATCATTAACATGTTTCGATGATAACATGTTTATAGTTTTTGGTAATTGGTTGTAAAAGAATGGTAATTATTGGTCCCTCTTATTATAGTTTCATACTTTTGTAATGTTGTTGTTATTTTAGTTTTATACCTCTAATTTTAATTTCATAGTGTTTACTTCATATTTAGCACATCTAGCAGAATTACTGCTATTGTTTATTAGAGACAAACATGTCAGCATTAGAACAATATGGATGGAGGGGACTACATAACTTTGTCTAATTGAAAATGCTTTAATCTTCCAGTTTTGTTATGATATATTGTAGTCTATCTTTTCTTAAGGTTGTGGTATTTTGATTGTTCTATTCTTCGTCTTTTATTTACTACTACTATATTATGTATGTTAGATAAAGCTTAAAGACTTGATTGAAAATCAAGGACAATAATCTTCAGAAGCTTTTGAAAGCGTAGTGGGCAAACAAAAACTTGGAAGATTGCGTTGCCATGGAAGAACCTCAACTCCGACTCTCTTGAAAAGAAATGAAGAAATTGCAAAACTTAAAAGAGAGCATGCTGCTGAGGTTAGACAATTTAATGATAGGTTACAGGAGATGGAGGAGAAACATCGTCAAGATAAGGAAGAAACAGATAAAAAAATTCAACTTCTTCTTAAGACTGTTTTGAATCAAAATACCTCAGAGTTGAATATAGAAGCTCTAGCAGCTTTGATATCAGCTCCTGTAACTGATGCTAACAGTGTCTTACGTTCTTCTGCATCAACACATGCTCCAAGTGCTCCAACTAATGATCAAGTAATATTTAATTGTTTAATACTATAAATTAAAATTTTAGAGCCTTTAATTTTGATAATAAGCTTATTTAAATTATAATTTTGTTTTATGCTCCAACTAATAATCTTATTACTTTTATTTTGTAGGTCAGGAATGATGATATCAATGGAGATTTTCAATCATTCGAAGATGAAGAGACATAAATGTAGAGATGTTATTTTATATATTAAAGATGTTATTTTGAATATGAATGATGATTGACATATGAAGATGTAATTTGAAGATATTTTGTACCCGTTGAATGATGTTCAAGTTTACTTTTATATAATGTAATTTTTTTTAGCATTTAAGATCATTTTAAAATTTGTATATTATTAATATTATTACATCTAAAAAAATGTTGTGAATGATTATTATTAGATTTAAGATATTAAATTATTTTTAATTTAAAAAAAAAAAAGACATTTGGAGCAACGGTTATAAGTTGATTTTGTAGCTTTGAACAAGAATTTACAATGTGGATCTACCAGAACGGTAAAAAATGTACTACGACAGAAAACCGTTGTTATATTCCAAAAAATCGGTCGTTCCGTAAGACATACAAATTACAACGGTTTTATCTAAAAACGGTGCACAACCGTTGCTATTTAAAACCGTTCTCAAAAAGAAAACTACAACAACGGCTCTATACAACACGTTGTCGTTGGGTGAAAAACCGTTCCTAAAGGCTAGGACAACGCCTAGGTTTGGCATGGCCTATAAACCGTTCTGGTACATAAAGACAACGGTTTTTTTTAGGTTTTCCAACGCTTTTAATCCGTTGTTGTATAGTTAAAATGTTGTAGTGTTACCATGATAAAAAACTGACGAAGTCTCTGAGGTAGAGCATATATATTTCCTTGCTTTATGGTTGTCCCGCTGTGTCTTCTGCTCGAAGTCACTTCAGGTGGCCAAGAAGTATCTGACCATGGCTAACCGACTCCATTCTGGCCATGACTTATGTTTAAGTGAAAAGATTCTGGCGAATCTTTATGAGTCCATAGGTGAAGGTGTCACCCAACTCAAATGCCTCGGAGACAAAGGGAATCTCCTTCTTTCTGGTCCCTTCTGGCTGTTGCAGCTATGGCTGAATGCTTCCTTCGAAACATGCCTCCCCATCAAGAACCCTATTAATGCAGACGCGAATGAAGTGAAGAATAGGAGGTTCGAAGGGACGCGATTAGCCATGTTAACTCCTAGCGACGAAGGATGTCACCTCCAACAGACCGTCACCAACTATGTGATGATGTTTGCCAAGTGTTATGATTTTACGTCACATGGCTTCTTTTGCTGCAAGAAAACATGGTCCTAAATGGTTCACTAGGCCATTCCCAGCTCCATCGAAAATCCAAGAAGCAGAATCCCTTGCCACCTGGGAAGCTTTTTTAACTCCTAAAGTGTTAACCCTCAGGCTTAACCTGTCGAAAAGTCAGGTTACCCTTATTGCTTACCAACCAAATCTTGTCGCTCGACAGTTTGGCTTGATCCAAATTCTACCAAAACCCATATATGAGAAAAAGAACGCCCTTATTCTCTATAATGCAATTCACACTGAAGTTGTGACCATCAAACAAATAGCTCATTATGCTGGCCATACATAACTCATTCCAATTGCCTTCGAACCAAATTTCCTCTGCACCGCACAGTTCGACAAGTGGTGGAAAGAGTATTATGCTGAAGAATTCTTCGATGTTGCTGCCTTTACTCAGCATCTTAACAAGGCTTTCCTCTCTGTGCAGGAGAAAATCAAGAAAGGTACTTCGACTCATATTAAGGAATCTAAGCATTCCAAAAGTAATTTGAAACTGCCTATAGGCCTGATGATCTTAGTCGAACCGTCCGCGAAGCAGCCTTTACTTTAAAAGAGAAATTTTTAAAGAAAATGGAGAACTTAAAGCTACCTTCGTTCGTTCCTCTTGAGAAACGGTGAAGACTCAAAAGATTTGACTTAAATTTTGGTGAAATTCATTGTCAAATAAAAGGATTCAACATCAAGAAATCTGCCAAACACAAAGATGTCGAAGGAGATGTCACAACACGAAGGCTCGACATCTGGACTGCTATAACAGATTATTTAAATCTGTTTCAAATTTGCTCCAAGTTTCTACGCGTTTAGCAGTGGATCAAGGAAAGATTTGTTTGAAGATTTGAAGCCCAACTGAAGACTCTATATAAGAAGAATTAGACCTAGGATTTTAGATGCCTTTTGTAACCTAGTTCTCTTGTGTAAAAATAATGGTTCAGGATTTTGAGAGTCGTTGGCTCTCTAGGTTGTAAGTCTCCCTTTGTATCAGTTGATGCATTGTGGCAGATATAGGTGTCGCACAAATCCATAAGCCTTGAGGTATTGGATTGTGTATTGGTCTTGGATGAAGCTTTTAAGCAAATCCGAGTTAGCTTGTTTGTCAAGTATGCTTGACAGAATTCTGTATTGACAGGGATGATGTAGATATCACAGTTTGTGATTAAGGGAAGTGAGTGTGGTATCTCGTATCAAAGAGGATGTTCTTTGATAAAGTCTTCATTGGGTAGATATTAGGATATAAAGTTGTAAACGGGGGAGTTTAGCTTTGTAACAATTCTACAGATAGTGGACTCTTCTTCCTGGATTGGTATCCCCTAGATGTAGGTGAATTGCATTGAACTGGGTTAACAATTGTTGTGTTCTTTATCATTCTACAGATTTACTTTTCTGTTAGGGTTCATGATAAACATGTTGGATCAGATGTCGTAACATCTGTGTTGTTGCAGTTATGATATTCAAGGTATCAGTCTGCTGTTATGCCTTTGTGTTTAAATGTTTATGCAGAACAATATCTTGACATGTGTTAGGACATCTGTTGTCTGCTATGCCAGAATTTCAATTGGTATTAGAGCAAGTATCCTGTCTGTTTCTGGATGAGATCTTTGGGAGATACTTTCTGGCGTTTAAACAAGGAGGAGTTTTGAAGATAAAATCAATCAACTCATACATACTCAAGGGTATTAATGAATGGGATGGATGTTCTGGATCGAAGGTAACAACCCGGTGGTTGTTCATGTTGCTGAGGAGGTTCTACAACAACTGCAGGAGAAGTGGCTAGTTCTCTTGTTGGGGTGTCTTATAAGATGTTTTGACATCTTATTAGAGCAAGCAGAATTTGTTCCTTGGTGGTTTCGCTGCATATGTTTCTGATGGAAGAAATCTAGAATTATGGGATTCTGGAGTTGTTATTGAAGACAGATGGTGGAAGGTCTCAATCGTCAGCCTCTATATGAGAAGATATCTACATTCTTTTATTCCAAAGTCGGGAGCGATGGAATGAAGGGAGTTGTTGGAAGATGTCTGTTATGGTGACTTTGTACTTGGAAGCTTGGTTCCATGGTACAGTTTTAAGTCAGTTGAAGAGGAGATGAGTTGAGTTTAGGTTTATCAAGTTCTTGCTTTGGAAGTTTGATAAATTATTGATCGGCTAGGTTGTCAAAGATACTTGAGAATTATCTCAAGTCTACTCATAAAGGCATCTCATTCATGCATCTGGAGTCTTCTAGTTGTTCTTCTAACTAGAAGGTGTTTCTATGAAACATAAATTTGAAGAAAGTGGAGGTGATTTATTTTCACTATCCAAAACAGCAAGGAATGATTCATCTCTCTTAACCCTAAGGGTGGATCCAATATGATTGGAGTTCTCAGAATTGTTGAGGTAAATAAGGTTCATTCAGAGAGAATCTTAGTTACTTGAGTCAAGGGTGGCAGCCTTGGTATCTCAACACTGCTTGTTAAAGAAAATACTTGCAAAAGATTGAATACTTGATAAGTGTTCATGAAGTGATCTGGTGGAGCTTAGCTACAACAGTGAAGAAGTGTTATTGGACAAGGATTTAAGATCAATTGCTATTTGTGGAATTCACAAGTATTTAATTGATTATCCTTGAAAGTCAAGATTGCTTATGTTCAACAAGATGTTGGAACATCTCATCATCAGAGTTTGTGCAGAATCATGGGAGGGGTACAACATTCACTTGAGCATCTATTTTAGTCTTGGGTGTTGACCTAAGAATATGCTTCAGTCTGGTGTGACAGAAGCATGTGATCTCTGGATAGTTTCTTGGCAAGAAACTGGTATGGACAATGGCGCTGGAAGATGAAGATGAAGACATCATAATCTTGATGGTTACTTCTTGGATCAGTTTATTTCTGATCTAGGAGGAATGAAGTGCTGGTGTTGGTACAACTTGAATCAGTTTATTTCTGATCTAGGTACTGAGGAGCATGGGATCTTGCTCATTTTTAAGAACAAGGCTAAGTGGCAGTTATCTCTGATTTTCTACAGAGTGTTCTACTAAGGAAAGTGGCATTCTTTGGTATGGCTCTAGTGTAGTCTAAGACTAATTTATCTTCTGAAGATTCAGACGTGGCAGGTGTGAAGTCTTTGGAGTTTCAAATCAGTTATTCATCAAGGTGTGAGCTTGAAGGGAATATCTGTGATAAGCATGATGGAGGTTGTCTACTCAAACTTGGTTGTTGAATCAAGTTTATGAGAGCATGGAACTCTTGTTCTGTAATAGGGAGAAGGTTATTCTAAGTGGTAGAAGTAGGAGCTAAATTCAGCAGTTGGATGTCGTATCAGAATGCTCTGACATCTAGCTTAACATCAAAATCTCAGCTGGTGATATGGCACATCAATTTAAGATAAGGTGATCTATAGGAGAATGGAAGTTATGGATGCTTCAAAAAAGGTCTATCCCATGCAGTTTGCGGGAGTTGTGGTTTGAGAAGATGTTACATGTCTAGAGGCTTGGTGGATCCAAGATGTCTTGCTATGGAGCAAGTAGTTCATGTAACTTGAAGATCAGATTTCATTGGTGGATCAGTGTATCTTGTGGGAGTTCTGAAGAAGAATGAGATCAGTCAAAAGGTGGCATTTGGTTGATCTTTAGTATGCATTCAGCATGGTGCTTGGAACGAATTACTCTTAGGCAGAAGGGTAGTTGGTTGAAAACGTAAGGAGGTTCTGGTTCTCTTGGAGCTTGTGGTAGAAGTTCTAGGTTGAGGATGGAAGTATGCCTTCTTTTGATGGATGAGAGTTTATTTCTCTTTTGGTTTCTGGAGTTCTCTTTGTTCAAGCTGGTGGCGTAGTGTTGTGTGAAGATCTTCACTTGGATTACTATGCAGATAGTAAGTCCAGTGGTGGAGCATATCAAGAACCATGGTGTGTGGTGTCTGTGATGTGTGAAGAATGTCCTAACTGATGTTAGAACATTTCTGGGTTGGTAATCCTTGGAGTAGGATACTATGTTCTGTGAGGAACTTGTTACTTACATCGTGTCTAAGAAGTATCTATCTTGTCATACGGGAGAATGATGGAGTAGAAGAGCTGTCTTGGACGTCTAATGTGAGGGTTTTGGTAAGACTATAGTGGATCACGAGTTGATTGTATAAAATTCTGGATTCTGATGTGTTCAGAATATGAAAGTGGATATTCACCAGGAGATTCAGAAGTATTCCAGGTTATCATACGGGAGAATGATGAAGGAATGAATGTCTTGGATTGTTGGGTGTCTATCTATTGATTGACCTTGCTAAGGTCAGATGAAAAGCTTGTGGAGGGGATAACGCCCGTATTGGCAAGTCATGCTAAAGGGAAGTGGTTCAGTTTGGCAAGATGAGAAGTTTTGGAGCATGTATACAGTATCTAACACCGTTGGAAGAAAATAAAATAAGAGGTATGGTATCTCTTTGAGGAATATGGATCATTCCAGATTAATTGGATTTTATCTCAAGGAACATAGAGGTCTATACATGAGAATTCAAGAGGAATTCGTGTGGTGTATAGATGGGTTCAAGAAGAGGGGGATCAATGGAGCTTTGATCTTAATCCAAGAGTTTGTTAATTTAGGATGGTGATCCTAATGAGTCCTCATGGAAGCATGATGGTGTTCACGTGTGAGTGATTATTGGTTCTTGTCAGAAGAAGCAATAAATGGAGTTGATGATTGTGTTCAGCAGGTAGGTTGGACAAAGGGTGCGCTCTTGAAGACATGAAGATGTGTCTTATGTTTTTCATTCATCTACATAAGTGTTCATTGGAGGAGCACTGGTTATCTTAGATAGGGGGAGTTGCCTCTTGATCTAAGGTAGTATACTGCAGGAGTGCAGTCTGAATCAAGCTTGTGTTGTGTGCCAAGCAAGCTGTGATTGTTTTTCCATCATGGGAGGATGAGATGTCAAGAATGATGTCTTGACATTATTGTACTGTTGCAAGTTAGGGGAAACTTGACAGTGCAAATTACATGGTTCTTAATGGATGCTTAAGAATCATTGGTTAGGTATGGGAGAATTTATTTTTCTCTGCAAACTGTGATCATAATCTTGTGAAGATGTAATGATCTTGTCAAATCAGAAGGAGAGCTTGGACAATGTCTAACATGATGCCAGAACATTGTTTAGGACATGTCTCTCTGGTTATGTGCTTGTGTGGACGGTTTGTCATGGACGGTGGAGAATTTGCGTGTGCAAAACATGTTCTTCGTTCGTGGAATTCCTTTTGGACGGTGCTCTGTTAATGCTTTAATTAACTTGATTGTTGTCATTTCCAATGGTTCGATGATTCTTATGTGAGTACTTGGGTATTTAAAGGGGCATTTCTTGTCAGGGTCTGGATAAGTTATATCTGGATATGAAGCTGCACTAGACACTTTTGTTAATTTTTGGCTAAAAAAGGGGAGAAAGGAGTTTCTGCAGTGTTTTTGCAGTTCCAGTTCTTCATGTACTAAGTGTTGTTTGTGTCTTGTGTCCTGAGTTAAGAACAAATTCATGTATTTAGGGGGAGTTTCATCCTCCTCCTCATGTACACCAACATAAGGAAAAATTAATTTAGGATTTCTGGAGTCTCAGTCTTAGGAGTCTTAAATTAATACTTATGAGTTGGTTATTCAGGTTGACACGAATTCAGGAGAATCCTGGCTTTATTGTAGAAAATGAGTTTTATCCAAACACAAAGATATCGAAGGAGATGTCACAGGATGAAGACTCGACATCTGGACTGCTATAACAGATTGTTTAAATCTGCTCCAAGTTTCTAGGCACGTTTAGCAGTGGATCAAGGAAAGATTTGTTTGAAGATTTGAAGCCCAACTGAAGGCTCTATATAAGAAGACTTAGACCTAGGATTTTAGATGCCTTTTGTAACCTAGTTCTCTTGTGCAAAAATAAGGGTTTAGGGTTTTGAGAGTCGTTGGCTCTCTAGGTTGTAAGTCTCCCTTTGTATCAGTTGATGTATTGAGTCAGATATATGTGTCGCACAGATCCATATGCCTTGATGTATTGGATTATGTATTGGTATTGGATGAAGCTTTTAAGCAAATCCGAGTTAGCTTGTTTGTCAAGTATGCTTGACAGAATTCTGTATTGACAGAGATGATGTAGATATCACAGTTTTTGATTAAGTGAAGTGAGTGGGGTATCTCGTATCAAAGAGGATGTTCTTTGATAAAGTCTTCATTGAGTAGATATTAGGATATAAAGTTGTAAACGGGGAAGTTTAGCTTTGTAACAATTCTACAGATAGTGTCTTCTTCCTGGATTGGTATCCCCCAAATGTAGGTGAATTGCACCGAACTGGGTTAACAATTGTTGTGTTCTTTATCATTCTGCAGATTTACTTTTCTATTAGGGTTCATGATAAACATGTTGGATCAGATGTCGTAATATCTGTGTTGTTACAGTTCTGATATCAAGGTATCAGTCTGTTGTTATGCCTCTGGGTTTAAATGTTTATGCAGAACAATGCCTTGACATGTGTTAGGACATCTGTTGTCTGCTATGCCAGATTTCAAACGGTATGAAACAACTTTAACATGTATCATCCTAAATTCTCTTGATAGCCAAGTCCTGACTTTGGTGTGGCTTTTAGCCCTCAATTCCCAGACTGGTTCGTTTGAGAGGATTTAAAAATCCTTCGCCAGGAATCATAAAAACGTGCCCAGCGAGTGGTTGCGACTAGGGCTGTTTTCAGTCCGGCCCGGTCCGAATATTTGTTATCCCGAGAACTGGACCGAAATAGTAATCGGGTAATCCAGGACCGGACCGAAACAGTAATGGGTAATTTTTTTGGACCGAAACTGGACTGTTACTCCGGGTATCTGACAAAAGTATCCAATATAGTATCCATTTTTGGTATCAGATAAAAAAAATTATCCATTCCCGGACCGAGTAGATTTCGGTCGGTCCATTGGTCCGGTTCTATTGGGCTAGTTTGTGGGTGGATCTCGGATAAACCGGTCCAAATATAGCCCTAGTTGCGACTAAGTATACATTAGACAGTTTCAAAGGACACCTTCATATTGGCATCGAAGATGTTCGGATCGAGTATAAAATATATGAAGGTGTGGAATGGGAGGTGTTTCGACCCAACCTTTTTTGATTATTTACTTTTATTTACTTGTAATAACTGTTTTTGAAATTCTGGCATGCAGATCACAGATGTCCTATTAGATTTCGAGACATTGATCTCTGCTAAAAATGAACAAGGAAAGAACAGAGACATTCAAAAACACTTCAGGTTAAAAACAAACAATGTCGTGACAAATGTTTTAACATTAGTCTACACTTAAACTTCTGATCAAGAGAGCAGACTGAATTGAACAAAATAGAATGATAAATAACACAAATACATGATGACTCAGTTCGATGAACAACAACACCTACATCTGGGGGCTACCAAGCCAGGAATAAAATCCACTAATAGTATTAGTTCAAAGCTAAACTCCCCCGTTTACAACTTTTCACCTAATCACTACTCGTGCAAACTTCTATCTAAGACACTCCTAGATATGAGAAATCATCATCTCAATTCCTAAATCACCTCAGTGATATTTAACAGTTACAACCTCCGGCAACTGCACCAATCTGTTCAATTGAAAGACATCCCTTTCAATACAACATTTAGTCAAGACTCTTGACTAACAATACTTGAATTTGCTTAAAAACTTCATCCAAGAACAATATACAACTCATTACCTACAGGTTTCTGAATCTGTAAAACTATGTCTACCACAATGTATCAAACTGATACTAAGGGTGACTTACATTACAAGAAAGTATACGACTCTCAAAACTTTAAACCCTTATTTTCTACTTTTACAAAAGTCTCAATAAGAATTCTTATTCTACCCTAGGTCTTGGTCTTCCTTTTATAATCTTCAGCTGTCCATGGGCTTCGAAATATTGTTTAATAATCCCTTGATCCATGTTCTGATTGCTCCTTAAATCTTGGAGCAGATCAGCAACAACCTGCTATATCAGACCAAGATGGCAATCCACAAGCTAGGACATCTTATCTGACATGACTTTTTCCAGCAGATTTCATCATGTTGAAACATCTTGTTCAACACCATGTTTTACCAAAATTTAGTCAAATCTTCTAGAGCCTTCAATCTCCCCCTTTTGACAAATTTTGGCTAAAACACCTTTTGGACAATAAACCCAGGATGATCCGGAGAGAGAGTAGAAAGTCCTGAAGTCATTTCAGCCTGCCTGTGATGACTCCTGGAAGCTTTCATTCTTCCCGTCCAACTGTATGGATGGTTTACACAGCGTTCCCCACCTGTTGAATGCCATGAACCCCTTTGACCTGGTGTACATGAGGAAGAAGATGCACTACACTCCCCCTCAAACCCAAAACCAATACTTGTCACTACAGCAACACAACACCAACCTGAATTATCCCGATGACAACTCAGGGGAGCAGATTGCTACTCCGGGTAACTCAGAACACAAGACACAACTGTGTTCATAACTCAGATCACAAGACAAAAAAGAAAGACTCAGAAAAGAAACTGATGCTAAGATAGGATGTTAGAACATCCCATCCAACATCCTTGCAAAACACCTACAAGGATGAACTCCACACCCAAAAGGATATCAGTTATGTGTTATAAGGACTAACAGACAACCGAGATGAATACACACCCATTCTCCCCCTTTCTAGCCAAAAATTGGCAAAAGAAACCAACACAGTTCCAGAACCACATGGTACTTACCCAAACCTGGACAAAAGCCATGAAGACACAACACAGCAAAGGAAACACAACCTAAGAACCAAGAAGCAGCGACCCCTTTTAAATACCCAAGCAGTTTCTCTTGGAATTAACGGTCCATAAAAGTTACCGAAGAACAATTCAATGAAGATATAAATTTGGGTAGGTAACTTCAACATAAATGACTGTGCACCGCCCAACTAGGATTTGACTGTTTCAACTTTAGATGAGTTGCACCAAACTGGGTTAACAATTCTGGTGTTGATTTTATGTTTTTGTCATTTAATTTCCTGCATCTTTTACTTTTGTGATCAAGCTGTTGTTGATCCCAGTGTTGTGACATCTGTCTCGACATCTGGTATCTGCGTGCTAGAATTTCAATTGGTATCAGAGCAGGTCACCCTGTTCTATTTTTGGGTGATCTCCAGGGAGTTTATAATTCTAGTACTATGGACAAGGAAGGAGGATATAACAACAGACCACCTCTTTTGGATGGATCAAATTATGACTGGTAGAGGAAACATATGATAGTTTTTCTAAACTCTATGGACAACAGATCAAGGAAAGATGTCTTGGAAGGTTGGGATCACTCCAGTGTGAAGGACAAGGATGGCAATGAGTCCTTGAAGCCAGAAGAAGACTGGTCAGAAGAGGAAGATGAATTAGCTCTTGGAAACTCCAAAGCCTTGAATGCCATATTCAATGGAGTAGACAAGAAGACTTTCATATTAATCAGTACATGTATTATGGCTAAAGAGGCTTGGGAATTCCCCAAGACAGCTCATGCATGCACAACTAAAGAATGGATGTCTGAAGAAAAGCTGGTTAAGAGATCTGATGTGAAGATGATATCTATTGAATAAGCTAAAGACATAAGCATCATGGGGGTTGATGATCTTATTAGATCCCTTCAAACCTTTGAACAGGCCATTTGTGACAAGTCAAAGGAGAAAAATAAGAGCTTAGATCTTCTATCCAGTATTAAGGATATAGAGACTCAGTATGATCTTGACACTAAGGAAGGAATGTCAAAAACTATTGGCAACCAAGCTTTGGAGAAGATGGAAAGAAAAACAAGACTAGATGTCAAGTGTCATACCCCAAATTTTGACCACTAAGATTTCCCATCATTGTGCAAATCATCACCACAATATGGGTAATCCATCATGCCTCATTAGTCTCCCCAAAGATGGGTGAGCATCCACTACAATCGAGCTTAGGGTTTCAAGCCCTCTCAGAGCTCTTAGACAAAGGATCAATCAAGGAAAGACATGATATTCAACTTTTCTAACCTCTCAAAGATCCAAAAGGGATCAAGGGGACTCCCACATCAAGGATTAAGCACAAGGATGCAACCTTCTAAGTGGATCAAGCCTCAAGATCGCCAGTGTCACCAAATTAGGGTTTTGGTCGACCAGGGCCTCCAGATGGAAATTTTCCCCTGGGCATGAACCAATGATTCAAATCATAACTTGAATTACTCCATGGGACCTCATAGACCCCATCATCAAGTCAATTTAGCCTCAGGGTATGCATTCACTAAAAATCAGGAATTAGGGTTTCTTGACCTAATTCACCCCTAAGTTGACTTTTGGGACAAATCATGAGCCAAGACCTCAAGAGATTATTTGAGGGTCCCTAACACACCACATTGATCCATTTGCAACAATGGATTGGTCCAAGAAGCTTGAGCAACAAGTTTCAATTTCATCAGAACCACAATTAGGGTTTCGCGGGAAAAGTCAACTGTGCCTTTGACTTTTGACCAGGACATGCTCCCAAACCCTAGGACATGATTCAATACACCCTATAACACCTATGAAATCAATCCATCAAGTTTGATTTAGGCTAAGGACTTGATTTCATAGAGAATCGCACAGTTTGGAATTCATCTGACAAAAAGTCAACTGTGCACAAAAGTCAACTTTGACTTTTGGAGATTTTTCACAATTATGGTTCCTTAACCCTAAAATGATGTTAATGTGTGATTTGAATCAACATTCATCAAGAAAAATCAAGAAAAGTGGGATAACTTGTAAAAGGGGTAACCATAAAAACTTAGAAAATTTTCTAAGTTATGAACAAAGTGGCAAGGGTACCAACTTTGGAGGATCATAACTCCTAAACCACAAAGCCATTTTTCCCCATCCAAAGCTTGATTTGTAGATCTCATTACCCTCTACAAAAGCTTAAAATTGATCTCCCTCCAAATTCCTCATGGATTTTGAGTTATGGAATGATCAAAATCACAAAAAGTGAAAATGTCACTTTTTTCCAACACTTAGTGAAATTTTCACTAAGTCAGAATCTGCCTTCACTTTTTTCCAAATGTAGGGGGATTTTTCACTTGGATCCAAAAGTTATCAAAACCAACTATGATCAAACAATTGTTGTATCATATGAGGGCCTTCCAAAATGGCCAAGAACTCCATCAAATTCCACTCGGGCCATGAGATATGACAATGGCAACATGCCTTACTGAAAACTGTCAAAGCAAGGCAGATTTGTGCATTTTGCTCGATTTGTCAAATTTATGCAAATGACAAACACATTTATCCATCTGAACACCTCAAGGGGAGACCAAGGAGGAACCAACTCTGATCCCAAGCCTCCCAAGTCTTTGGAACAAAAAGTAGCATGCCAAACCTAGCAATCCCTAAAAGAGGGACAAGACTCCAATTTTGGATTAGAGCATTTAATGGATGCACCAAGGTGGCATAGACTGATCCATTTCCAACTGAATTCGGTCAAGACTTATCCAAGACCAAGGGAACCAGCAGCCTGTGCCCTAACCTCTAGCCGGAGACTTGGATTCTCATTGATCAACATTAGCCAAACCTATGCAGCAGTTGCCATTTACTATTCCTTGCAAAACAAACTTGCTCTACTATAAATAGAGCTCATTTGTGATCAGTTTGAGTACACCAAAGCCATCAAACAGATGCTTTCCTCAAAATCTCTTCTTTCACTCCAAAATTGCCTTCTAAAGCAAGTCACTATCGGGTTTTGAGTTTGAGAGCTATTCCAACCAAACCAATCACACACACACCTCATAAACATCATATAGAAGTGATCCAAACACTTAAACAAAATCTGGAACACTGATTTCTCATAATCACCAACCAGCTGCTCAAGGTTTTAACCAAGTTGCAGTTGGGATACCATCTTCAGTTCCAGATCATTTCCATTCATTCCAAGCATCCAGACACACTCTATAGCACATAGGGAAGCTATCCATATCCTTGGAACCAAGATGCAACACCTCTAACACAAAACACGATCACCAGCTGCAAGAGGTAAGCATGAGCTCTTCTAACTCTATGATCCATGCATTTTTTGCTGCACAATAATTTGGCCATATGTTCATAATCATGCATAGAGTGTTTTCCCTCAATCAATTGCTTTGTTTGAATCGTGTATAGAATTTCTGAACCTTCATGCAAATTTTAGGGTTCTTGAGGTTTCTCTTTGATTTCTTATTCCATGTTTAAAATAAATGAAATTAATGACCATAGACATGATCGTGAGGTGAAAACGAGTAGATTGATATGTAGATTGCATGATATCATCAAGTATTCAGTGAGATTGGATAGAAAACTCAAATCTGCAGAAACAGAGGGTGGCGCGTGTTCTTGCCATGTTCTTGGCGCCATTTTTGAACATTTGAATATTTGAATTTTGTGATTTTATTTAATTGATTCAAGAATTAATTTCTCTCTGAGTTTTAATGATTTTGAGTTGATTCTTTTTTTTATAATTCACAAAAATATCAAAATATTTTATTTTCCCAAAAAAATCCCAAAAATATTATTTATTTTATATACTTGATATTTTTGTAAAGAATTAATATTTTAATTGTTTTTGACATTTAAAATATTTTCTCCCACTTGATTTTTCAAATTTTAGTGATTTCTAAACGTTTTGTGGATCAAAACCTAATTTTTGAAACATTAATCTAAGATCACAATTTGTTTTCCACATGTTTAACAATTTTGATCATTTTAATTGAATTTTTATTCAATTAAAATACATTTTGAAAACAAATTAGAGTTTTTGATTAATTCAACCCTCATCAAACTTTTTCAAACTCTTTGGGCCTCTAATAGAGTGTAAGACCCAACCCCTTTTGTAAATACACCACCTTTTGGGCCTCAGTCATTGTATAAGACCCACTGTATTTTCAAAAACAACGGCACGATTGTCGCCTTTTTAGCAGAACTGGGCCTTTCCTCGAGCTATAAGTCCCAATTCTTTTTCTGAAAACCTTTTGGGCCTCTAATAGAGTGTAAGACCAAACCCATTTTTGAAACCAAAACCTTTTGGGCCTCAGTGTATTGTATAAGTCCCGATACCGTCAAAAAGTCCGGGGCGATCGTCGCCTTTTAAAACAAAACCTTTTGGGCCTCTCCTTGAGCTATAAGCCCCATCACTTGTACAAAAAAAAACTCTTTGGGCCTCTAATAGAGTGTAAGACCCAATCCCCTTTTAACCTAAACCTTTGGGGCCTCAGACATTATATAAGTCCCTCTGCGTTAAAAGAAAAATCTCGGCATGATCGCCAATTCAAAAACAAATCATTTGGACCTCTCCTTGAGCTATAAGTCCCAATTCTTTTTCTTTAAACAC
This sequence comes from Lathyrus tuberosus, assembly GCA_022829125.1. Classification (NCBI taxonomy): domain Eukaryota; kingdom Viridiplantae; phylum Streptophyta; class Magnoliopsida; order Fabales; family Fabaceae; genus Lathyrus; species Lathyrus tuberosus. The sequence goes on from JALAZF010000063.1 coordinate 4,571,260, forward strand.
CTTTGGGCCTCTTGAGAGAGTGTAAGACCCATCCCTTTGTACAGAAAACCTTTTTGAGCCTCAGTCACTTGTATAAGTCCCTCTGTACAAATTCAAAACAACAGTGCAATCACTGATAAAACCTTGGGCCTCTCTTTGAGCTGTAAGCCCCAACAATCTTTTCAAAGTACTTTCTCCTTTGATTTTGAATATAATATTGTTATCAAAGCTTTCTTTGTTGAACAACTAACTAAACAGCATGGAAGCTCTACAACCGAGTAAGTGTTTACCCGCTTTCTTTACCCGCTTTCATATATATATATATATATATATATATATATATATATATATATATAACTGTATTGTGGGGATGCTCACTGTAAGTCTCCTTTCACAAACTTTTATATACTCGTCATATACCAACTGTGTAATATTAGTATTGTTATTTAGAGTTTTCCCCGACAACTACGTCTAGCACTAGGTAAAGCCCTGTTGGTCACTCTTAAATACAAACAAAACTAGATCCCCATAGGATTACCAGACACAGTCTTCCCTCCTCTTGGGGTTAAACAATATGGAGACGTGAAATGCAGCATTATTCGTGAACCCTTTCTCAGACTGTCACTCTTAGAAATCGTCAAAGAAACTCTACTCCCCAGAGATGATCTTTTCTCCGTGAATGGCATCTCTTGAGTTTCTTCCAAATTCTTGAACTTTCCTGGCTTGATCTATTCTCGGTGAATGGCATGTCTTGAACTTCTCGGGGTTTGGGGACCCACAGGCTTCTTAAAAGCATCCCCGCCTCCTCTTGGGAGTTGTACAAGGACCCTTCGGCTTCTTAAAAGCTCTCATGCCTCCTCTTGGGCTTAGTACAAGGACCCAGAGACCTCTACAGGTATATGGACAGAACCTAGTCATCAATTTGCTAGAGCTGTCTTTCTGAGTCGAGTGTCAGACCTGTTAATGGGTTGACCTTCATCCCTTAACATACCAGCCTTCTCTTGGGCATCATACAAAGATCATTTACTATCTGAGAATCAATTTCTCTAAACACCGGTAAACTTGGACAGTCTCAATACCCTTTGGATTTCCCATTTACTTAAAGAACAGGAAATAACCCTGATCCTCTGAGCGGTACCAAAGCACAACCTTCCTGTTAATCAGTCCTTTTATAAGAACTGATTTTCTCTTTTATCCAACATACTGGACCTGTCACTAAACTGAAACAGTCACCAGCACACTAGCCTCCTCTTGGGCTTTGTACAATGATTCTCCCCAGCGGAGCTAACCTATTCACACTCTCTTGTTGAGTATAAAAGACTCTCTTGTTGAGTAAACCCTTTTAGCCTCCATCTCGGGCTTCGTACGATATAAAAATCACTCTCTTATTGAGTATAAAAGACTCTCCTGTTGAGTCAAACATTTTCAGCCTCCATCTCTGGCTTCGTACGAGGTACAAAGACTCTCTTGTTGAGTCAAACACCTTTAGCCTCCGTCTCGGGCTTCGTACAAGACACATACAAAAGCAATCTCTTGTTGAGTCAACCCTTTTAGCCTCTCTCTCGGGCTTCGTACGAGACACATAAAAACACCCTCTTGTTGGGTCAATAGCCTCCTCTTAGGCTTTGTATAACGAAACCCCGGTTGAGTCAATCAACCTTTTAGCATCAAAATATGTGTCTTGGTCACAGTATACAAACATCAACAACTCCTTTTCCCCCATCTAATTGTTGTAAGCGGCAAGCCTCTGGATTATTTACATCCACGCCATTGTCCCTCTTTTAGCATGAGAAATTCCTAAGGAAAGATATCATTGCTCTACACTGAGTTAAACTCTTCTCCTTCAGGTTAAAAATCCCCTATAAAGGAAATTATGGCATTGCTGGATTCACATATCCCAGTTAAAGTAATTCTCCTTTATAACCAGTCACCCAACAGTTGCGGCAAACAGACCAAATACCCCCTTTAGAGATGACAAATTCTCTCTAAAGTCAAAACCGTTTGGCTTCATATCTTAGGCTTCGAACAAGATACAAATAGACCCTTCAGCTTCACATCTGGGGCTTTGAACAAGATACAAACACCTTTAGCTTCACATCTTGGGCTTTGAACAAGACACCAAAACAACTTTTTTCCTCCCATAGAATATGAGGAACTACGATCGCTCTGATTTCCCTGTTTTGTTAAAACGGGAATACGTAGGCATAAGATTGAAAAAAATTCTTAGCGAGCACACTAATCAAAAACCCAAAATCCCGTACCTTCATACATCAATCGAAAAGTATCAGTCTTAAACCTCCTACCAATCGCCCGGGCACTATTTTAACAAAATAACCTAAGAGAGACCCACAATCTTTGTAGCATCTGTAAACTAACAGTCATCTGTTCAAACTCAGTTTGTAAGCAGGGTTAATTGGAGACATCTATTTCCCTTCCTTCATCAGCTTCAATAGGATAAAAAATGAATCGAGCTGTAGTACCCCAAAGCGATAGTGCTTCGCAACCACGCAAAAACTCACGCTACAGAAAAATGGAGACTCTGCTGGGGACCACCATTGTATGATCTTGTTTCTTGGGTAGAAACATTAGACAGTGCCGCAGCAGATTGGTGACCACAGTGGGAGGCATTCTTTCTTACTTTCCCAAGGGACGAAACCCTAAATTCGTGTCACAGAAATGACAGCTCTGCTGGGGAGTCATTGTCTGTATAGGATCATAAGACTAGAGGTCTAGGATGATTAAGACAAATATATATACTGCTTTTCCTAATTGATATCTGTGTTTATTTTTCTGCTAATGGGAATGCGTGTGATGTCGCATGTGGAAAGATTGAGTATACACCTAAGATAGGTGATGGCAATGCGGGTAATCTTACTGGGAGTTAATTCCAGTTAAGAGCCCCCGATCGACCATCAAACTCAGTGGGGACTCCCTTTGCAGATACATTGCCTATACGACTTCGGTTGTTGAAAGTAGTGTGGTCGACTGGGTTATCTGAGAAGCTGGGGTTTTTAGTAGACTTAAGCCATTTTGTAGTGCGGAAGCTATCGGAAATAGTTGTCACGCGATACTACCCTCATTTGAGATCACTCCAGGATACATCAGCTCGCTGGCGATCCGCTTGCTGTTGTTATCCCAGAGGGGTCAATGATTTTGCGGACAGGTACAAAAAATCACCAGTATAAACCTTTGGGGGGGGGGGGGGGTAACGCTTTGACTTCATGACACCGACCCTTTGACCCCATGTTTTTTCTATGTTTTTGTGTGATGCATTCATACATTCATTTAAAAAACATTAAGACAAAGAAAATCTTCTCTTCTAGTCTCTCTTTTTCAAATTAAACTGAGACAATGATTGCAAATGTCAGAGAAAGGAGATTGCGCTATGGATTTCGGTGGAAGAAAAACTCATAAGTACACCTTCAAGGTTCCAAAGTTGGAGGATTTGAGAGGTTTAGCGAGAATGATCACCAACCACGAGGCTTTCAGAGCCAAGTATGGAGGACTGTTGTCCTTGTTAAGGGTCCATGTAATTGAAGGAATCCTGTCCATGTTAATCCAGTTCTACGATCCGGTCTATCACTGTTTCACATTCCCAGATTATCAGCTTGCACCAACGCTGGAGGAGTATTCTCACCTGACTGGTTTACATATTACTGATCAAGCTCCCTTTTCTGGACTGGAAGAAATTCCAAAGGATCAGACCATTGCAAGAGCAATTTATTTGGATGAGTCAGAAGTCAGGACTCACATGACCACTAAAGGTAGAATCCAAGGTTTGCCAGCCCGATTCTTAAAAAAGAAAGCCCTGTACTTTGCTAGTATAGGGAACGTGGCCGCTTTCGAGAGCACCTTTGTTTTGCTCACCTACGGGTTATTTTTGTTTCCCAACATCGATAACTTTGTAGATCTCAATGCCATTAAGATTTTCCTGATTGGAAACCCCGTACCGACCTTACTCGCAGATGCATATCATTCGGTACACTTAAGGAATTTATACAGCAGAGGAACGATCACGTGCTGTGTACCCCTGCTTTACAAATGGTTCACTTCCCATTTGCCCAAATCTGCTGCATTTTGGGATCAAAAGAATACTTTACGTTGGTCGCAGAGAATCATGTCTCTTACCAACTCTGGCATCGATTGGTACAATTGAATCTAGGACGGGATCAGGATCATTGATCGTTATGGAAATTTCCCAAATGTACCCCTTATAGGAACTAAGGGTGGAATCAACTATCATCCAATTCTCGTTCGTCGTCAATTCGGATACCCGATGAGGCACGTCCCACGGAATGCTCATCTGGAAGGTCTTTTCTTCAAGGAAGGAGAAAATTACAGGGCACTAAAGAAGGAAATAATGAATGCCTGGAAACATGTTCATAGGAAAGGACGAGAGTCTCTAGGGAAACCAGACTGTGTCTCGATGGAGCCTTATCTCCATTGGGTACAAACTATAGCTCTCAAGCTGAGGATGCCTTACCCTCGTCAGGAAGTTCTTCCATTAATGGACTTTTCCCTTTATTTCATGTCTGATACGGAAAAACTTCAAGTTACTCTCAGCAAAGTTCAGCAGGAGAAGAGGTCTTGGAGGAACAAGTACCGTATTCTCAATGTGGAGTGTAAGAAAATACAGCAGCTGTTAAGAGAAAAAGATGCTCTGATTGAGATTTTAGAGCAACATGCTGTAGAAAATCAGGATGACCAAAGGAATTTGCTCGCTCCTTTCACTTGGCAAAGGAATGACAACCCGACAACGGCCGAAGAGCCCCGGTCAAAGAAGAGGAAAGTACCAGAACCAACATTTGAGCTCTCCTCCGAGAGGACTCAGGATCCATTAGTTTAGGTTTCCTTTTTCAGCACTTTGTAATCTACTGTATTTCCATTTCCGCAATCCTTTGAATTCAATAAAACGGGGTTTCCCCACTGTTTGATATTTGCAATCTAATTGTCGAAGTTTAATTTGAATAAACAAAAATAATTAATAAAAACATTGCATTGCATTCATCATTCTCGCATAACGCATTCTTCTTACCTATGAATCTCATGTTTGCGTCTCGATTCTAGAGTTAAACTGTCTCATTCATACAATACTCGGGCCAATCGTCAGAAAAAGATGGATGATCTCGAGGAAGAGAACAGAGAGTTGAGAGAAGAGATCGACACTCTGAAAAAGGATCTGAGAAAGCTTCATAACGACATGCAAGCTCTAGTAGAAGCTCAGATGCAACAACAAAGGACTGTGATCTCAGAAATCACATCAACGCCCATAGTGGAGAAGTATGATCCTAGGTACAAAATGCCGAAAGATCGTCCCTGGGGCATGCCACTTAACTATATCCCAGAAGGATATGTTCCACCGATCACTGAGTATTAGGGAACTGCAACAGGAGCCCCTGGGCCTGAAGGTTACAAACTTTGGGAAAACGAAGATGCCAGGGGCATGACAACAACTCTCGAAGGTTACAAACTTCGGGAGGCACCGAGAGTCTCGGCCATAATGACTATACCACCGCCCGTGGTACACACTGTCCCGGAAGGGCAGATTCCCCAGATACCTTCTAGTGGAAATGAAAGCATGTTCGACAGAATGAATGAGTTCCAAGAACAGTTCCTGGAAATGCAGAAAGAGCTGCAAGCCCTTCGCGGTCAGGATCTATTTGGAAAGGACGCCGCAGACCTTTTCTTGGTCCCCAATGTGAAAGTTCCGCACAAGTTCCAAGTGCCTGACTTTGAAAAATACAAGGGTAATTCTTGCCCTCAAAGCCACTTAGTGATGTACGCTCGGCGAATGTCAGCTCAGACAAAGAACCAGGAACTACTAATTCACTACTTTCAGGATAGTTTAACCGGTGCCACATTAAAATGGTACATGGGGTTAAACCGCGCCACGATCAGCACATTCAGAGATCTTGGTGCTGCTTTCGTCCAACAATACAAATATAATCTGGACATGGCACCGGACATAGATCATCTCAGATCAATGTCACAAAAGGACAAGGAAACCTTTAAAGAATACGCTCAGAGATGGCGTGAAATTGCCGCTCATATTTCTCCACCTCTGGAAGAAAAGGAGATGACAAAGATCTTCTTAAAACCCTTAAGCTCATTTTACTACGACAGAATGGTCGCCAATGCACCCAGTGACTTCACCGAGATGGTGGGCATGGGAGTTCGTCTTGAGGAAGCAGTCTGAGAAGGACGTTTAGTAAAAGACGCTGGATCATCAAGTAGTACTAAACGATACGGTAGTGCTCTCCCTAAGAAAAAAGAGCAAGATATTGGAAATATCTCTCTCGGAAAGCAAAGGCGACATTACCAACCAGTAGCAGCTGTATCTCCTGCTATCAACCCTGCGCCTGTTCCTACGTATCAACCTCAGGTTGTGCAAAGCCAACCTAATCAACAGTCTCTTCAGCAGACTCGTCCTCCGTACAACAACAACCGTACAACGCGACCTCCAGGGTTCGATCCTATACCCATGTTGTACGCAGAACTGTTTCCATTATTAATGGTCAAGGGGCATGTCCAAACTAAGTCTCCTCTTACAGTACCAAAAAATCCACCTTTTTGGTTCAAAACAGATCAGACTTATCTATCATCAAGGAGGACCAGGGCATAACATAGAAAACTGTCTCAGCTTCAAATCCGACGTACAAAAGCTTGTTAGGAGCGGGGTCTAATCTTTCAAAGATACGAATCCCAATGTTCTCACGAACCCGCTGCCTCAACACGAGAAAGCTGCAGTCAATTTGATAGAGGGAGAGTCTAACAACACCAATCAAATTCACGATGTACTCTTGTTAAGGGCCAACTTGGTCAAGATGCATTGTAGACAGAGCGGATATGCCCATGTGCCACCTCATAACTATCACCAGTGTGATATCTTCTCTAAGAACAATCAAGGATGTTCTGTGGTACAATCAGCTCTACAGGAACAATTGGCTCTCGGATGGATCCAAGAGCATCGAGTTCGTGGAGTCAACATGACCTATACGAATTCCAACATCATTCAGAACCACGACGTCTGTGCAATGAATGTCAACTTGGTGGCGATGCACTTAAGGCAAAGCCAATATCATAATCTGCCGCGTCACGATTATAATTCCTGTCTGACTTGCTCGGTAAACAAACATGGATGCTCTTTTGTACAAGAGGCCCTCCAGCGTCAGATGGATCTTGGATGGATCCAGGACTACCATGATAGAAATCCATATCAGATCAACATGATTTAAATCTTCGATATTCGCTTGATGAATACCAGCTTGGTGGAGTTACACACCAGGCAGGTCCAACTTGGTTTTCTCACTTCACATGATTATCAGAACTGTAAAGGATGTTGTGAGAGTAACCAAGGGTGCGCTCTCGTTCAGAGAACTTTACAACACTTGTTAAACCACTGGTGGCTTCCAATCTATCTGGATGAAGACACGCAACAAATCAGTGTGCATAATGGAAACCCTACTCGGCGTCAAAATTACGATGTCCGATCTATGGAAACAAACCTGGTAAGGTTGCACTGCACTCAAAGCGGGCGTGGCCAGGTGCCACCACACAACTATGAACGTTGTAGAGTCTGCTCGGAATATAACCAAGGATACTACCTCGTACGAGCAGCTCTCCAAGGTCAGTTAGATCGCAAGGAGATTTACCCATACCTAGCTTCGGGGTCCATTGACTGGATGCCAGACTACTTCGCAGATCAAATTAGAGACGTGGTTGTAATCTCTAACCCTGAGAGGAACAAGGATGTTTGTACCATCATCCCTCTACTGGACGAATCAAAGGTTCTTAGCAAGGAACTGATTGAAGTTACTTACGATAGTCAGAAAAATCAGAAGGCTCCTGTAGTTATCTATTTACCGGGACTGGTACCGTATGAATCAGCTAAGGCAATCCCTTACAAATACGGTGCAACGATAATTAAGAATGGAAGGGAAATTCCATTACCCTCCGTCGTGAATATTGCAGACATCAGTCGTGTAACACGGAGTGGTCGAATCTTCAACCGAGGAGTTGGAGAACCTAACAGAGAAAAGGAACTTCCAACAGAAGTTCCTAATCCTCCAGTCGGTCAGTCTAGTGATCTCAACCTTTCAAACAACAACGATGAGATGCTGAAGCTCATCCAAAAGAGTGAATACAACATTGTTGATCAGCTGTTACAAACTCCTTCAAAGATCTCTGTGCTATCACTTTTACTCTGTTCCGAAGCCCACAGGGAGGCTCTACAGAAAGTCTTAGAGCAGGCCTTTGTGGAACAGGATGTGTCAATGCGACAGTTCGATAGCATCATCTCTAACATCACTTCCTGCAACAACTTAGGATTCAGTGATGAGGATTTGCCAGAGGGGGGCAAAAGTCACAACATGGCGTTCAATATCACAGTTAACTGCCAGGACGATGCTTTAGCCAGCGTACTGGTAGACACAGGATCGGCCATCAACGTTATGCCGAAGTCCACTTTAATGCGACTATCATTCAAAGGATCCCCGATGAGGGGCAGTGAGGTCATCGTCAAAGCGTTTGACGGATCTCAGAAAGCAGTTATCGGCGAAGTCGACCTTCCCATAACTATCGGTCCTCACACTTTCCTAATCACTTTCCAAGTCATGGACGTCCGGGCAGCGTACAACTGTTTATTAGGAAGACCTTGGATACACCAAGCTAGGACAGTCACTTTGACGCTGCATCAAAAACTGAAGTTCGTCAAGAACGATCAACTCGTCACGGTCTGTGGAGAACAAGCCTTGCTCGTGAGTAACTTATCATCGTCTACTGGTGTAGAACCCGAGGAGGTTGTTGGAACTCAGTTCCAAGCATTGTGGGTGAGCAATGAGAATCAATCAGAAAAAGGAACCTCGATTTCCTCATACAGAGATGCTCTAGAAGTGATCGAGAATAACAATGCAAAAGGATGGGGACAGCTTGTCATTCCTACTGATAATAAAACAAAGAAGGTTCTTGGTTTTTCAACAAGCTGCACCCAGACAGCTACTAACGATGAAAGTCTTCATCACATTCAGGACTTCTTCCACAGTGGAGGTTTCCTTCACCCAGTGCCTCAAACCGTCCATACTATCAACGAGGAGGATCCCTCTGATACGGATGAGGAATGGAATTCCTATCTCAACGAGGACGGTTATATGTCTCAGGAAGAGGTGCCTACGCCATTTTGCTATCCCGTACAGGGTCCGAGATTTATACCTAGGTCATACGTCGAAATGATATATGGAGATTGTGATCCGGAAGGATGCCGTGCTCCACCAATCTCATTAGAGGAAGACACTCTGATGAAGGACAACTTTGACCATGACTATTATGGCCCAATGGATGGCTTACCTATCTGGAAACCGTACCCAGGAGACTTGGGACAAGAAAATCATCCGAACAATGAAAATCGGCTGAGCGTCATTAAATAGAATACCTGTGTCCCCACCATGTCATGGGATTAACACTCAGGTCGTTCAGAACCTATCCAGTATGACGATGAATTGACAAAACTTGTCGAACTAGAATTCATCAACTATGCTTTTCCCGAGGTCAACGTCATCGAGAGAGATGACCCCTCTAGTTCCAAAGAAGTGTGGGACACCTTAGGACAACCAAGTGGAAAATTTGACTTCATGGTCAAGTACACCGCTCCTGAAAGCTCTCGTATCAGGCTCGAAGACATCCAGCCTACTGGAAGGGGAGATTTGCCTGAGAGCACAAATACTATGCAAAATACAACAGAGGAGTCCTCCAACGACAACTCTGCCTGGGAGACAGATTCCAATGATCCCGCTCCACCAGAAATCAGCGTTATTTCTGAAGACAAATCAAGGAAGGTGCCAGACTTTGTGATTCACCGAGGAGTTCGCCGCCAATGGGTTGTTGTCGATGTTCCGAACATTGTTCATAAGTCAAAGTAATTGCCATCTTAACCTTTCACCCTGTCCAGGTGAAACGGATGTTTTGATAGGGCTCTCTTTCTGTAAATTTCCCTTTTCGCTTCGCCCAAAGCGACAAAGTTTTGTTTTATAGGGCTGTAGTTTCAAGAATCGACTTGTTCATAAATAAAATAACGTCGTTCTATAATTTCCGCATTTATTGCTATTTTCTCTTTTCGTTTTTCAGAAAATGGTAATCCTAAAAAACAACTCAATCATAAAAACAAGCAGTTTTCAAAGAAAAAAACACTGAACGCACTCTTGCATTCTCTCTATCTCTTCTAAACACAAATCATCATGTCATGCAGATTGCTTGTTTTATACCCCATTGAAACATACGATCCGATGCCTTCTCCTAACTTTGAGTTCCCGGTATTTGGGGCTGAAGAAGAAGTTGACGACGAAATTCCAGAAGAGATCTCCCGATTACTCAGACTGGAGGAAAGGTCCATTGAACCTCACAAAGAGCCGTTGGAAATGATCAACATGGGTTCAGAAAAAGAGAGAAAATGAATCAGGATTGGGGCACTGCTCAGTCAAACTGCCAAAGAGAGTTTAACAAAGCTTCTTAGAGAGTTTCCTGATGTATTCGCTTGGTCCTATCAGGACATGCCAGGGTTGGATACCAGCATCGTGGAACATCATTTACCATTGAAATCAGAATATCCGCCAGTAAAACAGAGGTTGAGACGGACTCACTCATCTAGACATGGCCATCAAAATCAAAGAGGAGGTACAGAAACAGATTAACGCGGGCTTCCTCGCCACGTCTGAATATCCACAATGGTTAGCCAACATCGTACAAGTTCTAAAAAAGGACGGAAAGGTCAGAATGTGTGTAGACTACCGGGATTTGAACAAGGCTAGTCCAAAGGATGACTTTCCCTTACCACACATTGACATGCTGGTTGACAGTATAACAAAGTTCAAAGTTTTCTCCTTCATGGATGGGTTCTCGAGCTATAATCAGATTAAAATGGCACCGAAAGACAAGGAGAAAACTTCATTCATTACCCCATGGGGTACCTTTTGTTACAAGGTAATGTCGTTCGGTTTGAAGAACGTCGGGGCAACCTATCAAAGGGCCATGACTACTCTGTTTCATGACATGATACACAAGGAAATTGAGGTATACGTCGATGACATGATTGCAAAATCTAAGACAGAAGAGGAGCATGTGACCCACCTGTCAAAACTATTCGAGTGGTTAAGGAAGTACAAACTCCGCTTGAATCCCAACAAATGCACCTTCGGTGTCTGTTCAGGGAAACTCTTAGGGTTCATCGTCAGCCAGAAAGGAATTGAGGTTGATCCTGACAAGGTCAAGGCCATTCAAGAAATGCCTTCTCCGAAAACTGAAAAACAAGTCAGAGGATTCCTGGGACGTTTGAACTACATCTCCAGATTCATATTCCTCATGACCGCGACATGTGCGCCGATTTTCAAATTACTCAAAAAGAACCAGGACTGCGTTTGGACAGAGGACTGTCAAACCGCCTTCGACAATATCAAGGAATACCTGTTGAATTCGTCGATCCTGTCACCTCCAGTGGAAGGAAGACCACTGATCATATACTTAACAGTCTTGGAAGACTCCATGGGTTGTGTACTTGGCCAACAAGACGAAACCAAAAGGAAAGAGTCTGCCATCTACTATTTGAGCAAGAAATTCATCGACTGCGAGACTCGGTACACTATGCTTGAGAAAACTTGCTGTGCTTTGGCTTGGGCAGTGAAACGTCTTCGCCAGTACATGATTCGTCACACTACTTGGTTAATCTCAGAAATGGATCCAATCGAGTATGTCTTTGAAAAACCTGCTCTCACGGGAAGGATTGCTCGTTGGCAGATGTTGTTATCAGAATACGACATCGAATACCACGCTCAAAAAGTCATTAAGGGAAGTATTTTAGCCGATCATTTGGCTCATCAACCGATTGACGATCAGGAATCAATCGGGTTTGACTTCCCAGACGAAGATGTCATGTATCTAAAAATGAAAGACTGCGATGAACCGCTACCTAGTGAAGGGCCAGAACCAGGTTCCCAATGGGGACTTATCTTTGACGGAGCTGTTAATCATTACGGAAATGGAATTGGGGCAATCATCATAACACCTCAGGGTACCCACATTCCTTTCACCGCCAAACTTACGTTCAAGTGTACAAATAACGAGGCCGAATACGAAGCTTGTATTATAGGTCTCGAGGAAGCGATTGATTTGAGGATCAAGAACTTGGATGTATATGGCGACTCATCCCTGGTTATCAATCAGATCAAAGGAGATTGGAACACTTACCAATCAGGACTGATCCCTTACAAAGATTACGCAAGAAGGTTGTTACCCTTCTTCAACAGAATCGAGTTTCATCATATCTGTTGTACCCCAAATTTTACCCCTTAGATGTCATAACATCTTTCACATATCATCTAGGTCAATCATATTACATAACTAACCATTTTATCAGTTTTTGTACATTTTGTTTCATTCGTGAATCAGGTTGTATTTCAAGAGGCTTCAAAGGCTGATCAATCAAGATTTTGGACAAATCACTAACTAATCAAGTTTTCATACTCCTAAGAGACCTCCTCTCCTCAATAATCCAATGTAATTTATTTTCATCACAAGTTCTTCCTCAAGGACCAGGCAAGGTCGTCAGGTCAAGGGTCTGTGTGATGTGGTTTGAAATTCAGTGGAAGTTTGACCTAATCTTGGTCAAACAGGTGGTTTGTAGCAGTATCAGGTTATCAAGCTATTGCAGAGATTCTGAATTAGGGTTTTGGTCCTCTTCAAGTCATTTGTTTTATGAGTGTGCACTCAAGGCATGAAGATTAAGGTTTCTCACCCCTGAAGTTTATGATTGACAAACATTATTCAGTTGAGTCTCCTAAGGTTAGCTGGTTCATGGTGTGTGCAATACTGTTTTAGTTCAATTGAGTTTGTAAAGCCATCAAAGAGATTAGAGTAGTTGGTATGTTTCAGGTTGTGTGCAAGTATTTGGTTATGTAGTTCAGGAGTTGTGGTAGTCAAGTGCAATTGGCAAGGTTTAGGAGTTGTTCAAATGTGGAAGCGTATGACCATTCCCGTAACCGTTTTATCCATTTTTCATTATCCATTTTCATTTCTTAATTCAATCCTACATCTCATTTCCAATTTAATCCACTTTCCTGAACCATTTTTCTTATCCAATTATCCATATCCGTTATCCAAAATCCATCTTTCAATTCACTTCATCATCCATTCCTAAACCCAATATCCATTTTTTAGATTCATGTCCATTCCTTATCCACTTTTATTATTTATCCATTTTTATATCCACTTTGTTCACAAACCGTTTTCTTAATCCATTTTTGTTCATCAAACCATTTGACCATTTTCAAACCATTCTTTTTTTTAATCAATCCAATTCCCTTTTTAATCCATTTAACCCATTTTAAATTCATGTTTAGACCCATATCATTTTGAAAACCAATTATCCACTTTCAATTCCTAATTTTTTTAGCAATTATCTATTTCTATCTATTTCTTTTCATTATTCATTTTAAAAAAATCACAAAGTCCAATTCACTTTTTATTTGAAATCCATTCACACAAAAAAAAAACATTATTCAGGCCCATTAGTGAACATATTGTTACAATCAAGAAAAAAAGAAAAGCCAAGGAAGTGCTCTAAGACTTCCTATCATCCATGACCCCACCACGCCTTTCCGCTTATTGAATTTTCTGCAAACAAACTCCAACACGGTACAACCACAAACCAATTCACACGTCTTGACCCCACGTCGTATGAACTACCACAGCTTGCAAGCATAAACAAAGATAAGCCCTGTGCCTCACCAATGCGCCAGACCTGCGAAACAAGGACGGTACACTCCAAAACTCTGCTGCCACGGTTCACCCCTGCTGTAGCTACATGACAAAACCCTTATGCTACAATGAAAGCGACATTTCAAAATTTCCCGCTAAACTTGCTTGAGACTACTGTCAAATGCTGCACCATGACCATGCTCTACACATACTATCCAAAATAAGGTATCCTGCTCTCATTACCTCTTCGCCACGCCTTGCGAAATTGGTGCAAAACTGATGCATCCTGCCACGAAGCATTGCAGACCTGCACTATAACCTGCAAAATTCTATAGAACAAAACCTTTTGAAACAAGTATGACTTTTTACAAGATAAAGAAAAGGTTAAAAAAAAAATAGCAAAAGCAGTAGCAGAGCTTATACCGAATTAGCAAGGATGACATCTTAGAAAGACTATCAACCTCATTACCATAATTAATTCCACTTTCATCAGCAGCATCAAACCCTAATTCCTCTACTATAAAGTCGTCAGTAAACAGAGCCATGAGGGGGGAGGATTTCAGCCACCAAACCCTAGCCACACTTCTGAAAAAAGAAAAGAAAAAGAGAGAGATTGAGAAATAAAACATAGCTCAAACTCACTCAAACAAAGCTATTGTTATACCATGAAGTTTCTTCTCTGATCAAAGTTTTGATCCAAAAATCTCTCCTTTCTTCAACAACAACAGTGACCCAAACCATTTCCAATCGAACCCTTCAAACACCATACCTGTCAACTTCTCCTCCACAAACTCGCAACACAACCATCATACCAACTTAACCTTCATTCTAAATCAACCATTCTCAAACCCAAAAATTTCCTTCAAATCACTCTTTCTCAAATCAGAATCAGAACCGGGAGAGGAAATAGAAAAAGACAGAGGGTAAACCGAAGGAGGACAATCGAGACAAAGAAAAATGAAGGTTGAGTTTGTTATTTATTCACCTTGTTTTTGCGCAATAAAAGCTTAAAGCTTTGCACCATAGAGTTTTCGCATCTGCCCGTTGTCGATGTTTGTTTCTTTAAACTTGATGATGATGTGAACTAACGATGTCGTAACTTATTTTTATGGTTTGATTTGTTGCTTTCTTGTTTACGCGAGTGAAAGGAAGGAAACAGCGGAGGAAAATAGACGAAGCGTGACGAGAAGGTCGAGCGAGATGAACTGACGAGAAAGCGAATGGATACCGTGGGAAGGGTGAGTGATCGAGAAAATGAGAAACAGTGAGAGGAAGACGAGAAACTGATTTCGTTCCAAAACTTATCCCCTTTTCCCTTTTGCGTTTTTTTGATATCGTTGAATGATGATGATGAAACAGCTGCTGCTAGGTTTTTTTCACTTACATTTCCTTGTTAAGATTCGAATCGGGTCTGAGTTGACCCTCCCAGGACACTAACGGGGTTTCCTTGGGCCCTTTCCCTCCTAGTCCATTTTTTTTCTTTTTATCATATCTTGTTAAAATAAAACTAGTTTCTTTTTTAATAATTTAGTTTTAACAAGAAAATAAATATTTTAAAATAAGAATGTTTTGAATTCTTAGTAAAATATGTATTTTTATATCACTGTATTTTATAAAGAGTAAAAACGTGAAAATAATCATTTAATAAAATTAATTTTCAAACATTTAGGATTAAGCTACTTTTAAATCTTTTCCGAAATCAAATCAATCAATTCTTTCCATAAAAATAAAGAAAGAAGAGGACTGTTGGAATCCAGCATTCCAGTATAAACCTCAAACGATTGGTCCTAAGTCTCGTACTTCGGGGTAGCCATTCATTCATTCTTTCGCTCCTCAAAAACATCTAATTTTAATTCGGACGAATAAGAGCCGTCAAGATCTAGCATCTTGGCACAACTCTTCGAACAATTGATTTTTCATCAAACATTCATTGTCCATCGAACAACTTTCATATTAACTTGGACAAACAAGGACCGTTAAAATCTAGCATCTTGACATAACCCTTTTTGAGCGATTGATCATCGTCAAAAGCTCGTTGTCCTAAAAACAATCTTAATCATAACTTGGATGAATAAGAGCCGTCAGGATCTAGCATCTTGGCATAACTCTTCGAACAATTGATTTTCATCAAATGTTCATTATCCATCAAATATTTTTCATTAAACAACTCGAGCGAATAAGAGCTGTTAGAGTCTAGCACTCTAGCATAACTCTTTGAACATTTTCTCAAACGTTCGCCAGTCACTTAACATACCTCAACTAATAACTCGTAGTAATCAGAACTACGGACGCTCTGATTTCTCATTCTTCAATGAGAATACGTAGGCACAAGGATCATAATTCTTGGCGAGCCACCTTTCACCTTTTTCTGTTCCACCTTCCATCTTTTACACCTCTTACTTTTGTCAATCATCATCTCAAGAATCCATCCTTCTTTAAGGATAACAATACTCCAAAGTACATCAAATCTTTTTTCAAAATAAACTTGAAAGAAAAGGATTGTTAGAATCTAGCATTCTAGCATAACCCTTTGAAAGATTGGTCTCAAGTCTTGCACATTGAGGTAGCCAATCATTTCTTTCTTTCATCCTTAAAATACTTAATAACAATTTGGACTAAGAGATGTTAGAGTC
Source organism: Lathyrus tuberosus (assembly GCA_022829125.1). Taxonomy (NCBI): domain Eukaryota; kingdom Viridiplantae; phylum Streptophyta; class Magnoliopsida; order Fabales; family Fabaceae; genus Lathyrus; species Lathyrus tuberosus. Next base: position 4,587,612 of record JALAZF010000063.1, read on the forward strand.
TAGCACTCTAGCACAACTCTTTGAACCATTGATCTTTATCAATGTTCGTTGTCTAACAGCAATTTTCTCAAACTAATCTTGAATGATAGAGAGTGTTAGAGTTTAAACACTTTAGCATAAACTCCTTGATTATTTGATGATCATCATTCTTAAAATATATCCAATCACTTTCAAAACTCCATTTTTATGGACAAATCTTGATTCTCATCAAGGAACCAAAACATCTTCAACCCTTGACCTCAAACTCATAAAATACCCACTTTTCCCTTTGGCCTCATAGCCATTCAATTCCATCATAACTTAGAATTAGAGAGTTATTTAACTCTATGTGGGTATCATGATCATGAATACTCATTCCCCTTGGAACTTTGACCATAGTCAATGGTTCCTCACCTTAGTTCGGTGAACTACGATTGCTCTGATTCCATCCTCATAAGGATACGTAGGCACGAGACTCCGAAGTCTTGGTGAGCACCCTAGTAATAAAACCTCTCTAGGTTCTCTCTCCTTTAACAATAATCATTTACCTTCCTTTCCCATTAAGTAGAAGATTAGATACAAATCTTAAGCTAACACTTATTTAACCTTAATTAAACAGTTCCCGTTGAGTACAACGGACGTGAGGGGTGCTAATACCTTCCCCTTGCGTAACCGACTCCCGGACTCAGACAATGGTTGCGATGACCATGTCTTATCCTTTGTTTTAGGAGTTTTATTCGATATTTTCCCATTCCCTCTATGGAATAAATAAAGATCGGTGGCGACTCTGTTAAGTCCATCCCGCGGGCGTGTGATTGCGCTTCGCAAGGTCGTTCTCATTTTTTTGAGGTACGACAATATCCCTCGTGAAGAGAATCACGTGGCTGATGCCTTAGCCACCCTATCTTCCATGATTAGTGTAGGTCAATGGAACGACTTACCTAAGATCGACATAATGCACCTTGAAAGGCCCTCTTACATCTTCACGATTGAAGCAGTCATAGACGACAAACCTTGGTATCACGATATCAAATGCTTCCTTCAGAAACAAGAGTACCCACCTGGGGCACTAAGGAAGGACAGAAAAACCCTCAGAAGACTGGCTGACAGCTTCTTCCTGAGCGGTGATACACTTTATAAGAGAAACTTTAAAATGGTCTTGCTCCGATGCGTAGATGGACCAGAAGCAAACATGTTGATAAAAGAAATTCACGAAGGATCCTTTGGCACTCATGCTAACGGACACACAATGGCGAGAAAAATTCTGAGAGCAGGGTACTATTGGTTGACCATGGAATCCGACTGCTACAAGTACATGAGGAGGTGTCACAAGTGTCAGATATACTCCGACAAAATCCATGTACCGCCAACGTATCTCAAAGTTCTTTCTTCCCCATGGCATTTTTCCATATGGGGAATCGACATGATTGGCATGATTGAACCCAAGGCTTCGAACGGACATCGATTCATTCCGGTCGCCATTGACTACTTCACCAAGTGGGTCGAAGCAGTGTCATACACCAATGTAACCCGACAAGTCGTGGTCCGCTTTATCAAAAACAATATCATTTGCCGTTATGGTGTTCCGAGCTAGATCATTACAGATAATGGATCTAACTTAAACAATAAGATAATGAAAGAGTTGTGCGCAGAGTTCAAGATCAAACACCATAACTCATCTCCCTACCGACCCAAGATGAACGTAGCAGTAGAAGTGGCTAATAAGAACATCAAGAAGATCGTTCAAAAGATGGTTATAACCTATAAAGACTGGCATGAAGTGCTACCCTTTGCTCTTCACGGTTATCGCACATCTGTCCGCACTTCAACAGGGGCAACCCCTTTCTCTCTAGTTTATGGCATGGAAGCAGTGCTCCCCATCGAAGTAGAGATCCCATCCATCCGGGTATTGATGGAAGCTAAGCTAACAGAAGCTGAATGGTGTCAAAGTCGACACGACGAACTGAATCTGATTGAAGAAAAGAGAATAACGGCTCTATGCCATGGTCAGTTGTATCAGTAAAGAATGAAGAAGGCGTTCGACAAAAAGGTTCGACCTCGCGTCTTCAGGAAAGGAGACCTTGTGCTCAAGAAGATACAATCATTTCTCACTAATTCCCAGGGTAAATAGACTCCGAATTATGACGGCCCCTACGTGGTCAAGAAAGCTTTCTCGGGCGGCGCCTTGAGACTTGCAACCATGGATGGAGAGGAATTTACCTACCCCACAAATGTTGACATAGTCAAGAAATACTTCGCCTAAAAAAAACACGTCTCGGTGGATTGAAAACCTGAAAGGGCGGTCCAGGCAAAAATTAGAGACATGATCAAAAATCATCCCGGTGGGTTGGAAATCTCAAAGTACAATCCAGGCAAAAGTTAGGGATAATGGCAAGTAACTACATCTGATCAGTTCAACTCCTCAGCAGTAATGCCATCCATCGAAAGAAAACTCCAGTCAAGGTAATCTTTGACAGAAGCTCAGGATGTCCCGAATTCAAAGTTGGTAGAAGGATAGTGGTCGTTATGTTTTGATGTAGCCCTTTTCTCTTAAATTACCATTTTCAAACTTTGTAAATACTCTATGGAATCACGCGCTTGGCTGATTTCCATCCTATCAATAAAATATGAGCCCTTGTGCTTTTGTTTGCAATTCTTATTTGTTTTAGCTTTACATAACGACATTTTAACATAATCAACGGTTCTTGAAATAAAACAAAAATGAATTTACTTGTAAAATTTTTCTGCTTTTAATAAAGATGGCAAATTTTTTTGATTGTTGAACATCGAAAGAACATCGATTGCGTCTCCAAAAGTGTTCGAGCCTCAAAGTGCAGAATCAAAGTACTCCTTCTAAGCCAGTGCGCTTGAATGAAGGATCAACTGTATCAGATGCAACTTTCCCATCTGATACCCCCGGTAGAGTTCTCCTCTCCTAAGCCCGGCCAACGGTTGTCCCCACGGGGACTATCTCTCCTAAGCAAGGCAAAATTGCTATCGTGAACCATTGATACTTTTCATCCCCCGCAGTGGCCGAGTATCCAGTCGTGTTCATCTACTAGTCTGTATGTCGCGTCAGTTTTGTCAGCATAAACATACATACATCATGCATTATTGATTTGCATTCCCATTCATATTGCATCACTATCACTCTAGTCGGTCTTATCCCCTAGTGATAACAGTCCTCTCAATCGAGTTGTCAGTTCTTTCCTCGTTAGGAAATATTGCGTCTGAACAATCTATCTCCTCCAGTTTATTTCTGGATTAGAGTTAGTTCCTCGACCACTTTGATAACTTGAACCTCTGAAAGACCAGAGAACTTTCGACAAACGTCACTCTTCGCCATTGAAGATGATACCTTCGCTTTCCCGTATTAAGGAAAATCCCCAGAGAAAGCCTCTTAATCAGAGATTCGACAGTACAGCAGTTGTTCTTCGAAAAATCTGCTGACGAAAAGGTCATCAGCACCTCAAAATTGGATCACATCATATGCCATTTCTCCGAGAAGATCCCGAGAAAAGTATGATGCAACATCCCCAAGCGAAAGCAGTCTCTCAAGAGACTCGTTTTCCCCAGATAGAGTCAACAAATGGCACCTCCAACAGAGAAGTTTGTAACCCTCTATAATTTAGACAGATGGGTTCCCCAGCAAGTCTGACATCAAAAGTTTTTCTAGCAAATGGCATCTCTCCAGGAAAATTCGGCGAGAATTTTGTGGAAAACCACTACGCATAGCGTCCCTTGTCAAGAAAGTTTATTGACAAAAGAAACTGAGACTAGTTCCTTGGTAGGAAACCAGGATCGAGGGGAAGTTTACATCAGAAACTGAGACCAGTTCCTTGGTAGGAAACCAGGATCGAGGGGAAGTTTACATCAGAAACTGAGTCCAGTTCCTTGGTAGGAAACCAGGATCGAGGGGAAGTTTATTTCAGAAACTGAGACCAGTTCCTTGGTAGGAAACCAGGATCGAGGGGAAGTTTATTTCAGAAACTGAGACCAGTTCCTTGGCTGAAGACCAGGATCGAGGGGAAGTTTACCTTTTCTAAGCATCATTGCTTAGAAAAGGAAGAAGGATGTGTGAACTGCCATTCTTAACCACCATCAAAATTTCGGGTATTCCGATATTTAATCCTCTTGCACCCGGAATGCCCGAATACCTTCGCCATTCACACCTTCGGGTCCAAGAAGATTAAATAGGGGCATCTGTCATACCCCAAATTTTTACCACTGAGATTTCCCATCATTGTGCAAATCATCACCACAATATGGGTAATCCATCATGCCTCATTAATCTCCCCAAACATGGGTGAGCATCCACTACAATCGAGCTTAGGGTTTCAAGCCCTCTCAGAGCTCTTAGACAAAGGATCAATTAAGGAATGATATGATCTTCAACTTGTCTAACCTCTCAAACATCCACAAGGGATCAATTGGACTCCCACATCAAGGATTAAGCACAGGGCTGCAACCTTCTAAGTGGATCAAGCCTCAAGATCGCCAGTGTCACCAAATTAGGGTTTTGGTCGACCAGGGCCTCCAGATGTAAATTTTCCCCTGGGCATGAGGCAATGCTTCAAAGCATAACTTGAATTACTCCATGGGACCTCATAGACCCCATCATCAAGTCAATTTAGCCTCAGGGGATGCATTCACTAAAAATCAGGAATTAGGGTTTCTTGACCAAATTTACCCCTAAGTTGACTTTTGGGACAAATCATGAGCCAAGACCTCAAGAGATGATTTGAGGGTCCCTAGCACACCACATTGATCCATTTGCAACAATGGATTGGTCCAAACAATTAGGGTTTCGGGGGAAAAGTCAACTGTGCCTTTGACTTTTGACCAGGACATGCTCCCAAACCCTAGGACATGATTCAATACACCCTATAACACCTATGAAATAAATCCATCAAGTTTGATTTAGGTCAAGGACTTGATTTCATAGAGAATCACACAGTTTGGAATTCATCTGACAAAAAGTCAACTGTGCACAAAAGTCAACTTTAACTTTTGGAGATTTTTCACAATTATGGTTCCTTAACCCTAAAATGATGTTAATGTGTGATTTGAATCAACATTAATCAAGAAAAATCTAGAAAAGTGGGATAACTTGTAAAAGGGGTAACCATAAAAACTTAGAAATTTTTCTAAGTTATGGAACAAAGTGGCTAGGGTACCAACTTTGGAGGATCATAACTCCTAAACCACAAGGCCATTTTTCCCCATCCAAAGCTAGATTTGTAGCTCTCATGGCCCTCTACAAAAGCTTCAAACACAACTCATTCCAATTCCTCATGGATTTTAAGTTATGGAATGGTCAAAATCACAAAAAGTGAAAATGTCACTTTTTTCCAACACTTAGTGAAATTTTCACTAAGTCAGAATCTGCCTTCACTTTTTTCCAAATGTAGGGGGATTTTTCACTTGGATCCAAAAGTTATCAAAACCAACTATGATCAAACAGTTGTTGCATCATATGGGGGCTTTCCAAAATGACCAAGAACTCCATCAAATTCCACTTGGGCCATGAGATATGACAATGGCAACATGCCTTGCTGAAAATTGTCAAAGCAAGGCAGATTTGTGCATTTTGCTCGATTTGCCAAATTTGTGTAAATGACAAACACACTTATCCATCTGAACACTTCAAGGGGAGACCAAGGAGGAACCAACTCTGATCCCAAGCCTCCCAAGTCTTTGGAACCAAAAGTAGCATGCAAAACCTAGAAATCCCTAAAAGAGGGACAAGACTCCAATTTTGGATTGGAGCATTTAATGGATGCACCAAGGTGGCATGGACTGATCCATTTCCAACTGAATTCAGTCAAGATTTATCCAAGACCAAGGGAGCCAGCAGCCTGTGCCCTAACCTCTAGTCAATGGCTAGAGGAGACTTGGATTCTCATTGATCAACATTGGCCAAACCTATGCAGCAGTTGCCATTTACTATTCCTTGCAAAACAAACTTGCTCTACTATAAATAGAGCTCATTTGTGATCAGTTTGAGTACACCAAAGCCATCAAACAGATTCTTTCCTCAAAATCTCTTCTTTCACTCCAAAATTGCCTTCCAAAGCAAGTCACTATCGGGTTTTCAGTTTGAGAGCTATTTCAACCAAACCAATCACACACACATCTCATAAAAATCATATAGAAGTGATCCAAACACTTAAACAACATCTGGAACACTGATTTCTTAGAATCACCAGCCAGCTGCTCAAGGTTTTAACCAAGTTGCAGTTGGGATACCATCTTCAGTTCCAGATCATTTCCATTCATTCCAAGCATCCAGACACACTCCATAGCACCTAGGGAAGTTGTCCATATCCTTGGAACCAAGCTACAACGCCTCTAACACAAAAAACGATCACCAGCTGCAAGAGGTAAGCATGAGCTCTTCTAACTCTATGATCCATGCATTTTTTGCTGCACAATAATTTGGCCATACGTTCATAATCATGCATAGAGTGTTTTCCCTCAATCAATTGCTTTGTTTGAATCGTGTATGGAATTTCTGAACCTTCATGCAAATTTTAGGGTTCTTGAGGTTTCTCTTTGATTTCTTATTCCATGTTTAAAATAAATGAAATTAAAGACCATAGACATGATCGTGAGGTGAAAACAAGTAGATTGATATGTAGATTGCATGATATCATCAAGTATTCAGTGAGATTGGATAGAAAACGCAAATCTGCAGAAACAGAGGGTGGCGCGTGTTCTTGGCATGTTCTTGGCGCCATTTTTGAACATTTGAATATTTGAATTTTGTGATTTTATTTAATTGATTCAAAAATTAATTTCTCTCTAAGTTTTAATGATTTTGAGTTGATTCTTTTTTTAATAATTCACAAAAATATCAAAATATTTTATTTTCCCAAAAAATCCCAAAAATATTATTTATTTTATATACTTGATATTTTTGTAAAGAATTAATATTTTAATTGTTTTTGACATTTAAAATATTTTCTCCCTCTTGATTTTTCAAATTTTAGTGATTTCCAAACATTTTGTGGATCAAAACCTAATTTTTGAAACATTAATCCAAGATCACAATTTTTTTCCACATGTTTAACAATTTTGATCATTTTAATTGAATTTTTATTCAATTAAAATACATTTTGAAAACAAATTAGGGTTTTTGATTAATTCAACCCTCATCAAACTTTTTCAAACTCTTTGGGCCTATAATAAAGTGTAAGACCCAACCCCTTTTGTAAATACACCACCTTTTGGGCCTCAGTCATTGTATAAGACCCACTGTATTTTAAAAAACAGCGGCGCGATTGTCGCCTTTTTAACAAAACTGGGACTCTCCTCGAGCTATAAGTCCCAATTCTTTTTCTGAAAACCTTTTGGGCCTCTAATAGAGTGTAAGACCCAACCCAGTTTTGAAACCAAAACCTTTTGGGCCTCAGTGTATTGTATAAGTCCCGATACCGTCAAAAAGTTCGGCGCGATCGTCGTCTTTTAAAACAAAATCTTTTGGGCTTCTCCTTGAGCTGTAAGCCCCATCACTTGTACAAAAATAACTCTTTGGGCCTCTAATAGAGTGTAAGACCCAATCCCCTTTTAACCTAAACCTTTTGGGCCTTAGACATTGTATAAGTCCCTCTGCGTTAAAAGAAAAATCTCGGCACGATCGCCAATTCAAAAACAAATCATTTGGGCCTCTCCTTGAGCTATAAGTCCCAATTCTTTTTCTTTAAACACCTTTGGGCCTCTTGAGAGAGTGTAAGACCCATCCCTTTGTACAGAAAACCTTTTTGGGCCTCAGTCACTTGTATAAGTCCCTCTGTACAAATTCAAAACAACAGTGCAATCACTGATAAAACCTTGGGCCTCTCTTTGAACTGTAAGCCCCAACAATCTTTTCAAAGTACTTTCTCCTTTGATTTTGAATATAATATTTTTATCAAAGTTTTCTTTGTTGAACAACTAACCAAACAGCATGGAAGCTCTACAACCGAGTAAGTGTTTACCCCCTTTCTTTACCCGTTTTCATATATATATATATAACTATATTGTGGGGCTGCTCACTGTAAGTCTCCTTTCATAAACTTTTATATACTCGTCATATACCAACTGTGTAATATTAGTATAGTTATTTAGAGTTTTCCCCGGCAACTACGTCTAGCACTAGGTAAAGCCCTGTTGGTCAATCTTAAATACAAACAAAACTAGATCCCCATAGGATTACCAGACACAGTCTTCCCTCCTTTTGGGGTTAAATAATATGGAGACGTGAAAGGCAGAATTCTTCGTGAACCCTTTCTCAAACTGTCACCCTTATAAATCTTCAAAGAAACTCTACTCCCCAGAGATGATCTTTTCTCCGTGAATGGCATCTCTTGAGTTTCTTCCAAATTCTCGAACTTTCCTGGCTTGATCTATTCTCGGTGAATGGCATGTCTTGAAATTCTCGGGGTTTGGGGACCAACAGGATTCTTAAAAACATCCCCGCCTCCTCTTGGGCATTGTACAAGGACCCTTCTGCTTCTTAAAAGCTCTCATGCCTCATCTTGGGCTTAGTACAAGGACCCAGAGACCTCTACAGGTATAGGAACAGAACCTAGTCATCAATTTGCTAGAGTTGTCTTTCTGAGTCGAGTTTCAGACCTATTAATGGGTTAACCTTCATCCCTTAACATACTAGCCTTCTCTTGGGCATCATACAAAGATCATTCACTATCTGAGAATCAATTTCTCTAAACATTGGTAGACTTGGACAGTCTCAATACCCTTTGGATTTCCCATTTCCTTAAAGAACGGGAAATAACCTTGATCCTCTGAGCGGTACCAAAGCACAGCCTTCCCGTTAATCACTCCCTTTATAAGAACTGATTTTCTCTTTTATCCAACATACTGGACCTGTCACTAAACTGAAACAGTCACCAGCACACTTGCCTCCTCTTAGGCTTTGTACAATGATTCTCCCCAGCGGAGCTAACCTATTCACACTCTCTTGTTGAGTATAAAAGACTCTCTTGTTGAGTAAACCCTTTTAGCCTCCATCTCGGGCTTCGTACGAGATAAAAATCACTCTCTTATTGAGTATAAAAGACTCTCTTGTTGAGTCAAACATTTTCAGCCTCCATCTCGGGCTTCGTACGAGGTACAAAGACTTTCTTGTTGAGTCAAACACCTTTAGCCTCTGTCTTGGGCTTCGTATGAGACACATACAAATGCACTCTCTTGTTGAGTCAACCCTTTTAGCGTCTCTCTCGGGCTTCGTACGAGACACATAAAACACCCTCTTGTTGGGTCAATAGCCTCCTCTTAGGCTTAGTATAAGGAAACCCCGGTTGAGTCAATCAACCTTTTAGCATCAAAATATGTGCCTTGCTCACAGTATACAAATATCAACAACTCTTTTTCACCCCATCTAATTGCTGTAAGCGGCAAGCCTCTGGATTATTTACATCCACGCCACTGTCCCTCTTTTAGCATGAGAAATTCCTAAGCAAAGATAACATTGCTCTACACTGAGTTAAAGTCTTCTCCTTCAGGTTAAAAATCCCCTATAAAGGAAATTATGGCATTCCTGGATTCACATATCCCAGTTAAAGTAATTCTCCTTTATAACCAGTCACCCAACAGTTGTGGCAAACAGACCAAATACCCCCTTTAGAGATGACAAATTCTCTCTAAAGTCAAAACTGTTTGGCTTCATATCTTGGGCTTCGAACAAGATACAAATAGACCCTTCAGCTTCACATCTTGGGCTTTAAACAAGATACAAACACCTTTAGCTTCACATCTTGGGCTTTGAACAAGACACCAAAACAACCTTTTTCCTCCCATAGAATAGGAGGAACTACGATCGCTCTGATTTCCTTGTTTTGTTAAAATGGGAATACGTAGGCATAAGATTGGAAAAAAATCTTAGCGAGCACACTAATCAAAAACCCAAAATCCCGTACCTTCATACATCAATCGAAAAGCATCAGTCTTAAACCTCCCACCAATCGCCCGGGCACTATTTTAACAAAATAACCTAAGAGAGACTCACAATCTTTGTAGCATCTGTAAACTAACAGTCATCTGTTCAAACTCAGTTTGCAAGCAGGGTTAATTGGAGACATCTATTTCCCTTCCTTCATTAGCTTCAATAGGATAAAAAATGAATTGAGCTGTAGTACCCCAAAGCGATAGTGCTTCGCAACCACGCAAAAAATTGCGCTACATCAAGCACGTCTCTCATGACATCAACAAGAACTATGAACCTCAAGAAAAAGACAAAAGTGTTCAATATTATGAGTGTCAAGAAATTGGACAGTTTAGTGCAGAATGCCCAACATATCTTGAGAAACTGCAAAAAGGAACAACTGGTTCATGGACTAAGGATGACTCTAAAGGAGGAAATGATAATGAAGACATGAAGCTTGTTAAAGCCTTTTCTAGGAGATGTGACGTTGTAGGAGAAAAAAAGATGTCGTATGAAGACCTAGCTGCCGCATACAAAGACTTATGTGTCAAAATTGAAGTAGCGTGCAAGGAGGGTGAAAAACGAAAGCTTGCCATAAAACAACTGCAGGTTGAGAAGAAGGAATTGTTTACTAAAGTATCTATTTTTCAGAGTGAAACATCCATAGTAACCTCTAAGCTTGAACACATGACCAAGCCTATCAGAATGTTAAACAAGGGAACTTATGTATTGGATGACATACTAAAGACTGGAATAAATGATGAAAGTCCAACAGAAATTGATTATAGCAAAAAGGTAAAATCATTTGTGTCTAGATATGTCTATTCTGAGAAGAGAAAAAACACTTTGGTCACAAAGAGAAAGCTCTAACATCCTATTCAACATCCGAGATCTTTCATCAGATCTAAAGACCAATGTAACTTATGGAAGTATATAGAAAATGTCTAGCTAACCTCTATGAGAAAAGCTTATGATGAGTATCAAGCTGAGAGGAAAATCTCATAAATATCAAATGTCATACACAATGTTATGACATTTTACTATGATCGCGTGAAAGGCCTTAATGAAGTGAAGGTCCTCACTTCATATGGAATTAAGGAATGGAATAACATTTCTCATCCACCTCTTAATCTGGATAAAGCGGGGGTCATTAAAGGTGTAGTACTAAGAAAAGCTCCGGCAAACAGTCTATTCTCAATAAATACCAATTTAAGAAGCTAAAGAGTGTTGTTGGAATTTGTATTGCAAAAAAACAGGAGGAAGTAGTAAGGTGCAGACATGCAACATATAGTTTTTTTCTCCATTTAGTGACCTATGAAAAATCAGAAACATCATTACCCAGCCTTGGGTTTCTCACATCTACATACTACGCAAACCCTTTCACCTACTGTACTAATCATTCTCCCTATTTGTTTAAACTTCAGCCTCAATAGTGGTTAAATCTATTCTTCTACAAAGAAATTGCTCAGAACATCATTCTTGTGTAGCGAGCGATTTTTGTCGGTGACGCGACCACCTTATCGCTGGGGTTTCCATACCGCAATGGTAGGAGGGGGTGCTACTTTCTGATTTCTTATTTATCCCATGAAGTTGGAAGGGAAAGGGAAGCTATCTAAAACAAACCTTGCACGCAAATTTTTAACTGAACAAACGCTTAAAGAGATTCGGGGAGTTCGGGGTCAGGTTATACAATGGGAAGTTGTCAATTACCCTTCCTATATGTGGTTATCCATAGGATATTAGCTTTAGGTTTCACTTTGTACTTGATGGTGTTTATTCGTTAATGGGTTGGGAAAGTTTCTTGCAAAGTATGAGTGAGTGAGTGAGCTTTTGTTTATGTTCGGGTTTTCCCGATGTTTTTGGTAAGGTACTGGACCTAAGTTTTAATTAGTATGAAGGTATTGGACCTAGAGTTTTTGATTAATATGCTCACTAAGATTTCGCAATCTTATGCCTACGTATTCCCGTTTAAACGAAACAGGGAAATCAGAGCAATCGTAGTTCCTCCTATTCTAAGGGAGGAAAAAGATATTTGGTGTCTTGTTCAAAGACCAAGATTGAAGCTAAAAGGTTTATTTGTGTCTTGTTCAAAGCCCAAGACTGAAGCTAAAATGTTTAACTGGGAGAGAACTTGTCATCTCTAAAGAGGGATTGTTGATTTTTGTGTGCCTTGATCAAAGCCCAAGGATGAAGCTAAGAGGTTGATTGACTCCACTGGGGGAATCCTTACCCAATGCCTAAGAGGAGGCTGGATAAGACCGACTCAACAAGAGAGTGTATATATTGGTGTCTTGTACAAAGCCCAAGATTGAGGCAAAAAAGAGACTGAATCTTTGGGGATATCATTATACAAAGCCTAAGAGGAGGCTAAAAGCTTGAATTTTTCAGGAAAAATGTTCTATCTGTCTTGTACAAAGCCCAAGATTGAGGCTAAAAGGGATTTTGACTCCGCCGGGGAGATTTGTATGTGTCTTGTACAAAGCCCAAGATTAAGGCTGAAATGGGTTTGACTCTTGCTGGAGAGTATTATCTGTCTTGTATAAAGCCCAAGATTGAGGCTGAAAAGAGTTTGACTCTGCTCGGGAAATCATTCCTAAAAGCCTAAAAGAAGGCTGGGAGGAAAAAGATTTTACTGGGGAAGATATATGTTTTAAGCTTAAGAGATGAAGATTTATGTCTTGTACAAAGCCCAAGATTGAGGCTAAAAGGGTTTGACTTAACAAGAGAGTGCTTTTATCTGTCCTGTACAAAGCCCAGGATTGTGGCTGAACAAGCTGGAGAAATTATTCTACACAACTTGAGAGGAGGCTAGCTCTTGCTAGGGGATATCTTTATGCCAAGCCTGAGGTGAGGCTGGAAACAGACGGACTCAACAAGAGAGTACTTTTGTCTATCTCGTACAAAGCCCGAGATGGAGGCTAAAAAGGTTAACTCAACAAGAGAGTCTGAAAGTTGATTGACTCAACAAGAGAGTCTGAAAGGGTGAGTGATTCAACAAGAGAGTCTGAAAAGGTTAACTCTGCCGTGGAGAATCATTATACAAAGCCCAAGAGGAGGCCGACTTTGCTAAGAAAAGATCATTATACAAAGCCTAAGAGGAGGCTAACTTTTGTCGGGGATTTGTTGAGATCCCGAGGCAGGTCCAAAATGAGGCAATCAACTCTTGCTGAGAGTTACAGAAGAGTTGAGGTACCAGATGCCTTGAGGTTCTGATTTGGGATTTTTAGGAGAGTGACTAGGTTTCAGCTCTGCTGGGGATTGATCCAGGGTGATCGGGGTTTCTCCTGTGTATTTGCAGGGAACTTGAGAATGTCTTTGAGACTCAAGGGGGTTAGACTGTCCAAGTCTACTGGTGTGGAAGAGTTTTATCTTTTGTATGATGCCTCCAAGAAGAGGCATGGGTATTAAGGGATGAGAGTCAACCCTAAAACCCGATATTTGACACTGGAAAGATGGCTCTAGCAAAGGATGACTAAGTTCTGTCTTATACCTTTAAGAGGTCGTTAGGGTCCTTGTATTAAGCCCAAGAGAAGGCATGAGAACTTCTAAGAAGCCGGAGGGTCCTTGTGCAAAGCCCAAGAGGAGGCGGGGATGCTTTTAGGAAGCCTGTGGGTCCCAAACCAAGAAAAGTTCAAGAAATACTATTCACCGAGAATAGATCATTTAGTAAAAGTTCTGAGGTTTGAAGAAACTCAAGAGATACTATTCACCGAGAATAGATCAACTCTGAGGAGTAGAATTTCTTTGACAATTTCTAGGGGTGACAGTCTGAGAAAAGGTTCACGAAGAATACTGGCTTTCTCTTTGTTCCATATTGTTTAAGCCCAAGAGAAGGCAAGACTATATCTGGAAATCCTATGGGGATCTAGTTTTGTCTGTATTTAAGAGTGACCAACATGGCTTTACCTAGTTCTAGACCTAGTTGTCGGGGAAAACTCTAAATAACTATACTAGTATATATACAGTTGATATATGACAAGTATTTAAAAGGATATGAAAGAAGACTTACAGTGCGCCGCTTCCCACAATACAGTTATATTTATATGAAAGTGAGTAAATGAAAGCTGTTAAAACTTACAGGTGAGCAAGCTTCCATGTTGTATTGTTAGTTGTTCAAAGAAATTAAAGAATGTTTTGATAACAACTGTATATTTGAATCTAAATCAAAAGAGAAGTTGTTTTGAAAAGATTGTTGGGGCTTATACTCAAGGAGAGACCCAGGGTTTAACAGTGATCGCGCTGTTGTTATTGAAATCGCATCGGGACTTATACAACGACTGAGGCCCAAAAAGGTTTTCTGTACAAAGGGATGGGTCTTACAGCTAAAGGAGAGGCCCAAAGAGTATTTAAAGAATATAAATGAGACTTAAAACACGAGGGTAGGCCCAGTTGAAAAAAGTTTGAAAACGACGATCGCGTCGAAATTTTCTAAAGCACAGTGGGACTTATACAATGACTGAGGCCCAAATTATTTTTACAAAAAAAAAGGGTTGGGTCTTACACTCTATTAGAGGCCCAAAGAGTTTTTGAAAAAAGATTGATGAGGGTGAAATCAATCAAAACCATAATTTAGTTAAAAATGGAATTAATTTTGATTAAAAATTAATAAAAATCATTGAAAAACATGTGAGAAATGAGTTGTGATTTTGGGTCAATGTTTCAAAAATCATGTTTTTATCCACAAAATGATGGAAAACCATTTAAGTTTGGAAAATCAAGAGAAAGAAAATTTTTAAAATGTTAAAACACAAATAAAAATTAATTCTTTGCAAAAATATCAAATATATGCAATAAATAATATTTTTAGGAAATTCTTGTAAAATAAAATATTTTACCATTTTTGTGAATTTTGAAAAAAAGAGTCAACTCAAAATCGTTAAAATTCAGAGAGAAATTAAGTTTTGAATCAATTAAATAAAATAATAAAATTCAAAAATTCAAAAGTTTGAAAAAGGGCGCCAAGAACACCTTGTTCTTGCCCGCGTGCCCTGTTTTTGTCTGATTTGCATTTTCTCATCAATCTCCCTGAATACTTGATGAAATAACACAATCCACATATCAATCTGCTCGTTTTCAACTCACGATCATGTCTATGGTCTTTAATTTCATTTATTTTAAGTATGGAATGAGAAATGAAAGAGAAACCTCAAGAACCCTAATTTCTGCATAAAGGCTAAGAAATTCCATACGCGATTCATACAAAGCAATCAATGGATGGGAAATACTCCATACATGATTATGAACATATGGAAAAATTATTGTGCGAGGAAATATGCATGAATCATGAGATGACCAAGTTTAGGCTTACTTGAATGTCGTGGCAGCAAGAGCAATTTGATTTTTGAGTTGGAGGTGTTACAGATGAGTTATGATGATCTGAACAACTTCCTTAGGTGATATGGAGTGTGTCTGAATGCTTGGAGTGGATTGAATTGAGCTAGAACTTGATTTGGCACCTGAACTGCAAATCTGTCAAAGGCTTGTGCAGATGGCTGGTGATTTTGAGAAATTGGTGTTCCAGATGTTTTGTAAGAGTTTGGATCACTTCTATATGTTATATGTGAGGTGTGTGTGTGATTGGTTTGGTTGGAATTGCTCTCAAACTCAAAACCCGATATTGACTTGAGTTAGAAGGCAAAATTGGAGTGAAAGTGGTGATTTTGAGGAAAGCATCAGTTTTGGTGCTTTGGTGTACTCAAACTGAGCACAAATGAGCTCTATTTATAGTAGAGCAAGTTTGTTTTGCAAGCAATAGGGAATGGTAACTACAGCAGGCCTTTGGCCAATGTGGATAAAATGGAATCTCAAGTCTCCTCTAGCCATTGGTTTGAGATTAGAGCACAGGCCTATGGTTCTCTGTTGTATGAGCTTATTTTGACTCAATTGTTTGATCATGGAATGATACATGCCAGCTCTATGCATCCATTGAATGCCTCAAAACAAAATTGGAGTCTTGAGGCATCT
Organism: Lathyrus tuberosus; assembly: GCA_022829125.1. Taxonomy (NCBI): domain Eukaryota; kingdom Viridiplantae; phylum Streptophyta; class Magnoliopsida; order Fabales; family Fabaceae; genus Lathyrus; species Lathyrus tuberosus. The sequence continues at coordinate 4,603,480 of JALAZF010000063.1, forward strand.
TTAGCTTTTAGGGATGCCAACCCTATATGTAGTTCCAAAGACTTGGGAGGCTCATGGATCAGTGCTTGTCCCTTGGTTGTTCCCCCTTGAGGTGTGCAGATGAATAACCATGCTTGAAGTTGCACAATTTGATCAAATCGAGCCCTAATGCACAAATCTGCCTTGTAAAACAGTTTGCAGCAAGGCATGTTGCAGTTGTCATAACCTCTAGCTCAGGTGGAGTTTCATGGAGTTCTTGGACATTTTGGAAAGCTGATATATCCTATTTCAACATAATGTCCAACTTTGGTTTTGAATCAACTTGAATTACAATGAAAAATGCCTCTACATTTGGGAAAAAATAAGGCAGATTCTAACTTAGTGAAAATTTCACTGTGTTGGAAAAATGTCATTTTCATGTTTTCAGCCATTTTGATCACTCCATAACTTAAAATCTATGAAGAATTGGAATGAGATGTAGTTGAAACTTTTAAAGTATGCCATGAGAGCTAGAAATCCATCTTTGGACCATCCAAAATGGTTGCTTGAATCTCAAGCTATGGTCCTAGTCACTTTCTTTGATTTTTCTTGATGAATGATGATTCAAATCACATATTAACATTGTTTTAGGGTTAAGGAACCTTGGTTGACCAAAAATCCAAAAAGTCAAACTTTGGATTTTTGTACAATTGACTTTTTATCGGATGAAATCCAAACTTTGCGATCCTTTGTGAAATCAAGCCCTTGACCTAAATCAAACCTAATGGATGGATTCCATAGGTATTATAGGGTATATTGAATCATGTCCCAAGGTTTGGGAGCATGTCCTGGTCAAAAGTCAAAGGTACAGTTGACTTTTTCCTCGAAACCCTAATTGTGGTCCTGATGAAATTGAAGCTCGTGGATCAAGCTTCTTGGACCAATCCATTGTTGCAAATGGATCAATGTAGTGTATTAGAGACCCTCAAATCATGTCTTGAGGTCTTGGCTCATGTTTTGTCCCAAAAGTCAACTTAGGGGTGAATTAGGTCAAGAAACCCTAATTCCTGATTTTTGGGTAGATGCATCCCCTGAGGTTAAATTGACTTGATGATTGGGTCCATGAGGTCCCTTAGAGTATCTTGGGTTGTTGTTTGAAGTATTGGCTCATGCCCAGAGGAAAATTTCCATCTGGAGGCCTTGGTCGACCAAAACCATAATTTGGTGACACTGACGATCTTGAGGTTTGATCCACTTGGAATGTTGCAACCTTGTGCTTGATTCTTGATGTGGGAGTCCTCTTGATCCTTTGTGGATGTTTAAGATGTTAGACAAGTTGAAGATCATGTCATTCCTTGATTGATTCTTTGTCTAAGTGCTCTGAGAGGGCCTGAAACCCTAATTTCTGATTATGGTGAATGCTCCACCATCTTTGAGGAGATTTGTGAGGCATGTAAATACATCCATATTGTGATGATGATTTGCAAAACGATGGGAAATCTTAGTGGTCAAAATTTGGGGTATGATAGATGCCCCTATTTAATCTTCTTGGACTCGAAGGTGTGAATGGCGAAGGTATTCGGGCATTCGGGGTGCAAGAGGATTAAATATCGGAATACCCGAAATTTTGGTAGTGTTTATGAATGACATTTTGCTCATCCATCTTCTTTTGCTAAGCAATGATACCTAGAAAAGGTAAAAATTTCCCCTCGATCCTGGTCTTCAGCCATGTAACTGGTCTTAGTTTCTTTTGTCAATAAACTTCCCCTCGATCCTGGTTTCCTACCAAGGAATTGGCCTCAGTTTCTGAAATAAACTTCCCCTCGATCCTGGTTTCCTACCAAGGAACTGGTCTCAGTTTCTGAAATAAACTTCCCCTCGGTCCTGGTTTCCTACCAAGGAACTGGTCTCAGTTTCTGAAATAAACTTCCCCTCGATCCTGGTCTTCAGACACAGAACTGGTCTCACTTTCTTTTGTCAATAAACTTGCTTGACAAGGGACGCTATTTGTTAGTGGTTTTCCTCAAACTTCTCGCCGAATTTTCCTGGGGAGATTCCTTTTGATGGGAAAAAGTTTCGGCGTCAGACTTGCTGGGGAAACCCATTGGTCTGAGCTTTAGAGGTGCGCAAACTTCTCTGTTGGAGACGCCATTTGTTGACTCTACTGGGGTAAACGAGTCTCTTGAGATACTATTTCCCGCTTGGGGATATTACATCATACTTTTCCTCGAGATTTTTTCGAAGAAATGCCATGTGATGCAATCCAATTTTGAGGTGCTGATGACTTCATTAACATGTACTCTCTGAAGATAAAAACCAATGTGTTACTGAGAGCCTTTGGTTGTGAGGCTTTCTCTGGGGATTTTCCTTAATCCGGGAAAATGAAGATATCATCTTCAATGGAGAAAAGTGACGTTTATCGAAGGTCTTCTTGTCTTTCAGAGGTTCAAGTTATCAAAGTGGTCGAAGACCGTCTCCATCCCAGAAATAAACTGGGGAAAAAGGTGGTTCGGACCAAACATTTCCTGACGAGGAAAGAACTGACAACTCGATTGAGAGGACCTTTATCACTTGGGGATAAGAGTGACCAGAGTGATAGTGATGCAGTATGAATGTGAATGTGAATCAATTATGCATGATGTATGTATGTTTATGCTGACAAAAATGACGCGACATACAGACGAATAGATGAACACGACTGGATACTCGGCCACAGCAGGGGACGAAGAAATACCATTTGTTCCAGATAGTTATTCTGCCTTGCTTAGGAGAAATAGTTCCGGTGGGGAACAACGTTGGTCGGGCTTAGGAGATAAGAACTCGACTGGGGGTGTCGGACGGAATATTCGCATCTGACATAGCTGATCCTTCATTCAGGCGTACTGGCTTAGAAGGAGTACTTTGATTCTGCACTTTGAAGCTTAATCGCCTTTGGGAGAGGCAATCGATGTTCTTTCGATGTTCAACAGTCAAAAGGAATTGCAATCTTTATTTTAAAGCAGAACAATTTTGACAAGTAAATTCATTTTTGTTTTATTTCAAGAATCGTTAATCATGTTAAAATGTCGTTTAAAAAAGCTAAAACAAATAAGAATTGCAAACAAAAGCACTAGGGCTCAAATTTTATTGATAGGATGGAAATCAGCCAAACGCGTGATTCCATGGAGCATTTACAAAGTTAGAAAATGGTAATTTTAAGGGAAAATGGGCTACATTGAAACATAGCGACTGCTATCCTTCTACCAACTTTGAATTCTGGACATCCTGAGCTTCTGTCGAAGATGACCTTGACTGGAGTTTTCCTGACGGATGGCATTACTGCTGCTAGGGGATTTGCCCCTTTGTTGGACGTAGTTACTTGCCATTAATCCCTAATTTTTTCCTGGATTGTACTTTGAGATTTCCAACCCATCGGGATGATTTTTTTTTTGCTTATGTCTCTAATTTTTTCCTGGACCGCCCTTTCGGGTTTTCAATCCACCGAGACTTTTTTATTTTATTTTTATATTTAGGCAAAGTATTTCTTGACTACATCAACATTTGTGGGGTAGGAAAATTTCTCTCCATTCATGGTTACGAGTCTCAAGGCGCCGCCTGAGAAGGCTTTCTTGACCACGTATGGGCCGTCATAATTCGGAGTCCACTTGCCCCGGGAATCAGTGAGAAAGGATTGTATCTTCTTGAGCACAAGGTCTCCTTTTCTGAAGACACGGGGTCGAACCTTTTTGTCAAACCTTTCTTCATTCTCTGCTGATACAACTGACTATGGCATAGAGCCGTTATTCACTTTTCTTCGATCAAATTCAGTTCATCGTGCCGACTTTGGCACCATTCAGCCTCTGTTAGCTTAGCTTCCATCAATACCGGATTGATGGGATCTCTACTTCTATGGGGAGCACTGCCTCCATGCCATATACTAGAGAGAAAGGGGTTGCCCCTATGGAAGTGCGGACATATGTGTGATAACCGTGAAGAGCAAAAGGTAGCATCTCGTGCCAGTCTTTGTAGGTTACAACCATCTTTTGAACGATCTTTTTGATGTTCTTGTTAGCCGCTTCTACCGCTCTGTTCATCTTAGGTCGGTAGGGAGATGAGTTATGGTGTTCGATCTTGAACTCAGTGCACAAATCTTTCATCATCTTGTTGTTCAAGTTAGATCCATTATCAGTAATGATCCGGCTTGGAACACCATAACGACAGATGATATTGTTTTTGATAAATCGGACCACCACTTGTCGGGTTACATTTGCGTATGATGCTGCTTCGACCTACTTGGTGAAATAGTCAATGGCCACCAGGATGAACCGATGTCCGTTCGAAACTTTGAGTTCAATCATGCCGATCATGTCGATTCCCCATATAGAAAAAGGCCATGGGGAAGAAAGAACTTTAAGATGTGTTGGCGGTACATGGATTTTGTTTGAGTATATCTGACACTTGTGACACTTCCTCATGTACTTGTAGCAGTCAGATTCCATTGTCAATCAATAGTACCCTGCTCTTAGAATATTTCTCGCCATTGTGTGTCCATTGGCATGAGTGCCAAAGGACCCTTCATGAATTTCCTTCATCATCCTGTTTGCTCCTGGTCTATCTACGCATCGGAGCAAGACCATGTCAAAGTTTCTCTTATAGAGTGTATCACCGCTCTGGAAGAAACTACCAGCCAACCTTCTGAGGGTCTTTCTGTCTTTTCTAGATGCCCCAGGTGGGTATTCTTGTTCCTGAAGGAAGCATTTGATATTGTGATGTAGCGCGATTTTTGTGGTTTCGAATCACTATCGCTCTGGTACTATAGTTCGATTCATTTTTTATCCTGTGAAGCTGATTAAGGAAGGGAAATAGATGTCTCCAATTAACCCTGCTTGCATAGTGAGGTTAAACAGTCAAAACTGTTGGTTTACAGATGCTATCAAAAAGGGGGGTCTGTCTTAGGTTATTTCGTTTAAGAACACAGTGTCTGGACTATTTGCGAGGCTTCTGGTAAGGTGTTAGGTCTGATGTTTTTGACGGATGTATGAAGGTACTGGACTTTGAGTTTTTGATTAGTATGCTCGCTAAGATTTCACAATCTTATGCCTATGTATTCCCGTTTAACGAAACAGGGAAATCAGAGTGATCGTAGTTCCTCCTATTCTATGGGAGGAAAAGAGGTATTTTGGTGTCTTGTTCAAAGCCCAAGATTGAAGCTAAAGGTGATTTGTATCTTGTTCAAAGCCCAAGATATGAAGCTAAATGGGTATTTGTGTCTTGTTCAAATCCCAAGATTGAAGCTAAAAGGTTTGACTGAGAGAGAACTTGTCATCTCTAAAGAGGGATTGGACTTCCTCTGAGGGAATTGTTGATTTTTGTGTGCCCTGATCAAAGCACAAGTTTGATACTAAGAGGTTGATTGACTCAACCGGGGGTTTCTTTATACAAAGCCTAAGAGGAGGCGGGAAGTTTGACTTTTCCGGGGAAAATGTTCCTTCTGTCTTGTACAAAGCCCAAGATTGAGGCTAAAATGGATTTTGACTCCGTTGGGGAGAATGTATCTTTTATAAAGCCTAAGATGGAGGCTGAGAGGGTTTGACTCAACAATTTTTCTCAAGCATAGTGTATCGAGTCTCACAGTCGGTGAATTTCTTGCTCAAATAGTAAATGGCATACTCTTTCCTTTTGGTTTCGTCTTGTTGGCCAAGTACATAACCCATGGAGTCTTCCAAGACTGTTAGGTATATGATCAACGGTCTCCCCTCTACAGGAGGTGACATGATAGGTGGGTTCAACAGGTATTCCTTGATACTGTCGAAGGCGGTTTAGCAGTCTTTTGTCCAAACCCAGTCCTGATTCTTTTTGAGTAATTTGAAGATCGGCGCGCATATCGCGGTCATGAGGAATATGAATCTGGAGATGTAGTTCAAATGTCCCAGGAATCCCCTGACTTGTTTTTCAGTCTTTGGAGAAGGCATTTCTAGAATGGCCTTGACCTTGTCAGGATCAACCTCAATTCCCTTTTAGCTGACAATGAACCCTAAAAGTTTCCCTGAACGGACACCGAAGGTGCACTTGTTGGGATTCAAGCGGAGTTTATACTTCCTCAACCGCTCAAATAGTTTTAACAGGTGGGTCACATGCTCCTCTTCTGTTTTAGATTTGGCAATCTTGTCATCGACATATACTTCGATTTCTTTGTGTATCATGTCATGAAACAGAGTAGTCATGGCCCTTTGATAGGTTGCCCCGACGTTCTTCAAGCCGAACGACATTACCTTGTAACAAAAGGTGCCCCATGGGGTGATAAAGGAAGTTTTCTCCATGTCATTCGACGCCATTTTTATCTGATTATAGCCCGAGAATCCATCCATGAAGGAGACGACTTTGAACTTTGTTGTACTGTCTACCAGCATGTCAATGTGTGTGTCATACCCCAAATTTTAACCACTAATATTTCCCATCATTGTGCAAATCATCATCACAATATGGATGAACCATCATGCCTCATCAAATGCCTCAAGGGTTGTTGAGCATTCACTACTATCAAAATTAGGGTTTTAAGCCCTCTCAGAGCCTTAGACAAAGGATCAATCAAGGAATGACATGATCTTCAACTTGTCTAACCTCTCAAACATTCACAATGGATCAAAAGGACTCCCACTTCAAGGATCAAGCACAGGGCTGCTCCCTTCTAGGTGGATCAAGTCTCAAGATCGACAGTGTCACCAAATTAGGGTTTTGGTCGACCAGGGCCTCCAAATGGAAATTTTTCATCTGGGCATAAGCCAATGATCCAAAACATAACCTAATATACTCCATGGAACCTCATGGACCCAATCATCAAGTCAATTTTGCCTCAGGGGGTGCATACAGCAAAAATCAGGAATTAGGGTTTCTTGACCTAATTCACCCCTAAGTTGACTTTTAGGGAAAATCATGAGCCAAGACCTCAAGAGAGGGTTTGAGGATCTCTAATGAACTATATTGATCCATTTGGAGCCATGGATTAATCCAAGAAGCTTGAGCAACAAGTCTTAATTTCATCTGCACCACAATTAGGGTTTCGCGAGGAAAGTCAACTGTAACTTTGACTTTTGACCTGGACATGCTCCCAAGCCCTAGGACATGAATCAATATACCCTATGACACCCATGGAACATGTCCATCAAGTTTGATTTAGGTCAAGGACATGATTTCCTGAAGAATTGCACAGTTTGGAATTCATCTGCTAAAAAGTCAACTGTGCACAAAAGTCAACTTTGACTTTTTGAGATTTTTCACCAAAATGGATTTTTAACCCTAAAATGATGTTAATGTATGATTTGAATCATCATTCATCAAGAAAAATCAAGAAAAGTGGGATAACTTGTATAAGGGGTAACCATAAAACTTAGAAATTTTTCTAAGTCATGAAAAAGTGCCACTAATGCACCAACTTTGGAGGACCATAACTCCTAAACCACAAGGCCATTGTGCCCCATTCAAAGCTTGATTTGTAGATCTCATTTCCCTCTACAAAAGCTTCATACTGACCTATGTCCAAATTCCTCATGGATTTTGAGTTATGGAGTGATCAAAATCAAGAGAAAACACTTTGTTCAAACACTTAGTGAAAATTTCACTAAGTCAGATTTTGCCTTACTTTTTGCCAAATATAGGGGGATTTTTCACTTGGACTCAAAAGAGATCAAAACCAAACATGTTCAAACAGTTGTTGTATCATGTAAGGGCTTTCCAAAATGGCCAAGAACATTACCAAATTCAACTTACACCATGAGATATGACATTGGCAAGTTGCCTTGCTGAAATCTGTCAAAGGCAAGGCAGAATTTGCAATTTTGCTCGATTTGCCAAAATCAGCCAAATTCAAATGCTCCTATCCACTTGGACACATTTGAGGATTGAATCTAAAGGGGACAATCACTGAGCCAAGCCTCCAAAGTCCATGGAACAAGAAATAGCATGTTGAACCTAGAATGGCCAAAATAGGGACAAGACTCCAATTTTGGATTGGAGCATTCAATGGAAGCATCAAGGTGGCATGGACTGAGCCATTCTCATCTGAAATCAGTCAATACTTATCCAAGACCAAGGGAACCAAAGCTCTGTGCCCTAACCTCTAGTCAATGGCTAGAGGAGACTTGGATTTTCATTTGCCAACATTGGTCAAACGTACTTAGCAGTTGTCATTCACTATTTCTTACAAAACAAACTTGCTCTACTATAAATAGTACTCAATTGTGTTCAGTTTAAGTACACCAAAGGCCTACAACACTTGCCTTTCTCAAAATCTCTTTCTCTTGGCAAAAATGCCTTTCTTAGCAAGGTAACTATCGGGTTTTGAGATAGAGAGCAATTCCACTCAAACCAATCACTCACACACCTCATATACATCACATATGAGCTGATCAAACACTTAAACAACAACTGGAACATTGATTTCTCAGAATCACCAGTCAATTGCTCAATGTTTTAACCAAAGTGCAGTTGAGATGCCATGAAGTGATCCAGCCAATTTCCATCAAGTCCAAGCATTCAAACACACTCCATAGCACCTAGGGAAGCTGTTCAGATCATCACAACACAACTGTAACACCTCCTACACAAATCACGATCACCAGCTGCAAGTGGTCAATACTTAATTTTTGAAGCATTAATCCAAGATCACAATTTGTTTTTCATATGTTAAACAATTTTGATCATTTTTAATTGAATTTTTATTCAATTAAATACATTTTTGGAAACAAATTAGGGTTTTGGATTAATTCAACCCTCATAAATCATTTTCAAAACTCATTTGGGCCTCTTGAGAGAGTGTAAGACCCATCCTTTTGTACAGAAAACCATTTGGGCCTCATTCGTTGTATAAGTTCCTCTGTACATTTTCAAAATAAACGACGCGATCGTCGCCTTTTCGAAATAACCCTGGGCCTACCCTCGAGTAGTAAGACCCATTTCTTTTCTTTAAACTTTTTGGGCCTCTAATAGAGTGTAAGACCCAATCCTTTTTTGACCAAATCATTTTTGGGCCTCAGTGTATTGTGTAAGTCCCGATACCGTCAAAAACAAACGGCGCGATCGTCGCCTTTTGAAAAATAACCTTTTGGGCCTCTCCTCGAGCTATAAGACCCATTTAAAACTTTTTGGGCCTCTAATAGAGTGTAAGACCCAATCCCCTTTTAACCAAAACATTTTGGGCCTCACTTATTGTATAAGTCCCTCCGCGTTAAAAGAAAACATCGGCGCGATCGCCATTCAAACGGAAAAATCACCTGGGCCTACCCTCGTGTTATAAGCCCCACTCTTTTTCTTTAAACCTTTTTGGGCCTCTTGAGAGAGTGTAAGACCCATCCCTTTGTACAGAAAACAATTTTTGGTCCACAGTCACTTATATAAGTCCCTCTGTACAAATTCAAACAGTGCGCTCACTGATAAAACCTTGGGCCTCTCCTTGAGCTGTAAGCCCCAAATATTTCTGTTTCAAAGCACTTTCTCCTTTGATTTTAAATATACTGTTGTTTTCAATCTTTCTTTGTTGAACAACTAACCAAATAGCATGGAAGCTCTACAACCGAGTAAGTGTTTACCCGCTTTCATTTACCGCTTTCATATGTATATAACTGTATTGTGGGGCTGTTTCACTGTAAGTCTCCTTTCATAAACTCATATATATATAACTGTATTGTGGGGCTGTTTCGCTGTAAGTCTTCTTTCATAAATTCATATCAATTGTGTAATAATAGTATAGATATTTAGAGTTTCCTCGGCAACTACGTCTAGTATTAAAGCCCGTTGATCACTCTTAGAAATAGTCTAAACTAGATCCCCATAGGATTACCAGACACAGTCTTCCCTCCTCTTGGGGTTAAACAATATGGAGATATGAAAGACAACATTCTCTGTGAACCCTTTCATAGACTGTCACTCATAGAAGTTGTCAAGAAACTCTATTCCCCAGAGATGATCTCTTCTCCGTGAATTGCATCTCTTGAGTTTCTTCCAAATTCTCGAACTTTCCTGACTTTGATCTATTCTCGGTGAATAGCATTGCCTTGAATTTCTCGGGGTTTGGGGACCCACGGGCTTCTTAAAAGCACTTGTCAAGAGACTCTACTCCCCAGAGATGATCTTTTCTCCGTGAATGGCATCTCTTGAGTTTCTTACAATTTCTCGAACTTTCCTGACTTGATCTATTCCTTGTGAATAGCTTGCCTTAAATTTCTCGGGGTTTGGGGACCCACGGGCTTCTTAAAAGCATTGTCCTCCTCTTGGGCATCGTACAAGGACCCACGGGCTTCCTAAAAGCAACCCCGCCTCCTCTTGGGCTTAGTACAAGGACCCTACGGTTTCTTAGAAGTTTTCACAGCCTCCTCTTAGGCTTCGTATAATGATCTCTTCCTCCGGGAATGATAGCCTCCTCTTGGGCTTCGTACAAGGACCCGTCGGCTTCTTAAAAGTTTCCAGCCTCTTCTTGGGCTTCGTACAAATTGTCTCGACGACCTCCTAAAGGTATAGGAACAGAACTTAGTCATCTTCATAGAACATTCCTTTCATAGAGTCTACTACTGTTTCTCAAAGCATAGTACAAAAGATGAAACTCTAGACTAGGACAGTCTAATCTCCTTGAGTCTCAAAGACATTCTCAAGAGACCCCTTCGTCAAATAGGAAGGAAACCCGTAGACTCGGACAGTCTCAACACCCTTCGGATTTCCCACTTCCTTAAAGAACAGGAATAACCCGGATCCTTGAATCTAATCCTTGAGTATAGTGTTGCTCATATAAGAACTGATTTTCTCTGTAAAGATCAGCATACTGGACCTGTCACTCAACTGAAACAGTTACCATAGCCTCCTCTTAGGCTTTGTATAATGATCCTTCTCCATTGAAGTTAGCCTCTCTCTCGGGCTTTGTACGAGACACATAAGAGACTCCCTCGTTGAGTCAATCACCTCTTTCGCCTCCATCTCGGGCTTTATACGAGATACAAAAAGGTTCATATTGAGCCAAACAAATGTTAGCCCCCACCTCGGGCTTCGTACGAGATACAAAAACTCCCTCTTTGAGTCAATAACCCCTTTAGCCCCCATCTCAGGCTTTATACGAGATACCTAAAGATTCCCTCGTTGAGTCAAAACCTTTTAGCCTCTCTCTCGGGCTTTGTACGAGACACATAATAGCCTCCTCTTAGGCTTTATATAAGAAAACCACTGGTTAATCCAATTAACCTTTTAGCATCAAAGCTGTGCCTCGTTCACAGTACACAAACATCAACAACTCCTTCCATCTAATCGCTGTAAGCGGCATGCCTCTGGATCATCTATATCCATGCCACTGTCCCTCTTTTAGCATGAGAAATTCCTAAGGAAAGATGGCATTGCTCTACACTGAGTTAAAGTCTTCTCCTTCAGGTTAAAATCCCCTCTAAAGGAAATTATGGCATTGCCGGATTCACATATCCCGGTTAAAGTAATTCTCCTTTATAAACAGTTGTGACATACAACCCCCTCTTTAGAGATGACAAATTCTCTCTAAAGTCAACACCCTTTTAGCTTCACATCTTGGGCTTCGAACAAGATACAAATAGAACTTTCAGCTTCACATCTTGGGCTTTGAACAAGATACAGATCACCTTTTTCGCTTCACGTCTTGGGCTTTGAACAAGACACCAAAACACCCATTTCCTCCCATAGAATAGGAGGAACTACGAACGCTCTGATTTCCCTGTTTCGGTAAACGGGAATACGTAGACATAAGATTGAAAGAAAAATCTTACCGAGCACACTAATCCAAAACCCAAAATCCCATACTCTCATGTATCTATCAAAAGCATCAGTCCTAACATCCTAATCCTTGTTCCCCACTAGAAAGTCCAAGAAAGAGAGAAAACCGTATTGGCGAAAATACAAATAACCAGTACAAAGGCCCCCCACATTGATAGCATTCGTAACCAAACAGACCGCTGTTTAAACTCAGTATGCAAGCAGGGTTAATTGGAGACATCTATTTCCCTTCCTTAATCAGCTCACAATAGGATAAAAAATGAATCGACCTGTAGTAAACTCAACCGCAGAGAGCGGCCAGCGCTTAAGAACCGCGTCCAAAATCGCTCGCTACAGAAAAATGGCGCCCACCGTGGGTCCTTTCAAAGTTAGATCTAGGCACGGTTTCCTTTTTCTCCTCTTGTGTGATTACCACAGATTGGGGCTTCCGCCGGGGAACCCATTTTCTGTCAGGAACTTAGGATTCATAGTTTTAAAGGTCTAGGATAATTAGGACAAATATATATACTGCTTTTCCTAATTGCTATACATGTTTATTTTTCTGCTAATGGGAATGCGTGTGATGCCGCATGTGGAAAGATTGAGTATACACTTAAGATAAGTGATGGCGACGAGGTCGACCATCAACCTCAGTGGAGGCTGACTAATGTAACCATTCTCTCACCTAGACAATGGGTCGGTTGTGATGCCTGAGAAGCTGGGGAGCCAAACCCTTTCGTAGTGCGGAAACTATCGGGAATAGTTGTTACGCGATACTACCCTCATTTGAGGCTGGTGATCTATTCTCGGTGAATGGCACTTACTCTAAGATTGCACTACAACTCGCTGGCGATCCGCTTGTTGTTTTGCTTTCCTGGGAGGAGCTGATGATAATGAGTACAGGTACAAAAATCACCTTAGTATAAACCTTTGGGGATGGGTAAAGCCTTGACTTCATGACAACGACCCTTTGACCCCGTGTTTTTTCTATGTTTTTGTGTGCTGCATTTATACATTCATTTAATAAAACATTAAAACATTAAAAAAACTTCTCTTCTAGTCTCTCTGTTTTTCAAATTAAACTAAGACTGTGATTGCAAATATCAGAGAAAAGGATTGCACTAATGGATTTCGGTAGAAGGAGAACTCATACGTACACCTTCAAGGTTCCAAAACTAGGGGATTTGAGAAGGTTAGCAAGGATGATCACTAGCCCTGAGGCTTTCAGAGGCAAGTACGGAGGTTTGCTACCACTGTTAAGAGTTCATGTGATTGAGGGAATCATGGATACGCTCATTCAATTCTACGATCCGGTTTATCACTGTTTCACATTCCCGGATTACCAGCTATCACCAACGCTGGAGGAGTATTCTCATCTGATTGATCTACATATCACCGATCGAGCTCCATTTTCTGGACTGGAAGAAATTCCAAAGAATCAGACCATTGCAAGAGCAATTCATTTGGACGAGTCTGAGGTCAGGACTCACATGACCGCTAAGGGTGGCATCCAAGGTTTGCCAGCCCAGTTCTTGACAAAGAAAGCCCTGTACTTCGCTAGTATCGGGAACATGACTGCTTTTGAAAGCATCTTTGTCTTGCTTACCTACGGGTTATTTTTGTTTCCCAACATCAATAACTTCGTCGATATTAACTCCATTAAGGTTTTTCTCATTGGAAACCCTGTGCTGACTTTGCTCGCAGATGCGTATCATTCTGTACACTTGGGGAATTTGTACAGCGGAGGGGAGATCACATGTTGTGTACCTCTGCTTTATAAATGGTTTATTTCCTTTCCCAAGTCTGCTGCTTTTTGGGATTGCAAGAGTGTCTTACGTTGGTCGCAGAAGATCATGTCTCTTACCAACTCTGATATAGATTGGTGTAATAGGATTTATGAGGGAATTAGGATCATTGAACATTGTGGAAACTTCCCCAACGTACCCCTTATAGGAACTAAGGGAGGAATCAACTATCATCCAGTTCTCGTTCATCGTCAATTTGGATACCCGATGAGACACATCCCACTGGGTGTTCATCTGGAAGGTCTTTTCTTCAAGGAAGGAGAAATTGACAGAGCACTAAAGATGGAAATAGTGCATGCTTGGAAACAGGTTCATAAGAAAGGACGAGAGTCTCTAGGAAAACTGGACTGTGTCTCGGTGGAGCCTTATCTCCGCTGGGTACAAACTAGAGCTCTCAAGCTAAAGATACCTTATCCTCGTTACGGAATTCTTCCACCGAGGGAGTCTGTCATGTACTTCATGACTGAGACTGAAATGCTTCAGGTTACTCTCATCAAAGTTCAAAAGGAGAGAAGGTCTTGGAAGAACAAGTACCGCACCCTCGATGTAGAGTGCATCAAAATACAGCAATTACTGAAAGAAAAGGATGCTCTGATTGAAATTTTGGAGCAACATGCTGTAGAGAGTCAAGATGACCAAAGGAATTTGCTCGCTCCTTTCACCTGGCAAAGGAATGACAACCCGACAACGGCCAAAGAGCCCCGGTCAAAGAAAAGGAAGATACTAGAATCAGCACCCGATTTCTCTTCAGAGAGGACTCGGGACCCATTAGCTTAGGTTTATGTTTCTGCACCTTGTAATCTACTGTATTTCCATTTCTGTAATCCTTTGAATTCAATAAAAAGGGGTTTCCCCACTGTTTGATATTTGCAATCTAATTGTCAAAGTTTATTTTGATTAAACCATAAACAATTAATATAATCATTGCATTCATCATTCTCACATCGCGTATTCTTCTTACCTACGAATCTCACGTTTGTGTCTCGGTTCTAGAGTCAAACTGTCTCATTCGTATAATACTCGGGCCAATCGTCAAAAAAAGATGGATGATCTTGAGGAAGAAAATAGAGAGTTGAAAGAAGAGATCGACGCTCTGAGAGAGGATATGAGAAAGCTTCGTAACGACATGCAAGCCATGGCAGAAGCTCAGCTACAAAGGACTGTGATCTCAGAGATCACCTCAACGCCCATAATGGAGAAGTATGATCCTAGGTATCAGATACCGAAAGATCCTCCTTGGGGCATGCCTGTTAACTATATCCCGGAAGGATATGTTCCGCCGATCACTGAAGATCAGGGAATCACAACAGAAGCCGCTGGGCCTGAAGGTTACAAACTTCGGGAAAGCGAAGATGCCAGGGGCATACTAAAGACTCCTGAAGGTTACAAACTTCGGGAAACACCAAGACTCACTACCGTAGTCACGGTACCACCCCCTGTGGTGCACACTGTCCCAGAAGGACAGATTCCACAGACACCTTCTGGTAAGAAGGAAACTATGTTTGACAGAATGGAGGAATTCTAGGAGCAGTTCTTGGAAATGCAGAAGGAACTGCGAGCCATTCGCGGTCAGGATCTATTTGGAAAGGACGCCACAGACCTTTGTCTGGTCCCTAATGTGAAAGTCCCGCACAAGTTCCAAGTGCCCGACTTTGAAAAATACAAGGGTAACTCTTGCCCTCAGAGCCATATGGTGATGTACGCTCGGCGGATGTCAGCTCAGACGGAGAATCAGGACCTACTGATTCACTACTTTCAGGATAGTTTAACTGGTGCCACATTAAAATGGTACATGGGTTTAAACCGTGCCACGATCAGTACATTCAGAGATCTTGGTACTGCCTTCGTCCAACAATACAAATATAATTTGGACATGGCACCCGACAGAGATCAACTCAGATCAATGTCACAAAAGGACAAGGAAACCTTTAAGGAGTATGCTCAAAGGTGGCGTGAAATTGCCGCTCAAATTTGTCCACCTCTTGAGGAAAAAGAGATGACAAAGATCTTCTTAAAGACCTTAAGCTCATTTTACTATGAACGAATGGTTGCCAGTGCACCCAGTGATTTCACCGAGATGGTGGGCATGGGCATACGCCTTGAGGAAGCTGTTCGAGAAGGACGTTTGGTAAAAGATGCTGGATCGACGAGCGGTACTAAAAAATACGGTAGTGCTCTCCCTAAGAAAAAAGAGCAGGATATTGGGAGTATCTCTCTCAGAAAGCAAAGGCTACGTTATCAACCGGTAGCAGCTGTGACTCCTGCTATCAACCTTGTGTCTATTCCTACGTATCAACCTCAGGTTGCGCAGAGCCAACCTAATCAGCAAAGAACACAACAGCCTCTTCAGCTGGCTCGTCCTCCATATAACAACAACCGCACAACACGGCCACCAGGATTTGATCCTATACCCGTAACATACGTAGAGTTGTTTCCGTTACTACTGGCTAAGGGGCACATTTAGACTAAATCTCCTCTTACGGTACCGGAAAATCCGCCTTTTTGGTTTAAGGTGGATCAAACTTGCCCTTATCATCAAGGAGGTTCAAGGCATAACATAGAGACTTGTCTCAATTTCAAGTCCGACGTGCAAAAACTTGTTAGGAGCGGGGTCTTATCCTTCAAGGATACGAATCCTAATGTTCTCACGAACCCGCTGCCTCAACACGAGAAGGCTGCAGTCAATTTGATAGAAGGAGAGACTAACGATGTCTATCAAATTCACGATGTACTCTTGTTGAAAACTAATTTGGTCAAGATACATTATAGACAGAGTGGATATGGCCATGTGCCACCTCATAATTATCACCAGTGTGATATCTGCACTAAAGACAACCAAGGATGTTCTGTAGTGCAAGCAGCTCTACAGGAACAGATGGATCTCGGATAGATCCAAGAGCACCGAGTTCGTGGAGTTAACATGGTTTACATGAATTCCAACGTCATTCAGAACCACGATATCTGTGCAATGAATGTCAACTTGGTGACGATGCACTCAAGGCAAAGCCAGTATCATAATCTGCCGCGGCACGATTACAGTTCTTGTCTGACTTGCTCGGTAAACAAACAGGGATGCTCTTTCATACAAGAAGCCCTCCAGCGTCAGATGGATCTTGGATGGATCCAAGACTACCATGATAGGAACTCCTATCAAATCAACATGGTTCAGATCTTCGATATTCGCGTGATGAATACCAACCTGGTAGAGTTACATGCTGAGCAGGTCCAACTCGGATTCTTAATATCACATGACTATCAAAGCTGTAAAGCGGGTTGCGAAAACGATCGAGGTTGTACCTTTGTCCAGGAGGCACTTCAGCACTTGTTAAATCATTGGTGGATGCCAATCTATATGGATGAAGATACTCAGCAGATTAGTATCAGTAACAGGAATCCTACTCGGCGTCAGAGTCAGGATGTCCGATCAGTGGAAGCTAACCTAGTGAGGTTACATTGTATTCAAAGTGGGCGTGGCCAGGTGCCACCACACAATTATGAACGTTGCGGCATCTGTTCGAAAAGTAACCAAGGGTGTTACCTCGTGAGAGCAGCTGTTCAGGGTCAGGTGGATCGTGGAGAGATTCGTCCATATCCGGGTTCCGGACCCATCAACTGGACGCCGAACTACCTTGCCAATCAAGTCGAGGATGTTGTCACAATCTCTGGTCGTCACCAGACCATGGATGTTTTTGCCATCATCCCTCTACTTGACGAATCTAAAGTTCCCAACCGGGAATGGATCGAGATTAATTATGAAGGTCAGAAAAATCAGAAGGCTCCTGTAGTTATCTATCTACCGGGACCACTACCGTATGAATCAGCTAAGGCTATCCCTTACAAATACGGTGCAATGATAATTGAGAATGGAAAGGAAATTCCATTACCCTCCGTCGTGAATATTGCAGACATCAGTCGTGTAACACGGAGCGGTAGAATCTTCAACCGAGGAGTTGGGGAACTTAACAAGGAAAAGGAACTTCAGACAGAAACTCCTGATCCACCAGTCGGTCAATCCAGTAATCCCGACCTTTCGAAAAACGATGATGAGATGCTGAATCTCATCCAAAGGAGTGAATACAACATTGTCGATCAACTGTTACAAACTCCTTCAAAGATCTCGGTATTATCATTGTTACTTAGTTCAGAAGCGCATAGGGAGGCTCTACAGAAAGTCTTGGAGCAAGCCTTTGTGGAACAGGATGTAACAATTAGACAGTTTGATAGTATTGTCTCTAACATCACTTCCTGCAACAATTTGGGATTTAGTGATGAGGAATTACCTGAAGAGGGTCGCCGTCATAACATGGTGCTCAACATTACAGTTAACTGCCAGGACGATGCTTTAGCCAGCATACTGGTAGACACAGGGTTAGCCCTGAATGTTATGCCGAAGTCCACTTTGATGCAATTATCATTCAAAGGCCCTCCGATGAGAATCAGCGAGGTCGTCGTCAAAGCGTTCGACGGATCCAGAAAAACAGTTATCGGCGAAGTTGATCTTTCCATAACTATTGGTCCTCACACTTTCCAAGTCACTTTCCAGGTCATGGATATCTGGGCAACGTACAGTTGTTTATTAGGAAAATCTTGGATACATCAGGCTGGAGAGGTTACTTCAACCCTCTACCAAAAGCTAAAGTTCGTCAAGAACGATCAACTTGTCACAGTTTGTGGGGAACAAGCCTTGCTTATAAGTAACTTGTCATCATCTGCTGGTATAGA
The DNA here is from genome assembly GCA_022829125.1 of Lathyrus tuberosus. Taxonomy (NCBI): domain Eukaryota; kingdom Viridiplantae; phylum Streptophyta; class Magnoliopsida; order Fabales; family Fabaceae; genus Lathyrus; species Lathyrus tuberosus. The sequence continues at coordinate 4,621,701 of JALAZF010000063.1, forward strand.
ACCCAAGGAGGTTATTGGAACTCAGTTCCAAGCACTGTCGGTGAGCAAGAATAATCAGTTCAGAGGAGGAACCTCAATTTCCTCATACAAAGATGCTATCAAAGCGGTCGAGAGTACCGATATAACCGGATAGGGACAGCTTGTCATTCCCACTGACAATACAACAAAGAAGGGTCTTGGTTTTTCTGCAACCTGTACCCAGACAGCTGCCAACGATGAAAGTCTTCATCCTCTTCAAAACTTCTTCCACAGTGGAGGTTTTCTTCACCCAGTGTCTCAGGCAGTTCATGCTATCAATGAGGAAGATCCCTCTGACACAGATGAAGAATGGAAGTCCTACCTTAACAAGGACGGTTATATGTCTCAGGAAGATGTGCCTACGCCTTTTTGCTTTCCTACAGAAAGTCCGAGATTTATACCAAGATCAGACGTCGAAATGATATACGGGGATTGTGATCCGGAAGGATGCCGTGCTCCGCCAAATTCATTAGAGGAGGACACTCCGATGAAAGACAATTTTGACTACACCTACTATGGCCCAATGGATGGCCTGCCAATGTGGCAGCCTTACCCAGGAAACTTGTGGCAAGAAAGTCAGCCGAGTAATGAAACTCAGCTGACCATCATCAAACAGAATACCTGTGTCCCCACCATGTCATGGGATCAACACTCAGGTCATTCGAAAACTACTCAACATGAAGATGAATTCGCAACGTTTGCAGGACTTGAATTCATCAACTATGCTTTTCCCGAGGTCAACGTCATCGAGAGAGATGACTCCTCCAGTTCCAAAGAAGTTTGGGACACTCTGGGAGAACCGAGTGGAAAATACGACTATATGGTCAAGTACGCTGCGCCCGAAAGCTCTCGTATCAGGCTTGAAGACATCCAGCCTACTGGATGGGGAGATACAGCTGAGAGCACAACTACTCTGCATAATGCAACTGAGGAATTCTCCTACGACAACTCTGCCTGGGAGACAGATTCCAATGATCCTGCTCCACCAGAAATCAGCGTTATTTCTGAAGACAAATCAAGGAAGGTACCAAACTTTGTGATTCACCGAGGAGTTCGCCGCCAATGGGTTGCCGTCGAGGTTCCGAAGGTCGTTCATCAGTCAAAGTAATTGCCATCTTTTAACCTTTCACCCTGCCCAGGTGAAACGGATGTTTTGATAGGGCTCGCTTTCTGTAAATTTTCCCTCTTCGCTTCGCCCAAAGCGACAGAGTTTTGTTTTATAGGGTTGTAGTTTCAAGAATCGACTTGTTCATTAATAAAATAACGTCGTTCTGTAATTTCCGCATTAATTGCTGTTTTCTCTTTTCGTTTTTCAGAAAATGGTAATCCTAAAAAACAATTCAATAATAAAAACGAGCAGTAAAATAAAACACTGCACACACTTGCATTTTCTCTATCTCTTCTAAACACGAATCATCACGTCATGCAGATTGCTTGTTTTAAACCCCGTTGAAACATACGATCCAATGCCTTCTCCCAACTTTGAGTTCCCGGTATTCGAGGCTGAAGAAGAAAATGACGACAAAATTCCAGACGAGATCTCTCGACTACTCAGACAGGAGGAAAGGTCCATTGAACCTCACAAAGAACCGTTGGAAACGGTAAACTTGGGTTCAGAAAAAGAGAGAAAAGAAATCAGGATTGGGGCACTGCTCAGTCCCACTGCCAAAGAGAGTTTGATAAAGCTTCTCAAAGAATTTCCCGATGTATTTGCTTGGTCGTATCAGGATATGCCAGGGTTGGATACCAGCATCGTGGAACATCATTTACCGTTAAGATTGGAATGTCCGACAATAAAGCAAAGGTTGAGACGGACTCACCCGGACATGGCCATCAAAATCAAAGAGGAGGTGCAGAAACAGATTGATGCGGGTTTCCTCGCCACATCAGAATATCCTCAATGGTTAGCCAACATAGTACTTGTTCCCAAAAAGGACGAAAAGGTCAGAATGTGTGTCGATTACAGGGATCTAAACAAGGCTAGTCCAAAGGACGACTTTCCTTTACCACACATTGACATGCTGGTAGACAGCATAGCAAAGTTCAAAGTTTTCTCCTTCATGGATGGATTCTTGGGCTATAACCAGATCAAAATGGCGCCGAAAGACATGGATAAAACTTCATTCATTACCCTATGGGGTACCTTTTGTTACAAGGTCAGTTTGAAGAACGCCGGGGCAACCTATCAAAGGGCCATGACTACTCTGTTTCATGACATGATACACAAAGAAATTGAAGTGTATGTTGATGATATGATTGCAAAATCAAAAATAGAGAGTGAGCACGTTGAACATCTATCAAAATTGTTCGAACGTCTAAGAAAATTCAAGCTCCGCTTGAATCCCAACAACTGCACCTTCGGTGTCCGTTCAGGGAAATTACTAGGGTTCGTCGTCAGCCAGAAAGGAATTGAGGTTGATCTTGACAAGGTCAAGGCCATTCAAGAAATGCCTTCTCCGAAAACTGAAAAACAAGTCAGAGGATTCCTGGGACGTTTGAACTACATCTCCAGGTTTATATTCCTTATGACAGCGACCTGTGCGCCGATTTTCAAATTACTCAAAAAGAACCAGGATTGCGTTTGGATAGAAGATTGTCAAACCGCCTTCGACAGTATCAAGGAATATCTATTGAATCCGCCGATTCTATCACCTCCAGTGGAAGGAAGACCACTGATCATTTACCTCACAGTCCTAGAGGACTCAATGGGATGTGTACTTGGCCAGCAAGACGAAACCAAAAGGAAAGAGTCTGCCATTTACTATTTGAGCAAGAAATTCACCGACTGCGAGACTCGGTACACGATGCTTGAGAAAACTTGTTGCGCTTTGGCTTGGGCAGCCAAACGTCTTCGCCAATACATGATTCGTCATACTACTTGGTTAATCTCCGAAATGGATCCAATCAAGTACGTCTTCGAAAAGCCTGCTCTCACGGGAAGAATTGCCCGTTGGCAGATGTTGTTATCAGAATATGACATAGAGTACCATGCTCAGAAAGCCGTTAAAGGAAGTATTTTAGCCGATCATTTGGCTCATCAACCGATTGACGATCAGGAATCAATTGGGTTTGACTTCCCAGACGAAGATGTCATGTATCTAAAAATGAAAGATTGCGATGAACCGTTACCCAGTGAAGGGCCAGAACCAGGTTCCCAATGGGGACTTATCTTTGACAGAGCTGTTAATCATTACGAAAATGAAATTGGGGCAATCATTGTTACCCCTTAGGGTACCCACATTCCTTTCACTGCCAGTCTTACGTTCAAATGTACGAACAACGAGGCCGAATACGAAGCTTGTATCATGGGTCTCGAAGAAGCAATTGATTTAAGGATAAAAAACTTGGACGTATTCGGCGATTCAGCCTTGGTTATCAATCAGATAAAAGGAGATTGGAACACATACCAATTAGGATTGATTCCTTACAAAGACTACGCAAGAAGGTTGCTACCTTTCTTCGACAGAGTTGAGTTTCATCATATCCCTCGTGAGGAGAATCACATGGCTGATGCATTAGCCACCATCTCTTCCATGATTAGTGTAGGTCAATGGAATGACATACCTAAGATCGACATAATACGCCTTGAACGGCCCGCTTACATCTTCACGATTGAAGCAGTCACAGACGACAAACCTTGGTATCACGATATCAAATGCTTCCTTCAGAAACAAGAGTACCCACCTGGGGCATCCAGGAAAGATAGAAAAACCCTCAGAAGATTGGCTGGAAACTTCTTCCTGAGCGGTGACACTCTTTATAAGAGAAATTTTGACATGGTCTTGCTCCGATGTGTAGACTGACCAGAAGCAGACATGCTAATGAAAGAAATTCATGAAGGATCCTTTGGCACTCATGCCAACGGACATACAATGGCGAGAAAAATTCTAAGAGCAGGGTACTATTGGTTGACCATGGAATCCGAATGCTACAAGTACACGAGGAGGTGTCACAAGTGTCAGATATACTCCGACAAAATTCATGTACCGCCATCACATCTCAAAGTTCTCTCTTCCCCATGGCCATTTTCGATATGGGGAATCGACATGATTGGCTTGATCGAACCTAAGGCTTCAAACGGACATCGGTTCATCCTGGTAACCATTGACTACTTTACCAAGTGGGTCGAAGCAGCGTCGTACGCTAATGTAACCCGACAAGTGGTGGTCCGATTTATCAAAAATAATATCATCTGCCGTTATGGTGTTCCAAGCGAGATCATTATTGATAATGGATCTAACTTGAACAATAAAATGATGAAGGAGTTGTGTACAGAGTTCAAGATCGAACATCATAACTCATCTCCCTACCGACCAAAGATGAACAGAGCGGTAGAAGCGGCTAACAAGAATAACAAGAAGATCGTTCAAAAGATGGTTGTAACCTATAAAGACTGGCACGAGATGCTACCCTTTGCTCTTCACGGTTATCGCACATCTGTCCGCACTTCAATAGGGGCTACCCCTTTCTCTCTAGTGTATGGCATGGAGGCAGTGCTCCTCATAGAAGTAGAGATCCCGTCAATCCGAGTATTGATGGAAGCTAAGCTCACCGAAGCTGAATGGTGTCAAAGTCGACACGACGAACTGAATTTGATCGAAGAAAAGCGAATCATGGCACTATGCCACGGTCAGTTGTATCAACAGAGAATGAAGAAGGCCTTTGACAAAAAGGTCCGACCTCGTGTCTTCAGAAAAGGAGACCTCGTGCTCAAAAAGAGGAATTTGCCTACCCCACGAATGTTGATGTAGTCAAGAAATACTTTGCCTAAACTGAAAAAAAAAACGTCTCGGTGGATTGAAAACCCGAAAGGGCGGTCCAAGCAAAAGTTAGAGACATGAAAAAAAATCATCCCGGTGGATTGGAAACATCACAGTACAATCCAGGAAAAAGTTAGGGATAATGGAAAGTAACTATGTTCAACAGAGGCACGTCCCTCAGCAGCAGCAGTTACACCATCCATCGGAGGAAAACTCCAGTCAAGGTCATCTTCGACAGAAGCTCAGGATGTCCCGAATTCAAAGTTGGTAGAAGGATAGTGGTCGTTATGTTTCAACGTAGCCCTTTTCCCTGTAAATTACCATTTTTTTTCAAACTTTGTATATACTCTTTGGAATCACGCGTTTGGCTGATCTCCATCTTATAAATAAAATTTGAGCCCTTGTGCTTTTGTTTGTAATTCTTATTTGTTTTAGCTTTACAGAACGACGTTGTTAACATGATTAGCGTTTCTTGAAATGAAACAAAAATGAATTTACTTGTTAAAACTTTTTCTGCTTTTAAATTAAAGACGACAATTTATTTTGACTGTTGAACATCAGAAGAACATCAGTCGCTTCTCCAGAAGTAATCGAACCTCAAAGTGCAGAATCAAAGTACTCCTTCTAACCCAGTACGCCTGAATGAAGGGATCAACTGTGTCAGAGACCTTGTTTCGTCTGACACGCCTCGGCCAAGTTCTTATCTCCTAAGCCCGACCAACATAGCTCCCAACAGGGACTATCTCTCCTAAGCAAGGCGGAATTGTTATTCTGAACCAACGGTACTTCTTCGCCACGCGATGGCCGAGTATCCAGTCGTGTTCACCTGTCAGTTTGTATGTCGCGTCAGTTTTGTCAGCATAAACATACACACATCATGCATTATTGATTTGCATTCACATTTCATATTGCATCACTATCACTCTAGTCGGTCTTGTCCTCTAGTGATAGAAGTTCTCTCAATCGAGTCGTCAATTCTTGCCTCGTCAGGAAACGCTGCGTCTGAACATTCTCTCTCCTCCAGTTTTATTTCTGGATTGAAGTTAGGTCCTCGACCACTTTGATAACTTGAACCTCTGAAAAGCCTGAAGAGCTTTCTACAAATGTCACTCTTCGCCATTGAAGATGATGTCCTTGCTTTCCCGGATTAAGGAAAATCCGCAGAGAAAGCCTCGTAATCAGAGATTCGGCAGCATGTCGGTTTCGCTCCGAAAAACCCGTTAATGAAAAGGTCATCGGCACCTCAAAATTGGATCCCATCATATGGTATTTCTCCGGGAAGATCCCGAGAAAAGTATGATGTTAGACCCCCAAGCGAAAGCAGTCTCTCAAGAGACTCGCATTCCCCAAGTAGAGTCAACAAATGGCATCTCCAACAGACAAGTTTGTACACCTCTACAACTCAGACAAATGGGTCCTCCCAGCGAGTCTGACATTAGAGTTTTTCCGTCAAATGGCATCTCCCCAGGAAAATTCGGCGAGAAGTTTGAGGAAAGCCGCTACGCATAGCGTCCCTTGTCAATAAAGTTTATTGACAAAAGAAACTAAGACCAGTTCCTTGGTAGGAAACCAGGATCGAGGGGAAGTTTACTTCAGAAACTGAGACCAGTTCCTTGGTAAGAAACCAGGATCGAGGGGAAGTTTACTTCAGAAACTAAGACAAGTTCCTTGGTAGGAAACCAGGATCGAGGGGAAGTTAACAAGAGAACCTAAGACCAGTTCTTTGGCAGGAAACCAGGATCGAGGGGAGGTTTATCCCAAAAGGAAACTGAGACCAGCTCCTTGACTGAAGACCAGGATAGAGGGGAAGTTTACCTTTTCTAAGCATCATCGCTTAGCTAAAGAAGATGAATGCGTAAGCTACCATTCATAACCACCATCAAAATTTCGGGTATTCCGATATTTAATCCTCTTGCAACCCGAATGCCCGAACACTTTCGTCATTCACACCTTCGGGTCCAAGAAGATTAAATAGGGGCATCTGTCATACCCCAAATTTTAACCACTAAGATTTCCCATCATTGTGCAAATCATCATCACAATATGGATGAACCATCATGCCTCATCAAATGCCTCAAGGGTTGTTGAGCATTCACTACTATCAAAATTAGGGTTTTAAGCCCTCTCAGAGCCTTAGACAAAGGATCAATCAAGGAATGACATGATCTTCAACTTGTCTAACCTCTCAAACATTCACAATGGATCAAAAGGACTCCCAACACGAATCATCACGTCATGCAGATTGCTTGTTTTAAACCCCGTTGAAACATACGATCCAATGCCTTCTCCCAACTTTGAGTTCCTGGTATTCGAGGCTGAAGAAGAAAATGACGACAAAATTCCAGAAGAGATCTCTCGACTACTCAGACAGGAGGAAAGGTCCATTGAACCTCACAAAGAACCGTTGGAAACGGTAAACTTGGGTTCAGAAAAAGAGAGAAAAGAAATCAGGATTGGGGCACTGCTCAGTCCAACTGCTAAAGAGAGTTTGATAAAGCTTCTCAAAGAATTTCCCGATGTATTCACTTGGTCCTATCAGGATATGCCAGGGTTGGATACCAGCATCATGGAACATTATTTACCGTTAAGATTGGAATGTCCGCCAGTAAAGCAAAGGTTGAGACGGACTCACCCAGACATGGCCATCAAAATCAAAGAGGAGGTGCAGAAACAGATTGACGCGGGTTTCCTCGCCACATCAGAATATCCTCAATGGTTAGCCAACATAGTACCTGTTCCCAAAAAGGACGGAAAGGTCAGAATGTGTGTCGATTACAGGGATCTAAACAAGGCTAGTCCAAAGGACGACTTTCCTTTACCACACATTGACATGCTGGTAGACAGCACAGTAAAGTTCAAAGTTTTCTACTTCATGGATGGATTCTCGGGCTATAACCAGATCATAATGGCGCCGAAAGACATGGAGAAAACTTCATTCATTACCCCATGGGGTACCTTTTGTTACATGGTAATGCCGTTCGGTTTGAAGAACGCCGGGGCAACCTATCAAAGGGCCATGACTACTCTGTTTCATGACATGATACACAAAGAAATCGAAGTGTATGTTGATGATATGATTGCAAAATCAAAAACAGAGAGTGAGTACGTTGAACATCTGTCAAAATTGTTCGAACGTCTAAGAAAATTCAAGCTCTGCTTGAATCCCAACAAATGCACCTTCGGTGTCCGTTCAGGGAAATTACTAGGGTTCATCGTCAGCCAGAAAGGAATTGAGGTTGATCCTGACAAGGTCAAGGCCATTCAAGAAATGCCTTCTCCGAAAACTGAAAAACAAGTCAGAGGATTCCTGGGACGTTTGAACTACATCTCCAGGTTTATATTCCTTATGACAGCGACCTGTGCGCCGATTTTCAAATTACTCAAAAAGAACCAGGATTGCGTTTGGACAGAAGATTGTCAAACTGCCTTCGACAGTATCAAGGAATATCTATTGAATCTGCCGATTCTATCACCTCCAGTGGAAGGAAGACCACTGATCATTTACCTCACAGTCCTAGAGGACTCAATGGGATGTGTACTTGGCCAACAAGACGAAACCAAAAGGAAAGAGTCTGCCATTTACTATTTGAGCAGGAAATTCACCGACTGCGAGACTCGGTACACGATGCTTGAGAAAACTTGTTGCGCTTTGGCTTGGGCAGCCAAACGTCTTCACCAATACATGATTCGTCATACTACTTGGTTAATCTCCGAAATGGATCCAATCAAGTACGTCTTCGAAAAGCCTGCTCTCACGGGAAGAATTGCCCGTTGGCAGATGTTGTTATCAGAATATGACATAGAGTACCACGCTCAGAAAGCCGTTAAAGGAAGTATTTTAGCCGATCATTTGGCTCATCAACCGATTGACGATCAGGAATCAATCGGGTTTGACTTCCCAGACGAAGATGTCATGTATCTAAAAATGAAAGATTGCGATGAACCGTTACCCAGTGAAGGGCCAGAACCAGGTTCCCAATGGGGACTTATCTTTGACGGAGCAGTTAATCATTACGGAAATGAAATTGGGGCAATCATTGTTACCCCTCAGGGTACCCACATTCCTTTCACTGCCAGACTTACGTTCAAATGTACGAACAATGAGGCCGAATACGAAGCTTGTATCATGGGTCTCGAAGAAGCAATTGATTTAAGGATAAAAAACTTGGACGTATACGGCGATTCAGCCTTAGTTATCAATCAGATAAAAGGAGATTGGAACATATACCAATCAGGATTGATTCCTTACAAAGACTACGCAAGAAGGTTGCTACATTTCTTCGACAGAGTTGAGTTTCATCATATCCCTCGTGAGGAGAATCACAAGGCTGATGCATTAGCCACCATCTCTTCCATGATTAGTGTAGGTCAATGGAATGACATACCTAAGATCGACATAATGCGCCTTGAACAGCCCGCTTACATCTTCACGATTGAAGCAGTCACAGACGACAAACCTTGGTATCACGATATCAAATGCTTCCTTCAGAAACAAAAGTATCCACCTGGGGCATCCAGGAAAGATAGAAAAACCCTCAGAAGATTGGCTGGAAACTTCTTCCTGAGCGGTGACACTCTTTATAAGAGAAATTTTGACATGGTCTTGCTCCGATGCGTAGACAGACCAGAAGCAGACATGCTGATGAAAGAAATTCATGAAGGATCCTTTGGCACTCATGCCAACGGACATACAATGGCGAAAAAAATTCTAAGAGCAGGGTACTATTGGTTGACCATGGAATCCGACTGCTACAAGTACATGAGGAGGTGTCACAAGTGTCAGATATACTCCGACAAAATTCATGTACCGCCATCACATCTCAAAGTTCTCTCTTCCCCATGGCCATTTTCGATGTGGGGAATCGACATGATTGGCTTGATCGAACCTAAGGCTTCAAACGGACATCGGTTCATCCTGGTAGCCATTGACTACTTTACCAAGTGGGTCGAAGCAGCGTCGTACGCTAATGTAACCCGACAAGTGGTGGTCCGATTTATCAAAAACAATATCATCTACCGTTATGGTGTTCCAAGCGAGATCATTACTGATAATGGATCTAACTTGAACAATAAGATGATGAAGGAGTTGTGTACAGAGTTCAAGATCGAACATCATAACTCATCTCCCTACCGACCAAAGATGAACGGAGCGGTAGAAGCGGCTAACAAGAACATCAAGAAGATCGTTCAAAAGATGGTTGTAACCTATAAAGACTGGCATGAGATGCTACCCTTTGCTCTTCACGGTTATCACACATCTGTCCGCACTTCAACAGGGGCTACCCCTTTCTCTCTAGTGTATGGCATGGAGGCAGTGCTTCCCATAGAAGTAGAGATCCCGTCAATCTGAGTATTGATGGAAGCTAAGCTCACCGAAGCTGAATGGTGTCAAAGTCGACACGACGAACTGAATCTGATCGAAGAAAAGCGAATCACGGCACTATGCCACGGTCAGTTGTATCAACAGAGAATGAAGAAGGCCTTTGACAAAAAGGTCCGACCTCGTGTCTTCAGAAAAGGAGACCTCATGTTCAAAAAGATACAATCATTTCTCACTGATTCGCGAGGTAAATGGACTCCAAATTATGATGGCCCCTATGTGGTCACGAAAGCTTTCTCAGGCGGCGCCTTGAGACTTGCAACCATGGAAGGAGAGGAATTTTCCTACCCCACGAATGTTGATGTAGTCAAGAAATACTTCGCCTAAACTGAAAAAAAAAACCGTCTCGGTGGATTGAAAACCCGAAAGGGCGGTCCAGGCAAAAGTTAGAGACATGAAAAAAATCATCCCGGTGGATTGGAAACATCACAGTACAATCCAGGCAAAAGTTAGGGATAATGGCAAGTAACTATGTTCAACAGAGGCAAGTCCCTCAGCAGCAGCAGTTACACCATCCATCGGAGGAAAACTCCAGTCAAGGTCATCTTCGACAGAAGCTCAGGATGTCCCGAATTCAAAGTTGGTAAAAGGATAGTGGTCGTTATGTTTCAACGTAGCCCTTTTCCCTGTAAATTACCATTTTTTTTCAAACTTTGTATATACTCTTTGGAATCACGCGTTTGGCTGATCTCCATCTTATAAATAAAATTTGAGCCCTTGTGCTTTTGTTTGTAATTCTGATTTGTTTTAGCTTTACAGAACGACGTTGTTAACATGATTAACGATTCTTGAAATGAAACAAAAATGAATTTACTTGTTAAAATTTTTTATGCTTTTAAATTAAAGACGGAAATTTCTTTTGACTGTTGAACATCAGAAGAACATCGGTCGCTTCTCCAGAAGTAATCGAACCTCAAAGTGCAGAATCAAAGTACTCCTTCTAACCCAGTACGCCTGAATGAAGGGATCAACTGTGTCAGAGACCTTGTTTCGTCTGACACGCCTCGGCGGAGTTCTTATCTCCTAAGCCCGACCAACATAGCTCCCAACAGGGACTATCTCTCCTAAGCAAGGCGGAATTGGTATTCTGAACCAACGGTACTTCTTCGCCCCGCGATGGCCGAGTATCCAGTCGTGTTCACCTGTCAGTTTGTATGTCGCGTCAGTTTTGTCAGCATAAACATACACACATCATGCATTATTGATTTGCATTCACATTTTATATTGCATCACAATCACTCTAGTCGGTCTTGTCCTCTAGTGATAGAAGTTCTCTCAATCGAGTCGTCAGTTCTTGCCTCGTCAGGAAACACTGCGTCTGAACATTCTCTCTCCTCCAGTTTTATTTCTGGATTGAAATTGGGTCCTCGACCACTTTGATAACTTGAACCTCTGAAAAGCCATAAGAGCTTTCTACAAATGTCACTCTTCGCCATTGAAGATGATGTCCTTGCTTTCCCGGATTAAGGAAAATCCGCAGAGAAAGCCTCGTAATCAGAGATTCGGCAGCATGTCGATTTCACTCCGAAAAACCCGCTAATGAAAAGGTCATCGACACCTCAAAATTGGATCCCATCATATGGCATTTCTCCGGGAAGATCCTGAGAAAAGTATGATGTAAGACCCCCAAGCGAAACCAGTCTCTCAAGAGACTCGCATTCCCCAAGTAGAGTCAACAAATGGCATCTCCAACAGAGAAGTTTGTACACCTCTACAACTTAGACGACTGGGTCCTCCCAGTGAGTCTGACATTAGAGTTTTTCCGTCAAATGGCATCTCCCCAGGAAAATTCGGCGAGAAGTTTGAGGAAAGCCGCTACGTATAGCATCCCTTGTCAGTAAAGTTTATTGACAAAAGAAACTAAGACCAGTTCCTTGGTAGGAAACCAGGATCGAGGGGAAGTTTACTTCAGAAACTGAGACCAGTTCCTTGGTAAGAAACCAGGATCGAGGGTAAGTTTACTTCAGAAACTAAGACCAGTTCCTTGGTAGGAAACCAGGATTGAGGGGAAGTTAACAAGAGAAACTAAGACCAGTTCCTTGGCAGGAAACCAGGATCGAGGGGAGGTTTATCCCAAAAGGAAACTGAGACCAACTCCTTGGCTGAAGACCAGGATCGAGGGGAAGTTTACCTTTTCTAACCATCATCGCTTAGCTAAAGAAGATGAATGCGTAAGCTACCATTCATAACCACCATCAAAATTTCGGGTATTCTGAAATTTAATCCTCTTGCACCCCGAATGCCCGAACACTTTCGTCATTCACACCTTCGGGTCCAAGAAGATTAAATAGGGGCATCTGTCATACCCCAAATTTTGACCACTAAGATTTCCCATCATTGTGCAAATCATCATCACAATATGGATGAACCATCATGCCTCATCAAATGCCTCAAGGGTTGTTGAGCATTCACTACTATCAAAATTAAGGTTTTAAGCCCTCTCAGAGCCTTAGACAAAGGATCAATCAAGGAATGACATGATCTTCAACTTGTCTAACCTCTTAAACATTCACAATGGATCAAAAGGACTCCCACTTCAAGGATCAAGCACATGGCTGCTCCCTTCTAGGTGGATCAAGTCTCAAATCGACAGTGTCACCAAATTAGGGTTTTGGTCGACCAGGGCCTCCAAATGGAAAATTTTCATCTGGGCACAAGCCAATGATCCAAAACATAACCTAATATACTCCATGGAACCTCATGGACCCAATCATCAAGTCAATTTTGCCTCAGGGGGTGCATACAGCAAAAATCAGGAATTAGGGTTTCTTGACCTAATTCACCCCTAAGTTGACTTTTAGGGAAAATCATGAGCCAAGACCTCAAGAGAGGGTTTGAGGGTCTCTAATGAACTATATTGATCCATTTGGAACCATGGATTAATCCAAGAAGCTTGAGCAACAAGTCTCAATTTCATCTGCACCACAATTAGGGTTTCGCGAGGAAAGTCAACTGTAACTTTGACTTTTGACCTGGACATGCTCCCAAGCCCTAGGACATGAATCAATATACCCTATGACACCCATGGAACATGTCCATCAAGTTTGATTTAGGTCAAGGACATGATTTCCTGAAGAATTGCACAGTTTGGAATTCATCTGCTAAAAAGTCAACTGTGCACAAAAGTCAACTTTGACTTTTTGAGATTTTTCACCAAAATGGATTTTTAACCCTAAAATGATGTTAATGTATGATTTGAATCATCATTCATCAATAAAAATCAAGAAAAGTGGAATAACTTGTAAAAGGGGTAACCATAAAACTTAGAAATTTTTCTAAGTCATGAAAAAGTGCCACTAATGCACCAACTTTGGAGGACCATAACTCCTAAACCACAAGGCCATTGTACCCCATTTAAAGCTTGATTTGTAGATCTCATTGCCCTCTACAAAAGCTTTATACTGGCATATGTCCAAATTCCTCATGGATTTTGAGTTATGGAGTGATCAAAATCAACAGAAAACACTTTGTTCCAACACTTAGTGAAAATTTCACTAAGTCAGATTTTGCCTTACTTTTTGCCAAATGTAGGGGGATTTTTCACTTGGATTCAAAAGAGATCAAAACCAAACATGTTCAAACAGTTGTTGTATCATGTAAGGGCTTTCCAAAATGGCCAAGAACATTACCAAATTCAACTTACACCATGAGATATGACATTGGCAAGTTGCCTTGCTGAAATCTGTCAAAGGCAAGGCAGAATTTGCAATTTTGCTCGATTTGCCAAAATCAGCCAAATTCAAATGCTCCTATCCACTTGGGCACATCATATGATTGAATCTAAAGGGGACAATCACTAAGCCAAGCCTCTAAAGTCCATGGAACAAGAAATAGCATGTTGAACCTAGAATGGCCAAAATAGGGACAAGACTCCAATTTTGGATTGGAGCATTCAATGGAAGCATCAAGGTGGCATGGACTGAGCCATTCTCATCTGAAATCAGTCAAGACTTATCCAAGACCAAGGGAACCAAAGCTCTGTGCCCTAACCTCTAGTCAATGGCTAGAGGAGACTTGGATTTTCATTTGCCAACATTGGCCAAACCTACTTAGCAGTTGCCATTCACTATTCCTTGCAAAACAAACTTGCTCTACTATAAATAGAGCTCAATTGTGTTCAATTTAAGTACACCAAAGGCCTACAACACGTGCCTTTCTCAAAATCTCTTTCTCTTGGCAAAAATGCCTTTCTTAGCAAGGTAACTATCGGGTTTTGAGCTAGAGAGCAATTCCACTCAAACCAATCACTCACACACCTCATATACATCACATATGAGCTGATCAAACACTTAAACAACAACTGGAACATTGATTTCTCAGAATCACCAGTCAATTGCTCAAGGTTTTAACCAAAGTGCAGTTGAGATGCCATGAAGTGATCCAGCCAATTTCCATCAAGTCCAAGCATTCAAACACACTCCATAGCACCTAGGGAAGCTGTTCAGATCATCACAACACAACTGTAACACCTCCTACACAAATCACGATCACCAGCTGCAAGTGGTCAATACTTAATTTTTGAAGCATTAATTCAAGATCACAATTTGTTTTTCATATGTTAAACAATTTTGATCATTTTAAATTGAATTTTTATTCAATTAAATACATTTTTGGAAACAAATTAGGGTTTTGGATTAATTCAACCCTCATAAATCATTTTCAAAACTCATTTGGGCCTCTTGAGAGAGTGTAAGACCCATCCTTTTGTACAAAAAACTATTTGGGCCTCATTCGTTGTATAAGTCCCTCTGTACATTTTCAAAATAAACGGCGCGATCGTCGCCTTTTCGAAATAACCCTGGGCCTACCCTCGAGTAGTAAGACCCATTTCTTTTCTTTAAACCTTTTGGGCCTCTAATAGAGTGTAAGACCCAATCCTTTTTTGACCAAATCATATTTGGGCCTCAGTGTATTATGTAAGTCCCGATACCGTCAAAAACAAACGGCGCGATCGTCGCCTTTTGAAAAATAACCTTTTGGGCCTCTCCTCGAGCTATAAGACCCATTTAAAACTTTTTGGGCCTCTAATAGAGTGTAAGACCCAATCCCCTTTTAACCAAAACATTTTGGGCCTCACTTATTGTATAAGTCCCTCCGCGTTAAAAGAAAACCTCGGCGCGATCGCCATTTCAAACGGAAAAATCATCTGGGCCTACCCTCGTGTTATAAGCCCCACTCTTTTTCTTTAAACCTTTTTGGGCCTCTTGAGAGAGTGTAAGACCCATCCCTTTGTACAGAAAACAATTTTTGGGCCACAGTCACTTGTATAAGTCCCTCTGTACAAATTCAAACAGTGCGCTCACTGATAAAACCTTGGGCCTCTCCTTGAGCTGTAAGCCCCAAATCTTTCTGTTTCAAAGCACTTTCTCCTTTGATTTTAAATATACTATTGTTTTCAATCTTTCTTTGTTGAACAACTAACCAAACAGCATGGAAGCTCTACAACCGAGTAAGTGTTTACCCGCTTTCATTTACCGCTTTCATATGTATATAACTGTATTGTGGGGGTTGTTTCACTGTAAGTCTTCTTTCATAAACTCATATATATATAACTGTATTGTGGGGCTATTTCGCTGTAAGTCTTCTTTCATAAACTCATATCAACTATGTAATAATAGTATAGATATTTAGAGTTTCCCCAGCAACTACGTCTAGTATTAAAGCCCGTTGATCACTCTTAGAAATAGTCTAAACTAGATCCCCATAGGATTACCAGACACAGTCTTCCCTCCTCTTGGGGTTAAACAATATGGAGATATGAAAGGAAGCATTCTCTATGAACCCTTTCATAGACTGTCACTCATAGAAGTTGTCAAGAAACTCTATTCCCCAGAGATGATCTCTTCTCCGTGAATTGCATCTCTTGAGTTTATTCCAAATTTTCGAACTTTCCTAACTTTGATCTATTCTCGGTGAATAGCATTGCCTTGAATTTCTTGGGGTTTGGGGACCCACGGGCTTCTTAAAAGCACTTGTCAAGAGACTCTACTCCCCAGAGATGATCTTTTCTCCGTGAATGGCATCTCTTGAGTTTCTTCCAAATTCTCAAACTTTCCTGACTTGATCTATTCCTTGTGAATAGCTTGCCTTGAATTTCTTGGGGTTTGGGGACCCACGGGCTTCGTAAAAGCATCGGCCTCCTCTTGGGCATCGTACAAGGACCCACGGGCTTCCTAAAAGCAACCCCGCCTCCTCTTGGGCTTAGACAAGGACCCTACGGCTTCTTAGAAGTATTCACAGCCTCCTCTTAGGCTTCGTATAATGATCTCTTCCTCCGGGAATGATAGCCTCCTCTTGGGCTTCGTACAAGGACCCGTCGGCTTCTTAAAAGTTTCCAGCCTCCTCTTGGGCTTCGTACAAATTGTCCCGATGACCTCCTAGAGGTATAGGAATAGAACTTAGTCATCTTCATAGAACAGTCCTTTCATAGAGTCTACTACTATTTCTCAAAGCATAGTACAAAAGATGAAACTCTAGACTAGGACAGTCTAATCTCCTTGAGTCTCAAAGACATTCTCAAGGGACCCCTTCGTCAAATAGGAAGGAAACTCGTAGACTCAGACAGTCTCAATACCCTTCGGATTTCCCACTTCCTTAAAGAACAGGAATAACCCGGATCCTTGAATCTAATCCTTGAGTATAGTGTTGCTCATATAAGAACTGATTTTCTCTGTAAAGATCAGCATACTGGACCTGTCACTCAACTGAAACAGTTACCATAGCCTCCTCTTAGGCTTTGTATAATGATCCTTCTCCATTGAAGTTAGCCTCTCTCTCGGGCTTTGTACGAGACACATAAGAGACTCCCTCGTTGAGTCAATCACCTCTTTTGCCTCTATCTCGGGCTTTATACGAGATACAAAAAGGTTTATATTGAGCCAAACAAATTTTAGCCCCCACCTCGGGCTTCGTACGAGATACAAAAACTCCCTCGTTGAGTCAATAACCCCTTTAGCCCCCATCTCGGGCTTTATACGAGATACCTAAAGATTCCCTCGTTGAGTCAAAACCTTTTAGCCTCTCTCTCGGGCTTTGTACGAGACACATAATAGCCTCCTCTTAGGCTTTATATAAGAAAACCACTGGTTAATCCAATTAACCTTTTAGCATCAAAGTTATGCCTCGTTCACAGTACACAAACATCAACAACTCCTTCCCTCTAATCGCTGTAAACGGCAAGCCTCTGGATCATCTATATCCATGCCACTGTCCCTCTTTTAGCATAAGAAATTCCTAAGGAAAGATGGCATTGCTCTACACTGAGTTAAAGTCTTCTCCTTCGGGTTAAAATCCCCTCTAAACGAAATTATGGCATTGTCGGATTCACATATCCCGGTTAAAGTAATTCTCCTTTATAAACAGTTGTGACATACAACCCCCTCTTTAGAGATGACAAATTCTCTCTAAAGTCAACACCCTTTTAGCTTCACATCTTGGGCTTCGAACAAGATACAAATAGTCCTTTCAGCTTCACATCTTGGGCTTTGAACAAGATACAGATCACCTTTTTCGCTTCACGTCTTGGGCTTTGAACAAGACACCAAAACACCCATTTCCTCCCATAGAATAGGAGGAACTACGAACGCTCTGATTTCCCTGTTTCGGTAAACGGGAATACGTAGGCATAAGATTGAAAGAAAAATCTTACTGAGCACACTAATCCAAAACCCAAAATCCCATACTCTCATGTATCTATCAAAAGCATCAGTCCTAACATCCTAATCCTAGTTCCCCGCCAGAAAGTCCTAGAAAGAGAGAAAACCGTATTGGCGAAAATACAAATAACCAGTACAAAGGCCCCCCCACATTGATAGCATTCGTAACCAAACAGACCGCTGTTTAAACTCAGTATGCAAGCAGGGTTAATTGGAGACATCTATTTCCCTTCCTTAATCAGCTCACAATAGGATAAAAAAATGAATCGACCTGTAGTAAACTCAACCGCAGAGAGCGACCAGCGCTTAAGAACCGCGTCTAAAATCACTCGCTACAGTGTGGTAAGGGAAAGTCATCCTTTGGACTTGCTTTGTTCAGATCCATGTAATCTACACACATTCTGACCTTTCCGTCCTTTTTCAGAACGGGTACTATGTTGGCAAGCCATTGAGGATATTCTGATGTGGCGAGGAAACCCGTGTCAATCTGTTTACGTACTTCCTCTTTGATTTTGATGGCCATGTCTGGGTGAGTCCGTCTCAACCTTTGTTTTACCGGCGGACATTCTGATATTAATGGTAGATGATGTTCCACGATGCTGGTATCCAACCCTGGCATGTCCTGATAGGACCAAGCGAATACATTGGGAAACTCTTTGAGAAGCTTCATCAAACTTTGTTTGACAATTGGACTGAGTATGGCCCCAATCTTGACTTCTTTTCTCTCTTCCTCTGAGCCCAAGTTGACCGTTTCCAACAGCTCTTTGTGAGGTTTAATGGACCTTTCCTCTTGTCTGAGTAATCGGGAGATCTCCTCTGGAATGTCTTCGTCATCTTCTTCTTCACCCTCAAATACTGGGAATTCAAAGTTGGGAGAAGGCATCGGATCGTACGTTTCAATGGGGTTTAAAACAAGCAATCTGCATGACGTTATGATTGTTTTTTAGAAGAGATAGAGAGAATGCAAGAGTGTGTGCAGTGTAGGTTTTTTCCTGCTTGTTTTTATTATTTGAATTGTTTTTTAGGATTACCATTTTCTGAAAAAGCGAAAAGAGAAAACAGCAATTAATGCGGGAATTACAGAATGACGTTATTTTATTTATGAACTTGTCGATTCTTGAAACTACAGCCCTATAAAACAAAACTCACTCGCTTTGGGCGAAGTGAAGAGGGATATTTACAGAAAGTGAGCCCTATCAAAACATCTGTTTCACCTGGGTAGGGTGAAAGGTTAAAACAAAGATGGCCATTATTTTGACTTATGAACAATCTTCGGAACATCGACTGCAACCCATTGGCGGCGAACTCCTCGGTGAATCACAAAGTCTGGTACCTTCCTTGATTTGTCTTCAGAAATAACGCTGATTTTTGGAGGAGCGGGATCATTGGAATCTGTCTCCCAGGCAGAGTTGTCGTAGGAGGATTTCTCAGTTGTATTTTGCATAGTATTTGTGCTCTCAGGTATATCTCCCCACCCAGTTGGCTAGATGTCCTTGAGCCTGATACGGGAGCTTTCGGGAGCGGTATACTTGACCATGAAGTCGTATTTACCACTTGGTTGTCCCAGGGTGTCCCACACTTCTTTGGAACTGGAGGAGTCATCTCTCTCGATGACGTTGACCTCGGGAAAAGCCTAATTAATGAATTCTAGTCCTGCAAACTTTGCAAATTCATCGTCGCACTGGATATTTTCTGAATGACCTGAGTGTTGATTCCATGACATGGTGATGACACAGGTATTTTTTCCAATGATGCTCAACTGATTTTCATTGTTCGGCTGATTTTCTTGCCCCAAGTCTCCTGGGTACGGCTGCCAGATAGGCAGGCCATCCATTGGGCCATAATAGTCATGGTCAAAGTTGTCTTTCATCAGAGTGTCTTCCTCTAATGAGTTTGGTGGAGCACGACATCCTTCCGGATCACAATCTCCATATATCATTTTGACATCTGACCTTGTTATAAATCTCGGACTCTGTACGGGATAGCGAAATGGCATAGGCACCTCTTCCTGAGACATATAACCGCCCTTGTTAAGATAGGACTTCCATTCCTCATCTGTATCGGAGGGATCTCCCTCGTTGATGGTATGTACTTCTTGAGACATTGGGTGAAGGAAACCTCCACTATGGACGAAGTTCTGAACGGGATGAAGACTTTCACCATTAGCGGCAGTCTGGGTATAGGTTACAGAAAAACCAAGCCCTTCTTCTCTTTGTTGTCAGTAGGAATGACAAGCTGTCCCCATCCCTTATCATTGTTACTTTTGATCACCTCGAGAGCATCTTTGTACGAGGATATTGATGTTTCCTTCTCTAATTGAGTCTCACTGCTTACCGAAAGTGCCTGGAACTGAGTTCCAACAACCTCCTCGGGTTCTACACAAGTGGACAATGATAGGTTACTCACGATCAAGGCTTGTTCTCCACAGACCGTGACGAGTTGGTCATTCTTGACGAACTTCAGCTTCTGGTGAAGTGTCGAAGTGACTTCCCCAGCCTTGTGTATCCAAGGTCTTCCCAAAAAATAGTTGTATGTTGCTCGGATGTTCATGACCTGGAAAGTGACTTGGAAAGTATGAGGACCGATAGTTATGGGAAGGTCGACTTCGCTGATAACTATTTTTCGGGATCCGTCAAATGCTTTGGCGACAACCTCACTTCCTCTCATCGGAGATCCTTTGAATGATAGTCGCATTAGAGTGGACTTCGGCATAACGTTGAGAGCCGACCCGGTATCTACCAGTACGCTGGCTAAGGCATCGTCCTGGCAGTTGACTATAATATTGAGTGCCATGTTGTGACGGTGGCCTTCTTCCGGCAGTTCCTCATCACTGAATCCCAAGTTATTGCAAGAAGTGATGTTAGAGACTATACTGTTGAATTGCCTTATCGACACATCCTGTTCCACAAAGGCCTGCTCTATGACTTTCTGTAGAGCCTCTCTGTGGGCTTCGGAACTGAGTAAAAGAGATAACACAGAGATCTTTCAAGGAGTTTGTAATAGCTGATCAACAATGTTGTATTCACTCCTTTGTATGAGCTTCAGCCTCTCATCATCGTTCTTTGAAAGGTCGAGATCACTGGATTGACCGACTGGTGGATCAGGAACTTCCGTTTGAGGTTCCTTTTCTCTGCTAGGTTCTCCAACTCCTCTGTTGAAGATTCGACCACTCTGTATTACTGGACTGATGTCTGCAATATTCACGACAGAGGGTAATGGAATTTCCTTTCCATTCTCAATTGTTGTTGCACCGTATTTGTAAGGGATCGCCTTATCGGATTTGTATGGCACTGGTCCCGGTAGATAGATAACTACAGGAGCCTTCTGATTTCTCTGATTGTCATAAGTAACTTCAATCAATTCCTGGTTAAGCACCTTCGATTCGTCAAGTAGAGGGATGATGGTACAAACATCTTTGGTCCCTTCGCGATCAGAGATCACGACAATATCCTTAATCTGATCAGCGAAATAGTCTGGCGTCCAGTTGATTGACCCAGAACTTGGACACGGTTGAATCTCCTTAGGAGCCAACTGACTTTTAAGGGCAGCTCGCACGAGGTAACATCCTTGATTATTTTCTGAGCAGACTCTACAGCGCTCGTAGTTGTGTGGTGGCACCTGGCCATGTCCGCTTTGAATGCAGTGCAACCTTACTAGGTCTATTTCCATAGATCAGACATCCTGACTTTGATGTCTAGTAGGGTTCCCGTTTGTTACACTAATTTGTTGCGTGTCTTCGTCTAGATAGATCGGAAGCCACCAATGGTTTAACAAGTGTTGTAAAGTTCTTTGAACGAGAGCACACCCTTGGTTACTCTCACAACATATTTTACAGCTCAAATAATCATGTGAAGTGAGAAAACCGAGTTGGACTTGCTTGGCGTGTAACTCCACCAAGATGGTATTCATCACACGAATATCGAAGATTTGAATCATGTTAACTTGATAAGGATTTCTATCATGGTAGTCCTGGATCCACCCAAGATCCATCTGAAGCTGGAGGGCCTCTTGTACAAAAGAGCATCCCTGTTTATTTACCGAGCAAATCAGACAGGAACTGTAATCGTGTTGTGGCAGATTAGGACACTGGCTTTGCCTTGAGTGCATTTCCACTAAGTTGACATTCATCGTACGGATGTCGTGGTTCTAGATGATGTTGGAATTCGAGTAAGTCATGTTGACATCACAAATTCGGTGCTCTTGGATCCATCTGAGATCCAATTGTTCCTGTAGAGCTTATTGCACCACAGAACATCCTTGATTGTTTTTAGAGCAGATATCACACTGGTGATAATTGTGGGGTGGTATATGGCCATACCCGCTCTGTCTGCAATGCATCTTGACCAGATTGGTCCACAACAAGAGTACATCATGAATTTGATAGCTATTGTTATACTCTCCTTCTATCAAATTTACCAAAACTTTCTCGTGTTGAGGCAGCGGGTTCGTGAGAACATTCGGATTTGTATCTTTGAAAGATAAGACCCTGCTCCTAACAAGCTTTTGCACATCGGATTTGAAACTGAAACATTTTTCTATGTTATGCCCTGGTCCTCCTTGATGGTAAGGGCAAGTCTGATCCGCTTTGAACCAAAAAGGCGGATTTTCCGGTATTGTAAGAGGAGACCTGGTTTGGACGTGCCCCTTGACCAGTAAGAGTGGAAACAAATCTGCGTACAACATGGGTATAGGGTCGAACCCTGGTGGTCACATTGTACGACTGTTGTTATATGGGGGACGAGCCTGTTAAAGAGGCTGTTGTGTCGTTTGCTGATATTGTTATTGATTCAGTTAGCTCTGAGCAACCTGAGGTTGATACGTAGGAACAGGCGCAGAGTTGATAGTAGGAGTTACAGCTGCTACTGGTTGGTACCGTCGCTTTTGCTTTCTGAGAGAGATATTGCCAATATCTTGCTTTTTTTTCTTAGGGAGAGTACTACCGTATCGTTTTGTACTACTTAATGATCCAGCGTCTTTAACTAAACGTCCTTCTCGGACTGCTTCCTCAAGACGAACTCCCATGCCTACCATTTCGGTAAAGTCACTGGGCGCACTGGCGACCATTCTGTCGTAGTAAAATGAGCTCAAGGTCTTTAAGAAGATCTTTGTCATCTCTTTTTCCTCAAGAGGTGGACTAATCTGGGCGGCAATTTCACGCCATCTCTGAGCGTACTCCTTAAAGGTTTCCTTATCCTTCGGTGACATGGCTCTGAGTTGATCTCTGTTCGGTGCCATGTCCAGGTTACACTTATATTGCTGAACGAAGCAGCACCTAGATCTCTGAAAGTGTCGATCTTAGTGCGGTTTAAACCCATGTACCATTTGAGTGCGGCACCGGTTAAACTATCCTGAAAATAGTGAATCAGTAGCTCTTGGTTCTTTATCTGAGTTGACATTCGCCGAGCGTACATCACCAAATGGCTTTGAGGGCAAGAGTTACCCTTGTACTTTTTAAATTCGGGCACTTTGAATTTGTGCGGAACTTTAACATTGGGGACCAAACAAAGGTCGGCGGTGTCCTTTCCAAATAAATCCTGACCGCGAAGGGCTTGCAGTTCCTTCTGCATTTCCAGGAACTGATCCTTGAACTCATTCATTCTGTTGAACATACTTTTGTTTCCACCAGAAGGTATCTGTGGAACCTGTCCTTCCAGGACAGTGTGTACCACGGGTGGTGGTATAGTCATCATGGCAGTGACTCTAGGTTATTCCCTCTCCCGAAGTCTGTAACCTTCAAGAGTTGCTGTCATCCCCCGGGCATCTTCGTTTTCCCGAAGTTTGTAACCTTCAGGCCCAGCGGCTCCTGTTGCGGTTCCCTGATCTTCAATGATCGACGGAACATATCCTTCCGGGATATAGTTAATAGGCATGCCCCAGGGACGATCTTTAGGCATGGTATACCGAGGGTCATACTTTTCCACTATGGGTGTTGATGTGATCTCTGAGATCACAGTCCTTTGTTGTTGCATCTGAACTTCTGCCAGAGCTTACATGTCGTTATGAAGCTTTCTCAGATCCTCTTTCAGAGTGTCGATCTCTTCCCTCAACTCTCTGTTCTCTTCCTTGAGATCATCCATATTTTTCTATCGATTGGCCCGAGTATTGTACGAATGAGACAGTTTGACTCTAGAATCGAGACGCAAACGTGAGATTCGTAGGTAAGAAGAATGCGTTACGTGAGAATGATGAATGATATGCAATAATTATATTTTAATTAATTATTTTTTGTTTAATCAAAATAAACTTCAACAATTGGATTACAAATATCAAATAGTGGGGAAACCCCGTTTTATTGAATTTAAAGATTGCGGAATGGAAATACAGTAATTTACATAGTGCTGTAAAAGGAAATCTAAACTAATGGACCCTGAGTCCTCTCTGAAGAGAGCTCAGGTGCTGGTTCTGGTTCTTTCCTTTTCTTTGATTGGGGCTCTTGAGCCGTTGTCGGGTTGTCATTCCTTTGCCAAGTGAAAGGAGCGAGCAAATTCATTTGGTCCTCTTGATTTTCTACAGCATGTTGCTCTAAAATCTCGATCAGAGCGTCTTTTTCTTTTAACAGTTGCTGTATTTTCTTGCACTCCACATTGAGAATACGGTACTTGTTCTTCCAAGACTTCTTCTCCTGTTGAACTCTGTTGAGAGTAACCTGAAGTTTTTCTGTATCAGACATAAAATAAAGGACAGGGTCCCTTAACGGAAGAACTTCTTGACGAGGGTAAGGCATCCTCAGCTTGAGAGCTCTAGTTTGTACCCAGTGGAGATAAGGTTCCACCGAGACACAGTCTGGTTTTCCTAGAGACTCTCTTCCTTTCCTATGAACGTGTTTCCAGGCATGCACTATTTCTGTCTTTAGTGCTCTGTCATTTTCTCCTTCCTTGAAGAAAAGACCTTCCAGATGAGTATTACGCGGGACATGCCTCATCGGGTATCCAAATTGACGAGAAACCAAAACTGGATGATAATTGATTCCTCCATTAATTCCTATGAGGGGTACATTTGGGAAATTTCTACAACGGTCAATGATCCTGATCCCGTCATAGATTCGATTGTACCAATCGATGTCAGAGTTGGTAAGAGATATGATTCTCTGCGACCAACATAAAGTATTCTTTGGATCCCAAAATGCAGCAGACTTTGGCAAATGGGAAATGAACCATTTGTATAGCAGGGGTACACAGCATGTGATCATTCCTCCGCTATACAAATTCCTTAGATGTACAGAATGATAAGCATCCGCGAGCAGGGTCGGTACAGGGTTTCTAATCAGAAAAATCTTAATGGCATTGATTTCTACAAAGTTATCGATGTTGGGAAACAAAAATAACCCGTAGGTGAGCAAAATAAAGATGCTTTCGAAAGCGGCCACGTTCCCTATACTATCAAAGTACAGAGCTTTCTTTATCAAGAACTGGGCTGGCAAACCCTGAATACTACCCTTAATGATCATATGAGTCCTGACTTCTGACTCGTCCAAATAGATTGCTCTTGTAATGGTTTGATCCTTTGGAATTTCTTCCAGTCCAGAAAAGGGAGCTTGGTCAGTAATATGTAAATCAGTCAGGTGAGAGTATTCCTCCAATGTTGGTGCTAGTTGATAATCCGGGAATGTGAAACAGTGATAGACCGGATCGTAGAACTGGATTAGTGTGAACATGATTCCTTCAATCACGTGGACCCTTATCAATCTATTATCAATCTATTTATCTGGCATTTGCAATCATTGTCTTAGTTTAATTTGAAAAAGAGAGACTAGAAGAGAAGATTTTTCTTTGTTTAAAATTTTTTAATGAAATGAATGCATGAATGCAGCACACAAAAACATAGGAAAAACATGGGGTCAAAGGGTCGGTGTCATGAAGTCAAGGCTCTACCCATCCCCAAAGGTTTATACTGGTGATTTTTGTACCTGTCCTCAAAATCACTGACCCCTCTTGGGATAACGACAGCAAGCAGATCGCCAGTGAGCTGTAGTATCTTAGAGTAGTCTCAAATGAGGGTAGTATCACGTGACAACTATTTCTGATAGCTTCCGCACTACAAAATGGTTTCAGTCTACTAAAATCCTCAGCTTCTCAGATAACCCAATCGAACAATCTTCTTTCAACAACCGAAGTCGTATAGGCATTGAATCCGCAAAGGGCATCTCCACTAATTCGATGGTCGACCGGGACCTCTTATCTAGGATTCACTCCCCGTAAGATTACCCGTCTAGTGCCATCACTTATCTTAGGTGTATACTCGATCTTTCCACATGCGGCATCACACGCATTCCCATTAGCAAAAAAGTAAACACAAATATCAATTACGAAAAGCAGTATATATATTTTTCCTAACATCCTATACCTCTAGTCCGATGATCCTATACAGACAATGACTCCCCAGCAGAGTCACCATTCTGTGACACTTTATGAATTTAAAGTTTTCTACCTAAGACTGTGAGAGAGAAAGGTCTTCTCTTACCGTTAGACTGCAAGAGATAAATACCTCCCACTGTGGTCGCCATTCTTCTGTAGCGCGATTTTTGTGGTTTCGAATCACTATCGCTTTGGTACTACAGTTCGATTCATTTTTTATCCTGTGAAGGTGATTAAGGAAGGGAAATAGATGTCTCCAATTAACCCTGCTTGCATACTGAGGTTAAACAGTCAAAACTGTTGGTTTACAGATGCTATCAAAAAGGGGGGTATGTCTTAGGTTATTTCATTTAAGAACACAATGTCTGGACTATTTGCGAGGCTTCTAGTAAGGTGTTAGGTCTGATGTTTTTGATGGATGTATGAAGGTAATGGACTTTGAGTTTTTGATTAGTATGCTCGCTAAGATTTCGCAATCTTATGCCTACGTATTCCCGTTTAACGAAACAGAGAAATCAGAGCGATCGTAGTTCCTCCTATTCTATGGGAGGAAAAGAGGTATTTTGGTGTCTTGTTCAAAGCCCAAGATTGAAGCTAAAAGTGATTTATATCTTGTTTAAAGCCCAAGATATGAAGCTAAATGGGTATTTGTGTCTTGTTCAAAGCCCAAGATTGAAGCTAAAAGGTTTGATTGAGAGAGAACTTGTCATCTCTAAAGAGGGATTGGACTTCCTCTGAGGGAATTGTTGATTTTTGTGTGCCCTGATCAAAGCACAAGTTTGATGCTAAGAGGTTGATTGACTCAACCGGGGGTTTCTTTATACAAAGCCTAAGAGGAGGCGGGAAGTTTGACTTTTCCGGGGAAAATGTTCCTTCTGTCTTGTACAAAGCCCAAGATTGAGGCTAAAATGGATTTTGACTCCGTTGGGGAGAATGTATCTTGTATAAAGCCCAAGATGGAGGCTGAGAGGGTTTGACTCAACAAGAGAGTAGTTTTATCTGTCCTGTATAAAGCCCAAGACGGAGGCGAGAAAAGGTTTACTCAACAAAAGAGTCTTGAACGGGTGATTGACTCAACAAGAGAGTCTGAAGGTTGATTGACTCTACAAGAGAGTCTTTTATACTTAACAAGGGAGTGATTTGTTGTCTCATACGAAGCCCGAGATTGAGGCTAAAAGGAGATTGACTCAACAAGAGAGTCTTTTATACTCAACAAGAGAGTGTTTTATATGTCTTGTACAAAGCCCAAGACGGAGGCTAAAAGTGGTTGACTCAACAAGAAAGTCTGAAAAGGTTAGCTCCGCTGGGGAGAATCATTTGTACAAAGCCCAAGAGGAGGCTGACTTACTGCTGAGGATTATCGAGATCCTGAAGCGGGTCCAAGTGTGGGGAACTCTCATGAGAGAGACCGGGTTTCTGCTGGAGATTGATCCAGAGTGATCGGTGTTTTTTCCTATGTTTGAAAGGAACTTGAGAATGTCTTTGAGACTCAAGAGTTTTAGACTGTCCAAGTCTAGAGTTTTATCTTTTGTACAATGCCCAAGAGGAGGCGCGGGCATTAAGGGATGAGTATCAACCCTAAAATGGCTGGAGTCTTGACACTGGAAAGACTGCTCAAGCAAAGGATGACTAAGTTCTGTCTTATACATTTAAGAGGTCGTTAGGGTCCTTGTATTAAGCCCAAGAGAAGGCATGAGAACTTCTAAGAAGCCGAAGGGTCCTTGTATAACGCCCAAGAGGAGGCGTGGATGCTTTTAGGAAGCCTGTGGGTCCCCAAACCAAGAGAAGTTCAAGAAATGCAATTCACAGAGAAGAGATCATTCCAGGAAAGTTCGAGAATTTGGAAGAAACTCAAGATATGCCATTCACGGAGAAAAGATCATCTCTAGGGAGTTAGAGTTTCTTTAACAATTTCTAAGGGTGACAGTCTGAGAAAAGGTTCACCGAGAATACTGCCTTTCTCTATGTTACATATTATTTAACCCCAAGAGAAGGGAAGATTGTATCTGGAAATCCTATGGGGATCTAGTTTTGTTTGTATTTAAAGAGTGACCAATAGGGCTTTACCTAGTTCTAGACGTAGTTGCCGTGGAAAACTCTAAATAACTATACTAGTATTACACAGTGGATATGTGACAAGTATATAAAAGGATGTGAAAGAAGACTTACAGTGAATCAGCCCCACAATACAGTTATATACATATGGAAGCGGTAAATGAAAGTGGATAAACACTTACCCGTTGTAGAACTTCCATGTTGTTTTGTTAGTTGTTCAACAAAGAAATTAAAGAAAGTTTTGATAACAACATATATTTCAAAATCAAAGGAGAAAATGTTTTGAAAAGATTGTTGGGGCTTACAGCTCAAGGAAAAGCCCAAGTTTTAACGAGGATCGCACCGTTGTCTTAAAAACGGTACAGAGGGACTTATACAATATGTGAGGCCCAAAAAGTTTTTATGTACAAGGGGGTTGGGTCTTACACTCTATTAGAGGCCAATAGATATTTAAAGAAAAGAAATGGGGCTTATAAAACGAGGGTAGGCCCAGATGATTTGATTTTTGAACTGCCGATTGCGCCGAGATTTTTCTTTTTCACAGAGGGACTTATACAATATCTGAGGGCCAAAATTGTTTTGGTTAAAAGGGGATTGGGTCTTACACTCTATTAGAGGCCCAAAGCAATTAAAAATGATTTTTTTAGGGTGATTAAGATCAAAACCCTAAATTAATTTCAAAATGTATTTTAATTAAATAAAAATTTAATTAAAATGATCAAATTTATCAAACATGTGTGAAAAACAAGTTGTGATCTTAGATTAATGTTTGAAAAATCATGTTTATATCCACAAAATGGTTGGAAACTAATTAAATTTGGAAAATCAAGGAGGAAAAAATATTTTAAATCTTAAAAAACAAATAAAAGATTAATTCTTTGCAAAAATATCAAGTATATGAAATAAATAATATTTTTGGGAATTTTTGGCAAAAAAAAATATTTTAACATTTTTGTGAATTATTAAAAAAAGAATCAACTCAAAATCAGTAAAACTCAGAGATAAATTAATTTTTTAATCAATTAAATAAAATCACAAAATTCAAATATTCAAATTTGTGAAAAAGGCGCCAAGAACATGGGCCAAGAACACGCGCGAAGGGAGTTTTGCTCAGATTTGCATTTTCTATCCAATCTCACTGAATACTTGATGAAATCACACAATCCACATGTCACTCTGCTCGTTTTCACCTCACGATCATGTCCATGGTCTTTAATTTCATTTATTTTAAGCATGGAATAAGAAATCAAGATAAGACCTCAAGAACCCTAAAATTTGCATGAAGGCTGAGAATTTTGATGCACGATTCAAACAAAGCAATTAATTAAGGGGAAACATTCTATGCATGATTATGAACATTTGGCAAAAGTATTGTGCGAGGAAATATGTATATATTAAGAGATGACCAAGTTTAGGCTTACTTGAAGGTCGTGACAACAAAAGCAATGTGATTTTTGAGTTGAAGGTGTTACAGATGAGTTGTGATGATCTGAACAGCTTCCCTACACCATATGGAATGTGTTTGAATGCTTGGAGTGATTGGAAATGGACTGGAATAGGTTATGGTACCTCAACTGCAACTTGGTTAAAACCTTGAGCAATTGGCTGGTGATTTTGTGAAATTGGTGTTCCATATGTAGTTTAAGTGTTTGGATCACTTATATATGATGTTTATGAGGTGTGTGTGTGATTGGTTTGGTTGGAATGGCTCTCAAACTCAAAACCCGATAGTGATTTACTTTGGAAGACAATTTTGGAGTGAAAGAAGATATTTTGAGGAAAGCATCAGTTTGATGGCTTTGGTGTACTTAAACTGAGCACAAATAAGCTCTATTTATAGTAGAGCAAGTTTGTTTTGCAAGCAATAGTGAATGGCAACTGCAGCAGCTCATTGTCCAATTGCATCACTTTGGAATCTTAAGTCTCCTCTAGCCATTGACTAGAGGTTAGAGCACAGGCCTTTGGTTCCCTAGTTCAGAGATCATCCTTGACTCATTCAGTTGGAAAAGGCTCAGTTCATGCCACCTTGGTGCATCCATTGAATGTTCCAAAACAAAATTGGAGTCTTGTCCCCCTTTTAGGCATTTCTAGGTTTGGCATGCTACTTTTGGTTCCAAAGACTTGGGAGGCTTATGGATCAGTGTTTATTCCTCCTTGGTCTCCCTCTGAGGTGTTCAGATGGATAAACTTGTTTGTCATTTACACAATTTGATCAAATCGAGCAAAATGCACAAATCTGCCTTGCCATGACAGTTGCAGCAAGGTATATTGCTATTGTCATAACTCCTAGCTCAAATGGGATTTGATTGAATTCTTGGCCATTTTGGAAAGCTCTCATATGATACAACATGTGGGTGATCATAGTTTGTCTTAACACTTTTTGTAGATGAGATCATTGAAGATTTTTCTTTCCTTGTAGTCTTTAATGGTGTCACCGTTTTCATCGCACTTGATTGCTTGTGCAATGACAGAGGGTTTAATTACTACGGGAATTCCGGAGACAACTGACTGAATGATGTGCTGGTTATACACGTTAGAAAACACATCAGCATTTGCCCAGAATTCTTTGACAAGATCTGTGTAAATGAGACCTGGAAGCATCTCAAGATAGCCTTCCCTGTTCTGACATCTTAACTCGGAAGACGTTCTAGTGAAGCCAAGTTCCTTGAGAGAGCTGGTACTCACGGAGAATTCATTCAGGACTCTTAACTTAGCAATTTCACATTTGGTAGGTTTAAGACGAGAGGTGGACATCCTGGAGAAAATACTAAGGAAGGGTAGTGACTGGGATGGTTTGGAATGATGAAAAGAGGAGAGAACGTGGTGCCTTAAGTAGGCAACGAATGGAGAGTCAATTAAATGCTCATGACTACACTCATTAGGTTTGTCATTTCCTAGACATCTTAGGTTGTGAATTAGGACTAGCACATAGTCTAACAGATTACCAGTCTTAAAAAAAGATCACGCGTAGGATACTCTGATTGATTCTTGAAGGCAGTTAAAGATTCGCAATAAATGAGTATCTGAGAGTGTTAACATTCTCTAGTGTTGATAACATATTTTCTTCTTTCAAGAGATTTATCTTATATGTTTTATAAGTGCACTTATATAGGAGTAGGCATAAAGAAATGACATAATACATACTTCATTGGTTTAATGTGCAGTTACAGAATGAGCATGTGATCTTGATAAACTATTACATACTAATAACTTAGCCTAAGTATGACAGATAGTCTTCTAGTTTTATGAGAACCATCTACTGTCGAAGGTTTCACAAAAATTCCTATTTAGAGCACTGTCTGGTCCACATCGAATTCTGCAAATCGTTTTCACAATACCAGCTTTGAAGAGAACTTCAGACAGGACTCTTCCGTAGGGAATGAATGAATTATCCATTGTTCTTGATATAAGAATTGATTCCTTTAAATGATCGAAGATTATTTGAGATAGATCAATTGGAATTGGCCTAAGGAGACACATGATGAGGTGCTTATCATCATGGTACAGGAAGTCTTTGTTTGAGTTGCGAGGTTTGATATTAGTTAAGATGAATTTAAACCATCCTCTGGCAATTGACACAAGTTTTTCAGGATTTGTAGGTTCAAGGACCGATACTTTATCAACCATATATTGCATTTCAGCATCAGAGGTACATCGAATGGATGCATGGTTGGGAGTGACACCTCCTAGTGGACAGTTAATGGCTTTAGAGATTGTTGTGACATTGATGGTGACTGGAAGACCATAAATGTTAGAGGAGATAGTCAGACCATTTCTGCTAACAGATGCATTAATCCAGAAGGATTTTAAGAGGGTTAGATAAATTGAGCCTCCAAGCATATGAATGTATCTATTCCATTTTTGGAAGTGGATACTAAGATGAAAGTCACTATTAGTATCTATTGGGTTTGGTCGTTTTTCATTTATGACTTCAAGAAGATCATCATTGCCATAAAATGTTCTTGGAGTCATTTTAGATTGATGAAAGGAAGGTTATGACTAAGGGATAGTGATGAATTCTTCCGGAACAGCTATGGTTTTAAATAGACAAGTGGAGGAGTTTAAGCAGGACAACTAAGTAGTTTGTAATTTTAGAGAAGATCAAAAAGATATATATACACTCTATTCTTAGCAGGAGTTAGGTGGATGCAGTAACTGCTTTTATGAGGTCATTAATTATAGATGACACGCTTTCGAATTTCAAGGTTTGAAAGGCGTATAGTCGAGAGAGCAGGCAAAGAGGGTTTTCCACAGTTCCCAATACTTAAGGGGAATCTTGACTTGTCAGAGCATAATTATTCCGGCTTAAGGTCGGTAGCTTAGGTGAAGAGCTATTTTGGTTAAGGTAGCACGTTTCCCTATTCTGAGACTGAACAGATATCATTCAATGTGAGTAAACCAAGGAGATTTAGATGGATGCAGAAGTGTGCAGCCATTTAAATGAACATTCAGGTTTCGTAGACTAACCAGGTCAGATAAAGGGGCTCTAGGAGAGAGAGAGAGAGAGAGTTAGGTCTGGAACAGGAGTACTAGTTGGAGTGTGCTAGTGGGTTAAAAAATTAGGCAGGGTGAATGACATGATGCGGAGAATCTTACATGTGTGGCGGTTTATACTATAGCATTTTCTAAGCAGACATATAAGAAAGATAATTTCTAATTACTTTCTCAAAACTTAACACATCATAATTAAGGGGGTTTGATAGAGTGATTCTGGTTGTTATTATGAGAGTAAGTCATAAGTGAGGGAAAGATGGTACCTGGAAATTTTTACAGACTAATCTGAATGCACTCTCATCTTGACTCTGATCTTTCCTTTTCTGAGTGAACTGCTGAGGGTTCTTGGATTTTTCAAGATGTGCTTATGTTCTGAAAAATGAATATTTTCTTGAAATGTGATCCTGATTGAATTACAGCTTTCTCTCTTTTCTTGTTCAACCTTGTCCGTCAGTTCTCTAATAACCGAGATTAGGACTTAACAAGATCAGAGTAACCGCTCCATCTGAACTTAGCCAATTACATGCAATCCTTTTGGTAAGGCGATGTAACCAATGTTCTGAAGGAAAAATTAACAATCATATGCGTGCGAGCAGTACTGAGTGAATAGTAAGTTCCATTTGATGACCTCATTCATAAGCAATAGATTACATATGTTTTTGATTGCTTCTCACTTCTCATTTCCTTGATCCATAGAACCTGTTTAGTTTCGATACAGTTCTTAAGATATGGATCTGAATCTTAAACGACAAACTTTGAGAATTGGTTGAGTTCTCCTTTCATAGCCTGAATTTAGTTTGCGTTTGTGAGAGTTTCTTGTCTTCGAAAGATGATTGATTTCACAAGATTAGTGAGAACCTTTGAGAGGTTATTCAAGGAGGAATTGACATATCAACATCTGAATTTGTTCCTCAAGGTTGTTTTAGAACTTGTTCAGAACCAAAACATCATCACGGCCCATGTGTACATCACTAAACATGGTTTGTATGAACCTTCTTGTTCTCACAATGCTGATCAACTTATTTGGGGTTGTTTACACATATCTATGAGTTAACTGATTTCTTCAAAAGAACATCATTAACATCATCTTTTAAAACATCAGTTAGAGAACCTAGAGGTTTGGATTGATAGCTTCTAATTTCATAGCTCAAGTGGTTCTGAGAACACTTGATCTGGAGAAAATCAGATTATCGACATTTTGTTCTACAAGGATAATCTCAAGTTGTTGAAGCTTGGTTACTGAACCAGTTAACGCTTAAGAGTTTGTTCAGAATCAAGTATTTACTGAATCTTTGGGATTCAGTTCTTCATTGAATCTTTGATCATTTCAGATTCTGATATTGAATCATTTCTAATAATTTGAATTTTTTAGAATTTGATTTTAACAGATTCCTTTCTGAAATTCAAAGTCTTAGAACAACAATCTTTTCTCCTTTACATGAAGAGGTTCTGAATGAGTTTCAAACGAGAAAGTCAAGGGTGGACCTAATCCGTTTCTTGAAAACATCTTAGAAACTCATAAAGAATTAATCTTCAGCAAACAAGATTTCTTGCTTTCTGATGATTCATCTTTTAATCGTATACGTGGTTTTATCCATACATATTTTCCAGGTTGAGCATTCAACAGATACAGTTTCTTATCTGATGAATTTATCTTATCAGCTGATTCTTCAATGTTTAATGAGACTTCATCTAGAGTCAGTGAGTTGCTCAAGAAGTAATCAGATTGATTACAATTTTGTACACAGTCAACTGCCGAACTGTTACAGAAATTGTAAGTGGATTTCAATCTCACCAAGAGTACTTCTACGCACCATATCTGGATCTTTTTCTGAAATTATTAAGTGTTTGATGTAAATCAATAACAGAACCGGAGCTCTGATACCAATTGAAGGTGCGAGAAAGACAAAAGAAAGGGGGTTTGAATTGTTTATTTACTCTTTTTGTAACTTTTCGCATCTTGTTAAAGAGATACTCAAGAACCTTCAATGTTCGTTGAGAGATTCTGATCTCTTAACTATGGAGCATGAGAACCATATAGGTTCTGATCATAAAATACGATACTCAGAACTTGCAGTGCGGAAGCTTATCAGAGATAGGCTGCAAGGTTCTTACTTTGATTAATATGAGGTTCTGATATTCAATGCATAAACATAAATAGAGATACTAAGCAAGAGAGTAAAGGACAAACGATATATCCTGGTTCACCACGCGGGCTAATCCAGTCCACCCTCCTCAAGTGATTTCGCCTTGAACACAAGGACTTAATCCACTATAATCAAATCATGATTACACTTGTACGGGCCACGCCGGTGACTAACAACTTGCACAACCACACTGTGACTAATAATCCAATGAACCGTTCAGGGATCCAACAGGATATAACGTTCATTGACCGAGCAGACCCACTGCTAGGATTTCACAGCTAGCCGTTCAGGGATTCATCACAATGAATAAAACGCTACTTACCATATTTCAGGATTTTCCACAATGACCCTCAGCCATTGTCATCTCAAGTATCTGATCACCACGTGATCTACTCAAGGGCCTCAACTCACAGCTGAACCGTTCAGGGATCCCTTCAGGATATAATGTTCACTTGAGGAGTCTCAATTCATTTAGTCGAATTGGCAAACTGGAGATTACAGATTGTGCTTCTTAATAAGCAAGTTTCTCCTAAGTTTAAGTACAAAGAACACACACATGTGTTCAAGCAAGTTATGAGCAATCAGCTCCTTACTTTCCTAAGAAACTACAAAGATGTATTTAGATATTACAATTGTTGACATCTTGTAGATCTTCTTCTTCTTCGTCTTCTGGTTGAGCAAGCTTTGAGCAGCAACTCCTTGCTTCAGATCTTCAATGTAGTCTTGACGAGAAGGTAGGTTGATGACTTGACAGATCTTCAATGTTGTCTTCTTCATCAACAACTTTTGTTTGATTGTTGTTGTTGTATTGATTTGTCTTCTTGAGTTTTAACAATAATCGCCATTAGTGAAATGATGATAGCTCTAAATATGTTAAGTGTTACAACAAGAACACATCGTTGTTGCTATCTTCACAATGACTTGGTCAATTCTGTAGATGAACTTTCAGTTCGTGATTCTACAAGTGATCGACACATCAGAAGCAAAAAAATCTTTCCATTAAATAGCCAGTAGAAATATAGCCATTAGAGAATACTGTTGGCAGTTTGGAAAAGAGACGTTGTGATATAATGAGTTGTACTGACACATCTTTTTTTTGCAGAGGAAGAAGTGACTGGACATCTTTTCTTGGGCAGTGTGTACATTTAACTCACAACGGTAATATTTAGACTTCAAAACTTCAGTGGCTTCTGATGTTAATTTGATGAAGCATGAGTAGTGTAACACCCCCAATCTATACCCCCAATTAGATAAAGCGGTAAAAATTTCATTAGAGTATAATTAAACATTCATGGCATAGACGGAGGCGTCACATCAATTGAAACAAAACACAATAAACCTGCTCATACAGATATGCAATAATCAGGTAGCAAATAATCGAGGAACTTAGTTCCTACTACCCACAAATCAGATACAGAATAAAAGCGAAAAATATGCAACTGAATCTCATATATATATATCACATAAAAGTTGGTCTGTCGTACACAGATTCATACATGTACAATCCAGAAATATATATACATATACACAAATAATCACAACGATCTCCCCGACTACCCGGTGCTACATATCAGAGCCGGCCGATAAAAGAATGAAGACCTAAGCTTCACAAAAAGACCTCCAGCATCTAATCTGCAATGCCTCATAGAGCATTCAAAACAGCAGAAGGGTGAGAAACACAATCATAATATAATTGCATACAATTATATAATAACACGAAAGTACACATGTAAAATATTCTCACCACAACTTATACCAGAATTCAAACACAAAACAACATAATGCGTATCTCATATATTTATCACCAAGGCATATCAATCATGCTTAATGCATTTACCAACAACATATATATATATGTATCTCAACTCATCAATTCCATTCACAATTCCACACAAAATCAATCCATTCATGATTTATGCAAATGCACAGAGACCGACACAACGACTCTATGCAATGCAATGCGGTACCATCCATCCATCACTCTCAACACTAGTTCACTAAGGAACTATTGGAACCATCGCTTGTTACTTAGTGTAACTCCCCGTCGGGAAAATGATGTTCCCCGTCGCTTTAGGTCCTCTTGGTATAAGGCTCACGACGTTTATGGATTTCTTTAGGTCCTCTTTGTATAAGGCTCACAATCTGATCGCTTTCGGTCCTCTTTGTATAAGGCTCACGATCGTCTATAATCATCGCTTTAGGTCCTCTCGATATAAGGCTCACGATGTTATAGCGGATTCCCTCTAGAACCATTTCGTCGCTCACACCCACTAGGGCACACGACATCACAAGAATGCATATCATGATGCTTGGCATACTATGACTCATGACATTCAAATACACACATATACACATCCATAATCATGCATATATCATCAAATACAACACATTGCATTTTCTTGCCCTTAGACCACAAACCATCATCACAACATTTTATCACATGCATTTTCATCACACAACAGCACACAAGTCATACAATACCCATATCAACAATACATTGCATGATACACATCAATTACACACAACTACAACTGCAAAAGTAGGCAAAACCACACTATTCCAAATTCCCGACATAATTAGATCGGCCAACAATCTCAAAAACATTTTAATAAGAAAGTACAGCTCAATAGCTTTCCAACGATACCAAGTATGTTCAAAACGGATAATCGGAACACAAGTTACGAAATCAAAACGAAAAGGAATCGCGAAAAGACAACATTTTGCACACTCACTGGCCATACACGTATTGCCCTGATCCATACGCGTAATGCCGAGCTTACTCGCCCATCCATACGCGTATTGCCCAACTTGATACGCGTATGGGCAGAGACCAAATTCTCCCCAAAAATCCCACTAAAAGCTAATACGCGTATTGCCTCACTTGATACGCGTATTGCCCAACTCCTTACGCGTACCATTACACAAATGAGTAGATGGCCGAGAAAATGGAACTCCATACGCGTATTGCCCTCATTCCTTAATTGCCATACGCGTATTGCCTTAACCAATACGCGTATTGCCTTGAGTGATACGCGTATGGGCAGTGGAGAACCAGAAATTTTCCTGCATAATTTTTCTGCGAAATTCAACCATTTCCCCTCCAAATCTCTTCTAAACACCAGAAAAATACCAATACATTGCACAACAACATATATCTAACCTGTATCAACAATAAGGAACCTGAAAACATGATTTCCGACACAATTTAATCAAATTCTAACAATTTCTACATATTATGGTTTTTACTCTATATCCAATTTCAATCCAACAATCAACAAATACATACATACATAATCATACACAAGTATAATATAATCGAGTTTCGCACCCTTACCCGATTTAATCGTGTTTGAAAAGTCGGTTGATCGATTTTCTTAATTTCCAAGTTTTCTCTCTTTTTCTTCTCTTCTTTTCCTTCTTTCTCTTTTTCTTCTTCTCTTTTTCTTTCCTTTCTATTTTTCTCTCTTTCTGTTTCTATTTCTATTAACTTAAGAAAAATTAAAGTGAAATGACCAAAATACCCCTACACTCAAATATCTCGCAAACGCGATAAAACATAATAACGATGAAAAATAATATATTATCAAATAAAAGTAAAAAATAAAATAATATAATAATAAAAATAATTAAATCGACTCGATTAAATAAAACTAACTAAAACTGGGGCGTTACAACTCTCCCCCACTTTGAATTTTTCGTCCTCGAAAATATTACCTGAGACGAACAACTCCGGATACGACTCCCGCATCCGACTCTCCAACTCCCAAGTCAAATTGCCCTCAGCAGCACCTCCCCACGCTACTTTTACAAGCGCAATATCCTTGCCTCTTAACCGCTTCAACTCGCGATCCAAAATCCTCACTGGTAATGCCTCAACCGTAAGGTTCTCCCTTACCTCAACTTCATCCATCAGAATCATATGCGACGGATCTGGAACATACTTCTGAAGCTGTGAAACATGCAACACATCGTGCAAATTCGACAGACTCGGCGGCAACGCCACCCGGTAAGCCACAGCACCCACTCTCGCGGATATCTGGTAAGGACCAATAAAGCGAGAAGTAAGCTTCTTCGACTTCAATGCACGACCAACACCCGTCACCGGTGTAACTCTAAAAAAATACATGATCGCCTTCTTGAAACTCAAGATCTTTCCTCCTTCGATCATGATAACTCTTTTGCCTACTCTGAGAAGCCTTCATTTTCTCACGAATAAGTTTCACCTTGTCTGTAGTCTGTTGTACTAACTTCGGTCCAACTACCAAACTCTCACCAGATTCATGCCAACACAACGGTGTTCAACATCTTCTTCCATACAACGCTTCAAACGGTGTCATTCCAATACTCGAATGGAAACTGTTGTTATACGTAAACTCAATCAACACAAGATAACTATCCCAAGCACCACCTTGCTCAAGAACGTAAGCTCACAACAAATCTTCCAACGACTGAATAGTTCTCTCGGTCTGACCATCCGTCTGCGGATGATAAGCCGAACTCAATCTCAACTTGGAACCTAACGCCTTTTGCAAACTTTCCCAAAATCTGGAAGTAAACCTCGGATCTCGATCTGAAATAATACTCAACGAAACACCATGCAATTTCACAATCACACTGATATAAATCTCAGCCAACCTCTCCAGAGCAAAACTGATGTCAATCGGAATGAAATGCGCCGATTTAGTCAGCCTATCCACAATCACCCAAATGGCATTATGTCCCCTCTGTGTATTCAGCAACCCTGTCACAAAATCCATAGAAATGCTGTCCCATTTCCACTCGGGAATATCCAACGGTTGCAACAAACCACTAGGCTTCTGATGTTCTACTTTAGACTTCTGACACGTCAAACATGCATAAACAAACTGAGCCACATCCCTCTTTAATCCAGACCACCAAAAGATATTGTTCAAATCCTGATACATCTTATTAGCTCCCGGATGTATACTCAAATTACTCCGGTGTCCTTCCTCCAAAATCATCTTTTTCAAGTCCGAATCATCAGGAATACAAATTCTACCACGGAATCTCAAAACACCCTTATCATCCACTTTAAAGTCACCATCCACCCTTTGATCACCAACCATCAACAAATCAACAAATTTCACATCCAACTTCTGTTTCTCGCTAACGGTTAACAGAAAATCATTAGTGACCTTTAACATACCAAGCCTCACACTGTCAGATGTCAATTCACACACGAAACTCAAATCTCTAAACGCTTCCAAAAGTTCCCACTCCTTAACCATCAAAACAGACATATGCAAAGATTTCCGGCTCAACGCATCGGCTACCACATTAGCTTTACCAGGATGGTAATTCAAGCTAAAATCGTAGTCCTTCAAAAATTCCAGCCATCTCCGTTGCCTCATATTCAACTCTTTCTGATCAGACAAGTATTTCAAACTTTTATGATCACTAAAGACTTCGAATCTTGCACCATAGAGATAATGCCTCCAAATTTTCAACACAAAAACCACAACAGCTAATTCCAAATCGTGAGTAGGGTAATTCTTCTCATGCATCCTCAATTGCCTCGAAGCATAAGCCACAACCTTACCTTCTTGCATTAACACCCCACCTAAACCAATCAAAGACGCATCACAATACACCACAAACGGTTCAGTAGGATTCGGTAAGATCAAA
Organism: Lathyrus tuberosus; assembly: GCA_022829125.1. NCBI lineage: Eukaryota > Viridiplantae > Streptophyta > Magnoliopsida > Fabales > Fabaceae > Lathyrus > Lathyrus tuberosus. The sequence goes on from JALAZF010000063.1 coordinate 4,662,210, forward strand.
ATCGGAGCTGTAGTCAATCTTCTTTTCAGCTCATTAAAACTTTCCTCACACTGAATATCCTAAATGAACGCTTTACCTTTACAAGTCAACTGGGTCAAGGGAAGTGCTAACTTGGAAAAGCCTTCAATGAATCTTCGATTATATCCTGCTAAACCCAAAAAGCTTCTAATTTCAGTAACAGATCTAGGAGCCTCCCATTGTAGAACTGCATCTACTTTAGATGGATCCACAGCAATACCATTACCTAAAATCACATGCCCAAGAAAACTCACTTCCGACAACCAGAACTCACACTTGGACAACTTGGCAAAAAGTTTCCTTTCCTTCAAAATTTGCAACACCACACTCAAATGCTCCGCATGTTCCTCCCGGGACTTAGAATAAATCAAGATATCATCAATAAACACAACAACAAATCGATCCAAATGCTCATGGAAAATACGATTCATATACTCCATAAACACACCTGGCGCATTAGAAACCCCGAACGGCATCACAGAATATTCGTAATGACCGTATCGTGTCCTAAAAGCCGTCTTCTGAATATCTTCCTCTTTCACTCTTATCTGATGATAACCCGACCTCAAATCAATCTTACTAAACACACAAGCACCTACCAACTGATCCATCAAATCATCAATTCTCGGAAGAGGATACTTATTCTTAATTGTCACCTTATTCAACTGGCGATAATCAATACATAATCGCATACTTCCATCTTTCTTTTTCACCAACAAAACTGGAGCACCCCAAGGCGATACACTCGGTCTCACAAACCTCTTCTCTAACAATTCATTCAACTGTTTCTTTAACTCAACCAACTCAGATGCCGACATATGATAAGGTGCCATAGACACAGGTCTAGTACCAGGAACTAGATCTATAGAAAACTCCACCTCTCTCTCTGGCGGAAAGTCCGAAATATCCTCTGGAAACACCTCTGGAAATTCACACACAACTGGAAACACATCAAGTACAACTTGACTATCCACTGACAACGATGCAAACAACCCGAACAACTGAGCTTCATCCGCCAAAAGTTTCTTCAACTCTTTGGTAGATAAGAAACTCGATTCCTCGTCTTTCTCAAAAGAAGGAAATCTTACCAGCTTATGATAACAATCAATATGCACCCGATTGAACTACAACCAATTCATTCCCAGAACCACATCTAAACCCTCCAACGGCAAACACACCAAATCCATCTCAAAATCTTTACCATAAATGGTCAAAGGTCAATTTAAACAAACCAAAGAAGTAGTTACTGACCCCATTGCTGGAGTATCAATAACCATCTCTCCATCCATCGAAGACAACAAAAGATTCAAACGCTTCGCGCACTCAGACGAAATAAACGAATGAGTCGCTCCAGTATCAATAATAGCATCTAAAGGTGTACTATTAATAAAACAAGTACCTCTAATCAGACGGTCTGCACTTGTAGTCTGAGTCCCCGCCAATGCAAAAACTTTCCCACTAGCTGGAGCTTGCTTTGGTTTCGGACACTTCATACTAATATGACCAGGTTCACCAAAATTGAAACACTTCACCACATTCTTCCTCTTACACTCAGCTGTTACATGTCCTATACCTCCACAATTGGAACACTTTCTCATATCTTTTCTACATTCAAACTGACGATGTCCTAAGTCACCACACCTAAAACATCTCGGAGAGTTAGACATTCCTCCCCCACTTGGCCTTTTCTAAAAATCCCCCCTTTGCTTACCCTTGTCAGCTGGTGTCACATAAGGACCACCACGGAACGGCTGCTTCCCTCTCCTTTCGTTCACACTCTTATAGTGAGTAGAACGAGCTTTGCTATCTTCCTCATAAATCCTACAATAATCCACCAAGTCTGAAAACCTCCTAATCCTTTGATAACCGATTGCCTGCTTGATCTCAGGACGCAATCCATCCTCAAACTTCACACACTTAGAAAACTCTGCAGTAGCTTCAGCATAATGTGGATAAAACTGAACAAGTTCCACAAACTTAGCAGTGTAATCAACAACAGACATATTACCTTGTTTCAATTCCAAGAACTCTATCTCTTTCTTTCCCCTTACGTCCTCAGGAAAATACTTCCTCAGAAACTCAATGCTAAACAAAACCCAAGTGACTTCTTCACCTGTAGCTTCCAACACATGACGCGTACTAACCCACCAGTCATCAACTTCCTCCTCCAACATGTGAGTACCCAGTCTCACCTTATGTTCCTCAACACAGTCCATTACCCGAAAGATTCTTTCAATCTCTTTAAGACAAATCTGTACACCATCTGGATCATGTCTCCCTTTGAAGACAGGCGGTTTGTTCTTCCTGAACTCATCATTTCCACCAGCATTAGGTGCACCCTGCACAGCCCGAGCCATAGCTTGTATAGCAGCAACCAAAGAAGCGTCATTCCTACCAACCATATTCTGTTCATTTCCAATAACAGCAACTATGGTTAAACAAACAGCTCACCCAAACACAAAGACCACCAAGGACTGACACAAACTGACACAGACTGGCTCTGATACCACTTAATGTAACACCCACAATCTATACCCCTAATTAGATAAAGCGGTAAAAATTTCATCAGAGTATAATTAAACATTCATGGCATAGACGAAGGCGTCACATCAATTGAAACAAAACACAATAAACCTGCTCATACAGATATGCAACAATCAGGTAGCAAATAACCGAGGAACTTAGTTCCTACTACCCACAAATCAGATACAGAATAAAAGCGGAAAATCTGCAACTGAATCTCATATATATCACATAAAAGTTGGTCTGTCGTACACAGATTCATACATGTACAATCCAAAAGATATATATACATATACACAAATAATCACAACGATCTCCCCGACTACCCGGTGCTACATATCAGAGCCGACCGACAAAAGAATGAAGACCCAAGCTTCACAAAAAGACCTCCAGCATCTAATCTGCAATTCCTCATAGAGCATTCAAAACAGCAGAAGGGTGAGAAACACAATCATAATATAATTGTATACAATTATATAATAACACGAAAGTACACATGTAAAATATTCTCACCACAACTTATACCAGAATTCAAACACAAAACAACACAATGCATATCTCATATATTAATCACCAAGGCATATCAATCATGCTCAATGCACTTACCAACAACATATATATATATGTATCTCAACTCATCAATTCCATTCACAATTCCACACAAAATCAATCCATTCATGATTTATGCAAATGCACAGAGACCGACACAACGACTCTATGCAATGCAATGCGGTACCATCCATCCATCACTCTCAACACTAGTTCACTAAGGAACTATTGGAACCATCGCTTGTTACTTAGTGTAACTCCCCGTCGGAAAAATGATGTTCCCCGTCGCTTTAGGTCCTCTTGGTATAAGGCTCACGACGTTTATGGATTGCTTTAGGTCCTCTTTGTATAAGGCTCACAATCCGATCGCTTTAGGTCCTCTTTGTATAAGGCTCACGATCGTCTATAATCATCGCTTTAGGTCCTCTCGGTATAAGGCTACAATGTTATAGCAGATTCCCTCTGGAACCATTTCGTCGCTCACACCCACTAGGGCACACGACATCACAAGAATGCATATCATGATGCTTGGTATACTATGACTCATGACATTCAAATGCACACATATACACATCCATAATCATGCATATATCATCAAATACCACACATTGCATTTTCTTGCCCTTAGGCCACAAACCATCATCACAACATTTTATCATATGCATTTTCATCACACAACAGCACACAAGTCATACAATACCCATATCAACAGCACATTGCATGATACACATCAATTACACACAACTACAACTGCAAAAGTCGACAAAACGACACTATTCCAAATTCCCGACATAATTAGATCGGCCAAAAATCTCAAAACCATTTTAATAAGAAAGTACAGCTGAATAGCTTTCCAACGATACCAAGTATGTTCAAAATGGATAATCGGAACACAAGTTACAAAATCAAAACGAAAAGGAATCGCGAAAAGACAACATTTTGCACACTCGCTGGCCATACACGTATTGCCCTGATCCATACGCGTAATGCCGAGCTTACTCGCCCATCCATACACGTATTGCCCAACTTGATACGCGTATGGGCAGAGACCAAATTCTCCCCAAAAATCCCACTAAAAGCTAATACGCGTATTGCCTCACTTGATACGCGTATTGCCCAACTCCTTACGCGTACCATTACGCAAATGAGCAGATGGCCGAGAAAATGGAACTCCATACGCGTATTGCCCTCATTCCTTCATTTCCATACGCGTATTGCCTTAACCAATACGCGTATTGCCTTGAGTGATACGCGTATGGGCAGTGGAGAACCAGAAATTTTCCTGCATAATTTTTCTGCGAAATTCAACCATTTTCCCTTCCAAATCTCTTCTAAACACCAGAAAAATACCAATACATTGCACAACAACATATATCTAACCTGTATCAACAATAAGGAACCTGAAAACATGATTTCCGACACAATTTAATCAAATTCTAACAATTTCTACATATTATGGTTTTTACTCTATATCCAATTTCAATCCAACAATCAACAAATACATACATACATAATCATACACAAGTATAATATAATCGAGTTTCGCACCCTTACCCGATTTAATCGTGTTTGAAAAGTCGGTTGATCGATTTTCTTAATTTCTAAGTTTTCTCTCTTTTTCTTCTCTTCTTTTCCTTCTTTCTCTTTTTCTTCTTCTCTTTTTCTTTCCTTTCTATTTTTCTCTCTTTCTATTTCTATTTCTATTAACTTAAGAAAAATTAAAGTGAAATGACCAAAATACCCCTACACTCAAATATCTCGCAAACGCGATAAAACATAATCACGATGAAAAATAATATATTATCAAATAAAAGTCAAAAATAAAATAATATAATAATAAAAATAATTAAATCGACTCGATTAAATAAAACTAACTAAAACTGGGGCGTTACAAATAGAGTCTTCTTAGCAGAATTTCTGATGCGTCAAGTCTTCCGTCGATTGAAGAAGTCCTTTAGGAATCAGTCTTCAGAACTTCAGCACTTGGTCTTTAAGAACGTTATTCTTTTCTGCTTCAAGTCTTCCGAATCTTCAGATCCTGTCTTTAGAGTCTTCAGAACTTCTTATTTGAAACCTTGATCTTCAGAACACATAAGCCTTCAGATTCTTTCTGCACTTGGTCTTCAGCGCCTTCAGCCATCAGAACTTCAAGTCATAGGAGTCTTTCGTACTTTGGTTCTTTTTAGAGTGTACTTCTTCAGAAGCTTCGTTATCTTCAGAATCTCAATCACTTTCAGAGAGCATCCACAAGAGCATTGCAAAAGCAATCTTGGCATCCTTTGATCTGGCTGATCATGACTAGATAAAGAAGCGTTCTTGCTTCTCGCGACTTTAGTCACACATAGTAACTTCGCATATGTATATATTTACTCATAGTACATCTAGCTGGTGTATGTTGGTTCTGATATCTTCAGTTCTTATGATCTGCACACAACACACGTTAGACCATAAAATGGTTCTTTCACAAATACTTATTGTTATCATTAAAACATAGATTGACTTGTAGAGACATTTCTTGCTCTCACAAAAATTTCACTAAGTGTTGGAAAAAGTGGCATTTTCATGTTTTTGTTATTTTGGTCACTCCATAACTAAAAATCCATGAAGAATTGGAATGAGGTGTAGTTGACACTTTTAACGTATGCCATGAGAGCTACAAATCCATCTTTGGATCAGCCAAAATGGTTGCTTGGATCACAAGTTATGATCCTTGGAAGTTGTTACCCTAGTCACTTTGTTCCATAACTTAGAAAATTTCTAAGTTTTTTATGGTTACCCCTTTTACAAGTTATCCCCCTTTTCTTGATTTTTCTTGATGAATGATGATTCCAATCACACATTATCATCATTTTAGGGTTTGGGAACCATAATTGATCAAAAAATCAAAAAGTCAAACTTTGACTTTTGGGCACAGTTGACTTTTTATCAAATGAATTCCAAACTGTGCGATCCTCTATGAAATCAAGTCCTTGACCTAAATCAAACTTGATGGATTGATTTCATAGGTGTTATAGGGTGTATTGAATCATGTCCCAAGGTTTGGGAGCATGTTCTGGTCAAAAGTCAAAGGCACAGTTGACTTTTTCCGCGAAACCCTAACTGTGGTTCTGATGAACTTGAAATTTGTGAATCAAGCTTCTTGGATCAATCCATTGTTGAAAATAGATCAATGTAGTGTATTAGGGACCCTCAAATCATGTCTTAAGGTTTTGGCTCATGCTTTGTCCCAAAAGTCAACTTAAGGGTGAATTAGGTCAAGAAACCCTAATTCCTGATTTTTTATGAATGCATCCCCTGAGGCTAAATTGACTTGATGATTAGGTTTATGATGTCCCTTAGAGTATTTGGGTTATGCTTTGAAGCATTGGCTCATGCCCAGAGGAAAATTTCCACCTGGAGGCCCTGGTCGACCAAAACGCTAATTTGGTGACACTGGCGATCTTGAGGCTTAATTCACTTGGAATGTTGCAGCCTTGTGCTTGATCCTTGATGTGGGAGTCCTCTTCATCCATTGTGGATGTTTGTGAGGTTTAGACAAGTTGAAGATCATGTCATTCCTTGATTGATCCTTTGTCTAAGAGCTCTGAGAGGGCTTGAAACCCTAAGTTTGATTGTAGTGGATGCTTACCCATCTTTGGGGAGACTAATGAGGTATGATGGTTCATCCATATTGTGATGATGATTGGCACAATGATGGGGAACCTTAGTGGTCAAAATTTGGGGTATGACACGTGATACCAAGGTTTATCATCTATGATTGCTTCGATCGTGAAGATGTAAGCGGGCCTTTCAAGGCGCATTATGTCGATCTTAGGTATGTCATCTGTAACGCCCCAGTTTTTGTTAGATTTATTTAATTGAGTCGATTTAATTATTTTTGGTCTTTATATTATTTTATTCTTGACTTTTATTTGGCAATATATTATTTTTCATTGTTGTTATGTTTTATCGCGTTTTGGGAGCGTTTGCGAGATATTTGAGTGTAGGGGTATTTTGGTCTTTTGATGGGTAGATATTATGTTTTTCATCTAAAATAGAACTTAGAAGTTAGAAAGAGAGAAAAATAGAGAGAAAGAAAAAGAGAAGAAGGAAAAGAGAAAGGAAAGAAGAAAACGGAGAAAAACTTGGAGAGTAAGAAACCGATTCAACCGACACTTCGAAGCACGATTAATCGGGTAAGGGTGTGAAACTCGATTATCTTATGCTTGTGTATGAATATGTATGTGTGTGTTTGAATGTTCTCTTGCCTTTCCATAGTTTTCATTCTAGGTTGGAAATGAGAAAATAATTAGGAATCGATGTTTTCGCGGTCAGAAATCGATATAAATTGCGTTGTATGATCACACTGTGTTTATGAGCAATTGCTGATATTTGTTTTGCTGTTGGAATTGATTAGGGATGAAAAATGGGATTTTTGGGGGTTTTGGAACCATGTAACCCGCAGCAGAAAATTCTGGTTCTGGTGCGATTCGCCAAGCGAATTGGAAATTCTCCAGACGAATTAGGTCTCGCCACTAGTTCGCCAGGCGAAGTTCTGGCGAAAGGGGATTCGCCAGGCGAAATCGTAAGTCGCCAGGAGAAAATGGAGAGACATAAATGGGTTAGCTTCTGTAACTCTTGGGGTTTTTCTAAATTTATGGTTCGCCATTAGTTCGCCAGGCGAAGTGCTGGCGAAGGGGGATCCTCCAGGCAAAATCTTAAGTCGCCAGGCGAATCTGGCTGTGTCTCAATAAATTCTTTTCTTTGAAAATTCATAACTTTTGATCCGTAACTCAGATCGAGGCGTTCTTGGTACCGTTGGAAATCTATTGAGATGTTCTTTCTTATAAAAATAGTTTTGAGATTTGTGTCCGATTTAATTGTGTCGGAAATTTGGGAATGTTTCGTTTTGTCGACTTTTATCGTCGTAACTGTATGTATTTGATGTGTTAACATGCAATATGCTTTTGATAGATATCGTACGACTTGTATGCTGTTATATGATGTGAATGCATTGTGATGAAATGTTGTGATGATGGTTGTGGCCTAAGGGCAAGAAAATTCATTGTGTTGTGTTTGATGGTATATGCATGATTATGGATGTGTATATGTGTGCATTTGAATGTCATGAGTCATTGTATGCCAAGCATCATGATATGCATTCTTGTGATGTCGTGTGCCCTAGTGGGTGTGAGCGACAAAACAATTCCAGAGGGAATCCACTATAACATCGTGTGCCTTATACAAAAAGGTATGAGCGATGATTATAGACGATCGTGTGCCTTATGCAAAGAGGTGTGAGCGATCGAGTCGTGTGCCTTATACAAAGAGGTGTGAGCGATCCATAAACGTCGTGTGCCTTATACAAAGAGGTGTGAGCGACGGGGAATATCGTTTGCCCGACGGGGAGTTATACTAAGTAACAAGCGATGATTCCAATAGTTCCTGAGTGAACTAATTATGAGAATGATAGATGGAACGGTACCGCATTGCATTGTATAGAGTCGTTGTGTCGGTCTCTGTGCATTTGTATAAATCATGGATGAATTGATTATGTGTGGAATTGTGAATGGAATTGATGAGTTGATATATATATATATATATATATATATATATATATATATATATATATATATATATATATATATATATATATATATGTTGGTGATAAATGTATTGAGCATGATTGATATGCCTTTGTATTTGAATTCTGGTGTAAGTTGCGGTGAGAATGTTTTACATGTGTATTTCGTATTATTATATATTTGTATGAAATTATATTATAATTGTGTTTCTCACCCTTCTGCTGTTTTGAATTCTCTATGTGGCATTGCAGATTAGATGCTAGAGGTCTTTTTGTGAAGCTTAGGTCTTCATTCTTTTGTCGGTCGGCTCTGATATGTAGCATTGGGTAGTCGGGGAGATCGTGTGTGATTATGTATATATGTATATGTTCTTTTTGGATTGTATATGTATGACTCTGTGTATGACAGACAAACTTTTATGATATGTATATATGAGATTCAGTTGCAGATTTTCCGCTTTTATTATGTATCTGAATTGTGGGTGTTAGGAACTGAGTTCCTCTGTTGTGTGCTACCTGATTGTTGCATATCTATATGAGCAGGTTGTTGTATTTTGTTTCAATTGATGTGACGCCTCCGTCTATGCCATGAATGTTTTAATTGTACTCTGATTTATTTGTTATCGCTTTATTTAATTGGGGGATAGATTAGGGGTGTTACATTAAGTGGTATCAGAGCCTGGTTTTGTCAGTTTGTGTCAGTTCGTGCCAGTCCGTGTCGGTCTTTATGTTTGGGTGAGCTGTTTGTTTAACCATAGTTGCTGTTATTGGATATGAACAGAATATGGCTGGTAGGAATGACGCTGCTTTGGCTGCTACTATGCAAGCTATGGCTCAGGCTGTGTGGGGTGCACCTAATGCTGGTGGGAATGATGAGTTCAAGAAGAACAAACCGCCTGTCTTCAAAGGGAGACATGATCCTGATGGTGCTCATATGTGGCTTAAGGAGATTGAAAGAATATTTCGAGTGATGGACTGTGCTGAGGAACAGAAGGTGAGATTGGGTACTCACATGTTGCAGGAGGAGACTGATGATTGGTGGGTTAGTAAGCGTCAAGTGTGGGAAGTTGCAGGTGAAGAGGTCACTTGGACTTTGTTTAGCAGGGATTTTTTGAGGAAGTATTTTCCTGAAGATGTTAGAGGAAAGAAAGAAATAGAGTTCTTGGATTTGAAACAGGGTAACATGTCTGTTGTGGATTACACTGCTAGGTTTGTGGAGCTTGTTCAGTTTTATCCACATTATGCTAAAGCAACTGCAGAGTTTTCCAAATGTGTGAAGTTTGAGAACGGATTGCGTCCTGAGATCAAGCAGGGAATCGGTTATCAAAGGATTATAAGGTTTTCAGATTTGGTGGATTGTTGTAGAATTTATGAGGAGGATAGCAAAGCTCGTTCTACTCACTATAAGAGTGTGAACGAAAGGAAAGGGAAGCAACCGTTTCGCGGTGGTCCTTATGTATCACCAGCTGACAAGGGTAAGCAAAGGGGTAGTTTTGATAAAAGGCCAAGTGGGGGAGGTATGTCTAATCCTCTGAGATGTTTTAGGTGTGGTGACTTAGGACATCGTCAGTTTGAATGTAGAAAGGATATGAGGAAGTGTTCCAATTGTGGAGGTATAAGACATGTCGCAGCTGATTGTAAGAAGAATGTGGTGAAGTGTTTCAACTGTGGTGAACCTGGTCATGTTAGTACGAAGTGTCCGAAATCAAAGCAAGTTCCAGCTGGAGGGAAAGTATTTGCATTAGCAGGAACTCAGACTACTAGTGCAGATCGTCTGATCAGAGGTACTTATTTTATTAATAGTATGCCTTTAGTTGCTATTATTGATACTGGAGCAACTCATTCGTTTATTTTGTCTGAGTGCGCGAAGTGTTTTAATCTTTTGTTGTCTTCGATGGGTGGAGAGATGGTTATTGATACTCCAGCAATGGGGTCGGTAACTACTTCTTTGGTTTGTTTAAGTTGTCCTTTGACCATTTATGGTAAAGATTTTGAGATGGATTTGGTGTGTCTGCCGTTGGAGGGTTTAGATGTGGTTCTGGGAATGAATTGGTTGCAGTTCAATCGAGTTCATATTGATTGTTATCATAAGCTGGTAAGATTTCCTTCTCTTGAGGAAGACGTGGAATTGAGTTTCTTATCTACCAAAGAGTTAAAGAAGCTTTTGGCGGATGAAGCTCAATTGTTCGGATTGTTTGCATCATTGATCATGGATAGTCAAGTTGCAATTGATGTGTTTCCAGTTGTGTGTGAATTTCCAGAGGTGTTTCCAGAGGATATTTCAAATGTACCGCCAGAGAGAGAGGTGGAGTTTTCTATAGATCTAGTTCCTGGTACTAGACCTGTATCTATTGCACCATATCGTATGTCGGCATCTGAGTTGGTTGAGTTGAAGAAGCAGTTGAATGAATTGTTAGAAAAGAGGTGTGTGAGGCCGAGTGTATCGCCTTGGGGTGCTCCAGTTTTATTGGTGAAGAAGAAAGATGGAAGTATGCAATTGTGTATTGATTATCGCCAGCTGAATAAGGTGACGATTAAGAATAAGTATCCTCTTCCGAGAATTGATGATTTGATGGACCAGTTGGTAGGTGCGTGTGTGTTTTGTAAGATTGATTTGAGGTCAGGTTATCATCAGATTAGAGTGAAAAAGGAAGATATTCAGAAGACGGCTTTTAGGACACGCTACGGACATTACGAATATTATGTGATGTCGTTCGGGGTTTCTAATGCGCCGGGTGTGTTTATGGAGTATATGAATCGTATTTTCCATGAGCATTTGGATCGATTTGTTGCTGTGTTTATTGATGACATCTTGATTTATTCAAAGTCCCGAGAGGAGCATGCAGAGCATTTGCATGTTGTGTTGCAAATTTTGAAGGAGAAGAGACATTTTGCCAAGTTGTCCAAGTGTGAGTTCTGGTTGTTAGAAGTGAGTTTTCTTGGGCATGTGATTTCAGGTAATGGTATTGTTGTGGACCCATCCAAAGTAGATGCAGTTCTACAATGGGAGGCTCCTAGATCTGTTACTGAAATTAGAAGCTTTTTGGGTTTAGCTGGATATTATCGAAGATTCATTGAAGGCTTTTCCAAGTTAGCACTTCCATTGACCCAGCTGACTTGTAAAGGTAAAGTGTTCATTTGGGATATTCAGTGTGAGGAAAGTTTTAGTGAACTGAAGAGAAGATTGACTACAGCTCCGATTTTGGTCTTACTGAATCCTACTGAACTATTTCTGGTGTATTGTGATGCGTCTTTGATTGGTTTAGGTGGAGTATTGATGCAAGAAGGTAAGGTTGTGGCTTATGCTTCGAGGTAATTGAGGATTCATGAGAAGAATTACCCTACTCATGATTTGGAATTAGCGGCTGTGGTGTTTGTATTGAAAATTTAGAGGCATTATCTCTAGGTGCAAGATTCGAAGTCTTTAGTGATCATAAGAGTTTGAAATACTTGTTTGATAAGAAAGAGTTGAATATGAGGCAACGGAGATGGTTGGAATTTTTGAAGGACTACGATTTTGGCTTGAATTACCATCCTGGTAAAGCTAATGTGGTAGCCGATGCGTTAAGCCATAAATCTTTGCATATGTCCGCTTTGATGTTAAAGAGTGGGAACTTTTGGAAGCATTTAGAGATTTGAGTTTGGTGTGTGAATTGACATCTGATAGCGTGAGGCTTGGAATGTTAAAGGTCACTAATGATTTTCTGTTAACCGTTAGCGAGAAGCAGAAGTTGGATGTGAAATTTGTTGATTTGATGACGGTTGGAGATCAAAGTGTGAATGGTGAATTTAAAGTGGATGGTAAGGGTGTTTTGAGATTTCATGGTAGAATTTGTATTCCTGATGATTCAGAATTGAAAAGGATGATTTTAGAGGAAGTACACCGGAGTAATTTGAGTATACATCCGGGAGCTAATAAGATGTATCAAGATTTGAAGAAAATCTTTTGGTGGTCCGGATTGAAGAGGGATGTGGCTCAGTTTGTTTATGCGTGTTTGACGTGTCAGAAGTCAAAGGTAGAACATCAGAAACCTAGTGGATTGCTGCAACCGTTGGATATTCCCGAGTGGAAATGGGACATAATGCCATTTGGGTAGTTGTGGACAGGCTGACTAACTCGGCGCATTTCATTCCAATTGACATCAATTTTTCTTTGGAAAAGTTGGCTGAGATTTATATCCGTGTGATTGTGAAGCTACATGGTGTTCCGTTGTGTATTGTTTCAGATCGAGATCTGAGGTTTACTTCCAAATTTTGGGAAAGTTTGCAAAAGGCGTTAGGTTCCAAGTTGAGATTGAGTTCTGCTTATCATCCTCAGACGGATGGTCAGACCGAGAGAACTATTCAGTCGTTGGAAGATTTGCTGAGAGCTTGTGTTCTTGAGCAAGGTGGTGCTTGGGATAGTTATCTTTCGTTGGTGGAATTCACGTATAACTACAGTTTCCATTCAAGTATTGGAATGGCACCTTTTGAAGCGTTGTATGGAAGGAGATGTCGAACACCTTTGTGTTGGCATGAATCTGGTGAGAGTTCGGTGGTTGGACCGGAGTTAGTGCAACAGACTACGGAAAAGGTGAAACTTATTCGTGAGAAAATGAAGGCTTCTCAGAGTAGGCAGAAGAGTTATCATGATCGAAGGAGGAAAGATCTTGAGTTTCAAGTAGGCGATCATGTATTTTTGAGAGTTACACTGATGACGGGTGTTGGACGTGCATTGAAGTTGAAGAAGCTTACTTCTCGGTTTATTGGTCCTTATCAGATATCTGTGAGAGTGGGTGATGTGGCTTATCGGGTGGCGTTGCCGCCGAGTCTTTCAAATTTGCACGATGTGTTCCATGTTTCACAGCTTCGGAAGTATGTTCCGGATCCGTCGCATGTGATTCCGATGGATGAGGTATGAAATTCTGGTATCAGATATGTGATGTCGAGTAAGATGTCACAACATCAATATCTGCTATATGAACAAGACAATAAAAGAACAACACTTAAAAGCAGTAAACAAACACAGAGAATTATTCACCCAGTTCGGTCTGACAATCTACATCTGGGGGCTACCAAGCCAAGGAGGAAATTCACTATTAGTAGTATCAATTTGTAGATTCTACAGTCAACACACCAATTAACAATCTACTCACTTAATCACTACCCAATGACACTTCTACCTAAGACACTCTTAGGTATGAGAACTATCTCACTCCCCCTCAATCACAGTAGTGATGAAAACAGAAAATAACAAAATAAGAAGACACACTTCAACCACAATACCTTGATCTTGCTTAAAAGCTTTAATCAAGAACAAACACTCGTGCTTAAAAGCTTAGAGTGGACAACATACAACTCAACTAAATCAGTCCAATTCAAACATCAAAATAGATGAATGAATGGCTCACAATACACAGACGAAAACACAAACCCTAATACTTGACTCTCAGTACACAATCTCTTGTCTTCGTATCTTCCAAGTAGGGTTGAGGCTGCTTTAAATAAAAACTTATTCTTGGGCTTGGACTCCTTGAAAATCTCAGATTTGATTCACAATTAAAACTGATTTTATCTTCAAATCTTTTCGCCTTAAAACAGTAACAATATATACTCCACAAATGATTGCATCAGGACAGATCTTCTCCAAGATGTTCGCCTGCAATCTCTCGAACAGAATCTCTCAAAATATAACAAAAATGTGCAGCCCTAAAACATAACACAATGTTCTGTCAACAGATGTTAAGACATCAGTCTTGACATCACGCAAAAAACTGTAACCCTAAGTAACACACCACAAGCAGAATGTTAGCAACACATGTTAAGACATCAGACATGACATCTTGAACCAACACATTGTTTTACCAAAATTGCAGCCAATAACAGAACTAACAATCTCCCCCTTTGGCTAATTTTGGCTAAAACAATATCAGCACACATCAGAGATACCTGCAGCAGAAAATACCACATAACAACACTAACATTCAGCAGAACTAGACACCCAAGGAAACCAGCTGCACACTTAGCAGCACAAAAATCATCACCAAAAAAAATACACTACTCACTCACTTGAGCAACCAGCTGCACACTTGGCAGCACAAAAATCATCACCAAAAAAATACATTACTCACTCACTTCTCCCCCTTTTTAGTCACAATTGACCAAAAGACCACCATCAATGTTCTGACACTTAGTCAAACATGCTCAAGTACCCAGAAAAACAGTTGTAACACAGCTTGGAAAGAGTGTCACGCAACTTTGACTGACCAGGCGATACAAACAAGGGGTTTCCATTATAAAACCTACACTAAACTGCTTCTTAATATAGCCAATCAGAAAAGGAAACATGAGTCAGTCCTCCAAGACAGTTGATACATACAAGGGTCAGTTGAAGCACGACCAGACAAACAAGACCACCAAACCAAATGAGATGAAGTCCAAAGAATTGACAACAGCAGGGTCTACTACAGGAGCAACAAGAACAGACAGACAGACAGAAACAAGAATGAAGACCATCAAGAAACCTTCAGTGCTACTACAAGCTTCTGATGATGAAGCAGATGAAGACTGGCTTAATTTCATTAACTCAGGTGGGTGGAATGAGTAGCTGAATCCAAATAATAAACCTCTTTGCTTGTAGTTTATGTTTTAAAAAAATGTAATGTTGAGTACTTCCAGCAATAAAAATGTTCTTGTTTGTTTCCAAATATTCTTATTTTGTCAATTTCACTAACTAGATAAGCTCACACACATAAGACAGTTTCACCAACAACACCATCCTCCTGCACACCAACAAACGATCCACTAATCCTCATATATGCAAATCCCTAATTTGCTTCTTAAATTTTCAAACTGATTTGCATCTAAGGCCTTAGTAAAAATATCAGCTAATTGCATTTCAGTAGCAACATGTTCCAAAGCAACCACTTTATCTTCAACCAATCTCTTATAAAGTGATGACGTATGTCAATATGCTTAGTCCTGCTATGTTGAATTGGGTTCTTGGAGATATTGATAGCACTCAGATTATCACAGTACAATGTCATGACATCTTGCTTAACATTGTATTCAATTAACATTTTCTTCATCCAAACCAGTTGTGAACAACTACTTCCTGCTGCTATGTACTCACCCTCAGTAGTAGATAGAGACACACAGTTCTGCTTCTTGCTAAACCACGAGATAAGATTGTTCCCTAAGAAGAAGCATCCTCCAGAAGTACTTTTTCTATCATCAGCACTCCCTGCCCAATCAGCATCACAATATCCACTCAATTCAGTTCCTGATCCATGACTGTATAGAATACCATAGTCACTAGTACCATTCACATATCTCAAAATTCTCTTCACTTGATTCATGTGGCTAACCTTAGGTTCAGATTGATATCTGGCACAAACTCCTACAGCAAAGGAGATATCAGGTCTGCTAGTTGTGAGATACAGTAAGCTTCCAATCATGCTTTTGTATAAGCTTTGATCCATACTCACTCCATGTTCATCCTTGGACAGCTTCAGGTGAGTAGGAGCAGGTGTCCTCTTGTGATTAGCATTCTCCAGACCAAACTTCTTGACAATGTTCTTAGCATACTTGCTCTGAGAGATGAATATGGAGTCTTCCATTTGTCTAACTTGCAGACCCAGAAATAGCTGAGCTCACCAACAAGACTCATTTCAAACTCAGACTGCATCTGTTTCACAAAATGTTGAACCATTACTTCTGACATCCCACCAAACACTATGCCATCAACATATATTTGGGCTATTAGCAGTTTTCCTCCTTCCTCTTTGACAAACAATGTCTTGTCAATTCCTCCTTTTTTGTAACCATTCAGAGACAGGAATTTCGTAAGCCTGTCATACCAAGCTCTAGGTGCTTGCTTTAATCCATAAAGAGCTTTCCTTAGTTTGTAGACATGGTTAGGAAATGTTGGATCAATAAACCCCTTGGGTTGATCTACATAGGCTTCTTCATTTAAGTACCCTTCAAGAAAGCACTCTTTACATCCATCTAGAACAACTTGAATTTGAGGTTACAAGCCACACCTAAGAGTAACCTGATAGATTCCAGTCTGGCCACAGGAGCAAAAGTCTCATCAAAATCAATTCCTTCTACCTGAGTGTAACCTTGGGCAACCAGTCTAGCCTTATTTCTGGTGACCACTCCTTGTTCATCAGATTTATTCTTGTAAACCCACTTGGTGCCAGTCACATTTATTCCATCAGGCCTTGGCACAAGCTCCCACACTTCATTCCTCTTGAATTGTCCCAGCTCTTCTTGCATGGCATTAATCCAAAACTCATCTTTCAAGGCTTCTTTAACATTTTTGGGCTCAATTTTGGATACAAAGCAAGAGTTTGACACAACTTCTCTTGACCTAGTGGTAACTCCTGAGTTTGGATCACCTATGATAAGCTCTTTTGGATGGTCCTTATGCACTCTGATAGATGATTCCTTGTTAGGTTGTTCAAGATCAGGTTCAGCAGCAACAGGACTGGGATTTACACTTCTGTCTTCAGCTTCTATTGATACATCATAAAAAAATGTTCTAACATCATCTAGGACATCAGCATCTTCCTTTATTCCATTGTCATCAACTACCACATTTATAGACTCCATCATGACTTTGGTTCTGGAATTGAATACCCTATAAGCTCTGCTGTTGGTAGAGTATCCCAGAAAGATTCCCTCATCACTTTTTGGATCCATTTTTCTCCTTTGTTCACGATCTGTCAGGATATAACACTTACTACCAAAAACATGAAAGTACTTCACACTTGGTTTTCTTCTCTTCCATAGTTCATACAAGGTAGCTGAAGTACCTCTTCTCAAAGTCACTCTGTTGCGAATGTAACAGGCAGTATTCATAGCTTCAACCCAGAAATGGTAAGGAAGCTTTTTGGCTTGAATCATTGCCCTAGCAGATTCTTGAATGGTTCTGTTATTCCTTTCAACTACTCCATTTTGCTGAGGGGTAATGGGAGAAGAAAACTCATGACTGATGCCTTCAGCAGAACAAAACTCAGCAAACTTGCTATTTTCAAACTCTCCCCCATCATCACTCCTTATTCTTATGACATTGCTCTCCTTCTCTCTTTGGAGTCTTTGACATAGATCTTTAAACACATCAAACACTTCTATTTTTTCTTTGATGAAGTTCACCCAAGTGTACCTGGAATAGTCATCTACAACAATATAAGCATATTTCTTCCCACCTAGACTTTCCACCTGCATAGGCCCCATTAAGTCCATATGAAGAAGTTCCAAAACTTTAGAAGTAGTGAATTGTTGAAGCTTTGGATGTGACATCTTGGCCTATTTCCCTATCTAACACTCTCCACATACTCTTCCCTCTTTAATTTTGAGCTTAGGGATTCCTCTTACTGCTTCTGTAGATATGATTCTTTTCATTCCCTTCAGATGTAGATGTCCCAACTTTTACCATACTCTGACTTCATCTTCCTTTGCAAGAACACATGTGGATGAACTTGAGTCTTGTGATACCCATAGGTAACAGTTGTCCTTAGACCTAGCACCCTTCATAATAACTTCACCTTTCTCATTTGTGACAATGCACTCAGTTTTTGTAAAGTTAACTATGAGTCCTTGATCACATAGCTGACTAATACTGATCAAATTTGCTGTCAACCCCTTGACTAGCAGTACGTCATCAAGTCTAGGTGTACCTTCACAATTCAGCTTTCCCACACCATTGATTTCTCCTTTGACACCATCACCAAAGGTCACATGGCCAGAAGAATGAAGTTTAACATCCACCAGCAAATTCTTCACTCCTGTCATGTGTCTTGAACATCCACTGTCAAAGTACCAGTCTTCTTTAGCAGAGACTCTAAGAGAAGTATGAGCTATCAAATTGACAACATTAGATTTGGAGACCCATTGCTACTTTTGCTTGATGACTTGATTACTTTTATGAGTGACCTGTCTGGGTGCACAAGTAAAAGTACTCTTAGCATACCCATGTAACTTATAACAGAAGGCCTTTATGTGTCCATAGCTCCCACAATGATGGCATATCCAGCGCCTGAATTTCTTCCTAGAGGGAGTCCTGTCAGGATGTTTCAACATCTGTTTCAACATCTCTGGCTTGGAACTAGGAATAACATCATTTGAAGCAGATCCACTGTTGAAACCCAACCCACTTTTGTCTCCTGCAGTTCTTCCAACATCAAGAATCTTGCCTAGAACATCAGTTCCACTATTCAGCATTCTGATAGACTTGGACATAAGTTTAGAGTTCAGCATAAATACTTCATCTTCCAGCTTGGCAATGGTTTCCAGATGCACGTCTTTTCAGCCTTGAGTTGAGCAATGATCTTATTCTGCCTCTCTCCTTCTTGATAGGCTTCTTCACTATTAATGCATAGCTCTCTATAAGAATCATTAAGCTCATCATATGTGCTCTCTTCATCTCCAGAATCATCATCAGATGTACACCTTCCAGTCAATACCCTAACCTGCTTGGCAGTCTCTTCATCTTCCTCACTTTCAGTATCAGACCAGGACACAGATAAGCCCTTTTTCTGCTTCTTAAGATATTTAGGGCATTCAACTCTGATATGACCATACCCCTCACATCCATGACACTGAATTCCTTTGTCATAATTAGGCTTCTCCTCAGTTCTTGTTTTCTTCATCTGATCACCTGACCTATTGATGTCAGATGTGATGTTCTTGACATTAGGTTTATAGCTCATGTCCATTCTTTTCAAAACCCTATTAAACTGTCTTCCTAGCAGAACAATAGCATTGGATAGCTCTTCCTGAGTTTTAGGACCACACTTTTTCTCATCATCTTCTATACTAGACACCAAAGCTATGCTTTTGACCTTCTTTTCAGATCTGTCATTCAACCCTAATTCAAATGTCTGCAGTGAACCAATCAATTAATCTACCCTCATCTGGCTGATGTCTTGAGCTTTCTCTATAGCAGTCACCTTCATATCAAATCTCTTGGGAAGAGATCTGAGAATTTTTCTTACCAGCTTCTCATCAGACATCCTCTCTCCTAGGGCACTAGAAGCATTTGACAGTTCAAGTATATTCATGTGAAAATCATGAATGGTCTCTTCATCTTTCATCCTCAAACTTTCAAACTTTGTTGTAAGCAGCTGAAGTCTTGACATCTTAACCTTGGAAGTTCCTTCATGAGTTGTTTTCAGGATATCCCAAGCCTCCTTAGCCACTTCACATGTGTTGACCAGCCTGAAAATATTCTTGTCAATACCATTAAATAAGGCATTCAAGGCCTTAGAATTCCCAAGAGCGAGTTCATCTTCTTCCTTGGTCCATTCCTCCTCAGGTTTCAGCTTTGACACACCATCTTTTCCCACAATGACAGGATGTTTCCATTCTCTCAGAACAGCCTTCCAAGCCCTACTGTCTAAAGGTTCCAGAAAACAACCATGCGAGGTTTCCAATAGTCATAATTTGATCCATCTAGAATAGGGGGTCTATTCACAAATCCACCACTCTCCTTGTCCATTGCACCAGAAAGTAACAGCCCTAGATCTCACCCAGATACAGAGCTGGATGACCTGCTCTGATACCAATTGAAATTCTGGTATCAGATATGTGATGTCGAGTGAGATGTCACAACATCAATATCTGCTATATGAATAAGACAATAAAAGAACAGCACTTAAAAGTAGTAAACAAACACATAGAATTGTTCACCCAGTTCGGTCTAACAACCTACATCTGGGGGCTACCAAGCAAGGGAGGAAATTCACTATTAGTAGTATCAATTTGTAGATTCTACAGTCAACACACCAATTGACAATCTACTCACTTAATCACTACCCAATGACACTTCTACCTAAGACACTCTTAGGTATGAGAACCTTCTCACTCCCCCTCAATCACAGCAGTGATGAAAACAGAAAATAACAAAATAAGAAGACACACTTCAACCACAATACCTTGATCTTGCTTAAAAGCTTCAATCAAGAACAAACACTCGTGTTGAAAAGCTTAGAGTGGACAACATACAACTCAACTAAATCAGTCCAATTCAAACATCAAAATAGATGAATGAATGGCTCACACTACACAGACGAAAACACAAACCCTAATACTTGACTCTCAGTACACAATCTCTTGTCTTCGTATATTCCAAGTAGGGTTGAGGCTGCTTTAAATAGAAACTTATTCTTGGGCTTGGACTCCTTGAAAATCTCAGATTTGATTCACAATTAAAACTGATTTTATCTTCAAATCTTTTCGCCCTAAAACAGTAACAATATATACTCCACAAATGATTGCATCAGGACAGATCTTCTCCAAGATGTTCGCCTACAATCTCTCGAACAGAATCTCTCAAAACATAACAAAAACGCGCAGCCCTAAAACATAACACAATGTTCTGTCAACAGATGTTAAGACATCGGTCTTGACATCACGCACAAAACTGCAACCCTAAGTAACACACCACAAGCAGAATGTTAGCAACACATGTTAAGACATCAGACATGACATCTTAAACCAACACATTGTTTTACCAAAATTGCAGCCAATAACAGAACTAACAAGGTAGAGGTAAGGGAGAACCTTACGGTTGAGGCATTACCAATGAGAATTTTGGATCGCGAGTTGAAGCGGTTAAGAGGCAAGGATATTGCGTTTGTGAAAGTAGCGTGGGGAGGCGCTGCTGAGGGCAATTTGACTTGGGAGTTTGAGAGTCAGATGCGGGAGTCGTATCCGGAGTTGTTCGTCTCAGGTAATATTTTCGAGGATGAAAATTTCTAAGTGAGGGAGAGTTGTAACGCCCCAGTTTTTGTTAGATTTATTTAATTGAGTCGATTTAATTATTTTTGGTCATTATATT
Source organism: Lathyrus tuberosus (assembly GCA_022829125.1). Taxonomy (NCBI): domain Eukaryota; kingdom Viridiplantae; phylum Streptophyta; class Magnoliopsida; order Fabales; family Fabaceae; genus Lathyrus; species Lathyrus tuberosus. The sequence goes on from JALAZF010000063.1 coordinate 4,683,686, forward strand.
ATTTTATTCTTGACTTTTATTTGGCAATATATTATTTTTCATTGTTGTTATATTTTTTCGCGTTTTGGGAGCGTTTGCGAGATATTTGAGTGTAGGGGTATTTTGGTCTTTTAATGGGTAAATATTATGTTTTCCATTTAAAATAGAACTTAGAAGTTAGAAAGAGAGAAAAATAGAGAGAAAGAAAAAGAGAATAAGGAAAAGAGAAAGGAAAGAAGAAAAAGGGGAAAAACATGGAGAGTAAGAAACCAATTCAACCGACACTTCGAAGCACGATTAATCGGGTAAGGGTGTGAAACTCGATTATCTTATGCTTGTGTATGAATATGTATGTGTGTGTTTGAATGTTCTCTTGCCTTTCCATAGTTTTCACTTCTAGGTTGGAAATGAGAAAATGATTAGGAATCGATGTTTTCGCGGTTAGAAATCGATATAAATTGCGTTGTATGATCACACTGTGTTTATGAGCAATTGCTGATATTTGTTTTGCTGTTGGAATTGATTTGGGATGAAAAATGGGATTTTGGGCGGTTTTGGAACCATGTAACCCGCAGAAGAAAATTCTAGTTCTGGTGCGATTCGCCAGGCGAATTAGGTCTCGCCACTAGTTCGCCAGGCGAAGTTCTGGCGAAGGGGGATTCGCCAGGCAAAATCGTAAGTCGCCAGGCGAAAACGGAGAGACAGAAATGGGTTAGCTTCTGTAACTCTTAGGGTTTTTCGAAATTTGTGGTTCGCCATTAGTTCGCCAGGCGAAGTGCTGGCGAAGGGGGATCCGCCAGGCGAAATCCTAAGTCGCCAGGCGAATCTGGCTGTTTCTCAATAAATTCTTTTCTTTGAAAATTCATAACTTTTGATCCGTAACTCGGATCGACGCGTTCTTGGTACCGTTGGAAATCTATTGAGATGTTCTTTCTTATAAAAATAGTTTTGAGATTTGTGACCAATTTAATTGTGTCGGGAATTTGGGAATGTGTCGTTTTTTCGACTTTTATCGTCGTAACTGTGTGTATTTGATGTGTTAACATGCAATATGCTTTTGATAGATATCGTACGACTTGTATGCTGTTATATGATGTGAATGCATTGTGATGAAATGTTGTGATGTTGATTGTGGCCTAAGGGCAAGAAAATGCATTGTGTTGTGTTTGATGGTATATGCATGATTATGGATGTGTATATGTGTGCATTTGAATGTCATGAGTCATTGTATGCCAAGCATCATGATATGCATTCTTGTGATGTCGTGTGCCCTAGTGGGTGTGAGCGACGAAACGATTCCAGAGGGAATCCACTATAACATCGTGTGCCTTATACAAAGAGGTGTGAGCGACGGGGAACATCGTTTGCCCGACGGGGAGTTACAGTAAGTAACAAGCGATGATTCCAATAGTTACTGAGTGAACTAATGATGAGAATGATGGATGGAATGGTACCGCATTGCATTGTATAGAGTCGTTGTGTCGCTCTCTGTGCATTTGCATAAACTACCACATTTATAGACTCCATCATGACTTTGGTTCTGGAATTGAATACCCTATAAGCTCTGCTGTTGGTAGAGTATCCCAAAAAGATTCCCTCATCACTTTTTGGATCCATTTTTCTCCTTTGTTCACGATCTGTCAAGATATAACACTTACTACCAAAAACTTGAAAGTACTTCACACTTGGTTTTCTTCCCTTCCATAGTTCATACAAGGTAGCTGAAGTACCTATTCTCAAAGTCACTCTGTTGTGAATGTAATAGGCAGTATTCATAGCTTCAGCCCAGAAATTGTAAGGAAGCTTTTTGGCATGAATCATTGCCCTAGCAGATTCTTGAATGGTTATGTTCTTCCTTTCAACTACTCCATTTTACTGAGGGGTAATGGGAGAAGAAAACTCATGACTGATGCCTTCAGCAGAACAAAACTCAGCAAACTTGCTATTTTCCAACTCTCCCCCATCATCACTCCTTATTCTTATGACATTTCTCTCCTTCTCTCTTTGGAGTCTTTGACATAGATCTTTAAACACATCAAACACTTCTATTTTTTCTTTGATGAAGTTCACCCAAGTGTACCTGGAATAGTCATCTACAACAACATAAGCATATTTCTTCCCACCTAGACTTTCCACCTGCATAGGCCCCATTAAGTCCATATGAAGAAGTTCCAAAACTTTAGAAGTAGTGAATTGTTGAAGCTTTGGATGTGACATCTTGGTCTGTTTCCTTATCTGACACTCTCCACATACTCTTCCCTCTTCAATTTTGAGCTTAGGGATTCCTCTTACTGCTTCTGTAGATATGATTCTTTTCATTCCCTTCAGATGTAGATGTCCCAGCTTTTGATGCCATACTCTGACTTCATCTTCCTTTGCAAGAACACATGTGGATGAACTTGAGTCTTGTGATACCCATAGGTAACAGTTGTCCTTAGACCTAGCACCCTTAATAATAACTTCACCTTTCTCATTTGTGACAATGCACTCAGTTTTTGTAAAGTTAACTATGAGTCCTTGATCACATAGTTGACTAATACTGATCAAATTTGCTGTCAACCCCTTGATTAGTAGTACGTCATCAAGTCTAGGTGTACCTTCACAATTCAGCATTCCCACACCCTTGATTTCTCCTTTGACACCATCACCAAAGGTCACATGGCCAGAAGAATGAAGTTTAACATCCACCAGCAAATTCTTCACTCCTGTCATGTGTCTTGAACAACCACTGTCAAAGTACCAGTCTTCTTTAGCAGAGACTCTAAGAGAAGTATGAGCTATCAAGCTGACAACATTAGTTTTGGAGACCCATTGCTTCTTTTGCTTGATGACTTGATTACTTTTATGAGTGACCTGTCTGGGTGCACAATTAAAAGTACTCTTAGGATACCCATGCAACTTATAACAGAAGGCCTTTATGTGTCCATAGCTCCCACAATGATGGTATCTCTAGCGCCTGAATTTCTTCCTAGAGGGAGTCCTGTCAGGATGTTTCAACATCTGTTTCAACATCTCTGGCTTGGAACTAGGAATAACATCATTTGAAGCAGATCCACTGTTGAAACCCAACCCACTTTTGTCTCCTGCAGTTCTTCCAACATCAAGAATCTTGCCTAGAACATCAGTTCCACTATTCAGCATTCTGATAGACTTGGACATAAGTTTAGAGTTCAGCACAAATACTTCATCTTCCAGCTTGGCAATGGTTTCCAGATGCTCTGTCTTTTCAGCCTTGAGTTGAGCAATGATCTTCTTCTGCCTCTCTCCTTCTTGACAGGCTTCTTCACTGTTAATGCATAGTTCTCTATAAGAATCATTAAGCTCATCATATGTGCTCTCTTCATCTCCAGAATCATCATCAGATGTACACCTTCCAGTCAATACCCTAACCTGCTTGGCAGTCTCTTCATCTTCCTCACTTTCAGTATCAGACCAGGACACAGATAAGCCCTTTTTCTGCTTCTTATGATATGTAGGGCATTCAGCTCTGATATGACCATACCCCTCACATCCATGACACTGAATTTCTTTGTTATAATTAGGCTTCTCCTAAGTTCTTGTTTTCTTCATCTGATCACCTGACTTGTTGATGTCATATGTGATGTTCTTGACATTAGGTTTATAGCTTCTGTCCATTCTTTTCAAAACCCTATTAAACTGTCTTCCTAGCAGAACAATAGCATTGGATAGCTCTTCCTGAGTTTCAGGACCACACTCTTTCTCATCATCTTCTGTACTAGACACCAAAGCTATGCTTTTGACCTTCTTTTCAGATTTGTCATTCAACCCTAATTCAAATGTCTGCAGTGAACCAATCAATTCATCTACCCTCATCTGGCTGATGTCTTGAGCTTCCTCTATAGCAATCACCTTCATATCAAATCTCTTGGGAAGATATCTGAGAATTTTTCTTACCAGCTTCTCATCAGACATCCTCTCTCCTAGGACACTAGAAGCATTTGACAGTTCAAGTATATTCATGTCAAAATCATGAATAGTCTCTTCATCTTACAACCTCAAACTTTCAAACTTTGTTGTAAGCAGCTGAAGTCTTGACATCTTGACCTTGGAAGTTCCTTCATGAGTTGTTTTCAGGATATCCCAAGCCTCCTTAGCCACTTCACATGTGTTGACCAGCCAGAAAATATTCTTGTCAATACCATTAAATAAAGCATTCAAGGCCTAAGAATTCCCAAGAGCGAGTTCATCTTCTTCCTTGGTCCATTCCTCCTCAGGTTTCAGCTTTGACACACCATCTTTTCCCACAATGACATGATGTTTCCATTTTGTCAGAACAACCTTCCAAGCCCTACTGTCTAAAGATTTCATAAAAGCAACCATGCGAGGTTTCCAATAGTCATAATTTGATCCATCTAGAATGGGGGGTCTATTCACAAATCCACCACTCTCTTTGTCCATTGCACCAGAAAGTAACAACCCTAGATCTCACCCAGATACAGATCAGGATAACCTGCTCTAATACCAATTGAAATTCTGGTATCATATATGTGATGTCGAGTGAGATGTCACAACATCAATATCTGCTATATGAACAAGGCAATAAAAGAACAGCACTTAAAAGCAGTAGACAAACACAGAGAATTGTTCACCCAGTTCGGTCTAACAACCTACATCTGGGGGCTACTAAGCCAGGGAGGAAATTCACTATTAGTAGTATCAATTTGTAGATTCTACAGTCAACACACCAATTGATAATCTACTCACTTAATCACTACCCAATGACACTTCTACCTAAGACACGCTTAGGTATGAGAACCTTCTCACTCCCCCTCAATCACAGCAGTGATGAAAACAGAAAATAACAAAATAAGAAGACACACTTCAACCACAATACCTTGATCTTGCTTAAAAGCTTCAATCAAGAACAAACACTCGTGTTGAAAAGCTTAGAGTGGACAACATACAACTCAACTAAATCAGTCCAATTCAAACATCAAAATAGATTAATGAATGGCTCACACTACACAGACGAAAACACAAACCCTAATACTTGACTCTCAGTACACAATCTCTTGTCTTCGTATATTCCAAGTAGGGTTGAGGCTGCTTTAAATAGAAACTTATTCTTGGGCTTGGACTCCTTGAAAATCTCATATTTGATTCACAATTAAAACTGATTTTATCTTCAAATCTTTTCGCCCTAAAACAGTAACAATATATACTCCACAAATGATTGCATCAGGACAGATCTTCTCCAAGATGTTCGCCTGCAATCTCTCGAACAGAATCTCTCAAAACATAACAAAAACGCGCAGCCCTAAAACATAACACAATGTTCTGTCAACAGATGTTAAGACATCAGTCTTGACATCACGCACAAAACTGCAACCCTAAGTAACACACCACAAGCAAAATGTTAGCAACACATGTTAAGACATCAGACATGACATCTTGAACCAACACATTGTTTTACCAAAATTGCAGCCAATAACATAACTAACAAGGTAGAGGTAAGGGAGAACCTTACGGTTGAGGCATTACCAGTGAGAATTTTGGATCGCGAGTTGAAGCGGTTAAGAGGCAAGGATATTGTGCCTGTTAAAGTAGCGTGTGGAGGTGCTGCTGAGGGCAATTTGACTTGGGAGTTAGAGAGTCGGATGCGGGAGTCGTATACGGAGTTGTTCGTCTCAGGTAATATTTTCGAGGACGAAAATTTCTAAGTGGGGGAGAGTTGTAACGCCCCAGTTTTTGTTAGATTTATTTAATTGAGTCGATTTAATTATTTTTGGTCTTTATATTATTTTATTCTTGACTTTTATTTGGCAATATATTATTTTTCATTGTTGTTATGTTTTATCGCGTTTTGGGAGCGTTTGCGAGATATTTGAGTGTAGGGGTGTTTTGGTCTTTTGATGGGTAGATATTATGTTTTTCATTGAAAATAGAACTTAGAAGTTAGAAAGAGAGAAAAATAGAGAGAAAGAAAAAGAGAAGAAGGAAAAGATAAAGGAAAGAAGAAAAAGGGGAAAAACTTGGAGAGTAAGAAACCGATTCAACCGACACTTCGAAGCACGATTAATCGGGTAAGGGTGTGAAACTCGATTATCTTATGCTTGTGTATGAATATGTATGTGTGTGTTTGAATGTTCTCTTGCCTTTCCATAGTTTTCACATCTAGGTTGGAATTGAGAAAATGATTAGGAATCGATGTTTTCGCGGTCGGAAATCGATATAAATTGCGTTGTATGATCACACTGTGTTTATGAGCAATTGCTGATATTTGTTTTACTGTTGGAATTGATTTAGGATGAAAAATGGGATTTTTGGGGGTTTTGGAACCATGTAACCTGCAGCAAAAAATTATGGTTCTGGTGCGATTCGCCAGGCGAATTAGGTCTCGCCACTAGTTCGCCAGGCGAAGTTCTGGCGAAGGGGGATTCGCCAGGCGAAATCGTAAGTCGCCAGGCGAAAACGGAGAGACAGAAATGGGTTAGCTTCTGTAACTCTTGGGGTTTTTCTAAATTTGTGGTTCGCCATTAGTTCGCCAGGCGAAGTGCTGGCGAAGGGGGATCCGCCAGGCGAAATCCTAAGTCGCCAGGCGAATCTGGCTGTTTCTCTATAAATTCTTTTCTTTGAAAATTCATAACTTTTGATCCGTAACTCGGATCGAGGCGTTCTTGGTACCGTTGGAAATCTATTGAGATGTTCTTATAAAAATAGTTTTGAGATTTGTGACCGATTTAATTATGTCGGGAATTTGGGAATGTGTCGTTTTGTCGACTTTTATCATCGTAACTGTGTGTATTTAATGTGTTAACATGCAATATGCTTTTGATAGATATCGTACGACTTGTGTGATGTTATATGTTGTCAATGCATTATGATGAAATGTTGTGATGATGGTTGTGGCCTAAGGGCAAGAAAATGCATTGGGTTGTGTTTGATGGTATATGCATGATTATGGATGTGTATATGTGTGCATTTGAATGTCATGAATCATTGTATGCCAAGCATCATGATATGCATTCTTGTGATGTCGTGTCCCCTAGTGGGTGTGAGCGACGAAACGATTCCAGAGGGAATCCGCTATAACATCGTGTGCCTTATACAAAGAGGTGTGAGTGATGATTATAGACGATCGTGTGCCTTATGCAAAGAGGTGTGAGCGATCGGGTCGTGTGCCTTATACAAAGAGGTGTGAGCGATCCATAAATGTCGTGTGCCTTATACAAAGAGGTGTGAATGACGGGGAACATCGTTTGCCTGACGGGGAGTTACACTAAGTAACAAGCGATGATTCCAATAGTTCCTGAGTGAACTAATGATGAGAATGATGGATGGAACGGTACCGCATTGCATTGCATAGAGTCGTTGTGTCGGTCTCTGTGCATTTGCATAAATCATGGATGAATTGATTATGTGTGGAATTGTGAATGGAATTGATGAGTTGATATATATATATATATATATATATATATATATATATATATATATATATATATATATATATATGTTGGTGATAAATGTATTGAGCATGATTGATATGCCTTTGTGATGGATGTACAAGATAAGAATTGTGTTGTTTTGTATTTGAATTCTTGTGTAAGTTGCGGTGAGAATGTTTTACATGTGTATTTCGTATTATTATATATTTCTATTCATTTATATTATAATTGTGTTTCTCACCCTTCTGCTATTTTGAATGCTCTATGAGGCATTGTAGATTAGATGTTGGAGGTCTTTTTCATTCTTTTGTCGGTCGGCTCTGATATGTAGCACCAGGTAGTCGGGGAGATCGTGTGTGATTATGTGTATATGTATATGTTCTTTTTGGATTGTATATGTATGGCTCTGTGTATGACAGACAAACTTTTATGATATGTATATATGAGATTCAGTTGCAGATTTTCCGCTTTTATTCTGTATCTGAATTGTGGGTGTTAGGAACTGAGTTCATCTGTTGTGTGCTACCTTTGTTGCATATCTATATGAGCAGGTTGTTGTATTTTGTTTCAATTGATGTGACGCCTTCGTCTATGCCATGAACGTTTTAATTATACTCTAATTTATTTGTTATCGCTTTATTTAATTGGGGGATAGATTAGGGGCGTTACATCATTCCATTGACCTACACTAATCATGGAAGAGAGAGTAGATAATGCATCAGCCATGTGATTCTCTTCACGAGGGATATGATGAAACTCAATTCTGTTAAAGAATGGTAACAACCTTCTCGCATAGTCTTTGTAAGGAGTCAGTCCTGATTGGTATGTGTTCCAATCTCCTTTGATTTGATTGATAACCAGGGCTGAGTCGCCATATACATCCAAGTTCTTAATCCTTAAGTCGATCGCTTCTTCGAGACCCATGATACAAGCTTCGTATTCGGCCTCGTTGTTGGTACACTTGAATGTCAGTATGGCGGTGAAAGGAATGTGGATACCCTGAGGTGTTATAATGATTGCCCCAATTCCATTTCCATAATGATTGACAGCTCCGTCAAAAATTAATCCCCATTGGGAACCTGGTTCTGGCCCTGCACTAGGTAGTGGTTCATCGCAGTCTTTCATTTTTAAATACATGACATCTTCGTATGGGAAGTCAAACCCGACTGATTCCTGATTGTCAATCGGTTGATGAGCCAAATGATCGGCTAAAACACTTCCTTTGATGCCTTTCTGAGCATGGTACTCAATGTCGTATTCTGATAACAACATCTGCCACCGGGCAATCCTTCCCGTGAGAGCAGCTTTTTTAAAGACGTACTTGATCGGATCCATTTCTGAGATTAACCAAGTAGTGTGGCAAATCATGTACTGGCGAAGACGTTTGGCTGCCCAAGCCAAAGCACAGCAAGTTTTCTCAAGCATAGTGTACCGAGTCTCGCAGTCGGTGAATTTCTTGCTCAAATAGTAGATGGCAAACGCTTTCCTTTTTGTTTCATCCTGTTGACCAAGGACACAACCCATTGAGTCTTCCAAGACTGTTAAGTATATGATCAGTGGTCTTTCTTCCACTGGAGGTGATAGAATCGGTGGGTTCAACAGGTATTCCTTGATACTGTCGAAGGCAGTTTGGCAGTCTTCTGTCCAAACGCGGTCCTGATTCTTTTTGAGTAATTTGAAGATCGGCACACATGTCACGGTCATGAGGAATATAAATCTGGAAATGTAGTTCAAACGTCCCAGGAATCCTCTGAATTATTTTTCAGTCTTTGGAGAAGGCATTTCTCGAATGGCCTTGACCTTGTCAGGATCGACCTCAATTCCTCTCTGGCTGACGATGAACCCTAAGAGTTTCCCTGAACAGACACCGAATGTGCACTTGTTGGGATTCAAGCAGAGTTTGTACTTTCTCAACCGCTCGGATAGCTGTGACAGGTGGGTCACATGCTCCTCCTCCGTCTTAGATTTGGCAATCATATCATCGACATACACCTCTATTTCTTTGTGTATCATGTCATGAAACAGAGTTATCATGGTCCTTTGATAGGTTGCCCCGATGTTCTTCAAACCGAATGGCATTACCTTGTAACAAAAAGTGCCCCATGGGGTAATGAACGAAGTTTTCTCCATGTCTTTCGGCGCCATTTTTATCTGATTATAGCCCGAGAATCCATCCATGAGGGAGAAAACTTTAAACTTTGTTGTACTATCTACCAGCATGTCTATTTGCAGTAGGGGAAATTCGTCCTTTGGACTGGCTTTGTTCAGATCCCTGTAGTCTACACACATTCTGACCTTTCCGTCCTTTTTCGGAACTGGAACTATGTTAGATACCATTGAGGATATTCTGAGGTGGAAAGGAAACCTGCGTCGATATGCTTTTGCACTTCCTCTTTAATCTTGATATCCATATCTGGATGAGTCCGTCCCAGTCTTTGTTTTACCGGAGGACATTATGCTTTTAGTGGTAAAGGATGTTCCACGATGCTGGTATCCAACCCTGGCATATCATGATAAGACCAAGCAAAAACATCTGGAAACTCTTTGAGAAGTTTTATCAAATCTTTTCTGACAGTTGGACTGAGTAGTGCCCCAATCTTGACTTCTTTTCTCTCTTCTTCTGAACCCAAGTTGACCGTTTCCAACGGCTCTTTGTGAGGTTTAATGGACATTTCCTCTTGTCTGAGTAATCGGGAGATTTCTTCTAGAATTTCCTCGTCATTTTCTTCTTCAGCCTCAAATACCAGGAATTCAAAGTTGGGAGAAGGCATTGGATCGTATGTTTCAATGGGGTTTAAAACAAGCAATTTAGACTTATGAACGACTTTTGGAACGTTGACAGCAACCCATTGGCGGTGAACTCCTCGGTGAATCACAAAGTCTGGTAATTTCCTTCTTGATTTGTCTTCAGAAATAACGCTAATTTCTGGTGGAGCAGGATCGTTGGAATATGTCTCCCAGGCAGAGTTGTCGTAGACGAACTCTTCTGTTGTATCTTGCACACTGTTTGTACTCTCAGGTAAATCTCCCCATCCAGTTGGTTGGATGTCTTCGAGCCTGATACGAGAGCTTTCAGGAGCGGTGTACTTGACCATGAAGTCGTATTTTCCACTCGGTTGTCCCAGGGTGTCCCATAGTTCTTTGGAACTGGAGGAGTCATCCCTTTCGATGACGTTGACCTCAGGGAAAGCATAGTTAAGGAACTCTTGTCCTGTAATTATTGTGAATTCATCGTCGTACTGGATATTTTTTGAATGCCATGAGTAATAATCCCATGACTCTGTGGGAACGCAGGTATTCTTCTCAATGAAGCTCAGCTAATATTCATCGTTCGGCTGACTTTTTTGCCCCAAGTCTCCTGGGTACGGTTGCCAGATAGGCAGGCCATCCATTGATCCATAATAGTCATGGTCAAAGTTATCCTTCATCGAAGTGTCCTCCTCAAATGAGTTTGGTGGAGCACGACATCCTTCTGGATCACAATCTCCGTATATCATCTTGACAGTATATATCTTGGACTCTGTGCGAGATAGCAAAATGGCGTAGGCACCTCTTCCTGAGACATATAACCGTCCTCGTTAAGATAGGACTTCCATTCTTCATCTGTATCGGAGGAATAACCCTCGTTGATGGTATGTACTTCTTGAGACACTAGGTGAAGGAAACCTCCACTGTGGAAAAAATTCTGAATGGGATGAAAACTTTCATTATTAGTAGCAGTCTAAGTACAGGTTGAAGAAAAACCAAGACCCTTCTTTGTTTTGTTATTAGTAGGAATGACAAGTTGTCCCCATCCTTTTACATTGTTACTTTTGATCACTTCGAGAGCATCTTTGTACGAGGATATCGACGTTCCTCTTTCTGATTGGTTGTCATTGCTCACCGAAAGTGCTTGGAACTGGGTTCCAACAACCTCCTCTGGTTCTACATAAGTGGATGACGATAAGTTACTCACGATCAAGGCTTGTTCTCCACAGACTGTGACTAGTTGGTCGTTCTTGACAAACTTCAGCTTCTGGTGAAGTGTTGAAGTGACTGCCCCAGCCCTGTGTATCCAAGGTCTTCCTAACAAATAGCTGTATGCTGTCCGGATATCCATGACCTGGAAAGTGACTTGGAAAGTGTGAGGACCGATAGTTATGGGAAGGTCTACTTCGCCGATAACCGTTTTTCGGGATCCGTCAAAGGCTTTGACAATGACCTCACTTCCTTTCATCGGAGATCCTTTAAATGATAGTCACATTAAAGTAGACTTAGACATAACATTCAAAGTCGATCTGGTGCCAACCAGTATGCTGGCTAAAGCATCGTTCTGGCAGTTGACTGTAATATTTAGCGCCATGTTGTGACTTTTGCCTTCTTCTGGCAATTCCTCATTGTAACACCCCATTTCTACCCCTCGAAGAATATAAAATCAAAGGTACAAAGTTTCAACGTACATATGGAATGTTACACTTTCTACTTAAAACAACGACAATTAATCACCTGGAAAACAGATACATAACACATAATTTTGGATGAACCGATAACAACCTGCTCAGTCTTTATAAATAAAATAGTTGTCATTACTACGCAGCGGATTCACAAAAATTCAACTTTAATGAAATACCATCTTTGTCCACTTAAAACAACCTCAAAACAAAAATTCTTTAATGAAAACAACTTAAAATTCAGCAACAATACTAAAATCAAGAATAAAGGAAACATGCGTTCATCCCCCCGAGTGTTACGTATCAGAGCGACGACAACGACTCGAACTAATGAAGGTAGACAACCTTCACTCTGGATTACCTGCAAGATGGCGTATAAACCATCACCAAACACAGAAGGGGTGAGATATCAAACAATATAATCGGGTATATGATAAATAATATATTAGATCAGATTATATAAAATCACCACTTCACAACATTACCATCAACATTAATCAACAACACAACAACAATTTATGCAACATGGAATGCGACTCATAATATGCACATGCATGTGGTACCATTGGAGCAGAACTCCCAACTTAAAAATCTACCAATTAATAGAGGCGTCAACAAGGCATAAGCCTTCAACTTAATTTGCCAATCCAGGCCAACTTATCGAGCATCAGCTCTAACTTGATATGCTATGTATGCAACAACATTATGAACACACCAGCAACTACAACAACAATTATAACCACAATTCAACTTTGGAATTAATCCTACAACTTAATTCTTGTCAATAATTAGAGGCAATGCAACAAAATTCACACCGGCAACTTTATAATTAACCACAACAATACCACTGTAATTTACACCATACTCCGTATCATCCAAACTATATTACAAACGTTCCTCGAAATTATCTGGACAGTGCTACTAAAAACCGATTAATTATTCTTCTACTAAAATTACTAATGTTTCTACTCTGCCTTAATGTTATTAGGACTATTCTGGTACTGTTATTATACAAGTTCTGCTATGTTTACTCACTATACTTCTAGATTATTCTTCTACTAATTTATCACTGTTACTGCTACTGAAATACTACCTGCTAGTTCATGCCTTTGCTGTCATTTTTCTATTAACTGAAGCTAATAGTGGCTACATTATTTTCCTACTAATTCATTAGTTCTGCTTTCTAGTATCACCCCTTTATTTTACTGTTACTAACATATTATTAATATTTCTTAATATTTATGCTAAACACACATACACAAGTGGCTTGCGTCACTTCCTCACACACACACACACACACACAGGTGGCTTGCGCCACCCTTCACACACACACACAGGTGCCTTGCGCCACACCCCCTTTTTTTTTTAATTCAACCTAGTCCAAAATAATTTCGAACACATACCCAAACAACACATAATTTTTCTTAGCAACATTAATTTTTTTCACATAACCCATAATTTTTCAGAGATAACAACCAGATACAAAAACAACAGGAATTCAGTATTCCTCGACACAATTTACACACAGTGACCATTTTACAAACCTAAATCCCACATACTATTCATCAACTACCCTATTATAGAGTCATAACCCCACCCTTACCTTGGATTGAAGGTTGCTCTACTCTCTGATTGGATTCTCGCTCTCGCAACCTCTACGTATTATCTTTCAAACCCTTGCTCCTCTTTCTGCCAAACACCTACTTGTTCTTACTGTTCTATTCTTTTTTTTTTCTCATAATTCTAAATACCTAATATAATAACAATATTATTCTATTTGTCTTATTGGGCCTCATTTCTACACCCCCACTATTACTACTTCTAATCATCAAAGCCCAAATAATATAATCCAGTATTATTTCTAATACTATATCTACAACTTAATCAGCTTAATTAATCAACTAACAACAACACAACTTAAATCAATATTCTATAATTTCGACAATTATTCGAAAAATATTCGAAAATATTTAATTAAATAAATAATTAAATATCGGGCGTTACAACTCTCCCCCACTTAGAATATTTTCGTTCTCGAAAATTTACCTTGTTCAAACAACTCGGGATAGGATTCCCGCATCTTGCTTTCCAACTCCCACGTCATACTTTCTCCGGCAGCTCCTAACCAAACTACTTTTACCAACGCAATCTCCTTGCCTCTTAGAGTCTTCATTTCACGATCCGCGATCCATACAGGCATCGTTTCCATAGTAAGATTATCCCGTACTTGCACATCATCCATATGAATTACATGAGATGCATCTGGAACATACTTCCGGAGTTGTGATACATGAAACACATCATGTAAATTCGAAAGATTAGGCGGTAAAGCCACTCTATAAGCAACATTTCCAACTCTGTCCGAAATCTAATACGGACCAATAAAACGAGGAGTGAGCTTCTTAGACTTCAATGCATGCCCAACACCTGTCACAGGTGTAACTCTCAAAAACACATGGTCACCTGCTTGAAATTCTAAATCTTTCCTTCGCTTGTCATGATAACTCTTCTGCCTACTTTGGGAAGATTTCATCTTTTCTCTGATTAACTTCACCTTCTCAGTAGTCTCTCGAACAATTTCAGGTCCAAGCACTACACTCTCTCCATATTCATGCCAACATAAAGGAGTCCTACATCTCCGACCATATAACGCTTCAAAAGGTGTCATTCCAATACTGGAATGGTAACTGTTATTATAATTGAACTCGATCAATGGAAGATAAGTATCCCACGAACCTCCCTGCTCAAGAACACATGCTCTCAACAAATCCTCCAACGACTGAATAGTCCTCTCAGTTTGACCATCCGTCTGAGGGTGATACGCTGAACTCAACCTCAACTTAGAACCCAACGCCTCTTGCAAACTCTTCCAAAAATCAGAAGTAAAACTCGGATCTCTATCCGACATAATACATAGAGGAACACCATGCAGCTTACAATTACGCTAGTATAAATCTCCGCCAACTTCGATACTGGAAAACTGATGTTAATAGGAATAAAATGAGCCGACTTCGTAAGCCTATCAACAATCACCCAAATCGAATCGTGTCCTCTTGAAGTATTAGGTAATCCTGTCACAAAGTCCATTGAAATGTTATCCCATTTCCATTCTGGAACTTCTAACGGTTGCATCAACCCTGCAGGCTTCTGATGTTCAACTTTGGACTTCTGACAAGTTAAACATGCGTACACAAATTGAGCTACATCACGCTTCATCCCAGGCCACCAAAACAATTTCTTCAAGTCTTGATACATTTTTGTAGCTCTCGGATGAATACTCAAATTGCTTCTATGACTTTCCTCGAGAATTGCTTTCTTCATCTCCGCATCATCAGGAATACAAATTCGATTTCGGAATCTCAACACACCTTGCGCATCTAACTTGAAATCATCATTCTCAGACTGATCGATTCCCACCATCGAATCTACCAGTTTCACGTCTAACTTCTGAGCTTCCTTGATACTGTTCAGAAAATCATTGTTAATCTTCAGCATTCCCAACATCACACTCTGCGGTGTCACTTCGCAAACTAAGCTCATATCTCTGAACTGCTCAATTAATTCCAATTCTTTAACCATCATCACCGACATATGCAAAGTTTTTCGACTTAGGGCATCAGCCACAACATTAGCTTTACCTGGATGATAGTTCAAATTGAAATCATAATCTTTTAATAATTCCAACCATCTTCGTTGTCTCATATTCAATTCCTTCTGATCAAATAAATACTTTAAACTCTTATGGTCACTAAACACTTCAAATCTAGAACCATAAAGATAATGCCTCCAAATCTTCAGCACAAAAACAACTGCAGCAAGTTCTAAATCATGCGTAGGATAGTTCTTTTCATGAGTTCTCAACTGCCTCGACTCATAAGCAACTACCTTATCATTCTGCATAAGCACACCTCCTAAACCCATCTTAGAAGCATCACAATATACCACAAAAGGTTCTCCTGGATTAGGTAATGTCAAAACCGGAGCCGATGTCAATCTCTTCTTCAATTCCGTAAAACTTTCTTCGCATTAAATGTCCCACACAAAAGCTCTACTTTTACACGTCAACCTAGTCAACAAAAGTGCTAACTTAGAAAATCCTTCGATAAACCTTCAGTAATAACCGGCTAGTCCCAAAAAGCTTCTAATCTCGGTAGCCGACTTTGGAGTTTCCCATTGCAACACAGCATCTACTTTAGATGGGTCCACAGCAATGCCACTACCTGAAATGACATGACCAAGAAAAGGAACCTCCTTTAACTAAAATTCACGTTTAGACAGCTTTGCAGATAACTTCTTCTCTTTCAAAACTTGCAATACTAGTCTTAAGTGTTCTGCATGCTCTGTTTCCGATTTAGAGTAAATCAATATATCATCAATGAACACCACCATAAACCGATCCAAATAAGTATGAAAGATACGGTTCAGGTACTCCATGAATACTCCCGGCACATTAGTAACACCGAAAGGCATCACCGAATACTCATAATGTCCATAGCACGTTCTGAAAGCCGTCTTCTGGATATCTTCATCTTTCACTTTAATCTGATGATAGCCCGACCTCAAATCAATCTTGCTAAACACACGAGCACCTACCAATTGATCCATCAAGTCATCTATTCTCGGAAGCGAATACTTGTTCTTAATCGTCACTTTATTTAATTGCCTATAATCAACACAGAGCCTTATACTTCCATCTTTCTTCTTTACTAACAACACTGGAGCTCTCCACGGCGATACACTTAGCCTCACAAACTTATTTTCTAGCAAATCCTCCAATTGCTTCTTTAATTCTGATAATTCAGATGCAAACATTCTGTATGGTGCCATATAAACAGGTCTGGTACCAGGTACAAGGTCAATTGCAAATTCCACTTTTCTTTCTGGAGGTACATCAGGAATTTCATCAGGGAAAACTTCAGGAAATTCACGCACCACTTGCAACTCCTCAATTACAGCTCGACTCTCAATAGATAACGACGCCATCACCGAGAACATCTGAGCTCCTTCTTGCATCAACTGATGTAACTGCCTAAAAGACAACAAACCAGCTTCTTCCTCTTCAGGAGTAGAAAATCTCACTGACTTGTTATAACAATTGATATGAACATAGTTATATTCTAACCAGTTCATTCCCAAGATTACATCCATCCCAGTTAACGGCAAACACACCAAATCAACAGTAAAGTCTCTGTCGAAGATCATCAAAGGACACTTTAAACACACAAGAGAAGTGGTCACCGATCCCTTAGCCAGAATCTCGACGACCATCTCTCCATTCATAGAAGACAACACAAGACCCAATCTTTCAACACATTCAGTAGCAATAAAGCAATGAGTAGCACTAGTATCAATCATAGTGATTAAAGGAGTACTATTAATGAAACATGTACCTCTGATGAGTCTGTCCTCGGTAGTTGTCTGAGTCCCAGCCAAAGCGAACACTTTGTCATTGGTTTGCACCTTCTTTGGTTTCTGACACTGACTACCAATGTGTCCTTCTTCACCACCGTTGAAACAAATCATCTCTTTATGCTTGTACTCAAATATTGCATGCCCAGTCTTACCACAACGGAAACACCTCTTCACCTCAGCAGTACACACATTACTCTTATGACCAGGTTTCCCACATTTGAAACAAACTACGCCAGCAGGAGCATCTCCCCCACCATTCCTCTTACCATCAGCCACTTTCAGTTTACCTTTTCCAGCTGGAGCATCATAAGGCTTTCCACGATTCTGTTAGTGCTTGCTCTTCCTCTCATTAATGATCTTATAATGAACATTGTTATCCTCTTCATAAATTCTGCAACTATCAATCAAATCAGAGAAGACACGAATCTTTTGATATCCAATTGCCTTCTTGATCTCTGGGCGCAACCCACTCTCAAACTTGATGCATTTTGAAAACTCAGCAGTATCCCCGTTATAGTGCGGATAAAACTTAGCCAACTCAATAAACTTTGCTGCATATTCAGTAACCGACATATTTCCTTGCTTCAGCTCAAGAAACTCGATTTCCTTCTTACCACGAACATCCTCTGTATAATACTTCCTCAGGAACTCCCTTCGGAACACAGCCCAAGTGATACCTTCACCTGTAGCTTCCAACCTCTGACGAGTCTCTAGCCACCAGTCATCAGCCTCGACTGCTAGCATGTGAGTCCTATATCGAACCTTCTGCACTGGAGTGCAGTCCATCACATGGAAGATTCTCTCCATCTCTTTCAACCAATCCAGCGCTTCATCAGGATCATACTTGCCCTTGAAGGTAGGCGGATTCTCCCTCTGAAAAGTTGCTAAACTATGAGATCCAGCATTCTCGTCAACGTTTGGTTGATTCTACAAAGCCTGAGCCATTGCTTCCAACGCAGCAGCAATTGTAGCATCATTCCTTCCAGCCATCTCAACTTATCACTGCAACATAAACAAGGTTAGAACTAATTAACAATACTCGATTATCAAACAAAACTACGACTCGACAACTTGGCCGGACGGACCGACCAGCTCTAATACCACTAATGTAACACCCCATTTCTACTCCTCGAAGAATATAAAATCAGAGTTACAAAGTTTCAACATACATATGGAATGTTACACTTTCTACTTAAAACAACGACAATTAATCACCTGGAAAACAGATACATAACACATAATTTCGGATGAACCGATAACAACCTGCTCAGTCTTTAAAAATAAAACAACTGTCATTACTACGCAGCGGATTCACAAAAATTCAACTTTAATGACATACCATCTTTGTCCACTTAAAACAACCTCAAAACAAAATGTCTTTAATGAAAACAACTTAAAATTCAGCAACGATACTAAAATCAAAAATAAAGGAAATATGCGTTCATCCCCTTGAGTGTTACGTATCAAAGCGACGACACCGACTCGAACTAATGAAGGTAGACAGCCTTCACTCTGGATTACCTGCAGGATGGCGTATAAACCATCACCAAACACAGAAGGGGTGAGATATCAAACAATATAATCAGGTATATGATAAACAATATATTAGATCGGATTATATAAAATCACCACTTCACAACATTACCATCAACATTAATCAACAACACAACAACAATTTATGCAACATGGAATGCGACTCATAATATGTACATGCATGTGGTACCATTGGAACAGAACTCCCAACTTAAAAATCTGCCAATTAATAGAGGCATCAACAAGGCATAAGCCTTCAACTTAATTTGTCAATCCAGGCCAACTTACCGAGCATCAGCTCCAACTTGATATGCTATGTATGCATCAACATTATGAACACACCAGCAACTACGACAACAATTAAAACCACAATTCAACTTTGGCATTAAGCCTACAACTTAATTCTTGCAAATAATTAGAGGCAATGCAACAAAATTCACACCGGCAACTTTATAATTAACCACAACAATACCACTGTAATTTACACCATACTCCATATCATCCAAACTATATTACAAACGTTCCTCGAAATTATCCGGACAGTGCTACTAAAAACCGGTTAATTATTCTTCTACTAAAATTACTAATGTTTCTACTCTGCCTTAATGTTATTAGGACTATTCTGGTACTATTATTATACAAGTTCTGCTATGTTTACTCACTATACTGCTAGATTATTCTTCTACTAATTTATCACTGTTACTGCTACTGAAATACTACCTGCTAGTTCATGCCTTTGCTGTCATTTTTCTATTAACTGAAGCTAATAGTGGCTACATTATTTTCCTGCTAATTCACTAGTTCTGCTTTCTAGTATCACCCCTTTATTTTACTGTTACTAACATATTATTAATATTTATGCTAAACACACACACACAAGTGGCTTGCGCCACTTCCTCACACACACAGAGGTGGCTTGCGCCACCCTTCACACACACACACATACACACACACACACAGGTGGCTTGCGCCACCCCCCTTGTTTTTTTTTAATTCAACCCAGTCCAAAATAATTCCGAACACAGACCCAAACAACACATAATTTTTCTTAGCAACATTAATTTTTTTCACAGAACCCATAATTTTTCAGAGATAACAACCAGATACAAAAACAACAAGAATTCGGTATTCCTCGACACAATTTACACACAGTGACCATTTTACAAACCCAAATCCCACATACTATTCATCAACTACCCTATTATAGAGTCAGAACCCCACCATTACCTTGGATTGAAGGTTGCTCTACTCTCTGATTGGATTCTCGCTCTCGCAGCCTCTACGTATTCTCTTTCAAACCCTTGCTCCTCTTTCTGCCAAACACCTACTTGTTCTTACTATTCTATTCTTTTTTTTTCTCATAATTCTAAATACCTAATATAATAACAATATTATTCTATTTGTCTTATTGGGCCTCATTTCTACACCCCCACTATTACTACTTCTAATCATCAAAGCCCAAATAATATAATCTAGTATTATTTATAATACTATATCTACAACTTAATCAGCTTAATTAATCAACTAACAACAACACAACTTAAATCAATATTCTATAATTTCGCCAATTATTCAGAAAATATTAGAAAATATTTAATTAAATATCGGGCGTTACACTCATCACTAAATGCCAAGTTGTTGTAGGAAGTGATGTTGGAGATGATGCTGTCGAATTGTCTTATTGTTACATCTTGTTCCACAAAGGCTTGCTCTAAGACTTTCTATAGAGCTTCCCTGTGAGCTTCGGAACTAAGTAAAAGAGACATCACAGAGATTTTTGAAGGAGTTTGTAACAGCTGATCAACGATGTTGTACTCACTCTTTTGGATGAGCCTCAGCATCTCATCATTGTTCTTTAAAAGATCGGGATCACTGGTTTGCCCGATTGGTTGAATGGGAACTCCAGTTTGAGGTTCCCCTTCTTTTTTTGGGTTCTCCGACTCCTCGGTTGAAGATTCGGTCGCTCCGTGTTACTCGACTGATGTCTACAATATTCACGACGGAGGGTAATGGAGTTTCCTTTCCATTCTCAATTGTTGTCGCACCATATTTGTAAGGGATAGCTTTATCGAACTTGTATGGTACTGGTCCCGACAGATAGATAACTACAGGAGCCTTTTGATTTTTCTGACCATCATAGCCGGCCTCAATTGGTTCGAGGTTGAGAATCTTTCCGCTATTAAGAGGAACTCTTGTTTCAAGAAGCAGAGGGATTATGGCATAAACATCCTTGGTCATTTCTCGTTTAGGGATTAAGACAACATCTTTGCCTTGATTGGGATGATAGTCTGACATTGAACCAGATCTTGACCATGGTTGAATCTCCTTATGGTCTAACTGGCCTTGCAGGGCTGCTCGCATGAGGTAGCATCCTTGATTATCCTCTGAGCACACTCTACAGCGCTCATAGTTGTGTGGTGGCACCCGGCCACATCCGCTTTGTATGTAGTGTAACCTCACTAGGTCTGTTTCCATTGATCGAACATCCCGACTTTGATGCCTAGTAGGGTTACCGTCAGTCATACTGACTTGTGTTGTGTCTTCATCTAGGTAGATCGGAAGCCACCAGTGGTTTAACAAGTGTTATAGTGTTCTTTGAATGAGTGCACATCCTTGGTCACTCTCCCGACACACTTTACAGTTCTGATAGTCGTGCGAAGTCAGAAAACTGAGCTGGACTTGTGTAGCGTGTAATTCCACCAAGCTGGTATTCATCAAGCGAACATCAAAGATTTGAATCATATTAACTTGATAATGATTTCTATCGCGTTAATCCTGAATCCATCCAAGATCCATCTGACGCTGGAGGGCCTCTTGTACAAAAGAGCATCCTTGATCATTTATTGAGCAGACCAGACAGGAATCATAATCGTGTCGTGGTAGATCATGATGTTGGCTTTGCCTTGAGTGCATTTCCACCAAGTTGACATTCATCGCACGGATGTCGTGGTTTTGAATGATGTTGGAATTTGTATAAGTCATGTTGACCTCACGAATTCGGTGATCTTGGATCCATCTGAGACCCATCTGTTCCTGTAGAGCTTATTGCACCACAAAACATCCTTGACTGTCTTTAGAGCAGACATCACACTGGTGATAGTTATGAGACGGTACATGCCCATACCTGCTCTATCTACGATGCATCCTGACCAGGTTGGTTCCCAATAAGAGTACATCATGAATTTGATATATGTGCTTAGACTCTTCCTCTATCAAATTTACCGTAGTTTTCTCGTGTTGAGGCAACGGGTTCGTCTGAACATTTGGATTTGTATCCCTGAAGGATAAGACCCCGCTCCTGACAAGCTTCTATACGTCGGATTTGAAGCTAAGACACTTTTCTATGTTATGCCCTGGTCCTCCTTGATGGTAAGGACAAGTCTGGTCCGTTTTGAACCAAAATGGCGGATTCTCCGATATCGCAAGAGGAGACCTGGTTTGGACGTGCCCCTTGACCAGCAGTAATGGAAACAGTTCTGCGTACAACATTGGTATAGGGTCGAACCCTAGTGGTCGCGTTGTACGGTTGTTGTTGTACTAAGGACGAGCCTGCTGAAGAGGCTGTTGTGTCTTTTTCTAATATTGTTGTTGATTCAGTTGGCTCTGAGCAACCCGAGGTTGATACGTAGGAACAGGCGCAGGGTTGATAGAAGGAGTTACAGCTGCTACTGGTTAGTACCGCCGCCTTTGCTTTCCAAGAGAGATATTGCCAATATCTTGCTCTTTTTTCTTAGGGAAAGCGCTACCGTATCTTTTGGTACTGCTTGATGGTCCGACATCTTTGACCAGACGTCCGTCTCGGACTACTTCCTCAAGACGAACTCCCATGTCCACCATCTCAGTGAAGTCACTGGGTGCACTGGCGACCATTCTGTCATAGTAAAATGAGCTCAAGGTTTTCAAGAAGATCTTTGTCATCTCTTTTTCCTCAAGAGGTGGACAAATCTGAGCGGCAATTTCATGCCATCTCTGAGCATATTCCTTAAAGGTTTCCTTGTCCTTCTGTGACATGGCTCTAAGTTGATCTATGTTCGGTGCCATGTCCAGGTTATACTTATACTGTTGATCGAATGCAGTGCCAAGATCTCTGAAAGTGATGATCTTAGTGGGGTTTAAACCCATGTACCATTTAAGTGCGGCACCGGTTAAACTATCTTGGAAGTAGTGGATCAGTAGCTGTTGGTTCTCTGTCTGATTTGACATCCTCCGAGCATACATCACTAAATGAGTTTGAGGGCAAAAGTTACCCTTGTATTTTTCAAATTCTGGCACCTTGAACTTGTGCGGAACTTTCACATTGGGGACCAAACAAAGGTCTGTGGCGTCCTTTCCAAATAGATCCTGACCGCGAATGGCATGTAGTTCCTTCTGTATTCCAGGAACTGTTCCTGGAATTCCTTCATTCTGTCGTCCATAATTTCGTTTCCAACAGAAGGTATCTGTGGAATCTGCCCTTCCGGGACAGTATGTACCATAGGTGGTGGTATAGTCATTACGGCAGTGACTCTTGGTGCTTCCCTCTCCCGAAGTTTGTAACCTTCAGGAGTTGCTATCATGCCCCTTGCATCTTTACTTTCTCGAAGTTTGTAACCTTCAGGCCCAGCGGCTCCTGCTGTAGTTTCTGGATCTTTCGTGATCGGCGGAATATATCCTTCCGGGATATAGTTGAGTGGCATACCCCAGGGACGATCCTTAGGCATGTTATACCGAGGATCATACTTTTCCACTATGGGTGTAGATGTGATCTCTGAGATCATAGTCCTTTGTTGCTGCATCTGGATTACTGCCAGAGCTTGCATATCATTGTGAAGTTTCCTCAGATCTTCTTTCAGAGCGTCGAGTTCTTCTCTCAACTCTCTGTTTTCTTCCTCGAGATTATCCATCTTCTTCTGTCGATTGTCCCGAGTATTGTACGAATGAGATAATTTGACTTTAGAACCGAGACACAAACGTGAGATTCGTAGGTAAGAAGAATACGTTATGTGAGAATGATGAATGATATGCAATGATTATATTAATTAATATTTTCTTTTTGTTTAATCAAAATAAACTTCAACAATTGGATTGCAAATATCATACAATGGGGAAACCCTGTTTTATTGAATTCAAAGATTGCAAATATCATATAGTAATTTACAAAGTGTTGTAAAAGGAAAAGTCTAAACTTATGGATCCTGAGTCCTCTCTGAGGAGGGCTCAGGTGCTGATTTTGGTACTTTCCTTTTCTTTGACCGGGGCTCTTGAGCCGTTATCCGGTGGTCATTCCTTTGCCAATTGAAGGGAGCGAGCAAATTCCTTTGGTCTTATTGATTTTCTACAGCATGTTGCTCTAAAATCTCGATCAGAGCATCTTTTTATTTTAACAGTTGTTGTATTTTGTTACACTCCACATTGAGAATGCGATACTTGTTCTTCCAAGACTTCTTCTCCTGTTGAACTTTGTTGAGGGTGACCTAGAGTTTTTCCGTATCAGACATAAAATAAAGGACAGATTCCTTTAACGGAAGAACTTCTTGACGAGGGTAAGGCATCCTCAGTTTGAGAGCTCTAGTTTGTACCCAGTGGAGATAAGGTTCCACAGAGACACAATCCGGTTTTCCAAGAGACTCTTTTCCTTTCCTGTGAACATGTTTCTAGGCATGCACTATTTCTGTCTTTAGTGCCCTGTCATTTTCCCATTCCTTGAAGAAAAGACCTTCCAGATGAACATTACGCGGGACATGTCTCATCGGGCATCCAAATTGACGACGAACTAAAGCTGGATGATAGTTAATCCCTCCTTTAATTCCTATGAGGGGTACATTAGGGAAGTTTCCACAACGATCAATGATTCTTATCCCGTCATAGATTCGATTGTACCAGTCTATGTCAGAGTTGATAAGAGACGTGATTCTCTACGACCAACGTAAAGTACTCTTATGATCCCAAAATGCAGCAGACTTGGGCAAGTGAGAAGTGAACCATTTGTACAGCAGGGGTACACAGCAGGTGATTATTCCTCCGCTGTAAAAATTCCTTAAGTGTACAGAATGATAAGCATCTGCAAGTAAGGTTGGTACGGGGTTTCCAATCAGAAATATCTTAATGGCATTGATATCAATGAAGTCATCAATGTTGGGAAACATAAATAACCCGTAGGTGAGCAGAACAATGACGCTCTCGAAAGCAGTTGCATTCCCTATACTAGCAAAGTACAGAGCTTTCTTTATCAAAAACCGAGTTGGAAAACCTTGGATTCCACCTTTAATGGTCATGTGAGTCCTGACTTCTGACTCATCTAAATAGATAGCTCTTGCAACGGTTTGATCCTTTGGATTTTCTTTCAGTCCAGAAAAGGGAGCTTGGTCAGTGATGGGTAAATCATTTAGGTGAGAGTACTCCTCCAATGTTGGTGCCAGTTGATAATCCGGGAATGTGAAACAGTGATATACCGGATTGTAGAACTGAATCAGCGTAGCCAGGATTCCTTCAATTACATGGACCCTTAACAGAGACAGCATTCCTCCGTACTTAGCTCTGAAAGCATCAAGGTTGGTGATCATCCTTGCCAACCCTCTTAAATCCTCTAGTTTTGGAACCTTTAAGGTGTACTTGTGAGTCTTCCTTCTACCGAAATCCATAACGCAATCTTTCTCTATGACATTTGCAATCATTGTCTTAGTTTAATTTGAAAAAGAGATACTAGAAGAGAAAATTTTTCTTTGTTTAAAGTTCTTCTTTTTTAATGAAATGAATGCATGAATTCAGCACACAAAAACATAGAAAAAACATGGGGTCAAAGGTTCAGTGTCATGAAGTCACGGCTCTACCCATCCCCAAAGGTTGTACTGGTGATTTTTTGTGTCTGTCCTCAAAATCATTGACCCCTCTTGGGATAACAACAGTAGGCTGGTTCACCCGAGCGAGCTGCAGTATCTTAGAGTAATCTCAAATGAGGGTAGTATCGCGTGACAACTATTTCTGATAGTTTCCGCACTACAAAATAGTAACAAGGTCTCAGCCTACTAAATCCTCAGCTTCATGGACACCACAATCGAACAATCTGCTTTCAACAACCGAAGTCGTATAGGCATTGAATCCGCAAAGGGTATCTCCACTGATTCGATGGTCTAATGGGGTCTCTTATTTGGGAGTCACTCCCTGTAAGATTACCCGTCTAATGCCATCACTTATCTTAGGTTTCACTCAAACTTTCCAGATGCGGCATCACCCGCAGTCCCATTAGCAGAAAAATAAACACGGATATCAATTAGGAAAAGCGATATATATATTTATTTGTAAAACTAACATCCTAGACCTCTTAAGAGCTAATATTAGTCTTAAACAAATAAAATAACTCCCCAGCAGAGTCGCCATTTTTCTGTAGCGAGCGATTTTTGTCGGTGACGTGACCACCTTATCGCTGGGTTTTCCACACCGCAATGGTAGGAGGGGGTGCTACTTTCTGATTTCTTATTTATCCCGTGAAGCTGGAAGGGAAAGGGAAGTTATCTAAAACTAACCTTGCATGCGAATGTTTAACTGAACAACCGCTTAAAGATATTCGGGGAGTTCGGGGTCAGGTTATATAATGGGGAGTTGTCAATTACCCATCCTATATGTGGTTATCCACAGGATATTAGCTTTAGGTTTCATTTTGTACTTGATGGTGTTTATCCGTTAATGGGTTAGGAAAATTTCTTGGGAAGTATGAGTGAGTGAGTGAGCTTTTGTTGATGTTCGAGTTTTCCCGATGTTTTTGGTAAGGTACTGGACCTAAGTTTTAATTGGTATGAAGGTATTGGACCTAGAGTTTTTGATTAATATGCTCGCTAAGATTTCACAATCTTATTCCTACGTATTCTCGTTTAACCGAAATAGGGAAATCAGAGCAATCGTAGTTACTCATATTCTAAGGGAGGAAAAAGATATTTAGTGTCTTGTTCAAAGATCAAGATTGAAGCTAAAAGGTTTATTTGTGTCTTGTTCAAAGCCAAAGATTGAAGCTAAAAGGTTTAACTGGGAGAGAACTTGTCATCTCTAAAGAGGGATTGTTGATTTTTGTGTGCCTTGATCAAAGCCCAAGGTTGAAGCTAAGAGGTTGATTGACTCCACTGGGGAAATCCTTACCCATAGCCTAAGAGGAGGCTGGATAAGACCGACTCAACAAGAGAGTGTATATATTGGTGTCTTGTACAAAGCCCAAGATTGAGGCAAAAAAGAGACTGACTCCTTGGGGATATCATTATACAAAGCCTAAGAGGAGGCTAAAAGCTTGACTTTTCCGGGGAAAATGTTCTATCTGTCTTGTACAAAGCCCAAGATTAAGGCTAAAAGGGATTTTGACTCTGCCGGGGAGATTTGTATGTGTCTTGTATAAAGCCCAAGATTAAGGCTGAAATGAGTTTGACTCTTGCTGGAGAGTATTATCTGTCTTGTACAAAGCCCAAGATTGAGGCTGAAAAGAGTTTGACTCTGCTCGGGAAATCATTCCTAAAGCCTAAAAGAAGGCTGGGAGGAAAAGGATTTTACTAGGGAAGATATATGTTCCAAGCTTAAGAGATGAAGATTTATGTCTTGTACAAAGCCCAAGATTGAGGCTAAAAGGGTTTCACTCAACAAGAGAGTGCTTTTATCTATCCTGTACAAAGCCCAGGATTGTGGCTGAACAAGCTGAAGAAATTATTCTACACAACTTGAGAGGAGGCTATCTCTTGCTAGGGGAAATCTTTATGCCAAGCCTGAGGTGAGGCTGGAAACAGATGGACTCAACAAGAGAGTACTTTTTTCTGTCTCGTACAAAGCCCGAGATGGAGGCTAAACAGGTTGACTCAACAAGAGAGCCTGAAAAGATGATTGACTCAACGAGAGAGTCTGAAAGTTGATTGACTCAACAAGAGAGTCTGAAAGGGTGAGTGACTCAACAAGAGAGTCTAAAAAGGTTAACTCCACTGAGAGAATCATTGTACAAAGCCCAAGAGGAGGCTGACTTTGCTAAGAAAAGATCATTATACAAAGCCTAAGAGGAGGCTAACTTTTTCCGGGGATTTGTTGAGATCCCAAGGCAGGTCCAAAATGGGGAAATCAACTCTTGCTGAGAGTTACAGAATAGTTGAGGTACCAGATGCCTTGAGGTTTTGATTTGGGATTTTTAGGAGAGTGACTGGGTTTCAGCTCTACTGGGGATTGATCCAGGGTGACCGGGGTTTCTCCTATGTTTGTAGGGAACTTGAGAATGTCTTTGAGACTCAAGGGGGTTAGGTTGTCCAAGTCTACTGGTGTGGAAGAGTTTTATCTTTTGTATGATGCCTCCAAGAAGAGGCATGGGTATTAAGGGATGAGAGTAACCTCTAAAATCCGATATTTGACACTGGAAAGACGGCTCTAGCAAAGGATGACTAAGTTTTGTCTAATACCTTTAAGAGGTCGTCAGGGTCCTTGTATTAAGCCCAAGAGAAGGAATGAGAACTTCTAAGAAGCCGAAGGGTCCTTGTACAAAGCCCAAGATGAGGCGGGGATGCTTTTAGGAAGCCTATGGGTCCCAAACCAAGAAAAGTTCAAGAAATGCTATTCACCGAGAATAGATCATTTAGTGAAAATTCTGAGGTTTGAAGAAACTCAAGAGATGCTATTCACCGAGAATAGATCAACTCTAGGGAGTAGAATTTCTTTGACAATTTCTAGGGGTGACAGTCTGAGAAAAGGTTCACGAAGAATACTGCTTTTCTCTTTGTTCCATATTGTTTAAGCCCAAGAGAAGGCAAGACTGTATCTGGAAATCCTATGGGGATCAAGTTTTGTCTTTATTTAAGAGTGGCCAACATGGCTTTACCTAGTTCTAGACCTAGTTGCCGGGGAAAACTTTAAATAACTATACTAGTATATATACAGTTGATATATGACAAGTATTTAAAAGGATATGAAAGAAGACTTATAGTGCGCCGCTTTCCACAATACAGTTATATTTATATGAAAGCGAGTAAATGAAAGCTGTTAAAACTTACAGGTGAGCAAGCTTCCATGCTGTATTGTTAGTTGTTCAAAGAAATTAAAGAAAGTTTTGATAACAACTGTATATTTGAATCTAAATCAAAAGAGAAGTTGTTTTGAAAAGACTGTTGGGGCTTATACTCAAGGAGAGGCCTAGGGTTTAACAGTGATCGCGCTGTTGTTATTGAAATCGCATCGGAACTTATACAACGACTGAGGCCCAAAAAGGTTTTCTGTACAAAGGGATGGGTCTTACAACTCAAGGAGAGGCCGAAAGAGTATTTAAAGAATACAAATGGGACTTACAACACGAGGGTAAACCCAGTTGAAAAAAGTTTGAAAACGACGATCGCGTCGAAATTTTCTAAAGCACTGTGGGACTTATACAATGACTGAGGCCCGAATTATTTTTACAAAAAAAAGGGTTGGGTCTTACACTCTATTAGAGGCCCAAAGAGTTTTTGAAAAAAGATTGATGAGGGTGAAATCAATCAAAACCCTAATTTTGTTAAAAATGGAATTAATTTTGATTAAAAATTAATAAAAATCATTGAAAACATGTGAGAAATGAGTTGTGATTTTGGGTCAATGTTTCAAAAATCATGTTTTTATCCACAAAATGATGGAAAACCATTTAAGTTTGGAAAATCAAGAGAAAGAAAATTTTTAAAATGTTAAAACACAAATAAAAATTAATTCTTTGCAAAAATATCAAATATATGCAATAAATAATATTTTTAGGAAATTCTTGTAAAATAAAGTATTTTAACATTTTTGTGAATTTTGAAAAAAAGAATCAACTCAAAATCATTAAAATTCAGAGAGAAATTAATTTTTGAATCAATTAAATAAAATAATAAAAATTCAAAAATTCAAAAATTTGAAAAAGGGCGCCAAGAACACCTTGTTCTTGCCCGCGTGCCCTGTTTTTGTCTGATTTGCATTTTCTCATCAATCTCCCTGAATACTTGATGAAATAACACAATCCACATATCAATCTGCTCGTTTTCAACTCACGATCATGTCTATGGTCTTTAGTTTCATTTATTTTAAGTATGGAATGAGAAATCAAAGAGAAACCTCAAGAACCCTAATTTCTACATGAAGGCTAAGAAATTCCATACACGATTCATACAAAGCAATCAATGGAGGGGAAATACTCCATACATGATTATGAACATATGGCAAAATTATTGTGCGAGGAAATATGCATGAATCATGAGATGACCAAGTTTAGGCTTACTTGAATGTCTTGGGAGCAAGAGCAATTTGATTTTTGAGTTGGAGGTGTTACAGATGAGTTATGATGATCTGAACAGCTTCCTTAGGTGCTATGGAGTGTGTCTGACTGCTTGAAGTGGGTTGAATTGAGCTGGAACTTGATTTGGCACCTCAACTGCAAATTTGTCAAAGGCTTGTGCAGATGGCTGGTGATTTTGATAAATTGGTGTTCCAGATGTTATGTAAGAGTTTGGATCACTTATATATGTTATATGTGAGGTGTGTGTGTGATTGGTTTGGTTGGAATTGCTCTCAAACTCAAAACCCGGTAGTGACTTGAGTTAGAAGGCAAAATTGGAGTGAAAGTGGTGATTTTGAGGAAAGCATCAGTTTGGGTGCTTTGGTGTACTCAAACTGAGCACAAATGAGCTATATTTATAGTAGAGCAAGTTTGTTTTGGAAGAAATAGGGAATGGCAACTGCAGCAGGCCTTTGGCCAATGTGGATCAAATAGAATCTCAAGTCTCCTCTAGCCATTGGTTTGAGATTAGAACATATGCCTATGATTCTCTGTTGTATGAGCTTATCTTGACTCAATTGGTTGATCATGGACTGATACATGCCAGCTCTATGCATCCATTGAATGCCTCAAAACAAAATTGGAGTCTTGAGTCATCTTTAGCTTTTAGGGATGCCAACCCTATATGTAGTTCCAAAGACTTGGGAGGCTCATGGATCAGTGCTTGTCCCTTGGTTTTTTGCCCTTGAGGTATGCAGATGAATAACCATGCTAGAAGTTGCATAATTTGATCAAATCGAGCCCTAATGCACAAATCTGCCTTGTAAAACAGTTTGCAGCAAGGCATGTTGCAGTTGTCATAACCTCTAGCTCAGGTGGAGTTTCATGGAGCTCTTGGACATTTTGGAAAGCTGATATATCCTATTTCAACATAATGTCCAACTTTGGTTTTGAATCAACTTGAATTACAATGAAAAATGCCTCTACATTTGGGAAAAAATAAGGCAGATTCTGACTTAGTGAAAATTTCACTAAGTGTTGGAAAAATGTCATTTTCATGTTTTCAACCATTTTGATCACTCCATAACTTAAAATCTATGAAGAATTGGAATGAGATGTAGTTGACACAGTATGCCATGAGAGCTACAAATCCATCTTTGGACCATCCAAAATGGTTGCTTGGATCTCAAGTTATGGTCCTTGGAAGTTGGTACCCTAGCCACATTGTTCCAAAACTTATAAAATTTCTATGTTTTTTATGGTTACCCCTTTTACAAGTTAACTCACTTTCTTTGATTTTTCTTGATGAATGATGATTAAAATCACATATTAACATTGTTTTAGGGTTAAGGAACCTTTGTTGACCAAAAATCCAAAAAGTCAAACTTTGGATTTTTATACAATTGACTTTTTATCGGATGAAATCCAAACTGTGCGATCCTTTGTGAAATCAAGCCCTTGACCTAAATCAAACCTAATGGATGGATTCCATAGGTATTATAGGGTATATTGAATCATGTCCCAAGGTTTGGGAGCATGTCCTGGTCAAAAGTCAAAGGTACAGTTGACTTTTTCCTCAAAACCCTAATTGTGGTCTTGATGAAATTGAAGCTCGTGGATCAAGCTTCTTGGATCAATCCATTGTTGGAAATGGATCAATGTAGTGTATTGGAGACCCTCAAATCATTTCTTGAGGTCTTGGCTCATGTTTTGTCCCAAAAGTCAACTTAGGGGTGAATTAGGTCAAGAAACCCTAATTCCTAATTTTTGGGTAGATGCATCCCCTCAGGTTAAATTGAATTGATGATTGGGTCCATGAGGTCCCTTAGAGTATCTTGGGTTGTTGTTTGAAGTATTGGCTCATGCCTAGAGGAAAATTTCCATTTGGAGGCCTTGGTCGACCAAAACCCTAATTTGGTGACACTGACGATCTTGAGGCTTGATCCACTTGGAATGTTGAAACCTTATGCTTGATTCTTGATGTGGGAGTCCTCTTTGTCCTTTATGGGTATTTGAGATGTTAGACAAGTTGAAGATCATGTAATTCCTTGATTGATCCTTTGTCTAAGTGCTCTGAGAGGGCCTGAAACCCTAATTCTTGATTGTGGTGAATGCTCAACCATCTTTGAGGAGATTTGTGAGGCATGTAAATACATCCATATTGTGATGATGATTTGCACAATGATGGGAAATCTTAGTGGTCAAAATTTGGGGTATGACATCTTGATATCTCTTTCTTAGGATTTCAAAAACAAAATATGTCTAACAAAGAAGACATGTCCGCTTCCACTCCCTATACCCCAAAGATTTCTGAAGAAATGCCTAATGTGATAACGAACATTGTTCCTCTCTCTATTATTCCAAGTGAAACTCCGAAGAAGCGCAGAACAAAGATTCTGGAGGGAAAAGAACTCCACTCGTCTGGTGTAATTACTCATACTAAAATGATCTATAAGGAAATCCTTTCTGTTGATGTGCATAGTGGTTCAGCTAAACCTAATGTCACTAACATTATCAAGGAGTCTGGAAAACCTGATATTGAAAAAGCTCCTGGAAGATCCAACCAGGTGGACATTGAAGTTGACTGAAGCATACATAGGTTATTGTCTGACATTCTGATAGGGAAGGCCACTCCTGATGATGCACTTGATGTTGGGACATTAATGACAAAGTCATCTGATGTTGAAAATAATGAAAATTTGGAGGCCTGTGAAACTGAGCACAAGGTTGCTACTGAAGCAGACGTTGAAAAGAATGCTGATAAGAATGAGGTAGTCAAGATTGCCAGCCTTACTTCTGATGATGAACCCATTGGTAAAAGGTTACCCCCTGGAATTGCCAATAGATTGAAAAGAAGGAAAGAAAGGGATAATGAGATATCTAAAAGCACTCCTTGAAAGAAAAGTGTGAGTGTAGGACCAGTGAAGGGATAGAGCAAAGTTCTGACTCCTGCTTCTGGGAAAAAGAACCTGAAAAAGGAAGGATGTTTCTTTAAGTGACTCAGAGTAAGATGTTGAAACTGATGTCGAGGATATCGTGCATAAGGGAAGAGGAAAGTCTGTAACAAAAAGAAGTTATGTTGAAATTCCAGACATCCCCTTGGATAATGTATATTTTCAATCATTCGAGAATGTCAAGTAGTGGAAGTATGTCTACCAAAGACGCATAGCCCTTGAAAGAGAATTGGGGAAGGAAGCTTTAGAATGCAAGGAGATTGTGAATCTCATTGATCAAGCAGGTCTGATGAAGACTGTTTCCAAACATCCTAAGTGTTATGAAAAGTTGGTTAAGGAATTTGTTGTGAACATCACTCAAGGGTGTGATGATAAAAGGAGCTCAGACTTTAGGAAGGTTTATGTGAGGGGGAGATGCGTGGAATATTCTCCAGTGATAATCAATAGGTACTTAGGAAGATGTGAATCAGAACGACCAAAAGTTGAGGTATCTGATAATATCATCTCTAGAGAGATCACTGAGAATCAAGTGAAGCAATGATCGAGGAAAGGCAAACTGTCTGCTAGTTACTTAAGTGTGAAGTAAGCAATTCTTCATAAAATGGGAGCTGTCAACTGGGTGCCCACTAATCATATCTCTACAATAGCTACGAGATTGGCTAAGTTTATCTACAAAATTGGCTCCAAAATAGACTATGAATTTGGTACTTATATTTATGAACAAACCTTGAGACACGCCACATCATCTGAGGTAAAGCTGCCCATAGCATTTCCAACCTTAATCTGTGGCATAATTCTGAATTAATACTCAGGAATCCTGCTTGAGTCAAAAGGTTTTACTAAGAGGGAGTGTCCACTTATCTTTCACTACAAACTCTTTGAAGGGACACATGTGGCAGACATTGTCACAACATCAAGAAAAGAAAGGGTACCTTCCGCTTCCAAGGTTGGTATCATAACTGAACTAAGGTCCACATGTAGAGAATTAGATGAGACCATCGAAGTCTGTATTGATAAAAAAATCAAACTGGAAGGACTTATTAAGGGTTTGTCTGAGGAAGGCACAAATGATGACTTGGTTGATGCAGAGAAAGAGGAGGAAAACAATGATAACCAAGAGTGTAGCAGTGAAGATGAGAGCTCTGAAGATTAGAGTTAGTTGAAGTTCTTTTTGGTACTGTTTGGGAATGTGCCCTTTTGTCTTTATTTTGTTTCTATATGCACTCTTGTGCCATTTGATGTAATTCCTGACAATGTTTTGTGTTTCCATATGGATGTTTATGTTTCCATCAGTACTTATGCTTTAAGCATTTTGTTTTTGTGCTTCTATTTGTGTGATTCCATTTGTTTTTATTTACATTTACTCTATTACTTTTTGTCAATTTTTGGCTAAAAAGGGGGAGTTTGTTTGTTGGTTCTGATGTTAGATCAGATGTCATGACTTTATGTCATGCTTGTACTACTACTTAGGAAGAGTAGTTGTCTTTTGCTGCTGGTTTGTATGAAATTTTTGCAGGGAGAGCATGATAGTCTGTCTTGCTGCTGCTGCTACTGATGTGGAACCATTTGCTGTGTCTGGGAGAATGTGTTATTCTCTGTAGTAGGTTATGGTGTTCAGGGGGAGTGTGCTTGTGTTTTTTTTAAGTGTGGTTCCACTGTATGAACTTGCATGGAAGTTCATGTATTTTTCTTGTGTTTTTGGTTTTCCCCTTCAGGGGGATTACTGATTATGTGTGACAGGGGGAGCTATTAACCTGTCTGTTTTGTTGCTATAAGATTGCAGTTTGTACAAAGCTTACATTTTCTCATGAAGCTTGTTTTGGTTTGTGATGTAACACATGATGTCTTGACATTGTGCTGTCAGGTGTTTTTCTATTGGTTTGACAACATTGTGATTGGGTTTCTTTATTTCTTCTTTGTGTACCTCTGATGTGTGCTAAGGTTGTTTTAGCCAAAATTTTCCAAAAGGGGAGATTGTAAGTTCTGTGGTTTTTGGATTTGCTACATTTTGGTAAAATAAAATGCTGTTAGCAAGATGGTAAACCAGATGTTCTGCCATGACAATCATACATCATGTTCTGCATGATGTTGTGACATGTTCCAGGACATGTTATACTAGAAAGTTAGGGCATGACTATTTTGGTATTTTAGTGTGATTTTTAAGTGTGTTCTAATTCACACACGTGTGTTTTTCATAGGAGTATATTGTGGGATTTTCTGTTATGACAGATTCTGTTACTTTTCATAAAAATGATCCTTGAGCCTTTTTAGGAAAGTTTGTATTTTGATCCTATTATTGTGCAGGATGATTTGCAGCAAGTTTATACTGATTGCTGTTATTTGTGCACCTCAAAAAGCCCAAGTCCATTAGGTTTGAAGGCTATTTAAAGTGAAGACCAAAGCCTATTGAAGAAGAGAACACAACGTGAAGATTTTGGGAAATAAGGATTAGTCGTGTTTTGGTTGGTCTTTAGGGTTTAGTGCTTGTTAATTGCATGTCACTCATGTATCTTCTGATGCATTGAGGTTGACTGATTGGTCATTGTTCATTGTCCACTCTAAAGCTTTTAAGAAAGAGTGTATTGTTCTTGATTTAAGCTTTTAAGCTAAATCAAGTATTATTTTGGAAGTGTGCTACTTCTATTATTTGTGGAATTGTTGAATTCACTGGAATTGTGACTGACTAGGAAGTGAGAGGGGGATCTCATATCTAGAAGGTGTCTAGGTAGAAGTTGCACAAGGTAGGGATTAGGCGAGAAGTTGTAAACGGGGGAGTTTAGCTTTAAACTAATAATATCATAGTAAATTTCCTTCCTGGCTTGGTAGCCCCTAGATGTAGGTGAGTTGCATCGAACTGGGTTAACAATTCTGGTGTTGATTTTATGTTTCTGTCATTTAATTTCTTGCATCTTTTACTTTTGTGATCAAGCTATTGTTGATCCCAGTGTTGTGACATCTGTCTCGACATCTGGTATCTGCGTGCCATAATTTCATTAGCTATGTGAGAAGAACTAACTCAGTTCACAAGAAATGATACGGGGGATCTAGTGCTAAGGACCAAAGGGGAACACATCATTGGGACCAAGTGGGTTTTTAGAAACAAGCTAAGTGAGCAAGGAGAAGTGGTAAGAAACAAAGCCAGACTAGTTGCACAAGGCTATAATAAACAATAAAGAATTGACTATACTGAAACCTTTGAACTAGTTGCCAGGTAAGAATTTATTCGTCTTTTAATTTCCTTTGCAATTAATCATAATATTATTCTATATCAAATGGACGTTAAAAGTGAATTATTAAATGGATATATAACAGAGGAAGTGTTTATTCCTCAACCCCATGGGTTTGAAAATCACAAAAATCCTGAATTAGTCTATAAACTTAAAAAATCTTTGTATGGTCTAAAACAAGCTCCCAAAGCTTGGTATGAAAGACTTAGCAACTTTCTTCCGCTAAATGGTTTTTCAAGAGGAAAATTTGGCACAACTATATTTTGTAAATCATTCAATAATGGCATTTTAATAGTTCAAATTTATGTTGATGACATCATATTTGGCTTTGCTAATGCTTCTTTATGTTAAGATTTTTCTAAGTCAGTGCATGCAGAATTTGAAATGAGCATGATGGGTGAGTTAAGATACTTTCTGGGAATTCAAATCAATCAAGGTCCAGAAGGAACTTACATAAATCAGAGCAAGAATATAAAAGAACTTCTGAAGAAGTTTTATATGGCTGATATAAATGCACCCAACCTGCACTCTGGGTAAGGATGAAGAAAGTAAAAAGGTACATCAAAAGTGAAAGCTCATGGTGTTTGACTAAATTTTGCTAAAACATACTAACGATATAAATGAAGAATCTGCAGAAGAAAAAGATATCGAAGAAGATGTCCCAGCTTGGAGACTCGACATCCTGGCTGACTTACTAAGTTAGCAGGTTTTAATCAGTTGCAAGAATTAAGGAGCAAATCAAGGAATCACAAGATGAAAGATTGAAAGCCCAACAAAAGACTATATAAGAAGGCTTAGACCTAGGGTTTTAGTGTACTGAATGTACCTTTGTATCACTTGTAAATTTGTAACCTAGATCTCTTTTGGAAAACAAAGGCTTAGGGTTTGAGAGTCATAGTCTCTCTTAGGAGTTGTAAGTCTCCCTCTGTAGCATGGGATGCAGAGTGGAAGGCATAGGTACAGGGACATAACCAGAAGCCTTTAGGTAATGGTTTGTGTATCGTTCTTGGACGAAGATTTGAAGCAAGTCTAAGATAACTTCTTGGTCAAGAAAACATGACAGAGAGTCAGAATTGGCAGAAGACAGAAATATCATAGGTTGTGATTAAGGAAGTGAGTAAGTCTCTCATATTAGAGTTGTAAACGATGGAGTTTAACTTTGGTAAAGATGTTCATTAAGGGTAGCGATTAGAATAAAGTTGTAAATGGGGGAGTTTCGCTTTAGGGTAATACTACAAGATAGTGAAGTCTTCTTCCTGGATTGGTATCCCCCAAATGTAGGTGAGTTGCACCGAACTGGGTTAACAATTACTATGTTCTTTATCATTCTGCAGATTTACTTTTCTGTTAGGGTTTATGATAAACATGTTGGATCAGATGTCGTAACATCTGTGATTCTACAGTTCTGATATTCAAGGTATCAGTTTACTGTTGTGCCTCTGCGTTTAAATGTTCATGCAGAACAATGTCGTGACATGTGTTAGGACATCTGTCGTCTGCATTGCTAGAATTTTAATTGGTATCAGAGCAGGCATCCTGTCTGTTTCTGGATGAGATCTTTATGAGATACTTTCTGGCGTTTAAACAAGGAGGAGTTTTGAAGATCAGATCAATCAAATCAGACATACTCAAGGGTATTAATGGATGAGATGGATGTTCTGGATCAAAGGTAACAACCCAGAGGTTATTCATGTCGCTGAGGAGGTTCTACAACAACTGCAGGAGAAGTGGCTAGTTCTCTTGTTGTGGTGTCTTATAAGATGTTCTGACATCTTATTAGGGCAAGCAGGATCTGTTCCTTGGTGGTTCCACTGCATGTGTTTCTGATGGAAGAGCTCTAGAATTATGGGATTCTGGAGTTGTTGCTAAAGACAGATTGTGGAAGATCTCAATTGTCGGCCTCTATATGTGAAGATATCTGCATTTTTTTATTCCAAAGTTGGGAGCAATGGAATAAAGGGAATTGTTGGAAGATATCTGTTATGGTGACTTGGTACTTGGAACCTTGGCTCCATGGTACAGTGTGAAGTCAGTTGAAGAGGAGAGGAGTTGAGTTTAAGTTTATCAAGTTTTTGCTCTGGGAGTTTGATAAATTATTGATTGGCTAGGTTGTTAAATATACTTGATAATTCTCTCAAGTTCACTCATAAAAGTATCTCAGTCGTGCATCTGGAGTCTTCTAGTTATTCTTCTGACTAGAAGGTGTTTCTGTGAAACAAAACCTGAAGAAAGTGGAGGTGATTTATTTTCACTATCCAAAACAACAAGGAAGGAATCATCTCTCTTAACCCTAAGGGTGGATCCAATCTGATTGAAGTTCTCAGAATTGTTGAGGTAAATAGGATTCATTCAGAGAGAAACTTAGTTACTTGAGTCAAGGGTGGCAGCTTTGGTATCTCAACACTGTGTGTCAATGAAGATACTTGCAAAAGATTGAATGCTTGATAAGTGTTCACGAAGTGATCTGGTGGAGCTTAGCTACAATAGTGAAGAAGGGTTATTGAACAAGAATTTAAGATCAATTGATATTTGTGGAATTCACAAGTATTTAATTAATTATTCTTGAAAGTCAAGATTGTTGATGTTCAACAAGATGTTGGAACATTTCATCATCAGAGTTTGTGCAGAATCATGGGAGGGGTACTGTATACGCTTTAGCATTTATTTTAGTCTTGGG
This sequence comes from Lathyrus tuberosus, assembly GCA_022829125.1. Classification (NCBI taxonomy): domain Eukaryota; kingdom Viridiplantae; phylum Streptophyta; class Magnoliopsida; order Fabales; family Fabaceae; genus Lathyrus; species Lathyrus tuberosus. The sequence goes on from JALAZF010000063.1 coordinate 4,722,513, forward strand.
TTTTGACCTAAGAATGGGCTTCAGTCTGGTATGACAGAAGCATGTGATCTCTGGAGAGTTTCCTGGCAAGAAACTGGTCTGGACTTTGGTGCCGTTGAAGATGAAGATGAAGATATCATAATCTTGATAGTTACTTCTTGGATCAGTTTATTTCTGATCTAGGAGGAATGGAGTGCTGGTGATGGCACAACTTGGATCAGTTTATTTCTGATCTAGGTACTTAGGAGCATGTGATCTTGCTCAACTTGAAGGTCAAGGTTAAGTGGTAGTTTTCTCTGACTTTCTACAGATTGCTCTACTAAGGAAAGTGGCATTCTTTGGTATGTCTATGGTGTAGTCTAGGACTACTTTATCTTCTGAAGATTCATACGTGGCAGGTGTGAAGTCTTTGGAGTTTCAAAGCAGGATGGAGGTTGTCTACTCAAACTTGGTTGCTGAATCAAGTCTATGAGAGCATGGAACTCTTGTTCTGTAATATGGAGGAGGTTCTTCTAAGTGGCAGAAGGAGGAGCTGAATTCAGCAGTTGGATGTCGTATCAGAATGTTCTAACATCTAGCTTAACATCAGGATCTCAGTTGGTGATGTGGTACATCAGCTTAAGATAAGGTGATCTACAGGAGAATGGAAGTAATGTATGCTTCAAAAAGGTCTATCTCATACAGTTTGCGGGAGCTGTGGATGGGAAGATGTTACATGTCTAAGAGGCTTGGTGGATCCAAGATGTCTTGCTATGGAGCAAGTAGTTCATGTGACTTGAAGATCGGATTTCATTGGTGGATCAGTGTATCTTGTGGGAGTTCTGAAGAAGAGTGAGATCAATCAAAAGGTGGCATTTGGTTGGTTTCATAGTGTGCATTCAAGCAGGGTGCTTGGAACTAATTACTCTTGGGAAGAAGGGTAGTTGGTTGAAAACGTAAGGAGGATCTAGTTCATATTGGAGCTTGTGGCAGAAGTTCTTAGTTTATTGAAGATTACCTTCTTTTAGTGGATGAGATTTTATTTCTCTCTGGGTTTCTGAAGTTCTCTTTGTTCAAGCTGGTGGCGCAGTGTTGTTTGAAGATCTTCAGTTTGAATTACTATGCAGATAGAAAGTCCAGTGGTGAAGCATATCAATAACCATGGTGTGTGGTGTCTGTGATGTGTGAAGGATGTCCTAACTATTGTTACAACATTATCCAGGTTGGTTATCCTTGGTGGAGGATTCTTAAGTTCTGGTCCAAGAACTTGTTGGCAGCATCATGTCTAAGGAGTATCTATCTTGTCATACGGGAGAATGATGGAGTAGAAGAACTGCATTGGGAGGATGGTGTAGAGAAGACTGAAGTGGATTATGTGTTGATTGCATGGAAGTGTGAATACGGATATTCATCAGTTGATCAGAAGTATTCCAGGTTATCATATAGGAAAATGATGAAGGAATGACTGTCTTGGATTGTTGGGTGTCTATCTATTGACCTTGCTAAGGTCTGATGAAAAGCTTGTGGAGGGGATATCGCCCCTATTAGCAAGTCATGCTAAAGAGAAGTGGATCAGTTTGGCAGCTGTGAAGTTCTGAAGCATGTATACGGTATCTGACACCGTTGGAAGAAAACAAACTAAGAGGTATGGTATCTCTTTGAGGAATGTGGATCATTCCAGATCAATTGGATTTTATCTCAGGGAACAAGGAGATCTATACATGAGAATTCAAGAGGAATTCGTTTGGTGTATGGATAGTTTCTGGAAGAGGGGGATCAATGGAGCTTTGATCTTAATCCAAGAGTTTGTTAATTTAGGATGGTGATCCTAATGTGTCTTCACGGCAAGCATGATGGTGTTCATGTGTGAGTGATTATTGGTTCTTGTCAGAAGAAGCAATAAGTGGAGTTGATGTTTGTGTTCAGCATGTAGGTTGAACTGAGGGTGCGCTCTTGAAGACATGAAGATGCGTCTTATGTTTTCCATTCATCAGCATAGCGTTCATTGGAAGAGCACTGGTTATCTTAGATAGGGGGAGTTGCTCCTTGATCTAAGATATATTACTGCAGGGGTGCAGTTCAGGTTCCAGTTTGTATTGTGCGTCAAGCAAGTTGTGATTATGTTCCATCCTGGGAGGATGAGATGTCAAGAAGGATGTCTTGACATTGTTGTACTGTGGCAAGTAGGGGGAGACTTGGCAGTGCAAGTTCTATGATTCTTGATGGATACCTAAGAATCATTGGTTTAGTCTGGGAGAATTTACTTTTCTCTGCTGACTGAGTTCAGAATCTCTGAAAGTTCATCATCAATGCTACTATTTCTGGATGAAGGTGTTTTATTTAGAATTATGGAGGGAAGAAGATGATTCTGTGTGTCTTTGTTTGAAAAGCCAATATTTGAAGCCTTTATTAGGACTGAAGGCAGGCTAGTGGAGAAGAGACAATGTCTAACATGATGTCAGGACCTTGTTATAAAACGTGTTTGCTTGTAATAAGTTCTTTGTGTAACACCCCGATTTGGTTAATCGTATTTATTTATTTCATTTATGGGAATTTTGTGAACTGTGTGAATGAAATGAGTTTTACCTGTCAATGGAATAATTTCTCAGATAGATAAAATAATTGCAATTGATAATATTTTATTATTAACTTTTAATTCCTGATATAATTGGCATCGCTGTTTATGTTTTATCGCATTTTGAGAGCGTTTGGGAGATATTGGAGAAAAAGGGTAATAGAGATAGAGCAACTTGAGATCAATTATTTTATTAAAGAGACGAATTAATTATTAGTTCAAGGGAGTATTTAAGGTAGCTCTAATAATTGATCAATTGGGTTGGGATGACAAATATCAATTGGAGATGTTTTACCCTATCAGATTATATTATATAATATTGGATTATATATATATATATATATTTGTTAGTAAGAAAAGAGGAGATAAGAGAAAAAAGGAAAAGAAGAGAAAGAAAAGAAGGGAAGGAAAAGAGAGAAGAGGAGGAAGAGGAAAATCAAAAGAACCTCCGTTTCAATCGCGATTAATCGGGTAAGGGTGAGAAGTTCCGATTATATTTCGATTGTATATGTTATGTATGTGTTTGTTTGGTTTGTTTTTGGTTGAAAATGTTAGGATTTAACATTTGATATAAATGGTAAATTGAGGCGAAATTGATGTTTTCACGGTTGGAAATCGATATAAATCACGTAGTATGATCGTATTATATGTATGAACATTGTTGATACTTGTTTTGATTGATTGAAAACGTTTTGGTTGGGAAAAGTTGAATTTTGGGGTTTGGAAGCCATGAGGAGCGCAGAAATAGAATTCTGGTTCTGGTGCGATTCGCCAGGCGAATCAGGTCTTGCCTCAGCTTCGCCAGGCGAAGTGCCGGTGAAGAGGGATTCGCCAGGCGAAATTCTAATTCGCCAGACGAAATTCAAGAGACGGAACTTGGTTCAGCTACAGTAACTTTTGGATTTTCAAAAATGACGTTTCGCCGCAGCTTCGCCAGGCGAAGTACTGGCGAAGAGGGATTCGCCAGGCGAAATTCTAATTCGCCAGGCGAATCTGGCAGTTTTTCAATAAATTATTTTCTTTGAAAATTCCTAACTTTTGATCCGTAACTCGGAACGAGACGTTCTTAGTACCGTTGGAAAGCTAGTAAAATATTCTTTCTATTAAAAATGGTTTGGAGGACGGTATATGATTTATTTAAGTTATGGTTTTGTAAAAGTGTTGTGTTGTCAGATTTTTATCGCGTAAAGAGGCGTGCAGTTGGTATTTTACCGGGTGTTGTGCTATTGTGATATAATGTGGAGCTTTTAGGATATTTATATGACGTTGAATCTTGATATCGAATATGGTTAGTGAATGATGGCCTTGTGACATAAAGGTATTAAATAAATGATTTTCTACGTATGATATCGTATTGATGTTGCTGTGAGTGGCCTTTGTAGCGTGAATCCTAGTTAATTGTATTTTTGTGCATAATTCTTGTTATGTATGTGTTATGTTGAACTGATTGGTCCGTTGTAGTAATACTATTGTGTGTTATGGTGAGTATGTATCTCACGTGTGATCAATGGGATCGTGAAGAGGTATAGTTGTTATTATACCTATGTTTTGTGCATCTTTTGTGTCGTGCATTTCATGATGAGTCTTGTGGAGACAGCTAGGTGGGAATCCATGATGGGTGCCTAGTATTGTCCGAACTCCAATGTGGAGTTGTTTTGGAGATAAATCATTGCTCAGTGGGAGAGTATGTGATTTATCCGGACTCCAATATGGAGTTGTTATGGAGACAAATCATTGCTCAGTGGGAGTGTATGTGATTTGTCCAGACTCCAATGCGGAGTTGTATGGAGATGAATCATTGCTCAGTGGGAGTGTATGTGATTTATCCGGATTCTTTATGAATCGGGTTCAATTGAAGGAACTGCGCGTGTGGTACCACTTGCATTGCATTATGTCTTTGAGTTGCATTGCATTATTATGTTTGGTTGTTTAGGATCATCGTGAGCCCAGTGGGGAGTATAGCGATGTATCCACGTTTCCTGCGGGAATGGGTGGGTTCTTGAGGAACCACTTTTGATGTGTTATTTATATGTTAAAGCTGTGAATGTGAATAAGTGTTGCGTTTTGGTGCGAGACATAAATGTCATATATGTGAATATGAATATATGTGATGTGTTGGTGTGCTTATATATATATATATATATATATATATATGTCATAACTTGTGTATATGAATATATGATATCCTTGTATGCTATATGTGTTAGCATGTAAGTGTGGGATAGTTGAAGAATATATGTGAATTATATGATTTCATGTTATTATGCAATCTTGATTTAGTTATTATTTCTCACCCTTCTGCTGGAATATGCTTTTATGGCATAGTGCAGATTAGCCGCTGAAGAGGCGTGGAAGCAAGTGGAAGAATTAGATCTTCATTTTGCTTAGATCTTTGGTGTCTGCTCTGATACGTAACACGGGAGTCGAGGAAACGCTTGTGCTATTTATGTTTATGTGTGTAAATATACATTTAGATGTTATGAAACAACTTATTTTGTAAAACGAGTCAATTATGGATCATTCCGCTTTATTCCATAATTGAACTTTTCTTTTGTTGAAAAAAGTTTCCCGTTATTATTCATTCCATTTTGTGTTATGTTTCAAAATTATAAGCAGGTGGATTACGTTTTTCTAATTCACTCTGATTTAATTATGTATTATTTATCCGCTAGATGGGAAATGGGGTGTTACAATTGGTATTAGAGCAGGTCGGTCCGTCCGGCCAGGTTGTCTAGTTGTGTTGTTCCCTAGTAGGCGACATGTGTGTGAAAACGCTGTCGGTGCTTGTTTTGTTTTCCATTTGCAGGTTGGGAATGAGATAAGTGGGGGAGAAACTGGTGCTTCTCCAAGTTGCTTCAGTTGTGGAGCGTTGGCTTAGTGTGTCGTTGTTTGCAAGATTATAAGTGTTGTTTGGACCGTGTTGTGCCCGATTCCAGAGGGAATGCGGAGGTAAGGTTATGTCGACTAAGGATTTGTGCCTTAGGTAGTTTTGTGCACAAGATGCAAGAAATGCTATTATGGTCTGGTAACGATGCTCTGTGCCCCATCATGATTGTCGGCTGTCTATTGACAAATTGAGGAACTGATCACCCTTAATCTCTTGTTGATAGTAGACGGAATTATGTTGGATGGAATAGGCGTGTCGTTCCGACTTAGATAGTGTGGGGAATGAATTTTTGGGATTTAAGAAAATGATTACGAATTGTTTTGATGAGCCGATGAAGATTCTTATATCGGAAGATGAGGCGGATTGGAGGCTTTGGTATGTTGGTCAAGTCAGGATGTCTCTGAGGGAGAACGATCGGGCATTTTGATGGTTGCTCCTCAGAGAGTTGAGAGTGAACTTAAATTGGACGAAGGTGAATAGTTAAGGTTTATATCTGCTAAGTAAGTAGAAAAACTCTTAGAAGATGAGACTAAGATGGTTGTAATAATAGTGTTTTGAAATTGACAGGAAAGCCACAGTGAAGGGCTGCCAGTGGTGTGTGATTTCCAGATGTGTTTCCGGATGGAATAACAAGCATGATGTGTATAATGGTATTAAGGCTATGGAAAGCAAGACTTAGAGTTTTGATGAGTTTTGAGAGTTCCTTTTGGTTGATTGTTGATATATGTTGGCATTTGTGGAAATTGGATTGTCCATAGAATGAAATTGTGTATGGATTACTGATAGTTGAATAAGGTAACGATTGAGAATAAGTGTCCACTTTCAAGGATGAATGATTGGAATGGTTTGGTTGAGTTTAATTGGAATTACAATTGTTTGGAACATTTGACAAGAGTGGTGAATTTGTGTGAGTTGAGGCTTGGATCGATTTTATGTGACTGGTTATGTTGGTTATCATCGGAATAAGTTGTTACTTACTCGATTAAGTTGGTATGTGAGTCTGGACAAGTTTGGATGAGGTTGGTTTGGTTTGGTTGGGCATTACATGTATAGTGATGTGGTTCGATGTTAGTAATGCGTCTGGAATGTTTGTAGAGTATATGAATCGTATCTTCCATATTTAATTGGATAAGTTCGGAGTGGTGTTCTTTGGGGATATTCTGATCTATTATAAAATCAGAAGGAGAGTGTGTAGGGAGTTTGAGAATCGAGTTGCAAGTGTTGAAAGGAAAGGTATTTTATGCCAACTTATTCAAGTGAGAATTTTGGTTGAAAAAGGTTAGTTTCTCTTGGATATGTTATTTCAGATGATGGTATGGTTATGGATCCATCGGAAGTAGATGCAGTTCTACAATGAGAGGCCCCGAAGTCGGTTAAGGTAATTAGAAGCTTGTTGGACTTTAACTGGTTAGTACCGGAGGTTATGGAAGGTTTTTCCAAGTTAGCATTTTCGTTACTTCAGTTGACTTGCAAAGGGTAAGTTGTTTGCTTTGGGTGTTTATTGTGAGGAATGTTGGAGAGGGATAAAGTAGAATTTGTCTACAGCTCCAGTTTTGATTCTGCGTGACCCTAATAAACTGTTTGTGAGGTATTGGGATGCGTCTATGATGAGTTTAGTCAGTGTGTTAATGTAAGATGGTAAAGTCGTGGCTTATGCTTTACGACAATTGAGGATTCATGATTTCGAGATGGCTGCGGTTACTTTTGTGTTGAGATTCTGGAAGTATTATTTTTATGGCTTTGAGTTCGAAGTGTTTAGTAATCACACGAATATTGGGTACCTTTTTAGTCAAAAATAATAGAGTATGAGACAACGAGGATGGTTGGAATTCCTGATGAGTTATGACGTTAGCTGGGATTATCTTATGGGTGAAGTTAATGTCGTGCCTAATGAGTTAAGTCGAAAGTTTTTATACCTGTCTGTTTTGTTGGTCAGGGGATTAGAATTATTTGAACAGTTCAGAGACTTGTGTCTGGAGTGTGAGATAACACAGTAGAGTGTGAAGTTAGGTATATTAAAATGAACTATGATTTTTCTAGTGAATACTAGAGAGAGTCAGATGTTGGATATGGAATTGGTAGATTTGATTGTTGCGAGTAATCAGAGTGCGCATCGAAAGCGTGATATGGCACATTTCGTATATGCGAGTGTGATTTGTAAGAGTTCATAGGTAGGACATTGGAAACATGTAGGGATGATGAGACCATTGGACGTTTCAGAATGGAAGTGTTAAGTGAAAAGTTTAAATATTATTCATGGGCTACTATGTAGATGGATGTTGTGGTTATAGATTTAATTGGTGAATCGAAGCATTGTTGTAATAATGTTGGGTGACCAGGATATTGGTATTATGGTTATGTAGAGGTTGTTGAAACGATGTTGTGTCGTGGAACTTTATGTTCTTGTGGTTTTTGTTGCCTCGTTTCCATCGTGGTGATTCGAGTGCGTGTAGCTAATTCCTATGTGGGGAATTAGGGGAGTATTACCTATGGTGAGGGTAACGATCTTGTGGTGCTCTGGTTCTAGAGTGAACTTGTGTGTGTTCGTAACTTGGGTATTCTTTGAGTCATGAGTTAGTCGTCAAGTGAATTGTATGGGCATTGCATCTTGTCGTTGTTGTTGTTGTTGTTGTTAGCAAGGTGGGTTGTCGGTTTGTGTTATTAGTGGTGTGCCTTTTGTTGGCATGATAGTTGGTTAGTCGGATGCGAGAGTCGTATCCGGAGTTGTTCGTCTCAGTTATATTTTCGAGGACGAAAATGTCTAAGTATGGGAGAGTTGTAACACCCCGATTTGGTTAATCGTATTTATTTATTTCATTTATGGGAATTTTGTGAATTGTGTGAATGAAATGAGTTTTACTTGTTAATGGAATAATTTCTCAGATAGATAAAATAATTGCAATTGATAATATTTTATTACTAACTTTTAATTCTTGATATAATTGGCATCGCCGTTTATGTTTTATCGCATTTTGAGAGCGTTTGGGAGATATTGGAGAAAAAGGGTAATAGAGAGAGAGAGAGAGAGAGCAACTAGAGATCAATTATTTTATTAAAGAGACAAATTAATTATTAGTTCAAGGGAGTATTTAAGGTAGCTCTAATAATTGATCAATTGGGTTGGGATGACAAATATCAATTGGAGATGTTTTACCCTATCGGATTATATTATATAATATTGGATTTTATATATATATATATATATATATATATATATATATATTTGTTAGTAAGAAAAGAGGAGAGAAGAGAAAGAAGGAAAAGAAGAGAAAGAAAAGAAGGGAAGGAAAAGAGAGAAGAGGAGGAAGAGGAAAATTGGAAGAACCTCCGTTTCAATCGCGATTAATCGGGTAAGGGTGAGAAGTTCCGATTATATTTTGATTGTATATGTTATGTATGTGTTTGTTTGGTTTGTTTTTGGTTGAAAATGTTAGGATTTAACATTTGATATAAATGGTAAATTGAGGGGAAATTGATGTTTTCACGGTTGGAAATCGATATAAATCACGTAGTATGATCGTATTATATGTATGAACATTGTTGATACTTGTTTTGATTGATTGAAAACGTTTTGGTTGGGAAAAGTTGAATTTTGGGGTTTGGAAGCCATGAGGAGCACATAAACAGAATTCTGGTTCTGGTGCGATTCGCCAGGCGAATCAGGTCTTGCCTCAGCTTCGCCAGGTGAAGTGCTGGCGAAGAGGGATTCGCCAGGCGAAATTCAAAAGACAAAACTTGGTTCAGCTACTGGAACTTTTGGATTTTCAAAAATGACGTTTCGCCGCAGCTTCGCCAGGCGAAGTGCTGGCAAAGAGGGATTCTCCAGGCGAAATTCTAATTCGCCAGGCGAATCTGGCAGTTTTTCAATAAATTATTTTCTTTGAAAATTCCTAACTTTTGATCCGTAACTCGGATCGAGACGTTCTTAGTACCGTTGGAAAGCTAGTAAAATATTTTTTCTATTAAAAGTGGTTTGGAGGGCGGTAGATGATTTATTTAAGTCGTGGTTTTGTAAAAGTGTTGTGTTGTCAGATTTTTATCGCGTAAAGAGGCGTGCGGTTGGTATTTTACCGGGTGTTATGCTATTGAGATATAATGTGGAGCTTTTAAGATATTTATATGACGTTGAATCTTGATATCGAATGTGGTTAGTGAATGATTGCCTTGTGACATAAAGGTATTGAATTAATGATTTTCAACGTATGATATCGTATTGATGTTGCTGTGAGTGGCCTTTGTGGCGTGAATCCTAGTGAATTGTATTTTTGTGCATAATTCTTGTTATGTATGTGTTATGTTGAACTGATTGGTCTGTTGTAGTAATACTATTGTGTATTACGGTGAGTATGTATCTCACGTGTGATCAATGGGATCGTGAAGAGGTATAGTTGTTATTATACCTATGTTTTGTGCATCTTTTGTGTCGTGCATTTCATGATGTGTCTTGTGGAGACAGCTAGGTGGGAATCCATGATGGGTGCCTAGTATTGTCCGAACTCCAATGTGGAGTTGTTTTGGAGATAAATCATTGCTCAGTGGGAGTGTATGTGATTTATCTGGACTCCAATGTGGAGTTGTTATGGAGACAAATCATTGCTCAGTGGGAGTGTATGTGATTTATCCGGACTCCAATGCGGAGTTGTATGGAGATAAATCATTGCTCAGTGGGAGTGTATGTGATTTATCCGGATTCTTTATGTATCAGGTTCAATTGAAGGAACCGTGTGTGTGGTACAACTTGCATTGCATTATGTCTTTGAGTTGCATTGCATTATTATGTTTGGTTGTTTAGGATCATCGTGAGCCCAGTGGGGAGTATAACGATATATCCACGTTTCCTGCGGGAATGGGTGGGTTCTTGAGGAACCACTTTTGATGTGTTATTTATATGTTAAAGCTGTGAATGTGAATAAGTGTTGCGTTTTGGTGCGAGACATATATGTCATATCTGTGAATATGAAGATATGTGATGTGTTGGTGTGCTTATAAATAGGATTGCCTTAGACTTTTGCCTTAGACTTTTGCGTTTTGTTCCTTTGAATTGACCGGCGTTATTTTCTGTGGTTCATTACTTTCTAAGGAAACTTCTCGGCTATAAATAGGATTGCCTTAGACTTCCTTTGTCTCAATGCTCTCTTTGGATTGGTGTCTGATGGTTCTTTTAATCTGGGTTTAGAGCTGTCTTGGTCACTTTTGCCAAGTTTTGGCTAAAAAGTGGGAGAATGGTTTTCTGGTGTCTTCTGGGATATGTTGGTTGAGTTTTTCTGACATCTTAACATCATGATCCCTGTTGTGTCTTGTGATCTGAGTTGTGAAGCAGGTTGTGTCTTGTGACCTGAGTTACGCAATATATGTTCTCAGTGTTACGAAGCCTGCAACTGCTATTTCTTTTCTGAAGGAGTCTTCTGTTTCTCAACCCTCTCAGACTTTCTTTCTGGACCTCTCTTGAAAGGAAGGGGAATGCGTTGAAGGGGAGACTCTCTCAGACCTTAGCTCCAATCAATTCTCAAGATGAAGGAGTCTTGATGAAGGAGTCTTGCTGATTGCAGAATGCAGAAGAAGATGTTTTAGCCAAAATTTGTCAAAAGGGGGAGATTGAAAGCTCTTCGTGTTTGACTAAATTTTGCTAAAACATACTAATGATATAAATGAAGAATCTGTAGAAGAAAAAGATGTCGAAGAAGATGTCCCATCTTGGAGACTCGACATCCTGGCTGACTTACTAAGTTAACAGGTTTTAATTAGTTGTAAGAATTAAGGAGCAGATCAAGGAATCACAAGATCAAAGATTGAAAGCCCAACAGAAGACTATATAAGAAGACTTAGACCTAGGGTTTTAGTGTACCGAATGTACCTTTGTATCACTTGTAACTTTGTAACCTAGATCTCTTTTGGAAAACAAAGGTTTAGGGTTTGAGAGTCGTAGTCTCTCTTAGGAGTTGTAAGTCTCCCTCTGTAGCATGGGATGCAGAGAGGAAGGCATAGGTACATGGACAGAACCAGAAGCCTTTAGGTAATGGTTTGTGTATCGTTCTTGGATGAAGCTTTGAAGCAAGTCCAAGATAACTTGTTGGTCAAGAAAACATGACAGAGAGTCTGAATTGGCAGAAGACAGAAATATCACATATTGTAATTAAGGAAGTGAGTAGGTCTCTCATAATAGAATTGTAAACGATGGAGTTTAACTTTGGTAAAGATGTTAATTAAGGGTAGCGATTAGAATAAAGTTGTAAATGGGGGAGTTTAGCTTTAGGGTAATACTACAAAATAGTGAAGTCTTCTTCCTGGATTGGTATCCCCCAGATGTAGGTGAGTTGCACCGAACTGGGTTAACAATTGTTGTGTTCTTTATCATTCTGCAGATTTAATTTTCTGTTAGGGTTCAAGATAAACATGTTGGATCAGATGTCGTAACATCTGTTATTCTGCAGTTCTGATATTCAAGGTATCAGTCTGCTGTTGTGCCTCTGCGTTTAAATGTTCATGCAGAACAATGTCATGACATGTGTTAGGATATCTAATCTCATTGTCCAGCAAAAGACAATAAACCATTGCACCATCAACAACATATGCTGAGTACATTGCAGCAGCTGGTTGTAGCACATATATTCTCTGGATGAAGAGTGAACTAGAAGATTATCAACTAAAAGAGAGTAAAATTCATATCTTCTATGATAATAATTCCGTTATTTATTTATCCAAGAATCCCATTTTACACTCTAGGGTTAAACATATCAAGATAAAAATATCATTTTATAAGATACTATGTTAAAAAGGGTATTATTGATTTAAAATTTATTGATACAGGCCATCAATAGGCTAATATCTTTACAAAACCACTGGCTGAATATGTAACGCTTGTTTATTTAATTAATTATTTAATTAAATATATTCGTATATTTGGTGTTGATTTGTGTTGATTATCGGAATTGTGTGGTGTTGAGTTGCTAAGTTGGTTTTAGCCGAATTAATTTGATTAAGCTGATTTGGGTGGTATGTTGTTATTATATTAGAATTATAAAAGAAAGTATGTGGGCTTAGTTGGTAGTAGCAATGTTGGGGGTGTAGTAAGTTGGCCCAATAGAAATAAGAGATAACTGGAGTTAGCGGGAAAAAGGAAGTTACAGGAAAATAAAAGAATTAGGTTATCAGTAAGAGAGAAAAATAGGTTTTTGGAGAATACGAGAAGTTGCAGAGAAAGTGGAGCAAGAGGTTTTGGAGAATTACGTGGGAATTGCAGAACCGGAAATCCAATCGAAGAGTAGAGCGACCTTCAATCCAAGGTAAGGGTGGGGTTCTGACTCTATAATTGGGTTTATGATAAATAGTATGTGGGATTGGATTTGTAGCATTGCTTCTGTCCATGTGCGTGTTGATTCGTTAAAGTTGATTGCCTAAATTGGTTGATGTGGTTAAATTAATCGTAGAATCATTTAATCGGTGTTATTTTGTGTGACTTTGTGGTATTGTGGTGGTACTGTGATGGTATGAGAATTGATACCGAAAATGAGAGGAATTGGTAGATGTCGTCAAATTAATCGGAGGATAATTAATTCACGTTGTTTGAGTAGAATTATCCATGTTGCTGTAGTATGATGTATTGGAAGAATTACTTGAGGATGAGTATAAGAGAAGGAGAGAACAGAGGAGAAGGATGAGATAACAGAGGGAACGTAGTTTTGGGAGCCATGGCGACCGTCATGGAAGTGTGACAAGCGTCACACGGGTCACGACTGTCATGGAGCGTGACGACCGTCATGCATACAGTTTCTGGGTGCTGTGTTGTTTCCTGCGTTGATGTTTGGTTTGGCTGCTTGTTATGGATGGGCCTGAGTGTAAATATGTTGTACCTTGTGAGAATTACTCGTGTAACCGGATGATAATCATGGCATAGAAGTGGACTCGGAATTTGTTGGCAGGATGTTAGTAACAATAGTATAATATCCATTTAGAAAGGAATTAATTGAGTAAGCAGTAACATGATAAGTTAGTGATACTTAAAGGGGAGTTATTTAAGTAGCAGTAGCAATGATAATTGTTGACAGGAGTTGTCTAGTAGCAGTAGTGATAATAGGATGCATTAGGTAGTATTTTTGGTAGCAGTGTCGTGATGATAAAGTTATATGTGGCGGGTGATATTCCATAGCAGAATTTAACCAATAATAGTATCGGAACAGTCTTAATAATTAACACGGAGTAGGAATACTAATAATCTTAGTAGAAGAGTTAGGCATTAGAACCTGCAGGTAATCCAGAGTGAAGGCTGTCTACCTTCATTAGTTCGAGTCGGTGTCGTCGCTCTGATACGTAGCACTCGGGGGGATGAACGCATGTTTTCTTTAGTGTCGGTTTTATTCTGTTGCTGAATTTTAAGTTGTTTTTCATTAAAGGCTTGATGTCTTAGAGTTGTTTTGAATCAAACAAGCTGTTATGGTATTTCAGTTGAATTTATGAATCCGCTGCGTATTAATAAAGTTGTTTTGTGACAAATACTGAATTATGTTCATCTGAATATTAAGTGTTATGTATCCATGTTTATGCGGTTAAATGCCATTGTTTTTAAGTTGAAAATGTGACATCCTTTTTGAATGGTGAAATTTTGTAACTCTGATTTTATTATTATTCGCTGGGTAGAAAGGGGGTGTTACATTAGTGGTATCAGAGCCTGGTTGGTCCGTCCGGCCAAGTTGTCGAGTCGTAGTTCTGTTTAACGATCGAGTATTGTTAATTAGTTCTACTTGTGTTTATGTTGCAGTGATAAGTTGAGATGGCTGGAAGGAACGATGCTGCAATTGCTGCTGCGATGCAACCAATGGCTCAAGCTTTGCAAAATCAGCCGAACGCTGACGAGAATGCTGGATCTCGTAGTTTGGCAACTTTTCAGAAGGAGAATCCGCCTACCTTCAAGGGCAAGTATGATCCTGATGGAGCGCTGGATTGGTTGAAAGAGATGGAGAGAATTTTCCGTGTGATGGACTGCACTCCAGCGTAGAAGGTTCGATATGGGACTCATATGCTAGCATTCGAGGCTGATGACTGGTGGCTAGAGACTCGTCAGAGGTTGGAAGCTGCAGGTGAAGGTATCACTTAGGCTGTGTTCCGAAGGGAGTTCCTGAGGAAGTATTACCCAGAGGATGTTCGTGGTAAGAAACAAATCGAGTTTCTTGAGCTAAAGCAAGGAAACATATCAGTTACTGATTATGCTGCAAAGTTTGTTGAGTTGGCTAAGTTTTATCCGCACTACAATGGGGATGATGTTGAGTTTTCAAAATGCATCAAGTTTGAGAGTGGGTTGCGCCCAGAGATTAAGAAGGCAGTTGGATATCTGAAGATTTGTGTTTTTGCCGATTTGATTGACAGTTGCAGAATTTTTGAAGAGGATAACAATGCTCATTATAAGATCATTAATGAGAGGAAGGGCAAGCACCAACAGAATCGGGGCAAGCCTTATGATTCTCCGGCGGGAAAAGGTAAATAGGAGGTGGCTGATGGCAAGAGAACTAGTGGGGGAGATGCTCCTGCTGGCATAACTTGTTTCAAATGTGGGAAACCTGGTCATAAGAGTAATGTGTGTACTGCTGAGGTAAAGAGGTGTTTCCGTTGTGGTAAGACTGGGCATGCAATATCTGAGTGCAAGCATAAAGAGAGGATTTGCTTCAACTGTGGTGAAGAATGACACATTGGTAGTCAGTGTCAGAAACCAAAGAAGGCGCAAACCGGTGGGAAAGTGTTCGTGTTGGCTGGGACTCAGACAACTAGCAAGGACAGACTCATCAGAGGTACATGTTTCATTAATGGTACTCCTTTAATCGCTATGATTGATACTGGTGCTACTCATTGCTTTATTGTTACTGATTGTGTTAAGAGATTGGGACTTATGTTGTCCTCTATGAATGGAGAGATGGTCGTCGAGATTCTGGCTAAGGGATCGGTGACTACTTCTCTTGTGTGTTTAAAGTGTCCTTTGTCGATCTTCGACAGAGACTTTAATATTGATTTGGTGTGTTTGCCGTTAACTGGGATGGATGTGATCTTAGGTATGAATTGGTTAGAATATAACTATGTTCATATCAATTGTTATAGAAAGTCGGTGAGTTTTTCTACTCCTGAAGAAGAGGAAGGAGTAAGATTATTGTCTTGTAGGCAGTTACGAAAGTTGATGCAAGAAGAAGCTCAGTTGTTTTCGTTGATGGCGTCGTTATCTATTGAGAATCAAGCTATAATTGATGAGTTGCAGGTGGTGCACGAATTTCCTGAAGTTTTCCCTGACGAAATTCCTGATGTACCGCCAGAGAGGGAAGTAGAATTTGCGATTGACCTTGTACCTGGTACCAGACCTGTTTCTATGGCACCGTACAGGATGTCTGTGTCTGAGGATTTGATTGAAAAGAAGTTTGTAAGGCCAAGTGTATCGCCGTGGGGAGCTCTAGTGTTGTTGGTAAAGAAGAAAGATGGGAGTATGAGGCTCTATGTTGATTATATACAGTTGAACAAAGTGACGATTAAGAACAAGTATCCGCATTCGAGAATAGATGACTTGATGGATCAGTTGGTAGGTGCTTGTGTGTTTAGAAAGATTGATTTGAGGTCAGGCTATCACCAGATTAAAGTGAAAGATGATGATATTCAGAAAACAGCTTTTAGAACGCGTTATGGACATTATGAGTATTTGGTGATGCCGTTCGGTGTTACTAATGCGCCGGGAGTATTCATGGAGTACATGAACCGTATCTTTCATACTTACTTGGATCGGTTTGTGGTGGTGTTCATTGATGATATACTGATTTACTCTAAATCGGAAGTAGAGCATGCAGAACACTTAAGACTAGTATTGCAAGTTCTGAGAGAGAAGAAGCTATATGCAAAGTTGTCAAAGTGTGAATTTTGGTTAAAGGAAGTTAGTTTTCTTGGTCATGTCATTTCAAGTAGTGGCATTGCTGTGGATCCATCTAAAGTAGACGCTGTGTTGCAATGGGAAACTCCAAGGTCGGCTACCGAGATAAGAAGCTTTTTGGGACTAGCTGGTTACTATAGAAGGTTTATCGAAGGTTTTTCTAAGTTGGCACTTCCGTTAACTAAGTTGACGTGTAAAGGTAAGGCATTTGTGTGGGACGTTCGATGTGAAGAAAGCTTCACGGAATTGAAGAAGAGGTTGACGTCGGCTCCGATTTTGACATTACCTAACCTAGGAGAACCTTTTGTGGTATATTGTGATGCTTCTAAAATGGGTTTATGAGGTGTGCTTATGCAGAATGATAAGGTGGTTGCTTATGCGTCAAGGTAGTTGAGAACTCATGAAAAGAACTATCCTACGCATGATTTAGAACTTGTCGCAGTTGTTTTTGTGCTGAAGATTTGGAGGCATTATCTTTATGGTTCTAGATTTGAAGTATTTAGTGACCATAAAAGTTTAAAGTATTTATTTGACCAGAAGGAGTTCAATATGAGACAACGAAGGTGGTTGGAGTTATTAAAAGATTATGATTTCAGTTTGAATTATCATCCAGGTAAAGCTAATGTTGTGGCTGATGCTTTAAGCCAAAAGACTTTGCATATGTCGGCGATGATGGTTAAAGAGTTGAAATTAATTGAACAGTTCAGAGATATGAGTTTAGTTTGCGAAGTGACACCGCAGAGTGTTATGTTAGGAATGTTGAAGATTAACAATGATTTTCTGGATAGTATCAGAGAAGCTCAGAAGTTAGACGTGAAACTGGTAGATTCGATGGTTGGAATCGATCAGTCTGAGAATAGCGATTTTAAGATGGACGCGCATGGTGTGTTAAGATTCCGTGATCGAATTTGTATTCCTGATGATGCGGAAATGAAGAAATCGATTCTTGAAGAAGGTCATAAAAGTAAATTGAGTATTTATCCGGGGGCTACAAAGATGTATCAAGACTTGAAGCCATTGTTTTGGTGGCCTGGGATGAAGCGTGATGTGGCTCGATTTGTGTATGCATGTTTAACTTGTCAGAAGTTGAAAGTTGAACATCAGAAGCATGCGGGGTTGATGCAACCGTTAGAAGTTCCAGAATGGAAATGGGATAGCATTTCAATGGACTTTGTGACGGGATTACCTAATACTTCGAGAGGACACGATTCGATTTGGGTGATTGTTGATAGGCTTACGAAGTCGGCTCATTTTATTCCTATTAACATCACTTTTCCAGTATCAAAGTTGGCGGAGATTTATATTCGTGTGATTGTGAAGCTGCACGGTGTTCCTTCGTGTATTGTGTCGGATAGGGATCTGAGGTTTACTTCTGATTTTTGGAAGAGTTTGTAAGAGGCGTTGGGTTCTAAGTTGAGGTTAAGTTCGGCGTATCACCCTCAGACGGATGGCCAAACTAAGAGGACTATTTAGTCGTTGGAGGATTTGTTGAGAGCATGTGTTCTCGAGCAGGGAGGTTCGTGGGATACTCATTTACCATTAATAGAGTTCACTTATAATAACAGTTACCATTCTAGTATTGGAATGGCCCCTTTTGAAGCGTTGTATGGTCGGAGATGTAGAACTCCTTTATGTTGGCATGAATCTGGGGAAAGTATCGTGCTTGGACCTGAAATTGTTCGAGAGACTACTGAGAAGGTAAAGTTAATTCGAGAAAAGATGAAAACTTCCCAATGTAGACAGAAGAGTTATCATGACAAGCGGAGGAAAGACTTAGAATTTCAAGCAGGTGATCATGTGTTTTTTAAGAGTTACACCTGCGACTGGTGTTGGACGTGCATTGAAGTCTAAGAAGCTGACTCCTCGTTTTATTGGTCCGTATCAGATTTCGGATAAAGTTGGAAATGTTGCTTATAGAGTGGCCTTACCGCCTAATCTTTCGAATTTGCACGATGTGTTTCATGTGTCATAACTTCGGAAGTATATTCCAGATCCATCTCATGTGATTCATATGGATGATGTGCAAGTACGAGATAATCTTACTATTGAGACAATGCCTGTGCGAATTGCGGGTCGTGAAATAAAGACCTTGAGAGGCAAGGAGATTGCTTTGGTGAAAATAGTCTGGTTAGGAGCTGCTGGAGAAAGTATGACGTGGGAGCTGGAAAGCAAGATGCGGGAGTCCTATCCCGAGTTGTTTGAACAAGGTAAATTTTCGAGGAAAAAAATGTCCTAAGCGGGGGAGAGTTGTAACACCTGTTTATTTAATTAATTATTTAATTAAATATATTCGTATATTTGGTGTTGATTTGTGTTGATTATCGGAATTGTGTGGTGTTGAGTTGCTAAGTTGGTTTTAGCCGAATTAATTTGATTAAGCTGATTTGGGTTGTATGTTGTTATTATATTAGAATTATAAAAGAAAGTATGTGGGCTTAGTTGGTAGTAGCAATGTTGGGGGTGTAGTAAGTTGGCCCAATAGAAATAAGAGATAAGTGGAGTTAGTGGGAAAAAGGAAGTTACAGGAAAATAAAAGAATTAGGTTATCAGTAAGAGAGAAAAATAGGTTTTTGGAGAATACGAGAAGTTGCAGAGAAAGTGGAGAAAGAGGTTTTGGAGAATTATGTGGGAATTGCAGAACCGGAAATCCAATCGAAGAGTAGAGCGACCTTCAATCCAAGGTAAGGGCGGGGTTCTGACTCTATAATTGGGTTTATGATAAATAGTATGTGGGATTGGATTTGTAGCATTGCTTCTGTCCATGTGCGTGTTGATTCGTTAAAGTTGATTGCCTAAATTGGTTGATGTGGTTAAATTAATCGTAGAATCATTTAATCGGTGTTATTTTATGTGACTTTGTGGTATTGTGGTGGTACTGTGATGGTATGAGAATTGATACCAAAAATGAGAGGAATTGGTAGATGTCGTCAAATTAATCGGAGGATAATTAATTCACGTTGTTTGAGTAGAATTATCCATGTTGCTGTAGTATGATGTATTGGAAGAATTAGTTGAGGATGAGTATAAGAGAAGGAGAGAACAGAGGAGAAGGATGAGAGAACAGAGGGAACGCAGTTTTGGGAGCCATGATGACCGTCATGGAAGTGTGACGAGCGTCACACGGGTCACGACCGTCATGGAGCGTGACCACCGTCATGCATACAGTTTCTGGGTGCTGTGTTGTTTCCTGCGTTGATGTTTGGTTTGGCTGCTTGTTATGGATGGGCCTGAGTGTAAATATGTTGTACCTTGTGAGAATTACTCGTGTAACCGGATGATAATCATGGCATAGAAGTGGACTCGGAATTTGTTGGTAGGATGTTAGTAACAATAGTATAATATCCATTTAGAAAGGAATTAATTAAGTAAGCAGTAACATGATAAGTTAGTGATACTTAAAGGGGAGTTATTTAAGTAGCAGTAGCAATGATAATTGTTGACAGGAGTTGTCTAGTAGTAGTAGTGATAATAGGATGCATTAGGTAGTATTTTTGGTAGCAGTGTCGTGATGATAAAGTAATATGTGGCGGGTGATATTCCATAGCAGAATTTAACCAATAATAGTATCGGAACAGTCTTAATAATTAACACGGAGTAGGAATACTAATAATCTTAGTAGAAGAGTTAGGCATTATAGCCTGCAGGTAATCCAGAGTGAAGGCTGTCTACCTTCATTAGTTCGAGTCGGTGTCGTCGCTCTGATACGTAGCACTCGGGGGGATGAACGCATGTTTTCTTTAGTGTCGGTTTTATTCTGTTGCTGAATTTTAAGTTGTTTTTCATTAAAGGCTTGATGTCTTAGAGTTGTTTTGAATCAAACAAGCTGTTATGGTATTTCAGTTGAATTTATGAATCCGCTGCGTATTAATAAAGTTGTTTTGTGACAAAGACTGAATTATGTTCATCTGAATATTAAGTGTTATGTATCCATGTTTATGCGGTTAAATGCCGTTGTTTTTAAGTTGAAAATGTGACATCCTTTTTGAATGGTGAGATTTTGTAACTCTGATTTTATTATTATTCGCTGGGTAGAAAGGGGGTGTTACAGAATACATATTTGTTTTCATTCTGAAGAATTTAAAAATGGAAATTTCTGTTAAGTAAAAATACAAGTCTCAATGTGTGCCGCCTCTATAGAGTCAAAATGAGAATATGAGGATACATGACTCTGAACCAGTTATCCCTATAGAGTGAGAAGGTTCTCTGGGTCAGAAGGTCCTAAGTCAGAATCCCTATGAGAATTACTGTCTTCTGGACTTTGAATGATATTAATTTTTTAATTCACGTGCTTTCATTGTGAAGAACTATGTTGAAACGTGTCTAACTAATTCTTACAGCAGTAAAATGATTGACTAAACCTTGGGAGTAATTATTATTTTTCTCGGATGAAATAAAATCATGCCTTGCGTCTCATAGGTCATCATTACTTGCCTTTTCAAATGTTTGTGTGTTTAAAACAATTTTCAAAACTCATTGTATCACTCTTTTCAAACACAACACAACTCTCACTACTCACACTTGAATCTTTTCTACCTTAAACCTTAAAACTTCAATGGTTGTTCAACAAAACTCGGCTAAAATGGTTGAAAACTTCTCACAAACCTCTCTATCAACACTAGCGGCTCACTCAGAGGATGTTAGTGGCAAGAGAATCATAAACAAAAGTAATGAGAAAATGATCAGTTATTATTGCGCATAAATTATTATAGATCTATAATCAATTATAAAAGCAAACAAAAGCACTACAAAATGTTACAACTTTTAGACTTGGTCAACAGTCTAACCACCTAACTTGATGAAGGTCCTATAGTCCTCATTAGTGCCCAATCCACTGTCATCAGCTGGCTTCTTCTTCTTGAGGTTTTTCATCTTTGACACTGAAGTCCCTTCTAACACAAAAGCTTTGACAAATGTTCCAACATGTATTCTTGCACCTTCAGAGGAATTTAACATATCATCTTTGAGTCTCCCAATGTCCTTGCTGTCTTCCTTGGAGGATCCCTTCTTAGAGTTCTCAGATGATTTTCTCATATTGTCAGATATGATAAGAGCTAGATGGAAAAGAGAGGAATGTGTCCTTGCTACTAACGAAACCTCACTTATATAGAGAGTTTTGGATAAAACAAAATCAGCTTTCTTTATTATGCACCAATGGACATAGGAGAGAGAAATATTCTTAGTCTTCGAGCACATCTCCCCAGCTTTGACTGCTACTGATTCTCTCAAATGCTTAGTTGTCGAAACAAGATTGGACCAACTCGAGAATTGAAGAGTTGTTATCAACCATTCTAGCTAGATTACCACCACTTTTCTAAATTTTTATTTTTTGCTAGAGTGATCTTTTTGATTGATGAAAAATGGGAAGAAAATATATGATTTTGATTCATTTTAATCCCAAGAGAAATCCCAATTTTTTTTTTAAATTTATTGGATAAATTATGAGATAATTTGTGTTGATTGAAAATTAAAATCTTTCTAAGTCTTAAACTCAGGGGGAGCTTGCAAACCTCATTGTGAATTTAAGCTAAGAAAATTATGAAGGTCTAAAACTCATGGGGAGCTTACAAACTTAACTCTGATTTTTAGCTAATTATTTGTTAAGTCAAAATTGTTCATCAAAATTATAATATTTGTAATCATGAAAAAGGGGAAGATTTTATGAACAAGTTTGGTTCTACATCTATAATCTTTAAGTTTTTATGATAACAAAGTATAAAGAACAATTTTGTACTCTAATATTTTGTTAAGTGTGTAGAATTTGATCAAGCCATATGCTGAATAGAGCAGACTCTAAACAAGCTAGAAGTTGGGTAAAGCAGACTTTGAATAAGCCAGACGTTAAATAAAGTTGGATAAAACAATAATATGATTAAGGCAGACTCTAGACTATGGATAGAGAAACTTTGGACTCTGGACATCATCAGACTCTGGTCTCTGGAATTCATCAGACTCTAGACTATAGACGCCATCAGACTCTGAACCAAGATGATAATTCGAAGAAGTGCTTAACTTAAACTTAACTCTGGATAACCCAATCAACGCTTCTGAAGCAACAATCAAGAATTACTCTGATAAATTCAAGCCTCATTTTCACTAGACTCTGACGTTTATCTTCAAGGATCTGAACTCTGATCAAGCTTTAAAACATCTCGTATACAAAGCATATGATTTAGAGAAACAATGATTGAAAGAATATTCCTGATAATCGTACATTCAAGCAGTAAAATCAAATGTTTCTTTAATGGACAAATGTTCTTGAATTATTAAGGAATGTACTACCAAGGATACTCCATGTTTCACGGCTCAACCTCGTAACACTATTATAACCGTGGAATTGAAGAAGTTTTCAATTCTATCCCCCAACAATATTATTCATCATCTATATAAAGAGGAAGAAGGAGTTGAGAAAAATGACGAACTTCATTGACGAAACATATATACGAATACTGAAAGAATTTCAATAAAGAAACTCAATATCGAAAAAGAGAAAATAGAGAAAAACACTTAGCACTTTATTTTTCATATTTTCTTAAGTGTAAGTTTGTTTATTAGTTTGTGTATCTTCTTATTTAAAAGCAATATTGTAAATACAAATCTTGAATTTAACCGTTGTTAAATTCTTTAAGGGACTAGGTTTTAGTCACGAGCCTCAAGAAGTCATTGACGGTAGTATTTGAGTTGTAATTCCTTGAACGACTAAGTTGTAATTCTATTAAAAGCTTTCATTTGATTATTCTAATTGTAAGAAACTTTGTGGGTTTAATTAGTGAAAATTTCAAATCTGACATAGTGCAAACTGTATAGAAATTTTTTTTGGAATCATGCAGAATAGCTTTGACAAATTACTCATCTTGCAACAAGATACACCCGAATACTTTGCCATAAGACACATTAGAGAACAAGTTTAATATTAAAATGACAATAATATAAAACAACAATTACATGTTAATTAAGTCATTAGAAAAAATTTATTATAATAAATATTTTATTGATAAAAAATATAAATATAAATATATATTGTTTTTGTTTAATAAACAGCACAAGATATTTCAATAATAAGAATAAATAAATTGTAAAAGTAAGTAATAATGGTTTAATTATAATAAGTATTTTAATTTAACACAGTAGCGAATCTTTTAGCACCGCCTTAATTGATCCGCGCGAATGATGAAGTGACCGTTGCGCCCTAATCCGCCAAACATTACAAATACAACAAACAACAAAAAACTAACAACGTTGTTTCAATCTCTCGCTAACAATCTCGTTTCTCAATCTTTCTCATTCTCAATCTTTGTCTTTCTCAGTCTTGCTGTGTTCTGTTCTGATGGATTCACCACATTCATCACCGCGTTCTCAGAATTCATTTACTTCACCCCCGCCTCCACCAAAACCTAATAAGAAACGAAAGATAGAGTTTTTAGACGATGAGATTCCTCAAATGATCACACTATCATCGCCACTGCAGAAAACACGCATACAGTTAATGGATGAAATTATTGAGCTTGGTGAGATGCGATTAGAACTGCTTCGTCTCATGAACAACACCCAAGAAGCCATCGATGCTGAAAGAAGGAGGAAAATTGCAATCTTGATGTCATTTAGATAGTAACTAACATCTTATTATTCATTTCAATTCATTATGCGTTTGTGTTTTATTTCCCCAATTTCATTTTGAATCAAAATCAGTCATCAGGTAAGTAAAGGTAATGTATTTGTGTTTTCCTTTTTTGATTTGGTTCTTTCAATATATATATAATGCATTCATAAAAAGTAAGTCACTTTAACTTGTAGGTATTTTCCAAAGGTAACTAGAAATAGTATGTGTGGTTGAGTATTACTTCCTAACTGTATCTTGTTCTTTTCCCATTTTCACAGACTTCTTATATAGGTCAGTGTCACTCTTTTATGCTTATAACATCATGTCTTGCTCATTCCATCTTTTTGTTTACTCTAAAACTTTACTCATAGTGTATGTTCATGTCATAAGCCTTACTTGATTTTCAGAATATTTGCAGGAAGATACCACAGTCTTTGCTATGATCGTGTCATGAATAGATCAAAGTCAGTCTTGAGGTCATTACAGGTAATGTTCTTTTGTTGCCTTTTTTCATTTGGCTTTAGAAAATCTGCAAGGTGATTGTTTTGTTATAAATAGTTAATACTGCACAAATAATGTGGCAGAATGCTACTTTCAAAATAGAGTGAGTGGTTGAGTTCTGCAGTTTATCTTTAGCTGTTTCTGGCACTTTCTTTTATTATAATGGTGTTAGTGGTATTGTGTTTTCATTTTGAAATGTACTTGTGGAGTCCCAACCCCAAACTGTTTTAGATTTTTTTTGAGGAGAGTGGCTAGTTCTACAAGAAGGTTTAATGATTTGATCACTTCACAGTGACACCGCACCGCTATACTAAACCTGCTATCTCTATTTGTTATAGAATGATTGCTGTTAAATAATATGATCTTGGATGGTTCTTGTTTAGGAAAATCTTGTCCTTACAGTTAACCTTTTCAATCGTCTTCCATCTATAACCACTAGATAGCTCTTGGATGGTTCTTTGTATTTACTCCACTTTCTATTATTCTCATAGCCAACATTATTTGCTTGGCCTCAATGATACGACTGTTACTTAAAACCTCAATTTTTATAAGACCAACCAATCTCATTTGATGTTTGCTAAACTAATAGTTTATAGTTTAGTGGTAGATTTTGATATCATTATGCAATGTATGGATTACATGTAATGTAACACTTGACTTGTTTTAGCATTAACTAGTGCAACAAGCATCTTGAGTGATCATGACATGATTGACTTTGATTTTTTGTTTTATGTTTCTTTTGGTCATATTAGAAATGGAGAGCCAATAGTTGAGGTCACAAATGAAGGCGTTGACACTGCAGGGCATGCAGTTGGTTCATCTTCGGAGGAAGACTCTTAACCCCAAGAGTGTGATCAAACCTACATCACTGGGTAAAGCCTCTGCCCAAGCAAGGTTATGGTTAATCTTTCTCAATTATTATCATTTGATTCTGCATTATTGGTTATATTTTTTTATTTCCCAACATTATTTTGAATCCATTATTAACTTGATCGTCGGAGACATTATAGGTACCACACCCTTGCTACGAATATCTCATGAATAGATCAAAAACAGTCTTGAGGTCATCAGAGGTAATGTTCTTCTGTTTGCCTCTTTTGATTTGGTTTGATTGGCTTGTGCTCAATCTACTAAGCTCTGTTTATTTTATTAATAGAAAGCAATTAACTACACTTGTTTGCATTTGCCAGGACCAGGAGTAACTAGAAATAGAATGTCGCTCACCACATGTCCTCATCAAATATCTAATGGTGAAGGATAATACTAACATTATGAATTTTGTATCAGGCCCCGCCAAGGGAGCAAGTGTATGTGACATTTTGCAGGGATAGGTTTTTTTCGGACTTACCCTTAAGTTCTCTTCAATGCAGTGATTAAATGAACTTGTTCTTTGTCTAATTTCAATATTTCTTTCATATTAAATTTGGCTGCCTTTGCCTTACTTCACTTGTTCAGTTCAATTTTGCTAATTTTATAGTAATCTGTGATCGATGCCATGAGATATCGAAAGCGATGCAAGGCACCTTTGATTTGGAAGCATAATCCGTTCTGCATCCCAACTATTTTTTTATTGAGTTTCATGCACTTCATTAGATTAAATCACATACATTTGTGATTCTAGTAGATGGAAAGTGTTATCAATTTGTTAATTGCTCTGTAGCACCAAACCTCTGATTAAAGGTGTGTCCGGTGTCTGACATGTGTTGGTTCCTGACACTGACACTGACACATATGTACATTCAATTTATTCATTTTTTAAAAATTATTATCGGTGTTGACGTGTCAGTGTCGTGTCCCGTGTCCGTATTGTATATGTTAATTGTATTATATAGTGCTTAAAAAAGTTCAAAATCCATAATATGAAATTTTTAGTGCCTTGTCATGGTTATTATTATCCATATGTAGTAACTGTGTCTATAATAGGTATTGATGCACATCAACTTGAAAAGTTGCAAATTGTTTTTAATTCATTTCAGATCCAGTATGCAGTTGCTGAATATGATTACAATTGTATGACTTCCAAAATCATATTTTCTGATTTGTACAAATTTACTTTAGTGGTTTTTCTTCAATGAAGTTGCAGCATTGTTACAGTTCATTTAAAATTACCCCATCTTCTTCTTGTGTCATCTATAAGAAAAATTACACGGTTGACGTAATATAACCTTGTTATGGTTTTATGGACAATCTTTCTCAATTATTATTATTTGATTGTGCAATTGTGAACTTGTTATGATCTTCTGGTGAAAGTTATGTTGTTTTTTTTACCAAAATTATTTTGAATTCATAACTAACTTGATCGTCGGAGTTTTTGCAGGTACCACGCCTCATGAGTATGATCAAACAGAAAGGAAATGCAACATTTTGAATCCATTATTAACTTGATCGTCGGAGACAATGTAGGTACCACACCATTGCTATGATCATCTCATGAATAGATCAAAAACAGTCTTGAGGTCACCAGAGGTAATGTTCTTCTGTTTGCCTCTTTTGATTTGGTTTGATTTGCTTGTGCTCAACATATTATTCAGGTTCATTCGTTGATTTCATTTTTCTAATTAATATGTTCAATTTTATAAAAATGTGAACCTTTTTTTGATTTAGACATTTTTTCACTTGTCTTAAGGACTTCTTGTTGGCCTTCTTGTAGTGAGCTTATTTACTTTTCAATGCTTACATTGTTAATGTTTTGTGGATAACTTGTAAGAGTTTGGTGAATATTAAAATAATAGAGTTAATACCTATTATGTTGTTGCACTTACTGTGATATAACTGTTAAATTGTTTGTCCCACACGTATCTTTCATGTCTGTTTATGTCCTATAGACTGCATACATGTTAATGTTGATGTTATGATATTGTTTTTATTTCAATTATTACTTCATGAATGGTCGTTTGATTATGTTTGAGTTTGGTTTTAGATTATTTCTTCCATTGTTTGATTTTGAACAGGGTTTGTAATTTAATCATTGGAAACTGTTGTATTAATCATGAATGATGTGAATCTAAATTCTAATGTAACAATCTGATTAAATTCAATCTCATAAGCTATGTTTATTTTATTAATAGAAAGCAATTAACTAGACTTGTTTGCATTTTCCAGGATAATACCAACATTTATGTAGTTATGTGTTTCCCTCAAGTGTCTTCAATAGAACTTAGCTGCAATTTTGTTGCTGTGGGAATTTTCTTTCTAAATTGTCAAAATCTTGATCCTCCAGGAAAAGATTCTAGATGAACTTGGCAATGAGATAGACAGTACATCCCATCGTCTTGATTTTGTCCAAGTGAGTTTCTGCTATCTGATTTTAATGTTGCTGGTAATAAAAGCCTTGAATTTTGACATGTGTAAGTTGAAGATTATGTCTCTTTTGTTTATGATTTCAGAAAAGAGTAGCAAAGGTGATGAAGAAGGCCGGTGTTAAGGGACCAGATGATGATGTTGTGTGCTTTGCTGGCTCCGTTCATTTTCCTTTTTATCTTGGTATTCTTCACCTAGTCATTTCTAAATGCCTTGTTTGTACCTGCAAAAGGGATACAAGTTTGAGAAGATAAAAGATTAATGAGACAAATGGAAATACTTATGGTTTCTTCAAGCTAGTAAGAGGAGTTTTATTTGAACATCATGTTGGATTACAAATATTATTTTAATTGGTACTGGTAAGCTTTACGCTTTTAACTTCTTTAATAGTTAGTATTTGTATGAAATTCGAATAAAAATGGTTTGATCTGCAGACTGGAAATAGTATTTGTTGATTCAGCTGCCGCGACTTGAAAAAGTTAACAAATGTAAGGTAATTTAAGGTGCGTTGATTGTAATATCCTTAATGATTTTTATAACACGTTAATCCTTCAGAATTTAATAATTTCTTCTCGATAAAATCAAAATACAGAAACAGCCTAGAATAATTTTTTATAAGAAGGATGAAAACTAAAAAATTAAAAAACCACCTATCTTTCTCTTTAATGTTCGTTCATTTTTGCTGATCTTATAGTAATCTGTGATCGGTTCCATGAGATATATAGAAAGTGATGCAGGACACCTTATATTTGGAAGCATAATCCGTTCTGCACCCCCAACTATTTTTCGTATTGAGTTTCATGCACTTCATTAGATTAAATTACATACATTTGTGATTCTAGATGGAAACTTTTTATTGTACATCAATTCAATTATTTTTTATCATTATCTCACTTTCTTATATTATAAAATGTTTTTACAAAATAATTATATTTGTAAGAGAAGTAATTAAATATATTTGTAAACTTTTTAAATCAATAATATGCACATTAGTTAATTCATATTCAATATATGATATATTATTTTTATATGTAAAGTATGTATTATTTTAAAAATTAAAAAATATTAATATTATCACTATAATATTTTAATTTCATAAAATAAATGATTATTATTATTAAAAATATATAATTACAGATCTCATGTTCAAAATTGAATAAAGGTAGCAATATTTACCATTTATTAATTTAACTAAACTAATATAAATTTTTTATTAATAAAATAAATATTATAGCTTATAATCTATAAAATATAAACAAATAGAGATGATTTATTAAAAGTGTTGATATATAGTGCTTTCAACTAGAATCCATAGTTAGATATCTTACCATAAAATGTAAAGTATATAGAGGGTGGATATGTGAATATTATATATCAACATAGGTATGAGTGGAATAATAGTGGGGGCACTTGTCCACTGAATGCCATGGATAGCTCCGTCCCTGGTTACATCCAGTGTTTTAAAAACCGGACCGGACCGGTTGGACCGAAAACCGGCCAGGTAATCAGTCGGGTTCACTTACTTGACCGGCCATGTCTTCGAACCGGTGGGAACCGATGCGAACTGGGAAAATCGGAAAAACCGACGGTTTTCGCAAATCGGCGGTTCAACTGCTTATTTAAAAAAAAAATTTAATTTTTTTTTAATTTTTTTTTAAAATTTTTTTTAAAATTTTTTTTTTACTTAAATTCATAGGAACTTTTCTCCAAGAATAATAGTGATCACTCATTTGATTCAAGTGATACACAAATTAAGTTTCGTAATATTCACAAAATTATTTTTACTATTTTGTATTTTGATTGAAAAACCATCATACAAATATTTGTATAGAAATTTAAGAACACAGATTAAAAAACTAAATATAATATAATTTTAGACTTACCTGATTTCCATTATATATATAGACTTGAAAAATTTATTATTTGGAATAATGTTAATATTTGTATTGTTTTAATTATTAACATTAAAACTAATTTTCTATTAACATTAAAACTATAAATTTAAATTAAACTCTGTTTAAAATTTACAATTAGACTCTGTTTAAAATTTGAATTTAAATTATGAACCTGTGAATTTATGATATGATATTTTCAAAAAATTTAAGTACTAGTTATATTTTTTAGAGACTGAATCATCCGGTTCGACCGGTTTTACCGATTTTATACCTATTATAATAACAGGTTTATTCAACCGAGTTATCCGGTTTAATCCGGTTTGGTCATGCGGTTTGACCAATGACCCAGTGGTTCGACCGATAAACCAGTGACCCAGTACCCTCACTGGTTTAATGGCCGGTCCGATTTTTAAAACACTGGTTACAGGTCATGATGGCGGTGTTGAAAAGGTAAAGTTTATTGTAGGAAACATATTCTATGCATTTGATGATGTTGTTTTTTCTAATACCAAACTAGCAGGATATCCGTTGGTGACGGACATTTGTGTACATTTAAAAATTTGAAAAAAAATAGGATTAATAAAAATTAATAAATATAAAAAATATAATTTATATTTTAAAAAAATATAATCAATACCCGCGAACACCGGTTGGTATTTTTCATAAAAATATTTTTATAATAACTTAGTTTTATAAAAATATCAAATAATAACATAATATTTCTAAATATTAATTTAATTGTATAAATAAATATTAGTAACATTAATAAATACATTTTGTACGTGTTTTGATTCATACATTACTTTAAACATATTTACATTTATTTTCTTTAATTGTACCATAATTGTAATAACCCGTGCGTTCGCACGGATTATGGTCTGGATACCTGTGCGTTCATATGGGTACTGATTGAATTATGCACAATTGTTTTCAAAATGTAATAAGAATGAATTTTTTTTTAAAATATTTTGATGAATAAAAAATTTGTTCCCAAGAATAAAAATATTTGGATCATCCATACACATTTTCATTTATAAAAAATAAAGTTCAATCTAAAGTATTTAAATTTTTTTCGTGTATAAAAATATATGTCTCATATGCTTTACTATATTATCAATGACTTCATTTTCCCGTTTCAGTAATTCAGTTTTTCTCATAGATATATATTTTCTCTTACAATCCCCTAATTTATGTAAGTATTATTAAAAATAGGGTTAAATATACGATGCCCCCTGTCAATGTAGTGAGTTTTGGTTTTACTCCCTGAAGTATTTTTTTTATTCCCCCTTATAAAACAAAGATTCCATTTGCAGAAGCCCTTATTTC
Source organism: Lathyrus tuberosus (assembly GCA_022829125.1). Classification (NCBI taxonomy): domain Eukaryota; kingdom Viridiplantae; phylum Streptophyta; class Magnoliopsida; order Fabales; family Fabaceae; genus Lathyrus; species Lathyrus tuberosus. Next base: position 4,753,446 of record JALAZF010000063.1, read on the forward strand.
ATTGTTTGGCTGACTGGGCGTGAGAATCTTCATAGGTGGCAGTTTTTAATCCATGTGACCCTTTTTATTCTTTCTTTTTCTACTTTTATTATATATTATATATTTTATTATTTATATATTTTTGAATTTATTTTTAATTCTATTTATTTATTTTCGTATTATATTTATTTTAAATTTAATTCTATTTTTTTAGATTTTTATTTTAAAAGTTATTTTTTTGGGGCCAAGATCAAACACAAGCCCATAGTCACTCCCATCCCACTCTTTTTTCATTTATAAACTCAAAGCACAACTCACTATATAAACAATTAGTTTTTTTCATATGGAAACAATGTGGGACTTATATGTGGCAAACACTGCAAACGAAACCTACAAAATGAGATAATAGTTGGCATTTGAGGACTTTGTTTGCCTTCAACTCCTAGTTATTCTTGCTTTTGTAGAAATTTCAATGCAGGCATGTGTTCGCCGGCGCGAACAACCGCTGGTCTTCCGTCACAGGTTTACTCGCGGGATTGGCCACACAAATCCCATAACAAAGAATTGGAAGCGTACGTCTGTGTTGTATTTTAGTTTTTTGCTATTTTGGTAAAAGTTGTAAGGTTTGAGTGATAAAACGGGTTTGGAACAAAGCGAAAAAAAACATAAAAGGAAGGAAAGGCAAAAACAGAAAGAAAAAAGGACAATAACTTAAATTCTGAAAGTAAATTGCATTAAGTAAAGTTGGACGCAATTGTATATTTTCGCGGGATTGGACTTGTTTCTCTCTAAGCTTGGTACTTTAAGTGTTTTCCCTTTACAATGTGAAAAAATGCGACCCCTAAAAATGGAAAATACAATGCCTTATATAGGCCTAAAGAATAGCTGTTCATCTGCCTAGGTTTCCTATGGTGCTGACACGTGTCACCCCACTCTCCTTTCAACTTCCCATGTTCTTGGAATTTTAAAACTTTTCCCGCCTAAATGCTTATCCTTGAACTTGGAAGTAGCTCCTTCGCCTGACCTTCCCTCTAACGACGTGCCTTGTGGCCATCTCTCCGACGCGTCTTTCTAGCTTGTGTAGGATCGCCACCCTGAGAGGCCCTTGGCATCGACGTGCCACTGGATTTCTTCTTGTTTTTTTACCTTTGGTCGAAATCACCTGTCAACAAGTTACCCCCCCCCCCCCAAAAGGCCAGTTTCGACTGAGTACTACGTCGATTGAGAAATCTGGCTTTTTGGTTTGCTCGTGGGATTTCAACGATTTTTCTTTGACATATTCGCCAACACTTTGCCTTCTCCTAAAACACGTGTCAAGCGCCGTCTGACGTGATGATGGCAATCCCATACCACGATTTCCAAGAAAAACGCCATGATGGCTAGTCTCGTCTGAGTTATGGGCCTCGAAACCAACTCCCGCTCACTTTCAGAAGTTACAAAGCCTTGGTGATCTTTCATCTTTTGCATGTGACTTATAAATAGCCTTTCCCAAAACCGTTTCATCATTTTTCATAACTTCTTCAAACTTGTTTTCTGTTCTTGAAACCCAACCTGCGTTCTTCTCTTAAACGTTCTTGGCCTCAGTCTCAGAATACCTTTTGCATTTCTTTTCTCTCAATATGGCTTCGTCAAACACTGCTACCACTTCCATTCCTCAAACCACTGGTAACAATCCAGTTGCGTATGTGCTTTCTGAAGCGGAAACACTCCGTCCCTTTCCTCAACCTTCATCCGCTGACGAGACGGTGGTAGCCAACTGGCGCCGCTAGATGGTTATCCCCTTTGCGGTGGAGAACAAGCTTTGTGGTTTCCATGGCCCCCTTCCGGACAACAGACCTAATCTGCAAGAACTCCAAAAGTTCTTTCCTTGCTTTGACCAAACTATACCACCGACTTTCGAGAAAGGCGGTACTTTAGATCTCAAGTTTATGGCGCCTAAGTCTCGAGTTTTCCGATCCATGCCTACCCCAGGAAACAAGGATTATATTGCCTGGCTCGACAGAGTCGAAAGTAAACGTAGCAAGTAGTGGAAAGAATATGACATTTTGACGCCATCCAACTCTCCAGAACTGCCCACAGGGTCAACCCTTGCCTGCTACTTGCGTCAATGTACTTCTGGGAAGGATCGACCAACACATTCCACCTCCCCTATGGCATGTTCACACCAACACTTTTCGACGTGGCGGCCATTACTGGCCTTTCGCCACAGGGTGATATGTTCGACCCAACCCTGGAGGCCGACCATGCTTTCGACTTCGAACGTGCCAGCTTCCAGAACTATATTGAAGATCATCATGACAAGCGCTCCCAAGAAGTCTCTAATGAGGAGCACATTGCTTTCCTGACATTATGGTTGTCGTACTACATGTTTTGTCCTGGCTCCTTACAAATAGCCAAAAGTTTTATTAGTCTAGCCATTCAAATTCATGAAGGTCGACAGATATCTTTGGCCAAGCTTCTGCTAGCCTCTCTCTACCATTCTCTTGGCCTGTCGGCCATGAGGCTGAAACTCCTCCACAAGACCACCAAGACTCTAAACATCTCAGGGTCTATGTGGATGTTGCAGCATTGGCTCAACGTCACTTTTGAACACAAGTTAGGATATCCAGCTTCCGCGACCACAGAACGTCTGAACAGAGAACGCTCTGTCGAAGGAATGCGTCTTGCTCTGATGACTACCCAAGAAACTCTGAAGCAAACCCTCCTAATGAGTTATCTTACTATGTTTGTCGAGACCACTTCTTTTGTCCCCGCATAGCTTTAATAGCCGGACTCAAAATTTTGTTAGAATTGGGGGCAACTCGAGTCTAAATAATGGGAGACTCAGAGTTAGTCATCAAACAGATTACAAGGGAGTACAAATGTGTGAAAGAAAATCTCATCATGTACTTTGTAATAGTTAATCGACTACTCAAAAAGTTCGAGATGGTGAGTGTCTGACACATACCTCGACTAGAGAACCATGTGGCCAATGACTTGGCTCAAATTGCTTCTGGGTACAAAATTTTGAAAGAAAAATCGCAAGATGCAATCGAAGTCAGAGGTAGAATTGTGGAGACCAGATTAACCCCATCAGATTTACAAGTTACAAAGCTAGGGTACGCTGATAACGAAAATTTTGAAATTTTAGCCGTGGATAGTTTGACGGACGTAGATTGGAGGAAACCAATAGTAGAATATTTGCAAAATCCAACAGAATCCACTGAACGGAAAATCAAGTATCGAGCTTTGAGTTGTGTTTTTTTGGGTAATGAATTGTTTAAAAAGACTCCTGAAGGAGTCTTGCTCAAATGCCTTGGTGAATCAGAGGCATACCTAGCCCTTTCGACTGTCCATAGTGGGGCATGTGAGGCATATCAGGTAGGCCACAAAATGAAATGGCTCTTGTTTCGACAGGGCATGTATTGGTCTACCATGTTGAAAGATTGTATCGAAATTACTAAAGGATGTCAAGAGTGCCAAGTCAATGCAGGTATACAACATGTTCCTGCAAGCGAACTACACTCTATAATAAAACCATGGCCCTTTAGGGGTTGGGCTTTGGATTTGGTTGGTGAGATTCGACCAGCGTCATCTAAAGGTCAAAGGTACATTTTGGTAGGTATTGATTACTTTACAAAGTGGATCGAGGCTATACCTTTACCAAATGTTGACCAAGAGGATGTGATCAAATTCATTAAGAAACACATCATCTATAGGTTTGGAATCCCAGAAATTATTACAATGGATTAGGGATCTGTTTTTACTGGTCGAAAAATGCAGGAGTTTGCTAAAGAAATGGGTTTCAAACTGTTAACCTCAACACCCTACTATGCTCAGGCTAATGGTCAAGTCGAAGCAACAAATAAAGTGGTAGTTAGCCTAATTAAGAAACATGTGGGAAAGAAGCCTATAAATTAGCATAAAACATTGGACCAAGTTCTTTGGGCATGTCGAACTTCCCCCAAGGAGGCGACGAATTCCACGTCTTTTCGATTGACTTTTGGCCATGACGCAGTATTACTAGTTGAAATCTATCTTCAGTCGGTAAGAATTCAGAGGCATCATGAGATCCTATCTGAGTCATATTGGAATATGATGTTTAATGAATTGGTGGATTTAGATGAGGAAAGGCTCAATGGTTTAGAATTGTTGAAAAGGCAGAAGAAGAGAGTAGAACAGTCTTACAATAAGAAAGTCAAAGTGAAGACTTTTTCTCCTGGAGAATTGGTTTGGAATGTAATTTTGCCTATGGATCAAAAAGATAGGTCTTTAGGAAAATGGTCTCCTAAGTGGGAAGGTCCTTTTCAAATCATACAAGTTTTTTTGAATGGCGCTTATGAGGTCAAAGAATTAGATCAAGATATGAGGATCTTGAGGGTAAATGGGAAGTACTTAAAGAAGTATAAGCCCGCTCTTCGAGAAATAAAAATAGCTAGAGATTAATCATACATGCAAAAATAAACGAAGCTAATATGGCAGAATGAAATAAAACATAGTGCCAAAATGGCTAAATCTGTTACATCAAAATGCAAATAAGCCTTACAGAATCCAAGGAAAAATGACGAAACATAAAAGAAATAAAAGTTTTTTTTAGGAATTAAAATGGCAAGTTGTCTTTCATGGAAGAGTACTTCGCCCTCAAAAGTTCTAGCCGCATCTCACACAGGGATTGGTTCGACCTCATGGTCTTCAGAACTGCTTCTAGTTTCTGAGCTTTATCAGCAGAATCCAGACCTACGTTAAGCTCTTTCGCCACCTGAGAGTCGTCAAATTGTTCAAGCTCGGCGTTTTTATTTTTACCATTTGAAATCTTCGTTTGCAGTTCTTTTATTTGTGCCTTCCAGGACTTGATACTTTGGTTATTGGCTTCGATCTGAGTTTTGTTCTGCTCTTGGATTTGCTCCAAATTTGCCAGTCTATTGGTAGATTCTGTAGCAGCATCCCACGCAGCGGCAACTGAGCCAATTTGATTTTCAATGTCTTTCGAGAGTTGCTTGATTTTGGCAAGGTCCGTGGCAATTCAATCAACCATCGAGGTCAGCTCTAAGATGATATTAGCAATTTCTGGAGAAGCAGTTAGGATATTAACCTCTTTGAAGAGACTCTTCAAAACACTTGGAGAAGTGGGGTCAGATTCAATAAGTAGAAACAAGTCACCCTTGAAAACCTTTTCTTTAATCTTTGACAATATCTGGCTAGAAGGATCAGCAGTGGTTTGACCGCCAGATACAGAGGGCGAACAGAGGGTCTTGTCAGACGAGCTTCCCCTGGAACCAAGTAGCACTTTTAAGTATTCACGAGGATTGGTTTTTTTCAGGGCCTTTAGTTCTTTTGGAGAAAGCATCATGGAGGTTTTGCTTGAATCCTTTGCAATTGACGGATTAGGGTCAGGAGCTGTTTCGACAATTATATCCTCTTGAACGTCCCTTTCATCATGGTCATTACCAGTTTTGATGTTCTCATCATCGTCCATAAAATCCTCAATATTCAGTGATTGGTTAGGGAGCATAAAATGTTTACTTCCTTCTTTCATAACATCGTCTTCAGCGACATCTGAAATGTCGATTCCGGGAGATCTATCATCAACTTCTTCTTCGACTTGAGCCTCGGGGTTATCCTCCTCCATATCAGCCCTAGTTGTTTAAGCTTATGTGCCTTTGTCTGGGCCATCTTCGTGGTCAGATTTGCTGGTGTGAGAAGTTTGTGTGGTGATTTTGGGCGGAGAAGTTTCATGTTGCTTCTCGATCGCATGGTTGATTTTGTTTCGTGAGCTCTCCTCAGAATCCTTTGCTGGAGTAGGATGAGATGTTGGTTCACCTTTGCTAGTGAGGATTGTTGGGTTAATGGACTCGACGTTTGGTTGAGTTGAAGTTCTTGCGTTATCCTGAAAGGCATCAACCAAGTTATTAGTCAGAAAAAACCAGGGGCAAATGAGGTATATGTGCGAATCATTTTCTATACCTTAGGAGCTTCAGTCCCAGGACTTGAGTTATCACTTTCAGATTGCTCTGCAGCAATTTTTGACATTTCCTCAGGTGTTGGATCTGGAATGGTCCGTTTGGTGGGCTTCTTGAGCACGACCTTCATGCCTTTTGACTGGGATTGAGCGATGGTTTCGTTTATCTTTGGTTGTCTCTTCTTTTTCTTCGGAGGTTGTTCAGCGGTTGGAGATAAGTCTTCATCATCAGATTTGACTATCACTAGTGTTTCATCTGTGGCCTTCCGTTTCTGGGGAGTTGGAGGTGGTTTTTGAGTGCCCTGAAGAAGAAAATGTTAGAAAGTAATAGACATAATGACAAATTTAATAAAAGGTGGGAAAACACCTTTGTTGTTGTTGTTGTCTTGCTTCCTTCTTCTTCCTTCACTTCTGCAAGCTTTCTACTCGGTGGTTTCTTTGGAGGAATCTTCATGGCAAAACAAAAAAAAAAGAAAAAAAAAGCAGCCATTATAGGTGAAAATAAGTAAACAAGAAAATGTTTGGTCGGAATCCTCCCGTTCCACACCTTCATATATTTCAGATTCGATGCGAACATCTTCGATCCCAATATGAAGATGTCCTTTGAAACTGTCTAGAGTATACTTGGTCGGAACCACCCGCTGTGCTTTTGGTTTTGATTGCTGACGAAGGATTTTGATAGAATGCCCACAGACGAACCAGTCTGGAAATGGAGGGGCAAGGGCCACTCCAAAATCAGCACTTCGCAGTCGAGGGAATTTAGGAGGATACATATTGAAAGCTGTTTCGTATCGTTTCTCAGGAGGAACGTACGAAGGTATCTTTAAGTTCTTCATTTTCTTTTAAAAAAATTCCTTCAGGGTGACAGCTGCATCGCGGACAGTTCGACCAAGATCATTGGGTCGATAAATAGTTTCAAAGTATTTTTGGAAGGCTTAGATTTCTTTAATGTGCGTCGAAGTACCTTTCTTCGTTCTTTCTTGCACAGAGAGGAAAGCCTTGTTAACGTGGTGCATGAATGCAGCCACGTCGAAAAATTCTTCAGCATAATAAGTCTTCCATCAATCATCAAATTGTTGAGTACAAAGGAAGCTGGATTCGAAAGCCACTGAAAGAAGCTGCGTTCGACCGGCATATCGTGCAATATGTTTAAGGGCTACTGCTTCATTATGACTGGCGTTGTAAAGAAGGAGAGCACTTTTCTTGTCATAGATTGGTCAAGGTAAAACTTGAACCAATCCAAATTGTCGGGCGACAAGATTTGGTTGGTAAGTTATCAAGGAAACTTGACTTTTTGAGAGGTTAAACTTGAGGGTTAAGACCTTAGGGGTTAAGAAGGTTTCCCAAATCGAGAAGGACTCTGCTGCTTGTTCTTTCGATGGCGCTGGGAATGGTCTGGTAAACCACTCAGGGCCTTATTTCCTTGTAGCAAAAGGAGCCATGTTGGGCGTAGAGTCATAGCATTTGGCGAACATCATGATGAAGTTGGTGAAAGTCTGTTGGACAGGTCGACCATCATCAGCAGGTGTCAACTTCGCCAAACGAGGGCCTTCCACTCTTTGATTTTTCACATCATCAGCATCCTCACTGATTTGATTTCTGAGGGGGAGAAAAGCTTCGAACGAAGCATTCAACCACAATTGGAATAGCCAGAATGGACCGGAGAGTAGTAGATTTCCTTTGTTAGCCAGGATTTTGAGCTGGGTGACCCTCTCGCTCATAGATTCGTAAAGACTGGCTAAAATTAGCTCGCTCAGACATAAGTCATGACCAACATGTATTTGGTTCGCCATAGTTAGAAATTTTCTAGCGACCTGCAGTGACTTCGAGCAGAAGACACAACGTGACAACCACAAAGCTAAGAAAGCTATGTGTTCGACTTCTGATACCTCTTCCGTGCTCTTATCGTGATAGTGAGCTATGTGAGTTGAATAAGCAGCTTTAGAAGCAGTAAAACCTATGCTATCCTCAGCCATAAAGTCAGGATCATAGGTATTTCCAGTAGGTTTAAGCCCTGTGATAGTGGCTATGTCGAAAAGGGTAGGTGTCAGCATGCCACACGGGAGATGAAGGGTGTAGTGAGTACTATCCCAGAAGTACAAGGACGAAATCAGCATAGTCGAACAATAATCAGGTCCTACTTTCGACAGCATAATCAGGTCATAAATGCCCATTTTCTTCCAAACGTCAGATTTCATTTTCTCTAATTTGCTTAACCACCCTAAGTAATCAGCGGGATCTTTAAAAGACGGGTTTGCTCTAAAGGCCCTAAAGTGGTTTAAACACCTAAGATCGATAGCTTCTTCAATCAAAGGATTGTTGGATTCAGCAGGGTTCTCAGTACTAGCCTTAGGTTTTCTACATTGCCCTACAGGTTTGTATTTGTGATAAGAGGGGAAATATTCCTTAAGCCTAGCACGATCTATTTTCAAATCAGCTAAAGGGCCAAACAAAGCCAATGGCTTATCAGAGACAGTTAAAGGAATAAGTACCAGAGAAGCGTAAATTCTCCTCTTTTCTTCTTCAAGGGGTTCAGGTAGGTATTGTTGGTTTCCCACCATGATAGGTCCAGCAACGGAGTCGGATGGAGTGAGTTGTGAAATCTTTTTTGGAGCTCTTGAGGGTTTGCTAGCATCCTTGGTGACTTTAGCAGCGTCTTTTGTGGAGCGTGTAGAGGAAGCCATTTTTGGTGGAAAATGAAGAAATTTTTTAGTTTTTGAAATGCAGAGATTAATGGGAGATTTGAAAGGAAGAAGACGCGAAAGTGAAAACGATTGTGGGAGTTGGTATTTATATACGGGGAAGTGGAAGCGGTTTGACAAGATCGTGGATGATAGTAGGACACGTGTTTCCCCCACGTTTCTTGATGAAACGGTGGTAATAAGTGCCTATTTCCCACGATCTCCTAGATCCTAGGGAAAGGTAATGATGATTGAGATTTTGCGTGATTTGAAAAGACATGTCAGAATTAGCAATAATGGCTACAACGTCCTAGGTCTGCTGAAAAGAATGTGAACAGTTGAAGCCACTAATGAGCGTCAAAACCATGCAAGATCTAAATGAGGTGTCGAATACTGTTGTTAAAAAACGCCCTTTTCTTCAGTGATGTCGAAAATGACATTTTTGGGGGGCAATTTGTTAGCTCCTAAATTCGACGCCTGATGTTGGATTAAGAAATTTTTCTAAGAGATGGAACTTCTGAAGTTCTACGGGACTTCGACAGAAATGTTGCCCTCAGAAAGTCTAGTCGAAAGCTATCCTTCTGCAGAGGAGGGAAGATTTAAAGACTTAGGAATATTTTTAAGAGTTTGGAAGGATTCTTCGACAGAAGGTTAAGGAGTGGTGTTCGACGTGAAGATTTAAATTCAAAAATAGGAGGGAACAGTTATTTTATTTGTTTCTAAAGGAAGACATGTGGCGTTCATCCAAGACGTGAAGACATACACGATGCCATGTGTTTCGCCCTGACTAGTAGCCCGTTAGTGGGTAGTTATTTTTAACTATTATAAATAGCAAGTTTTAGCACTAGATTTGGTGTGTTCAATTGTGTACAAAAACTCAGTGTGCTCAAAGTACCAATGTAGAGAAAAGAGCGTGTGAGAATGTATGTTGTAACACCACTTTTACAATTCAATGCAATTTAATAAGTTTATTTCATTGAAGTCTATTTTCATTTCATGCAAGATAACTTATACATTTACCAGCTTTTTCAATTTAGAAGCCTTTTTAAAGTCTTTTTCTTTACCTTTTAGTTGCCTTACATTTCTTGAAGCAGATTTCTTTTTACTTATGTACACCGTCGAAGTATTCTTAACATTTTCCAGAAACTTATGCAAGAAAACAATTAGCACATGTCCTAGGATTTAGTTTCGTCAATCCTGCAAGTTACTCATTTTTACATAAAATTGATAGACCAGAGGTTGTTTACTATTTTTCCCAGTAAACAGTTGCCAATCCAATTGGAGACAGGGTGTTAAAAGTTGAATGGTGTCGCCAATTCATTTGGAGACAGGGTACAATGTATAATTTTGTTAACATAAATAAATAACATTAATAATTAATTAAAAATAATATTACATAAATTAATGTTGGCGATCGGGTTGGTCATACCGACCACCAGTTCCACATCCCTTAGGCACCCTCACTCGTTTCACTCGTCCCCCTCGTTGTTGATTCACTCTAGATGTTTGAGGAGTTGAAGTCTCAAGAACAATCCCAGCTGATTCTCTAAGAATTTCTTCCATTTCCAAGAGGTCTTGTGTGTTAAAAATGAGCGTGCGACCCATGCTAGAGTAATTCGGATGTGATAAAGGGGTCAATGGTGTGCGACCTGGACGATTGAAAGGGGACATTGGTGTGAAGGCTTCGTTGGTGAAAGGTTGGTGTTTGAAAGCCATAAGGTTGTTGTGATGTTTGTGTGTGTAAGCTAGGGTGTGATGTCTGAGCGTTTTGGCTATGGAAAGATGTTTGGGTGTTATGGCTATGGTATGATGTACCCTCATTTTGGTTATATCTTGATGTTGTGTTAGGGGCAATAGCCATATTGGGTGTCTTGATAATAGTCATTTTGTTGGAGATGGTATGGGGGACGCTCTTGGTATTGTGGTTGGGTGTTTGGCATGTTTGGATGGTGGGTTTGTGTGTTTGTGGGTTGGTAATTCTGTTGGGTAGGGGTTATGAGTAACATGTCAGATAATTTCCCGGTGGGTTAGACGTTGAAGCTTTTTGTGTGTAGGTGGTTTGTCGTGGGTCGTATAGATACCTCTCTTCGGAGACAAACCCAGTTGCAACCGATCTGTACCAAGCCATATAAGTATTAGTTGGTATAGACGGGGTTGCCATCACCAGGTCACGTAAGACATGAGCGTGGCGGTTCCTCCATTTACGACATTCAGATTTAGCAAAATCCTTCCAGTCGGGATAGTCCCATTGATCATTAACTTTTTTTAGATGCCATTTACCGAGGTCAATCGGGGGATCTGGGATGTTTTGATGCATTCCAAACTGTAGTTTGACACAGTCACTGTGGTGCATCTCCACAGTGGTGAATCTGATGATCGACACGCATGCAGTCCAAACAGATGCATCTTCCTCACTGACTTCATGTAGGTGTTCCATGTTTAGATATGGACGCCAAATGAACTGAATAAGAGAAAAATATTAGATCATAAATCGGTGATATAAAAATTAAATTGATTTATTTAGAGATCTTACATCTCCAAGTGTAAGGTGATCCAAGAGATTGCGGTATTGAATGATACAATGTCTAGGACATCTATTGTAACTCATACCCCGAGCCGACCATCTAAACAACAAAAGGTTCAAATTCAAGTAGTTAGACACAATAATTGTAAGGTGAATTAACTAATATTAAGTTATTAACTTAATTTTGTGCATACGGGAATGAGAAGGTGTTGTGGTTGACGGGCATTAGGGATGGCAATCTAGACCAACCCCATGCTTGGAGTAGAATGGCGCATCCAGAAAAAGTAGATGTGTTTTTTCGCGCACTTACATAAAGAGCTATACAAATAAGACAAACAAGCGAAACCCCAACTATATTCTCTTGTTTTATCTAGATTTCTCAATAAGGGTAAATACATAACGTGCATAGTAGAACCAGTACCTTCGGGAAATAAAAATAAACCAAGTAAAAACATAAGATAACACCTGGTTTTTATTATTTTCATTTCTTCGGTAGAATCTTCATCTAATATTAAACTGTTGTACCATATTTTGAGACGTGAAAGTAAGATACCTTGGCCTCTTGGGTTATCATCCAGCAAGTCGGCACCCAAAAGTTCCTCACAAATTAAACCATTAAGGTTTGTTGGTCCATTGACCGCCTTACCATCAATACGCAAACCAAGTAACATATACACATCCTCTAACGTCACAGTACATTCACCGGTTGGAAAAAATGTGTGTGTCTCTAGGCGCCATCTCTCTTGTAAAGATAGTATAAACTTTGCATCAACCGAGTAAGACATGATTTTGTTTACATGTCCAAAACCGGCGAGCTTAATATAAGGTACAATTAATTCGTCGAGGGCAACATATTCATGGGCACGAGGATGAAACATAGAGACATCCTACGAAAAAATAAACAGGTACCATAATAAATTTTCAATTTAGAAAAAAATTAACACGTACAGATTTACACATTGTCAATAAAAGAAAAAAAAAACTCTTATTGGAGTAAACACTTACATAAGTCTCAATATTAGCGATGGTGCCTCTATCTGTTTCACCCATTGTCAATATTAGTGACACTCTAGACTTGATTATCTCTGATAAAATGTTTCTGATGATTCATAGTGCAATGCCTCTAGCTGAATTTATATAGGAACATAGGTCATACATGTGACCAAAGCAACAAAGTTCATGCAACAAGGTGGCGCCACAAGAAATGGCGACCATGTTCAATGCTTAGGAAGAGACGCCAGTCCATTTGGAGACTCCTAAGAACGTGAATAGGCTGAGCATATAGGCTGAGACATGTCTCATGCATGCATAGCAGGCAGACAATCACATGGCGACACTGTGTGCTTGACTGTACCATGTCTCCATTTGAATTGACGCCCCCCTTCAAGAAATATACCCTGTCGCCAATTCATTTGGAGACTTCATTAAATGCTTCATGCATATTTAACCAGCCCTATGCATTGTCCTATGAAGCAAAAAAATATAGTAACTCTCTAACAAGAAGTTTCTGATGTCATCTGTACCGAGATACATTGTTAACACCCACTACAACGGAGAGACATATGTCTCCGATGTATCTGGGTTTGGTTTTCAAAACACCGATGTTGTCTGATTCACAATCAATAGAAACAAAATTTTCTTGTATTTCAAAGATAGATTGGAATCAAAATTAGGGTTTGGTCATATATCACAAATTATATATCAAAACTCGATTTTTTAAACCAACCACGTTTAATTTTATCCACTTAAAGTGCGAGATGATGAAGATGTTAAAAATATGTTTGTTAGTCACGAACATTCTGGTTTCAACTATATTGAGATGTATACGTTACTCAAATAAATTATTCCATCTCAGTAGTCTCAGATCATCGATCAATCAGAAGTTATAGACTCAGATGAAACTGAAATGGAATACTCAGATTAAACTGAACCGGAGGTCAACGTCGTTGATGACGAAGAAGAAGGAAGCGAAACGCTGGTCGATCAACTGTTGAACAACACCATTGAAGATGACGAACAAGTTCCAATACCTCCAGGTCATGTAAACTGTCCGCCTCAACATATGACAAACTTGGACTTGCAAGATGATCAGAGATCCTCGGATATGTTTTACAACCTGTATATGTGGTTAGAGAATGAATTAAAAGTGGGAGACAAGTTTTGTACCAAGGAAGAATGTGTACGAACCATTAAAAAATATCACATGGATAAATCTGTTGATTTCAATGTACATCGAACTGATTTGAGAAGGTATGTCATTATTTGTCGTAATCCACTTTGCAAGTTTCGGCTTGCTGCGCCTTACAGGAAGAGAAGTGATTCTTGGAAGATAGCTTCCATAGAGCCACCTCACAGTTGCACTGCCACAAATATTGTTCAGGATCACCGAAAACTAAGCGCATAATTGATATGTCAAGACATTTTGCCACTTGTTAACAAAGATCCATCAGTGAATGTGAGTATAATAATCTCTCAGATCATTACGTGGTATAACTATACTCCCTCGTACAAGAAAGCATGGATTGCAAGGACAAAGGCTGTTGAACAGGTATTTGGCAACTGGGAGGATTCTTACAAAAAATTATCGCGACTTTTTGTAACACTTAACACATACACACCAGGGACTGTTGCAATCATGCAGACAGTGCCGACATGTAGGCCAGATGGAACTATTGTTGATGGAAATGCCATATTTCACTGACTCTTTTGGGCGTTTCAACCATGCATAAAAGGTTTTGCATTATGCAAACCTATTATTCAAATTGATGGAACATGGATGTACGAAAAATACAAGGGCACCTTGCTTATGGCTATTGCACAAGACAACAACAATAATGTCTTTCCCATAGCCTTTGTTCTGGTTGAAGGTGAGACCGATGCTACTTGGAGTTTCTTCCTTAAGAATCTCAGAACACATGTGGCTCTACAAGCCAATCTCTATTTGATTTCAGACAGGCATGTTGCTATTGAGAGTGCTTACAGTAACCATGATAACGGGTGGCATAATCCTTCTTCTGCCCATGTATATTGCATTAGACATATCGCAAAAACTTCATGCGTGCAATCAAAGGCAAGAACCTTCGCAAAAAAATTGTGAATGTAGGGTATACTCTAACTCAACCATCATTTCAATACTACCTTAACAAAATTAGGATGTCAAATACAGATGCAGGAAGGTGGTTGGATAACATTCCATTGGATAAGTGGACAAGGGCATTTGACGGTGCATGTCGTTGAGCCACATGACAACAAACCCTGTGGAATCAATGAACGGCATCTTCAAAGGAATTAGAAACCTTCCCCACCGCATTGGTTAGATTAACCTATTATAGGTTGGCATCACGTTTCGCAACAAGAGGCGAAAGATGGAGTGCAGTGTTAATGTCAGTTCAATTATTCAGTGAAAGCATAATGAAAGTGATGAAAGAGGAAACTATCAAAGCCAACACATATGTAATTACAGTCTTTGACCATCATAGGTAAACTTTCAGTGTACAGGAAACAATGGACCATAATGAGGGGAACCCAAATTTATCCTATGCTGTCAAACTAAACAGATATTGGTGTGACTGTGGCAAGTACCAGGCCTTCCATGTACCTTGCTCACATGTCATTGTGGCATGCGCACATGCTCATCAGGATGCTTATAGCCATCTATCTGATGTTTACAAGGCCATTAACGTTATGAATGTCTACAACGAAGGCTTTGTATTGCTACCAATGGAGGAATATTGGCCTCCATACCAAGGGGAAAAAGTTTGGCACAACGATGAGATGCGAAGAAATAAAAAAAGGACGCCCAAATAGCACGCGTATAAGAACAGAAATGGATAAGGCTGATAAAATGATAAGATTATGCAGTATATGTCGTCAGCCCAGACACAATCGGAAAAATTGTCCCAATGTCGGAGCAACCTCTGCATCATAATTAGTTTCTCCTTTCAATTGTTGTAACCTTATATTTTCATATATTAATGAGTTTTTGTTACAGCAATGTTAACAAAAAACAACACATACAACACATACAACAGATAACGGAACAGAAAAACAAAACATTTCTAACTGATTACAACAATCAAACTGATGTCATTCAATCCAAACATCACTTCCCGGGCATCCTTGTCAGCCTTAACGCGAACCTACCCATGCAGGCGATCATGTCTCTCGATGCTTTGAATTTTTTCCCCTTCAGGAATGTCTCCTTCTAACCACCGATTCAGCTCCCTCTTTAGTTGGTTGAAACTTTGAATGTTCCAAAACATCATGTCCATCAGAGGCTTCTCTCTCAAATAGATGGCTTTCCCATAGCGGTTGTAACATCCACATATAATATACATACATCAAAGCATAACATTATACATGAATCCAAGTGTTTGGTACTGAAATACCATAAGTTCCTAGTTAACACATTATATACATTACATGCCCAAAATACCTAATACAAAAAAACTATGGCATAATGTATACAAGATGTCCCAAGACACTAGGAACTAGATCAAAACAATGAACTCAAAATAATCTCCATAACGGAAGTCTTGCCATCCCAAAGAGCCAAGGAAAGTAAGGAAAATCAAACGGCCTTATCTTTACCCTTCGCGAAACCTGTTGTACCTGTAATAAAATCAACAACATGGGGTGAGATATTAAATCTCAGTGAGTTCCCTATCTTATGGATTCTCTCGGCTTTACAAGGTTCTAACCATCCTAACTCAAGTCCAAGGGAAAAGGGGAAGGAATTCGAGTTCACAATCTCCATTCTCACACTATATGGAAACATGTTCATGAGTTCATCAACTCAAAATATCACTAATCGATAACCTGTACCAAGGCATCCCCTTTTCCCGTCCTCTTCTACGTCTAAAAGTCGACCCGGGTCATGGATCCTTGTAGTTACTTGACATACGAAATGGATTCGGGAACATCGGCCTGTTAACTGTGAACCGTCATTTCTCATGGTCTGTTAACCATCGCAAGTCTCTTTACCATATAGGCTCCATTCGTACTCACTCATGGGAATCAAACCTGTCAAGTAATTGTGCACATGGTTCAGAGGAGCTCGAGACTTATGAAACCGCACCCAAGTGAAACAGTTACGATTACGTGATCACACACACAAACGGGATTGTATTCGAAAATCACAAGGCCACAATGCCTTAAGGCCACATTCGCCTTTTCTCATAACCACAAAAGTTCCACATATTCCATACAAGCATTTTACTCTCTCCTAGACCAATCTCATCACGGATGCACCTTCCTACATCAAGTGCCCGAGCCTTGCCATCTAGGTTTTCTATCACAAATCTATTCACAACCTAGCATCATATCATTAGGTTTGGGGTAAGTTTTCTCACTTTTCCTAATTCATTTTAAGCATGTTATTCTCTCAATTATGTTTAACAACAATAGATTAGGCAAGATATAACACAATCATACCACAAGTACATATAATAAATCAATCATACTTTATACACGTTTTGGGTTTTTCCTCCGATTATTTAATCGGGCAATACAACCGACATTTTTCACTTCCATCGTATAGAATATTCTCTTAGCTTTCTATCGGTACCAAAATACTTAAGTCGGGTAAACGAGTCAAAAGTTATGGATTTTAAAAGAAAAGGGAATTTATTTGAAAACTCCCAGGAGCGCCTGACGCTACACTTTTTACCCGGCGGTGCCCCTTCGCCTCTACTTCGCCCGGCAAAGCAGAGGCGTAAAACCCTTGCCAAAAACCCAAAGTTACAGAATCAAAACTAGCAGCGCCCCTTGACCATCGCCTGATGGAGCAGAGGCGCACGCATTGCTTCACCCGGCGCTCTAAGCACCGCCCGGCGCTCCGCACCAGAAGCAGAATTTCTGCTGCGTTTTCCATAGTTCCAAAACTTCAAAATCCATCTTTTACACACCAAATCATTTTCAAACAATCAAGACAAGTATCAACAATGTTCATATGCATATTACGATTATACTACGCAATTTATATCGATTTTCAACCGTTAGATTCATGATTTTAACAAGATTACTCATTTTCTCACAATATCAAACCTAACTCTAAAACTCAAGAAACTCTACAACTAAGGCCTCTAACTAGAACCCACCTGGATTAGAGGATGATGATGAAGAAGATGAGATGATTTGATCAAGAAGAGATGATGATCTTGATCTTTCCCCCTTCTAGGTTTTCTTCTCCTTTTCTTTCCTTTCCTCTTCCTTCACTCTAACTTCTTTCTATCTTTCTCTCTCTTTGTTTCTATGTAAGGAAAAAGAGTGGAAAGAAATGATATAGAGAAATATCTTTAATTAGTAACACTACTAAATGTCCAAAAAGTCTCTTTAGTACCAATTAATAAAATCTCAGAGTCAGATAATATTAATTTAATCTGCTCTGAGCTCATCAGTTTACTCTAATAATCTTATCCAATAAATTCTCAGAGTACATCGGAACCTAGTTGATCACAACTAATATTATCCAGATCAAAATAAAATATGGGGTATTACATCTCCCCCCCCCTTAAATAGAAATTCTCCCACGAATTTAAAAATTACCTAAAAAGATGAGGGTAAGCATCTCGCATCTCTGATTCTAGTTCCCACGTTGCATCGCCCGGATGCGTCTCATTCCACTGAACTTTCACGAGAGAAATCTCTTTATTCCTTAGTACCTTAGTTTCTCTTCCTGTGATACGACTTGGTTGAGGTTCAAACATCAAATCTGTTTCTATATCAACTGTATTTAGTAGAATTGGCTGAAGAGGATCTAGAATAAACTTTCAAAGCTGAGACACATGAAAAACATCATGCATTTCTGACAGAGAAGGCGGTAAGGCTAATCTGTAAGCTACTTCACCAATCCTTTCTAGAACTTGATACGGTCCCACGTATCTCGGACTTAACATCCGCAACTTAAACGGTCCTTTCAACCTCAATCTCGGAGTAACTTTCAAAAACATGTGATCACCTTCATCAAACTCTAAAGGTCTCCTACGGTTATCCGCATAACTCTTCTGACGATCTTGTGCTTGTTTAACTTTATCACAGATCATTCTAATCTTTTCCGTAGTCTCTTGAATAATCTCGGGTCCTAAAATTCTGTCTTCGCCAACTTCCGTCCAACACAATGGCATCCTACATTTCCTTCCATATAAAGCCTCGTAAGGAGCCATACCAATACTCGCATGGTAACTATTGTTGTATGAAAACTCAATCAACGGTAAAAGTTCTATCCAATTTCCTCCACTTTCAAGTACACAAGCCCTTAACATATCATCCATCGTTTGTATTATCCGCTCCGTCTGACCATCCGTCTGAGGATGATTCGACGTACTCAAACACAACTTTGTTCCCATAGCTTGTTGAAAAGCTCCCCAAAATCTTGAAGTAAACTTTGGATCTCTATCCGAAACAATACTAGAGGGAATACCATGCAATCTCACGATTTCCGAAATAACCAACCTTGCAAGATGACTTGCCTTGTAAGTAGTCTTCAAGGCTAAGAAATGCGCAGATTTTGTCAACCGATCCACTATTACCCAAATAGAATCATAACCACCTTGTGCACGGGGTAATCCAACAGCAAAATCCATAGAAATACTATCCCACTTCCATACCGAAATTTCCAACGGTTGTAATAAGCCACCCGGTCTTTGGTGTTCAATCTTTACTTTTTGGCATACCGCACACTCCGATACATACACCGCAATATCTCTTTTCATACCAGACCACCAATAGTCCCTCTTTAAGTCCTTATACATTTTTGAAGAACCAGGATGTATAGTAAAAGCACTCTTATGCGCTTCCTCCAAAATTCTTCTTTTCAACAACGCATCATTCGGAACACAAATCCTTTGGTTAAATAAAATAATTCCATCGGTTGCTTGCACAAAACCCGGTTGAACTAACAATCCTTGTAACACCTCATCCAACACATGCCCTTGTTGAATTTCTTCTCTAAGAGTAGAATTAACATTCAAGTTTCCCATAATCACACCCTTAGAGGTCCAAACAAAGTGAAGATTAAGATCTCGAAACTTTTCCAATAAGGTATACTCTAATATCATCAACTCGGCATTATGCAACACTTTCTGACTCAATGCATCCGCCACTTTATTCACTTTACCCGGATGGTACTTTATTTCTAAGTCATAATCCTTTAAATATTCCATCCACCTCCTTTGACGCATGTTCAACTCTTTCTGGTCAAATAGATACTTCAAACTCTTGTGGTCGCTGAACATTTCAAAATGTACCCCATACAAATAATGACGCCACACTTTCAATGTAAATACAACTGCTGCCAATTCCAAAGCATGTGTTGGATAATTCTCCTCATGAACTTTTAACTATCGAGAAACATAAGCCACCACATGACTATCTTGCATTAAAACACTTCCTAAACCCATCTTTGATGCATCACAAAACACCTCATACGACTTGCTAGGACCAGGAATAATCAAAACAGGAGCAGTCGTCAATCTTTCCTTCAAACTCATAAAACTTCGCTCACAAGCCGAATCCCATTCATAAGGACAATCCTTTCGAGTAAGTTTAGTCATTGGTAAGGCCAACTGAGAAAAGTTCTTAATAAACCTTCTGTAATAACCTGTCAGTCCCAAGAAACTTCTAACTTCGGAAACATTCTTTGGTCTCTCCCAATTAATCACCGCTTCAACTTTTGATGGATCTACCGCCACACCTCCCTGAGATATGACATGACCAAGAAAACTAACCTCCGACATCCAAAACACACACTTGCTTAGCTTGGCAAAAAGTTGTCTCTCTTGTAGGATAGATAGGACGATTCTTAGATGCTCTCCGTGCTCTTGAGAAGTACGAGAATAAATAAGAATGTCATCAATGAAGATCACTACAAATTGGTCCAAGTAAGGTTGAAATATCCGATTCATATAATCCATAAAAACTATTGGAGCGTTCGTCTCACCGAAAGGTATTACTAGGAATTCATAATGGCCATAACGGGTTCTAAATGCGATCTTTCATACATCCGAACTCTTCACACGGATCTGATGATAACCCGACCGTAAATCAATCTTCGAGAACACGCATGCTCCTTTGAATTGATCTAACAAGTCATCTATCCTGGGTAATGGGTATTTGTTCTTGATATTAACCTTATTCAACTGCCGATAATCAATACATAACCGCATTCCACCATCCTTCTTCTTTACCAACAACACTGGGGCTCCCTAGGGCAAAACACTGGGTCGAACAAAATGCTTAGCCATTAATTCTTCCAATTGGTCCTTCAATTCCCTTAACTCAAGTGGTTCCATACGATACGGAGAAACGGGAGCCGTTCCCGGTATCAGGTCAATAGAGAATTCCACTTCCCTCTCCGGAGGAAGAGAAGTGATATCCTCGGGGAAAACTTCAGAAAACTCACAGACTACAGGAATACTCAGAACCTGAAGGTTACTACTCTCCTCCTTAGTGAGAACCAAAAGAACAGATTTTTCCTTCTCGAACAAGAAATTTATCATTCCAACCGTACCTTCTAAAATAGTAGTTAACACATTCTTCGGAGTAGCCTCAACGGATGGAATGATGATTAGCTTTTCCTCACAACCAATAAATACCGAGTTAGCAGAAAGCCAATCCATTCCCAAAACAACATCCACTTTCTTAAGCGGCAAACAAATAAGATCAATCTGAAAAACTCTTCCATCCACAGATAAAACACAATTTTCACACACTAAAGGTGTTTCAACCATCTTATCCATGGCAGTAGTAACCACCATGGGTGGAGACAACGGAATAACTTGCAACCCAAGTCGCTTCATACATTGCATCGACACAAAAGAGTGTGTTGCTCCACAATTAAATAATACAAAACAAGGATGTCCATTTAAGAAACACGTACCAGCAATCAAAGAGTTATCACCCTTTGCTTTTCTCACATCTAAGGTATAAACTCGGTCGGCACTCTTCCCTTGCGTCTGATTCTTATTCTGAGGACAATCGCGCACCATATAACCCACTTTCTGACACTGATAGCACCTCATTCCTTCAAAACCACATCTACCATGATGATTCTTGCCGCAAATACGACACACCGGAGGTGCACTAGTCCTAGAACTCTGAACTTGCTTTCCTTTAAAAGCTTGTTGTCTCGGCCTAAATTGATGATTTGATCTCCCACGATCACTTTGATTCGGCCTACTCAATTCCCCCTCAGCTTGAACTTTGTTTAAACTGTTCTCTACCACATAACACTGCCTTAGTAATTCAGCATAACTAGTGAACTATCTTTGAGACACCTATGCGAAATTTCAGCCTTCAAACCAAAAAGAAACTGGTCAATTTTCCACCTCTCGTCCGGAGCATACATGGCCTGCCTAGAATAAGCCGCCATAATCTCGAATTTTTCAGCATAAGTAGCCACGGTCAAGGTACCTTGTCTCAATTGTTGAAATTCAAATTCCTTCTGGGTCGTCAAAGAACTAGGGAAATAATTCTCCATAAAATTAATCTTAAATCGCTCCCAGACCTTAGGTACCCCTTGGATAGTCATCAGGGCTGAGGCACTCTCCCACCATCTCATGGCAGGACCCTTCATTAAATGAGAAGCGAATACCACCTTATTCTCCTTACTACAATGGACTATCAAGAAAATTCTCTCCATGCCAGCTATCCATTCATGAGCTTTAACAAGATCTAACCCGCCATGAAATTCTGGAGGATTCATGCGGATAAAATCCCAAAAACTCCCACCAACAGCATCTGGAACAACCACTGGAGGATGAAGACCCCCATTCATTTGTTGTACCATCTGCTGCATGAACTGGTTCTGCTGCTGTTGCATCTGTTGCAAAAACTGAGGCCATGGGACATTCTCCTCGCCGCCCGGCAGATTTGTCCTTGCAGGAGTGGTTATGGGTCTACCACGATTGCTTCTGCGTCCGACAGCCAGGTTTCTAAATGTCATACAGATAGGATTAAGTTGATCAGGCTCAATACCATAAATATAACACTTAAGACCAAAGGCGACACCACACATATGAAACGGAAAGAAATACTTATATTATTTCATGGCTAGGTTGAGGATACGACCTGCTCTGATACCAACTGTAACACCCACATATAATATACATACATCAAAGCATAATATTATACATGAATCCAAGTGTTTGGTACTGAAATACCATAAGTTCCTAGTTAACATATTATATACATTACATGCCCAAAATACCTAATACAAAAAAACTATGGTATAATGTATACAAGATGTCCCAAGACACTAAGAACTAGATCAAAACAATGATCTCAAAATAATCTCCACAACGGAAGTCTTGTCATCCCAAAAAGCCAAGGAAAGTAAGGAAAATCAAACTGCCTTATCCTTACCTTTCGCGGAACCTGCTGTACCTGTAATAAAATCAACAACATGGGGTGAGATATTAAATCTCAGTGAGTTCCCTATCTTATGGATTCTCTCGGATTTGCAAGGTTCTAACCATCCTAACTCAAGTCCAAGGGAAAAGGGGAAGGACTTCGATTTCACAATCTCCATTCTCACACTATATGGAAACATGTTCATGAGTTCATCAACTCAAAATATCACTAATCGATAACCTGTACCAAGACATCCCCTTTTCCCGTCCTCTTCTACGTCTAGAAGTCGACCCGGGTCATGGATCCTTGTAGTTACTTGACATACGAAATGGATTCGGGAACATCGGCCTGTTAACCATGAATCGTCACTTCTCATGGCTTGTTAACCATCACAAGTCTCTTTACCATATAGGCTCCATTCGTACTCACACGCGGGAATCAAACCTGACAAGTAATTGTGCACATAGTTCAGAGGAGCTCGAGGCTCATGAAACCGCACCCAAGTGAAACGGTTACGATTACGTGATCACACACACAAACGTGATTGTATTCGACAATCACAAGGCCACAATGCCTTAAGGCCACATTCGCATTTTCTCATAACCACAAAAGTTCCACATGTTCCATACTAGCGTTTTACTCTCTCCTAGACCAATCTCGTCACGGATGCACCTTCCTACATCAAGTGCCCGAGCCTTGCCATCTAGGTTTTATATCACAAATCTATTCACAACCTAGCATCATATCATTAGGTTTGGGGTAAGTTTTCTCACTCTTCCTAATTCATTTTAAGCATGTTATTTTCTCAATTATGTTTAACAACAATAGATTAGGCAAGATATAACACAATCATACCACAAGTACATATAATAAATCAATCATACTTTATACACGTTTTGGGTTTTTCCTCCGATTATTTAATCGAGCAATAAAACCGACATTTTTCACTTCCATCGCATAGAATATTCTCATAGCTTTCTATCAGTACCAAGAATACTTAAGTCGGGTAAACGAGTCAAAAGTTATGGATTTTAAAAGAAAAGAGAATTTATTTGAAAACTCCCAGGAGCGCCTGGCGCTACACTTTTAGCCCGGCGGTGCCCCTTCGCCTCTACTTCGCCCGGCGAAGCAGGGGCGTAAAACCCTTGCCAAAAACCCAAAGTTACAGAATCAAAACTAGCAGCGCCCCTTGACCATCACCCGGCGGAGCAGAGGCGCACGCCTTGCGTCGCCTGGCTCTCCGCACCAGAAGTAGAATTTCTCCTGCGTTTTCCATAGTTCCAAAACTTCAAAATCTATCTTTTACACACCAAATCATTTTCAAACAATCAAGACAAGTATCAACAATGTTCATATGCATATTACGATTATACTACGCAATTTATATCGATTTTCAACTGTTAGATTCATGATTTTAGCAAGATTACTCATTTTCTCACAATATCAAACCTAGCTCTAAAACTCAAGAAACTCTACAACTAATGCCTCTAACTAGAACCCACCTGGATTAGAGGATGATGATGAAGAAGATGTGATGATTTGATGAAGAAGAGATGATGATCTTGATCTTTCCCTCTTCTAGATTTTCTTCTCCTTTTCCCTCCTTTCGTCTTTCTTCACTCTAACTTCTTTCTATCTTTCTCTCTCTTTGTTTCTATGTAAGGAAAAAGGGTGGAAAGAAATGATATAGAGAAATATCTTTAATTAGTAACACTACTAAATATCCAAAAAGTCTCTATAGTACCAATTAATAAAACCTCAGAGTCAGATAATATTAATTTGATTTGCTCTGAGCTCATTAGTTTACTCTAATAATCTTATCCAATAAATTCTCATAGTACACCGGAACCCAGTTGATCACAACTAATATTATCCAGATCAAAATAAAATACGGGGTATTACAGCGGCGACGATACATGTTATCAATAATACAAAGATATGAGATGATTTGTGGAAATAAATGAATAGAACACCTCTATTTATAGAAAAAACATTTCACTTTCAAGCTTGTCTCAGTTGTATTGGCGACACCCTTGTAGCTTTTACATTGTATCGCCAATTGGATTGGTAACACCATGTATTATCTCCAATCCAATTGACAACAACACGTGATATTTGTGAAAGGTCGTCATCCCAATTAGAGCTTGCATTCAATCAGTACTCCAAAGTAGAGTATTTTGGAAAATAGTTTGAAAACTAGATTATTTTGAATTTTTTTTTTTTAAAAAGTGGAGTATTTAGGAAAAAAAATTCCATTTTAAATGACATGTCAATAAAATTTAGTTAAATAACATAATGAAAAAAATAAAAACTATGTGTTTTGGGATATTCAAAGGCCCGAAAAAATGATCTAACAAGAGCACGTCAATCACTTATGTACTCGTAGACTCTCATTATTAGTAGGGATGCTCAAATAAACCGGTTATTTAAATAATCCATATCCATATCTAAATCCGGTTATGAAAAACCGGTTAATTATTAGTATGGTTTTAACCAAATCCATATTTTGGATATATTTTAAATATGGTTTTAACCAAATCCATAATTTGGACATCCATATCCAAAATAAAAACCAAATTAGTCAATTTTTTTTATAAAAATAAAACTTTGAAATTTTTTTTTTTAAAAATATTCTTTTTTGAAAAAAAATTATTTTTTTTTGAAAAAAAAAATATTTTTTTTAAAAAGATTATTATTTTTTTTTTGGTGTTATATTCACTCATTTGATGACATGAGCTTTGTTCTGTGATACTGAATCGGTGAGGTGTTTCTTGATTTTTCAAATCTAGATATTTTGTTAGTTGTTATTTATTCAAGTGTAGGACAATTACATGTTCATTTTTGAGAAGCTAAGCCAATAACACCATGTAGCCCACGATTAGAGGCTTTATTTAGTGTAGGCTTACTAGTTTTCAACCTCTGGCAGCATACCCCTATCAGTATTAATCAGAAATATGTTGAGTTCACCAAATTCATTTGATGTTTTCCTTATTATTCTGAGCAATGACAAAAATTGAGAAATTCATTTACTATTACAGGTCCTAATAGATGTTTATTGCTTGTATTGGATTATTGTTTAATGTCTATATTATGTCTTTTGTTACAGTTTCTATCATCACTGGTAAGGAGTGTGCTAACAAGGATTGCAAGTGCTAACAAGGATTGCAAGTGTTGTCAATGTCATTGTTTAACTAACTCATGTTTCTGTTGTTTCTATAGCTTGTCTTAGATTTATTTTATGTCTTACCTTGGGCTATTTTGTCATTGACTTATTGGAAATACATTGTTAGAGAGATTATATGTTTTTGGTTTATTAATGAACATGTTAGAAATATTTGAGCTTTTGTGTATAATTAATTCATCTTTGCTATACTTTAAGCTTTTGTGTTATTTTTAAGAATATGAAAAAAAAAATTGTGAAGAATTCATATATAAAACCTGGATTTTTTTTAAGAATATGAAAAAAAAATTGTGTGTAAAATTCATTTATAAAAACTGAATTTTTAAGTTAAAAACCGATTTTAACTTAAAAACCAGTTATAAGAAAATCAATATCCAGTTTTAAAAACTGGATTTTTATATTCAAATCCGGTTTTAAGTTGAAAATCGGTTATAAAATATATAACTGGTTATAAAATTTGGTTATGGATATAATCGATTTATAATCGGTTTTGTAAAAACAAAATCATTTATATGAATTGGTTACAATAACCGATTAAAATAAATAGTTTTATATTAAATATTAGACACGTCACAAAAGCAGGACCTTCCCTTTATCTCAAAAGTTTATATACATTCATTAGTCGCCCGCTCGATAACTTTTCTAATCTCCTCTACATAAAAATAATTATAATCACGTCTAGGCATTCTTTCATTCACACTTTCAACATGTGTCTCTCAAAATCATAATTATATTTTTTAAATAAAGATACTAATCTCCTAACTGAGTTAAAAAAGAAAACAAAATCATAATTAAGTCATTTTAAAGAGTGTCTGAAAGTTAAGAAAATATCGCCAATCATTTTCTTACCGACGTCCAACGTTGTTCTTTCTTCGTAGTTTCTTCCTTTGGTCAATATTAAGCTACCTGCCCATCAAAATGATTAATTAATTAATTATAACATGGCATGGCATCCCTTAAACATAAATTGTCTTCTTATGATGATAAGTCAACGCCATGTAGAAAAGGAAGGCATGCATGCATACAAAAGTTACAAAAATATATGTATATAAATAATCATACTTAGGGTTGGACAATCAATCGATTTGAGTCGATTTCAGACTCAAAATTTAAATTCAAAGCAAATCACAATTTCATTTTTATGATCCAATTTTGACTGATAAAGTTTCAATTTTCGTTAAATTCGGTTAAGTCGGTTTGTCGGATAAACTGAATCAGTTTAATTATTTTAATATTTATTAAAGTAAACCTATAAAAATGATTTTTTTTTATAAAATTCACAGATATATATTTTAAAAAAAAATCAAAATTTTAAAATAATCTAAAGAACTATTTTTTTATCATTAAAAAATGTTATTATTATGTAATAATATTTTCAAATTCATTTGACATTAATTTGATTATTATCATTCTTTAAACTATAAATCAAATAATAGTCAAAATTTCATATTGAGTGTCTTGTATTTTTTTAGAGTATACAATGTCACCATTAAATTATAAAAATGATAATATCCTGACAACATTATTAATTTCATTTTTATAGTGAATCAACCATATAGTAATAAAAATAAATAAAATATATATTTATTAAGTTCGGTCGATTTCGATTTTCGATGGGTTCAAAATAATCGTCCGAGTCCGACCGAAGGAACCTTATACTATCCAAATTAAGCACCCGAACCAACCTTGTAACCCGACCCGATCTATTTGCAGAAAAACGACAATGGGTCGCTCAGTTTCAATCGGACGTTTCAAATTTATCCACCCCTACCAATAGTAGTTGTTTTATAGATATCTTATTAATATTTAACACAAATTTTACATATATAATTAATTATGATTATAACATAAATAGATTTTTTTAATACGTTTGAATTTTGATAGAATATCAACATTATATAAATAAAATTCAATTATATTTAAAAATAAATTAATAAAAAATATATTACAAAATATTTAATAATTGAGGATGCATAATAATGGTATCTTTAATGGTGATTCAACAACCGTGAAGGAAGTGGAGTAAAAAAGTATATTGTTTGGCCTTAAAATGATTTATAGGTAGAATAGAGGTTAAATCATGCACTTTCTCTGACTTGATTCAGAACACTATCATCTTCCTTAACTAATAGTGGATCAAATGTTTGTCTTAAGTCTAAAATTGGTAGTGAATTATAGTTTTCAATTCTCTCCTGGTGGGTGTAGATTTGTTGTTGGTGGTTCTGATGGAATGAGATTTAGCCTGAATTCTATAAGATGCGATTTGTAGTTGCTTGATTTTTTTTTGGGTATGGTTCTTTTGCAAATTCAATTGAATGGTTCTTCTTTGATTTTTATTTTTTCTGTTGTATCTTTATTTTTTGGTGGATGGTTTAGCACTTCTTGTAATAACTAATACCTTCCTTGTGTACATTAGTGACTTTCATTTTTTTTAATGTATTATTTTGTCATTAAAAGTAAAGTTATTGAAATTCATTTTTTTTATAATCACAGTATATTAGAAAAGGGATCCAATCCCCAAACCAAAGTTACACAGAGGTCCAACAATGGAGTTATCCAAAGACCACACTAGCAGCCCACAAAGAAGAAAATAAAAAACATCTAACCTATTACAAGAAGTCCAAAGGGTATCTACACCATTCATAGTAGTTACATTTAGGTTTATTAGAAGAAGAAAAATCCAACCACCACCATGCTTGATGAACAACTCTATGAAAAACCTCTTTATGGTCAGCTACGGCGTCGTTGAATAAAACTTGATTCATTGTCCACCAAAGACACCAGCAAGTTGTTAGCCATATCAAGCAAGCACTTGGTCTTTGATAATTTCCCTCTTACATTTACAAACCAAAGTAGCATATGTTCAACAGTGTTTGTAGCAATTGGAATTGACAATCCCAACCAATTCCCAACCTCCTCCCATACCAATTTTGCTCTAGGACAAATGGCAAACACATGGTCTACGTCTTCGTGCTCTAGAAAGCAAAGTACACACACTTTATCGTGTGGATTTGAAACCACTCCTCTATACTCAAGATTTAGACGCATAGGCAAGTTGTTTATGATCAACCTCCAGTCGAAAAATTTAATTTTCAAAGCCCTAGTATTCCTTAAAAGCTCCACAGCCACGGACGGATTTTGATATAAAACAGAGGTATCATTTGCACAATTGAGAAACTCATAGCAAGACTTCACACTAAACCTATTCATATCACCTTTCAGCCATACCACTCCATCCTCTACACCAAAGGCCGTAGTAGCCTCAGACAGTAGCAGCAGAAGTTCCTGCGTTTGTTCTTCCACATCACCAAACAGATTCATGTTTAAAACATTCAAATCCCACGTCCATTTGTCTCTCATCCACCTGCCACACTCTACACTGTTAAATACTTAGTACCTGCAGCTTCAAACATGTCAGGAAATGTACTCCTCAACGGAACCGATCTAATCCACTTTGAATGCCAAAACGAGGTGAACCTGCCATCACCCATCTTCCATGACAGTTAGTTGAGAAAAGCGTCCTCCTCAAGATTATCACTAATCTGCATTAATTCCTTCCACCACAAAGACTCAAGACGAACACAACATTTGACATCTTTGATTAGAATTCTCTTTTTAAGTTACCGTACTTAGCTTCGAGAATTCCCAACCACAAAGCATTTTCTTCATGAACACATAGCCACAATCATTTAGTTATCAAGGCTATATTAAAAGTAATGACATCTTTAATGCCCAACCCTCCAGCCTCCTTATTTTTGTAAACCATCGACCAACACACCCACGAAATATGCTTTTTATCAATCTTACCAGACATCATAAATTTCCTTTGAAGGGCCTTAATTTCGTTCACCACTTTAACTGAAGCTTTATAAAATGATAAGTGATGAACCAACATATTAGTGAGGACCGAGTTAATAAGTGTTACCCTACCCCCAATTGAAAGAAGCTTGCCTTTCCAAGAAGAGAGTTTACTCTTGATACAATCTATCACCGGTTTCCAAAAAGAAGCCCTTTTGAGATTACCTCCAATGCATAAACCAAGGAACTTTAAGGGGAGTTTATCAATTTTGCAAGTTAAGAAGTGAGATGCAGCCAGAAGGAATGAATTGTCTACCCCAATACCATATAAAAATCTTTTCCAGAAGTTTATTTTTAAGCAAGAAATGAGTTCAAATCCTCTAAGTATATACTTAAGGCTCCATAGGTTTGACTAAGTAGTGTCACAGGCAAGAATTGTATCATCTGTGAATTGTAAAAAGTTTACTGAAGAAAAATCATTCAGAGTCATACCTGTTAAAGAGTTAATGCTGGCAACCCTTCTAACTAAGTAAACCAAGCCTTCTGCAATCAACGTTAACAAAAACGCCGATAGTGGATTGCCCTGCCTTAACCCCCTCGATACCTTAAAATCTGTAGAAGTACTCTTGTTGACCAGCACAGACAGATATCTATTGAAAATCATTCCTCTCATCCACTGTAACCATTTAACATCAAAGTTCATTATAGCCACCATTACCTGATGCAAGAAATCCCAGTACACGCAGTCGTAAGCCTGGGAAAATGAACTTTTAAGAGTAAACAACTTTTCTTCTTTCTAATTGTGAAATAAATGAGCTCATTTGCCACTACAACGCTGTCGAGAATTTGTCTCCTTGGGATAAATGCGGTTTGAGATGGAGAGACAAGTTTGCCAATGACCAAACTCAATCTTGCAGCTAACAATTTTGATACAACTTTATAAATGCTTCCAATGAGGCTGATAGGCATGAATTCATCCAGATTTTATGGATTGTCTGATTTGGGGATCAACGCAATAAAAGAAGAGCGCACAACTGTTGGAAAAATTGCAGTCTGATGGAATTCTTGTATACAATTTACGACCTCAACACCAATTACCTCCCAGCACTTCTTAATGAATGATAAATTGAATCTATCAGGTCCCTGTCACTTGTCCCCGTCACACCCATTAATGGCTTCAAGAATCTCCTCACAATTGGAAGGGTTTTGCAGCATCTCATTATCCTCAGCTGACAGCTTTGGCAAAAGAGACATATCCAACACCGATCTGCGCATCTCAGGGCGCAAAAACTTGGCTTCGAAGTAATTATTAATTTTATCCTTAATTCTACCCACGTCTTCCTCACCATCAGTACTAATTTTATGCCCAGTAATAGTGTTCTTCCTCAGCCTTGCTTTCATCATGGAGTGGAATAACCTAGAGTTTTAATCACCTTCCTTCACCCAATTGGATCTGGATTTTTTACTCAATAAACTTTCCTTGAGATGCAGTTTATTCCATATTTCCTGCAACTTCCTCTGATATGATATCACCTCCAACTGCCATATCTTCTTCTATGCTATTTAGAGTTGCCACACCTTCATCAATTCGCAAATCCACCTAACCAAAAACATGTTTATTCCATCATCTAATTTTCCCCCCAAGACCTTTAAGTTTTGTAACCAGGATATAGCTAGCATTGCCTGAAACAGTAATGGATTCCCAAGCTTCTTTTACAAAGTCTAAGAATTGAGGATGCTCGTGCCAAGCATGAAAGGATTTGAAAGGCTTTGGCCCCTGGTTTGTGTTATTGGAGTTTGGCCAAACCGTCCTATGGTCCGAAACATCCCTATCGCC
Organism: Lathyrus tuberosus; assembly: GCA_022829125.1. Taxonomy (NCBI): domain Eukaryota; kingdom Viridiplantae; phylum Streptophyta; class Magnoliopsida; order Fabales; family Fabaceae; genus Lathyrus; species Lathyrus tuberosus. Next base: position 4,784,733 of record JALAZF010000063.1, read on the forward strand.
CACCTTTTGAGCCACCACCTTCCACCTTCTTATCAAGTTATCTAACAGTAGGATACGATTAAGTCTACTCCCGCACTTTCCACTTGAGTTATACCATGTAAATCTATTACCAACTACTGGTAAATCGATCAGTTATATGGCATCAATGAAGAAGGAAAGCTCGTCCATTTCAACATAATTTGGTCTACCCTTGACCTTCCTTTCTGATATTGACTTAACTGCATTGAAGTCACCTCCTATGTAACACCCATATATAAATACATACATAAAAGCATATATTACACATGAAATCCACGTTTGGTACTGAAATACCAATAAGTCCCTAGTAAACACATTATACATATACATGCCCAAAAAGCCTAATACAAAAAAACTATGGCATAAATATATATACAAGATGTTCCAAAGATAAATACTAAGAACTAGATCGACAACGATCTCAAAAAACTCCACAACGGAAGCTACGCCATCAGACAAGTAAGGATAATCACACGGCCTTATCCTTACCCTTTGCGGAACCTGAAGTACCTGAAATATTCAACAATAGTGGGGTGAGATACATCAAATCTCAGTGAGTTCTCTATCTTATGGATTCTCTCGACTTTACAAGGTTCTAACCAAATCCTAACACAAGTCGGGGGAAAAGGAACTAGACCTTGAGTTCAACATCTCTGACTAGAGAAACCATCGCATAATACACAAAACGACAACTAGTTAAGGAATATTTCCCCGGCCATCCCGCTCAACGAGATTAAACACGGGTCACGGATCCTTAACGTAAATAACTTTCCCCGGCCATCCCTCTCAAAGAGATTAAACACGGGTCACGGTTATCTACAATTAGTATTTTCCCCGGCCATCCCGCACAAGGAGATAAAATACGGGTCACGGTACCAACCACTTAGTAACTTTCCCCGGCCATCCCGCTCAACGAGATTAAACACGGGTCACGGTTACCTACTTAATAAATACTTTCCCCGACCATCCCACACCAAAGGATTAAACACGGGTGACTAATATTTATTAAGGGACACAAACCTAATAAATACTTTCCCCGGCCATCCTACACCAAAGGATTAAACACGGGTCACTAATATTTATTAAGGGACACAAACCTAATAAATACTTTCCCCGACCATCCTACACCAAAGGATTAAACACGGGTCACTAATATTTATTAAGTGAATCATACAAAACCGGAGGAATTACGGTCCTCCACTAACAACTACTTAATAAAAGATACTCTTCTAGTATCGATGTAAGTATTGTCGCATAATTCTCTAAGTCATTCTAGTGTACTAAGGTTTCCTCACAATTTCACGTCTTGAAGCTTTTAGATTTCAAAAGTTCCGATTTACATAATTCACGAAATCCCGATATTTTAACATCATCGAAATAAATTCCGCTCATAACCAATATTTTCACTTTCTATAGCATATAACACTTTCATAGCTTCACATCGATATAAAGAACGCTCAAATCGGAAACACGGTTCAAAAGTTATAAAGGAAACAAAACGGAAAAAAATCTGTCATGCTCGCTAGGCGAATTCCCCAGCGAACGTTCGCTTTCGCCTTTGCCTCGCGAACCCTCTAGTGAACCAAGTCAGAGCCAAAAGGGCACAAAATTCGCTTCACGAGCACCAGGCAAACATTCTCCTTCCCTTCGCTTTGGGGTTCGCTAGGCGAACCCTCGAGAATCATTCGCTAGGCCCTTCGCCAGGGGTTCGCTAGGCGAACCCTGGAAAACCCAGAATTTCTCAGCAACCTAACAATAGGTCCTTTGGCCCAAAAATCTCATCCAAAACATAACCAAACACACAAACAAGTATTAACAGATGTTTCCACACATGTATTGATCATACTATCCAGTTTATCTCGCACTTCAACCGTTAGATTCTTTGATTTAGCAAAATTATTCATTTTCTCACAACAACAAACCTAACTCTAACAATTCCAAAACTTCTAAAACAAAAGTTCTAACTAGAACCCACCTGGATTAGAAGATGATGATGAGGAAGATGAGATGAAAAGATGAAGATGAGATGAAGATTCTTGTTCTTGAGCTCTTGGGAAATTTTCTCTTATTTTCCTTTCTTTCCTCTTCCTTCTCTCTACTTTCTTTCTCTCCAAAAGTTTCTAACTTTGGAAAATGAGATAAAAGAATTGATATAGAGAAAATACTCAAAATTAGCAACACTACTAAATGTCCAAATTAGCTCAAATGCACCAATTAATAAATCCTTAGAGTTAGATAATATTAATCTGATCAGTTCAGAGTTCATCAGTTGCTCTAATTATCTTATCAGATAAATACTCAGAGCACATTGGATCTCAACTGGTCTCAACTAATATTATCCAGAGCGTTTATAAAATACGGGGTATTACATCCTACCACCAATTCCCCCAAGGGAAAACTAGATTTCGATTTAAGCAATTCTGACCAAAGTAATCTTTTGTCTACAAGACTACAAGAAGAGTAAATATTGACTATAAAATAATTTAATCCTTTCCAGTGTCCATGCACACTCAGAAAACCTTTCCCTTTAAAGCTAAAAAAGGGCAAAAGAGACTCTTCTTCCAAATTGTCAAAAATTCCCCCCGATTGGCCAACTGAATCAGAAGCGGACCAATAGAAGTCATCATTGCCCCAAACTTTTCTTACAAATTTATCATCAATTACCTTCAACTTTGTCTCCTGGATCAGACAAAAGTCATCTTTTCCTTCAGCAACAAATTTCCTCACCCTTCTTATCTTCAACAGAGAACCACACCCACGTATATTGAAACACATCAGATTCATGGCACCCTGATTTCAACCACCCTCTTTTCTGTGAAGATTCTTCTATCTCTTATCTCCAACTCTCTGATTATGCCCTCGAACACCTCGTCATCCTCATCCCCTTCAATCCCCAAATCCTTGATTGACTGCCAAATTTTTGCCTGAACATCTTCAATAGACTTCTTAACCCTTTCTTTACCTCAATTGATGTCAGAATCGAATACAAACTCACAACAGAGGATTGATCCTCCAGAGTATCTTGACGAAGCTTTCTCCATCGATACAGAGACATGAGTACCATCGTCCTGAGCCATTGAATTCTCAGGGATTGGAAGGCGTTTGACTGAGGAATGAAGTAAAGTAGAGAAATAGGAGGGGGAGTATGGAATCTTGATACTGTCATATATTTCAGATAGTAATTTTTTCTTCTTTTTGTTAGGCCCAACATTTGGCCCATGTTGTACCCCAAATTTTTCCCTTAGATCCATTGATCTCTTGCATGTCATATTAGGTCAATCATGTTGCACAGCTAACCCTTTTGTCAGGTTTTTGTTGGTGTTTGTTTCATTTTTAGCAGGTGTTATCTTAAGGAGATTCAAGAGGTGATTAATCAATTTTTTTGGATGGAGCATTGAATCAAGCAAGCCCCTCATTTCAAAGAGATATCTCTGTGACCCTCTCCTTGATCCTCTCCTTAACCAAATTTCTATCCACTTTATCTACCCTCAATCATCTTTTATATTCCAAACTAATTTCAATAATCATTTATTAACTATTTTGCATATTCAAAAATCCATTTTCCATTATCAATGCAAATATCCAATTCCATACAATTTTATCTTTTAGGGCCATATTTAAAATCTTCTTTATTTTATTTAAATATCCATTAAAATCATATTTATTATCCATTTTTCAAATCAATTTCTACCAATATCCATTCAATCACTCATTCAATTATCAAATTATCCAAATTTTCTTTTTATCCATATTCATAAAAATCCACTTCTTTCTTTCAAATCCATTTCCAAATCCAAATTGCATCTTATCCATTTACTCACTATTAACCAATTTCTATTCAAGTGCATTTTATCCATTCTTCTTTTTAATTATCCAAAATCTATTTATCCATATCCATTTCTCTTAACCCATTTCTAAATATTTTTTTCAATTATCCATTTAAATCCTTTTTTGTTGATCCAATTAAATCCACATTTCCAATTATCCATAATTATCCCTATTTTAACATTATCCTTTCTATCTATTTTAATATCCAAACAAATTTCATTCAAATATAAAAAACCAAATTCATTTTCAATTACCTTTGCAATTCAAATCACAATTCGTAAGCCCATTTCATGCTTTCTTTACAAAGCCCATTATGTAAATCAAATAAAAAAATGCAAGTTGTTGTAAGTTGTTGTCACCTTGTTCAAAAACCGTACAAACCTCTGCTCCACATTGACAACAACATGCCATAAACCCCAGAACCTTGCTGCCATGTCTGCTAGCGACAATGACTTGTCGTAACGTTAACCTGCACCATGACCTCAAGCTACAACGGACGGATTCTTTGGGCGAGGGTTTTCAAAACATTCAGCACCCTTAAAATAGGGACTTCTTCGACCTTCACAGGGGGGACCGGAAAACTGAAAACAACTCCCTCCACACTAGCAGAACCTCTCACCGATATATCACCTTCATTTCATCCCGTGCTCATGTAAAAAAATGAAACCCAACAAAACCATTTCTCATATGAAACTACACTTGCCAACCTTTATCATTTTCACTGCATAATACCAAAACCTGTTGCTCCATGTAAAACAACATCACACCACATAAAGGGCAACAATAAACACCATACCAGAACCTTAGAGAGAACTAGTGAGTCCCCTTTCCATATAACACCAATAACAAGCAGCCAAACTCACCTCTGGTAAATAAAGTAATCCAGTAGGAAATTCACAACCGAACCTCCCTGCAACTTTATCGCTGCCAACGATCACGCGAGATCTCTCTTCCAATAGTAAGAATCATATTGTCACCTGTTCAGAGCTGTCGAAGTACATGCGACCGTCGCCTTAAAAACCGTCGGAGCTCCACGACATAGCGCCATTCATCGCCGTACACCGCCACTACCAATCCCACCATAATATTTTCATCACCACCACCAATACATCTTTCGATCACTTGTCCTTCTTAACAACAAAAATAACTCCTTCAAGTAGCCTCTAATAAAAGAACAAAGACTATCTTGCCAAAGTGAGCAACTGAGATTGCTGCAGCTGGGACATTTTCAGTTCCTTTGAGATCTGGTGGCTTCGTTGGTCTGCATATTCCATATATTGTTATTGGTAATGAAGTTTATATTGTTGCAAAAGATGGAACAAGAAGAAGAATTGTGAATCTTGTTGGTGTTGCATGCCAACGAGTCATGAGGCGAGGTTTGCTTCCATCCAATGAGGAGTTTCCATTAACAGAGAGTTTTCTGAGCGGTGGAGATTTTATCACAGCAACTAAAGATGCAAGTTAGCACGAAAGCTTACGACATTTTCAACACAACCTGAACAACCTCTCATACACAAAACACACATTACTTTGAGAACTTGTGCAACTAAGAGAAACAAAAGAGAAGCATCAGAACTTCCATCCGGTACAAACATACCACAAAGGGAGAAAAATAGTGAGCAGTCGATAGTTAGCCGGAGCTGCCCTTTCTTGCACATTACCACCTTTGGAAAGAAGAGGTCAAGCTTGTTGGATCTTCAAGCGTTTGGATTAAAAGGGGCAGTGGACCTACTCCACTTGGTAAGCCTTTCTCTTTTTCTTCATGCTCATGATTCCATTCTTTTATGTCTAAGTTTAAAAGATCTACAATGCTTTCATCATATGGTGCATCTGTGTTGGTTGGATTGATGACATGAATGTATGTTTGGATTTGCACTGGTATATCATCATGCAGATAGCTTTGTTCAGTTTGTATGCTCCAATCTTTTGTTATTTTTCTCCATGTTTAAGTTACTGTTCTGAGTTGTTCACGATTTAAGGCTTGTTCTATTATGTGAGCACTTTATGTTGAGATTTTGTTTCATGGCTTTTGGTTGAGAGACGAAAGAGGAATTGGGTGAGAAAGAGGAGAGTTGCCATGTTCGTGTTTCTGAATCACAATCGTTTCTCCCAGTTTTGTTCATGCTGCATGGTGAGAATGATGATGTGGCAGCCTGGGATTGGCTAAGCTTTATTTTATAATTTAGTCACTTAAAAAACATAGTGAGCGCTTCACCTAATTTGTTGGACATGTCCCGTTAACATTTCATTTGCCAGATTTATTTGGGTTTTATTTTGGGTCGTGGATCTTTAAGTCTTGCTAAGCACACCCCATTGAAGAGCCCACATGCGCAGCAACCCGCATCAACATTGATAATGCACCTCCCCTTGATTTAGCTTGTTACAATATTTTATTTTCCTTTTTATTTCAATTTCATTTTATTAATTTTTTTTTTTTTAAATTCAATTCCCAAAAAAAAAAAACGTTTTCCTAATGCTTAATTTAACTTTTCCAAATTTCATTTTATATTTAGTAATTTTATAGGTTTTAGAACTTTGTTTCAATCTTAATTTTGAATTTCTTTTCCTTCAAATTTTCTTGGATAATTTCCTAAGACCTTTTAGGACTTTTTTGAGAGATTGTTTTGTATTGTGTTTTGTTGAATTCAAGCTTTGGTTTTAAGATTTTTGTGTCCATTATCCCTAAATTGTGGCACCTCTTAGATTTCTCAAGATGAATTTGTGTTGATATGATTGTCTCACTCTTAATTCATAGTTCTTGAAAACTTTGCCATGCTCGTGTTCATTTGCTCATGTTTGTTATGAACCATCTTGTTATCTTTTATCATGCTCCTACATGGATGTACATATCATGTTTTGGTGTTATTTACACTTAATTGTTATCCTCTTATTGATTATAACTTATTATCTTTTAGTGATCTTACAACTGTTATCTTTCCCCCCATTCCAAAGGGAGACCTTCTTAAAAATTGACTCATGAGTCACTAACAACCATCTTACCTTATCCTTCTAGGATTACCCTTATTTCTTGGCTATCATGAGCCAATGAAATCATAACTTAGCAGTAGGTTGGAGTTCTTAAACTCCATGTGATTCTCATCATCATGAGGACTCACTTTCCCCCTATAACTTAGATTTAGAGAGTTATCGTGAACTCTAAAATGAGCTCATACTCATTCTCCCCTTGGAACTTTGGCCATAGCCAATGGTTCCTACCCTCACCCTTAGATCGGTGAACTACGGATACTCTGATTCCACTCCCGTAAGGATACGTAGGCGCAATGTGCGATGCATTGTCAAGTATACTTAGAAACAAACCCCTAAGGTTTCAACCTTTAGCATAGCACCATTAGCAAGCGAGTAAGATATTACAAGTTTAAAACAAGAGGTTCCCGTAGAGTACTACGGACGTTTAGGGTTCTAATACCTTCCCTAGGCGTAACCAACCGCCGAACCTTAGATCTCCCCCTTTAGGTTTTTCTCGATCTTGAACCTTTCCTTTGGATAAATTAAAGTCGGTTGTGAATTTAAAGAATGCGATGCAAGTTAATTAATAGCTTGTTATCCGATTCTCACCGCAATAGAAATGGCAACTTCACTGGGGATACATATATTTTTTAGGGTTAAGCCCATCTTGTTTTTGGCTTGTTTTACTTATGCTTGCATGCTATATTTGTGTATATCCATTTGATTTCCTGTATATATGTTGTGCTTGAGTTATCTTTTGTTGGCTTGGCTCTTGAGTGGTGAGATAAATCCTATACCCGGATTTGAGTTCAATTAGGATAGGACGATGGTATTCAAGAAGGCTTTGAGGGAGTCGAATCCTGAAAGGTTGAATTGAGCCACCATCACTCAGTTGAGGCCCTCTCGAGAGTCTAGTTATGTTGAACGAATATGTTCGTGAAAACGTGCTACTCTCGACCTAGGAGCCCATGATATTGAGAACCGTAGTTACCAAACCCCACTAAGCCTTTTTAGGATGTAGTGCGGTGACCATGATGAAGTCTATTTCTGAATTGGTTTTCACGTGATACTACACTCAGACGAGATCCTCTTGAGAATTTTATTGATTACCAAGTCATCTGGGAAATCCTTAAAATCTGAAAGATGGGTTGCCGACTCTGGGAACTTCTTAGAACCCTGTTCAGCAGATGAAAACCAATAGTACATACCTATTGGGATGGGTAGACCATGGCTCCATTCATGAGACCTATAAACTTAGGATTTGTATGTTTCGTTGTGTGTACATATGTTTGTGCTCGTGTGCTTTATGCATCCATACATTCAAGCATTCCTAGCCCTCTGGTTTCGAGGAACTCAAATGTTTGTTTCCTTTTCAAAAGATCAACAGAGCTTGGACCTTTAAAAACAAAAGACTTCTTCAGTTTTTCCGAAAGATTTTTCGCAACTTGCCTTTGAGTTCCTTGAAACCATTTGGCTTGCATTAGCATCCCATTTGCATCATGTCATAGCATGTGTATTTCCTCTCTGTCTTTGTCTTATGTCACCGTTTTCTCTTCAAAATTGTCTTCGAATTCCCGACAACTACAACACCCGAGCCCAAGCTTGACAAAGGATGTCTGAACAGTACTGTGAAATGGATAGAGTCAACAACGAATTAAGTGAGCTCCGAGGAGGAATGGGGCAGATTCTAGAAGCAATTCAAGTTATGAGGGCAAAGATGGATACGCAAGCGACAATGGTCTCCAAGATTATCACTACAACTGTAGAACCTCCCGTTACTGCTGTGAACCCCACTTTGGGCATGCCTTTTAACTTTATATGTGCTCCGGTCGTCACTTCTACTCAACAAGTTGTTAACGAGGCTTTTCAAGCTATTTCTACCTTCGCTCCAGCAGCAGTGCAAGATCAGGTGCACCCAGTTTTTCAGAACCCACATCCGATTTATGATTATGCCAATATGTCCGAAGAAGGAGATAATCGACATGAAAGGCTGAAGGAAAGTGTAGAGACAATTCAGAAGAAATTGAAAGCAATGGAAGAGAGCAATGTATTTAATACTAATGCTAAAGACATGTGCTTAGTCTCAGGCTTGGTAATTCCACCCAAGTTCAAACTACCCAATTTTGACCTATACTCTGGTGCGACCTGTCCTAAGTCGCATTTGGTCATGTTTTACTGACGAATGGCTGCATTTATGGATAATGATAAGTTGATGATCCACTGCTTCCAAGATAGTTTGAAAGGGGCTGCTGCAAAGTGGTATTTGACTTTGGACTAATCTAGGATCCAACGCTTTCAAGACGTATCTGACGCTTTTGTAAAGCATTATAAATATAACATGGACCTGGCGCCAGATCGTAGACAACTACTGAGTATGTCACAGCGTGATACCGAGTCCTTTAAAGAGTATGCACAAAGATGGAGATAACTAGCTTCACAGGTAGAGCCACCGTTATCTGAAAAAGAGTTAACTGATTGGTTTGTCGACACGGTGAGACCGGAATTCTACGAAAGGATGATCAGTAGTGTGTCTGCTAGTTTTTTCGATATTGTGGCTATGGGGGTTAAAGTAGAGGTTGGTCTGAAGAATGGGAAAATGACCAAGAGAGCTGATAGTTCGAGCGACGATGCCAAGATATCCTTCAAGAGGGAAGGAGATACCAGTGTGGTGATGACAAACAAAAAGAAGAAAAACCAGTTCTGTAAACGACAGCAGCAACAACAGTGTTATTCTGTTTAGCAACCTTATGTGGCCGCCATCGCGCCAACATTCAACCCCTAAGCTTCAGTTTATCAGTCGGTTTCTCAACCACCAGTGTATCAACGAGCGCCCAACGCTCCTGCTTATCCACGACGAACTCAAGTTTCTCGTCAGAACATTCCAGGTAAAAGAAAGGGTGGAAGGCCTCCGATTCCTCCCATTCCTATGACGTATACAACATTGTATCCGATTTTGGTGCAACAAGGATTAATAACTACAAGGTCATCAGGCCCACCTCCTGATCCGCTTCCACCTTCCTATAATCCCAATGCTCATTATGCATTCCATGAAGGTGCACCAGGCCATAATTTAGAAGGTTGTTTTGCTTTGAAGCATATTGTGAAGGACTTAGTGGAGAGAAACATTTTGTCTTTCAATGGCTCCCAGCCTAATATCAAGAACAATCCTTACCCGCTCATGAGATAAGTAATGCTGTGGAGGATGTATCAAGACAAAGACGTATTAGGGGTCTGCGACTGAGCCCCTCTTTGATTTTCTGTATTTGATTCCCTAAAGTTGGCAATCTTTTGGCTGTTTCGGCAAATTTTATTGTATTTCCTTTGCACTTTGAATTTGTATTTGCTTATAAGCTTTGTTGTACTTTCAAATTGGCAAGGTTAATGAAATGTTTGTGCATTTTTGGATTAAGTCCATTCGTTTCACTCATATATTTTTATTGCCATACAAAAAATATAATAATATCTCCATCTTATTTCTTTTCCATTTATCGAACTTATTGTTAAGCAAGGATTTAGGAGGATGATGAAAACATTATATTCATAATTGCTGTGGTATGCTACCAATTAAACCTTGCTGAGGATGTAAGACATTATTTCGATTCCCAAATACTGGAGAAATAAGGAAGATAATCCCTCGTTAACCCTTCGAGCCTAGAAGCAGGAGTTTTCTTTCCTTACACAAAAAAAAACAAAAAACCCATAATCTCAACCTTGGGCAGGGTAGTTCTCAGTTTAACTTGGATATGCAATCAAATGCAAGCGCTTCATGCAAGATGCCAGTTAGCTCTCTCAAATCAAGTGACTTCCTAGCTTTTGGAAACTTAATGTATAGCTTGAGTTAACTGAGCGTAGGATTGGAGTTCGTCACAAAGATTGGGTGGGACAAATAAACTTTGAGCCCTTATCCTTTGTTTCATAAACCGTGAACCAAACCTTAAAAGACCTAATGTTACAACCCTTAAAAGACCTAATTGAGGTAAGGTTGTTTTGAAAGCATACTACAGTAAGGTTGATTAACCTGACTCCTAATAATCTTTGTTATTTGCGTGTGTTGATCACTTCCTCTGTCATTCCATAAATAACTGGATCCGCTTTGTTTTTTATTTAATCATTCCACCATGTGTGTTTCATCAATAAAACTTGATTTCAAAAGCTTGCATGAATTTTGCATTAAAATTGCCAATTTTTGATGAACAATACTTGTTTGTAAAAATAATTCAATATCCAAGAAATCCCAACAAATGCAGTCAGCTAGGGGATTCGACTTGATAAAGGAAGCTCAGTCAGGGGCAACCAAGCAGAAGGATTTGCCAACCTACCGAATCAGGGGCAGAACTCGTCAAAAATCAAAATACCGGAGCAAGTCTTCTCCAGGTCATCTTATGACAAGTGTGAACTCCAGTTACCCATCAGCAGGGGCAAGTTTTGTTCCCCAGTCGTTTCTACTACAGTTTGAATATTACGAATACAGTTGAACAGAGGCATTTGTGTCAAGGCTCATGAACCTTTTCAAAAGTTTGAAGATATTAAAGCACCTTGTATGCCAATTCTTCTGTGAAATCCTTTTGATGACTTGCCCTCACAGACCAGTTAATCAGAAGCAGTCAAGTCGAGACTCAATAAACCTCTAAAAGTCAACGACATCTCCTTCACAGATCAACCAAGCGGACAGGGGCAAGTTTGTTCCCCAAATCGTCAAACAACTAGTCTGAAGCAAGTTTAAGGACCCTGTTGTGTGAATGCAGATAATCTGGGGCAGTTACGCCAAGATCTCTCCAAGAGTTTGAAGATATTGAAACACCTTGTATGCCAATTCTTCTATAAAATCCTCTTGTTATCATCTTCTGACAGACCATATAGCCTAGGGCAAAGGAGATTTGAAGATGATCATTATGCCGGTGGGATGCAGAATTACTTTGTCCTTGTGATATCCTTTGCTAGCTCCCCAATGAGCTATTACTTTAGCTAATCTTGACATTTCTCCATGGATTCTCCTTCAACAAAGAAATCAAGCTCATGATGGCAAACCTCATGATGTTATACCTCAAGTGGAATACTCTTTTCACCAGTGAAGTTGTTGGTTCTTCTTCTTCATCCCCAGTATTGGTCCAACCTGTTGAGTTTGGCTGGGTGTCCTTTGTCGAGGCGTTTATTTCATCTCCGGTTTCGCTTCTTGTCTGTTTTGTCAGCATAAGCATGAGCATGGCATAAGCACTCATATGCATAGCATCTTAGCATTTCTGCTTCTTTTTCTGGTGTTTACCTGTTTTAGTTCACTTTGGCGTTTATCTCCCCAAGTGACTGGGTTTGTCTATTCTCTCCAATAGAGTTGCCAGCCCTAGGCATAAAGTGCCCATCTTTTCTATATTCCCCACAGAGTTTTATCCTCGTGGATGATGGTTGGTTCAGTTATCTTTTCCACATTTGGATAAGATAAATTCCCATTTGAGTTCTTTCCTCAATTGGAGTCTTGTTTGACCGTTTCTTTCTAGCTTGTTCCTAGATTAAACTCTGGTCCCCGGCAGGTGTAGTTTTTAAACCTATCTTTGCACGTGCATTTATTTTGCACTGTGTTTCGCAAGAAGAATCTCAAGATCCTCATTGAAGACAAAATTATTTCTCCAACAGTGTTGTGATATCAACATATCTTTGAAGCAGTAATCTCTTGAAGAAGCTTGTTTTTCTATGGCGATAAGTGGCAGTCTCTTATGAGCAGCTTATCTATCTCTGGTACTATTCTGCCTTTTTGCAAACATGATGGGTATTCCCCAGGAAGTCTAACCTGCAACCCCGGTGCTAACATATCATTTTAGATACCTTTATTGGAGCCCATTTGTTGTTCCATCACTTTGGATGTATTTTCCCAGTGAAGACCGTCTTTCCGGTTCAACCTTCATTGCGGATCCTTTCTAGAATGTCATCTAGTCATGTTTAGACTTGATGATCAATCATTCTAGATACCTTTATTGGAACCCATTTCTTGGTTCTATCTCCAATAAGGTCGTTTTTCCTTCTAAAGTGCTAACCGGTCATACTTGAACCTGTTGTTCCATCACTTTGGATGTATTTTCCCAGTGAAGACCGTCTTTCCGGTTTAACTTTCATTGCGGATCCTTTCTAGAATGTCATCTAGTCATGTTTAGACTTGATGATCAATCATTCTAGATACCTTTATTGGAGCCCATTTTTTGGTTCTATCTCCAATAAGGTCATTTTTCCTTCTAAAGTGCCAACCGGTCATACTTGAACCTGTTGTTTCATCACTTTGGATGTATTTTCCCAGTGAAGACCGTCTTTCCGGTTCAACCTTCATTACGAATCCTTTCTAGAATGTCATCTAGTCACATTTAGACTTGATGATCAATCATTCTAGATACCTTTATTGGGGCCCATCTTTTGGTTCTATCTCCAATAAGGTTATTTTCCTTCTAAAGTGCCAATCGGTCATACTTGAACCTGTTATTCCATCACTTTGGATGTATTTTCCCAATGAAGATCGTCTTTCCGGTTCAACCTTCATTGCGGATCCTTTCTAGAATGTCATCTAGTCACGTTTAGACTTGATGATCAATCATTCTAGGTACCTTTATTGGAGCCCATCTTTTGGTTCTACTTCCAATAAGGTTACTTTTCAGAGTGTCGGCCAGTCATACGTGGACTTGTTGATCCACTACTCTGGATACTCCTCAGTAGAGACCATCTCTTGATTTTACCACCAGTGAAGATCTTTCCCTTCTAGAATATCACCCAAGTAAAATGGGAATTTAATTACAAAGCCAATTCATACTGTTTTTCTTCGTAAAGCAAATTACTTGTTATCTCAGCCAACTCATATGAGTACCAGAGTCTTTTCTTGGCTCATTAACCTTGATCCCTTTTAAACTCCAGATGTCTTTATCTGGCGCGCGGAGTTTGTCTTTGTCTTTTTTGGTTTTTTCTTGAAGATCCCGTTTGAACTCTTCAGTATAAGAAAATCCCAGAAAATCTTTCTTCGGATGTCTATCTTTTTATTTCAACTAATCCCCAGTGGAGATCATGTTTTCTTTCTGGTTTCATACCCAGCAAGAGTGTGCTTTCTTCCCCGGTGTCGTCCGGTCATGTTTGAACCTGTCGTCCAACTCCCTGGATCCTTCCCCAGTGGAGATTACCCTTTTGTTTTCTATCCCCGGTGTTACTTCAGAGTCTCCCCAGTGAGTCTCTTTTGTTGGTTAGCCTGCATCCCCAAGGAGTCTCTTCCTCGTGGATACTAACCTTCTTTGCTTCCCCATTGAAGCTTCCCTCTGTGTTGGCAACTCTTCTTTCTTTGGTGATTTGTTTTGTCTGCATTCTTGCATCTTTCATGGCATCATATCATCATATTAGTAGCATTCCACATCTTTGTATCTAAGGGCAAACTTTTCGGTTTGCTGTATTTAAATACCTTTCACCTTGATGTCCCGAGGATCTTCGTTCCTCGTGCCATCCGACGAAGATATTTAAATAGGGGCAACTGTTGTACCCCAAATTTTTCCCTTAGATCTATTGATCTCTTGCATGTCATATTAGGTCAATCATGTTGCACAACTAACCCTTTTGTCAGGTTTTTGTTGGTGTTTGTTTCATTTTTAGCAGGTGTTATCTTAAGGAGATTCAAGAGGTGATTAATCAATTTTTTTGGATGAATCATTGAATCAAGCAAGCCCCTCATTTCAAAGAGATATCTCTGTGATCCTCTCCTTGATCCTCTCCTTAACCAAATTTCTATCCACTTTATCTACCCTCAATCATCTTTTATATTCCAAACCAATTTCAATAATCATTTATTAACTATTTTTCATATTTAAAAATCCATTTTCCATTATCAATGCAAATATCCAATTCCATACAATTTTATCTTTTAGGGCCATATTTAAAATCTTTTTTATTTTATTCAAATATCCATTAAAACCATATTTATTATCCATTTTTCAAATCAATTTCTAGCAATATCCATTCAATCACTCATTTAATTATCAAATTATCCAAATTTTCTTTTTATCCATATTCATAAAAATCCACTTCTTTCTTTCAAATCCATTTCCAAATCCAAATTGCATCTTATCCATTTACTCACTATTAACCAATTTCTATTCAAGTGCATTTTATCCATTCTTCTTTTTAATTATCCAAAATCTATTTATACATATCCATTTCTCTTGACCCATTTCTAAATCTTTTTTTCAATTATCCATTTAAATCCTTTTTTGTTGATCTAATTAAATCCACATTTCCAATTATCCATAATTATCCCTATTTTAACATTATCCTTTCTATCTATTTCAATATCCAAACAAATTTCATTCAAATATAAAAAACCAAATTCATTTTCAATTACCTTTGCAATTCAAATCACAATTCGTAAGCCCATTTCATGCTTTCTTTACAAAGCCCATTATGTAAATCAAATAAAAAAAATGCAAGTTGTTGTAAGTTGTTGTCACCTTGTTCAAAAACCGTACAAACCTCTGCTCCACATTGACAACAACATGCCATAAACCCCAGAACCTTGCTGCCATGCCTGCTAGCGACAATGACTTGTCGTAACGTTAACCTACACCATGACCTCAAGCTACAACGGACGGATTCTTTGGGCGAGGGTTTTCAAAACTTTCAGCACCCTTCAAATAGGGACTTCTTCGACCTTCACAGGGGGGCCGGAAAACTGAAAACAACTCCCTCCACACTAGCAGAACCTCTCGCCGATATATCACCTTCATTTCATCCCGTGCTCATGTAAAAAAACTGAAACCCAACAAAACAATTTCTCATATGAAACTACACTTGCCAACCTTTATCATTTTCACTGCATAATACCAAAACCTGTTGCTCCATGTAAAACAACATCACACCACACAAACGGCAACAATCAACACCATACCAGAACCTTAGAGAGAACTAGTGAGTCCCCTTTCCATATAACACCAATAACAAGCAGCCAAACTCACCTCTGGTAAATAAAGTAATGCAGTAGCAAATTCACAACCGAACCTCCCTGCAACTTTATCGCCGCCAACGATCACGCAAGATCTCTCTTCCAATAGTAAGAATCATATTGTCACCTGTTCAGAGCTGTCGAAGTACATGCGACCGTCGCCTTAAAAACCGTCGGAGCTCCACCACATAGCGCCATTCATCGCCGTACACCGCCACTACCAATCCCACCATAATATTTTCATCACCACCACCAATACATCTTTTGATCACATGTCCTTCTTAACAACAAAAACAACTCCTTCAAGGAGACTCAAATAAAAGAACAAAGACTATCTTGCCAAAGTGAGCAGCTGAGATTGCTGCAGCTGGGACATTTTCAGTTCCTTTGAGATCTGGTGGCTTCGGTAGTCTGCATATTCCATATATTGTTATTGGTAACGAAGTTTATATTGTTGCGAAAGATGGAACAAGAAGAAGAATTGTGAATCTTGTTGGTGTTGCATGCCAACGAGTCATGAGGCGAGGTTTGTTTCCATCCAATGAGGAGTTTCCATTAAGCGAGAGTTTTCCGAGCGGTGGAGGTTTTATCACAGCAACTAAAGATGCAAGTTAGCACGAAAGCTTACGACATTTTCAACACAACCTGAACAACCTCTCATACACAAAACACACATTACTTTGAGAACTTGTGCAACCAAGAGAAACAAAAGAGAAGCATCAGAACTTCCATCCGGTACAGACATACCACAAAAGGAGAAAAATAGTGAGCAGTCGATAGTTAGCCGGAGCTTCCCTTTCTTGCACATTACCACCTTTGGAAAGAAGAGGTCAAGCTGGTTGGATATTCAAGCGTTTGGATTAAAAGGGGCAGTGGACCTACTCCACTTGGTAAGCCTTTCTCTTTTTCTTCATGCTCATGATTCCATTCTTTTATGTCTAAGTTTAAAAGATCTGCAATGTTTTCATCATATGGTGCATCTGTGTCGGTTGGATTGATGACATGAATGTATGTTTGGATTTGCACTGGTATATCATCATGCAGATAACTTTGTTCAGTTTGTATGCTCCACTCTTTTGTTGTTTTTCTCCATGTTTAAGTTACTGTTTTGAGTTGTTCACGGTTTAAGGCTTGTTCTATTATGTGAGCACTTTATGTTGAGATTTTGTTTCATGGCTTTTGGTTGAGAGACGAAAGAGGAATTGGGTGAGAAAGAGGAGAGTTGCAATGTTCGTGTTTCTGAATCACGATCGTTTCTCCAAGTTTTGTTCATGCTGCATGGTGAGAATGATGACATGGCGGTCTGGGATTGGCTAGGCTTTATTTTATAATTTAGTCACTTAAAAAACATAGTGAGCGCTTCACCTAATTTGTTGGACATGTCCCGTTAACATTTCATTTGCCAGATTTATTTTGGTTTTATTTTGGGTCGTGGATCTTTAAGTCTTGCTAAGCACACCCCATTGAAGAGCCCACATGCGCAGCAACCCGCATCAACATTGATAATGCACCTCCCCTTGATTTAGCTTGTTTCAATATTTTATTTTCCTTTTTATTTCAATTTCATTTTATTTATTTTTTTTTTAAAATACAATTCCCAAAAAAAAAAATGTTTTCCTAATGCTTAATTTAACTTTTCTAAATTTCATTTTATATTTAGTAATTTTATAGGTTTTAGAACTTTGTTTCAATCTTAATTTTGAATTTCTTTTCCTTCAACTTTTCTTGGATAATTTCCTAAGACCTTTTAGGACTTTTTTGAGAGATTGTTTTGTATTATGTCTTGTTGAATTCAAGCTTTGGTTTTAAGATTTTTGTGTCCATTATCCCTAAACTGTGGCACCTCTTAGATTTCTCAAGATGAATTTGTGTTGATATGATTGTCTCACTCTTAATTTCATAGTTCTTGAAAACTTTTCCATGCTTGTGTTCATTTGCTCATGTTTGTTATGGACCATCTTGTTATCTTTTATCATGCTCCTACATGGATGTACATATCATGTTTTGGTGTTATTTACACTTAATTGTTATCCTCTTATTGATTATAACTTATTATCTTTTAGTGATCTTACAACTGTTATCTTTCCCCCCATTCCAAAGGGAGACCTTCTTAAAAATTGACTCATGAGTCACTAACAACCATCTTACCTTATCCTTCTAGGATTACCCTTATTTCTTGGTTATCATGAGCCAATGAAATCATAACTTAGCAGTAGGTTGGAGTTCTTAAACTCCATGTGATTCTCATCATCATGAGGACTCACTTTCCCCCTATAACTTAGATTTAGAGAGTTATCGTGAACTATAAAATGAGCTCATACTCATTTTCCCCTTGGAACTTTGGCCATAGCCAATGGTTCCTACCCTCACCCTTAGATCGGTGAACTACGGATACTCTGATTCCACTCCCGTAAGGATACGTAGGCGCAAAGTGCGATGCTTTGTCGAGTATACTTAGAAACAAACCCCTAGGGTTTCAACCTTTAGCATAGCACCCTTAGCAAGCGAGTAAGATATTACAAGTTTAAAACAAGAGGTTCCCGTAGAGTACTACAGACATTTAGGGTGCTAATACCTTCCCTAGGCGTAACCAACCCCCGAACCTTAGATCTCCCCCCTTTAGGTTTTTCTCGATCTTGAACCTTTCCTTTGGATAAATCAAAGTCGGTTGTGAATTTAAAGAATGCGATGCAAGTTAATTAATAGCTTGTTATCCGATTCTCACCGCAACAGCCCACCCAACCTTCTAGAGGGAACTGATATTGGATCACGGCCCATAAGTCCACTTCTGTTGTTGTCCACCATAGTGGAAACAATTTTTCCCACGATACTTCCCCTTGGTTCTACCACTTGAATCACCTGTCCCATCTTGGAAGAACTCTTTTCAACATCATTTAATGTTGCGTAAACTCCCGAGGTAATATGATTATCTATGTCCATTTCCTTAGTTCCAAAAACCTCTTTTTTCGTTGCAGGCTTGGGCTTTGAAATTTCAACCACCAAAGCATTAACATGTGTCCTCATGTGACCCTCTGCATTGACATTTTCCGCCAAAAGTAGCTTTTCCATATCCTTGCTACTTCCACTTTTCTGGTGATCCTCCTGACATCCTTGAAAGTCGTGACCCCTGGGCAAACCTTTGTTCTCCTCGTCAGATTCCTCAGCCTCGTCTCCGTCATCCTCCGTTTCCTCCACCTCCGTCTCCGATTCACTTTCAGATATGGAACCTTTTGATATCGCAATACGTTTTAGACCATGGAAGTTCTCAGTCAGTTTAATTCTATGAATGTTATCATTTATTTCAATGTTGAGAACTTTATTTAAGTTCAAGGTGTATTTGGTCTTTATTAAGAATCTTGCTACATCCATATGCGTTTATGCGTCTGTTTCCTCGTCACAACAAATGAACTCACCAACACGTGCAAAAATGAATTTGTAGAACTCAGGTTTCCAAGCATGACATGGCAATCCGAAACACTTAATCCATGTCAGTCTTTCGTTATCAACGTCCATGGGTGTCCAAGGGTGGATTTCCTCAAACCAACGCGATATCCATGTTACTTCCTCCTGTATCAAAGCCCTCAACACACCTTCTTCATTCTTTTCCAGAAGAAAAAGTTTTGCGCCCAAAGGAGTAGCCTTTATCTGGAAAAAACCTTCAGTATTGATATCCTCTTGTATGTTATACGTTGTTCTAGTTTTTGCAACCTAGCCAACAAATGCTTTTTCAAATCTTTCAGTATCGTTTTTGCCTATATTAAATTACAGATGTGCGAAGGTTGGTTTTTCCTCCATTTTCCTCTCCCATTTCCTTGCATGTCTCCCTTCAGCGACCCTGAAGTCACCAGGCCTATTAGTTTTGATGACCTGAGCATATGACTTATCCGGATGGCATGTGTTCTTTTGTGCGGGATAGGTCTTTTATCACTTCCCTGTGCCATTCTTCCCACCGAACTGTGTTTGGTTGTTTTCACCATCCTATCTCTTTTGAACCTTGGAACGTTCATAAATATTTTTCTACCGTCTATTTGAATACTATCAAGTTTTGTCGCTATGATGCGTTCATCTTTGACATTTCTGTATCTCACAAATCCATATCGCTTTCCTCTCTTGTCCCTTCTTGCTGGTATGAATACTTCCATCACAATCCCGTGTTTCTTGAATATAGCCGCCATATCCTTTACCCAAGCTTTTTCGAGAATTCGGTAAAGAAAAAAGAGGATGTTTCGTCCTCCTTCCCCAGTTGTTTACCATTTCTCTCCGTCTAGACCAATGCTTTAATGTTCATGTTTTTGTTTTTCTTTCTGTTTATTACTTCAATCCAATCCATTCTAACCTCACCGCTACAGAACAAGCAACGAAGATGATGATGATAAAGTCCCTAATCCAAGAACTAGAATTTTAAACCAAAACTATAAGAGATCTTCATAGCTAATTTTCCGCAACTCTACTAGCAATAAAGAAAGTCACATTCTTTGAAGTTATACTAAAAAAGTTGTAAAAGCTCTATCAAGATATATGGAGAAATTTATTTGTTTTATGTTCATCTTTAAAATTATTGAAGGTATTGAAAAATCACAAGAAATTGGGAGGTTTGAAATTGTGTTGACCGTTTCAATTTTTTTTATCATATGTCTTTTATTAAAGAGGTTTTATTCTCTTAATTGAAATTGAGGGTGGGTTTTGGCGTTTTGCACTGAAAAAACCATACGATATTTACATTACTTGGATAAGATGTGTAGTTGAAGAGTTCACATGTAATTTAGAATAGTAAAAATGATTTTGGATGTAATTACTTGTTATCAATAGTATATATGTCTTGAAGTCTACCAATAATTTTATTTGAGGACAAATATCTCCCTTGAGGTTCACAACTTCAAACTACTACTGAATGATTACTTGTGTATTTGTATTAGTTTGTTTTTCATTTTTTTTTGGTTGAGTTATGTTGAATGTATTGTTTTTTATTTGAAATTGTGTTACTAATGTTTGTGATTGAAAAGTAAACTCTAATGAATTGATTCTTGTTTATATAGTACATTTATAAATTGCACAAAAAGGAGGAGTATATATTAATTTCTTAACCAACATGAAGTCCCACATTAACGTTCACAAAACTTTAGAGAAAAGCTACAGTACATTTTGATAGAAACAAGATAAACATCAATATTTTAACACTTGGCATATATATAATATAATGCTCTTTATTTCTTAGTTTTCCCTCTTCAACTTCCATTGACCTTCTTACAATCGGTTCTGATTTCTCCCTGAGTTCCCGTCAATGGACGAATATTACCCATTTTGATCATTGACTGAGCAAATTGATTAAAAAATGCAGTTTGGCTGTTGGCAAAGTTGTTAACAATGGAGACAGTGGAAGAACCATTGGTAGAAAAAAGTATTTGGTCCGTTTCGAGAAGACCCATTTGTGCTAGAAGATTGGTGAAATAGTTGTTGTCGAATGTGTCCTGTGTCGTAGGATCAAGATTGTTCAAAGTAGTTCCACTTCCACTTGGACAATTTTGTTGAAGTGTTGCTAAATATGTTGTGTTTAGAGTCGGGTCGGGGCTTCCACTGCCGCGGAAATTGTTCAATCTTTGGGAGAAAAATTGACACTGAGCTCGTCCAAATGTGTGCGCACCTATGAGTATGTCAATAATTTAAAATCAACCATTAATTTGTCTACTCGTGTAAAAGAAATAGATTTACTATTATTTATCATCTATAAAACACAGACTCTAACACAGACATGACACAGATACGAATACTTTAAATCTATATGTTGTTTAGCATGTCAGTTACCCGACAATGCAACGAGATCAGTGGTGTCTAGGTTAACAGCAGAGAATTTGGATGTAAGATTGGCTAAGTTATCAAAAGGAGATGGAATAGAGCTATTTGCACCCCCTTGGTTTGCTGTTAGACCATCTCTTCTTCCAAGTAATACATTCCATGTAGGACCTCCTGACTGGAAAAAAAAAAGACTTTCATTAATAATTAAATTTCATATATAATTTGGAAATTGAAAACAAAATTAAATTTCAGTTACAAGTAACACTTACCAAGGACACTGAAGATTCGGCCGCAAGAGCAAGAATATCAGCGCAAGATACAATTCCGGCACATGAACTTTCTAGGGAGCTTTTGATGTTGTCAACTACACCGAACCCACGAATGGAATTAGCATTCGGAGCTGCATTTTTCTCGCTCTGAGTAATGTTTCCACCTTGGTCTAACAAAATCGAAGCGTCACAACCCTAATAAGCAAAAAAAAAAAAATTAGAACAATAATATTTCTGATGAAAATAACAAAAGAAGAATAGAGTTATGAAAATTTGAAATTTACATTGACGAAACAATCGTGAAAATGAAAACGAGTTAGGCTTGCGCCGATTCGCGAATCGGATTGAAGAGCCTGTTGAACAACATTTCTAACTATGGTTGACACATTTGGGCATGTGTTAGAATAGAAAGTTGCATTCAGTTGTCCATTTGAAGGATGAACAAAGATCAAAGTTAGGAAAATGATATCTGGAATTGTTATTTTAGAAAGCATGATTGATTTGTAGTTTTTTTTCCTTTGCTTAATGATTAATATCTTTCTCAATGCATGCATATATATATATATAGAGAGAGAGAGAGATAAAAAGAAAGCGCGTACGTCATTTATTTGCATTATTAATTTAGTTTATCTTTTTTTAGAATAAAGTTTTCACTGGTTATTACCTAATACAATATTAAAAAATATATCAAGTCAAGTTTCAAAATATGTAGGTATACTTTGTCTATATAGGATACAAATTAATATCATGGTGATTGAGACTTCACTGTCTAGTAGTTCAAAGTCGACATATCATAATAAGTTTATTGACCAAGTTTTTTATATATCGTAATTAATATTACGTGGCTAAGAATTCGTCTATTATTGCATGCCATGTCAAAGTCGACATATCATAATAAGTTTATTGACCAAGTTTTTTATATATCGTAATTAATATTACGTGGCTAAGAATTCGTCTATTATTGCATGCCATGACAAATTCTATTATTATTATTATTATTATTATTATTATTATTATTATTATTATTATTATTATTATTATTATTATTATTATTATTATTATTATTATTATTATTATTATTATTATTATTATTATTATTATTATTATTATTATTATTATTATTATTATTATTATTATTATTATTATTATTATTATTATTATTATTATTATTATTATTATTATTATTATTATTATTATTATTATTATTATTATTATTATTATTATTATTATTATTATTATTATTATTATTATTATTATTATTATTATTATTATTATTATTATTATTATTATTATTATTATTATTATTATTATTATTATTATTATTATTATTATTATTATTATTATTATTATTATTATTATTATTATTATTATTATTATTATTATTATTATTATTATTATTATTATTATTATTATTATTATTATTATTATTATTATTATTATTATTATTATTATTATTATTATTATTATTATTATTATTATTATTATTATTATTATTATTATTATTATTATTATTATTATTATTATTATTATTATTATTATTATTATTATTATTATTATTATTATTATTATTATTATTATTATTATTATTATTATTATTATTATTATTATTATTATTATTATTATTATTATTATTATTATTATTATTATTATTATTATTATTATTATTATTATTATTATTATTATTATTATTATTATTATTATTATTATTATTATTATTATTATTATTATTATTATTATTATTATTATTATTATTATTATTATTATTATTATTATTATTATTATTATTATTATTATTATTATTATTATTATTATTATTATTATTATTATTATTATTATTATTATTATTATTATTATTATTATTATTATTATTATTATTATTATTATTATTATTATTATTATTATTATTATTATTATTATTATTATTATTATTATTATTATTATTATTATTATTATTATTATTATTATTATTATTATTATTATTATTATTATTATTATTATTATTATTATTATTATTATTATTATTATTATTATTATTATTATTATTATTATTATTAGTGCCTCGTATAATAAATAAAGTTTTATTTAAATTAGATGCAGTTATTTTAGGAACTTCATCATGTGTTGTATGTACATTTTACTTTGCATCACCATGAGTCGAGGACTTTTTTTAATAAAAATAAATTATTGAATAAAAAAAAGGATGAGGGTATTTAGGAACTACATCATGTCTTCTATGTACATTTTACCTTGAATACAAAAATAAGAAGGATGGGACATAAAACCTAATTTACCAAACAGTTGGGAAACATGATAGTTGGTGTTTACTAATGAAAATGACAAACAACCGCTAGTCTTCTAAAGTTATTAAGTCTTTAGTCACTTACAGGATTGACTAAATTGATCCTAGAATATGTGTTGTTAAGTTAGTGTTTTTGGTTTCAATGATTATAAATATTTATACAATGTTCTTTAAGTGTTTTCCAAAGTTATTAAGAAAACGTTGTGAATTCCTTTTAGGCAAGAAAAAAATTGTAGATTTCAGAAAGATAAATTGAAAGAGAAATGGCTTGAAGATAAACAACAAGGAAGTAAATTGCAAGTAAGAGTAAATGACTGAAATTTAAATGTGAATTTGATTGTAAAGTAAGGTATTCAAACGTACATTCTCTCAAAGCATTCTTTTCTTACACACAGGTACTGGGAGTAAAATGTAGAGTTTTGTACAATTGTTGAACACCCAGATTCTAAATGCTAAGTGTCTTATTTATACTATATAAAAAATAACCGTCATTTAACGGTTATTTCTCCAGAATGCGCCACGTTCCCCACTACATGCAATTCGTCGCCTAAAAACCCTCCACGTGTCCTAGGAGATGGATAAGGCCAAAAGGTAGTTATCAACCTCATTTGAACTCCACTCGTCGAAACGATTCTTCCAATGGACTTCGTCGAACCCCAATCTAGGCAAGAATTTTTCTAAGTTCTAGATCATAGCGTCTTCTATGCAAAGACTTCTTCGACTAGGTCTTCCTCATTTCGCTGTCAAAATGCACATTCTTCCTCAAAAATGAATCTTCAAACTTCAACAGCCCATTTCAAATCTTCACTGTCGTCGAAACACCCTTGTCACTATTTGTTGTCGAATTCACCATCTTCTTCTTCAGAATATGACCTTGAAACCTCTCAATTTACTCTCAACATTATTGAGTGTCGAAATCCCAGCCAACAAATTGTCCCCCAAAAATGTCATTTTCGATTGCAACGAGAAAAAAGACATTTTTTAAAGCTTTTCGACACCACTGTACCGTTACTACTATGACATCATGGTCATCATGACCACGCCGTTTCAATAGTCTAATCAAGATGTGCAGAAACCCAAAAGGTAATCTCACACCCTATTAACTAGGAAAAAGTGGGCTACCACCTACACCGTCTCATCTCACCGTAACAGGTCGACACGTGCCCCACTATCTCAACCACTACTCATAATGGCTGAAATGAAGCGCCTTGTTTTTGCACTATAAGTATTCTTCTTCATTTATTTTTCTACTTTTCCACCTTTCTGAGCCTTCTTCTCTCTTTCAAGCGAAAAATAAGTGTTCATCTTCTCTCAAGTGCAAAATAAGTGTTCATCTTCTCTCAAGCAAACCTCTCAGAGTACCTTTAACTTCAATCAACAATGGCGTCCAAGAAAGCAACCGTTCTTCCCAAGGTGGCCAAGAAACAACCAGTTCTCCGTCTTATTCACACAATTTTTGCTCCTAACACGGTAGACAATCAGCAGTACGTTCCAGAACCTCCCATTGAGGAAGAAAAAAGAAGAATCTACCAATCTCGTGTACTTATTTCCATTTCAATTACTGGAAGAGTACATGCTCTTCCTGGTCCTTTACCAGAACTTGATACAGATCCTGTGAAGCTTAGGGAATTCTTCTCAACATATCATAGGTATAGACACATGGCAAGTAGGAAAAAACCTAAACCTGCAACTGGAACCAAAACTCCTGAACCACAAAGGGGAATTGAAACCCAAGCCACATCTTCGATTGAGCCTGAAGAAAACACCATTAGCTTAGACTACATGAGCACTGCACTTAGAGCATTCCGCTCTTGCCCCTTATCAAAAGACCCTGGGAACTATCTGACTTGGCTGGCAAAGATAGATAAGAAGAAAGCTGACTTTTGGAAGGAAATGGAGATTTTTCACATGATCCAACTGTCGAAATATGGACTTGGATATTGCCAACCTATGCTGCTCACCCTATATTTCCGGGACATCACTCACAACAACTTCCACTTCCCTTGTGGAATGTTAACCCCCACTCTCTTCGACATAGCTGCCATTACTGGCATTCGACCCACAGGAGATTCTTTCGATCCAACTCTGATGACAGAAGACAATATTGGCTTCGACGGGAATCGAGCCACCTTCACCAACTACATTTCTGACCATCACCAACAAGACACTAAAGAAGTGTCTGACGAATAGCACATTTCTTTTCTAGCCCTTTGGTTATCTCACTGCGTTTTCTGTTCAAGGTCTCTACAGGTGGCGAAGAAATTTCTGTCCATGGCTAACCAACTCCATTTTGGTCGAAAACTCTGCCTCAGCCAAATGATCCTTGGTTACCTGTATGAATCCTTAAGGGAAAGTGTGGCACTTCTCAAAAGTATTCAAAATGGATCAAACTCAAATTTGAATCTAGCTGGCCCATTCTGGCTACTGCAGTTGTGGCTTAATGCCACCTTCGAACCCTCACTCTCGAATCACAACACCATTGACGAAGCGAGTGAGAAGATCAAGAATAGACGGGTCGAAGGGACACGTCTTGTCTATGTAACTCCAAATGATTAAGGCACAAATCTCCAGAAGGCCTATATTGAGTATTTAATGATGTATGTCAAGCACTACAACTTTACTCCTTACATGGCCCCCTTCTCCAAAAGGACCCATGGCCTAGAATGGTTCGCTCGACCCTTCCCTCCTATGTCAAAAGACCAGGAAGCAGAATCCATAGCCATATGGGATGCCTTTCTCACACCCAAGTTAATTGCCACCAGACTTCGACCCTCCCGAAAATAGATAGTCTTTCTTAGCTATCAGCCAAATCTTGTCTCTTGACAATTTGGAATTAGCCAGATTTTACCCAAACCTCTCTTTTCAAGGAAAACTAGAGTCATTCTTTACAACATGCATCACACAGAAATTGAGTGTATCGAAGAAATACCTTGTTACTCCGGCCTCACTCAACTTACTCTTATTCCTTTTACACCATCTTATTATTGTTGCAAAGAATATGCCACTTAGTAGAGGCAATATTATCTTACATAAATGTTCGATGTTAAAGCTTTCTATCAACATCTAACTTCTGCTTTTGCTCTTATATAGGACAAAACCAAAAAAGGTACTTTAAATCATATCGAGGAGATTCAAAGATTTCAAAAATACTTTGAAACTGCCTATCAGCCTGATGATCTTAGTTGAACCATCTGTGAAGCATCAGTTACCTTAAAAGAAAAGTTTATGTAAAAACTTCCAGATTAAAAAATACCTTCTTACGTTAAACCTAGTCAGAGGTATGAGTTTTCTTTTAACTTATATCCCCCAAAGTTCCCTCGACTTCCAACGAATGATTTCGGTGTGGCTTTTAGCCCTCCATTTCTCGACTGGTTCGTCTGTGGGGACTTTGTGAAAATCCTTCAACAAGAATCTCAAAAGCTGGCGAAACGGGTGGTTTCGACCAAGCACACTTTGGACAGTTTCAAAGGGCATCTTCATATTGGCATAGAGGATGTTCAAATACTCTCTCCCATACTTGAAGGTGTGGAATAGAAGAACTTCTTTTAGTTTACTTTTTCTCTAACAGTTTTCTTGACATTTCTTCTATTTGTGGCAACTCTGTTTTTACTCATACTTTATAGTTGTCGACCGAAAACAACTAGTCAAAGCTCTAGCAAAGAAAGCTGCTAGTCTAGCCAAGGACGAAGGCGATGACGAAAACGCTGTTAAGGCACCCACAACAAAGGTATACTTTGTGTTCCTCTTATTTTTAATTAATGTATCATCCTTTCATGTTAACATCTGTATTATTTTCCAGGCTAGTCGAAAACCTCTACCTACTCCAAAAAAACGTAAGGCCAAAGAACCTCAAGTCCAATTAATCGAATCAGATGAAGATCTCTCACCAGATACTTCTAAAATCTCTAAGAAAAAAAAGAAGGCAAAAGTCTCTGATGCCACTTCTCAATCAAAATCCACCACAACAAAAAAACAAACCATTGATTACTCCCAAAATAACCAATGTTATTTCTAAGCTTGTCACCAAAAACACTCTTGAACAAGATGAAAGTGATAACTCCACCCCAGGTGTCGAAGGTCCTAAGGTAGTAGAACTTCCCTTCAAATTATTTAACTACCTTTCGACTTCTCCTTCTTTCAATTTATCATTATTCAATTTCTTTTGCAGGACGGTGCATGTGGTACAGCACAATCAAGTGTCAAGCACACAATCCTTGCAAATACCAATCCCCCTTCGAACCAAACCACTCCTAACGAGGAACCAAACAAAGGTTCAGCCAGCGAAGCAAATCATCCAGCTGAAGAACAACGAGAAACTTCTCCTAAAGGCGCCACCCAACAGAGTCAAACCACTAACCCTAACAATAAATAAGATGAGGAAGAAGAAACTCCTGCTACCGAAAGAAGCAGACAACGTTCTGCCACAAGTTTCTAATCAAAGTGAAGATGAAGACGAAGAGGAAGAAGAAGAACAACAACATGATGAAGGACACTCCATGTTTGACTGTGAAGCCAACCCCCCAGAATGATGAAGTCGAAGAGGAAAAAGAAGAAGAAAAAGAAAAAGAAAAAGAAGAAGAAACAGAGCATGAGTCAAGACCAGACGAAATAATCAAAACTACTCCACCTCCTGAAACTGTCAAGGATACTAAAGCTTCGTTGACTGGAACCACCACTACCTTCTCCTCATAAGAATTAGCCATCTTGAAGAAAAATAACCCTGTAGAATACCTGAAGGTTATCCTCAGTACAAGAGGCAGTTCTACTGAAAAGTGTTCCAGTTCTTCGACAACTTTTGGAGATCAAGCTGGCAACAAATCTATTGACAATATGCTTCAAAAGATAAAAGAGAAAGTTTTTGAAGTTGACCTGCTCCAACTCTTAGAGGCCAATTCTTCTGCTTCCTTCGACATCAAGAATCTCCTGAAGCAAGTTGACGTCTTAACCACTCCTCCCGAAGTTACTGATGTTCTCCTAGATCTTGGACTGCTAATTGATCATGTAACTGCAGATCTAAATCGTCGAAGAGATGTTACCACCAAAATTCAAAACAAAGTGAGCACTCAGACAGCTGAATGGGAGGCTGCAACTGAATCCACTAACAAAGTTGCTGTGTTGGAGCAAAATTTCGAACAAAACCAAGAAGAACTCATAACTTGATCTAACAACATTGTCACCTGGGAGAAACAAATCAAAGAATTGCAAGCTAAAATCAAGAAGGAAAAAATGCGCGAACAGGAAATTCGACAACTCGACCGCCAAGAACTTGACAAAGAAATTCAAGTCGGAGTACACCATGTCAATCGAGCTCATGCTTTGGGAGAAGAGATTGACACTCTCACTTTGAACAAATCTTTAATTGACCGTCGTCTACTTCTCTCCAAAACAAAGTATGAACGCATGAAGGCCTCTTTACCCTTTTGATAATCTTGCTTGTTTATTTGTGATGTAATTTATTGAAATTTATTTTGATTTGGATTTTGTGGTTTGTAATGGCTGAGCCATTTTGGTATTTAATTTAAATTACCATTTTGGCTATCAATTTTTCATCTAAATTATTCTGTTAATATCTTAACTTCCTGTAACATATGCCTAGATCTCTTCAGATATTTCCCATTTACTCTTAGGAGCCTTCGATCCTCAACTAACTCTTCGATTTCATACGCATTATTAGAAAATAACTGCACAATTTGGAACGGACCTTCCCATTTTGGGGACCACTTACCCAAAGTTCTATCTTTCTTATCCATAGGCAAAATTACTTTCCAAACTAAGTCTCCAGTCGAAAAAGACTTGACCTTTACTTTCTTATAGTACGCCTTATCTACTCTTTTTTTCTGTCTCTTCAATAATTCTAAAACACTTAACATTTCTTCATCTAAATCAACTAGTTCATCCAACATCATGTTTCAATAAATTTAAGATGGAAGTTCACTCTGTCTTTTGATCCTAGTTGATTCAAGATGAACCTCCACTGGTAGCACTGCATCATGTCCAAAAGTCAGTCGAAAAGGTGTAACATTTGTAGCCTCTTTAGGGGATTCCGACAAGCCCATAAAATTTGGTCTAAAGTCTTATGCCAATTTCTTGGCTTTTTCCCCACATGTTTCTTTATTAGTCCAATAACCACCTTATTGGCTGCCTCCACCTGGCCATTCGCCTGAGCATAGTAAGGTGTTAATGTCAATAACTTGATCCCTATATCCTTGGCAAACTCTTGGACCTTTTGACTAGTAAACACTGATCCTTGGTCAGGTGTAATTGTCTCTGGGATCCCAAACCTATATATTATATACCTTTGTATAAATTTGATTACTGCATCCTGATGAACATTCACTAAAGGAATGGCTTCAATCCACTTAGTGAAATAATCAATACACGCTAAGATATATTTGTGACTCTTTGAAGATGCTGGTCGAATTTCAACAACTAGATCCAATGCCCAACCCCTAAAAGGCCAAGGCTTCACAATAGAGTGTAACTCGCTTGCAGGAACATGTTGTATACCAGCATGCTTTTGACATTCTTGGCAACCCTTGGCGAACTCAATGCAATCTTTTACCATAGTAGGCCAATACATCCCTTGTCGAAACAAGAGCCATTTCATTTTATGGCCTACTTGGTGAGCGCCACATGCCCCACTATGGACATTCGACAAAGCTAGATAGGCTTCAGCCTCACTAAGGCACTTACGTAAGATTCCCTCAGGTGTCTTCTTAAAAAGTTCATTCCCCATCAAAGTATAACTCAAAGATCTATACTTGACTCTTCGTTCCACAGACGCAGTTGGATTTCTCAAATAGTCCACATAAGCTTCCTCCAATCTGAGTCTATCAGGCTGTTGATTGCCAAGATTTCAAAATTCTCATCATTTACATAACCCAACTTTGTTGTTTCTAAGTCCGTTGGAGTCAACCTTGTTGCCATCACTTTCCCTCAAACTTCGATCACATCCTCTAATTTATCTTTTGAAACCTTATAACTAGAAGCAATCTGAGCCAAATCATTGGCCTCCTGATTCTTCAGTCGAGGAATATGCCTAATGTTCACCAAGTCAAACTTTTGTAACAATATATTGGATATTACAAAGTACATTATTAAATTTTCTTTAACCCATGTATACTCCCTTGTTATCTGTTTTACCACCAATTCAGAGTCGCTGACGATTTCGACTCTGGTTACCCCCAACTCCAACAAAATCTCAAGACCAGCTATTAAAGCTTCATACTCAACCTCATTATTCAAACAAGGCCCTTCAATTCTGCATATGAATCTTGTTGGAATTTTATCAGGAGAGATAATCAATATAACAATTCCTGATCCATCTTTGTGACTCGAACCATCGAAATATAATTTCCAAGGTTCTAGTTCAAGATAATTTTGGGGACTTTCGACTACAGAGTGGTCGACTATGAAGTCGGCTACCACTTGTCCCTTCATGGCCTTTAAAGTCACATAAGTCAACGAGTACTCCATTAAAGCGAGTGCCCATTTTCCAATTCTACTATGAAGAATTGTCTTAGAAAGCATATGCTTAATAATATCATAATAGGAAGAAACATAAACATCCACTAGTTTTATATAATACTTCAATTTCGTACATGAGAAATACAGACAAAGACATAACTTTTCAATCATGCTATACCTAGTTTCTGCATCATTAAGGACTCTACTAAGATAGTAAATGGCCATTTCGATGCCATTTTCATCCTCTTGAGCCAACATTCTCCCTATGGTTACATCTGACACAGAAATATACAGTTTTATACTTCTACCCCTACAAGGTGGTGACAAAATTGGGGAATGAACAAGATACTCCTTGATTTTGTTGAAAGCTTCTTACTGCATCTGCCCCCATTCGAAATCTCCATTCTTGAGTCGAAGTAGAGGAGAGAAGGCTTGAGTTTTTCCACTCAAATTTGAAATAAATCTCCTTAAGAAATTAATTTTTTCAAGTAGCGACTGCAGTTCCTTCTTTGTTGATGGCGCCATCGCCTCCAAAATAGCCTTTGTTTTATTCTGGTTTATTTTAATCCCCTTCTTATGAATTACGAAGCCTAAGAAGTCTTCAGCCTATACACAAAACGCACACTTTAGTGGATTCATCATTAAATCATGCTTTCTCATTCTTTCGAATACTTGTCGAAGATGGTCTATGTGAATGACTCCTGAAACAAAATTAACAACAATATCATCAATATAAATCTGCATAAAAGTTTCTATGAAGTCATGAAAAATCGAATTCATTGCCCTTTGATAAGTTGCCCCAGCATTTTTTAAGCCAAAAGGCATTACCACCCATTCATAGGTGCCTAAGGCTCCATGGCATCGAAATGTCGTTTTTGGGACATCTTCGTCAGCAATGAAAATCTAATTATAACCATAATACCCATCGAGCATACTAAGATACTCATGGCCTGCAGCAGAGTCGACAAGCATCTATGCCACATGCATTGGGTACTCATCCTTTAGGGTCGCAGCGTTCAGATCCCTGAAGTCGATGCAAACCCTCAAAGTCCCATTATTTTTAATGACAGGGACTATGTTAGAAATCCATTCAACATATCTGGTTGTACGAATAAACTTACATTTGAGAAGCCTTTCGACTTCCTGCTTTATCTTTGACAAAATTTCTGGTGCAAATCTTCTTGGATTTTGCTTAATCCAAAGCAAATCAGTCTTTATACTCCTTTAACAGCTGGATCACTTCGACCTTGAGTTTTGGGCCAAGGTTAGCACTTATGTACATTGGCCTTTTTTCTTTACCTTCTCCCAAATCAACTTCTTCCCAAGGATCCTGCACTAGCATCTTTACATTAGGTGCCAGCGGGTCCTTTTCGAATCCTAAAGACTCTTCGTCATAAATTGCGTCGAGCCTCTGGCCTTGTATTTCTTGTTTATCCTTATTAGGTGGCTCTGGTTCAAAGTCTCTACCAGAACACTTAAGGTGCTCATCATTTTCTTTGGTTTCGACAACCATATATTTAACTTCGGCCTCTAAGGCTTTTAATCTGTTTTCGGCTACATAAGCCAAAATCTTTTCCAATGTCTTTGACTCAGACATGTTCATCGCACTCATATCCCCATCCAGTTGACTAGATGTATGATGTCCCTTCAAATTTGAGGTCCTCGCCAACAACCTCTCTATCCCACTGGAACCCATAGGTTGCGTCTAAGTGAAGAGAGTAATAAGCAGCATCCGTTGGGTTGAATGCAAAGTCTGCAGGTTGACAAGGGGAAATATTTTCCAATTTCTTGTCGAAGTTCCTTCTGTCTATATGATTCACTTCAGCTAAAAAATAACTCTGATTCGCCTCGATATTCTCCATGATGCCGTCATTTCGCCATATGGTGATCCTCTGATGCATTGAGGATGGTACTGCACCAATACCATGGATCCATTCTCAACCCAATAACAAATTATAGTTAGCCTTTGACTCGACAACCATGAACATCGTCAGTCTAGTTATTGTTCTAGTAGTTAACTCCAATTGAATCACACTCAGAGTGCGTTCAGTTTTGCCCTCATAATTTGATAAAGCCATATTATGGGGTTTAAGATTTGTATCAAACTTTCCTACTTTTTGTAACATAAAATACGACATCAAATTAACTGCCGCTCCATCGTCCACAAAGAATCTTACTAACTACCACATTCTCAACCTTCCCTCTAATAAAAAGAGGTTTAATGTGACTCATTATAGCTTCATCTGGCCTTTCGAAGAAGGCATTTTGCTCTTCAACGCAACCATTATTCATAACATAATAACAAACTAGCTTATGTTTGGCCATTTCAGTTTCCATTACATCATCCGGTTCTTCGACCTCAGTAATCTGGGTGTATTCTCTAGGCAGCACAGAAACCACGTTGCAAGTTATATCTAACGAAGCTTCTGATTCTGTATTTAAGAAATTGTCAGTCAACATGTCATTATCATTCGCAATGTCCCTCGGCATAAGGTTTTTTCCCTTGTAGTTTTCAGGCCAATAGGCTTGTTGCTTCGACACCTGAAACTCCTTCCTATAAGCCACCGAAGAACCACTCTCTACTTCAAAGCTCTGCCAATTTTCTTGGCCTCTTTCTCCTCTTTCAGCAGGCCTTATCCATTTTTCTTTGGGTACATCAACAATTGGCTTAAAGGTAGAAGGCCTATTTGGTTAAAGACTTGAGCCTCCCTGCTTAATTCTTTGAGGGACCCCCCTCTTGTCAAAAGTGAAATTACTGCGAGTATCTTTCCAGTTTCCCCTTTGACTGGATATTCGAACCCTTTCAAGGTTCTCAGCTGCTTTCTTATCAAATACCGAATTGCATCTAGGGCACAACATAACTTCAAATTTCTTCTTCTGACAACTTTAAAGGAATTCCAGCAAGGTTTCATCATCTTTAGGGTAGTCCACCTCCATTTGTTGCTAATTTCGACGAACCCTCTCTTCATCATCATGTCTTTCACCACTAACCTCGACCATATGGACTTCCAAGTTAGTGCCATCATTGATCTTCAGCCCTTCTAGTTTAACCCTAAGGCCCTCAATAGCCTTATTCACATTTTCAACTTCAAGGCCTTCAGCAGCCTCAATTTTCTCAATTTTAAGGCCCCCAGTAGCCTCAATCTTCTCTCTAACCTTAATGCCTTTAGCAGCTTTACTCACGTCTTCTACCACAAGGCCTTCAGTAGCTTTAGTCTCATCTTCAATCACCAGGCCATCAGTAACCTTAGTCTTATTCACCTCTTTCTTGAAACCCTCAGTAGTTTCAACTATGCAGCAACTTTCAGAAGCCTCGACCATGTTGATGATAGCTGGCTCAGTGTAACCTGCGTCTCTCACCTGAAGGGGATCTGAATCAATCTTCATTTGAGGCTTTGTCTTGTCATCAAACTTCAATCTTCCGTCCTTGATGGCGTTTTGTACCAAATCCCTGAAATGGAAACATTGTGAAGTTTTATAGCCAAGAAAGTTATGATATTTGCAAATACCTCATTTTTTTCTTTGTTATAACGGAGGCATTTTAGCGCCAGGAGGCACTATCATTTGGCCATCTTTAACTAACAAATAAAAAATCTCGTCACATTTAATGACGTCGAAAATATAAGCTCTCTTAGGAAACTTATCATTTTTTTCCGGTTCGACGGGATTCTTCCCATTCGAAGGAGCAAGGACCTTGCATGAATAAGGTGGCCCTTGCTTTAACTCAACTACATCAATTTCATTCTCGTCGAAATCTAAAGGGTTAATATACGTGTCTTGATCATTGTCATCTATATCAATGTAAGCTACCATTTCTCTTCTATTGTTCTTAGTGGCTCTGGCTTTTTCAGCCTTCAAAAGTTCTACCTGTCGAACCCTATCAGCCAACTAGGCCATATCTCTCAAATATTGGGTATCTAACTTCTTTCTGATGGAATAATCTAATCCACCAATGACCATTCGACCAACTCATGCTCAGGCACTTGTGCAAAACACCTTGCCTTTAGCAGATGGAACCTATTAAGGTAATTATCGATTGACTCAAAAAATTTACGTTTAATGCTAGCCAACTCTTTGAGACTGATCTTCGACTGTCCCATATAGAACTGATCATGAAAAAATCTCTCTAAACGAGTCCAATCATGGATCGAACTCGCTGGGAGTGTAGTGAACCACGTGAAAGCATTTTTGGTAAGTGAGCTAGGGAAGTACTTAATTCTTAAGCTTTCATCATTGACAAGATCTCCTGCTTCAGCCAAATATCTCGTCACATGTTCGACGGTTGACTCACTAGCATCTCCTGAAAATTTTGTAAATTTTTGGACTTTCAATCCCCTAGGCAAAGGAGTTTGCAGAATAAAATCAGACAATGGGGAAATGTAATTTGGCCTATAAAGGCCAACATTTACCCTATTTCTTGTCATAATCCTTTCGACCATGGCAGCCAAATTATTATCCCCGACCATACCATCATTTTGAACTTGATGTATGACTTCGTCTGCATCTTTATTCCTATTGACTATCACCACTCTAGGCTCTTGTTCCCTTGGAACTGGTTGTTCGACCCTAGGAGGTTCGACCCTAACTCCTTGATCAACCACCTCGACACGGGGACCATTTTATTGGATCTGATTAATTGTGGGGTCTTCCTCAAGGACTGCCCCTTGGTTTTCGATTATCACATCTCTTCAAACCTGTCGAGGGGCTTGTGGAACTTCAAAAAAAATCTACAATTCTAGTCAACTGCGCTGCCAGTTGCTGATTCGTTTGAGTGGTGTTTTGAATCAAAGGGTTGAACATACTGCCCATCTGTTGGGCCAGCATATAGACCATATCATGGTTACTTTCTTCCATTTGTTGTCTTAACAGCGCTGTAGAATTAGTAGTAAAATTGGGCAATTGGGTTAAAAATCTCATCCCTGGGGGTGGGTTATTTCAACCCATATTGTTAATAGCGGAACCAGACCCCTGTACTGGCGAAAACGTATTTACCACTGGGTAGTCGAATGCTGCAATTGCATTATGTAAGTTAGGCATCATAGAAGTTGGCATACCATATGGTTGGTCTCGACCACCTAAAGGCATGGTGAACCCAGTCACATATGGCTTGAACGAACTAGTGTCCACTGGATGAGGGGTCAATGGTTGCCCCTGCGTCCCCACAGGGGATAAGATAGGTCCAGTATATGCGTTCGACGGTACTGTCATCTTACTTACTGTGGATGGAACCACTTCGGCTACAGATGTTGTGGTTGTAGCTTCCCCTGTCGAAGCAGGGGGTGGTTCACTATTAGGAGGATTTGCCATTGTTACACGTACATGTCTCCTTCTTGGTCTCGCTTCATTATCAGTGGTTATTTTTCCACTTCTTAATCTCATACTATGAAACTACAGAAAACCAAAAAGTGAAGAACTTTCTAAATACAAATTCTAACTAACAACACCAGTCCCACTGGGCGTGCCAATTTGTTTACCAATGAAAATGGCAAACAACCGCTAATCCTCCAAAGTTACTAAGTCTTTGGTCACTTATAGGATCGACTAGATTGATCTACGACATGTGTTGCTAAGTTAGTGTTTTTGGTTTCAATGATTATGAACATTTATACAATGTTCTTTAAGTGTTTTCCAAAGTTATTAAGAAAACGTTGTGAATTCTTTTAGGCAAGAAAAGAAGTGTAGATTGCAGAAAGATAAATTGAAAGAGAAATGGCTTAAAGATAAACAACAAGGAAGTAAATTGCAAGTAAAAGTAAATGACTGAAATTTAAATGTGAATTTGATTGTAAAGTAAGGTATTCAAACGTACATTCTCTCAAAGCACTCTTTTCTCACACACAGGTACTGGGAGTAAAATGTAGAGTTTTGTATAATTGTTGAACACCCAGATTCTAAATGCTAAGTGTCCTATTTATACTAAATAAAAAATAACTGTCATCTAACGGTTATTTGTCCAGAATGCGCCACATTCCCCATTGCATGCACTTCGTCGCCTAAAAACCCTCCACGTGTCCTAGGAGATGGATAAGGCCAAAAGGTAGTTATCAGCCTCATTTGAACTCCACTCTCGAAACGCTTCTTCCAATGGACTTCGTCGAACCCTAATCTGGGCAAGAATCTTTCTAAGTTCTAGATCATAGATTCTTCTATGCAAAGACTTCTTCGACTAGGTCTTCCTCATTTCGGCGTTGAAATGCACATTGTTCCTAAAAAATGAATCTTCAAACTTCAACAGTCCATTTCAAATCTTCAATGTTGTCGAAACACCGTTGTCATTGTTTGTTGTCGAATTCACCATCTTCTTCTTCAGAATATGACCTTGACACCTCTCAATTCACTTCCAACATTATTTAGTGTCGAAATCCCAGCCAACAGTTGGACATACCTAATTTATCCCTCAAAAATTTTTAAAAGCACAAGTTTGATGTTGTGGGTGATCCGTAATTCGTAGTGGTGAGAATTATGTATTTCTCGTGGTGGTGGCTGTTAACACTCGCTAATCGTAGAACCTTTTGTAATTTTTATGAATGTTATAAACATCCTCTAGATTTTATTTAAGTGTTTGTTGTTGTAAAGTAAAGGATATTTGTTTGTATTGTGGGTTGGGGTACCCCTAGTACCCAGTTGATTGAATGAGTCTTTGGCTTATAAAAAAACATGAATTTGAAGTGAATCATATTAAGTATCATAATAAAAAAATATACATTGTCTAATCTATCCACACATACATTTTTATTTTTGAAAATGTGAGATATATTGAATCTAAACAAACCTATAGTGTGTAAAGTATTCTTCCATTTAATTAAAAGATGTTAAAAGGACAATATTCACATTAGAAAATGCACGAATTGTCCGCATTTAGTCATTTTCAAGTATTCTTCTATTAAAAATAAAATAAAATAAGTTACAAACTCAATTTAATAAATGTTTTCATAATATTTAAAACATGAATTAGAAGACTAAAATATCATATACTTGTTTTGCAGATTAACATTCAATTTTTTTTTATCAATTGTATTAGTAACATCATTACAATTTCATAAAAGAAACCAGCGTTAAATTCAAAATCAGATGCAAGATATTTTACAATAACCATCAGATTAACCCTTTTTAATAATTCATACTGAGAGTACTAGAGAAACCTATATAGCACATTAACATCATACTTAGAGTTTTCTATGAATCTTAATTAAGAACCAACTAGTTTCATAAAGCTAGATACTCTTGAATAGAATACATAGTAGATTAGCAAAAAGTTTTATTATACTATTTTCAATCTAATAAACGTATTACTTTCTCTCTTTTCTTAATAAAATTTTACTCCCTTTATTTCTTTATAAGTGTCACTTTTAGAATAATTTTTTTTTGTTCCTTTTTAATTGTCACTTGTAAAGTTTAAAGTAGTATTAGATACATTTTTGTCAAAATTACCTTTAAATAATTATTACAGAAAGAGAAAAAGTAAAATGCGTATAATAAATAATTAAGGGTATTATAAGTAAAACAATAATTATTGTATGAAAAGTAATCATATTAATTAGCTTTTTTTAATATATCTAAAAAATAAAAAAGTGACACTTAAAAAGAAATCGAGGGAGTATTATTTGATTTTAATTTGTCAAATAGTTCAAAACATGTAAAGTATCTTTCTCTATACTACTTTTATAATAACGATGAATAAACAAATAATTTAATTTAATTTAATAAAAAATAAAATCATTTGCTTCCCACGCGGTATCTTCCGTTCGTTTGGTCAACATCCCAATAGGATTGATTAGTTGTAATTTTGCATGGCATCTCGTAATCACAAATTGTCTTCTTATGATGATAAGTCAACTCCATCTAGAAAAGGTATGCATATAAAAATTACAAA
Source organism: Lathyrus tuberosus (assembly GCA_022829125.1). Classification (NCBI taxonomy): domain Eukaryota; kingdom Viridiplantae; phylum Streptophyta; class Magnoliopsida; order Fabales; family Fabaceae; genus Lathyrus; species Lathyrus tuberosus. Next base: position 4,824,197 of record JALAZF010000063.1, read on the forward strand.
GGTGATAGTATGTTCCTTGATTGATATTACTATGTACCAATTTATAAGTTAAAAATATTCATTTTTCTTTGTTATAAATTAGGCTAAATTATAATTTTGGTCCTCTTGTTTGTCAAAACTCACGGTTTTGGTCTTTTCATTTTTGTTTAACCGTTTTGTTCTCCCACCCCAATTTTGGCCCCAAAAAATAATGAACAGTACCTGTTCCATACATGAATAGTATATGTCCGTACATGAACAGTGAGGGGTAGGAGACCAAAACTGTTAAAAAAAAAAATAGAATGACCAAAACCGTGAGTTTTGACAAACAGAAAGACCAAAACTGTAATTTAGCTTATAAATTATAAACTTTATTTTATTTAATCATTTTATTCTGCAAAATTTATCTTTTTTAAGATAAAATTAAATTTAAATTACATTTTTCATAAATAACATCAATCAAAATTATTTTTACATCTCCCAATAAAACTAATTCTTAAAATCATAAAAATTTAAACTTATTTAATAAATGTGAAATATTATATTTATGTTTATAAATTGGTATGGAGAGAGTATAAATATCTAATATATACTTAGTTGGTTAGAGATATATTATTTTTTATTCAACGCTCATATATCTACAAGTATAATTATCCAATAGATAATTTTTTTTTTGGTATTATTGAATTCGGTTGAATACAACTAAAATTCATTTATGATTAAATTTATATTTTATATAAACAAAAGAATGCTATATCTCTTCTTCATAACCTATTAGAGGGGTTGATTTAAAGTCAGTTTTGATTTAAATATCCTTTTGATCTTGATCGTTTTTCTTTCACTTTAAAAAGAAAAAAAATATTATTTTGTATATTCAAACTTTTTGTGTGTTTTGTCTATAATTTGTTGTTTTGTTCTATTCTTTGTGTAAACTTGTGTTTTTTATATTGATATTTTTTTTTAGTTCAAATTAACTAATTAATTTTTGGTGTATATTGTTAAAAGGTAATTCAGTATTTCAGTATTGTAGTGCAGTGTGTGCAACCATTTTGTAGTAATTGTTTTAGCAAAGTAGTGGAAGTTTATTATTCTCTTCTTTCTCTTTCTCTCTCTCTGTCAGTCTCTCTCTCTCTCTCTCTCTTCCATCATCATCTTTTTCACCTTATGTACCAACAATTGGTATCAGAGCTCCCGTTCGGATCCATAGGGAAACACGAGTGAACGGTGAGGCGTTGTGTGATTGATTTCGTTTCTTGAATTCATGTTGAATTTCTTGATCGGAATCGTAACAGAATCATATTTCTTGATTCTGCGGGATTGGAAAACACTAGTGTTTGGTGATTGCGATAGCTGTTAACAGGAATTGGCCTCTGATGCATTTAGATGTGAAATCTACATTTCCGAACTATCCATTACAAGAAGGGGTATACGTGTCACAACCTCCTGGATTTGTGAAAAAGAATCAAGAAGGGATGGTGTACAAGTTACATAAAGCGTTGTATGGACTGAAACAAGTTCCTTGAGCTTGGAATCTGAAAATTGATTCATTTTTCAAGCGTCAAGGATTCATAAAGTGTGAGATGGAGTATGGCGTTTATGTTCAGTATACTTCTGAAGGCAATATGATTCTGGTGTGTCCGTATGTTGATGACATATTGCTAACAGGAAGTTGTGAACATGAGATAGCTAAGTTCAAGAAGGTGTTGATGAATGAGTTTGAGATGATTGATCTAAGAAAGATGACATATTTCCTAGGGATGTAGTTTATTTACTCGGAGAAGGGTGTCATTTTGCATAAGATGAAATATGAACTTGAGGTTCTGAAGAGATTCGAGCTGCTGAATTGTAAGGCTATTGTCACACCTGCTGAAACGAATCACAAGTTGGATTCTGATCCCGAGGGTGATGATGTTTATGCTACAACTTTCAAGCAGCTAGTTGGTTCTCTAGGGTATTTGTGTAATACCATACCTGACATTTGCTATGCAGTTGGAATGGTTAGTAGATTCATGAGTAAACTCAAATGGTCTCATTACCAAAATGTTGTTAGGATTCTGAGGTATATTAAGGGGACTCTGAAGTACGGAGTTTTGTTCCCTTCTGGAGGAAAGGCTAATTCAGAGCTGATGTGCTACTCAGACTCTAATTGGTGTCGAGACAGAGTTGACAGAATAAGTACTTATGGATATTTGTTTAGGTATTTGGAAGACCCTATTTCTTGGTGTTCCAAGAAGCAGCCAGTTGTTGCTTTGTCAACGTGTGAAGCTGAATACATTGTAGGTGTTGTAATTGCATGTCAAGTTGTTTGGCTTCTGAATTTACTGCATGATCTGAAGATCAAGGTAAACAAGCCTCTGAAGTTGATGATTAATAACAAGTCTGCAATCAATCTTGTCAAGAACCCAGTGATGCATGGGAGAAGCAAACATATTGAGACGAAGTATCATTTCCTGAGAAGTCAAGTCTAGAATGGAGTGCTAGAAGTTGTGCACTGTAGCACCCAGAAGCAACTGGAGGATGTTCTAACGAAGGCGATCAAGACTGATCAATTTCTTCACTTGAGGGATGGAATTGGTATTGTTAGTTTTGATTAGTGAAATCTTGAATTAAGGGATGGTGTTGAAGGGTAATTTAGTATTTTATTATTTAGCCTACATGGCATTACTATTTGTGTATATATAGTATTGTAGATGTCAACAGTTGTATCCACTGAGTATTGTAGTGCAGTGTGTGTGCAACCATTTTGTTGTAAGCGTTTTAGTAGAGTAGTGGAGTTTGTTATTCTCTTCTCTCTCCCTCTCTTCCATCATCATCTTTTTCACCTTGTGCACCAATAATTGGTATTAGAGCTCCGGTTCGGATCCACAAGGAAACACATGGAAACACGAGTGAATGGTGAGGCGTTGTGTGATTGATTTCGTTTCTTGAATTCATGTTGAATTTCTTGATCATAATCGTAACCGAATCACATTTCTTGATTCTGCGGGATTGGGAAACACTAGTGTTTGGTGAGATTTGCGTGAATTGCACAAGGTCAAAGATGAACGAAAATGGTAATCTGATTACTAAGCTTCCAGTGTTTGATGGCAAGAACTAGAATCGTTGGATGATTCATTACGTGTGTTGTTTGGCGCTCAAGATGTTCTTGATCTCGTCGGCGACACTTAAGTTTCAGTTGCATTTCCAAAAAATGCAACGGATATGCAGAGGAATGCTCAGTGTGATATGAGGAAGAAGGATCATAAGGCATTTTTTTACATACATCAGTGTGTGGATGTTAACGTGTTTGAGAAAATTGTTGATTCGATGACGCCGAAGGTTGCGTGGGACACACTGTTACGGTGCTACGACGGTGATACATAAGTGAAGAAGATGAAGATTTAGTCTCTACGTAAGCAATATGAGAATCTCAGCATGAAGAACAATGAGAAGGTACCTGACTACATCTCTATAGTGATTCTGATCACAAATGAAATGAAGTTGTGTGTAGAAACTCTCTCTGATGAAAGGATCATTAAGAAGGTACTTAGATCTCTTACTCCTCAGTTTCATTACTTTGTTATAGCAATTGAACATTCTAAGGATCTGAGCACCATGAGAATAGAAGAGTTGCAAAGTAGTCTAGAGGCACAAAAGTTGCGTTTGACTGAAAGAACCTCTGAGAGAGAGGTAGAGCAGGCTCTGAAAGCTTCTTTTGTCAAGAAGGACCAGAAGCAGTCTTGGTCAGAGGCGAAGAAAAGGCATGGTAGGTCTCAGAAGTCAGAAACCTCAACTTCTGGAAGGTAGAAGAGTGCTCAGAAGGAGAATGAGAAGTATGACAAGAGAAAGGTTCAGTGCTAATGTTGTAAGAAGTTTGGCCACTTCGCTACTGACTGTTGGTCAAACAAAGAAAGAAAGTCAGAAGAAGAAACCGTAGCCAGAACATATTCTGATGATGAATTTGTCCTATTGATGACTTTTAAATCTGATGATGCGTATTTGACAGACTGGTGGTATTTGGACACTGGCTGATCAAATAATCTTTCTAGAAATAAGAAATGGATGGTTGACTTTGACTTTAGAAAGAGGATAAATATCATATGTAATAATGATAAATACCTCAACGTTGAAGGTATGGAAAATGTTAGAGTAGTTCTGAATAATTGTAAAGCTAAATTGATTTAGAATATGTGGCATGTACCTGGCATGAAAAGCAATTTGATGAGTGTAGGCCAATTAATTGAGAAAGGTTTTTCAGTTACCATGAAGGACAATCTTTTGAAGTTGTATGACTGTAATCAAAAGTTGATTATGATGTTAGAACATGGGAAGAATAGAACATTCAAGGTGAATGTTAAAACTGCAGACTTTGAATACCTTAGTACAACAAGTATTGTGAAGGAATGTGAGTTGTGGCACAAAAGATTTGGTCATTTGAATTTAAGAAGATTAGGACATTTGAACTCAAAGAAGTTGGTACATGGAATTCCTACGATTAAGAAGCCAGAGAAGTCATGCAATGTGTGCATGAGAGAGAAACAACTAAGGCTGCCATTTGCATCTGAAAGGCCTCCAAGATCAATTCATGCTTTGAGTGTGGTGTATTCTGATGTGTGTGGACCATTTCCAATACCTTCACTTGGAAGGAACAAATACTTTGTGTCTTTTGTTGATGAGTTCATAAGAATGACATGGGTATCCCTTATAAAGTTCAAACACGAGGTGTTTGCTGAATTTAAGAAATCCAGAATGAAGGCTGAGAATCAGAGTGGTCAGACTCTGAAGATTCTTAGAACAGGTGGTGAAGGTGAGTATAAATCTACCGAGTTCAAAAAGTTTTGTGAGGAGAATGGAATCGGGCATGAGGTGATTGCTCCATACAATCCTTAACACAATGGTTTTTCTGAAAGAAGAAACAAAACTTTGTTTGATATGAAGAGGAGCATGCTGAAGGAGAAGAAGCTCCCTCACACCTTATGGGGAGAAGTTGTTGCCACGACAGCATATGTGCTCAACAGGTGTCCAAAAAAGAAGCTGAACGAAATTGTTCCTTTAGAGAAGTGGACTGGAGTTAAGCAAAGTGTGACCCATCTAAGGTGATTGGTTCTTTGTGTTACAAACATGTTCCAGATACTAAGAGAACGAAGTTGGATGATAGAAGCATAGTCATGTTGTTTGTAGGGTACCACAATATAGTTGCTTATAAGCTTTATAATCCTGTCACTAACAAGGTTAAATTCAGGAGAGACGTCATTGTAAAAGAGTCAGAAACGTGGGATTAGAGTGAATCTCAATCCAACTCTGGTGCGATGTTAACACTCGAGTTAACTTCTAAAGATACTTCAGAATTTGAAGGTTCTGAAGATAATTCAGAATCAAAAGATGATTCTGAAGGTGAGTCTGAAGATGTGCCAGAGTCTGAAGGTGACTTTAAAGTTGAAGATGACTCTGAAGGTGAATCTGATTATGATCCAGATTCTAATGGAGATTCAGACTCTGGTGGTGATCCAGACTCTGGGAATGTTCCAAACTCTGAAGGTGGTAATGCCTCTGAAGATGGTACTTCTGGGGTTCCAGCATCTGATATTGTTCTAGAACCCGAAAACGATTATGAACAAGTTTAGAGGCCACAAAGAATCAGAAACATACCAAGGATATTTACAGAGTTTGACATGCTGCAAGATACTGAAGTAGATTCTGAAGGAGAAGTCATTCAGTGTCCCATGTTAGTAGACTCTGAACCAGTCAGTATTGAAGAAGCGCTCAAGAAGAAAGTGTGGCTAAAGGCCATGAAAGAAGAACTTGAGGCTATCGAAAGAAAAAAGACTTGGAAATTGACTAAGCTTCCAAAGGACAAAATAGCCATTAGCGTCAAATGGGTTTTCAAGGAGAAACTGAAGCCAGATGGATCAATTGGCAAACATAAAACAAGGTTAATAGTAAGAGGTTTTCTACAAAAACATGGGTTAAATTACTTTGAAGTGTTTGCTCTTATAGAAAGACATGAGACAATCAGACTGGTGATTGCGATAGTTGCTAACAATAACTGACATCTGATTCATTTAGATGTGAAATCTACATTTCTGAATAGTCCATTACAAGAAGAGGTATACGTGTCACAACCTCTTGGATTTGTGAAAAAGAATCAGGAAAGGATGATGTACAAGTTACATAAAACGTTGTATGGACTGAAACAAGCTCCTAGAGCTTGGAACCTAAAAATTGATTCATTTTTCAAGCGTCAAGGATTCATAAAGTGTGAGATGGAGTATAGCATTTATTTTCAGCATACTTTTGAAGGCAATATGATTCTGGTGTGTCTGTATGTTGATGACATATTGCTAACAGGAAGTGTGAACATGAGATTGCTAAATTCAAGAAGGTGTTGATGAATGAGTTTGAGATGATTAATCTAGGAAAGATGACATATTTCCTATGGCTGGAGTTTATTTACTCGGAGAAGAGTGTCATTTTGCATCAGCTGAAGTATGAATTTGAGGTTTTGAAGAGATTTGAGCTGCTGAATTGTAAGGCTGTTGTCACACCTGCTAAAACGAATCACAAGTTAGATTCTTATCATGAGAGCGATGATGTTGATGCTACAACTTTCAAGCAGCTGGTTGGTTCTCTGAAGTATTTATGTAATACCCGACCTAACATTTGCTATGCAGTTGGAATGGTTAGTAGATTCATGGTTAGTCATTTTTATTATCATGAACATATGTAAATTTTCATGTTATGTTATTAACCTTGTTATTGTAAATTTATTCGAAGTTTCATTCATTTTATATTTAATGGTATTTTGCAATGTTCTTAATAGATATGTTTTGTTAATTTTAATAAATGAATACCATTTTATTTTTAATAAAAAAATAATATAATATTAAAATTTAGATGATGACTAATCACTCAAATAAATATCATATTGTTGACAATAATCTTGCTAAGTCTTGTGAAGAAGAAAAAACAAAAAACTTTTAAGAGGTAGGTACTAGTGAGTACTTGGACATAGGGATGTTCAAATAAATCGGTTATTTAAATAATTCATATCCATATATAAATTCGGTTATTAAAAACCGGTTAATTATTAGTATGGTTTTAACCAAAATAATTTGGATATATTTTTAATATGGTTTTAACCAAATTCATAATTTGAACATCCATATTCAAAATAAAAACCAAATTAATCAATTTTTTAATTAACTTTTTTTTGGACACAACTAGGAATCGTATAACATTGCCAAAAAAGAAAATTAGCTCCGCAATCAATGGATAGCAAATAATTTGCGGCCATCCTCCATGCAAATTTAAGTGCACTTTCTTAGATTTTGTGGTTTATACTATTTTACAATGAAAATATAATAAGTAAATAGAAGAAAATTGTGTGTAAGAGAAAATTATATATTTATCATATTTTTATTAAAAGATAATATAAACTACACTTAAATAATTGTATTTAAATTTTCTCCTTAACATAATTAAGATAACTTAGATTAATATTAACTTTTCCTGTACCAAATAAAATATTATTCTAATTTAAAAAGTTGTTCCATTTTTTAGATTATATTTATTTTAAAAAATATTATATTTAGATTGTATGATTTTTAAAATATAAATAATTATATTAATTTTAGGGTTAAAAATGTTTTTAGTCTCTCTAAATATAGTCATTTTCACTTTTAATCTCTCTAAAAATTTTCTTCAAATAATGGTCCTTTTAATATTTTCCGTCCACACTTTTGGTCCCTTCTGTCAACGTCCATTAACAGAAGATGGCGTGGCAATTCAATATATAATTTTGTGATGATTAGGCTTGCACGTGGCGTTGTCAACGTGGCAAAGATGCAGACGTGGCATACCACGTGGCATAGGTCAACATTTTACTTGAATCCATAAAAATTTGTAGCTAATTTCGTAGCTAAATGGTAGCTAATTTGTAGCAAATTCAACCAAAACCCAAATCTCAAAATCCAAATTTGAAAACAAAAAAGTGAAATCTAAAGGATGAAATTTGTTAAGGAGTTGACCTGAGTTGAACGCATGGCGGCTTCAAGGGTAGAGAGACGGTGGTCAAAGGAACTAAGAATTGTGACAACGTTGTCTGTAATGGTTTGGCTCTTTTGAAGAGGCTCTCTCATGATAGCTGTTTTTTCACTCAACAAATCAGTACCAACCATTGTTATTCCCATCTTCTTATTCGTGTTGTGATTTGTTTCTGACAAAGAAGAAAAAAAATGAAAGAAAGAACAAGACAAGTTATGTTACTGTTGGTAGAGTTTTCGATTTGGTCGTAGTTGTGTCTGTTTGTGTTGGGATGTTAGAATGTTAGAAAGGTGGGTCCCACACTGGTTTGAGATTTGGTATATTAATGTATTTAAAGGTATAAATAGAGAATTCACAAACTTTCTAAATAAATAAATATAAAGTATTAATATTTTTCTTAAATAATTTAATAGTGATAATCATACGTGCAAGTTTGCCCTTTAATGCATAGAATTTTAATTGTTAACATTTTTTTAGTAAAAATATTCATATTTTTAACTTCAATATACAAAAAGTAATAAACTTTGAATATAAGACTAAATTAATTAAAAATGAATATCAAAATGAGCTATTAAATTAGAAATATTCAATATAATATTAAAATATTCATTAATAGTATATCATCAATTTTAATGTTTCTTTTTAGTATATAAGGAAAATTTGTGTTGAGTTGAAAATGACACCAAAAAAAAAAAATGAGTTATTTAGTCTACACCAGTTTGATACATGTGGAGGAAGTGTGAGATGTTACTTAGTCTAGTTAGTGTGATATTGCCCATTGCATGTATATTTTTTATTTATTTTTGTTGATGAGATGTTGCTTAGCCATGTTAAATATTGTTTAGGAAGAAATTGAAGAGGACGATGGAGACTCCATTGAATATTAAAGAAGAACAAGGTTTTCGTGGAAGAAAGGTAGCAAGAAATTCCATATTGGAAAGGACACCATTTGAGTGAATTAATAATAAAGCTCTCTCATCAGAAATTGAAGGAAGACTCCATATGCCATTTTGCTTGATTTTTATCTACTTTGTCCCCACTAAATTGTTCTCTTTCTGGTAGCTGTATGGTTGCAATTCTTTAGATGATTGTGTTAAAAAGGCTCATGTGAACGTGCATGATGTCTTGTGCTTTGTTTTTGTTATAAAAAAAATATTGATTTGTTGAGTAAGAATTAAATATGCTAATTAGTCTCATGCTTTATATTTTTGTGCTTATAATAGATTTAAAAGGTGTATAAGTTGGGACATAACTTCTATAGGCAAATGGTACATGAATGATTCAAAATAAAAGGGAATAGAATATTAGCTAGGAATTAACTAGTAATTAGCTACAAATTAGCTACCATTTCTGAGTTTAGGAATGGTTTTAATATAAAAAATTTAAAATGAAAATAATTGACACGTGACATCTATGTTAGCATTTTTTTTCCACGTTGGCTTTGCCACATGTATGCTACGTCATAAAAAATTTCCACATGACATGCCACGTAAGCCTCCTTTAGTGCAAACTAACAGGAGGGACCAATTTCAGGGACGGAAAAGTTTGTGAGGACCATTGTTTAAAGAAAATTTTTAGAGGGACTAAAATTGAATGTTGGCATATTTATAAGGACCACTAACATATTTAACCCTGATTTTAATTGTAAATGATTATTATTAGTTAAAATATTTAGATTAATTGTGGTTAATAGAATATTTAATGGAGTGTAATTACAAACTATTACACTTAATTAGTATCATTTCTAATAATTCTCTGTCAATGTCCATTTACTAATCTTTGGAAAAATTGTTTCTCTTCCATGAACAAAGCTTATACCAAAGGGATAATCCAACACTTCTAGGGCTTAAACTCCTATCTTCGGATTAGGGACCCCAATAGTGGTGATTCTATGCTTTCTGGTACAAATATTGTTCATGTTCATAATTCTATCTTTTGAAACTGCATTGCAATGGCTAGCAACTCGTATAAGGAAGGTTGGGTGAAGGTAAATTGAAAAGTATCAAGCGGTGTGAGGGATAGATTTTCTATTTGGACCGCAAATTGTGGGAAGTATTCTGGGGAGGATGAACCGTTGGTTTCATTTTTCTTTACTGAATTCCTGGAAGATTATGATGCAAAGGACTGCTTTAACTTATTCAAGGAGTTTGGTCTACTAGAAGAAGTGTTCATTCCGTCTAGACGTGACAAACGAGGAAGAAGATACGGTTTTGTTCGATTCAGAAAGGTGGGGAATGTAAGAACTATGGCGGAAAAATTAGATAGTATTCAAATCAATGACAAGAAAATTCATGCGAACCTCCCTTGTTTTCAAAGAAATAAGGTGGTGGATAAGAGTTATGATGTTAGGACGGGTAGTGGAAGTACGAAACCGAATATTAACCTTGTATCTGACTTGATATATAATCCAAATATGGGTAAGTCCTATGCACAAATCACTAGAAAGTATGCTGCTGATAATGTTAGAAGGGAGGAGGAGGGAGGTGGTAGGAAAAACAATGAATTTGTAAGGAAGAAATTGCAGGAACCGAAACCTTCTTTCGCTCATCTCCAATTCAACATTGCCAAGGATGGATTGAATCGTTTTGAGAAGACATTTGTGGGGGTAGTGTCTAAATCGGGAACCGCATACGATATTCAAGGTGCATTACAAGCAGATGGATACTTTAGCATTCTTGCTACCCCTCTTGGCGCAAACGTGTGTTTACTTGAGGAATCTGAAGCGGGTGATGTTCAAGCATTAATAGACGAAGATGTAGCATGGGTTTCAAAATGGTTCAACGACATCCACCCTTGGTCGCCTGCAGATATTGATAATGAAAGACTCGCGTGACTTAGGTGTTATGGCCTTCCATGCCACGCCTGGTGCACTGATTTCTTTAAATTTGTTTCGAGTCGTGTCAAAGTTTTAATTTGCTGTGACCCTGAAACGAAAACACACTAAAAAAATGGAAATTGCTATATTTCTGGTCAGAGCAAAGTACTCGTTGAACCTCAATGAAACTTTTAACGTCGAAATTAAGAGAACATTTTTAGGGTGAAGCTGGTAGAGGATATGCATGGACCTAGACACATTGTTGTAGCAAAGAAACATAAAATAGTTTTTGCATCGGAGGGTGATATTTCTAATGAAGATAGTGATGATAAGGGTGGCACGTGGGAATCTAGTGTAGATGGGGAAGTTGGGGAGGGTGATTTGAATGAGTCAGTGTCTAGGAAGCCTCCAAATATTTCTGGCACGATACAGAGTGATTTGGGGCTTGCTGATAAGCTGGAAAACTGCAAAAAGGTGGGCAATGGGGTGCTTTTAAAGGAGTTAAAGGAGGCTTGCTTGGATAGTGGTGAGGAGTCAGCTAAAAAGGGCGGTTTTCGAGGATGTGAAATAGACAAGTTATTTAATGAGGATGGGATGGTAGAAGAATCATTAAATGTAAATACTAATGACATAGTGCATGTAGGATAAGTGTCTAGTCTACCTTGTGTTCTTGAGGGGAGCAAAAAGGTGTTACATTTTGTGGATGGGGCGAATCTGGATCGGGCTTTAATTCATGTGGGCCTAGTGGACTTGGATCATAGTATGTCTGATCCCATATCCAATTCGCTCATTGGGGTTGATTTTATTCAAGGTGAACCAAAGGCCAGGAAAAAGAAATTGATTAAAGATATTTATCAAAGTATTAGAATACCTTTTTCTCCTTCCTATTATTCTCACCTTATTCATTCATCCAAGATTGTACATTGTCGCAAAAATCAATCTAATCAGTTTTGTCCTGGTGATTCTGGTCCAATCATGGAGGTTAAGGACTCGCATTCGAGGTATTCTAGAGGGTCAGTCTTGTGTTGCAAATCTATTAATGATTTGGATGTCAATCATGGCAATTCTAGAATTAAAAAGTCGTTGGAAGATGTTCCCTGCAATGTGTAGCAAGCGATTAAAAACATGGGAGTTGAGGGTGATGAAGACAATGATTATTTTGAAGGTGTGATCAGAAATATGGAAGTAGGGGACATAAAGGCTTTTGAGGATTCGATGGAGGTGGCAGTGACGGTTCCATGAATGTGATTACATTCAACATACGTGGGAGTGATAATTCAGTGAAACAAAGGAGATTCAAATAAATTGTGTCGAAAGGTGGGGCAGACTTATGCCTTATACAGGAATCCAAGTGCAAGCATACGCCAGATAGAATTGTGATCAATCTTTGGGGAGTGATGAATGTGATTGGTCGGCATCTAATGTGGTAGGTCAATCAGGTGGAATAATCACAATATGGAGGAAAAAATGTTGTGTGCCTATATTCAACTTCAATGGAATTGGTTTCTTGGGTTTGCTTGTCTCTTATAGAGGTATAAATGTTTATATTGTCAATGTTTATTCTCCTTGTGGTTTGACTGAGAAGCGTAAACTATGGGCTGATCTTATTGGCATTAAAGCGAAATTTCCTTCTAGTGTGTGGTTGCTTAGGGGGGATTTTAACACTATAAAGTCGTCTGAAGAAAAGAGGGGGAGGGGTAGTAAATCAGGGATTGAAATGGAGGAATTTAACTTGTTTATAGATATAATGGAAGTTGTGGATCTAACAGGAGTGGGTAACAAATTCACTTGGTATAACCCTAATGGGAGCTGTTGTAGCAGATTGGACTGTTTCCTTCTTTCAAAAGATCTTATTACCAAGTGGAATCTCTTATATCAAGTTGTGGGAGATAAAGATATATCGGATCACCGGGTCGTTTGGACAAAAGCTAATAGGTTGAATTGGGGTCCTAAACCCTTCAAGGCATTTAGATCTTTGTTGGATCATCTTGATTTCATGAAGTTTGTGAAATTAGAGTGGAATTCTTTTAAGTTCTCTAGTAGTGATTCTCAAATTCTGTTGGAAAAATTTAAAGCTTTAAGATCTCAGGTGCGGTGGTGGAATAAATACGTATTCGGGTGGATTGACTTGAGAGTGACAATGGGAGTAGAGAAGCTAAATTTATTGGAGGAAGATTTGTTAGGGGTTGATGGATTTAGCAAGGAAGAAGATTTTATTAGCAGAGGGGTGGCACAACGGGAGGTTTGGAATGGTTTATTGTTAAAGGAAAGTTTGATCAAACAAAAGTCTAGAGCCAAATGGGTGAAAGAAGGGGATTGCAACACAAGGTATTTTCACTCCCTTTTCAAGTCCAGATGTAGGAGTAATTCCATCTCGGCCCTGAAGATTGACTATGTTATGGTTATGGATGTAAAATCAATCAAGGAGGAGGTGGTTAGGCATTTTAGCAATATGTTCGAGTGCATCAATGCTAGTGGGCCATGGCTGGATCTGTCGGGTATTCCAACTATTACTCCCCAAGATAGGTTGATGATGGAAGAACCATTCTCTGATGATGAAATATGCGGTGTGGTATTTGAAGGTGATGGCAATAAAAGCCCCGGTCCGGATGGTTTTAACCTGGATTTTCTTAAATCTTGTTGGGATGTTGTTGGGAGTGATGTTGTTAAATGCATTAGGGAATTTCACAGTACTGCTAAGTTACCTAAAACAATGTCATCATCGTTTGTCACTTTGATCCCAAAATCGTTAAACCCTCAAAGGCTTGATAAATTTCGTCCTATTTACCTTATTGGGTGCATTTACAAGGGTATTGCCAAACTTTTGGCAGCAAGACTGAAGAGAATCATTGGTAATCTCGTGTCAGTTTCTTAGACAACTTTCATTTCTGGAAGACAACTCTTGGGTGGGGTGGTTGTAGCAAATGAAGTTATTGACTTTGCTAAGAGGAATAAAAGAAGGTGTTTGCTATTTAAAATCGATATCGCTAAGGCATACGACTGCGTGGATTGGAAGTATCTCATCACGGTTCTTGAGGCTATGGGTTTTGGAGAGCAATGGATTTGTTGGCTCAAGGGTAGCGTGCTTTCTAATTTCATGTCGGTCTTGGTTAACGGCGGAACAACGAAGGATTTTCAGGTATCTAGGGGCTTAAGACAAGGGAATCCTTTGTCCCCATTTTTTATTTGCAATAGTGGTGGAAGGTTTAACTGTTATGATGAAAAAGGCGGAAGCCGTTAGTGTCCTTCATGGCTTTAATCTGGATGTCGAGATTTCCATAAATCTTTTACAGTTTGTCGATGATACAATATTAATATGTGATGGATCTTGAGATTGAGTTATGGCGGAGAAGCTTGATAGCATTCACATACAAGGGAAGAAAATCTTTGCTAATGTTCCTAGGTTTCAACGGGGAACTATCGCAGTGAATAATCATAGTAAACTAGAGGAAGCTATATGTAGCAAGGGTCGGAGGCAGCAAGAAGGTCGAACATGGAACTTTAGTAAACCGGGATTGTCATATGCCCTGGTGACTAAAAATAACTTGAACTCAGGCGTGGATGCTAGGACGAATGAAGCTAAGGTGTTGGTAGGATTCAAGAATCGAAGGATGGAAGGAGTGGAAGTCAAACCAAAGTTCGCATATTTACAATTCAACCTTCAAAAGGAGGATATAGCAAGGTTTGACAAAGCGTTCATTGGTGTGGTGGAAAATTCAGGATCAACATATAACATTCAAGAAGCCTTACATGAAGTAGGGTGCTTTAGCATCAAATCCACTCCAATGGGCACAAACCTGTGCCTATTAGAGGAAACTGTTGAAGGTGACATACATACCTTGATAGAGGAGGACAGGTCCTGGGTGTCTCAATGGTTCTCCAACATTCATCAATGGTCTCAGGAAGACATCGATCATGAGAGGCTAACTTGGCTTAGATGTTATGGTTTGTCATACCATGCCTGGAGAACTAAGTTCTTAAGTTTCCTCTCCAGCTTGGTCGGTGTGTTTGTGTGTTGCGATGAGGAAACATAAAACTTGCAAAAGATGGATGTCGGAAGAATTTTGATTAAGACCAAATACTCTATGAATTTGAATAAGGCTTTCAACATGGAGATTAAAAACAAAATATACATGGTTAAATTGGTGGAGGACATGCACAGACCCAAAAGTATTGTCGTGCCTAAGGGTGGTCTCGTGGTGAGTGATTCATAGAAGTTGGACTCTGATGATGACGACGGCGCGTGGGTTTCTTTTGATGAGGAGGAAGATGGGGAGATCAGGGACACAAACCCTCATAATACACAAAAATTTGATCATGATGGAGACATTACCTGTAGTTTGGGAAAAGGTACAGTGTTTGGAAATTCCAACAACATGGTAGAAGCTACAAGAGGCATGGACTTAGGGGCGGAAAACCTAGGCAAGTCAGACGTGTCTGCAGAAAAGAGGATAGTTGGAAGGATTGTTGAGGAAAAAAGCGCCAATAGCAATGAAGATGGATCAGAACCTTTTAATGTGGAAAATCATGATGATTTATTGATGTGACAGGGGCTTGCTTTAGGTATGGATCATGCCTTGGTAAACACCTAGTCTATTGGGGGTATTCAACTCTTTGAGGCCTTAGTGTGCTAATTAAGTTGTGGGCCTGGACTCCAATACGTCTGATCCTATTTCTTGTTCCCCTAATGGGTCGGGTTTTCTTTGTGCTGGGCCTAAACCTAGGAGAAATAAACTCATTAATGATATTTATGAAAACATAAAAATCCTCTTCTCTCCTTCTTATTTCTCTCGGCTCATTCACTCAATCAACAATTAACCCTCGTCTATCCTTCCGCTCAATTCAACCACTAAAATGATCCATCATACTTCGAAGGTGGAAGATTCTACTTCGAGGTATTCGGGGGGCTCAATCTTATGTTGCGACTCCATTAACGACTTAGATGTCAATCAAGGCAATTCTCGTTTTAGAAAATGAATTAAGGACGTTCCGGCTAGAATTTGGCAAACAATTAAGGAGATGGGAGTTGAAGGTGAAGAGGATGATGAACTATTTGAAGGGATAATTAGGGACATGGAGGCTAGAGATAGTAAAGCTTTTGAATATAAAAGGGAGGTTGTGATAAGGGTTCCACGAATATTGTTACATTCAATATTTGAGGGAGTGGGAATTCAATAAAAAGGAGTAGGATTAGGCAGATTATTTCTACTGGTAAAGCTGACTTATGCTTATTTTAAGAAACTAAGAATCAGTGCATGGATAATAAGTTTGCATATAGCTTATGGGGTAACGAGGATTGTGAATGGTCTGCTACTAATTCTCGAGGCCAATCAGGAGGAATTCTAACGATCTGGAGGAAGGGTGTTATTTGCCTGGTGTATAGCTTTATGGTCTGAACTTATTGATTTGAAGAGTAAGGCTCCACCTGGGGAATGGTTGGTGGGTGGTGACTTTAATGTGTAGCGGGGAAATTTGCGAGTGTAAGTTATTGATTAACTTAACTCAAAATGCAAGAGTCGTCACTGCACTTTTATTTAATCCAAAAATGAAAGGGAAAAGTGCGAACAAAACCTAAACAAGTTCTAAAACAAGAACAGATAAACAGAGATTGGGTAAGGGGGTTGTTTACGTGATGGGAAGGTGTTAGCACCCAAAACGTCTATAGTACTCTATAGGAACCCTTTGAAATATCTACGCTTTTTGGTCTGAAAATGTTTGTTTGAAATGAGATTGGGGAGATGAGAAGAGAAATTATTTTTTAATATTTTTGTGTTTGGAGAGACTTATCGCCTCATGCCTACGTACCCAAAAAGTGCTATATAGGACATAAACCCCGTAGTTCGTGGTACAAGTAATAAAAATTATTGGTTATGATTCATTTTATCTTGAAAAGACAACTTGTCATTCTCAAGAGAGAATACTCAACTAATTACCCAATGGTATGTGAAAGAGACATTTACATCACATTAAGATGAAGGATTTACTTGGATAAAAATCAACAAGACTAATCACATCAACATCTAAGTGGAAAATGACCATGTTTTACACAAAATACCATGGTTACGAGCTTTACATCTCATCAAATAAGATGACTCATGTCTAATCTTTTTGAAAAGTTTTAAAGGAAAAAGTGCTCAAAAGCACAAAAGGTTTGAATGAGAGATAGGGAGCAAGAAGGAAGCATAAACATAGCACAATTAATATAACAATAGAGAGCAAAAACCATCCAAAAAGAGAGCACAAGTTTTGTTGTGTTTTTGGAAATGCTCGACTAGACATCCATGAGAATGAAAAAATGGTCTCATACATTACCAAGGGGAGGGCTCCAACTTAGATAAAATCAACGAGTATGCCAACTAACCCCCACGGGTAACAAGAGAATTCCAATCTAGTTCAATCTACGCCATGGACGAATAGGAGACTGATAATTCACTTGCAAATCACAATGGTTTTCCGATTTCGGGACAATTTAGCACTACGTTAAGCAATCGTAATTGGGTTCATGTAGAAACCACGACTATCTGAGACCGGTCAATAACAATGTTAGTGATAATGCATGCTAGAGAAGTGATATGTAGATCACTCTCCAAAAGCAATACCGCACGAAAAGAAAAGTGGTAACGATCTCATCTTCATCAAGAACTTAAAATAAGTTCCAATGATATCGAAGATTTTCATTGATCAAAAGAAAAAAAAAAGAAGAGAGGGGAAAGCCAAATTGAATTACAATTTCAAGATCATTCCATCTTTAAGTTCAACCACTCATCTTGGTGGATTAAAGCACTAAACATATCATTAACTCAAAGCACCTAAAATGAATTAAACAATTCACTTTAAAGATAAATTTGAATTAGTGAATGTTTATCCAACTTCATCTACACCCTAAGTCCATTGAATTTAAAGAGGAATAGGACCTTTAAAAGTGCAAACCAAGGCTGAAATCAAAAGAAAATGGAAGAAGAAGAAGAGAAAGGAACCAAAATAGTCCCAAAACAGAACCAAAAACTCAATTCTGCTACTGGTTAACCGATTAACCAAATTGCACTGTATTTGGTTAATCGATTAACGCTGACAGAACAGCAAAAAAATTGAAAAAATCAGCATTCATGATCCAATCATTTCTTCAAACACCTCATGGTCATGGATGCAAATTAGCACGAAAATTCAAGTAAAACAACAGCAAATAACACCAATGGAACACAATTTGCAAGATCCAATGATCAAACAACAAGAATCAACAATAGATCACATTGTTAAGGATGTATCAAGAACAACAATGGTGGATCAATAGTTTACCACTTCAAATTTGAAAATTCTTCAAACCAACTCTAAGAACCACACTCCAAAGCCTTGATCTACAGAAATTGATGATGAAAAAGTGTTTGGATGGAGGTTTAGCTCAAAGATTAGTATGTTCTAATGATGAACTTACTAACTTTCAATGGAAGAAAGAGCTTTGGTGAATTTGGGTAGATGAAGAATTGTGAGAAATTTTTGCAAGGTGAATTTGGCTATCAAAAGCTTGAAGAATGAATGAAATGAGGCCTCTATTTATAGGATTTAGGCTTGGAAATTTTGGTGAATTGGAGTTTGGTTTGGAACCAAAATTAGGATTGGGATTTGAATTTGGAAGCAAAATCAAGATCAAGTGGTGATTAGTGAGGGTATATGGTGGAAATTAATTGTGATGAGGTAGGGGAATTAAAATGAGGTGATCTAGAATATTCTCATGATGAAACAAAGTGAATCGGGTGCCAAAATGCTGCAGAATTTGAATTAGGCTCATTTTTCATAAAAACGCACTGGTTAATCGATTAACCATATAGTGTTAACCGATTAACATAGCAAAAAATTGTGAAATTTTGCTTTTTGATGTGCTGTCTTGGCTCTGGCTCAATTCTTTTAGCTTGTCAAAGAAGGCCCAAAAATAAACACATGAACCTTGGAGTCTCTTGAATAATAGTCAATTAAATCTTGGGAAACCCTTGATCAGATGATATTGAATTATTTGCAGATCAACTTTGACTTTGTTCAGATGAGATTCATTCGAGCTGAGGAAATGGTATTTGACATTCTTGGTCCCAACCTTTTCCTGAAAAAGTTATTAAAAAAAACAAACATATTTTTGGATTTTATTTAAGGGTTAGTAAACATGAACATAAACAAATATCAAGCAAACAAGAAAACATGGGTGCTCGGTGATCTCCCTCAAGAACAAACCTACAAAGGAAGGCAAGAGAACCAAAGATTATGATCTTGTTTGTGGCATGAGATGCAAATGATATGTGGGAGCTTAGGGGTAAAAATTAGGGTATTACAGCTGCCCATATTTAAGTTTTTTCTATCTGGAGATACGAAGATGGGCATCTTCGTCTCGACGAGATAGAAGAGAATTAAATATAACAAATAAACCCAAATTTTTGGCCCTAAGAGACCACAAAATGATATGATTATGAAGATGGTATGCAGACACAAGACCTCTGTGGGGAGAAAATGCCACAGGAGACAAAAAAAGCTCGAGGAGCAAAAGAAAAAGAAAACAGACTCCACAGGTGAAAACAAAAAAAGGGCAAACACATCCTAACAGGGGAGGAAACAATCTCCGCCGAGGAAGATAAAAGAGTAAGATTCCACTGAGGGAAAATTACCAACACCAGAACAGGAGGAAAACACATCCCAACAGGAGAGGAAACAACCTTAGCTGGGGAAAAGATCATCTATTACCATGCATCCGGTAATAGCATGATCAAAAGGAAGGATGGACAACTACCAACCAAGTGGCAGTTACGACGAGGCAATCAACCAAAGAGATACGAGAAATATTACCTACTACCAACAAAGGGCAGGACGAAAAAGGTAATAATCTCAAAAGAATACGAGAAATATTACCTACTACCAACAAAGGGCAGAACGACGAAGGTAATAATCTCAAAAGATACGAGAAATATCTACTACTACCAACAAAGGGCAGAACGACAAAGGTGATAAACTCGAAAAAGGGAGAGATTACCAACCATAAACAAAGTGATAGTTACAACAAAGTAACCAAACCCGGCTATATTACCTACTACCATCTGAATGGGCAGGACGACAAAGGTGATAAGCTCAAAAAGAGGGATTACCAACTATCAACCAAGTGATAGTTACGAAGAGGAAATCAACCAAAAGGGGTACGAGAAATATTACTTACCACCAACTAAAGGGCAGGACGACAAAGGTAATAAACTCGAAAAAGGGAGAGATTACCAACTATCAAACAAATGATAGCTACAACAAAGTAACCAAACCCGGCTATATTACAAACTACCAACTAAATGGGCAGGACGACAAAGGTAATAAGCTCAAAAAGGAGGATTACCAACTATCAACCAAGTGATAGTTACGACGAGGTAATTAACCAAAAAGGTAACAAGCCTCTATTGTCAGAGAAAAGGACCAAAGTTTAATCCAGGAATAAACTAGAGAGAAACGGTCAAACAAGACTCATCCCAAGGAGGAATATCTCAACTGGGGATTAATTCCATCCAGACAAATGAACCGAGGAGGAAGGCTAAAACAAATATCTTCCATGAGGCATAAACTCAGTGGGGAATTAACAAAGATATGCATTTTCTGCTTACAGGTCGACACTCTAATGGAGAGAGGACGCACACGCTCTGAGGGGATAACAGCACCAGAGAGCAAAGAAACACCAGCACAAATGCAAGATGCACAATGCAACAACAATATGCTATGCACAACAAATGAATGTGCATGCAATGAATATGAGTATGAATATGCTGACAAAACAGACATAAGGATAAACAGAGGGTGAATAAACATCACAACACCACTGAATACTCAGTTAATCTCAACCTGACGGAGATATCATTAGCAGCTCCGCTAGGGATTTAGCTGCAGAAATCCTACAATAGATAAACAAAAGCCATCAAAGGAAAATAAATCCTACTACAAGGCTAAAATCTTGCTGGAGAAAGGAAGATACTCATTGGGGAGAGACCCAAATATCGATCTTCTAAAATCAATGATCCACACAGAGGGTAACAACATAAACTCTGCTTCGAGTATGGAAGGAAAGTTGTTGGGGAATCATAGAAACCCAAATCTTTCTAACTCTTCCTGGGGATAATAAAATTCACAGGAACTTCCACTTCAATAAGATGAGGAGATATGTTGCGGGAAAATAATGAATTCCCTGGGGATTGTAAACACAAAATCCACTGGGAAAGCGAGGCAGATCTGCTGGAGATACAAGAGAAAAACTCTCTGAGGATTAACCAATTCTGAGCAAAGCATCCTGGACTTGCTAGGGAAAACAGCAAAAGGTCAAACTGTGGGGGATTTTAGATCAATACTTGTCATAAATGAGAGAAAACCCAACAGATGACTAATATATCAATATTCCTTGAATAGAGATTTCATCAGCGACTTCACTGGGGAATAACCCAATAGTGATGCACAATCTTCACTGGATAAATCACTGAATAAAACAATCTGGAGAGAAATATATCCTCGACTTGCCCGGGAGAACAAGAAGTTAACGTCACTGCTTTATGCTTGGGCAACATTCGAAGCAATAATGCAATGCCTCCGTTGGGGAATCAGCAAGGATAAATCTCTGGGTAAAACAACCTGGAGAGAAAGACATCCACAAGAAAAAATAAAACCCGAAAAACAGCCACAATATCAATACTCCTTAGAGGGAAATAACATTGCTCTCTATTTGGGGATATTTAAAGCATCAACAACACATCTAGAGTGTAAAACTCTGAGTGGGGATTCTTCATATAACTTTTGCTGGGGATAGCAAAAGATGAACCTCTGCGTGGGGATTATCACTAAGGAGAGGTGGTCCTCAAAACTGCTCAACTGCCTGACCATAACGTAATCAGCTGGAGAAAATCTAGATCATGACTTAGCTGGGGAAAAACCGAACAACACTTGTCTGAAGAAAAAACTCAAACCGGTATTCAACTAAGAAATATTGGATCTTATGAGTCCAACACATCATAACAAACTTTTGAAAGAAACCATCATCTTGTCAACAACTGGTTATATCCACAGGGACAAACTCTGCTGAGTAAATATCAACAGACTTTACTGGGGAAACATATAAAAACTCTACTGGGGAGCTGTCAATAAATTCTACCAGTGGAGTAAGAACGAACTCTACTGAGGAAAACATTAAGCTTACCATTCTTGGAATAACCGTTGACATTCCTTTTTGTATTCATAAATCAAAGGAAAATGTTTTTATAATTTTCAAAAATTTTAAATCAATTATTCACATTTTGTTTCAAAAATCATCATCAACAATAAATGAAATTTTGCAAACAGAAACAAAGTAAGAATTGCAAATAAAGGGACAAAGGCCCAAATTTTATTGATAGAATGGTAGTCCGTAAATGGCGTAACTCCATGGATCATTACAAAGTTTGAAAAATGGTAAATACATGAAAAGGGTTACATTGAAATACAATGACCATTATTCTCCCTAACAACTTTGAAATCCACTGCGCTCAAAATTTCAGCTGAGGATGATTGAAGCAAAATCATTGATAGACAATGTTGCTTCGAATGATCAAGACTGGCCAGATGCAGTTACTTTCCATAATCCCTAACTTTTTCCTAGATTGCCTTCTCAGGTTTTCAATCTACCGGGATGATTATTTTTGTTTTTGCCTTGACCTCCCTTTCAGGTTTTCAGCCCTCCGAGAAGCTCATTTTTGCCTAAGCCGCCCTTTCAGGTTTTCAACTTAGCGAGCTCTTCTTTTATTTTTTAGGCGAAGTATTTCTTGACTGCATCGGCATTCACAGGACGTGTGAACTCTTCACCATCCATAGTTGTAAGAATTAATGCACCGCCAGAGAAGGCTCTCTTAACAACATATGGGCCTTCATAATTAGGAGTCCACTTGCCCCTAGAATCATTGGTAAAAGTTGAGATCTTTTTTAGCACAAGGCCGCCTTCTCTGAACACACGAGGTCGAACTTTCTTGTCAAAAGCTTTCTTCATTCTCTGTTGATATAACTGGCCATGACACAAGGCCGCCATTCTTTTCTCTTCAATTAAATTCAACTCATCAGATCTGCTTTGGCACCATTCAGCCTCAGACAATTCAGCTTCCATCAAAACTCTCATAGAAAGGATTTCAACTTCTACCAGGAGCACTGCTTCCATACCATAAACAAGAGAGAAAGGGGTTGCCCCTGTTGAAGTGCGTACGAATGTACGATACCCATGCAGAGCAAAAGGGAGCATCTCATGCCAGTCCTTGTATGTAACAACCATCTTCTGAATAATCTTCTTAATATTCTTATTAGCAGCTTCAACAGCCCCATTCATCTTAGGTCCGTAAGGAGAAGAATTATGATGCCCAATCTTAAACTCATCACATAATTCCTTCATCATCTTGTTATTCAGATTCGACCCATTATCAGTGATAATCTTGCTCGGAACACCATACCGACAAATGATTTGGTTCTTGATAAACTGGACCACTACTTGCTTGGTCACATTGGTATATGATGTCGCTTCAACCCATTTGGTAAAATAGTCAATAGCCACCAAAATGAAATGGTGTCCATTTGACGCTTTGGCCTCAGTAATTCCAATCATATCAATCCCCCACATGGAGAAAGGCCATGGAGAAGAGATAACATTTAGAGGAGTTGGAGACACATGAATTTTGCCAGCATAAATCTGGCACTTATGGCACTTCTTCACATATTTGCAACAGTCAGATTCCATTGTCAGCCAATAGTAACATGCCCTTAACATCTTCTTTGCCATTGCATGTCCATTGGCATGGGTACCAAAGGATTCTTCATCAATTTCTTTCATCAACATGTTTTCTTCGTGTCTATCCACGCATCTGAGCAAGACCATGTCATAATTTCTTTTATACAGCACATCATCATTCAAGAAAAAACTACCAGCCAACGTTCTCAAAGTTTTCTTATCCTTCTTGGATGCCCCAAGTGGGTACTCTTGATTCTGAAGAAATCATTTAATATCATAATACCACGGTTTATCATCAACGCCTCTTCAACTGCAAACACATGAGCCGGTCTATCAAGACGTATAACATTGATTCTGGGAACATTATTCCACCGATTCACCACAATCATGGTGGATAATGTTGTTAAAGCGCCTGCCATTCGATTCTCTACTCTGGGTATATGGTGAAACTCAACCTTATTAAAAAAAGTTGACAACCTTCTTGCATAATCATGATAAGGAATCAAATCGGGTTGAGGTGTCTCCCATTCCCCTTTAATTTGATTAACCACCTGGGCTTAATCTCCGTATACATCAAGAATCTTGATTCTTAAATCAATAGCTTCTTCCAAGCCCATAATACACGCTTCATACTCAGCCGCATTATTTGTGCAAGTGAACATCAACCTTGCAGTAAAAGGAATATGAGAACCACGAGGAGTAACGATTATTTCCCCAATACCATTGCCATACTCATTAACAACTCCGTCAAAAATCAAACCCCAACAGGATCCAGGCTCAGGCCCTTCTTCATGTAATGGTTCCTCATAATCTTTAACCTTTAGATACATCACATCCTCATCAGGAAAATCAAACCTGATAGGTTGATAATCATCAATTGGCTGGTGTACCAAATGGTCAGCCAAAACACTTCCTTTTATGGCTTTTTGAGTTCGATACTCAATATCATATTCTGACAACAACATTTGCCAACGAGCGATCCGACCAGTTAATGCAAGATTTTCAAAGACATACTTGATCAGATCCATTTTGGATATCAACTAAGTAGTGTGATTCAATATATACTGGCGGAGGCGCTTGGCAGCCCAAGCTAAAGCACAACATGTCTTTTCAAGCATTGAGTACCGAGACTCACAATCGGTGAACTTCTTGCTCAAATAATAAATGGAAAATTCTTTTCAACCAGATTCATCCTGTTGAACCAGAACACAACCCATAGACTCTTCTAGCACAGTCAAATACATAATCAAAGGTCTTCCTTCCACTGGAGGAGACGAAATCGGAGGTTCAAGCAGATACTCTTTAATTCTTTCAAAAGCCTTCTGACAATCCTCTGTCCATACACAACCCTGATCTTTGCGGAGAATCTTGAAGACCGGTGCACATGTGGCAGTCATATTGGATATAAACCGGGATATATAATTCAAACGTCCCAAGAATCCTCTTACTTGTTTTTTTGTTTTGGGCACACGCATTTCCTGAATAGCTTTAACTTTACCATAATCAACTTCAATGCCTTTCTGGCTGACAATAAAGCCCAACAATTTTCCAGAACGGACACCAAAAGTGCATTTATTAGGATTCAAACGGAGCTTAAACTTTCTCAAACGTTGAAACAGCTTCAACAAATACTCAATATGATTTTCTCCAGTCTTCGACTTACAAATCATATTGTCCACATAGACCTCAATTTCTTTATGCATCATATCATTGAACAGAGTGGCCATAGCTCTCTGGTACGTTGCACCGGCATTTTTTAAACCGAAGGGCATCACTATGTAACAGAATGTTTCCCAGGGTGTAATGAATGTTGTTTTTTTCCATATCCTCGGGTGCCATCTTTATCTGATTATAACCGGAATATCCATCCATAAAGGAAAAGATACTGAATTTAGAAGTATTATCTACCAACATATCAATGTGTGGTAATGGAAAATCATCTTTTGAACTAGCTTTATTCAAATCTCTATAGTCAAGGCACATTCGGACCTTTCCGTCTTTCTTTGGAACAAGCACAATATTGGCCATCCATTGAGGATACTCAACAGTCACAAGAAAACCATCATCAATCTGCTTCTAAACCTCATCTTTAATCTTAACAACCATGTCGGGATGAGTTCTTCTCAATTTCTGTTTCACAGGCGGACATTCAGGCTTCAGCGGCAATCTATGCTCCACAATATCAGTATCAAGACTAGGCATGTCTTGATAGGACTAAGCAAACACGTCAACATGTTCTCTAAGAAGCTCTACCATTCTCTTCTTAACATCTGACTGAAGCAGTGCCCCAAACTTGACTTCTTTTCTATTTTCCTCTGAACCCAAATTAACCAATTCCACTGGCTCTTCATGAGGCTAAATGGCTTTTTCCTCGTGCTCAAGCAACCGAGAAATTTCATTTGGAATCTCCTCAATATCCTCTTCCACAGCTCCAAACACAGGGAACTCAAAGTTGGGAGAGGGCATAGGGTCATTGTTTTCAATGGGTTTAACAATCAATCTGCACAATGATTTTATGTTGATTTTAGAATATGAACAAGAAGTCCGAGTATCATGCAGATAAAAATGATTATCACATTATTATTTTTTTTGGTTTTTTATGTTACCATTTTTCAGAAATAAAGCAAAAAGGGAAAACATAATATGGATAAGCAAAATAACATTTTATTGATGATGATAATATTTGAAACAAAGCCCTCAAAATTTCACTTTTACCTTAGGCAGAGTGAAAGGATTTTTGAAAGAAACAAATACAAATTACTTTGAAGAATGAATAACAGTGGGAAAATCAACAGCTATCCAATTCTGGCAGATCTGTCTGTGCATCACGAAATTGGGAAGTTCTTCCTCTTCATGATCTTTAATAATGGCACTGAATTCATATTCAGGTTCCTTAAGCCTCGATCGAGGGGAATAAAAGGGCACATATGCATCTTCCGTCTCAGAACCGTATCCAGGATCTTCCAAATAAGGCTCCCAATCTTGAGCAGGAATGGAATCATCTTCAGAGCCATCTGAGATGTAATCTTCAGAGTCATCTTCAAGAATTGCAGTTGTAGAATGGCCTTTGTTGATGAATTCGACGCTGTGAAAGGCCTCATTAATATGCTTCAAATATCTTCTAACTGTACCAGGCACAAAGCCTAAACCAGTTCTACTTATTTTATCAACCACGTCAATAACTCGACCCTAACCGTCCGACCGACCAGTCTCTAATACATGTAGAGCATCTTTCAAAGAAGACATGGGAAGCCCACTCTTCTTAACAACTTTATCATCGACAGAAAGAGCTTGGAACGGAGTTCCAACAGTTTCGTCAGCGTCAACATAAGAAAAGGATGAAAGATGGCTCACCAGCATCGCTTGTTCGCCTCCAACAATTACCAGCTTGTCATTCTGAACAAATTTCAATTTCTGATGAAGAGTTGAGGTCACTGCCCCAGCTTCATGAATCCAGGGTCGGCCAAGCAGACAACTATAAGCAGGACGAATATCCATTACTTGAAAATTAATTTGGAAGAAGCATGGTCATATCTTGATTAGAAGATCAACCTCTCCAATCACAGTTTTTCTAGATCCATCAAAAGCTTTAACCACAACCCTACTATACCTCATGGGAGCACCTCGGTATGAAAGCTTCGACAAAGTAGACTTTGGCAACACATTCAAAGAAGAACCTGTATCAACCAACACATTGGAAAATGCATCTTCTTGACAGTTCATAGAAATATGTAAAGCCAAATTATGATTTCTCCCCTCCTCGGGTAAATCTTCATCATAGAAACTCAAGTTATTGCATGATGTGAGCTTGGTAACAATTCCATAAAACTGATTAACATTCACATCGTGCTCAACATACGCTTGTTCCAGTACCTTCTGCAAAGACTCCCTATGAGCTTCAGAATACATTAATAGGGACAACACTGAAATCTTGGACGGGGTGTGCAAGAGTTGATCTACCACACTGTACTCACTCTTCTTGATCAATTTCAATACCTTATCCTCATAAGTCTTCTTATTCAAACCATTAGAATGACCGGAAATATCAACATTACTCTCATCTTGAGGTCGCTTGCCAGCAACAACATTCTCCACAATCTTTGGAGGCTCAGAAGCAAAGACACGACCACTCCGTGTCACTCTACTAATATCAGCGATGCTTACCACATAAGACAAAGTAGGAATGGGGACTTCCTTACCATCTTCTACCATGGTAGCATTGTATTTATACAGAACAGCCTTGTCAGATTCATACGGTACTGCACCGGGTAACCGAATAATCAAAGGCGTGACAGCGGACTTCCGACTATCATAAGATATAATAACTCGTTCAGGAATATTAAAGTGTGGCACAATAAAATTCACCTCATTCTGATATTCATCTCTCTTTGCAGTGACCTCAATCAAATTCTAACCCATTATATCTTGAATGTGCCTCTTCAGTATCACACAACCACGCGGGTTCACAGAACAGATGCAACATGCTGCAAAATCATGATCAATATCATGATATTCACTCAAAAGTGCATGCAATTCCACAAGCGCTCTTCGGATCCAACTGATATCATAAATATTGAATGTACCGGGACAACCTTGAACCATATTGACAGACGCCTTACCATGATTGAGCAACGAGTTCGATTGTACATTAGGATTGGTGTCTTCGAAAGACAAAATACCACTCCTAACCAATCTCTGCACCTCCATCTTTAATGGATAACAATTCTCAGTATCATGCCCAGCTCCTCCCTGATGGAAATCAAAATGAGCTTGAGGCTTATACCACCACGACGAATCTTTCAAAAAAGCAGGTGGTGCACGGGTCTGAACAAGATTCTTCTGAATTAAACCAGGAAGCAATTCTGTGTAGGTCATCGGAATCGGATCAAAGTCCTTCTGAAAATGGCCCTGTTGACTGTTCTGTTGGTGAGAGCATTGTTGGGCAGAAGCTGCTTGAACAACAAGAGTTGAATTGATAACAGGAGTAACAGATGCAACATGTTGCTGACATTGATTATTCTTACCATAATTCTTTCTGCGCCCTCCACGGGAAATAGCATTGGTCTCACCTTCTTTCTTCTTGGCAAGTCCTCCACCATATTTCTTGGAACTTCTAGTAGAATTACCATCTTTTGACAAACATCCTTCACGGACACCCTCTTCCAATCTCATCCTCATATTTACCATCTCAGTGAAGTCACTCGGGGCACTAGCAATCATATGCTCATAATATAAAGGACTCAAGGTTTTCAAAAATATCTTGGTCATCTCTTTTTCTTCCAAAGGAGGATTACTCTAAGCAGATATCTCGCACCACCTCTACGCGTATTCTTTGAATGTCTCTTTATCTTTCTGAGCCATTGCTCGAAGCTGGTCACGATCAGGAGCCATATCCACATTATACTTATACTGCTTTACAAAAGCCTCACCCAAATCTTCGAAAGTGCGAATCCGAGTGTTGTCGAGTCCCATGTACCATTTCAAAACTGCACCAGACAAGCTGTCTTGAAAGTAGTGAATGAGAAGCTGATGATTATCAGTCTGAGTCGGCATCTTGCGAGCATACATAGTCAAATGGCTCAACGGACAAGAATTGCCCTTATACTTTTCAAAATCAGGGACCTTGAACTTATGTGGGATCTTCACATTAGGGACTAGGCACAACTCATGGGCATTCTTCCCTAACAGTTCTTTACCCCTCAAGGCTTTGATTTCTTTCTGCATTTCAGCAAATTGATCTTGAATCTCTTCCATTTTCGCATAAGCACTGTCATTTTCACTCGGAGCAGTGTGGAAAATCGGCTCTTCAAAAGGAACGATATGAACCATAGGCTGTGATACAGACATCACAAGCTGGACAGTAGGAACAGATGGAACTTCAGGAGGCGGTGGTGGTTGATAACCTTCATGAACAAAGTTATGAGGCATGCCCCAGGGGAAGCCAGGAGGCATGGAGTGTTGAGGAACACTAGCAGGTGCCACAGAGATGGGCGTAAAGACAATCTCAGAAATGACTGTCCTTTGTACAGGAGTCGAAGATGGAGGAGTAGAGGGTGGCTAATTCTGAGCAGCCACCAATGCTTCCATCATAGCATTAAGCCTTTCCAAACTATCCTTCAGAGTGGTTACTTCCTCACAAAGCTCACGATTATGTTGTTGTAATTGATCCATCTTTTTCTTGAGATTAGCTCAAGTATTATACTGGTGCGACAACTTGGCTGAATGAAGACCAAGAGAAACATAAGACACCTGGCAAAGGCAAGAAACAATGCAAGAGATGATGCTTGATATGCAATATGCAAATGAAAAGCCTTCAAGGAACTTCAAAGATATAAAGTAAATTGCAAACATTATATTAAACTAACACATTTGAAGTACTGGAATTCTCATTTTATTGATATGGAAGTCTTGAAAGTGTACTTTTGAGTTTTCCTTCTTCCAAAATCCATGGTTAAAAATCCCTACAATGTTTGCAACAAACATATTTAAGTTCCTTGAAGACTTGGTCAAAATGATGCCATGAATGCATGAATGCATGGATGTAACACCCACAAACAAGATCACACAAAGCACACGGGTTCAAAGGTTCGGCTCGAGCATGGAGTCAAGGGACAACAACCAACCCCCAATGGTGTGTACAAAATTTTATATCCACCTGTAGAATAAGGTTCTAAAAAGTTCCCAGAGTCCCCAATCCTCTTTCGGATATTACTAGCACGCTGATTACTCGGGAGTCAGTAATATTCTCAAGAGAACCTCGTCTGAGTGTAGTATTGGGTATCAACTATTTCAGGTTTACACCTTCATAGCCACCGCACTACGTCCTAATAAGCCAAGTGGGGTAAAAGGGATACTAAAGTCCTAAGTGTCATGGGTCTGAGGTCGGAAAAAGTAATGTTTTTCGCGATTACTCGCTAGACGTCAGTAATTCCAAGGAAGCCTCGACTGAGCGGATGGATTCTCAATTCAGCTTGTTCGGGATTACTCCCTAGAAGCATCCTTGACTATACCACCCTCCTATCATAAGAGTTCTCAGATCCGGGTATAGGATCTATCTCACCTCTCAAGATCACCCAAACAGAACAACCAATAACAGACAAATCAAACAGATAAAGCGCAAATAAATCAAAGTAGGCTAAACCCACTAGGAACCAGAGATTCTGGGTTCGATCCCCAGCAGAGTCGCCACTTTTCTGTAGCGGGGAAATTTGTGAGTGTAAGCTATTGATTAACTTAACTCAAAATGCAAGAGTCGCCACCGCACTTTTATTTTATCCAAAAAGGAAAGGGAAAAGAGCGAACAAAACCTAAACAAGTTCTAAAACAAGAACAGATAAACAGAGACTGGGTAAAGGGGGTTGGTTACTCGATGGGAAGATGTTAACACCCAAAACGTCTATAGTAATATATAGGAACCCTTTGAAACATCTACGCTTTTTGGTCTGAAAAGGTTTGTTTGAAATGAGATTGGGGAGATGAGAAGAGAAATTGTTTTTTAATATTTTTGTGTTTGGAGAGACTTATCGCCTCATGCCTACGTACCCACAAAGTGCAATATAGGATCAAAACCTCTTAGTTCGTGGTATAAATAACAAAAATGATTGGTTATGATTCATTTTATCTTGAAAAGACAACCTGTCATTCTCAAGAGAGAATACTAAACTAATTACCCAATGGTGTGTGAAAGAGGCATTTGCATCACATTAAGATGGAGGATTTACTTGGATAAAAATCAACAAGACTAATCACATCAACATCTAAGTGGAAAATGACTGTGTTTTATACAAAATACCATGGTTAGGAGCTTTACATCTCATCAAAGAAGATGACTCATGTCTAATCTTTTTGAAAAGTTTTAAAGGAAAAAGTGCTCAAAAGCACAAAAGGTTTGAATGAGTTTTATTTTGTATTTTTTATGTTTTTTTTAATTAGTCAAAGTATGATTAACATTGATTGACATTTATTTAAGAAAACAAAGTTTGAAAATCACTTGACCAAAGTCAAGGTTTTATTATGAAAGCGGCTTAAGTTTCGAAAACAAGAAGATTTTGAAAAAGACAGGAGATTTTGAAAATTCAAAGAAGGGGTGGAGAAGAAGGGACTATCCTATTGCATAAAGATAAAAGCTAAGGATAAGAACAGTCCAACCACACAAGCAAGCTCCATAGCATAAGCATTCTTTCCTTTAGATTTGGCCTGGATCAAAATAGGTCTTCAAAAGAGAACTCCAAGTACCCAAAATCCAAGGTTTGACATCACAAACTTCCAAGCATAGGTTAGGATCCTAATTCTAAGTCCAAAGTTCCATGTCCAATGCAAATGATAGTAACCATAGTCCAACATTGCGAGAACAAGTTTTTTTTAGGGGTTTAAGCCTTTATTAATGTTTTTGGTCACAATGGACAAAAGAAAAAGAGCATAAACATAAACAAATGGTCCAAGTGGACAAAGGAAAAATAGCGGAAACATAAACAAATGGTCCAAGTGGACAAAGGTAAAAAAAATGGCGGAAACATAAACAAATAATATTGTATGATATGATAACATAATGCATAAAAAATAAAGAGAGACAAGGAGCAAGAAGGAAGCATAAACATAACACAATTAATATAACAATAGAGAGCAAAAATCTTCCAAAAAGAGAGCACAAGTTTTGTTGTGTTTTTGGAAATGCTCGACTAAACATCCATGAGAATGAAAACATGGTCTCATACATTACCATGGGGAGGGCTCCAACTTGGATATAATCAACGAGTATGCCAACTAACCCCGACGAGTAACAAGAGAAAGCCAATCTATTTCAAACTACGCCATGGACGAATAGGAGATTGATAATTCACTTACAAATCACAACGGTTTTCCAATTTCGGGACAATTTAGTGTTAAGCAATCTTAATCGGGTTTATGTAGAAACCACGACTATCTGATGCCGGTCAATAATAATGTTAGTGCTGATGCATGCTAGTGAAGTGATATGTAGATCACTCTCCAAAAGCAATACCGCACGAAAAGAAAAGTGGTAACGATATCATCTTCATCAAGAACTTAAAATAAGTTCCAATGATATCGAGGATTTTCATCGATCAAAAGAAAAAAAGAAGAAGGGATGGGAAAGCCAAATTGAATTACAATTCCAAGATCATTCCATCTTTAAGTTCAACCACTCATCTTGGTGGATTAAAGCACTAAACATATCATTAACTCAAAGCACCTAAAATGAATTGAACAATTCACTTTAAAGATAGATTTGAATCAGTGAATGTTTATCCAACTTCATCTACACCCTAAGTCCATTGGATTTAAAGAGGAATAGGACCTTTAAAAGTGCAAACCAAGGCCAAAATCAAAAGAAAATGGAAGAAAAAGAGAAAGGAACCAAAACATTCCCAAAACAGAACCAAAAACTCAATTTTGCTACTTGTTAACCGATTAACCAAATTGCACTTCATTTGGTTAATCGATTAACCCTCACAAAATAGCAAAAAAATTGAAAAAATCAGCATTCATGATCCAATCATTTCTTCAAACACCTCATGGTCATGGATGCAAATTAACACAAAATTTCAAGTAAAACAATAGCAAATAACACCAATGGAACACAATTTGTAACATCCAAAGATCAAGCAACAAGAATTAACAATAGATCACATTGTGAAGGATGTATCAAGAACAACAATGGTGGATCAAGAGTTTAACACTTCAAATCTAAAAATTCTTCAACTCAACTCCAAGAATCACACTCTAAAGCCTTAATCTACAGAATTTGATGATGAAAAAGTGTTTGGATGGAGGTTTAGCTCAAATATTAGTAAGTTCTAATGATGAACTTATTAACTTTCAATGGAAGAAAGAGCTTTGGTGAATTTGGGTAGATGAAGAATTGAGAGAAATTATTGTAAGGTGAATTTGGATATCAAAAGCTTGAAGAATGAATGAAATGAGGCCTCTATTTATAGGATTTAGGCTTGGAAATTTTGGTGGATTGAAGTTTGGTTTGGAACCAAAATTAGGATTGGGCTTGGAATTTGGAGGCAAAATTAAGATCAAGTGGTAATTAGTGAGGGTGTATGGTGGGAATTAATTGTGATGAGGTAGATGAATCAAAATGAGGTGTTCTAGAATATTCTCATGATGAAACAAAGTGAATTTGGTGCCAAAATGCTGCAGAATTTGAATTTGGCTCATTTTTCACAAAAACGCACTGGTTAATGGATTAACCATATAGTGTTAACTGATTAACACAGCAAAAAAGTATGAAAATTTTCTTTTTGATGTGTTGTCTTGGCTCTGGCTCGATTCTTTTTGCTTGTCAAAAAAGGCATGGAAATAAACACATGAACCTTGGAGTCTCTTGAATAATAGTCAATTAAATCTTGGGAAACCCTTGATTGGATGATTTTGAATTATTTGCATATCAACTTTGACTTTGTTCAGATGAGATTCATTCGAGCTGAGGAAATGGTATTTGACATTCTTGGTCCCAACCTCTTCCTGAAAAAGTTAGTAAAAAGAAAACAAACATATTTTTGGATTTTAATTAAGGGTTAGTAAACATGAACATAAACAAACATCAAGCAAACAAGAAAACAGGGGTGCTCGGTGATCTCCCTTAGGAACAAACCTACAAAGGAAGGCAAGAGAACCAAAGCTTATGATCTTGTTTGTGGCATGAGATGCAAATGATATATGGGATCTTAGGGGTAAAAATTAGGGTATTACATAATTCTATAAAGTTTGTAGATGAAAGGAACGGTAGGGGCTTAAATTGCTCTGTTAAGATAGAGGAGTTTTCTGCCTTCATGAAAGTGATGGAATTAGTGGATCTCCCTATAGTTGGGAATAAGTTTACTTGGTTCAAAGAGAATGGAAGTTGTTTTAGTTGACTAGATAGGCTGCTATTATCTGATAAACTCATTAACATGTGGAATATTGTTGCTCAAAAGGTGGGAGATAGGGATATTTCGGATCACAAGCCTGTTTGGATCGGAGAAAATAATGTTAATTGGGGGCCAAAACCATTTAAGATCTCCAATTGTTGGTATTATCACCCTGAGTTTATGGCATTTGTGAAGAAATGATGGATTTCGACTCATGTTGGTGGGAGTGTTGCCCATGTGCTTAATGAAAAATTTAAAGCCCTAAGGTCAAGATTAAGGTGGCTGAATCGGGAGGTGTTTGGGTGGGCGGATTTCAGAATTGAGGAAGAGGTAGACTTGTTAAATGGAATAGAAGCAGACATGGTTATTTATAGTGTTTCAACATCGGGTGAGGCCTTGATACAGAGGAGTAAGGCTTAAGAGGCGATATGGAACAACTTGATCTTGAAAGAAAGTATTCTTAAACAGAAGTTAAGAATAAAATGGATGAAGGAAGGAGACTTGAACTCTAGATACTTTCATTCATTGCTGAAGTGCATAACCAGAAGGAACTCAATTTCAACCATTAGAGTTGGGTCTGTTTTATTGGAATATGTTGACTCTATTAAAAAAACTATTAAGGATCACTTTGCAGAAAGATTCGTGAGGGTCCCAAGTCAGAAACCAAACTTAGATTTTTCTGGACTCCCTAAATTGTCTAATGAGGAATGTTTGAGGTTGGAGGAGTCATTCACCATTGAGGAAGTCCATAGGCCATGTTTGATTGTGATGGGGATAAAAGTCCGAGTTCGAATGACTTCAACTTGGAGTTCTTGAAGAGATGTTGGGAGGTTGTTGGTAGTGATGTTTTCAAGTGCATTTGTCAGTTTCATGTTTCTGCCAAGCTACTGTCATACCCAAACTTCTAACCCTAAGATTCCACCTGATTTTCATCATTGTTGCATGATATCAAGCATCTCATGCGAGTGTCTTTTATGCATTTCTAACCCCCATTGAAAATACAAAAATGTGCCTTGTTTTGCTTTGATTACAAACTAGGTTTTGGCACCAAGGAGCTCAAGAAGTTGATTAGTCAAAGATTTTTGTGGTCCTCAACTTTGAAGATCCCAATTCATTCAACATGATCAAAATTTTCCCTTCATCCACAATCAAGTGCAAGAATACATCAATGCAATTTCATCAAGCTCCTATTCATTTGGTACACCAAATTAGGGTTTTGGTCAAAATTAGCTCAGGGTTGACTTTTTGACCAAAACATGATATCATACCTCAAGACATGTTTGAAAGACCTAAAATACATTATTTTAGTCCATTCATATGTTTGGATTAGTTCAAGAAGCTTGATTCATTGATAACTGAATGATTCTGGTTCAATTGAGAAAAGTCAACCGTTGATTAAAGTCAAAGTTTGACTTTTGGGATTTTTGGTCAAACATGGACTTCACAAGTCAAAGATCATGAAAATATGGAAGATGATTGCATTAGATCAAGGTTAATCAAGAAAATCAAGTAAAAGATCCAATTGTGTCAAATTAGGGTTTCTTGAATTTTTCTAAGTATAAATGTCCATGGTCAAATGACCTACTTTCCAAGATTGTAACTTCTTCCTCAAGTATCTAATGGAGACACTTGAAAGCCACTTTTAAAGATGGCATTTGATACTACAAATTGGTGAAAATTTCAAGCCAAAAGCTTTTTTGGATTGGAAGATATTGATGTTCAAAGTTGGAGTTTCAAGTTGTGTGAAAATCCAAAACACTTAGAAATTTTTCTAATTTTTCAGCATGGTCAAGTGCATGACTTTATGGATTCCTTGTGAACAATTTGAAAGCTCGTGTGGTTTGACTAAATTTTGGTTAAAACTTGATGAAGAATAAGATGTACAACATGAAGAATTCTGCCAGAAAATAAAGATGTCGGATGAAATGTCCCAGCATGAAGACTCGACATCTGGACTGATATAGCAGGTTTTAAATCTGTTCCAAGATTCAAGGCATGGTTTTGCAGTGGATCAAGGAAAAAAGATTCGAAGCCCAAGGCAGCAGAAGGCTATAAAAGAAGATCAAGTCCCAGGGCAGAAAAGTGACAGAGAACGACATAGACTTAGGAGTCCTATTTTGTAAACTTTGTAAAGTAGGGTTTATGGTTTTGAGAGTCGTTGGCTCCTTTGTGTTGTAAGTCTACCTCTGTATCGATTTTATACATTGTGGAAGACATAGTTGTTATACAGATTCAGAAACCTTTAGGTAATGAATTGTATATTGTTCTTGGATGAAGCTTTTAAGCAATCCGAGTTAGCTTGTTAGTCAAGAATGCTTGGCTGAACTTTGTATTGAAAGAAGTGTCTTTCAAGTAGGATATACAGTTGCTGTCTATTGTAACTGTTAGATAATCACAAGTAGTGATTTAGGGAGTGAGATGAGTTTCTCTTATCAATTAGATGTGACTTCTAATGATAAAGTCTCCATATGGTTAGTGATAGGTAAACCAGAGGTTGTTTAATGTAAACCAACAGTTTTTTTACATAAAACTATACTACTGATAGTGGATTCTTCTTCCTGGCTTGGTATGGCCCCAGATGTAGGTGATTTGCACCGAACTGGGCTATCATATTCTGTGTTGTTTATCATTCTGCAATTTACAGTTCAGTTTTGATTAACATGTTGTAAGAGATGTTGAAACATCTGTCTTACTGCTATTGCTAATATTCTGAATATTAGCTTGTGTGTTCTGCTCTTGTTTTAATGTTATGCAGAGAACAATGTCTTGACATGTGTTAGGACATCTGCTATCTGCTATGCCAGAATTTCATTTGGTATCAGAGCAGGCATCCTGTCTATTTCTGGATGAGATCTTGGGAGATACTTTCTGGCACTTTAAACAAGGAGGATTTTTGGAGATCAGATCATTCACTCGGACATACTCAAGGGTATTAATGGATGGGACAAATTTTCTAGATCAAAGGTAACAACTATTGGTGGTTGTTCATGCTTTCTGAGAAGTTTTACTGCAACTGCAGGAGGAGTGGCTAGTTCTCCTGTATGGTGTCTTATAAGATGTTCTGATATCTTATTAGGGCATGTTGAAGATGTTCCTTGGTGGTTCCGCTGCATATGTTTCTGATGGAATAACTTTGGTATTTATGGGATTCTGGAGTTGTGATAGAAGAAAGATGGTGGAAGATCTTGATTGTTGGCTTCTGTTCTTGAAGATATCAGCGTCTATGAAAGCTCTAGTCATTCCAAAGTCAGGAGCAATGGAATGGAGAGAGTTGTTTGTTGATTTCTGTCATGTTGACTTGATACTTGGAAGTGTGGTTCC
The DNA here is from genome assembly GCA_022829125.1 of Lathyrus tuberosus. Classification (NCBI taxonomy): domain Eukaryota; kingdom Viridiplantae; phylum Streptophyta; class Magnoliopsida; order Fabales; family Fabaceae; genus Lathyrus; species Lathyrus tuberosus. The sequence continues at coordinate 4,861,953 of JALAZF010000063.1, forward strand.
AACTTGTATCTTGAAGTTAGTTTGAAGAGAAGGTAAGTTAAGATCGTGTTTACCAAGTTCATGATCTATGAATTTGGTAAATATTCTTTTTGACAAAGTTGCCAAAGATACTTGAGTCTTCACTCAAGTTCACTCATAAAGGCATCTCTGGTCGTGTTTGAGAGCTCTTTCAGAAGGATAATCTGGTTCTCATGCTGAAGATGGATTTCTGAAGATCTCTAGTGCTGATAGATATTATTCAACTTGGAGACAATGGGAGGTGATTTATTTTCACCATTCACGATTTACAAGGATTCTATTAGCAAAGGAAAGTCATAGGCAGGTTGAGTCAAGGGTGGCAGACTTGATGTCTCAACATGTTGTTTGACTAGAAAGATGTTGACACAGTTGTGTTGACATCTGGTAGATCATATATCCTACAGGATGTATGGTTTTGAGGACAAGGATTTAAGATCAATTGCTATTTGTGGTATTTATGAATATTTAATTGATTATCCTTGTATGTTGGAGTACAAGATCACTAGTGACAAGATGTACATCAGGATGTACAACATCTCTTGCTGCATCTGCTCAAAGATCTGTTCTTTGGAGAATGAGTAAGGTTAAGATAAGGAATTGGTGTTTTATTAGATGTTGAAAATTTTTTACAGTGGAGTGTGTGCAGAATCTTGTTGATTCAAGGAGTGAATATCTGAAGCAAAGGAGTTGTAGCTAATGATCTTGGTACCATACACGTGTGTGTGTGTGTGTGTTAGATATGTCTTTATCTTGGTATTACAAGGCATGTAATCAGACTAGGAAGTTTCATGGCAGGAAGCTTGACTAGAATGTAGAAGTGAAGATGAAGACATTTTTTTTGGTTCAGTTTATTTCTGACCTAGGAGTCTTGGAGTGCAGCAGGTGTGTTCTAGTTTCTACTAGAAGCATCTGATCTTTATCTAATAAATTTCCTGGCAAGAAACTTGTCTAGAATATGGTGCTGGTGATAGTACTATTTGGATCAGTTTATTTCTGATCCAGGTGCATAGGAGCATGTGATCTTGCTCATCTTGGAGGTCAAGGATAAGTGGCAGTTGTCTCTGACTTTCTGAAGAAGTCTATACTTAAGGAAAGTGGGATTCCTTTAGTAAAGATCTTGTGTGACTAATCTCGTCTGAAGAATCAAGCTTTGGCAGGTTTGGGATTTCTGAAGATGAAGTGGTTATTGTATTACAGTAAAGCAGGATAGAGGTTGTCTACTCTAACTTGATATCATTAATCAAGTCTATGAGAACATGGAACTCTTGTTCTGTTATAGGGAGGAGGTTATTCTGAGTGGCGGAATGAAGAACTAAATTCTTCAGCTGGATGTCTGATCAGATGTTGTGACATCAAGCAGAAACTTCAGGGTCGTAGTTGATGTTGTGGCGCATCATCGTAAGATAATGTGATCTTCTTAGAAATAAATGGAATTAATGCTTCAAAAAGGTCTATCGCATGCAGTTTGCGGGAGCTGCAAGAAGGAGTAGATGTTACATGTCTGAGTCTTGGTGTATCTAAGATGGCTTGCTATGGAGTAAGTGGATTATGTAACTTGAAGATTATGTTTCATTGGTGGATCAGAAGATTTTCTTTACTCTGAAGAAAGGTGAGATTAACCAAACAGTGGCATTTGGTTGATCTTTATTGAGAATTCAAGCAATGTGCTTGGAACTAATTACTCTTGTGCAGAAGGGTAGTTGGTTGAAAATCAAAGGAGGTTCTGGTTCTGTTCATACCTTGGAGCTTGTGGTAGAAGCCCTAAGTTGCCTATGGAAGATCACCTTCTTTTGGGAGATGAATGAGAGTTTATTTCTCTCTTTGGTTGTCTGGAGATCTTATTGATCAAGTCGCTGGTGTTGTGTTCTCTGAAGATCTTTAGTTGGATTACTATGCAGATAGTAAGTCCAGTGGTAATTGTATTAAGAACCATTGTGTATGGTGTCTGTGATATGATCAGGATGTCCTAACTGATGTTAAAACATCATCATGGTTTCTGAACTTAGAGTTCAGATTATGGAAGCTGATATTCACCAGTTGAATCAGAAGTGTTCTATCTTATCATATAGAAGAATGATAAATTGAAGACTGTTTTGGATCATAGGGTGTTTATCTGGAAGACTGACTCTTGCTGAGGTCAGAATACTTGTGGAGAGGTGGTTTCTTCTGCTATAAGTCATGCTAGAGAGAAGTGAATTAGTTTGATGCTTGTGAAGCAAGTAAGCTGAGGATTTCTAGAGCATGTATTTGATGTCCCTCAAGTGTGAAGAACATCTGGGCGAGCTAACAAGCTAAGGGACTCTCTATGTCTCTTTGAGGAATGTGAAGCATTCCAGATTCAATTGGATTGTATCTCAAGGAACAAGAATTTCTATGGCTGTAAAATTCAAGGTGGATTTGGACAGGGTATGAATGGTTTCTGGATGAGAGGGATCAATGGTGATTTTGGTCTCAATCCAAGAGTTTGTTGGTTGTTGTACAAGGATGTGATCCTGGCACTCTTTCACTATATGATCATGAAGTTTGTCATAGGATATCATGTGGTGATTTTAGGGTGTTTCTTGTTGGAAGGAGCATCTTTTGTGAAAGATAGGGGAGAACTTCTGTCTATTAAGTGTACTAGTGCAGTACATGGATTGCTTGAGGATCAAGCATTAAGTGAATACGTTCAGCAAGTGTGTTGAACAGGGGGTGCGCTCTTGAAGACATGAAGATGAGTCTTATGTTTTCCATTCATTTTAAGGTGTTATTCTTGCAAAGGAGCACTGGTTATCTTAGACAGGGGGAGTTGGACTTCTGTTTTGGATGTATTGCTGCAGTAGTACAGTTGTTTATCAAGATTGTTTGTGGTTTCAAGTAGTTTGTGATAGAATATCTCTGGTGAGGGAATAATGTCAGACAAGATGTCGTGATATTATGTCACTGATTTAGTTCTGGGTGGACTTAACAGGTTGTTTTGACTCTGTCATTGGGTATCAATGGATTGAATCAGAGTGATACAAGTATTTTGGGAGTCTTTGTTGCTAACTGGGAGATGTTTGAAGAAATGTCTTAACATCTTGGTCAGTTTTGTTTTATGTTGGTTGATAGGTTTATTTTTGGGGTTCTTTGAAAGGCATTGTGACTATGCATCAAATGTTACAAGAGGGACTAAACAAAGTCTGACAAGGTGTCATAACATTGGTAAGGAAGTATGGCCGTATTCTTATTGATTGTTTTGGACGGTGGAGAGAATGTGTCTTAGGGAATGCGTGTTAAACATGCGTCTCGGTAAATGCGCATTCCTTGGATAGTCCTCATTAAAAGAAGAAACAGTCAAATGCAATTTGGTCGGTGCACATTTGTCTGTGAAGTTGCATCCCTTCATTTAAAGCTCACATTGAATGTACATGTGTTATTTTCAATGGTCGTTACATCCTAAGGAATTCACTCGGATATATAAAGTGGGTTATTGGCTTCATCTTGTCTTAGGTTGTCTTTTCTGTTGTGCTGAGTTCTCATGGGTTTTATCGGGTATGGGTCTGTCTTGGACATGTTTGTCAATTTTTGGCTAAAAAGGGGGAGAAAAGTACAGGGGTTGAGTCTGTCCTTGCAGTTGGTTTGCAAGGATGTTAGACAGAATGTTCTGACATTCTGACTAAGTCTCAGGTTTCCCTTATGTTCTGAGTCCAACCTTCGTGTCCTGTGATCTGAGTTAGGAACACAGTCGTGCCCTGTGTTCTGAGTTACCTAGGTGAGGAAGTATAGATTCCTGAGTAAGGGAGAGCTTTCTAGAGGGGGAGTGTGTTTGAAAGGAGTGTTTTTTGATCAATTCTTTCAGATTTCCTTCTAGCTTCTTTAGGAGTCTCAACTTCCTTTCTTGACCCTTTTTCAACTTCACTCACCCTGGGTTTTTTATGCAAAAGGAGTTTTAGACAAAATTTGTCAAAAAGGGGAGATTGAAAGCTCCTGTGGTTTGACTAAATTTTGGTTTAAACTCGATGAAGAACAAGAAGAATTCTGCCAGAAAATAAAGATGTCGGATGAAATGTCACAGCATGAAGAATCGACATCTGGACTGATATAGCAGGTTTTAAATCTGTTCCAAGATTCAAGGCGCGGTTTTGCAATGGATCAAGGAAAGAAGATTCGAAGCCCAAGGCAGCAGAAGGCAATAAAAGAATATCAAGTCCCATGGCAGAAAAGTGATAGAGAACGACATAGACTTAGGAATCCTATTTTTTAAACTTTGTAAAGTAGGGTTTAGGGTTTTGAGTGTCGTTGGCTCCTTTGTGTTATAAGTCTCCCTTTGTATCGATTTGATACATTGTGGAAGACATATTTGTTATACAGATTCAGAAACCTTTAGGTAATGAATTGTATATTGTTCTTGGATGAAGCTTTTAAGCAAATCTGAGTTAGCTTGTTAGTCAAGAATGCTTGGTTGAACATTGTATTGAAAGAAGTGCCTTTCAAGTAAGATATATAGTTGCTGTCGATTGTAACTATTAGATAATCACAGGTTGTGATTTAGGGAGTGAGATGGGTTTCTCTTATCAATTAGATGTGACTTCTAATGATAAAGTCTCCATATGGGTAGTAATAGGTAAACCAGAGATTGTTTACTGTAAACCAACGGTTTTTTTACATAAAACTATACTACTGATAGTGGATTCTTCTTCCTGGCTTGGTATACCCCCAGATGTAGGTGATTTGCACCGAACTGGGTTATCATATTATGTGTTGTTTATCATTCTGCAATTTACAGTTCAGTTTTGATTAACATGTTGTAACAGATGTCGAAACTTCTGTCTTGCTGTTGTTGCTGATATTCTGAATATTAGCTCATGTGTTCTGCTCTTGTTTTAATGTTATGCAGAGAACAATGTCTTGACATGTGTTAGGACATCTGCTATCTGCTATGCCAGAATTTCACAATTTAAGCCACCTCTTTTGATGCTTGATAGCTGCAATTAAAGACCATATTTTATACTTCATTTTGGTGAAAGAATGGATCCAAAAGCCCTCACCAATTGAAAGTTATGATTTTCCAAAGTTGGGATTTTGTCATGATCAACCTAGTTCCAAATGAACCAGAATTTTCCTAAGTCTCAGTCAGTTTGGTTGGCACGAATTGGAGGTCACTTTTGGCCACTTTGCAAGCTTCTTTTCAGATTGTGATCAACTAGTTACTTGTTCCTCTCCATGAAATCTCAACAATGGTACCAAATTATGCAACATTTTATCTTCACTCACCATGGAAAACCTTGGTCCAACATGCCAACATGAGTTTACTTTGGACAGTGCATGAAAATCACCTTTAATCACACAAACCTTTTCCATGATTCAAGTACATGGTCTAGGCACCAGAGCAACTTGGGTGTGCTGAGAAAATTCTGTGAGGCATAGCAACTTAGAAGCTACTAAAGTAACAACCACTTTTGTACTTCTAACCAACTTTTTGCTTTTGATCCAAGATCCATCAAACAATGATAACAACCATTGATCATTATCTGAGCTAAACCACTATAAAAGGAGCCTCATATCAGATGAAAACACACAACAAAAACTCACAAAAACCTCAGGATAGCAACCAAGCACATTTGAAGCATTTTCAAAGTTTCTTCACACTTTCCACAATCCACAATTGTCAAAACTCACCACAGTCATTAAACCCTTCAAATTTTCCACTTAAACACTTCTCAAAAACACCATATGACTTGCTGAAACACATTAGAACCCTTTATTCCATCCCAAACCTGAAGTTAACTTTCACAAACCTCCATTGTTGACCAAGGAAGCAAAACTTTGAATCTCTGTATTTTTGCATTTCCTTTCCACTCCAACACTTCAGACAATTTCCAAATACATCATAGTCACTTTTCACTTTTCTTCCTTAGCAAGTTGGTTCGAGCAGAAGAATTGAGGACATTTCAAAGCAAGCTGAGCATTCTAACATCTCTTTGGGAGTTCATTGAAGCTAAAGACCTCATCATTCATCGTCTGGAGTTGCTTTAAAGTTGCATTGAACACTCTCCAATAAGTAAGTATTCTGACTTTCCAAACTCCATGATGTAAGCACCATTTGCATTCATTCAAGTTACCTTTCTGCTTGCCAAAATGTGAGGATTAAAAGCCCCATGCTTGTGTTCATTGATCATGCTTATCTGGTATTTAATTTTTGTTTTAAGAATTAGGGTTCTTTTGGTTTTGTTAGAAGTTATTGAGCTAGGGTCAAAATAAATGAAATTGGTTGGCATATTTGAATTCCTCATGAAAATCTGAGTGAAATGGTATATTATATTGTTGGATTTGATGCCAGAATAAGAAAGTTGTGATTTAAAAATTTGCAAGCTCAAGGCTGAAGATGGTAATGGAGGTTCGCGCGTTTTTTTCAGTTTCAAATTTATTTTTTATATATTATGTTTTGTTTGTATTTTGTAAATGAATGCTCCCCATGAGGCATATTGGTTAGTGTGTTGGTCCTGAGAGTGTTTGTGTAGAGGGCGTGGGTTCGAATCCCCCACCCCTTTTTTATTTATTTTCTTCGCTCTCTCTCTTTCTCTCTCTCTATCTCTCTCTCTCTCTCTCTCTCTCTCTCTCTCTCTCCCTCCACCTTTTCCCCTTCTTTTTCTTTTTTTTTCTTTTTATTTATTTAGTTTCTATCCCTTTTTTATTTCATTTAATTTAATTTTTCCTTTTAATTTTATAATTTCAAAACACCAAAAAATATTATTATTTATTTACATTAAAAATTTATAAATATTAATTATTTTTAATTATTTCTTTTATTTTAACTTAAACTTCAAAAATCACCAAAAATATTTTATTTTATTTTTATTTTTATCCTCTTTTTAACCTAATTGATTGTCCCTTATTTATTTATTCGGTTTTATATTCATGTACATATTTCCTTTGATGTTATTTTTTTTTAGCATAAATACCTTAAAAATATTGTTGATTACACTATCCATGCTTGTCCTAATTATCTAGGGTTTAGGACTTTGTTAATTTCCTTTTTGACCTAAAATTTATGATGAACCTATGTTTTGTTTCTTGTCCATATGTTAATATTGTCTTGTATGATCATGTTGTGATAATGATGATGTGCTTGTCCTTGATGTCATGTTGATCTTGTCTTTGTTTAAGTCATGTTCTATGTATATCTTTATCCATGTCTCTTGCTCACATGAGAATTCTAGCTTGTATCTAAGTATGCCTTAATTAAATGTGTTGCTTGTAAATCATGCTTATGTTTGTTGATCCATATGTTGATCTTGTCCATACTTGAGTCATACTTTAAGTCTTTGAAGTTTCTTTTGTGTAGCATGTTTCATTTAAGTTCAACTGAATATCATATATATTTGTGCATACATGTTCATCTTGTGCTATTGTTGCCTAATCCAAGGGGAGGGACTTTGTGTTGACTTTCTGTCATTTGCATATGCATTTTTGTTCTCTTTTGCATCTTTTTAAATTGCATGATCATTGTTACCTTTAGCATGCTTATCTTTAGGTTTGTTTCCCTTAGGTTAGTTTCCCTTAGGATAATTCAACTTTAGATGGTTCAATTAGGTTCCCCTTTCTCAAACTTAAAACCTTTTTCTATAGAAACCTTGACATTAGGTCATTGATTTTTCAAACTCTTTTCTTAATAAATGCTTCAAGAAGTCTTAAGCATATTCAAACCTTTTCACAAGACTAAAAGATACAAACCTTATTAAAATCTTTGACCATTTTCGCTTTTCAATTTAAAACCTTTTCAAATAGATTAGACATTAGTCATCCCTAGTTGAGATATAAATCTCCTACCCCATGATATTGTTGAGAAAGATGTTGATTCTTTTCCACTTGAGAGAGGTATGTGGCATACTTGTTGATTATACATCCAAGTTGGAGCCCTTTTCTCAATGTGAAGCAAATATCCCTCTTCCACATGTTTGTGGTGGATAAGTTGAGTATTCTCCTTAAGATGACAACTTGTCTCTTCTTCATTAAAATCCACCATAACAAACCCTTTTCAAGTTTTACCCCGAACTACGAGGTTTTGATCCTTCATTGGTACGTAGGCACAAGACTTTGTGTCTTGCCAAACACAAAAACAATAAAAAAAATTTCTCTTCTCATCTCCCCAATCAATCAATAGCAAACAACATTTAGCTAAAAACACAAGTACAACAAGAGGTTCCTATAGGATACTATAGATACTTAGGGTGCTAGTACCTTCCCTTAGTATAACCAACCCCCGTACCTTAGATCTCTTTATTGATTTGTTTTTAATTGCATATTTATGGGTTATTCTTTCTTTTCCCCTTCCCTTGGATAAATTAAAGATCGGTATTGATATCTTAAGTTTTGTGAAACTAGTTAACTCAATAGCTATGGTCTCCGATTCTCACCGCGACAGAAATGACGACTTCACTGGGGAGTATCTTCCAAAAGGGTTACACCTATCTTGTTATTATTTGTGTTGTTATTATTTGTTTCTTGTTTACTTGTTTACTCATTTGTGGGTGCTTTGGGGTGACATATGAGAGGTGAGGAAAGTCCTAACCTGGACTTGAGTACATAAATAAGTTAGGAGGGTGGTATAGTCAAGGAGGCTTTGAGGGAGTAATCCAGAATAAGCTGACTTGAGATTCCCCCGCTCAGTGGATGCCCTTTTGGGGGTAGTATTTGTTAAATGAGCAATCAACATTTGCTACTTTTGACCTAAGAGCCCGAGAAGCTGAGGACCTTAGTATCCCTTTACCCCACTTGGCATTTTAGGACGTAGTGCGGTGGCTATGAAGGTGTAAACTTGAAATAGTTGATACGTGATACTACACTCAGATGAGATGCTCTTGAGAATATTATTGATTCCCGAGTAATCGGTGTGCTAGTAATATCCGAAAGATGGATTGATGACCCTAGGAACTTTTTGGAACCTTGTTTTGCAGGTACAAAAACCTTAGTACATACCCTGTGGGATGGTTAGACCCATGACTTCGTGCTCATGAAATCAAACCCTTGAACCCCATATGTTTGCATTCTTGTTTGTGTTTGTACATCCATACATTCATGCATTCATGCGCATCATTTCTAACCCAGTCTTCAAGGAACTTAGGGTTATTCTTTGCAAATATCATAGGTATTTACCATGGATCTTGGAAGAAAGAAAACACAAAAGTACACTTTCAAGAGTCCTAAATTCGAAGATCTGAGAAAGTTGTGAGGTTTGGTTACTGATCCTAAGGCTTTCAAAAACAAGTATGGTAGACTTTTGTCTCTCTTGAAGCTTAACATGGTAGATGGGATTCTTGCCACATTGGTTCAGTTCTACGATCCTGTGTATCATTACTTCACTTTTCCAGATTATCAGCTCATGCATACACTAGAGGAGTATTGTTATTTGCTTGGATTGCCCATCTCTGATTAAGACCTATTTTCTGGTTTGGAGGAGGTCCCTAAGCCTCAAGCCATTGCAGAAGCCACTCACTTAAAGATGTCAAAGATCTAAGCTCACATGACCACCAAAGAAGGGATTCTAGGGTTACCCGCTAAGTTTCTGATGGACAAAGCTCATTATTATGCTAGCATGAAGAGTATGGATGCTTTTGAGGCTCTTATTGCCTTACTTGTCTATGGATTGTTTCTCTGTTGACATTAATGCCATCAACATATTCTTAATTGGAAATCCAGTTCTTACTTTGCTTGCAGATGTCTACCACTCAATTCATCTCAGGAATTCTTATAGTGGAGGAATGATTACATGTTGTGTGCCATTATTATACAAGTGGTTTATTTCTCACTTGCCTTGATCTGCTGCTTTTTGGGATCTTGGATGGTTTGTTGTGGTCACAAAAGATTATGTCTCTCACCCATTCCGATATTGAGTGGTATAATCGTGCTTATGATAGAGTGATGATTATTGATAGTTGTGGTGAGTTTCCTAATGTGTCTCTTCTTGGTACAAAAGGAGGTATTAGCTACAACCCGGTTTTAGCTCGTCGTCAGCTTGGTTATCCTATGAAGGACAAATCAAATAGTATCCATTTGGAAGGAATCTTCTTCAAGGAAGGTGAAGACAACAAAGTGCTTAAGGAGAAGATCATGCACACTTGGAGTCATGTCCACAGGAAGGGAATAAAAGTGCTAGGGAAGCCAGATTGTGTCTCTTTGGAGTCTTATCTCCAATGGGTACAAGATAGAGCTATCAAGTTGAAGGTGCCTTATCCTCGTCAGGAACCTTTGCCCATTGCTGCTAGAGAGCCTACTCTAATCTTCATGAGTGATGCAGAGAAACTTCAGATTGCTTTGACCAAGGTGCAACGAGAGAGGGACGCGTGGAAAAACAAATACCAGATTGTGAGCAATGAGAACGAAGAACTCCATAAGCATTTGAAGCAGAAGAATAAAGAAAAACTTGCTACCAAGAAGCGGAAGGTGCAAGAGGATTTATTTTCCTCTGACATTCACTCAACTCCTATTGTTCAACAGAGTTCAGATACTTCTCCTCCTTCAGTTGCTTGGAAGTTAGTTGTCGACAAGCTTGTTTTGGAAAAGGCTCAGATGGAGGAACAAATCAAGAAGCTTACTAGGAAGTTGCAAGGAGGGATTGGATCTTCTCATGGGATTTATTAGGATTTCTAGATTTCAATTTTCTTGTATTTTCTACTTTGTTTAGGATTTTTGAAAGTTTGTACTTCGATTGTAATCCTTCAGTTTATTAATGAAATGAGGTTTTTGATTATTCAAAAGTGTTATCCATTTTATGATGTTTGCAATAGAATGTTAAGTTCCTTTAAATTCATTTGCATTTGCACAACATGCATCATTCAAGCATTGATCTTGCATTCCAGGTACTTACTCCTGTCTCTTTTCTCCAATAGTCAAGCCGTATCATCCATACAACACTCGAGCCGGTCGCCAGAGAAGAATGGACCAACTTGAGAAAGAGAACCGAGAACTTAGAAAAGAGGTTACCACCTTGAAGGATAGCTTGGAGAGGCTCACTAATATGATGGAAGCGACGGTGGCTGCTCAGAATCAGTCGTCACCTAATTCTCAAGAGCCTATTCAAAGGACCGTAATCTCAGGAGATCGTCTTCATGCCCATTTCTGTGGCGCTGATCAGTGATCCTCAGAATCAGATGCCTCCTGGTTTGCCTTGGGGCATGCCTCCCAACTACATGCCAGCTGGGTATCGTCCGCAAGTTGCCGAAGCTCCAATTGTTACAAATGTGATGTCTGTGCCACCTCCCGTGGTACATGCTACTCCCTACAATGAAGAGCCTGTCTTCCACACCGCTCCAAGTGAAAGTGTATGGGTAGACGAAAAGTTAGACGAGTTTCAGGATCAATTTTTGGAAATGCAGAAGGAAATTAAGGCCCTTCGAGGGAAAGACTTGTTCGGCAACAATGCTTCAGATCTCTGTTTAGTTCCCAATGTCAAGATTCCACATAAGTTCAAAGTAGTGGATTTCAAGAAGTACAAGGGCAATTCCTATCCTCAGAGTCACTTGGTGATGTATGCTCGTAAAATGACTACCCAAACAGACAATCACCAATTGTTAATCCATTACTTTCAAGACAGCTTGATTGGTGCCGCTCTCAAATGATACATGGGTTTGGATAGTGTGAAAATCCGCACCTTCAATAACCTAGGTGAAGCATTTATCAGGCAATATAAGTACAACGTAGATATGATGCCAGACAAAGACTAGCTCCGAGCTATGTCTCAAAAGGACAAGGAATCTTTCAAAGAGTATGCACAACATTGGCGTGAAGTTGCCGCCTAGATCTGTCCTGCGTTGGAAGAAAAAAAGATGACCAAGATTTTCTTGAAAACATTGAGCTCCTTTTATTACGAAAGGACGATTGCTAGCGCACCCAGTGACTTCACTGAGATGGTGAACATGGCGATGCGGCTAGAAGAGGGTGTCCGAGAAGGAATATTAGCCAGAGAGGGAGATGATTCCAGCAGTTTAAAGAAGCATGGAAGTAGTTTTGCTAAAAAGAAGGAACAAGATGTTGGATCCGTTCATCATGGCAGAATGAGAAGAAGGTATCAACAACAACAGCATGTCGCAACTGTATCTCCAAACACTAATTCCGCAATGGTAACCCCTGCCTACCAACCACAGTTTTCACAACAACAGCCGCAGTTTACTCAACAACAGGTTCAGTAACCAAATCAGCAACAACAACATCAACATCCTTCTCAACAGGCTCGCCACTAGTATAACAATCAAATTCGTGTTCAGCGAAGACCCAACTTTGATCCAATTCCCATGACTTATGCGAAATTGTTCCCAGCCCTATTGCAGAAATGTCATATACAGACAAAGTATCCGCCAACCGTTCCTAAAGAGTTTCCCTTTTGGTACAAAGCAGGCCAGTTTTGTGCGTACCATCAAGGAGCGCCAGGCCACAATATTGAAACCTGCTATGGTTTGAAGACAGATCTACAAAGATTAATCAAGTGCGAGATTTTGTCTTTCAAAGACACTAATCCAAATGTCGAAGTAAACCCTTTACCGCAGCATGGAGGAGCCTCTGTAAATATGGTGTATGGTTGTCCCAGAGATTTTAGAATCTTTGATATACTTCTGTTAAATGATAGTCTGGTCCGAATGCACGAGAGATTGGTCAGACACAATGTTTTGCCGCCACACAATTATACTTCTTGTAGGGTTTGTTCCAGAAATCCACGAGGGTGTCGAGTTGTGATAGATAGAGGACTCATCCGATGTTACAGAAACATAGATTTTCCTCAAATTTTCCCTCAGATAAATATGGTACATGGTTGTCCAGGAAAATATGTCATTTATGATATCAGATTTTTCAGAGAATCACTAGTAAGCATGCATGCTAGCTTGACCAAGCTTGCGTTCTTTGACCATGTATGCCTATCATACCCCAAATTTTACCCTTAGATTCTTTGAACTTTTGCATATCATTCTAGGTCAATCATTCATGCATAACTAACCATGTTATTAAATATTGTTTGTTTGTTTCACTTATGAATCAAGATTTGCTTCAAGGGGCTTCAAGGTTTAATCAATCAAGGTTTTGGATATATCATCCACCAATTAAGTACTCATACTCTCAAGAGACCTCCATTCCTCAAGAATCCAGGGCAATTAGGCTTCATCACAAGTTCTTCGAGGCTCAAATCTTGCAAGACTAAATCAAGGATCAGGCAAAGTTATCAGGTCAAGTGTGTGGGCAGTATTAACGAAATTCAGTGGAACTTGACCTAATCTTGGTAAAAGAAGTGGTTGGTTTAGTATCAAGTTATCAGGTCGTGGCAAAGGCAGTTGTTTCAAGGCGGATAATCATTAGGGCCAGTTCATTTTTTATTAGGGTTTGCTGTAGTGGCAGCACAGTTTATATCTCAGGTCATCTATGTTGTGGAACCTTGTGTGGCTCAAGTTAGCTAATAAAGTGAAGCTGTAAAACCATCAAAAGTTGAGGTATTTGGTCAGTAATTCAAGTCATTTGTGGTTCATGTTCTTGTTATAGAAAAATTCAAGCTTTCAATTTCAATTCAAGACTGTCTCAAGAGGGAATCAGGATGAGGAGTCATTTCTCATGGAATTGATTCAGAGTTTCAACGCATTTATGGCTCTAGAATGAGTCATGCTTGATACTATTTCCAAAAGAATTGATTCAAGTTAAGATTATTTCATGTGGAAGGTGCAAGGATTCTCATAGTTTAATTTTCAAACACCAAATGGAGAGTTCAATTTCAAATTCAGCTTTCGAGTCATCATTTCCAAATCACAACCTCTTATGTCAAAATTCAAAATTTCAAGTTCATACAATCTCAATTCAATTTTTACAAGTTCACTCCAAGATTCAACCAAGATTCAAGGTCCTTACCAAAATGTCTAAGTTCCAAGCAAAATTAAAACTTCAATTCAATTTTCAATTTTTTTCCTTATAGACAAATTTTCAATTTTACATAGTGTCAATTCATACAATCTCACTTCTATTTTAAATCAAGTTCAATCCAATTTTACCTTCAAAACCATTCAAGTTTAATTCCAATTTCAATATCCAAATTGCAAATTATTTTTTAAAAAAAATGTCAAAGTTCTTTCCAATTTTCCCTTCAAGACTCAAGACTCAAGCCAAGTTCATATCAAAAGTTTCAATTTCAATTCAAGATTTAATTACAAATGTTAAATCCCATCCATATCAAGCTACAAGTTTCATACAAATTTCAAACATGTCAAATGGTAGAATTTCATCCCAAGTGTCAATTTAATGGCAAGGCAAGATTACAAAATAAGTGGCAATTATTGAAACTTGAAACTCCATGTTCCTATCCTAAACTAATGCATCAGAGTTTTTGTTGATTACACGGCATACGATGGTGCACTTAATTCATGTGCTTGTTCTTAGCAACGATTTTCCTGATACCGATCGAAACAAAGAAATCGTCTTTCAAGCAAAAAAGAGGTCGAGGATTATGTTGATGCACAGGCTACCATTAAACAGCAGCAAGCCAATACATACACGCAAACACCGAATTTCATCAACCAAAAGTCCTTTAGACTACAGATCTTGTTCAAGTAATGGAGCTAACAATTCAACAGCACTTCCTGCATCAAAATCTTAGGCTAGGTGTGTATTCGGCAGCCTTCCGCAGAATACTAGTTCATCATGTTCTAATAATCTGGCAAAAAAAAAAGGTTGAAACATCTAATAAGTCCTTATGCCAAAAGTTTTTTGCATAGAAAGGTTTATTCTTGATATGAAAGAATCAGGAAAAGGTGAAAATAACATGCATTCCAATAGTACAAGTGTACCTTCAGTATTGAACAAGCATCGCATTGGCGGAAATTCCCGAACCTCTTTCGTAAGGAAGTTTCAACTGTAAATGGTCTTCCTGTTTCAAACTAGTCACTAAAAATTCCCTAAAAAACAAAAGAAACTAGTTGCGGCCGGTGTCTTCAATTCTACAGGGCAAATAGTCGAGCTCGTTTTAACTTTAACAAATGATGCTTCTGGAAGGGTTCTGTATGGGCCTAGTGCCTGCATTACGGTCATGCTGTCAAAAGTTGCTCAGGTGCTTAAATCATCTCAAAATTCAGATTCAGAGACACTGTACGAAACCACTAACAGAATTATAGAGCATGCGAAAACATCTAGTTTAACTGACCGTTTGTGCTCGTGTTTAGCGACTTCAGGTTCAGGTCTTATTGCTGTACATTGCAGAATCATTTTTTTGCAGGGGATGGAAATTATGGATCACAGACAAGATTCCTTGTTTGATGAAGAATAAAAAAAATGGTTGATGTAATCACAAGAGCATTCTTGAGATCCAAAGCTGTTCAGGCTGCCATGTACTATTGTTTTCATCAACGAATTGAGTCTGCAGTGGTTTCGTGGTTTTTAGCCTTTGTCAAGATGCCACTCGTAGTTCATTTCTTTTCCAGAGTAGAATCTGTCAAACAAAATGCACCAAAAGTTCTTAATATGTGCTAATAAAATGGTATTGACAGTTATCAACTCAATGAACTATATACCACATGCAGTAACAATCAAATCTGACACAGCTCATATTAACTTCTGGCGCTGCCTTAAAGGAACTGAGAGCTAAAACCGGCACACTAAAAAAGAAAACTTCAATAAGCATCAAGTCACAAGTTGCAAAAGAAACTTCAAAGCCAAAACAGTCAACATGGACCAAAGCCTAATACAAACCTTTGCAAGCCAAATCGAGTCAATCACCCTATGCAAATTCCTAATCTTTTCACCAATCCAACTCATTCCTTATTCACTGGAGCAAGAGTTCAAATAGAGAAGAAATCATAATGTTCATGACCAATGTTTCATTTGGAAAATATAAAGTAAAAAAAACCTTTACAGCGGTAAAAAGATCAAATGAAAATTCCTGGGACCACACCTATTCTGAGAGGGTGTTCACTCCACTACAGACAAATTTCTGAACCCAACTTTGTACAACCATGAAATCAGAGATTTTCATTCCACCACTAACGGTTCTGAGGCAAGAATTTCCAGCTCACCACTCTTCACACGAGTTTGTTGATTTCACACGTATTTCCATTAAAGCAAAACCCTAATTGAAGACCCTATATAAACCATTACTGTTCATTCATCAGAGGAGCCACCACACAGAGAAAAACCCTAAAAATACTTCCTCTACAGAAATTTCATTCCCAGCTTATTTCACTAAAGCTCTCTTTTTTTAAGACCTAATCATAGTATTCGAAGCAGAGTAGGAGGAGAAGAAGATCCAAAAAGGGCCGAAATCAGAAAGAAGACATACCTTGACGTTGATTCATCAACGGTACTCTCGTCGAAAATTTTGTTTTCTGGCAAAGCCCCTTTTTCCTCTCTTAATATCTGATCATTGTGAAAATAATGTTACATGTGTGTTTGTTTTGATGATGTTCGGCCTGAATGTATCGTTACCATGAAATTCCATGTTGATGTTCTCCGATGTGCTTGACTTGTTTGTTGTTTCAGTTCGTTTTGGGAGAGGATACGAGTGGAATGAGGGAGACGACCTTTGAGAGTAATGAGAGGGAGAGAGAGAGAGAGAGAGAGAGAGAGAAGGATTTAGAGCAAAGGGGAAAGGAGAAAAGAATTTAGAAACAGAGAGAAAGGGTTTGGGGTTAGAGGAGGCGTGATTATTTTTTTTTCCTTTATTTCGTTCATTTATTTCCCTCATTTATTTCGTTTTATTTTGCTGTTATTATAAGGTTTAATTGCTCTGGTCTTTTCCACATGCTTATTCACTGCCCAAGGTTTTCTCAGCATTAAATTAAATAAGACGTAGATTGATTTGTTTGACCGATTTGCTTTTATTTAGGTGGCTAGGGTTTTTGTGTTTTTTTGTCTTCTTTACCAATTCTAGTGTAAGCCGTAGATTCATAATGGGCCTCTCATGACCCAAACCTAATTAACCAGGGCTTTGTGTTTGGGCCTTGATGTTTTCATTTTCAAAGCATTTTGGCCCATTAGTGTCTTGAGCATTAGTACTAGTTTTAAGTCTAAATAATATAAATTAAAATTAACCCTTAATTTAGTTTTTGTTTTTAGTAGTTGGTTTTGTTTTTCTTAATTATTAATGAATAACTTAAATTTAATCACTTATTTTGTTTTTAATAATAGGTTTTCTTCTTAATAATACAAAAAGTTAACTAACTTTTTTTGTTTGTAGCATTTGATTTTATTAACTATTAAATAATTCTTAGATTTTAAATTAGGGTTTTATTTTGAATTTTGGTCCTCCCTCTTTTGTTAGAGTCGTATTTGCATTTTAGGATTTTAGGGTTTAAATTATTTGTGCTATAAGGTTGAATTTAATTATGTGAGCCTTGATTGATTGGTGTATTTTTTTTGTTTGGCTTCAATTTATACTTGTTAATCGTGTGTGACTGTTGTTTTGATACATGATTGATCCTTGGTTCATTTGGTATTTGTGTTGATGTTTGGTTGCAACCTTAGGATGCAAATGTTTGATCCACTTATTTGTCGTCTTTCTAACATGATTGAATGATGATGTCCTATCTTTTGAGTTTTTGATTTGCTTGAACCTTTGCACTGTACATGTTGATATTCATTCATCTTACATTGATACTTGAGGTTTCTCTCTTTGTCCCTTTGTTGCTTATGCCTTATTCCAAAGGAAAGGAGTCTCCTGTTGACTGCCATGTCACATCTAGGATATCTTGGTCTACCTCCTACCTACCACGTGACCTTGTTAGAGCCATTCCCTTGAGACCTTGTTAGAGTCTTACCCGTTTATCCTAGCCTTAGGATTAGAGTTGCCTAACTCTATGTGAGTGTTTTGCCATGGACACCTACCTTCCCTTTTCATCCTAGCCTTAGGATTAGAGTTGCCTAACTCTTTATAGGTTTCTTGCCATGGACACTTACCTTCCCCTTTTCTTCCTAGCCTTAGGATTGGAGTTACCTAACTCCATGTAAGTGTCATGGTTATGAACACTTACTCCCCCTTGGAACCTTGATCACTATCAAGAGTTCATCAACCGTAGTTAGGTGAACTACGAATGCTCTGATTCCATCCTAGTCAGGATACGTAGGCACGAGATGCGATGTCTTGACGAGCATTTAGTAAATACCTTAGGTCTTTCCCTTAGCACATTTTCCTTAGCACGCATACAATAATAATAACACAAATACAAATAAGAGGTTCCTGTAGAGTACTACAAATACTTAGGATGCTAACATCTTCCCTAGGTATAACCAACCCCTGAACCTTAAATCTCTTAGCTTTGTTGTTACATAGCGCACTTAGGTTTTTCTTCGATCTTTACCCTTTCCTTTGGATAAATCAAAGCTCGGTGGTGAATATTTAGAGATTTGTGATTCAAGTTAATTCAATAGCTTGATATCTAATTCTCACCGCAACAGAAATGACGACTTCATAGGGGACCAGCAGAGGGTTAAGCCTAGCTTGTTTGTATTTGTGTTATATTTGCTTATTTGCGTATTTGTATACTTGTATATTTGTATTGCTTGGGTTTTCTGCGTGCAGGGTTGTGACCTATTGTGTGGTGAGATAAGTCCTAACTCGAACTTGAGTGTACACTTATGATATGATTGTGGTATAATCAATAGTTAATTGTTGGGAGTAGTCCTAACATGTTTAACATATGATATAACCACGCTCAGTGGAGGCCCCTTTGGGATTACTGATGTCATACAAGTAGTTGTATTGGCATTACTTTTTCCGACCTGGGAGTCTGTGAAGCTGATGACCTTTAGTATCCCTTCACCCCTTTAAGCCTTTTTAGGACGTAGTGCAGTGATTATCCAGGTGTAGACCTGTGATGGTTGTCCTGCGATACTACACTCATACGAGTTTATCTTGAGAATATTGTTAGCCCGCATGAGTATTCGTGCAAGCCGATAATATTCGAAAGATTTATCGATGACTCTGGGAACTTTGTAGAACCTGTTGTGTAGGTACAAATAAACCCATAACACATACCTTTGGGATGGGTAGACCATGACTCCATGCTCGTGATCTTAAAACCTAAGCCCATGTTTGTTTGCGTGTATATATGTGAATATGTGTATACGTGTGTTTGTGCATTGCATTCATCCATACATTCATGCATTCATGAATTGTTTTCTAGTTTCAAGGAACTCAGTTGTCTTTTCCTTTGCAAAAATCAATAGGTATCATGAATCTTGGGAAGAGAAACGCCAAGAAGTACAACTTCAAGAAACTTGATTTAGTAGAGTTGAGAAAGCTAGGAGCTTTGGTTTCCTGTCCTGAGGATTTCAGAAAGCGTCATGGAAGATTGTTGGGTATTATCAAGACCAAGATAGAAGAGGGAGTTCTCGACACACTCGTGCAGTTCTATGACCCACTTTATCACTGATTTACCTTTCCTGATTATCAACTCGTCCCAACTTTAGAGGAGTATTCGTATTAGGTCGGTTTGCCAATATTGGATAAGAAACCTTTCAGTGGTTTGGAGAAGATTCCATCACCTAAGGACATTGTAGATGCCATTCACTCAGAGGCATCCGAGGTCAAAGCCAAACTTACTACCAAAGGAGGAATCAAGGGTTTGCCTTCCAAGTTCTTGATAGATAAAACTTTCTTTTTAACCAAGGAGAATACTATGGATGTTTTCGAAGCTATCCTCACACAACTCATCTATGGGTTGGTTTTGTTCTCGAACATTTAGGAAATTGTTGATGTTAATTCTATTCGGATCTTTCTAAGTGGAAATCCTGTGCCTATGTTGCTTGGTGATACCTACCATTCCATCCATCATAGGACTCTCAAGGGAGGTGAGACCATTTTATGTTGCGCTCCTCTACTCTACAAGTGGTTTATTTCACACTTGCCTCGAACTCAACTCTTCAAGGAAAATCCAGACAAGCTTCAATGGTCTCAAAGGCTCATGTCTCTTACTCACACCGACGTGCATTGGTATGACCCAGCCTATGACAAGGGAGTCATTATTGATAGTTGTGGGCAATTTGCTAACGTACCTCTTCTTGGTATCCGAAGAGGAATTAGTTACAATCCAATTCTTGCAAGGCGTCAATTTGGGTTCCCTATGAAGGAAAATCCTAGCAACATTCTGTTGGTGGGTTTCTTTTGTCTTAATGAGGAAGCTAGTGCAGAATCTAAGGACAGAATTGTGCACGCTTGGGGGACAATTCATAGGATGACTAAGAATGATTTGGGGAAGAGGAATTGTGTAGCCTTTGAGCCTTTCACTCAGTGGGTTCAATCTAGAGCTCGTGACCTCAAGATGTCATATCTCCTTAAAAAACCTTCACAACTATTTGTTGCATCGTCATCTACTATCCCCATCGAGCGTATGGAAGAATATCAAGAAGTGTTGGCGAGGATGAAGTTGGAGCGAGATACTTGGGAAGGAAAGTACCATGCCATCCATGCCGAGCAAATAGAGATGAAGAAGCAGCTAAAGGAGAAAGGGGACTAGATCGAGCTACTTGAGAGGTGCGTTATGGAGGGACATGTGGCGTAAGATAATTTATTTTTCTCTAGCATGCAGTTAGCTCCCAGTACTCATGAGTATTTCGACATTCCTCCAACGTCAGGTGCTTCGAAAGGGATCGTCGACAAACTTGTGCTGGAAAATACCGAGTTGAAGAGGCGGAAGAGGATGGATGGAGTATGCCCTTCTTAGATGGGATTCCTTAGGACCCATTAGGCTTTACTTTGTCCTCTTATATTTTGAGTTTCTTGTTTTGTACTTCAAGATTGTAACTCTTCCTATTATTAATGAATGAAGTTTTTGTTACAAAGTCTGTTATTTCTTTTGATGTTTGCAATTTACTTCTTGGGTTCCTTGAAATCATTGCATTGCATTGCATTCATGTCATTACGTGTGCATTTCTTTTGCATTTTCTCATTCTGTTGTCTCGTCTTCAATTTTTTCACCCTGAATCCTCTACGCCCATAAAACACCAGAGCTCAAGCTCGCAGAAGGATGGCATAACATAATCAAGAGCTTGACCACGTCAGCAACGAATTAGAAGACCTATGTGGGAACGTAGGACAAATTATGGAGATGCTGCAAGTTATACGCACGAAAATGGATACTCAACCCACTGTTGTTTCTGATATTATCAATACAGCTGTGGATCCTCGGCCAGCAATTGTTACTACAGCAAATTTACCTCAATTCGGTATTCCTCCAGGTTTTGTGCTTGCGCCTACTGTAATCCCTACTGTTCAGCAAGTTCAACAAGTTGTTTCTTTGGTTACCAAAGCTCCTCACGTGGTTCCAACTTTTGCACCAGCTGATGTGCATACCCATGTGCAACCATACTTCAATGAACATCAGCCAGTATATGATGTCTCTGACATGTCATAAGATGGGGATGAGCATCATGAGAGGCTCAGAGAAAATGTTGATTATTGAGAAGAGGTTAAGAGCGATGGAAGGGGATCAAGTCTTTGGTGCTGCTACCAGAGAAATGTGTCTCGTATCTGGTCTAGTTATCCCTCCCAAGTTCAAGACTCCTAGCTTTGACCACTATGAAGGCACTACATGCCCAAAGAGCCATCTGGTCATGTACTACCGAAAAATGGCTGCTCATGTTGATAATGACAAGCTGATGATTCACTGTTTCCAAGACAGTTTGAAGGGTGCTTCGTCAAAATGGTATTTAAGTCTGGATCAGTCTCGCATTAGATGTTTCCAAGATCTATCTGATGCTTCCATCAAGCATTATAAATACAACATGGACCTAGCTCCCGACAGAAGACAATTGATGAGTATGTCCCAGAAGAAATTTGAGTTGTTCAAAGAATACGCTCAGAGATGGAGAGAGACTGCTTCGCAAGTAGAGCCTCCTTTGATTGAAAAAGAATTGGCTGATTGGTTTGTCGACACTGTTCGTCCTGAGTTTTATGAGAGAATGGTGGGAAGTGTGACTGCCAATTTTTCTGATATCGTTGCCGTAGGTGTGAAGGTAGAATTTGGTCTGAAAAGTGGAAAAATGTCTAGTGCTGCTGGCAGTTCAAGCTCTAACAAAGACCATGCTAAGAAGTCTTCCAATAGTTTCCGTAAGAAAAAAGAAGGTGAAACTAATGATGTGATGTCAAGCAGAAGAAGAAATCAGCCCTAGAAGCAACAACAACAACAACAAATCTATGCTCAACAAGGTTATCCCGTCCAATTTGATCAACAACCGTATGTGGCTGCTGTTACTCCTACTTTTAATCAACAATTTGCTGCATACCAGCCTGTACAACCGGCCCCTGTTTATCAACTGGCTACTGTATAATAGTCTCATGTTTATCAACCTATTTTTGTTTATTAGCCTGCCCAAGCTCCGCCCGTTATCAACGAGCGACCAACACTTCTGCTTATCAACAACAGAGAGTTTAAGCTCCTCGCCAGAATGTTCCCAATAGAAGACAAGGGGGTAAGCCTCTTATTCCTCCTATTCCAATTACCTATACTAAGTTGTACCATTCGTTGGTGCAAAAAGGTTTGATAACTACAAGGCCTTTGGGTCCTCCTCCTGATCTACTTCCGCCTCATTACAACCCAAATGCTCTTTGTTTGTATCATGAAGGCGCGGCAGGCCATGACCTAGAAGGTTGTTATGCGCTAAAGTATATTGCGAGGGAATTGATGGAAAAGAAGATTTTGTCTTTTGGGGATGCTCAACCTAATGTTAAAAACAATCCTTTGCCCACCCATGGGTCTGTTAATGCTGTTGATGAGGTATCTGACGAAATTTTGATTCTTGATGTTTCCGACATTAAAACTCCTCTCTGAGTCTTCCATTCAAATATGTTTGAGGCATGTTTAGTGAATGTTTTCCATGATGAGTGTAAAGATTGTGATGCCAATGCCAAAGGATGTATGTTGGTTCAGAATGATATTCAAAATTTGATCAATGATGGTTTCCTACAAGTGAGTAGTAAATTGAAGAAGGGTGAAGTTTTCGTGATTGAGCCCATCTTCAACCTGCAAGAACCAAGTGATAAAGTGCCTATTTTTAATTTTCCAGAATCAAGTTCTGCAGTGCCTATTTTCAGTGCACCAAAGCCGTGTTCAACATACCATAATATGTTGTTGTTTCTTCAGTTAATCAACCGAAGCCGGTGATCATTCAAAAGCCTATTCCATTTCCTTTCAGAGACACTAAAGTCGTACCTTGGAAGTACGATGTGACAATGGTTGACAAAGAATCTAGGAAAGTTATTTTGAGAGAAGATTTGAAAAATGTTAGTAAAGATGTGACCAATATAGTTGGTGCAGGCAGGATGACACGTAGTGGTCGTGTTTATACCCCCCATTTCAATGAGGCTCCGCCTAAGGAAACTGTTGCCACTGTGCCTGCTAAAGACAAAGAGAAAGAAGTGGTTGTGAATGATGAAGATGCTGAGTTCTTGAGGATTATCAGAAAAAATGATTATAAAGTCACTGATCAACTTCACCAAACTCCTTCCAAGATCCCAATCCTATCTCTTTTAATGAGTTCCCCTGCTCATAGAGCTGCATTGCAAAAGTTGTTAGCTCAAGCTCATGTCGCCCAAGACATTACTATTGGCCAGTTTGATAGTGTGATTGCAAACATTACTGCCTGTAACACCCTTAGCTTCAGCAAAGAGGAGTTACCAAGAGAAGGTCAGAATCACAACCGTGCTTTGCACGTGTCCGTGAAATGTCAGGACGACGCTTTGGCAAGAGTGCTCATGGATACCGGTTCCTCTTTAAATGTTTTACCTAAGAGGACTCTTGCAAAGTTGGCTTACAAAGAGACTGAATTGAGACCTACTTCTTTAATAGTCAAGGCTTTTGATGGTTCCCGTCGATCGGTAATTGGAGAAGTGGAGTTGCTAATCTTAATTGGTTCACATGTATTTGTCATCACATTCCAAGTGCTAGATATAAACCCTGCTTATAGTTGTTTACTTGGAAGGTCGTGGATCCACACTGCTGGTGTTGTGACTTCAACCTTACATTAGAAAATGAAATTTATGATTGATGATAACTTGGTAATTATGCATGGTGAGGAGGACCTGATGGTAAGTAACTTGTCTTCGTTCCATTATATAGAGGCTGACGAGGATGCCTTGGAAACTTCTTTCCAAGCACTCGAGATAGCCAACGCTGTCCTGTTAGAAGTCGAGGAACTAATGGGCAAGAGTAATCTGTCTTTTGCGTCTTTCAAGAGTACCAGATCAACGATTGAAGAAGGCGTACCCCAAGGTTGGGAGAGGTGATATATGTAAAGACAAAGCTGGATCGCCATGGGTTAGGTTACAAACCAACTCAAGATGGAGCATCGACATCTGCCAAAGGACGCCCGAAGAGTTTTTAAGAAGTGTTTGTCAGCGGAGGTTTCCAGATCAATGCTATTGAAGATGATAATGAGGACGAAGACTTGAGCAATTTGGTGTTCAAGTGTGATGTTGTTTGGACAACTGGGAAGCAATAGAAATCCCAATGATTTTTCCTTTGTCAAAGTAATTTATTGTCTTTTGTTTGTTGTTTTCAAAAATTCCATAGCTATGCCCAAAGCTATTGGATTATTTTGTAGGGCTCCCTTTTACATTTTCAAATGATTATCTATGAATACATTTTGTTAAATTCTAGTTGTTTCATTTACTATTTTTTGCTTTTGTTTTTAAAAGAAATTGGCAATCTTTCAAAACTACCAAAAAGAAAAAAAGAACATATTTCTCTTGCATTTTTCTTTGTGCCGTTAATAAAATAAATCATTCCAAACATGCAGAATAATCCCAAACCACGTTGAATCCGATGACCCTACTTTCACTCCTAACTTTGACCCGCCCATTTATCAAGCTGAGGATGAGAGTGAGGAAGACTTCGAAGTTCCTGCTGAACTGGCAAGATTGGTTGAGTATGAGTACACTGAACTTCAAACATACAAAGAGCAAGTAGAGTTGATTAACCTTGGCACTGATGAGGAAAAGAAGGAGGTCAAGATTGGTACAACACTTGGGGCTGATGTCAAACAAAGATTGGTCAAGCTTCTAGAGGAATATGTTGATGTGTTTGCATGGTCGTTCAAGACATGCCTGGTCTAGACATTGATATTGTTGTTCACAAGTTACCGCTTAAACCAGAGTGCCCACCTGTAAAGCAGAAACTTCGAAGAACTAGACCTGACATGGCTTTAAAGATTTGAGATGAGGTTAAAAGACAGCTTGACACAGGTTTTCTAACTGTTACGAAGTACCCTGAGTGGGTAGCTAACATTGTGTTGGTGCCCAAAAAGGACGGTAAAGTCAGAATGTGTGTGGACTATAGGGATTTGAACAAAGCAAGCCCAAAGGATGATTTCCCTCTACCACATATTGATACACTAGTGTACAATACCGCTCGTTTCACAATTTTCTCATTCATGGATGGCTTCTCCGATTATAATCAGATTAAGATGGACCCTGCGGATATGGAAAAAAAAACCACATTCATTACTCCTTGGGGAACCTATTGTTATAAGGTATGCCCTTCGGTCTAAAGAACGCAAGGGCAACATATCAAAGGGCGATGGTCACTCTCTTTCATGAAATGATGCACAAAGAGATTGAGGTGTACGTCGATGATATGATTGCCAAGTCTTAGAGTGAAGAAGACCATTTGGATCATCTATTGAAGTTGTTTGAACGACTCAGAAAATACCAGTTGAGACTGAATCCTGCTAAGTGTACTTTTGGTGTTAGTTCTGGAAAGTTACTTGGTTCTATCGTTAGTCAACGAGGAATCGAAGTAGACCCTGATAAAGTCCGAGCAATTCAAGAAATGCCCGCTACACAAACTGAGAAACAATTCAGAGGCTTTCTTGGACGCCTGAATTACATTTCCAGATTCATTTCCAATATGATTGCTACCTGTGAACCAATTTTCAAGTTACTCCACAAGGATCAAGTTATTGACTGGAATTTTGATTGTCAACAAGCGTTTGAGAAGATCAAGGGTTATTTGCAAGAGCCTCCTGTAACGCCCCAGTTTTTGTTAGTTTTATTTAATTGAGTCGTTTTGATTATTTTATTATTATATTATTTTATTTTTGACTTTTATTTGAAAATATATTATTTTTCATCGTGATTATATTTTATTGCGTTTTGGGAACGTTTGCGAGATATTTGAGTGTAGGGGGTATTTTGGTCTTTGGTTTGGGTAGATATTATATTTTTCATATGAATAGAAATAGAAAGAGAGAAAAATAGTAAGGAAAGAAAAAGAAGAGAAGAAAAAGAGAAAGAAGGAAAGAGAAGAGAAAGAAGAAAAGAGAGAAAACTTGGAAAATCTAGGAATCGACCAACCGACTTTTCTAAACGTGATTTAATCGGGTAAGGGTGCGAAACTCGATTATACTATGCTTGTGTATGATTATGTATGTGTGTATTGGATTGTTTGTTGTGTTTCATAGCTTTTCGATTCTAGGTCGGAAGAGAGAAATCGATGTTTTCGCGGTTGAAAATCGGTGTAAATGCGGTAGAATACTTGTTACCATGATTAGATTATGTTCTGATGGTTATGTGTTGGTTTGGAAGTGTTTTGGTGGGGAAAATATGGTTTTGGGTTATGTAACAACGCTGCTGGGTTTTGCTGAATTCGCAGGTTCGCACTGCGAATCCCCTAGCGAAGGGGAAAGCGAGCGTTCGCTGGCTATTCGCACTGCGAAGGTGAGGGCGAGCATTCGCCAGAGACTCGCACTGCAAATTTTATATTGTTTTGTGTTGTTTTCTTTCTGACTTGGTTCGCTGGGAGACTCGCACTGCGAAGGGGGAAGCGAAGACTCGCTGGGAGTTCACACTGCGAACTTTGGGAATTTTTAGGATATTTTTAGTTCTGACTTGGTTCGCTGGGACATTCGCACTGCGAATGAGGAAGCGAAGGACTCGCTAGGAGCTTCGCATTGCGAACATGGCAGTCTTTCCCAATTTGTTTTCTTCATAACTTTTGGTCCGTAAGTTGGTTTGAGGCGTGGTTTGGTGCGTTGGAAAGCTTTTGGCATGTTCTTTCTTATATTAATGATTTCAAGATTGTTGGCCGATTTAATTATGTCGGGAATTTGGAATGGGTCGTTTGTTGATTTTTATTGTTTTAATGATGTGCATTTGACGTGTTATTATGCAACATGCTTGTGATATGTACTGTATGACAGGTGTGACGTTATGTGATGTGAAGGTATGCGATTAAATGTTGTGATGATGTTTGTGGCCTAAGGGCAAGTAAATGCAAGTGTTGTGGTTGATTATGTGTGCATGGTTGTGGTTGCATATATGTGTGCATTTGAATGTCATGAGTCATTGTATGCCAAGCATCATGATATGCATTCTTGTGATGTCGTGTGCCCTAGTGGGTGTGAGCGATGAAACGATTCCAGAGGGAATCCGCTACAACATCGTGCGCCTTATACAAAGAGGACCTAAAGCGATGATTATAGACGATCGTGCGCCTTATACAAAGAGGACCTAAAGCGATCGGATTGTGCGCCTTATACAAAGAGGACCTAAAGCAATCCATAAACGTCGTGCGCCTTATACCAAGAGGACCTAAAGCGACGGGGAACATTGTATGCCCGACGGGGAGTTACACTAAGTAACAAGCGATGGTTCCAATAGTTCCTGAGTGAACTGGTGTTGAGATTGATGGATGGATGGTATCGCATGTGCATTGCATAGAGTCATTGTGTCGGTCTCTGTGCATTTGCATAAATCATGAATGGATTGATTGTGTGTGCAATTGTGGATGAAATTGATGAGTTGATATATGTATATATGTTGGTGATATTTGTATTATTCATGGTTGATATACCTTGGTGATGGATATATGAAATATACATTGTGTTGTTTTGTGTTTGAATTCTGGTATGAGTTGTGGTGAGAATATTTTATATGTGTATTTTTGTGTTATATATAATTGTATGCAATTATATTATCATTGTGTTTCTCACCCTTCTGCTGTTTTTAATGCTCTATGAGGCATTGCAGATTAGATGCTGGAGGTCTTTTGTGAAGCTTAGGTCTTCATTCTTTTGTCGGTCGGCTCTGATATGTAGCACCGGGTAGTCGGGGTGATCGAGTGTGATTGATTGTATATTGTATACACTTATTTTGGATTGAATATGTATGGATCTATGTATGACAGACAAACTTTCTATGATGTGTATATATGAGATTCAGTTACAAATTTTCCGCTTTTATTCTGTATCTGATTTGTGGGTGTTAGGAACTGAGTTCCGTTGTTATGTGCTACCTGAATTGTTGCATATCTATATGAGCAGGTTTATGTGTATTTGTTCCAAATTGATGTGACGCTTCTGTCTATGCCGTGAATTTTTAATTATACTCAGATTAACTTTTATCGCTTTATTTATTTGGGGTGTAGATTGGGGGTGTTACACCTCCTATCTTGATTTCGCCTGTTCCTGGAAAGCCTCTTTTCATGTATCTGACCGTTCTCGAGAAGTCTATGGGTTGAATATTGGGCCAACACGATGAGACTGGACGAAAAAAGCATGCCATCTACTATTTAAGCAAGAAGTTTACCGACTGTGAAAGCTGATATTCACTTTTGGAGAAAACTTGTTGTGCTTTAGCATGGGCTGCAAAGCGTCTCAGGCAATATATGATATGTCACACTACTTTATTGATCTCCAAGATGGATCCAATAAAGTAAATTTTTGAGAAGCCTGCTCATACTGAAAGGCTCGCCCATTGGCATATGTTATTATTCGAATACGACATCCAATACGTGACTCAAAAGTCTATCAAAGGAAGTATCTTGTCAGATTAACTTGCACACCAACCGGTTGAAGATTATGAGTCTCTGAAGTTTGACTTTTATAATGAAGACATTATGTTGGTGAAGAAAGATTGTGAAGAACCAGGTCCAGGAGAGGGTCCAAAGTCAGGTTCCCATTGGAAGATGATGTTTGATGGTTCCTCTAATTATAGTGGGCATGGCATAGGTGTCGTTTTGATGAACCCCGGTGGTGGTTACACTCCGTTCACAACGAGGTTATGTTTTGAATGTACAAACTATGTTGCCGAGTATGAGGCGTGCATTCTAGGCCTTAAAGCAGCCATTGATCTCCGAATCAAAATCTTGGAAGTGAGTGGAGATTTAGCTTTGGTGATCTACCAAGTTAAGGATGAGTGAGAGACCCGAGACAAAAAGTTGATTCCGTATCGGGCTTATATTGTGGAGTTGATCCAATACTTTAATAAGGTCACTTTTCAACACGTCCCGAGGTCTGAAAACCATATAGCCGATGCCTTGTTCATGCTAGCCTCGATGTGGAAGGTCAGATTTGTTAATGAAGCGCCACTCATTCGAATTGAGCGCAAGACCGAGCATGCTTACTGTCAATTAGTTGAAGAGGAAACTGATTGAAAGCCATGGTTCCACGAAATTAATAATTATCTGCAAAATTAGGAATATCCAGCTAATGCTACAACTCTTGACAAAAATACTCTAAGAAGATTGACATCTAAATTCTTCCTCAGTAATTATGTGTTGTACAAAAGAAACCATGACATGGTTCTGCTTATATGTGTTGACAAGCGTGAAGCCGACATGTTACTTCAAGAAATTCATGAGGGATCATTTAGAACTCACGCCAATGGTTATGCTATGTCTAAGAAGATTTTGAGAGCTGGGTATTACTGGTTAACCATGGAATCTGATTGCGTCCAATATGCCAGAAAATGCCATAAGTGCCAAATTTATGCTGATAAGGTGCACGTGCCTCCAACGCTATTAAATGTTTTATAATCACCGTGACCTTTCTCAATGTGGGGCATTGACATGATTGGGGAAATCGAGTCTAAAGCTTCCAATGGCCACCGTTTCATTTTAGTTGCCATTGACTATTTCACAAAATGGGTAGAAGTTGCTTCCTATGCCAATGTAACCAAGCAAGTGGTTACCCGCTTCGTCAAGAAAGAGATAATTTGTCGTTATGGAATTCCGAGTTGAATCATAACTGATAATGGGACCAATTTGAACAACAAAACTATGAAGGAGCTGTGTGAAAATTTCAAGATCGAGCACCACAACTCTTTTCCTTATCGTCATAAAATGAATGGAGCTGTTGAAGCCGCGAATAAAAACATCAAGATCCTGCAAAAGATGGTAAAAACTTACAAAGACTGGCATGAAATGCTGCCATTTGCTTTGCATGGATACAGGACTTCAGTGTGAACTTTAACAGGGGCAAACCCTTTTTCATTGGTGTATGGGATGGATGCGATCCTTCCTATTGAAGTAGAAATACTGTCGTTGAGGGTATTGATGGAAACCAAGCCTGATGAAGCATAATGGGTCCAAGAAAGATTTGACCAGCTAAACCTCATCGACGAGAAGCGCATGCCTGCGATGTGCCACGGTCAGTTGTACCAGAAGCAGATTAAGAGGGCATTTGACAAGAAGGTCCGTATCTGAGAAGGAGAACTTTTACTCAAGAAAATCTCGCTAGTTCATAAAGACATGCGTGGAAAATGGACTCTTAACTATGAAGACCAATTTGTTGTGAAGACATCCTTCTCAGGAGATTCACTAATTCTCATAACAATGGATGGTGAAGAGCTTGCACATCCTGCATCTAAAATATTATGCCTAAAAAACCCGCTAAGTCGAAAACCTGAAAAGGCGACCTAGGCAACAATGGGTATCCTGGTGGATCAAAACCTATGAAGGAGATCCAGGCAAAAATTAGGGATAAAAATAAAAAATAAGAGCTCGCTAAGTTGAAAACCCGAAAGGGCGGCTTAGGCAAAAATGAGCGTCCTAGTGGATTGAAAACCCGAAAGGGCGATCTAGACAAAAGTTAGGGACAAAAGATATTTCACTGTGTCAGATGGTGTTCACCATTGCAGAAGATCAAAGTAGAAGTCCAATCCAGCCGCTCTCGTCAGAAGCAAGGTTTTGGGAAGTCTTAGTTATTAGGGTTAACAGGTGTCATTGGATTCAATGTAACCTTTTCCCTATTGCCAATTTTCAACTGTAATACTCCATGGAGCTTTGCCATTTGCAAGCTACCATTCTTGAATAAAATCAGACTTTTGCCTTTCAATTCTTTCCATTTATTCTTTCTCTACTTTTCCTTGTTATGGAAAATGTCATTTATTTGTTAATAATGATTTTGAGAGTGAAGAGTTTCTTAAAAACCGTTTTTTGAAAACACAATGAAAGAACATAAAGTTTCTTTGACCTTTGGATGGACTTGAAGGAAATATTTGTTTCCCCAAGAAGTCGTAATGTTTCAGAAACACTTTTAGACCATTTTCAGCAAAAATCCCTAATGAAGCATAAACTGACAGCGCTTATTGATTGATCTGTTGATCATGAACCTCTCTAGTGTGCATCATGTGTGCATGTTTATTGATGTTGAGGATTTGCTCCCCAGTGGAGTTATCTTTGTTTCTTACTGAAGTTACCCTATTTTCCCCAGTAAGCTGCCTTGGCTTCATACTTCCCCAACTGAAATGGATGTATGTCTCCCAGTGAATTTTTGGACTTCGTTGTTCCTCAGTGAATCTTTGGACTCCTCAATTCCCCCGTGATTTCCTGTTACTCCTTTCGTCCCCAGCGAACTGGATATGTTTATCAATTCCCCATGGAGTTTCAATTTAGACAACTACAACCACGACTTTGGTCCAAGCTTCCCCAATGAGGTGGATATTTATTTTATCCCCTATGAAGTCTCTAATCATGGGTGACCCTTTTCCAGTGGATCTTTCTCTTCCAACAAGGAAATCAGATTCATGAAGGAAATCCCTTAGGTGAAGTCATGATGTTATATCCCCGAGTGGAACACTCTTTTCCCCAGAAAGGGTTGAAACTTGAAGTAGGACTGTGATTCTGCATGTGGTTTTCTATTCATCTCTTGATAGATGTCCTCTTCTTGCAGAGGTTGGCCAGGTATCCTCGTCGAGATGTTTATTTCATCTCCAGTTTACTTCTCCTCGTTTGTTTTGTCAGCATAAGCATAAGCATGACATACATTCATTCATACATTCATACATGTCACATGAGCATGTTTGTTATCTTGTTGTCTTTTTGTCGTTTACTTTGGTTGTGTTTGCCACCAAGTAACTGGGTTTGTTTCCTCTCTCCAAGTAGAGCCGTCAACCTTAAGCAGAAGGTGCACGTCCTTTCTAATTCCCCACCGAGTTTGATCCTCGTGGAAGATGGGTTGCTTTAGTTATCTGTTCCATGTTTGGATAAGATAAATCCCCATTTGAGTTCTTTCCTCAATGGGTAGAGTCTTGTTTTACCATTTCTTTCTAGCTTGTTCCTAGATCGAAATTTGGTCTCTGGCAATTAGGTTGTTGAACCTAGTTTGAGCGTGCATTTATTTTGCACTTTATCCTCCGGGAATCCAGTTGTCACTAGTATCTATTTACAAATCCACATTGCGGATAAGTGGCAGTCTCTTCTGAGAAGCTTATCCAGTTTTTCTATTTCTAACAACAAGTGGCATTCTCCCTTGAGAAGCTTATTTTCCTTTTGCCATTTCCAACGATAAGTGGCAGTCTCCTTTGAGAAGCTTATCCTTTTTGTCAGATAAGTGGCAGTCTCTTTTGAGAAGCTTATCTATTTCTGGATTTGTCAACCCTTTCGACGATAAATGGCAGTCTCTTTCGAGAACCTTTTCTGTTCTAATTACAAAGGGCGTCTCCCTGTGAAGTCCAGTTGTTGCTGGCATCAATTAGTTGAAAGCTGGTCTTGATACTTTTGCTTGCGGTTTAAGTCCACATGTTTTGGCACGTATAGAAAAGTTTGATTACCCCGTACCTTTCTTGATGTTTCCTGAATACCCCATTTGATCTCTTCGTTTAAGGAATTTCTAGAGGCTTGGATGTTCTTTCTTATTTGAAACTTCCAACATTTTGTTCGCATGATCCTATTTCTATGAGGGTCTTACTTTATCTTTTATCCTAGAGTGTCAGCCAGTCATGCCTGAACCTGTTGGTCAACTACTCTGGATATTCCTCAGTGGAGACCGTCTTTCCGGTTCTACCTCCAGTGAGGATATTTCTTCTAAAGTTCCATTCGGTCATGCATGAACCTGTTGATCAATCACTTTAGATGTCTCGTTTTATTTTCTTTCCCCAGTGGATACCATCTTTCCAGTTCTACCTCCAGTGAGGAACTTTCTTCTAAAGTGTCAGTCGGTCATGCCTGAACCTGTTGATCAATCACTTTGGATCTCACCATTTTGTTTCAACTCCCAAGTGTTTGGTCATCCCCAGTGAGTTTGCTACTCATTGTTGTTGACTTTATCTTTGTTTGCTTCCTTTCTTTGTCTACATTTTGCATTTATCATCCCATCATTATCATCATACTAGAGTTCATAGCATGTCATTGCATCTAAGGGCAAAACTTTTGGTTTTCTGTATTTAAATACCTTTCACCATGATTTCATGAAGATTATCATCGCTCATGTCATCCGGTAAAGATATTTAAATAGGGGCAACTGTCATCCCCCAAATTTTACCCTTAGATTCTTTGATCTTTTACATATTATTCTAGGTCAATCATTCATGCATAACTAACCAAGTTATCAGATATTGTTTGTTTGTTTCACTTGTGAATCAAGGGTTGCTTCAAGGGGCTTCAAGGTTTGATCAATAAGGGTTTTGGATAGATCATCCACCAATTAAGTCCTCATACTCTCAAGAGACCTCCCTTCCTCAAGAATCCAGGGCAATTTGGCTTCATCACAAGTTATTCGAGGCTCAAGTCTTGCAAGACTAAATCAAGGATCATGAAAAGTTATCAGGTCAATTGTGTGGGCAGTATTAGCGAAATTCAATGGAACTTGACCTAATCTTGGTCCAAAAAGTGGTTGGTTTAGTATCAAGTTATCAGGTCGTGGCAAAGGCAGTTGTTTCAAGGCGGATAATCATCAGGGCCAGTTCATTTTATATTAGGGTTTGATGTAGTGGCAGCACAGTTTATATCTCAGGTCGTCTATGCTATGGAACCTTGTGTGGCTCAAGTTAGCTGATAAACTGAAGCTGTAGAACCATCAAAAGTTGAGGTATTTGGTTAGTACTTCAAGTTATTTGTGGTTCACGTTCTTGTTATAGAAAAATTCAAGCTTTCAATTTCAATTCACGAGTGTCTCAAGAGGGAATCAAGATGAGGAGTCATTTCTCATGGAATTGATTCAGAGTTTCAACACATTTATGGCTCTAGATCGAGCCATGCTTGATACTATTTCCCAAAGAATTGATTCAAGATGTTAAGATTATTTCATGTGGAAGGTGCAAGGATTCTCATAGTTTAATTTTCAAACACCAAATGGAGAGTTCAATTTCAAATTCAACTTTCGAGTCATCATTTCCAAATCACAACCTCTTATGTCAAAATTCAAAATTTAAAGTTCATACAATCTCAATTCAATTTTTACAAGTTCACTCCAAGATTCAACCAAGATTCAAGGTCCTTACCAAAATGTCTAAGTTACAAATTCATTCAAAGGCCATGCAAAATTAAAACTTCAATTCAAGTTTCAATTTTTTTCCTTATAGACAAATTTTCAATTTTACATAAGTGACAATTCATACAATCTCATTTCTATTTTAAATTAAGTTCAATCCAATTTTACCTTCAAAACCATTCAAGTTTAATTCCAATTTCAATATCCAAATTGCAAATTATTTTAAAAAAAAAAAATGTCAAAGCACTTTCTAATTTTCCCTTCAAGACTCAAAACTCAAGCCAAGTTCATATCAAAAGTTTCAATTTCAATTCAAGATTCAATTACAAATGTTAAAGCCCATCCATATCAAGCTACAAGTTTCATACAAATTTCAAACTTGTCAAATGGTAGAATTTCATCCCAAGTGCCAATTTAATGACAAGGCAAGATTACAAAATAAGTGGCAATTATTGAACCTTGAAACTACATCTTCCTATTCTAAACTAATGAATCAAAGTTTTCTTCTGGTCGAGGAGCAATTTCCGATTACGCTGCATACGTTGGTGCACTTAATTCATGTGTTTGTTCTTAGCAACGATTTTCCTGATACTGACCGAAACAAAGAAATCATCTTTTAAGCAAAAAAGAGGTCGAGGATTATGTTGATGCACATGCTACCATTAAACTGCAGCAAGCCAATACATACACGCAAGCACCTGTCATACCCCAAATTTTGACCACTAAGATTTCCCATCATTGTGCAAATCATCATCACAATATGGATGTACTTACATGCCTCATCAATCTCCTCAAAGATGGTTGAGCATTCACTACAAACAAGAATTAGGGTTTCAAGCCCTCTCAGAACACTTAGACAAAGGATCAATCAAGGAATGACATGATCTTAAACTTGTCTAACCTCTAAAACATATATAAAGGATTAAGAGGACAC
Source organism: Lathyrus tuberosus (assembly GCA_022829125.1). Lineage (NCBI taxonomy): Eukaryota > Viridiplantae > Streptophyta > Magnoliopsida > Fabales > Fabaceae > Lathyrus > Lathyrus tuberosus. Next base: position 4,897,309 of record JALAZF010000063.1, read on the forward strand.
CTACATCAAGAATCAAGCACAAGGTTGCAACATTCCAAGTGGATCAAGCCTCAAGATCATCAGTGTCACCAAATTAGGGTTTTGGTCGACTGAAGCCTCCAGATGGAATTTTTCCCCTGGGCATGAGCCATTGCTTCAAAACACAACCCAAGATACTCCAAGGGACCTCATGGACCCAATCATCATGTCAATTTAGCCTCAGGGGATGCATTTACCCAAAAATCAGGAATTAGGGTTTCTTTACCTAATTCACCCCTAAGTTAACTTTTGGGACAAAACATGAGCCAAGACCTCAAGACATGGTTTAAGGGTCTCCAATCTACTACTTTGATCCATTTACTACAATGGATTAACCCAGGAAGCTTGATTCACAAGTTTCAATTTCATCAGGACCACAATTAGGGTTTCGAGGGAAAAGTCAACTGTACCTTTGACTTTTGACCAGGACATGCTCCCAAACCTTGGGACATGATTCAATACACCCTATAACACCTATGGAATACATCCATTAGGTTTGAATTAGCCCAAGGACTTGATTTCACAAAGGATCGCACAGTTTGGATTTCATCCGATAAAAAGTCAACTGTGCACAAAATCAAGTTTGATTTTTTGGAATTTTTCACAATCAAGGTTCCTTAACCCTAAAACAATGTTAATATGTGATTTGAATCATCATTAATAAAGAAAAATCAAAGAAAGTGAGTTAACTTGTAAAAGGGGTAACCATAAAAAAACTTAGAATTTTTCTAAGTTATGGAACAAGGTGGCTAGGGTGCCAACTTCCAAGGACCATAACTTGAGATCCAAGTAACCATTTTGAGTGATCCAAAGCTGGATTTGTAGGTCTTGCTACACTCTACAAAAGCTTCAACTACATCAAACTCCAATTCCTCATGGATTTTAAGTTATGAAGTGATCAAAATGGCTAAAAACATGAAAATAACATTTTTCCAACACTTAGTGAAATTTTCACTAAGTCAGAATCTGCCTTACTTTTTCCAAAATGTAGGGACATTTTTCACCTTGATCCAAGTCAAACCAGGTCTAGGGATGGACATCAAACTTAAAGTATGCCATGAGGGTTTTCCAACAAGTACCAGATCATCTCCAAATTCCATTTGAGCAAGGAGATACAACCCTTTGGAACATGGCATCATGAACTGGTTTTCACAAGGCAGAATTTGTGCATTTTGCTCGATTTGTCCAAATCTGATAAATCCAAGCCATGTCATCCATTTGAACACATCTGAGGATAAAACAAGAAGGGAATGATCTGATCCCCAAGCCTCCAAAGTCCAAGAATCTACAAGTAGCCATGCCAAACCTAAAAGAGCTAAAAAGTGCCAAGACTCCAATTTTGTTTCCAAGCCTTTAATGGATGCATCAAGGTGGCATGAACTGAGCCTATTCCAACTGAATTCAGTCCAAACTTATCTCTGTACCAAAGCTATAAAGCCTGTGCTCTAATCTCAAGTCAATGGCTAGAGGAGACTTGAGATTCCTTTTGCATAACATTGGCCAAAGGCCTGGTGCAGCCTCCATTCACTATTGATGCCAAAAAAAACTTGGTACACTATAAATAGACATCAATTGTGATCAGTTTGAGTACACCAAAGCACCCAAACAGATGCTTTCCTCAAAATCCCTCTCTTTAGGCCAAAATGCCTTCTTTTGTAAGGTATCTCTGAGTTTTTGAGTTAGAGAGCAATTCCATCACAGCTCATGATCCAAACACCTCTAATAAGTTGTATCTAAGCTGTTCAAACACTAACATGTAACATGTAACACCAAAATCTCAAAGTCCACTTCCAAAACCTCAAAATTGGACTTTTTTGCATTTTTCAAGCCATGTCTTGATTCAGTCACTTTCAAAACCAGATAAAACCTCAAACACACTCCAAATATCATCCTTGAACTGTCCCAAATGGTTCCCCACATCTCGAACACCATTTGAGAGAGTTGCCATATTGGTAACTTTTGCCCCTTTTGCAAGAAAGAGCTCAAACTTGTTCCTGAAGATTCCAGCTGGTGGTGATCATTCTAAAAGCTTCTAAGGGATCAATTGAGAGTGTCTAAAGCATCAAATTACTTCTGGCACAAGAAACTTGGCTGATAGCATAAAAAGCTCCCAAAGAGGTAAGCATCACAACTTGAACTCTTTGAATTATGCATTGCTTTGAATTCCACTACTCATAAACATCTTATACATGTTGTATATGTTGTGTTTGAATTAATTCATCATACAATTCTGGCCTATACCATGTGGTAGCATAGAAAATTCAAATCATCGCCTATTTCAAAACCACCATCGGGTTTTAAAATGGAGACCTCATCTGAAAAAACCAATGGCACCATTGGATTCCTTGTGAAATTCTAGGCAGGATAGACCTAAATTTTGTCCCAATCCATGGAGAAATGAGAAAGTTACAACCTTTACGTTTTTGGCCCAAGAACTTGCCTTGCCTTGCCTTGGCCAGGCCTAAAACAAGGCACCCCTTATATATTTATGGGGTGGTTTTGATACACGGATGTATCACCACCCCAGTGGTTGCGCACTCTTGTGTTTGGCTAGGAGGTCTGGGGTTCGAACCCCCCTCGCCCCAGACTCTTTTTTACCACTTTTTCCATTTTTTTTAATATTTGTCATATTATTTTAAATGATATGGAAAATTAATTTCTCTCTCAATTTTAATTATTTTTGATTGGTTCTTTTTGTAAAAAATCACAAAAATGTTAAAATATTTTATTTCACAAAAAAAATCAAATTTATATTATTTATTTAATATAGTTGATATTTTTGTAAATAAATTCATTTTTATTGTTTTTAAACATTTCAAAAAATGAATATTCATCTTGAAAATCAAAATAAAATGAGTTTTAATTCATCTTTTGATTAAAACATCATTTTTCCAACCTCAACCAAAAATCACAAGTTGTTTATTCAAACTTCTTTGGTATTTTTTATCATTTTAATTAATTTTCTTTGAATAATTACTTTAAAAAATGATGAAATTAGAGTTTCTTTGATTTTCTCCCTAACAAATCTTTTTCAAACACTCATGGGCCTCTAATAGAGTGTAAGACCAATCATTTTCTTAACCAAAACCTTTTTGGGCCTCAGACATTGTATAAGTCCCAACACACTTTCAAAAATCACGGCGCAATCGCCAATTCAAAATCAAATCTTTTTGGGCCTCTCCTTGAGCTATAAGTCCCATTCCTTTTCTTTAAAATACACTTTGGGCCTCTAATAGAGTGTAAGACCCAACCCTTGTTGTACATAAACCATTTTGGGCCTCAGATATTGTATAAGTCTCGGCACGATAAAAAACTCGGCGCGATCGCTATTTTCAAACAGAAAATCTTTGGGCCTTTCCCTGAGTTGTAAGCCCCATCACTTGTACAAAAACCATCTTTGGTTCTCTCCTTGAGTTGTAAGACCCAACCCTTTTGTAAATAAACCTCTTTGGGCCTCAGTTGTTGTATAAGTCCCGAGACGATTTTCAAAACAACGGTGCGATCACTGTTAAACCTTGGGCCTCTCCTTGAGTATAAGCCCCAACAATCTTTTCAGAAACAACTTCCCTTTGATATTCAAATATACATGTTGTTATCAAAACTTTCTTTAATTTCTTTGAACAACTAACAATACAGCATGGAAGCTTACTCGCCTGTAAGTTTTAAATTGCTTTCATTTACTCGCTTTCATATATATATATATATATAAAATTGTATTGTCGGAAGCTGCACACTATAAGTCCTCCTTTCATATCTTTTTAAAATACTTGTCATATATCAACTGTATATATACTAGTATAGTTATTTAGAGTTTTCCCCGGCAACTAGGTCTAGAACTAGGTAAAGCCAGTTGGTCACTCTTAAATACAGTCAAAACTAGATCCCCTTAGGATTTCCAGATACAGTCTTGCCTTCTCTTAGGCTTAAACAATATGGAACAAAGAGAAAGGCAGTATTCTTCGTGAACCTTTTCTCAGGCTGTCACCCTAGAAATTGTCAAAGAAGTTCTACTCCCCAGAGTTGGTCTATTCTCAGTGAATAACATCTTTTGAATTTCTTCAAACCTTAGAACTTTCACTAAATGATCTATTCTCGATGAATAGCATTTCTTGAACTTTTCTTGGTTTGGGACCCACAGGCTTCCTAAAAGCATCCCCGCCTCCTCTTGGACTTTGTACAAGGACCCTCCGGCTTCTTAGAAGTTCTCATGTCTTCTCTTGGGCTTAATACAAGGACCCCGAAGACCTCTTAAAGGTATAAGACAGAGCTTAGTCATCCTTTGCTAGAGCAGTCTTTCCAGTGTCAAATCTCAGACCATTTTAGGGTTGATTCTCATCCCTTAAAACACCTGCCTCCTCTTGGGAATCATACAAAAGATAAAACTCTTCCACACCAGTAGACTTGGACAGTCTAATTATCCTCTTGAGTCTTAAAGACATTCTCAAGTTCCCTATAAACATAGGAAAAACCCTGATCATTCCCAATCAATCTCCAGTAGAGATAAAACCCATGGGTTCTAAAACCAAGTCTCTCTCCTAAAAATTCCCTCGCCAGGGTCAGTTTGTCCTCAGTATCAGAACCTCAAGGCATCTGATACCCCAACTCTTCTGTAATCCTCAGCAAGAGTTGATTCCCCATTTGGACCTGCCTCGGGATCTCAATAATCCCCTGCAGAAGCTAGCCTCCTCTTAGGCTTTGTATAATGATATTTCCTCAGCATAATCAGCCTCCTCTTAGGCTTTGTACAAATGATTGTGCCCAGCGGAGCTAACCTCTTCAGACTCTCTTGTTGAGTCAATCACTTTTCAGACTCTCTTGTTGAGTCAATCACTTTTCTGTCTCTCTTGTTGAGTCAATCACCTTTTAGACTCTCTTGTTGAGTCAATCACCTTTTAGCACTCTCTTGTTGAGTCAACCCTTTTGCTAGTATGAGGAACATGACTGCTTTCGAGAGCATCTTTGTTCTGCTCACCTACGGGTTATTTCTGTTTCCCAACATTGATAACTTCGTTGATATCAATGCCGTTAAGATTTTTCTGATTGGAAACCCTGTACCGATCCTGCTCGCAGATGTTTATCATTCTGTACACTTAAGGAATTTGTACAACGGAGGAATAATCACATGCTGTGTACCCCTGCTATACAAATGGTTCTCTTCCCATTTACCAAAGTCTGATGCTTTTTGGGATCATAAGAGTACTTTACGTTGGTCACAGAGAATCATGTCTCTTACCAACTCTGACATAGACTGGTAAAATCAGATCTATGACGGGATAAGAATCATCGACCATTGTGGAAACTTTCCTAATGTACCCCTCATAGGAACTAAAGGAGGAATCAACTATCATCCAATTTTAGTTCGTCGTCAATTTGGATACCCGATGAGACATATCCCACGTAATGTTCATCTGGAAGGTCTTTTCTTCAAGGAAGGAGAAAATGACAGGGCACTAAAGACGAAAATAGTGCATGCTTGGAAACATGTTCACAGAAAAGGAAGAGAGTCTCTAGGAAAACCAGACTGTGTCTCTGTGGAACCTTATCTCCACTGGGTACAAACTAGAGCTCTCAAACTGAGGATGCTATACCCTCATCAAGAAGTTCTTCAGTTAAAGGAATCTATCCTTTATTTTATGTCTGATACGGAGAAACTCCAGGTCACCCTCAATAAAGTTCAACAGGAGAAGAAGTCTTGGAAGAACAAGTACCACATTCTCAACGTAGAGTGTAACGAAATACAACAACTGTTAAAAGAAAAAGATGCTCTGATCAAGATTTTAGAGCAACATGCTGTAGAAAATCAAGAAGACCAAAGGAATTTGCTCGCTCCTTTCACTTGGCAAAGGAATGATAACCCGACAACGGCTCAAGAGCCCCGGTCAAAGAAAAGGAAAGTACCAGACCAACACATGAGCCCTCCTCGGAGAGGACTCAGAATCCATAAGTTTAGAAATTTCCTTTTACAGCACTTTGTAAATTACTTATTTCCATTTCCGCAATCCTTGAATTCAATAAAACGGGGTTTCCCCATTGTATGATATTTGCAATCCAATTGTTGAGGTTTCTTTTGAAAATAATAAAAAAATAATTAATATAATTATTGCATATCATTCATCATTCTCACATAACGTATTCTTCTTACCTACAAATCTCACATTTGTGTCTCGATTTTAGAGTCAAGCTGTCTCATTCGTACAATACTCGGGCCAATCGACAAAAGAAAATGGATGATCTCGAGGAAGAGAACAGAGAGTTGAGAGAAGAAATCGACACTCTGAAAGAAGATCTGAGGAAACTTCACAATGACATGCAATCTCTAGCAGCAGCCCAGATGCAATAATAAAGGACTGTGATCTCAGAGATCACATCGATGCCCATAGTGGAAAAGTATGATCCTCGGTATAACATACCTAAAGATCGTCCCTAGGGCATGCCACTCAACTATATATCGGAAGGATATATTCCGCCGATCACGGAAGATCCGGAAACTGCAGCAGGAACCATTGGGCCTGAAGGTTACAAACTTCGGGAAAGCGAAGATGCAAGGGGCATGACAGCAACTTCTGAAGGTTACAAACTTCGGGATAGGGAAACACCAAGAGTCACTACTGTAATGACTATACCACCACCCGTGGTACACACTGTCCTGGAAGGACAAATTCCACAGATACCTTCTGGTGGAAACGAAAGTATGTACGACAGAATGAATGAGTTCCAGGAATAATTCTTGGAGATGCAGAAGGAACTGCATGCCATATACGGTCAAGATCTATTTGGAAAGGGCGCCGCAGACCTTTGTTTGGTCCCCAATGTGAAAATTCCGCACAAATTCAAGGTGCCCGAATTTGAGAAATACAAGGGTAACTCTTGCCCTCAAAGTCATTTGGTGATGTATGCTCAGAAGATGTCAACTCAGACGGAGAATCAACGGCTACTATTTCCAAGATAGTTTAACCAGTGCCGCACTCAAATGGTACATGGGTTTAAACCACACCAAGATCGTCACTTTTAGAGATCTTGGCGCTGCTTTCGTTCAACAGTATAAGTATAACCTGGACATGGCACCGGACAAAGATCAACTCAGAGCCATGTCGCAGAAGGATAAGGAAACCTAGCTTTAAGGAATATGCTCAGAGATGGCGTGAAATTGCCGCCCAGATTTGTCCACCTCTTGAGGAAAAAGAGATGACAAAAACCTTTTTGAAAACCTTGAGCTCATTCTACTACGACCGAATGGTCGCCAGTGCGCCCAGCGACTTTACTGAAATGGTGGGCATGGGAGTTCGTATTAAGGAAGCAGTCCGAGAAGGACATCTGGTCAAATATTCTGGACCATCAAGCAGTACCAAAAGATACGGTAACACTTTCCCTAAGAAAAAAGAGCAAGATATTGGTAATATCTCTCTCGGAAAGCAAAGGCGACGGTACCAACCAGTAGCAGCTATAACTCCTGCTATCAACCCTGCGCCTTTTCCAATGTATCAACCTCAGGTTGCTCAGAGCCAACCGAATCAAAAACAATATCAGCAAAGGACACAACAAACTCTTCAGCAGGCTCGTCCTCCGTACAATAACAACCGTACAACGCGATCACCAGGGTTCGATCCTATACCAATGTTGTACACAGAACTGTTTCCACTACTACTGGTCAAGGGGCACATCCAAACCAGGGTTCCTCTTACAATACCGGAAAATCTGCCTTTTTGGTTCAAAGCGGATCAGACTTGCCCTTACCATCAAGGAGGACCGGGGCATAACATAGAAAACTATCTCAGCTTCAAATCCGATGTGCAGAAGCTTGTCAGGAACGGGGTCCTATCCTTCAAGGATACAAATCCAAATGTTCAGACGAACCCATTGCCTCAACACGAGAAAGTTGTGGTAAATTTGATAGAGGAAGAGTCTAAGCACAACTATCAAATTCACGAGGTACTCTTATTAGGAACCATCCTGGTCAAGATGCATTGCAGGCAGAGCGGATACAGGCATGTACCATCTCACAACTATCATCAATGTGATGTCTGCTCTAAAAACAACCGAGGATATTCTGTGGTGCAATCCGCTCTACAGGAACGAATGGATCTCGGATGGATCCAGGATCACCAAATTTGTGAGGTCAGTATGACTTATACAAATTCCAACATCATTCAAAACCACGACATCCGTGCAATGAATGTCAACTTGGTGGAAATGCACTCAAAGCAAAGCCAACATCATGATCTACTACGGCATGAGTATGATTCCTGTCTGATCTGCTCGGTAAACAATCAGGGATGCTCTTTTGTACAAGAGGCCCTACAGCGTCAGATGGATCATGGATGGATTCAGGACTACCTCGATAGAAGTCATTATCAAGTTAACATGATCCAAATCTTCGATGTTCGCTTGATGAATACCAGCTTGGTGGAATTACACGTCAAGCAAGTCCAGCTCGGTTTTCTGACTTCACATGAGTATCAGAACTATAGAGTATGTCGTGAGAGTGACCAAGGATGTGCTCTCGTTCAAAGAACGCTTCAACACTTGTTGAACCACTGGTGACTTCCGATCTATCTAGATGAAGACACACAACAAATCAATATGACTAATGGGAACCCTACTAGGCATCAAAATCAGGATGTTCGATCAATGGAAACAGATCTAGTAAGGTTACACTGCATACAAAGCAGATGTGGCAGGGTGCCACCACACAACTATGAGCGTTGTAGAGTTTGGTCTGAGGATAATCAAGGATGCTACCTCGTGCGAGCAGACATTCAAAGTCAGTTGGATCACAAAGAGATTCAACCGTGTTCAAGCTCTTATTCAATGTCAGGCTATCTTCCCAATCAAGGCAAAGAAGTTGTCTTAATCCCTAAACGAGAAGTGGCCAAAGATGTATTCGCCGTAATCCCTTTACTCCATGAATCAAGAGTCCCTCTTGATAGTGGAAAGGTTCTCAACCTCGAACCAATTGAGGCCGACTACGATGGTCAAAAAAATCAAAAGGCTCTTGTAGTTATCTATCTGCCAGGACCAGTACCGTATAAATCGGATAAGGTAATCCCTTACAAATACAGTGCAACCACAATTGAGAATGGAAAGGAAACTCCATTACCCTCCGTCGTGAATATTACAGACATCAGTCGAGTGACACGGAGCGGTCGAATCTTCAACCGAGGAGTTGAAGAACCTACCAGAGAAAAGGAACCTTAAACAGAAGTTCCTAATCAGCCAGTCGGTCAGTCCAGTGTTCCCAACCTTTTAAAGAACAATGATGAGATGCTGAAGCTCATCCAAAAGAGTAAGGACAACATTGTTGATCAACTGTTGCAAACTCCTTCAAAAATCTCTGTATTATTTCTTTTACTCAGCTCCGAAGCCCACAGAGAGGCTCTACAGAAAGTCTTAGAGCAGGCCTTTGTGGAACAAGATGTAACAATAAGACAATTCGACAGCATCATCTCCAACATCACTTCCTGCAATAGCTTGGGGTTTAGTGATGAGGAACTGCCGGAAGAAGGCAAAAGTCACAACATGGCGCTAAATATTACAGTTAACTGCCAGGACGATGCTTTGGCCAGCGTACTGGTAGACACCAGATCGGCTCTGAATGTTATGCCGAAGTCCACCCTAATGCGATTATCATTTAAAGGATCTCCAATGAGAGGCAGTGAGGTCATTGTCAAGGCATTTGACGGATCCTGAAAAATGGTTATCGACGAAGTCGATCTTCCCATAACTATTGGTCCTTACACTTTCCAAGTCACTTTCCAGGTCATGGACATCCGGGCATCATACAACTGTTTGTTAGGAAGACCTTGGATACACGAGGCTGGAGCAGTCACTTCAACACTTCACCAAAAGCTGAAGTTTGTTAAGAACGATCAACTAGTCACAATCTGTGGAGAACAAGCCTTGATCGTAAGTAACTTATTGTCATCCACTTGTGTAGAACCCGAGGAGGTTGTAGGAACCCAGTTCCAAGCACTTTCAGTGAGCAATGACAACCAATCAGAAAGAGGAACGTCAATTTCCTCATACAAAGATTCTCTCAAAGTTATCGAGAATAACAATGCAAAAGGATGGGGACGGCTTATCATTCCTACTGATAACAAGACAAAGAAGGGTCTTGGTTTTTCCTCCACCTATACTCTGACTGCTACTAATGATGGAAGTTTTCATCCCATTCAAGACTTCTTCCACAGTGGAGGTTTCCTTCACCTAGTGTCTCAAGAAGTACATACCATCAACGAGGGTGATTCCTCCGATACAGATGAAGAGTGGAAATCCTATCTCAATGAAGATGATTATATGTCTCAGGGAGAGGCGCCTACGCCATTTTGCTATCCCACGCAGAGTCCGAGATATATACCGAGGTCAGATGTTAAAATGATATACGGAGATTGTGATCCAGAAGGATGTCGTGCTCCACCAAACTCATTAGAAGAGGACACTCTGATGAAAGACAACTTTGACCATGACTATTATGGCCTAATGGATGGCCTGCCTATATGGCAGCCAAATACAGAAGACTTGGAGCCAAAGAATCAGCCGAACGATGCATATCAGCTGATCATCATTGAAAAGAATACCTGCATCCCCACCGAGTCATGGGGTCATTACTCAGGGCATTCAGAAAATATCCAGCACGACAATGAATTTGCAAAGATTGCAGGACTAGAGTTCATCAACTACGCTTTTCCTGAGGTCAACGTCATCGAAAGGGATGACTCCTCCAGTTCCAAAGAAGTGTGGGACACTTTAGGACAACCGAGTGGCAAGTACGACTTCTTGGTCAAGTACACCGCTCCTGAAAGCTCTCGTATCAGGCTCGAAGACATCCAGCCACTGGATGGGGGAGATTTACCCGAGAGTACAAATACTGTGCAAGATACAACGGAAGAGTTCACCTACAACAACTCTGCCTTCCAACGATCCTGCTCTACCAGAAATCAGCATAATTTCTGAAGACAAGTCAAGAAAGAAGGTACCAGACTTTGTGATTAACCGAGGAGTTCTCCGCCAATGGGTTGCTATCAACGTTCCGAAAGTCGTTCATAAGTCTAAGTAATTTCCGTCTTTGTCTTAACCTTTCACCCTGCCCAGGTGAAACGGATGTTTTGATAGGGCTCACTTTCTGTAAATGTCTCTCTTCGCTTTGCCCAAAGTGACAGAGTTTTGTTTTATAGGGCTGTAGTTTCAAGAATCGACAAAATCATAAATAAAGTAACATCATTATGTAATTTCCGCATTTATTGTTGTTTTCTCTTTTCACTTTTTCAGAAAATGGTAATCCTAAAAACAACTCAAATAATAAAAACAAGCATTTTACAGAAAATACATTGCACACACTCTTGCATTCTCTCTATCTCTTCTAAAATAAATCATCACGTCATGCAGATTGCTTGTTTTAAACCCCATTGAAACATACGGTCCAATGCATTCTCCCAACTTTGAATTCCCGGTATTTGAGGCCAAAGAAGAAGAGGACAAAGAAATCCCAAAAGAGATCTCCTGATTACTCAGACAAGAGAAAAGGTCCATTGAACCTCACAAAGAGCCGTTGGAAACGGTCAATTTGGGTTCAGAAGAAGAGAGAAAAGAAGTCAAGATTGGGGCACTGCTTGATCCGACTGTCAAAGAAGGTTTGATAAAGCTTCTCAAAGAATGTCCCGATGTATTCGCTTGGTCCTATCAGGATATGCCAGGGTTGGATACCAACATCGTGGAACATCATCTACCGTTAAGATCAGAATGTCCGCCAGTAAAACAAAGACTAAGACGGACTCGTCCAGACATGGGCATTAAAATCAAAGAGGAGGTACAGAAACAGATTAACGCGGGTTTCCTCGCCACTTCAAAATATCCTCAATGGCTAGCCAACATAGTACCAGTTCCGAAAAAGGACGGAAAGGTCAAAATGTGTGTAGACTATAGGGACCTGAACAAAGCCAGTCCGAAGGATGACTTTCCCCTACCGCACATTGACATGCTGGTAGACAGTACAATAAAGTTCAAAGTATTCTCCTTCATGGATGGATTCTCGGGCTATAATCAGATAAAAATGGCGCCGAAAGACATGGAGAAAACTTCATTCATCACCCCATGGGGTACCTTTTGTTACAAGGTAATGCCGTTCGGTTTAAAGAACGCCGGGGCAACCTATCAAAGGGCCATGACTACTCTGTTTCACGACATGATACAAAAATAAATCGAAGTGTACGTCGATGATATGATTGCCAAATCTAAGACAGAAGAGGAGCATGTGACCCACCTGTCAAAGCTATTCGAGCGTCTGAGAAAGTACAAACTCCGCTTGAATCCCAACAAGTGCACATTCGGTGTCCGTTAAGGGAAACTTTTAGGGGTCATCGTCAGCCAGAAAGGAATTGAGGTTGATCCTGACAAGGTCAAGGCCATTCAAGAAATGCCTTCTCTAAAGACTGAAAAACAAGTAAGGGGATTCCTGGGACTTTTGAATTACACTTCCAGATTTATATTCCTCATGACCGCGACATGTGCGTCGATCTTCAAATTACTCAAAAAGAATCAGGACTGCATTTGGACAGAATACTGGCAAACTTCCTTTGACAGTATCAAGGAATACCTGTTGAACCCACCGATTCTATCACCTCCAGTGGAGGGAAGACCATTGATCATCTACCTAACAGTCTTGGAAGACTCCATGGGTTGTGTGCTTGGCCAACAAGACGAAACCAAAAGGAAAGAGTCTGCCATCTACTATTTGAGCAAGAAATTTACCGACTGCAAGACTCGGTACACTATGCTTGAGAAAACTTGCTGCGCTTTGGCTGGGCAGCCAAACGTCTTTGCTAGTAGATGATTCGTCACACTACTTGGTTAATCTCCGAAATGGATCCAATCAAGTATGTCTTTCAAAAGCCTGCTCTCACGGGAAGGATTGCCCGTTGGCAGATGTTGTTATCAGAATACGGCATCGAGTACCATGCTCAGAAAGCCGTCAAAGGAAGTGTTTTAGCCGATCATTTGGCTCATCAACCGATTGACGATCAGGAATCAGTCGGATTTGACTTCCCAGATGAAGATGTCATGTATTTGAAAATGAAAGATTGCGATGAACCGCTACCCAGTGAAGGGCCAGAACTAGGTTCCCAATGGGGACTAATCTTTGACGGAGCTGTCAATCATTACAGAAACAGAATTGGGGCAATCATCATAACACCTCAGGGTACCCACATTCCTTTCACAGCCCGACTGACATTCAAGTGTACAAACAACGAGGCCGAATACGAAGCTTGTATCATGGATCTCGAAGAAGCGATCGACTTAAGGATCAAGAACTTGGATGTATATGGCGACTCAGCCCTGGTTATCAATCAAATCAAAGGAGATTGGAACACATACCAATCAGGACTGATTCCTTACAAAGACTACGCGAGAAGGTTGTTACCATTCTTCAACATAATCGAGTTTCATCATATCCCTCGTGAAGAGAATCACATGGCTGATGCGTTAGCCACTATCTCTTCCGTGATTAGTGTAGGTCAATGGAATGACATACCTAAAATTGACATAATGCGCCTTGAAAGGCCCGCTTACATCTTCGCGATTGAAGCAGCCATAGGCGACAAACCTTGGTATCATGACATCAAATGTTTCCTTCAGAAACAAGAGTACCCACCCGGGGCATCCAGAAAAGACAGAAAGACCCTCAGGAGATTGGCAGGAAATTTCTTCCTGAGCGGTGATACACTCTATAAGAGAAACTTTGACATGGTCTTGCTTCGATGTATAGACAGACCAGAAGCAAACATGCTGATAAATGAAATTCACGAAGGATCCTTTGGCACTCATGCCAACAGACACACAATGGCGAGAAAAATTCTGAGAGCAGGGTACTACTGGTTGACCATGGAATCCGATTGCTACAAGTACATGAGGAGATGTCACAAGTGTCAGATATACTCAGACAAAATCCATGTACCGCCAACGCATCTCCAGGTTCTCTCTTCCCCATGGCCTTTTTCCATATGGGGAATCGACATGATTGGCATGATCAAACCCAAAGCTTCGAACGGACATCCGTTCATCTTGGTAGCCATTGATTAGTTCACCAAGTGGGTCGAAGTAGCGTTATACGCCAATGTAACCCGACAAGTCGTGGTCCGATTTATCAAAAACAATCTCATATGCCATTATGGTGTTCCGAGCCAGATCATTACTGATAATGGATCTAACTTGAACAACAAGATGATGAAAGAGTTGTGTGCTGAGTTCAAAATCGAACACCATAACTCATCTCCTTACCGACCCAAGATGAACGGAGCGGTAGAAGCAGCTAACAAGAACATCAAGAAGATTGTTCAGAAGATGGTTGTAACCTATAAAGACTGGCATGAGATGCTACCCTTTGCTCTTCACGGTTATAGCACATCTGTCTGTACTTCAACAGGGGCAACCCCTTTCTCTCTAGTATATGGCATGGAGGCATTGCTTCCCATAGAAGTAGAGATCCCATCAATCCGGGTATTGATGGAAGCGAAGTTAACAGAGGCAGAATGGTGTCAAAGTCGACATGATGAATTAAACCTAATCAAAGAAAAGCGAATAACGACACTATGCCATGGTCAGTTGTATCAGCAAAGAATGAAGAAGGCGTTTGACAAAAAGGTCCGACCTCGTGCTCAAGAAGATACAATCATTTCTCACTAATTCCCGGGGCAAATGGACTCCGAATTATGACGGCCCCTATGTGGTCAAGAAAGTTTTCTCAGGCGGCGTCTTGAGACTTGCAACCATGGATGGAGAAGAATTTACCTACCCCACAAATGTTGACGTAGTCAAGAAATACTTTGCCTAAATAAATAAAAAAACGTCTCGGTGGATTGAAAACCCGAAAGGGCGGTCCAGGCAAAAATTAGAGACATAATAAAAAATCATCCAGATGGATTGGAAATATCAAAGTACAATCCATGTAAAAGTTAGGGATTCATGGCAAGTAACTACGTCCAATGAAGGGGCAAATCCCCCGATAGCAGTCATGCCATCCATCAGGAAAACTCCAGTTAAGGTCATCTTCAAAGGAAGCTCAGGATGCCCAGAATTCAAAGTTGGTAGAAGGATAACGGTCGTTATGTTTTAATGTAGCCCTTTTCCCTTAAATTACCATTTTCTAAACTTTGTAAATACTCAATGGAATCACGCGTTTGGCTGAATTCCATCCTATCAATAAAATTTGAGCCTTAGTGCATTTGTTTGCAATTCTTATTTGTTTTAGCTTTACAGAACGACATTTTAACATGATTAACGATTCTTGAAATAAAACAAAAATGAATTTACTTGTCAACATTTTTCTGCTTTTAAAATAAAGATGGCAATTTCTTTTGACTGTTGAACATCGAAAGAACATCGACCGCTTCTCCAAAGGCGATTAAGCATCAAAGTGTAGAATCAAAATACTCCTTCTAAACCAGTACGCCTGAAGGAAGGATCAGGTGTGTCAGATGCGAATATTTCGTCTGATATCCCCGACAGAATTCTTACCTCCTACGTCCGACCAACGTTGTTCCCCACGGGGACTATCTTTCCTAAGCAAGGCAGAATTTCTATCTTGAACCAAAGATACTTTTTCGCCCCCTGTAGTGGCCGAGTATCCAGTCATGTTCATCCAATAGTCTGTATGTCGCGTCAGTTGCGTCAGCATATACATGCATACATCATGCATTATTGATTTGCATTCATATTTATATTGCATCACTATCACGCTAGTTGGTCTTATCCCCTAGTGATAAAAGTCCTCTCAATCGAGTTGTCAGTTCTCTCCTCGTCAGGAAATGTTGCGTCTGAACAATCTCTCCTCCAGCTTATTTCTGGATTGGAATTGGTCCCTTGACCACTTTGATAACTTGAACCTCTAAAAAGGCAAGAAGACATTCAACCGACACCTTCAGAACGTCACTCTTCACCATTGAAGATGATATCTTCACTTTCCCGGATTAAGGAAAATTCCCAGAGAAAGCCTCTCAACCGAAGACTCTCAGCAACACATTGGTTTTTCTCTCTAGAAAGTCAATGTTAATGAAGTCATCAGCACCTCAAAATTGGATTGCATCACATGGCATTTCTTCGAGAAGATCTCGAGGAAAAGTATGATGTAATATCCCCAAGCAGGAAACAGTCTCTCAAGAGACTCGTTTTCCCCAGTAGAGTCGACAAATGGCGTCTCGAACAGAGAAGTTTGTACACCTCTACAACTCAGACAAATGGGTTCCCCAACAAGTCTGACATCAAAACTTTTTCCCATCAAATGGCATCTTCCCAGGAAAATTCGGCGAGAAGTTTGAGGAAAACCGCTACAAATAGTGTCCCTTGTCAAGAAAGTTTATTGACAAAAGAAACTGAGACCAGTTCCTTGGCTGAAGACCAGGATCGAGGGGAAGTTTATTTCAGAAACTGAGACCAATTCCTTGGCTGAAGACCAGGATCGAGGGGAAGTTTATATATCAGAAACTGAGACCAGTTCCTTGGCTAAAGACCAGGATTGAGGGGAAGTTTATATATCAGAAACTGAGACCAGTTCCATGGTGGAAAACCAGGATCGAGGGGAATTTTTTTTACCTTTTCTAAGCATTATTGCTTAGCAAAAGAAGATGGATGAGCAAGAAGCCATTCATAACAAAATTTTGGGTATTCCGATATTTAATCTTCTTGCACCCTAAATGCCCAAATGCCTTCGCCATTCACACCTTCGGGTCCAAGAAAATTAAATAGGGGCATCTGTCATACCCCAAATTTTGACCACTAAGATTTCCCATCATTGTGCAAATCATCATCACAATATGGATGTACTTACATGCCTTATCAATCTCCTCAAAGATGGTTGAGCATTCACTACAAACAAGAATTAGGGTTTCAAGCCCTCTCAGAACACTTAGACAAAGGATCAATCAAGGAATGACATGATCTTCAACTTGTCTAACCTCTCAAACATCTATAAAGGATCAAGAGGACACCCACATCAAGAATCAAGCACAATGTTGCAACATTCCAAGTGGATCAAGCCTCAAGATCATCAATGTCACCAAATTAGGGTTTTGGTCGACTGAGGCCTCCAGATGGAATTTTTCCTCTGGGTATGAGCCATTGCTTCAAATTACAACCCAAGATACTCCAAGGGACCTCATGGACCCAATCATCAAGTCAATTTAGCCTCAGGGGATGCATTTACCCAAAAATCAGGAATTAGGGTTTCTTAACCTAATTCACCCCTAAGTTGACTTTTGGGACAAAACATGAGCCAAGACCTCAAGACATGGTTTGAGGGTCTCCAATCTACTACTTTGGTCCATTTACAACAATGGATTGACCCAAGAAGCTTGATTCACAAGTTTCAATTTCATTAGGACCACAATTAGGGTTTCGAGGGAAAAGTCAACTGTACCTTTGACTTTTGACCAGGACATGCTCCCAAACCTTGGGACATGATTCAATACACCCTATAACACCTATGGAATACATCCATTAGATTTGAATTAGGCCAAGGACTTGATTTCACAAAGGATCGCACAGTTTGGATTTCATCCCATAAAAAGTCAACTGTGCACAAAATCAAGTTTGACTTTTTGGAATTTTTCACAATCAAGGTTCCTTAACCCTAAAAAAATGTTAATATGTGATTTGAATCATCATTCATCAAGAAAAATCAAAGAAAGTGAGTTAACTTGTAAAAGGGGTAACCATAAAAAAACTTAGAATTTTTCTAAGTTATGGAACAAGGTGGCTAGGGTACCAACTTCCAAGGACCATAACTTGAGATCGAAGCAATCATTTTGGGTGATCCAAAGCTAGATTCGTAGGTCTTGCTACACTCTACAAAAGCTTCAACTACATCAAACTCCAATTCCTCATGGATTTTAAGTTATGAAGTGATCAAAATGGCTAAAAACATGAAAATAACATTTTTCCAACACTTAGTGAAATTTTCACTAAGTCAGAATCTACCTTACTTTTTCCAAAATGTAGGGACATTTTTCACCTTGATCCAAGTCAAACCTGGTCTAGGGGTGGACATTAAAGTTAAAGTATGCCATGAGGGCTTTCCAACAAGTACCAGATCATCTCCAAATTCCATTTGAGCAAGGAGATACAACCCTTGGAACATGGCATCATGAACTGGTTTTCACAAGGCAGAATTTGTGCATTTTGCTCGATTTGTCCAAATCTGATAAATCCAAGCCATGTCATCCATTTGGACACATCTGAGGATAAAACAAGAAGGAAATGATCTGATCCCCAAGCCTCCAAAGTCCAAGAATCTACAAGTAGCCATGCCAAACCTAAAAGAGCTAAAAAGTGCCAAGGCTCCAATTTTGTTTCCAAGCCTTTAATGGATGCATCAAGGTGGCATGAACTGAACCTATTCCAACTGAATTCAGTCCAAACTTATCTCTGAACCAAAGCTACAAAGCTTGTGCTCTAATCTCAAGTCAATGGCTAGAGGAGACTTGAGATTCCTTTTGCATAACATTGGCCAAAGGCCTGCTGCAGCCTCCATTCACTATTGATGCCAAAACAAACTTGGTACACTATAAATAAACATCAATTGTGATTAGTTTGAGTACACCAAAGCACCCAAACAGATGCTTTCCTCAAAATCCCTCTCTTTAGGCCAAAATGTCTTCTTTTGCAAGGTATCTCTGAGTTTTTGAGTTAGAGAGCAATTCCATCATAGCTCATGATCCAAACACCTCTTATATGTTGTATCTAAGCTGTTCAAACACTAACATGTGACCTGTAACACTAAAATCTCAAAGTCCACTTCCAAAACCTCAAAATTAGACTTTTTTGCATTTTTCAAGCCATGTCTTGATTCAGTCACTTTCAAAACCAGATAAAACCTCAAACACACTCCAAATATCATCCTTGAACTGTCCCAAATGGTTCCCCACATCTGGAACACCATTTGAGAGAGTTGCCATATTGGTCACTTTTACCCCTTTTGCAAGAAAAAGCTCAAACTTGTTCCTGAAAATTCCAGCTGGTGGTGATCATTCTAAAAGCTTCTAAGGGATCAATTGAGAGTGTCTAAAGCATCAAATTACTTCTGGCACAAGAAACTTGGCAGATAGCACAAAAAGCTCCCAAATAGGTAAGCATCACAACTTGAACTCTTTGAATTATTCATTGCTTTGAAGTCCACAGCTCATAAACATCTCATACATGTTGTATATGTTGTGTTTGAATCAATTCATCATAAAATTCTGGCCTATACCATGAGGTAGCATAGAAAATGAAAATCATGGCCGATTTCAAAACCACCATCGGGTTTTAAAATGGAGACCTCATCTGAAAAAACCAATGGCACCATCAGATTCCTTGTGAAATTCTAGGCAGGATAGACCTAAATTTTGTCCCAATCCATGGAGAAATGAGAAAGTTACAGCCTTTACGTTTTTGGCCCAAGAACTTGCCTTGCCTTGGCCAAGCCTAAAACAAGGCACCCCTTATATATTTATGGGGTGGTTTTGATACACAGATGTATCACCACCCTAGTGGTTGCGCGCTCTTGTGTTTGGCTAGGAGGTCTGGGGTTCGAATCCCCCTCGCCCCAGACCCTTTTTTATTACTTTTTCCATTTTTTAAATATATTTCATATTATTTTAAATGATTTGGAAAATTAATTTCTCTCTCAATTTTAATTATTTTTTATTGGTTCTTTTTGCAAAAAATCACAAAAATGTTAAAATATTTTATTTCACAAAAAAATCAAATTTATATTATTTATTTAATATAGTTGATATTTTTGTAAATAAATTCATTTTTATTGTTTTTAAACATTTCAAAAAATGAATATTCATCTTGAAAATCAAAATCAAATGAGTTTTAATTCATCTTGTGATTAAAACATCATTTTTCCAACCTCAACCAAAAATCACAAGTTGTTTATTCAAACTTATTTGGTGTTTTTATCATTTTAATTAATTTTCTTTGAATAATTAGTTTAAAAAATGATGAAATTAGGGTTTCTTTGGTTTTCGCCCTAACAAATCTTTTTCAAACACTCATGGGCCACTAATAGAGTGTAATACCAAATCCTTTCCTTAACTAAAACCTTTTTGGGCCTCAGACATTGTATAAGTCCCAACACACTTTCAAAAGTCACGGCGCGATCGCCAGTTCAAAATCAAATCTTTTTGGGCCTCTCCTTGAGCTATAAGTCCCATTCCTTTTCTTTAAAATACACTTTGGGCCTCTAATAGAGTGTAAGACCCAACCCTTGTTGTACATAAACCATTTTGGGCCTCTGATATTGTATAAGTCCCGACACGATAAAAAACTCGGTGCGATCACAATTTTCAAACAGAAAATCTTTGGGCCCCTCCCTGAGTTGTAAGCCCCATCACTTGTACAAAAACCATCTTTGGGTCTCTCCTTGAGTTGTAAGACTCAACCCTTTTGTAAATAAACCTCTTTGGGCCTCAGTCGTTGTATAAGTCCCGAGACGATTTTCAAAACAATGGTGCGATCACTGTTAAACCTTGGGCCTCTCCTTGAGTATAAGCCCCTACAATCTTTTCAGAAACAACTTCCCTTTGATATTCAAATATACACGTTGTTATCAAAACTTTCTTTAATTTCTTTGAACAACTAACAATACAGCATGAAAGCTTGCTCACTTGTAAGTTTTAAATTGCTTTCATTTACTCGCTTTCATATATATATATATATATATATATATAACTGTATTGTGGGAAGCTGAGCACTGTAAGTCCTCCTTTCATATCCTTTTAAAATACTTGTCATATATCAAGTGTATATATACTAGTATAGTTATTTAGAGTTTTCCCCGACAACAAGGTCTAGAACTAGGTAAAGCCAGTTGGTCACTCTTAAATACAGTTAAAACTAGATCCACATAGGATTTCTAGATAAAGTCTTGCCTTCTCTTGGGCTTAAACAATATGGAACAAAGAGAAAGACAGTATTCCTCGTGAACCTTTTCTCAGACTGTCACCCTAGAAATTTTCAAAGAAGTTCTACTCCCTAGAGTTGATCTATTCTCGGTGAATAGCATCTCTTGAACTTTTCTTGGTTTGGGACCCACATGCTTCCTAAAAGCATCCCTGCCTCCTCTTGGGCTTTGTACAAGGACCCTCCGGCTTCTTAGAAGTTCTCATGCCTTATCTTGGGCTTAATACAAGGACCCTGAAGACCTCTTAAAGGTATAACACAAAACTTAGTCATCCTTTGCTAGAGCAGTCTTTCCAGTGTCAAATCTCAGACCATTTTAGGGTTGATTCTCATCCCTTAAAACACCTGCCTCCTCTTGGGCATCATACAAAAGATAAAACTTTTCCACACCAGTAGACTTAGACAGTCTAATTATCCTCTTGAGTCTCAAAGACATTCTCAAGTTCCCTACAAACATAGGAAAAACCCTGATCATTCCCGATCAATCTCCAGTAGAGATAAAACCCATGGGTTCCATAACCTAGTCTCTCTCCTAAAAATTCCCTAGCCAGGGTCAGTTTATCCTCAGTATCAGAACTTAAGGCATATGATACCCCAACTCTTCTATAATCCTCAGCAAGAGTTGATTCCCCATTTGGACCTGCCTCGGGATCTCAATAATCCCCTGTAGAAGGTAGCCTCCTCTTAGACTTTGTATAATGATCTTTCCTCAGCATAATCAGCCTCCTCTTGGGCTTTGTACAAATGATTCTCCCCAGCAGAGCTAACCTTTTCAGACTCTCTTGTTGAGTCAATCACTTTTCAGACTCTCTTGTTGAGTCAATCACTTTTCAGACTCTCTTGTTGAGTCAATCACCTTTTAGACTCTCTTGTTGAGTCAATCACCTTTTAGCACTCTCTTGTTGAGTCAACCCTTCTAGCCTCAATCTCGGGCTTTGTACGAGACAGATAAAAATACTCTCTTTTTGAGTAATCTTTTTCTAGCCTCCTCTTAGGCTTTGTATAATGATTTCTCCAGCTTGTTCAGCCACAATCCTGGGCTTTGTACATGACAGATAAAAGCACTCTCTTGTTGAGTCAAACCCTTTTTAGCCTCAATATTGGGCTTTGTACAAGACATAAATATTCATAACCTTCTCTTAAGCTCGGGACAAACATCGTCCCCAGCGGAATAAATTCCTCCTAGCCTTCTTTTAGGCTATGAGAAATAAAACCCTAAGCAAAGTCGATCCTCTTTTCAACCTCCATCTTGGGCTTTGTACAAGACAGATAATACTCTCCAGCAGAGTCAAATCCTTTTAGCCTCCGTCTTGGGCTTTGTACAAGACACATAGAAATATCCTCAGTCGAGTCAGTAAAGTCTCCTTTAGCCTCAATCTTGGGCTTTGTACAAGACAGATAAAGATTTCTTTCCCACAAAGTCAGTCTTCTTTTCAGCCTCTATCTTGGGCTTCGTACAAGACACATACAAACCCTCCCCAATGGAGTCGAAACCACTTTTAGCCTCAATCTTGGCCTTTGTACAAGACGGACATAACATTTTCCCCAGAAAAGTCAAACTTCTAGCCTCCTCTTAGGCTTTGTATAATGATATCCCCAAAGAGTCAGTCTCTTTTTTGCCTCAATCTTGGGCTTTGTACAAGACATATAAACACTCTCTTGTTGAGTCAGCCTTTTCTAGCCTCCTCTTAAGCTTTGTATAAGGACTTCCCTAGTGGAGTCAATCAACCTCTTAGCTTTAACCTTGGGCTTTGATCAAGGCACACAAAAATCAACAATCCCCTAAGAGGAAGGTCAATCCCTCTTTAGAGATGACAAGTTCTCTCTCAGTCAAACCTTTAGCTTCAATCTTGGGCTTTGAACAAGACACAAATAACCTTTAGCTTCAATCTTGGGCTTTGAACAAGACACCAAAATATCTTTTCCTCCCTTTGAATAGGAGGAACTACGATTGCTCTGATTTCCCTGTTTCGTTTAAACGGGAATACGTAGGCATAAGATTGCGAAATCTTAGCGAGCATACCAATCAAAAACTCTAGGTCCAGTACCTTCATACTAATCACAAACTCTAGGTCCAGTACCTTCACATACCAATCAAAACTTAGGTCCCGTACTTTACCAAAAACATCGGGAAGAACCCGAACATCAACAAAAACTCACTCACTCACTCATATTTCCCAAGAAACTTTCCCAACCCATTAACGGATAAACACTATCAAGTACAAAGCGAAACATAAAGCTAGTATCCTGTGGATAACCACATATAGGATGGGTAACTGACAACTCCCCATTGTATAACCTGACCCCGGACCCCCCAATCTCTTTAAAAGCGTTTGTTTAGTTAAACAATCGCGTGCAAGGTTAGTTTTAGATAGTTTCCCTTTCCCTTCCAGCTTCATGGGATAAATAAGAAATCAGAAAGTAGCACCCCCTCCTCATTGTGGGGAGAAACCCAAAAACCAGCGATAAGGTGGTCGCGTCACCGACAAAAATTGCTCGCTACAACACCAAATTTCATCAACCAAAAGTCCTTTAGACTACAGGATCCTGTTCAAGTAATGAAGCTACCAATTCAACAACACTTCCTGCATCAAACTCTTAGGCTAGGTGTGTATCCGACAGTCTTCCGCAGAATACTAGTTCATCATGTTCTAATAATCTGGCCAAGAAAAAGGTTGAAACATCTAATAAGTCCTTATGCCAAAAATTGTTTGCATAGAAAGGTTTATTCTTGATATGAAAGAATCGAAAAAAAGGTGAAAATAACATGCATTCCAATAGCGCAAGTGTAGGTTTAGTATTGAACAAGCATCGCATTGGCGGAAATTCTCGAACCTCTTTCGTAGGCCTCGATCAAGATAAGGCTGCACCTTACAATTTGAACACTAACAAGGAAGTTTCAACTATAAATGGTCTTCCTGTTTCAAACCAGTCACTAAGAATTCCCTCAAAAACAAAAGAAGCTAGTTGCTGCCATGGTCTTCAATTCTACTGGGAAAATAGACGAGCTCGTTGTAACTTTAACAAATGATGCATCTGGAAGGGTTTTGTATGAGCCTAGTGGCTGCATTACGGTCATGCTGTCAAAAGTTGCTCAGGTGCTTAAATCATCTCAAAATTCAAATTCAGAGACACTGAACGAAACAACTAACAGAATTATAGAGCATGCGAAAACATATGGTTTAACTGACCGTTTGTGCTCGTGTTTAGTGACTTCAGGTTCAGGATTTATTGTAGTACATTGTAGAATCATTTTATCGCAGGGGATGGAAATTATGGATCACAGACAAGATTCCTTGTTTGATGAAGAATAAAAAACTGGTCGATGTAATCACAAGAGCATTCTTGAGATCCAAAGTTGTTCAAGATGCCATGTACTAATGTTTTCATCAACGAATTGAGTATGCAGTGGTTTCGTGGTCTTTAGCCTTTGTCAAGATGCCGCTCGTAGTTCATTTCTTTTCCAGAGTAGAATATGTCAAACAAAATGCACCAAAAGTTATTAATATGAGCTAATAAAATGGTATTGGAAGTTATCAACTCAGTGAACTATATACCACATGCAGTAACAATCAAATCTGACACAACTCATATTAACTTCTGGTGCTGCCTTAAAGGAACTGAGAGCCAAAACCAGCACACTAAAAAAGAAAACTTCAATAAGCATCAAGTCACAAGTTGCAAAAGAAACTTCAAAGCCAAAACATTCAACATGGACCAAAGCTTAATACAAACCTTTGCAAGCCAAATCGAGTCAATCACCCTATGCAAATTCCCGATCTTTTCACCAATCCAACTCATTCCATATTCACTGCAGCAAGAGTTTACATAGAGAAGAAATCATAATGTTAACCAATGTTTCATTTGGAAAATATAAAGTAAAAAAAACTTTACAGCGGTAAAAAGATCAAATGAAAATTCCTGGGACCACACCTATTCTGAGAGGGTGTTCACTTCACTACAGACAAATTTTTGAACCCAACTTCGTACAACCATGAAATCAGAGATTTTCATTCCACTACTAATGGTTCTGAGGCAATAACTTCCAGCTCACCACTCTCCACACGAGTTTGTTGATTTCACATGTATTTCCATTGAAGCAAAACCCTAATTGAAGTCCCTATATAAACCATTAATGTTCATTCATCAGAGGAGCCACCACACACAGAGAAAAACCCTAGAAATAATTCCTCTACAGAAATTTCATCCCCAGCGTATTTCACTAAAGCTCTCTTATTTAAAGACCTAATCAGAGTATTCGAAGCAGAGTAGAAGGAGAAGAAGATCCATAAAGGGCTGAAATCAGAAAGAAGACATACCTTGACGTTGATTCATCAACGGTACTCTCGCCGGAAATTTTGTTTTCCGGCAAAGCCCCTTTTTCCTCTCTTATTATCCAATCGTTGTGAAAGTAATGTTACATGTGTGTTTGTTTTGATGATGTTCGGCCAGAATGTATTGTTACCGTGAAATTTCATGTTGATGTTCTCCGATGTGCTTGACTTGTTTGTTGTTTCGGTTCATTTTGGGAGAGGATACGAGTGGAATGAAGAAGACGACCTTTGAGAGTAATGAGAGAGAGAGAGAGGGAGAGAGAGAGAAGGATTTAGAGGAAAGGGGAAAGGAGAAAAGAATTTAGAAACAGAGAGAAAGAGTTTGGGGTTAGAGGAGGCGTGATTATTTTTTTCCTTTTCCAAATTTCCCTCATTTATTTCTTTTTATTTTGCTGTTATTATAAGGTTTAATTGCTTTGGTCTTTTCCACATGCCTATTCCCTGCCCAAGGTATTCTCAACATTAAATAAGACGTAGATTGATTTGTTTGACCAATTTGCTCTCTTTAGGTGGCTAGGGTTATTGTATTTTTTTTGTTTTCTTTACCATTTCTAGTGTAAGTCGTGGATTCATAATGGGTCTCTCATGACCCGAACCTAATTAACCAAGGCTTTGTGTTTGGGCCTTGATGTTTTCATTTTCATAGCATTTCTGGCCCATTAGTGTCTTGAGCATTAATAGTAGTTTTAAGTCTAAATAATATAAATTAAAATTAACCCTTCATTTAGTTTTTGTTTTTAGTAGTTGGTTTTGTTTTTCTTAATTATTAATTAATAACTTAAATTTAATCACTTATTTTGTTTTTAATAATAGTTTTTCTTCTTAATAATATAAAAAGTTAACTAACTTTTTTTGTTTGTAGCATTTGATTTTATTAACTATTAAATAATTCTTAGATTTTAAATTAGGGTTTTATTTTGAATTTCGGTCCTCCCACTTTAGTTAGAGTCATATTTGCATTTTAGGATTTTAGGGTTTAAATTATTTGTGCTATATGGTTGAATTTAATTATGTGAGCCTTGATTGATTGGTGTACTCTTTTGTTTGGCTTAAATTTCTACTTGTTAATCGCGTGTGACTGTTGTTTTGATACATGATTGATCCTCGGTTCATTTGGTATATGTGTTGATGTTTGGTTACAACCTTAGGATGCAAATTTTTGATCTACTTGTTTTTCGTCTTTCTAACATGATTGAATGATGATGTCATATCCTTTGAGTTTTTGATTTGCTTGAACCTTTGCACTGTACATGTTGCTATTCATTAATCTTACATTTATACTTGAGGTTTCTCTCTTTGTCCCTCTGTTGCTTATGCCTTATTCCAAAGGAAAGGAGTCTCCTATTGACTGTCATGTCACATCTAGGATAACTTAGTCTACCTCCTCCCTACCACATGACCTTGTTAGAGCCATTCCCTTGAGACCTTGTTAGAGTCTTACCTGTTTATCCTAGCCTTAGGGTTAGAGTTGCCTAACTCTATGTGAGTGTCTTGCCATGGACACTTACCTTCCCTTTTTTTATCCTAGCCTTAGGATTAGAGTTGTCTAGCTCTTTGTAGGTGTTTTGCCATGGACACTTACCTTCCCCTTTTCATCTTAGCCTTAGGATTGGAGTTGCTTAATTCCATGTAAGTGTCATGGTTATGAACACTTACTCCCCCTTGGAACTTTGATCATTATCAAGTGTTCCTCACCCGTAGTTAGGTGAACTACGAATGCTCTAATTCAATCCTAGTCAGGATACGTAGGCACGAGATGCGATGTCTTGGCGAGCATACTTAGTAAATACCTTAGGTCTTTCCCTTAGCGCATTTTCTTTAGCAAGCTGTAATACCTCAAAATTTACCTCTTGTTTTCTCAATAGATTGGTCTATGCTTTATTCATTTGCATTCCATAGTAGGTCATAAGTTGCATATCATTGGTTGGTTTATCTTCCCAATGGCACAAAAAACTCATCATTTCATGCACCACATTGAGAGAAATTCATTCTTAAATATCCATAGTTGCCACTGATTGTATGATGTCAAGATTAGAATGTCACCATAACCATGTTGTTTTTGTGCATCAGTTAGTCTACACGCACGCATTCTTACACCAGCCACCCTTTACCGTTTTAGAACCAACATGTCCTTACAAACACGTGCTATCCATGATGCTTCATACATGAAAAAGGAAAAAACAAAGCTTGCACACCCTTGCTGCTACATCATAATAACAACATCACCACCATTCTTTTCACTTCCACTCCACCATAACATCATGAATGCACCTACACCATAGCACAACCTCTTTCCACTCGCCCTAACTAACTTGACCCAGTTAGTTAGGGACAACTCAGTTAACCACCCAATCAACTCACTTAAACTCACCTCATTAACTCAGTTAACCATAGTTTAAACCATTTTAACTCAGCATATAAATTAGAAACTCACTCACAATTTCATTTTTGAACTTTCATTTTCTACTCTCACTCAAGAAAACTCACTCAGATTCTCTCTACTCTCTCTCTGATTTCACACGACCTCGACAATCTTCTTCCATATTTCACCTTCATCATCTTCAATGTTTCAATGCTGATCAAGAAAAAAGGAGAAGAAGTTCCATTGTCCAAGTGTAGCATCATCACAGTTTGGAATCTCTTTTTGTTCTCAAGATCTCAACATCAAGTAGCATTTATTTTGCTAAAGTTGAAGATCTAGAAGCTCAGGATCTCAAGCTTCTCTGGTTTTCTTACAACTTAATCTTCTCCATATTTCAGGTTCAGAACTTTTCAACTCATTATGCTCGATTTTTTTGTTTTGTAAGATTGTTGTTAGGAGCTCTGTTGATTTCGACTAGTTGATAGACCTCTTAGAGGTGTAGATTATATTCTAGGGTAATATGTTTTGATTCGGTTTGTGACATATACACATGATTCATGGAAAATAATTGTGTATTCTTAATCTCCATAACTTCCTCTTCATTTTGGTACGTGGTTTGGTGATTTCTGGAGGTTTGGAAGGTTTCAGGTGGTGGCGTTCCGCCGGAGAAGCCGACCGGAGGTCCTTCTCCGGCCGGTGAGTGATTGTTAGGGTTTTAGGTCCAGTTTAAATCCTGGCCGTTTGATCTGGTGCATCTTGTGGTCCTAATATTGCCAGCACATTAAATTGTCATGTGATTTGCATGTGCTATATTTTTTTGACTTTAGTTGATCTTGTGTGTGCGTGCATGTTACTTGTGGTGGACTTCAATTCTGATACGTTTGATGTATGATCATCTCATCATGTTTTAATCCTGTGGCTATTATGTTGCCAGCGTATTAATGAAGCATGTGACTGGCGCGTGTTCCATCTTTGGTCTCTGAATGTTGGTGTGTGTATGCATCCATGTTTGTTATTGTATGCGCGCATCATGAGGCATTGGATTTAGTTGATTGTTTGATTACTTTGCGTTGATCTGATCCTATGGTTATGGTTGAATCTATATGTGACTGATGATACACACTATCACACGCAATCACAAGTGTAATTGGACTGGGTTCTAATTGATGTTTGCACCCCCATAATGAGCCCAATTTACTTTTCAACATGGATATTGCTCACGACACCCCCCTTCCCATTTCATTTCATTTTTAATTTCTTTTCCATACTTGTTTAGTTTTCTTATTTTAAAAATAGTAAAACATTTCTAAAATTCCCAAATAAATTCATGTGACACTGTGACACATTTAAATAATTTTTTATAATTTTTAATTCTGACTTTGTGATTTTTTGCACATTATTCCATGATTTCCTTTTAGTTTCTTTTTGATTGATCCTTCTTATGGACACTTGAACTTGTATGATCTCTTTCTCTCATTTCACACATCATATTTAACCCATTCTTTTTGCATTGGTTAGGTAATATCTTAAAGTGTCCAAAAATATGTTTTCTTGATTTTTAAGGTCACCTTATATGATGTTTGTATGATCATCTTTACACTTCTTTTTGTGGCATTTCAATATGACTTGGTGCATTTCTTTGTGACATTTTTATCTTGAATTTTGGTATGATTTTTAATATGTGTTTAGCCTCTGACTTAGGTTGATTAGAATCATGTGTGCATAATTTTCATATGTGCTTTGATGTTGTTTTGATGCCTTGTAATTGAGGGTACCTTTGGACACTTTCTTCCACTTTATTCTAGCATGTTTTGGTGAAGCATTTGTGCAACCTTTTTGTGATTGATGGTACATACTTCATGGGTCGTTTTCATGATGTTATAGGTCACTTTTCTTGATATTAAGTCATCTTAACATGTGCTTATATTTGACATAAGTTTGTGCATATTAACTTGAAGTTTTAGCATGTTTCTTTTCTATGTTCCTCCTCTTTCTCATCTCCTCTTCTTACATCATTTCATTTATGAATTGTAGGATGATTCATATACATTGTGAGGCATTCCTAAATGACATTGGTTCTGACTTTGGTCTTTTATGAAGCATTAATGCATGATTACTTTGCATCTTTACTCATTCTTCATCTATTTCTTCCATGATTCACTTCTTTGATGTTTAAGGCTTTGATGGGACATAATTAGTTTGTGTTTGATACCTTAACATTAGAGAACACGTTTAAACATAGGTTATGACTTTGAGTGGTTCTTGACTCTTAGGATCTTTA
The DNA here is from genome assembly GCA_022829125.1 of Lathyrus tuberosus. NCBI lineage: Eukaryota > Viridiplantae > Streptophyta > Magnoliopsida > Fabales > Fabaceae > Lathyrus > Lathyrus tuberosus. Next base: position 4,927,238 of record JALAZF010000063.1, read on the forward strand.
TTCATTGGTTCTTAATGTGTTTGATCATTGTTTGTTATCCATTCCTTATTTCAATACTTGTAAATATGTTTTGCACTAACCTTTTCCATGTAGGTGCAAGTGGTAAGTAAGTGTGGGGACATGATTCCACATAAACTTCTTTCTTTCTTCTTCCCTTATTTCTTTTAATAATTCAAATTGTGATTTTGATAAGCATTTGCATGCTTTCTTTGAATAACTTCTTCTTCATCCTTCTTTAAGATCAACTTAACTTCCATCTTGGAAGTAAGTTGCTTCTTTTGTTCTTCTTCTCCTTTCTTTTAGGATTAGGTTTCTTAAACCACATTAACCATAGGACCTCCATGTATGATAAATTTAGGGTTTGAGTCTTAGTCCCCCTCATTAGTTTTCACCTTTTGCTTCCATTTGAGTCTTTCTTTTCTCATCTAAAAACAAAAGTAAAAAAACACTTAATAAAGGCATAACAAATATTGTATTTGAGCCTTTCATGTGAGAATAAGGAGGTGAGGGGTCTTCTCTCACTTTCTTAGAATGTTTAGCGTACGTCCCGTCTTGGGTCGATATGCGAGGCATTCGATCTTACATGAGGGACTTAAATACAATATGTGTTACAAAACACAAAAACAATCAAAACACTTCTTGTTTAAAAGACAAAAACAAACAATGACAAGAACTTAACCTTATGGAAGAGGTAGAGGTAGTCACAAGATAGACACAACTATCTGGAAGATCACTCAGATCCAGCTTTGAAAGTTGGAGATAGCTAAGATTTCTAGAGTAGAAGACATAAAAATAAGACCTGAGAAGCTGTTGTTAGTCTAGGCCATAAGGGTTAGACAATTTGAAGAACTGAGGGAAGACTTATAACAACCTTTATCCATGTGTTTTTAAAAGTTTTGTACATTATAGGTAATTGTTATTCTAAAATATTTTGTCATGTTTCTAGTAGTTGTTCTGTACTGTGTCTGTATGAAAGAGTATAATCAGGTATCAGAACTTACCTGGTACTAATCAAAGAAAAATCAGATGAGGAAGCACATCATATGCACAACAAATATCATGGAGCCTCAAGGTTGTTTCATAAACTAAAAGACACCTTGAAGTGAAAAAAAGGTTAAACCATTAGGAAACATATGGTAACTACTTTACATATACCTAGTTATATCCTAGCAACTGAAGTTGAAGTGGCAAAATCTTGAAGATAAAATATAAAAACCCACAAAGTGCACCAACAACTACAACTGCTATATCATTTAGCCCATTGGCAGATGAAATAAATCTATATAATATATTTGTCTGCACATAAAATATACATCAAGGATTTCAAACATAAAATATTGACGACAAATGGCACATTGTAGAATTAATAAGCTTACCATATTGAACGAACAGGCAGAGAAAAACTAACTTGTACAAATGTTTTTCAACTTGCAGCTTCCTGCTCCACCGAAGGAAATTCATATGCTTCTTATAGAGTAGATGAAGTTTTATAATTGTATTATATGGCATGAAGGAGACATCTTCACCTTCAAGTGTACCTCTATTGTTAGCTAACATACAAACATAAAAGATAAATTTAAAGCATTAGAATTTAATTTCCTTGTAGTAATTCGACATTACAAAACTATTTTACCTTTAAAAGTGCAACTTTAATAACTGTTGGCACATGTATTTCAAGCAACACATTTTCATCCATTGAATCAAATGCCTCATTTCAAAAAACTCAGCCATTACCATATCTTTTAAGAATTGTACAAACATAGATTAATCTCTTTACACAACAAACACACAAAAATATTAAATATATTATCCCAATTCCAAGTAGCATTCATGAATTTATTACTTAGGGCCAACGTCCCTAAGGCCACAAATCTGCTCCTTGCCCGTGGCAGACTTGACAAACACAATCAGATCTCTACCTTCATTAAATCCATCATTGATCTGCATCATATAATTTGAAATCAGCACAAAAATGTGCAAATCATAAAACTCAAAAATCTTAGGCCAGTTTTCATGAAGATTAAGATAGTAACTAACTGATATGATAACAATCTATTAATTAATCACATCTCTGATGAATCTCAAGCAATAATTCAAGACAAAAAGATAAAGTTGTTGAGAATATCAAACAAACTAACCCGCGAAAGCAGATCATCAGATGAAAGCTTTAGGTCATCCTTTGTAACACCGCTCTCAGTCATCAGTCTCACAATTGAGCATAAACATTTGATTTACAAAAATTATCAAAATAAAAGTTATTAGAAAATAATATTTTATTTCTCTTGATAATAGAAATATAAATATTAAAATAATGAAAAATATAAAATTAAATAAAAACAGTAATAATAATCATTAAGTAATATTTAATTTTAGATTATTGATTGATTTATCAAATATCTTTGTTTTCCTAATAATTCTGGCCATTATCTCACTGATACACTCTCAATCAATCGTTCTTTTTTTTTTTACCTTTTAATTTTAAATTCTAGAAACTACCCCATTCCACACATACAGTCAATAATAAGTCATAAAGATAAGTTCATATTCTTTTCTCCATGGTTCACACAACTCCAGAAATAGATTCAAAATACCAATATAAACGTAAATATCAAACCTTTGAAAAGTAGATCTGGGGGATGATGATTAAGATCTATTATCTCACTGATACACTCTCAATCAATCGTTCTTTTATTTTACCATTTAATTTTAAACTCTAGAAACAACCCCATTCCACAAATACAGTCAATAATAAGTCATAAAGATAAGTTTATATTCTTTTCTCCATGGTTCGCAGAACTCCAGAAATAGATTCAAAATACCAATATAAACGTAAATATCAAACATTTGAAAAGTAGATCTGGGGGATGATGATTAAGATCTATGAGAAAAGAGAAAAACAAAATAAAGATTCCATTAGCAGTAAAAAAACCCTAAAGGAAACAATAAAAAACAATGGAAAGTGGTTCATACCTGATCAAAACAACCATCGATACGGAGATCTCTATCGAAGATGAACAAATCTGATAACAGGACAAGTTATTAACAAAAAAAAAATATCTAAAACACCCAAAATCAGAATGAGAAAGAGTATTGTAGAATCAGACTGAATGGATGGGAGGAGTAATAATCCCACCGTGTAAATTTTTGTCATCTTGGTGAGAAGAAATGATAGTCAGAGGAGAAAGAGAAGTTGGAGGAGATATGAAGGGTTTGTGGGTAAAATAGAAAAGTAAGAGAGAGATGAATGAGAGAAACCAAATAGAGGTTGTGGGTAAAATGAGATGAAAGGAAAACCAAATTTTTGAATAAGAAAATGATGTTGATGTTATGTGAAGACTTTCCAAAGCAGAAAGTTGTAGCAGTGTGTTGGTTGTGTGGCACAAGAAAAATTGATGGAAGATGGGGAAGCTATCTGAAGGTACGAGAAAGACACAAGAAAGGGGGGTTTGAATTGTGTATTTACTCTTTTAACAACTTTTCACTTCTTGTCGTTAAAGCACTTAGGACAACATCAGAGTTCGTTGAGAGACTCTGACTGGCAAAGTTACTTTCAGACTTGCTATGCGTGAAGCATGAGAACCAACAAGAGTCTGAACATAAACTACATTTCTCAGAACTTGCAGTGCGGAAGCTTATCAGAGTTAAGCTGCAAGGTTCTGACTTGCTTATGTAAGGTTCTGATACTCAATATAGAAACATAAATAAGAACATTAAGCATAAGAGTAAAGGACACACGATATATCCTGGTTCACCACAAAGGCTAATCCAGTCCACCCTCCTCAGGTGATTTCACCTTAAACACAAGGTCTTAATCCACTATAATTAATCTGGATTACAGATGCACGGGCAACAGCCGGTGACTAACCACTTGCACAGCCGCACTGTGACTAACATGCAATGAACCGTTCAAATTAATGAATATAACGAACATTGACCTGCAGGTTCCAATCTCGCAAGATCTACTGCTAGGCTTTCACAGCTAGATGTTCTGGGATTCATCGCAATGAATATAACGCTACTGACCCTATTTCAGGCTTTTCCCACAATGACATCTTGCCATTGTCTTCTCGAGTCTCCGGTCACACTGACCACTCAAGGAATCCTAATTCACCAAGAATTAGTTTAACTGGAGATTACAATAATGCTTCTTAACAAGCAGATTACTCCTAAGTTTAAGTACAAAGAGCACACAAGTGTTCGAGCAAGATGTGAGCAGCAACTCCTTGCCTATTCTAAGAAACTACAGAGATGTATAATGATTTGACAGTTGTTGACATCTTGTAGATCTTCTTCTTCTTCGTCTTCTTGGGTGAGCAAGCTTTGAGCAACAAATCCTTGCTTCAGATCTTCAATGTAGGGCTGACGAAAAGGTGGTTGATGACTTGACTGATTTGTAATGTTGTCTTCTTCATCAACAGCATCTATACCAATTCATTGTTGTTGTGTTGAATGATGATCTTTGAGCTTCAACAACAATGGCCATGTGTAAATGGTGATAGCTTTGGATATTCTAAGAGTTAGAACGAGAACTCATCGTTGTTGCTATCTTCACACAATGACTTGATCAATTCATCTTTTGTGGGAGTAAATCGATTATTGTACTTCGTCGTATCTTAGAAGCGAATACTCTTTCCTTTTAAATAGCCCAGTAGAAATATAGCCGTTTGAAATATTGTTGGCTGTTGGAAAAGAGACGTTGCGTAATAACTAGTTGTACTGACACATCTCCTTTTTACTGTGGGAGAAGTGATGTGATATATCTTTCTTGGGCACCGTGTACAGTTACTCACAACTGTAACATGTGAATTCTGAACTTCAGAGGCTTCTGATGGTTAATTGATGAAGCATGAGTAGAGTCTTCTTAACAGGATATCTGATACGTCAAGTCTTTAGTTATTTGAATAAGTCCATTAGGAATCAGTCTTCAGAACTTCAACACTTGTCTTTAAGCATGTTATCCTTTACTTCTTCAAGTCTTCCGAAACTTCTGAACTTGTCCATTAGGAATCTGTCTTCAGAGTCTTCAATACTTGATCTTCAGAACCTTAATCTTCAGAACACATAAGTCTTCAGAGTCTTTCCGCACTTGGTCTTCAGAGCCTTCCGCCTTCAGAACTTCAAGTCATGAGAGTCTTCATCACTTCGGTTCTCTTCTTCAGAAGCTTCGCTATCTTTAGAATCTCAATCACTTTCAGAGAGCATCCACAAGAGCATTGCATCAGCAATATCGGTATCCTTGGATCTGACTGATCACGATCAGATACAGAAGCAATCTTGCTTCTTGCAACTTGTGTCACACATAGTAACTTTACATATTATCAATTACGCTCATCTGGATGGTGCTTGTTGGATCTGATATCTTCTATTAATATGATCTGCACACAACACACGTTAGAATATAAAATGGTTCTTTCTCAAATACGTATTGTTATCATCAAAACATAGATTGACTTGTAGAGACAACTCTTGCTCTCACAATCTCCCCCTTTTTGATGATGACAAAACCAAGTATTTTGATTGAACATTTTATACAAGGTAATCACCAAATAAAACATATTCAGAGTATGGAACAACAGCTCCCCCTGAATGTGTTATCCTCAAAGTTTTTATCTGTGATCATTTAGAATCTTATATGATCCAAAGATATACATAATAACAACTTGAGTTGCCATAGCAAAGAATAGAAAAGGACTACTTCTCTATCTTGTCTTTTAAGGAGACAAAAGTCTTCAGCATCTGGACTAGTTCATCAGAACTTCCATCTTCAGATCTTCAGAACTCAGTTCCTTTGTGGTCGTATCAGAGCTTGTAATCTTCAGAGACTTCTGAAGCATTTCTACTTTTCATCAGATTCATTTAAGCACAACCAGATCAGTTCTTATCTGATAACATAGCCTTTATATTCATCAGAGACAGACACCGTCTTTTAAGAAACCCCCCCTGAGTTTCAGACTTTGTGAAGATTATAAGATTTATCATTTGAATCTTCTGGGTAGTCTCCCCCAAATTTCTATAAGTCAGATATTGGGATCTTCAGAATCATAATTCAGGATGGTAAGATTTTAATCACCAATGTAGATCATGACTTTTTCAGAGTTTGACTTTTGAACACAGGTCTTCATCTCAGAACCTTGTTACTGTCACAACTCAGTGGTTCATCAAGGCTTGATTTTTAATCAGATACCAATTGAAGGTTTAATTATAGTGATCAATCAACGCTTGATTCTGAATCTGGTACTCATGATTTGATTCTGGTCTGATGCCACGTGATGTGCTGAGTCTTTTACCAGAGTATGTTGAGTTTGATACCAAGTGAAGGACTTCTTCTCATACCACTTTGAAGGTAATTCCTTTGTGTGCTGAAAATGATACCAATGAAGGTATTTTGATAATAATTTACAACTTTGCTCTGATTGATGAGTCTGATACTAATCTTTGTGTACTGAGTCTGATTACCAATTGTTGATTTAGTCTGATACCAAATCATTTTCATTTTAATTGGTTCCTGGTAAACATCAGAACTACTTCTTCTTGGATCTTGAATCTGGATCTTCAGAGAGCTTTTTGTCTTCTGATTTGCACAGTTCTTCTGAGTAAGCATCTTGAAATGAATACTTTGTCTTGACTACTTTCCGAGTTTTCCTTCTTCTTCTGATTCCTAGACAACTTCTATCATATGACCGATAATTCATAACAGAGTTAGAGTTCTTCTTTCTTGACCTGTTCCTATTCTTAGAATGCCTAGTGAACTTGTTTAGAGTTCTTCGGATAACATCAAACAACAAACGTTAGAAGTAACACATTTTTATATTTTATATGAGTACTTTGTTTGAGTTCTGCATTCTTTCTTCTTCTTTCAGATTTCATTTTCTCAATCAAAATCATTATATTTCTCCCCCTTTTTGACATCATCAAAAAGTGCGAGAGCATATGAGCATTTAAGCATGTAATTCCTTCATCATTCAAGCATTTAATCATTTAAGCTTATCAATATCATTATATATTCTGGATATGTTAAACAACATAGAACCTTAGAGCCAGCATTTGAGCAGTTAAGAACAATCCGAGTCATTTAGTGATAACCATCTATAACCATAGCATATTCATTTTAAGGACAATTGGATGGAATTACCTGATTACCAATTGAAGGTTTTAGATCATCTGTAGAGATTAATTATAGCACTTCATTTATGAACAACTAGATAGACGCATCAACACAAATTAGTTTTTAAGATGCAGAGCATAGGTTGTCCTTAATCTTGAAAAGTTCAGGATAATCAAAACATAGATATTTCAAACATAGATTCCTAATGAGAAATGATTTAAGTAAACATAGACTTAATAAAACTGAGTTTCAATGGGTCCTTATGAGTTAGACTAGAGCGAGCCTAAAGATGATGAAGAAGGCTTTCAGAATCATCCTTTCTTTGAGACATGCAACTTTTCTCCTACTTGAGAAATTGCTAGTCTCTTGTCCTTTACAATCTCTTCTGAGATCCATTCATGAAACTCAGTCCATACATCTCTTACTTCCATGGAGTTCACACAGGACCTGGAAGCATCTACTAGGCTTTGAATCCTTGAGATTTCATTATCCTTGAAGGATGCTAATGCATTACTGTTAGATTTTGATTCTAACAATTATTACGATGTTTTAGGTATTTTAATCATTTTTTTGAGCGAAGTAAGCATATCAGATTATTAAGAATTTGATGTTGGTATAGGCATAGAAAACAGAAGACACCATATTTTCATTGATTAAAAGTGAGACAGAAACATCCGCACAAAATAAAACGATAATCAACAAGACATAGCACTATTTGACAATACACCGGGATTTAAAATTTAGTCATCAAAATCTTCAACATTGTCCACCCTAGCACATCTCATCTCAGTTACTGAAGGTTCTGGTTCGAGTCTGCTTACTAACCCCCAGAATTTTTCTTTCAGCATATTCTCAGATATTATCCTCCCGTAAGGAACGTAAGAGTTCAACTGAGTTCTTGAAACTCTGATAGAATGTTTCAGGTGATTGAAGATAGTTTTGGGAAGATTGATCCTAAAGTGGTGTGTTAGGAGGAAGACGAATACTCTGTCATCTTAAGACAACGTCCTTCTTGCAGTTGCACGAGGACGAAGGTTTGTTAGAGAGAATCTGAACCATGTTCTGGGTGAAGGAAGAAGCTTCTCGGGATTGTTTGGTTCATAAGGATCCGAATCATCAAATAAAACCTTGCATCTCTCTACTAAGCTTAGGTCAGATTGAAAGTCTTCAACAGTGACTCCAGAGGCGACACAATTGGTGATCTTTTCTAATGAGGGAATGGAGATAGTGATTGGAAGGCGATATACTTCAGACCAGATAGTGTTGCCATCATTACTGATTCTGGCGTATTTCCAGAATTCTTTCACAAGAACTGGATAGACAGGGCCGTTTAGAAGTGAGTAATAACCATGCCAAGATTGAATATGCATGCTTCTTACAATTTCCAAACCATTATTTTGAACTCTAGCTAGATTAGGTCTTTTTTCTAGGATAACTTCTAGGGTTTCTACATTCCCTCTAAATGTTGGAGAAGTCATTTGTTAACACACAGAAGATTTTATGTGAAAATTTGTTTAGATTGAGGATGGATGAGGATGAAGCAAATCCTATTATTTATAGGCGAATGAGAGTAAGGAGTATAATGACTAAATTGGTACACAAGGTTTTAGGTTTACTATTTCCTAGGTGGTCATGATTACTTAGGGTATGCTAAAAGGCGTGAACGTGGGGGAAAAGAAAACGGAGCAGTTACTAATTTACTTTGAGAAAAATTTATGTGTTGACAACTGCTTTGCCGTGAGTGGCCACCGGGGCTGCTATATTAATGATGACGGTGTCTTGAGCCACTAAAATATTTTCCAAGAACTTTCAATAATATCAATTAGTGCTTTGTCGAATATTTTATAATTTTTAGAATTAAGAATTCAATAATAAAAAATGATTCATAGACAAAGTTCATTAATCTTTAAATAACTCAGGGCAAACTGACACTATTGAATCTACTTAGTATCGACTGCAATTTCAAACACATACTCCGCATACATAGTTAAAACACAGACAGATTTAGGTTTCCTAGTTACTAAAGGTTTCACACTTAGTTTTCAACAAGCAGTTATCTGGAAGGTCTTCAGGACCATCTTCTTTAATTCTCTCTTTGATCATGTCCACAATTCCATCTCTGAAGAAAATTTCAGACAAAACTCTTCCATAAGGAATGTAAGTTTTTGTGAGATTTCTGGACTCAGAGATGGTTTTCAAGAGATAGTTGAAGATAGTGTGTAGTATATTTATTTGAAATTCATTCATTAGTAAATAAATGAATTCATGGTCATGAAATCTAAGTATGTCATGATTTTCTCCCATGGGAAGAAAATTGGACAACATGAGCTTGTACCAAGCTTTGGTAATGGGTAGAAGATTTTCAAGATTGAACGAAATGTACCCTAAAGTCAGGTCATGAAGGGATGCAAAATCTTCAGAGGCAAAGAATTTGTTTTTGTCAAAATTAATAGGAATTCCAACATCCTCACACCCAGTTGCAAGAGTGACTGAGAAGTGGTTGATGATGATTGGGACTTCAAACACAAAGGAGGTGATGCACTTGCTTTCAAGGTAAAGATCAGCATGTTTCCAGAAATCCTTGACTAGATTGACATAGATAGGCTTTTCTAGCATCATGGAGTACCTAGTCCATTGTTGAGTGTAAAGCACTTCTGCTAGACTGCAGGCAATGCAACTCGAGAGAGGAGGGGCATTGATCACAAGTTGTTTTTCAGGAATGATTTCAAGAAGATCTTGGTTACCAAGAAAGGTGAGTGGAGGCATGACGATGGACATCAGTGTTTTGACACTTATGACATTATAAAGAGAATTTTGAGTATGAGTTTGTTTGACAGGGAGACGTGATTTTATACACGTAAATGGGTAGGATAAGTTGTACCTAGTCTAGGAAAATCATAGATTTGTACAAAAGGATTTAATAAGATTTTTAGAATAGATTATGTTGTCAGAGATATGGCATAGTTTCCAAAGATTCGCAATTATGATTGAGGTTACTTTTGAGTGTACGCATAGTAAAGAAATTTTCTTGTAAGACAAAAATATTTCAGATCATTTATTTCTTTCTACCGAACCAAATTCATGCATTATTGTTTAAATATTTAAGATAGAGAAGATCATACCTTACAAAGTCTGAAATTTCTATTTTTATATCTTGCATTCAATTCTGACTCAGGACTTCTGATCATCATGTCTGCTTCTGCTTCCTTCAGAGTGACCTGCTGGGTTCTTGGATTCTTCAAAGTTTGCTTCCATTCTGATTTCAAAAGAATATGACTATTTTCTAAATTCTGATACTGGTTTGAGAATAGTCCACAGCGTGTCTGATTTCTTCATTCTGAATGACGTCGGTGAATTGAATCCTTTTGACTTTAGGTAGAGAACTTAAGTTTCTGGTTTGATATCTTCTGATTCCAGTGCGTGAGAGGTTCTGAATAACTTGTCAAATAGTGATCTGATTACTAACATTTGATTCACCTGAGAGATAGTTGTAAGTTATCAGGACTTAGTTATGCTGATTCAAACAAGACTTAAGAATTCATTCTTGATCAAGTATTTAATTAATCCTTGACATTCTTCTTCCTGAATTTTCTTTCAGATTTCTGAATAGCTCTCTATGAAAACAATGTTCAGTTCTTCATTGAATCTTTTAACTTCTAGATCATTCAAGATTCAAATGTTTAATTATTTCTAAGAGTTTGAATTCTTCAGATTTTCTGACTTCAACAGACTTCACTCTGAAGTTCAAAATCATAGAACAACAATCTTTCTTCTTTACATGAAAAAGTTTTGAATGAGTTTTTATACGAGAAAGTCAAGGGTGGACCTAATCCGTTTCTTGAAAACATCTCTAAAACTCCTAAAGAATTAATCTTCAGCAAACAAGACTTCTTGTTTTCTGATGATTCAACTTTGAGTAAATATGTGGTTCATCCACACGCATCTTCCAAGATAGGCATTCAACAGATACTGCCTTTTATCTGATGAATTTATCTTATCAGCCGATTCTTCAATTTTAGTGAGGCTTCATATAGAATCAGTGAATTGCTCATGAAGTAATTAGATTGATTACAATTTTGTATACAGTCAACTGCTGAACTGTTACAGAAATTGTAAGTTGATTTCAATCTCACCAAGAGTACTTCTACGCACCACATCTGGATCTTTTTCTGACACTGTTAAGTGTTTGATGTAAATCAATAACAGAACCGGAGCTATGATACCAATTGAAGGTACGAGAAAGACACAAGAAATGGGGGTTTTAATTGTATATTTACTCTTTTGACAACTTTTTGCTTCTTGTCATTAAAGCACTTAGGACAACATCAGAGTTCGTTGAGAGACTCTGACTGGCAAAGTTACTTTCAGACTTGCTATGCGTGAAGCATGAGAACCAACAAGAGTCTGAACATAAACTACATTTCTCAGAACTTGCAGTGCGGAAGCTTATCAGAGTTAAGCTGCAAGGTTCTGACTTGCTTATGTAAGGTTCTGATACTCAATATAGAAACATAAATGAGAACATTAAGCATAATAGTAAAGGACACACGATATATCCTGGTTCACCACAAAGGCTAATCCAGTCCACCCTCCTCAGGTGATTTCGCCTTGAATACAAGGTCTTAATCCACTATAATCAATCTCGATTACAGATGCACGGGCAACAGCCGGTGACTAACCACTTGCACCGCCGCACTGTGACTAACATGCAATGAACCGTTCAGGGATTCAACTTAATGAATATAACGAACATTGACCTGCAGGTTCCAATCTCGCAAGATCTACTGCTAGGCTTTCACAACTAGACGTTCAGGGATTCATCGCAATGAATATAACGCTACTGACCCTATTTCAGGCTTTGACCAGAATGACATCTTGCCATTGTCTTCTCGAGCCTCCGGTCACACTGACCACTCAAGGAATCCTAATTCACCAAGAATTAGTTTAACTGGAGATTACAATAATGCTTCTTAACAAGCAAATTACTCCTAAGTTTAAGTACAAAGAACACACAAGTGTTCGAGCAAGATGTGAGCAGCAGCTCCTTGCCTATTCTAAGAAACTACAGAGTTGTATAATGATTTGACAGTTGTTGACATCTTGTAGATCTTCTTCTTCTTCGTCTTCTTGGGTGAGCAAACTTTGAACAACAACTCCTTGCTTCAGATCTTCAATGTAGCGCTGACGAGAAGGTGGTTGATGACTTGACTGATTTGCAATGTTGTCTTCTTCATCAACAACTTCTATACCAATTCATTGTTGTTGTGTTGAATGATGATCTTTGAGCTTCAACAACAATGGCCATGTGTAAATGGTGATAGCTTTGGATATTCTAAGTGTTACAATGAGAACTCATCGTTGTTGCTATCTTCACACAATGACTTGATTAATTCATCTTTTGTGGGAGTAAATCGATTGGTGGACTTTGTCGTATCTTAGAAGCGAATACTCTTTCCTTTTAAATAGCCCAGTAGAAATATAGCCGTTTGAAATATTGTTGGCTGTTGGAAAAGAGACGTTCCGTAATAACTAGTTGTACTGACACATCTCCTTTTTACGGTGGGAGAAGTGATGGGATATAACTTTCTTGGGCGCCGTGTATAGTTACTCACAACGGTAACATGTCACTTCTGAACTTCAGAGGCTTCTGATGGTTAATTGATGAAGCATGAGTAGAGTCTTCTTAACAGGATATCTGATACGTCAAGTCTTTAGTTATTTGAAGAAGTCCATTTGGAATCAGTCTTCAGAACTTTAGCACTTGTCTTCGAGCACGTTATCCTTTACTTCTTCAAGTCTTCCGAAACTTCACAAGTTGTCCATTAGGAATCTGTCTTCAAAGTCTTCAATGCTTGTTCTTCAGAACCTTAATCTTCAGAACACATAAGTATTCAGAGTCTTTCTGCACTTGGTCTTCAGAGCCTTCCGCCTTCAGAACTTCAAGTCATGAGAGTCCTCAGCACTTCGGTTCTCTTCTTCAGAAGCTTCGCTATATTCAGAATCTCAATCACTTTCAGAGAGCATCCACAAGAGCATTGCATCAGCAATATCGGCATCCTGGGATCTGACTGATCACGATCAGATACAGAAGCGTTCTTGCTTTTTGCGACTTGTGTCACACATAGTAACTTCGCATATTATCAATTACGCTCATCTGGCTAGTGCTTGTTGGATCTGATATCTTCTATTAATATGATCTGCACACAACACACGTTAGAACATAAAATGGTTCTTTCTCAAATACGTATTGTTATCATCAAAACATAGATTGACTTGTAGAGATGACTCTTGCTCTCACAATCTCCCCCTTTTGATGATGACAAAACCAAGTATTTTGATTGAACATTTTATACAAAGTAATCACCAAATAAAACATATTCAGAGTCTGGAACAGCAACTCCCCCTGAATGTGTTATCCTCAAAGTTTTTATCTGTGATCATTTAGAATCTTATATGATCCAAAGATATACAGAATAACAACTTGAGTTGCCAGAACAAAGAATAGAAAATGACTACTTCTCTATCTTGTCTTTTAAGGAGACAAAAGTCTTCAGCATCTGGACTAGTTCATCAGAACTTCCATCTTCAGATCTTCAGAACTCAGTTCCTTTGTGGTCGTATCATAGCTTGTAATCTTTAGAGACTTCTGAAGCATTTCTACTTTTTAGCAGATTCATTTAAGCACAAGCAGATCAGTTCTTATCTGATAACATAGCCTTGCTATTCATCAGAGACAGACACCGTCTTTTAAGAAACTCCCCCTGAGTTTCAGACTTTGTGAAGATTATAAGATTTATCATTTGAATCTTCTGGGTAGTCTCCCCCAAATTTCTATAAATCAGATATTGGGATCTTCAGAATCATAATTCAGGATGGTAAGATTTTAATCACCAATGTAGATCATGACTTTTTCAGAGTTTGACTTTTGAACACAGGTCTTCATCTCAAAACCTTGTTACTGTCACAACTCAGTGGTTCATCAAGGCTTGATTTTTATTCAGATACCAATTGAAGGTTTAATTATAGTGATCAATAAACACTTGATTCTGAATCTGGTACTCATGATTTGATTCTGGTCTGATACCACGTGATGTGCTGAGTCTTATACCAGAGTATGTTGAGTTTGATACCAAGTGAAGGACTTCTTCTCATACCACTTTGAAGGTTACTCCTTTGTGTGCTGAAAATGATACCAATGAAGGTATTTTGATAATAATTCACAGCTTTGCTCTGATTGATGAGTCTGATACTAATCTTTGTGTACTGAGTCTGATTACCAATTGTTGATTTAGTCTGATACCAAATCGTTTTCATTTTAATTGGTTCCTGGTAAACATCAGAACTACTTCTTCTTGGATCTTCAATCTGGATCTTCAGAGAGCTTTTTGTCTTCTGATTTGCACAGTTCTTTTGAGTAAGCATCTTGAAATATATACTTTGTCTTGACTGCTTTCAGAGTTTTCCTTCTTCTTCTGATTCCTAGACAACTTCTATCATATGACCGATAATTCATAACAGAGTCAGAGTTCTTCTTTCTTGACCTGTTCCTGTTCTTAGAATGCCTAGTGAACTTGTTTAGAGTTCCTCGGATAACATCAAACAACAAACGTTAGAAGTAACGCATTTTTATATTTTATATGAGTACTTTGTTTGAGTTCTGCATTCTTTCTTCTTCTTTCAGATTTCATTTTCTCAATCAAAATCATTATATTTCTCCCCCTTTTTGACATCATCAAAAAGTGCTACAGCATATGAGCATTTAAGCATGTAATTCCTTCATCAGTCAAGCATTTAAGCATTTAAGCTTATCAACGTCATTATATATTCTAGATATGTTAAACAACATAGAACCATAGAGCCAACATTTGAGCATTTAAGAACAATCCGAGTCATTTAGTGATAGCCATTTATAACCATAACATATTAATTTTAAGGATAATTAGATGGAATTATCTGATTACCAATTGAAGGTTTTAGATCATATGTAGAGATTAATTATAACACTTTATTTATGAACAACTAGATAGACGCATCAACACAAATTAGTTTTTAAGATGCAGAGCATAGGTTGAGCTTAATCTTGAAAAGTTCAGGATAATCAAAACATAGATATTTCAAACATAGATTCCTAATGAGAAATGATTTAAGTAAACATAGACTTAATAAAACTGGGTTTCAATGGGTCCTTATGAGTTAGACTAGAGCGAGCCTAAAGATGATGAAGAAGGCTTTCCGAATCATCCTTTCTTTGAGACATGCAACTTTTCTCCTACTTGAGAAATTGCCAGTCTCTTGTGCTTTACAATCTCTTCTGAGATCCATTCATGGAACTCAGTCCAGACATCTCTTACTTCCATGGAGTTCACACAGGAACTGGAAGCATCTACTAGGCTTTGAATCCTTGAGATTGCATTATCCTTGAAGGATGCTAATGCATTACTGTTAGATTTTGATTCTAACAGTTATTATGATGTTTTAGGTATTTTAATCATTTGTTTGAGCAAAGTAAGCATCTCAGATTATTATGAATTTGATGTTGGTATAGGCATAAAAAACAGAAGACACCATATTTTCATTGATTAAAAGTGAGACAGGAACATCCGCACAAAATAAAATGATAATCAACAAGACATAACACTATTTGACAATACACCAGGATTTAAAATTTAATCATCAAAATCTTCAACGTTGTCCACCCTAGCACATTTCATCTCAGTTACTGAAGGTTCTGGTCCGATTCTGCTTACTAACCCCCAGAATTTTTCTTTCAGCATAATCTCAGATATTATCCTCCCGTAAGGAACGTAAGAGTTCAACTGAGTTCTTGAAACTCTGATAGAATGTTTCAGGTGATTGAAGATAGTTTTGGGAAGATTGATCCTAAAGTGGTGTGTTAGGAGGAAGACAAATACTCTGTCATCTTGGGACAACGTCCTTCTTGCAGTTGCACGAGGGCGAAGGTTGGTTAGAGAGAATCTAAACCATGTTCTGGGTGAAGGAAGAAGCTTCTCGGGATTGTTTGGTTCATAAGGAACCAAATCATCAAATAAAACCTTGCATCTCTCTACTAAGCTCAGGTCAGATTGAAAGTCTTCAACAGTGATTCCAGAGGCGACACAATTGGTGATCTTTTCTAATGAGGGAATGGAGATAGTGATTGGAAGGCGATATACTTCAGACCAGATAATGTTGCCATCATTACTGATTCTGGCGTATTTCCAGAATTCTTTCACAAGAACTGGAAAGACAGTGCCGTTTAGCAGTGAGTAATAACCATGCCAAGATTGAATCTGCATGCTTTTTACAATTTCCAGACAAATATTTTGAAGTCTAGCTAGATTAGGTCTTTTTTCTAGGATAACTTCTAGGGTTTCTACATTCCCTCTAAATGTTGGAGAAGTCATTTGTTAACACACAGAAGATTTTAAGTGAAAATTTGTTTAGATTGAGGATGAACGAGGATGAAGCAAATCCTATTATTTATAGGCGAATGAGAGTAACGAGTATAATGACTAAATTGGTACACAAGGTTTTGGGTTTACTATTTCCTAGGTGGTCATGATTACTTAGGGTATGCTAAAAGGCGTGAACGTGGGGGAAAAGAAAACGGAGCAGTTACTAATTTACTTTGAGAAGAATTTATGTGTTGACAACTGCTTTGCCGTGAGTGGCACTGGGGCTGCTATATTAATGATGACGGTGTCTTGAGCCACTAAAATATTTTCCAAGAACTTTCAATAATATAAATTAGTGCTTTGTCGAATATTTTATAATTTTTAGAATTAAGAATTCAATTATAAAAAATGATTCATAGACAAAGTTCATTAATCTTTAAATAACTCAGGGCAAACTGACACTATTGAATCTACTTAGTATCAACTACAATTTCAAACACATACTCCGCATACATAGTTAAAACACAGACAGATTTAGGTTTCCTAGTTACTAAAGGTTTCACACTTAGTTTTCAACAAGCAGTTATCTGGAAGGTCTTCAGGACCATCTTATTTAATTCTCTCTTTGATCATGTCCACAATTCCATCTCTGAAGAAAATTTTAGACAAAACTCTTCCATAAGGAATGTAAGACTTTGTGAGATTTCTGGACTCAGAGATGGTTTTCCAGAGATAGTTGAAGATAGTGTATGGTAGATTTATTTGAAATTCATTCATTAGTAAATAAATGAATTCATGGTCATGAAATTTGAGTATGTCATGATTTTCTCCCCTAGGAAGAAAATTGGACAACATGAGCTTGTACCAAGCTTTGGGAATGGGTAGAAGATTTTCAGGATTGAACGGAATGTACCCTAAAGTCAGGTCATGAAGGGATGCAAAATTTTCAGAGGCAAAGAATTTGTTTTTGTCAAAATCAATAGGAATTCCAACATCCTCACACGCAGTTGCAAGAGTGACTGAGAACAGGTTGATGATGATTGGGACTTTAAATACAAAGGAGGTGATGCACTTGCTTTCAAGGTCAAGATCAGCATGTTTCCAGAAATCCTTGACTAGATTGACATAGATATGATTTTCTAGCATCATGGAGTACCTAGTCCATTGTTGAGTGTAAAGCACTTCTGCTAGACTACAGGCAATGCAACTCGAGAGAGGAGGGGTATTGATCACAAGTTCTTTTTTAGGAATGATTTCAAGAAGATCTTGGTTACCAAGAAAGGTGAGTGGAGGCATGACGATGGACAACAAGGTTTTGACACTTATGACTTTATAAAGAGAATTTTGAGTATGAGTTTGTTTGATAGGGAGACGTGATTTTATACACGTAAATGGGTAGGATAAGTTGTACCTAGTCTAGCAAAATCATAGATTTGTACTAAAGGATTCAATAAGATTTTTAGAATAGATTATGTTGTCAGAGATATGGTATAGTTTCCAATGATTCGCAATTATGATTGAGGTTACTTTTGAGTGTACGCATAGTAAAGAAATTTTCTTGTAAGAAGAAAATATTTCAGATCATTTATTTCTTTCTACCGAACCAAATTCATGCATTATTGTTTAAATATTTAAGATAGAGAAGATCATACCTTACAAATTCTGAAATTTCTATTTTTATATCTTGCATTCAGTTCTGACTCAGGACTTCTGATCATCATGTCTGCTTCTGCTTCCTTCAGAGTGACCTGCTGGGTTCTTGGATTCTTCAAAGTTTGCTTCCATTCTGATTTCAGAAGAATATGACTATTTTCTAAATTCTGATACAGGTTTGAGAATAGTCCACAACGTGTCTGATTTCTTCATTCTGAATGACGTCAGTGACTTGAATCCTTTTGACTTTAGGTAGAGAACTTAAGTGTCTGGTTTGACATCTTCTGATTCCAGTGCGTGAGAGGTTCTAAACAACTTATCAAATAGTGATCTGATTACTAACATTTGATTCACCTGAGAGATAGTTTTAAGTTATCAGGACTTAGTTATGCTGATTCAAACAAGACTTAAGAGTTCATTCTTGATCAAGTATTTGATTAATCCTTGACATTCTTCTTCCTGAATTTTCTTTCAGATTTCTGCATAGCTCTCCATGAAAACAATGTTCAGTTCTTCATTGAATCTTTTAACTTCTAGATCATTCAAGATTCAAATGTTGAATTATTTCTAAGAGTTTGAATTCTTCAGATTTTCTGACTCCAACAGACTTCACTCTGAAGTTCAAAATCATAGAACAACAATTTTTCTTCTTTACATGAAGAAGTTCTGAATGAGTTTTTATACGAGAAATTCAAGGGTGGACCTAATCCGTTTCTTAAAAACATCTCAAAAACTCATAAAGAATTAATCTTCAGCAAACAAGACTTCTTATTTTCTGATGATTCAACTTTGAGCAAATATGTGGTTCATCCACACGCATCTTCCATGATAGGCATTCAACAGATACTGCCTTTTATCTGATGAATTTATCTTGTCTGTTGATTCTTTAATTTTAATGAGGCTTCATCTAGAATCAGTGAATTGCTCACGAAGTAATCAGATTGATTACAATTTTGTATACAGTCAACTGCTAAACTGTTACAGAAATTATAAATGAATTTCAATCTCACCAAGAGTACTTCTACACACCACATCAGGATCCTTCTCTGACACTGTTAAGTGTTTGATGTAAATCAATAACAGAACCTGAGCTCTGATACCAATTGAAGGTACGAGAAAGACACAAGAAAGGGGGGTTTGAATTGTGTATTTACTCTTTTGACAACTTTTCGTTTCTTGTCTTTAAAGTACTTAGGACAACATCAGAGTTCGTTGAGAGACTCCGACTGGCAAAGTTACTTTCAGACTTACTATGCGTGAAGCATGAGAACCAACAAGAGTCTGAACATAAACTACATTTCTCAGAACTTGCAGTGCAGAAGCTTATCAGAGTTAAGCTGCAAGGTTCTGACTTGCTTATGTAAGGTTTTGATACTCAATATAGAAACATAAATAAGAACATTAAGCATAAGAGTAAAGGACACACGATATATCCTGGTTCACCACAAAGGCTAATCCAGTCCACCCTCCTCAGGTGATTTCGCCTTGAACACAAGGTCTTAATGCACTATAATCAATCTCGATTACAGATGCACGGGCAACAACCGGTGACTAACCACTTGCACAGCCGCACTGTGACTAACATGCAATGAACCGTTCAGGGATTCAACTTAATAAATATAATGAACATTGACCTGCAGGTTCCAATCTCACAAGATTTACTGCTAGGCATTCACAACTAGACGTTCAGGGATTCATCGCAATGAATATAACGCTACTGACCCTATTTCAGGATTTTCCCACAATGACATCTTGCCATTGTCTTCTCGAGTCTCCGGTCACACTGACCACTCAAGGAATCCTAATTCACATAGAATTAGTTTAACTGGAGATTACAATAATGCTTCTTAACAAGCAGATTACTCCTAAGTTTAAGTACAAAGAACACACAAGTGTTCGAGCAAGATGTGAGCAGCAGCTCCTTGCCTATTCTAAGAAACTATAGAGATGTATAATGATTTGACAGTTGTTGACGTCTTGTAGATCTTCTTCTTCTTCGTCTTCTTGGGTAAGCAAGCTTTGAGCAACAACTCCTTGCTTCAGATCTTCAATGTAGCGCTGACGAGAATGTCGTTGATAACTTGACTGATTTGCAATGTTGTCTTCTTCATCAACAGCTTCTATACCAATTCATTGTTGTTGTGTTGAATGATGATCTTTGAGCTTCAACAACAATGGCCATGTGTAAATGGTGATAACTTTGGATATTCTAAGTGTTACAACGAGAACTCATCGTTGTTGCTATCTTCACACAATGACTTGATCAATTCATCTTTTGTGGGAGTAAATCGATTGGTGGACTTCGTCGTATCTTAGAAGCGAATACTCTTTCCTTTTAAATTGCCCAGTAGAAATATAGCCGTTTGAAATATTGTTGGCTGTTGGAAAAGAGACGTTGCATAATAACTAGTTGTACTGACACATCTCCTTTTTACTGTGGGAGAAGTGACGGGATATATCTTTCTTGGGCGCCGTGTACAGTTACTCACAACGGTAACATGTGACTTCTGAACTTCAGAGGCTTCTGATGGTTAATTGATGAAGCATGAGTAGAGTCTTCTTAACAGGATATCTGATACGTCAAGTCTTTAGTTATTTGAAGAAGTCCAACAGGAGATTGCTTAAGACCATAAAGAGACCTGTGCAGGCTACACACCATATTCAACGACTCCCCTTGAGCAACAAACCCAAGTGGTTTCTCCATATATACTTCCTCTTCAAGATCACCATGTAAAAAAATTTTTTTGATGTCAAGTTGATGAAGAGACCAATGTCGAATGGCTGCAATGGCTAGAAGAAGTATAACATATGCCATCTTGGCTACAGGCGAGAAGGTATCACTATAATCCAACCCGAAAATCTGAGTGTATCCTTTGGCTACCAAGAGAGCTTAAAATAGTTCAATCTTACCATTTGGACCAACCTTCAATGTATAAAGCCAACAACAGCCTACTAAATATTTTACAGGGGGTAGAGGAACCAGTTCTCAGGTACCACTGTTTTGAAGAGCACTCATTTCATCAATCATTGCTTTCCTACATTCAGGGTGAGATAATGCTTCACCTGGAGTTTTAGGAATAGAAGCAGAAGACAAAGAAGACAAACAAGTGCACTGTAAAGGGGAAAGACGATGATAACATGAATCAATATAATGTGGAGAATGATTTCGTGTTTGACGTATACCTTTTGAAGCACAATCGGAAGATCAGACTCAGGTTGCAAGATCGGATCTGGTGATGGCGAGAGCGTCGGAGAAGAGTCTGCAATGACCTCAGGGACAGGTACGACTGACATTGGTTGATGATGTTGATATGTTTGAAGTGGACAAGTAGTGGGAGGATCAATTAGAGGGGTATCTAGTGGGCCAGGTTCCCTAGAATGATGGGGGATAATGGTAGATGAGACTTTTGGAAGAGGTGTGGGAGTACTTTCCTGTAGGGGTTCCGGAGTTGCTTGGCTGGAACCGAAATATGGAATAGACTCGAAGAAGGTAACATCGGCCGATATGAGGTATCGTTGTAGAGTATGTGAATAACAGCGATAACCTTTTTGGGATCGATGATAACCAAGAAATACACACTTTAGTGATCGAGCTGATAGTTTATCAAGACCAGTAGAGAGATTGTGTATAAAACATGTGGACCCGAAGACTCGGGGAGGAATTGGGTGAAGTAGGGAATTGGGAAAAGGGATTGAATGAGGGGATTGTATTGTTAAGGACAAATGAGGGGATGCGATTTATAAGGTAACATGCCGTTAGCACAACATCCCCCAAAACCGAAGTGGAACATTACCATGGAGAAGTAGGGTCCGAGTGGTTTCTACAAAATGCCGATTTTTGTGTTCGGCTACCCCATTTTGTTGAGGTGTGAGAGGGCAAAATGTTTGATGGAGAATACCATTGTGTGACTTAGTAAATAGTCATTGGTCTTCCAAATCAATATGGGACTGGGTTACTTGCAGGATCGACCATACTAAATCCTAGGACATGTGCTACTAATTGAAATAAAGTTTGGAAAAAATGATGAATACTTTGACAGCATTTATGGTTAACAACTTTGAAGAATTTTAAAGAAAGTAAATTGCAGAATCTTAATAAAAAAGCAAGTAAATGTGTTAAAAATAACTCGGGCAATAAAGAAAATAAACTTGAATTAAAATGTAAAAGTATGGTGTTTACATCAAATGTATATTTTCTCAACACACTCTTTTCTCTGCACACGGGTACTTTGAGTAATTTAGAAATTTTGTACAACTTTGAACATGCACAATCCTATCACTAAGACTGCCTACTTATAATAAATCGAAATAACCGCTTTTAATGGCCTTTCTCTAAAATTAATACAACTGGCGCTCGACATGTCTTCGATTTTTCACCACACTCCACGTGTCTCTGTTTAAAAATTGGATAAGGACAATATTCCCTCCTTCATTCAAATTCAAAATCCAAGTCGAAAACATCATCTGTAATATTCCGTCGAAACAACAATTCAATACTTAGAAAATTTTCCTAAGTCCACCTGGTCATTCTTCCTTTCGTAAGGAATGATTTCGACTGAGCATCCATCATCAAACTTGCCTAGTCAAAATGAATCATAACTTAGCAGAAGATTTCCTTTTCTTGATTTGTTACATGAATCAAACCAGGCGTCGAAATTGAGATCCAACAAATTGCCCCCCAAAAATGTCCTTTTCGACATCTAATAGAGAAAAGGATAGTTTTTGATAAGCATGTTTCGACGCCATGGACAATTCGACGTTGTAAATTGTACATATGACTTAGCAAAACTGTAGCATCAGGGTCATCATGACACCTTTTCTAAAACGTCCCTTCACTCCCATGCCTGAATCTTTTTTAATCATCACGTTTCTAGCCCCTAGGAGATCATGGGTCAGAAACTTAATTGCCACCGTCTAATCGCATCTTCTCTATGCAATGTGTGTCCCACGATCTTGTCATCATTAATGAGGTACAATGACCGTGCATAGCAACCGTTCGCCTCAATTCACCTATAAAAAGGAAAAGGTTACCATTTTTCACTTTTCTTTTCACTTCCTGAATTTCTGAAACCGTATCATCTTCCACACATCTTCTTTCTCCAAGCTTTCTTTGCATATCCATTGCAACAATTGAAGGTGTGAGAAAAACACAAGAAATGGGGGTTTGAATTGGGTTTTTAAAATGAAAGCTTTTTGTGAAACTCAAACAAAGATCACAAATAGACTAACAATAGAGAAAGACACATGATATATCCTGGTTCACTTGAAAACTGTCAAGTTAATCCAGTCCACCAGCCAAGGTGATTTCGCCTTATACACAAGGACTTAATCCACTATAACCAAACTAATTACAACTGCACTAGCAACTGCTGGTGACTAACATACACAGACTAACTGTCTCTTCTTAAGGATTCTGACCCAACTGTTCCCTTAAGGAATTCAAACAAGTGTTTGATCAAATAAAATGTTTATAATGAAATGTTTCTTACATAAGCTGATATAAACACAATTTCTAGCTCAAACTAACTTATAGAGAATCTATACAGTAAGAACAATCTTCTTCTTTGTATTGTAGTGCTTTACTGTTCACTCATGGATTTCTCTATTGCTGAGTTCTTTTTCGTATGAATCAGTGTTTATATATATATCTTTTTTCACACTTGGTGTCACACACGATTCTTAGAGTGATCAAGTCTTTATATAGCTAGAAAAAGATCTGTTGAAGGGCAGATCAAGAATATCAGTAAAATACTGGCGACTTGAAATATTGTCGTTATGCTGGGATGAAAATCGTACACTAAAATTGTCCTTTGTACCACCAAATCAGGGTAGTGGAATGGTAGTGGAAAAGAACGTGTTTGATCTGCACTATGTACTATTTTCCCTCGCAAACGTTTCATCGTCTTCTATTAATCAGAGGCTTCTGAAATGATATGGTTGAAGCATGATCAGAAGAATGGATCACTGGGTCTTCAGAGTCTTGAGTCTTCAGAGTCTTCAGAACTTGTTCAACAGAACCTTGTCTTCAGAGTATTCAGCACTATTTCTTTAGAACCCTTGGTTATTAGAAACATAAGTTTTCAGAGTCTTCAGAACTTGTTCAGCAGAACCTTATCTTTAGAGTCTTCAGAACTTGGTCTTCAGAAACTTAAGTTTTCAGAGTCTTTAGAACGTTGTTCATCAGAACCTTGTCGTCAGAGTCGTTAGCACTTAGTCTTCAGAAGATAAGTATCAGAGTTATATTCAGAGCCAGAATCCAAGAGAACATTGCAGCAGCAACATATTGTCTTCTTAGAGTCTTTCTGAAGCACAGTAGATCATAAGCAATCTTGCTTCTTTGACGTAGAAGCGACTTTTGAAAATTTGAGAGTGACGTTTCACAAGATCTCTATCTGAGCAGAGCTCTCTTTATCAGAGTCAGAATTATCTTTATCAGAGTCAAAACCAGTTTGTCAATACTTAAGATAGACGTTAGAGTACCAAAATTATTCTCACACAAATACAACTTTGTTATTATCAAAACAAAGAGATATCTTGCAGAACCAAATCTTGTTTTAACAATCTCCCCCTTTTTGATAATGACAAAACAATGTATTTTGATAACACAATTTTGTACGAAGATAATAAGAATTGACTCAGATCAGTTCAAAGTAAACTTCCCTTTATCAAGCTCCCCCTGAATCTAAGACTTAACAAAATCTTATAAGATTTAGGATACAGAGCCTGATTGCAAAGATCTAGACAGATCCATAATATCAGAGCTTGATTATAGTGGTGATACATTCTGATAACAGAGCTTGATTAAGTAAATCAGAGCCTGATTGATATCAGAGTCATTTTACCAATATAAATATTTTTCCTGAAAACCGTTCTAAAAACATATGCAATTAAGGTGTTAGAATGTTAGAGCTATGATTAGAGACAACATATTTATCAAAATAACTTTCCATATTAATACTCCCCCTTTTTGTCATAATAAAAAAGGGTAATCCAAAATGATAATCCAAAAGTACATCATATCAGAAACAAACAGTCAAAGACAAACTACGGGGTAGCCTAAAAAAGGTGCCTAAGGTTGAGAAGGAGGAATGAGCCTCTGAAGAATCTGAGCAAGAGCATTCTGAATGTTGACAGTGACTTCATCTTGCTTGTCCATTCTTGCTCTAAACAACTCATGTTGCTTTTGAAGGGTAGCTAGAGTTTTCTACACTGGATTAGAAGAGGATTTTTCAGCGGCTTCTCTTTTAGCTTGATCTTTAGCTTCCTTAGCTAACCTTTCAGCCTCTCTTTCTTGAGCTTCTTTGGCTAAACTTTCTGCCAGTTCCTTTTCCGCAGCTAGCTTAGCTTCAGCTTCCTTCTTCTCTGGAAACCTCTTTTCAGCTTGTTGAACAAAATAATCCTTTGTCTGAACAGAAATATTTTGAATCTTCTGAAATTCCTCAGACATCCACTGATTGAATTGATCCCATGAAGCACCCAAATCAGAAGGTTCTTCACTAGAATTTGATTCATCAGAGAGTGTCTTGAATCTCATAACCACAATGTCCTTAAAAACAGACATTGCTTCATCTAGGTTAGGAGGAAGGTCAGAGGGTTGATTCTCAGGTAAAGGTTGATTTTCTTCAACATAGTCACCAAGAATGGTAGTATCATTGTTTAGAGAAGGTTCAGGATTATCAATTATGGATTCTGGAATTGGTTGTGGAGCAGTTAATGGAGTTGGTGATGGAGAGATGGTTGTTTGAGGATGTTCGATGAGAATTTCTTTAATGAATTGAGTGGTTAATGGTAAGGAATTGGTTGGAGATGGTTGAACAGATGTGACAAGAGTTGGTTGGATAAAGATGGTGGAAGTTGGTTAAGTTGTGGTAAGTTCAAGTGTATGTGGTGAAAATGGTGTAGAAGATGGAATTTCTTCAGTAGGTGATTCAGAAATGAGTGTTGGGGATGTGGTGACAACAGTAGAAAATATTGATGGAGGAGTGAAGAATAATGGTTGAGTTGTAGGTGGTGGTGATGAAATGGGAAGAGATGTAGTTGCTGTTAATAGAAACAGGTGTAGTTACAGAGGGAGATTCAACAGACTTACTTTGTTGCTCTGTATATGATTTTAGAGAGATGTTCCTTGTGCTGGCTTCACCAGGGTATTTCTTTTGCCTTTTTGCAGATTTCATTTGTGGAGCTGTGTTGGAGTAGCATTTTGATGGGTGATCTTCTTAATAAGCTTCATATTCTTTAAGTTTTTAGCCCAGAAAGCCTGTCCAAAAGACTTGTCAAGTTCTTTAGTGAACCCAATAACCAATAGATCATCAACTAAGCCTGACTCAATGAAAATATCAGAGAGGAGTTTTCCGTAAGGGATATGATTTCCTTTCTTGGAGGAGCCAGTCCTTGAGTTAACTATGGAGTCTCTCAGAAAGTTGAACAGGATACAAGGAAGATGAATTTTCTTTCCTTTCAACAAAAAGTATAGTGTGAGGGATAAGATCTTTCATCTACTTTGTTTTAATGATGTCAACAAATATGCTAAGTATTAGATTGTAATTTGAGCGGTATCACTTCACTTGTTGGGCAAATTGCATCTAATCAATGTTGTTCATGTGTCTAGACATATAGGACTTTGTCTTATCCATTAATACACGTGCATGATCATTATACTGGTGTCTAGTATGTTTGTCTGAGTCTTGGTCAGTTAAAATGTGCAGAAAAAATGAGTTTTATGTAAAAATACAGGTTATGCGCTGACCTACCCTGTGCATGAGTCAACTCATGCTTACTAGTGCAAAATTGGTGAAAACGACCGGGAAAGCGCATGATTCTGGGGATACAAAAATTGCATTCTTGCGTCGACGCATGATGTCTCTGGGTCGACGCATACTTGTAAAATTTTCACAGTATTTTCCACGGGTCAGCGCGCGCCGACCCTCATTAAAGTATGAGTCGACCCAAACACGCCTGAATTGATTTTTTCACTTAAATTTTTTCTGTTATTTCTATTATAACTTTTACTGGGTCAATTAATTCTCTATAAATAGTTTGGTCATCTCATTATCCACAACAACAAGAAACGTGAAAATAGATACCATTTTTCTCTTCATCTTCATCTTCTTCATTGAGTAAACAAACAATCACACATAATCATCTTTGTTTGTGTCACCCATTGATCGAAGTGATAATGTTCAGAATTTAGGAAGTGTATGATCTTCATTTTCTGGGTTGAGAGCTTGGTAGGTGTTTCTTGAATAAAACCATAGGTTTTATCCTCCAAGAATCAAAGAGATTTTGGGGGGTTTTTTGCACAAATCGTTTCGTTCTACAGGGATTCTGCCGGGCGAAGGTAACTGAAGATTGGAGCAATTGTTTGGTTTAGTAGCTGTAATCAGAGGATCGTAGAAGAGAGGTTTGGGTTTGAATTTTTGGTAGATCACAATTGATCGAGTGAAGGTAACCGAAGAACGGTGGTTTCTTTCGGTTTAGTAGCGTGAGACGGTAATTGGATCAACCATATTCGAAGCACTTGATTCGTCTCGAATCAAGGGAAGAGAAGGCTCTGCATCAACGATCAAAGACGTTTGAGAGTTTGGATGTTCATAGTTCTTCTCTTGTAATAAACAATTTGCAACAAATACATATATATATATATATATATATATATATATATATATATATATATCTCAATTCCAATTGTGGAATTGGGGGCAGAGGTACCCAAAGCGAGGACGATTGGGGAGCTGCCTAATCAAATCTCGTCTGTTCTCTCTTTCCCTTAACTCTTTTACATTTCAGTTTATTCGAATTTGTGAAGTCGCAATTTATCAAAATTTCTGTCGTAGTGTAATCTTGAGCTGAGAAACTGTTTTGTTAAATTTATACAATTCCTTGAATTGTATCTTGGAGCAGCTTTACATTACATTCCATAGAAATTATGCACTTAGTGTGTTTACGCACACCAAGTGTTTGATAATTTGTTTCAAAGCAAAATCGAACGTATTTGCTTTTAATTGTTTATCGTTTTACCTCATTGGTTTAGATTAAACATCAATCAAGCGATATTTTGTTGATTGCATTTTAAGTGTAGTAATCAAACTGAATTTTTCTCTTCCATACTCATTCTCAATATATTCGTGCATATCCGATCCTTTTGGTAGAAGGTTCGTGGTAGACGTACAATCCAGTGGTTGCTTCCGTTAAACATTTTAAAACAAAATTTTTGGTAACCATTTACGTGTAAAACTCAAGGGATCTATTCAACCCCCCTTCTAGATCCATAGCCATGATCTAACATATAGAACATACTTTTGTGACAGATTGATGTAATCAGATGAATGAGAAGGATGACGATGATACATAGTTCCCAACATGATTTTGAACCAAACTCTTAGAGTATCTTTCAAGAGCGATGAGGAGGGATCCTTTTAGAATCCAAAACAGTTCCTTCTTTAAAAATAGCAGCTTTGACTTTGGCTTCCCTTTGCTTATCTTGTTGAACATTGATGATTCTTAGCCCCTTTTCATCATGAGAGATAAAATCACAGATAGTCTTTTCTGTGATGATGATTCGTCTTACGAACACAGTGAAAACGATGACATTTCTACTAGTGATTGCATGAATCCGGAAATCTTTAACCAGGTTTGGAAGGGAGGATCCTTGCAATCTATTGAAGTAACCGTTTCAGCTTTGGAACTCAAGTGTTTGAGTAAGATCACATCCATTATCCATTAGATTTGTGAAGTTTGTTAGAACAAGATTTTGTTCTGCAAGATATCTCAATATTTTGATAATAACAAAGTTGTATTTGTGTGAGAACAATTTTGGTACTCTAACGTTTGTTTTCTAAAGTGTTGACAAACAGATTCTGACTCTGATAAAGACAAATCTGATTCTGATAAAGATAGCTCTGACTCTGATAGAAATCGTATGCTACGTCACTCTCAAATTTTCAAAATTCGCTTCTGAGTCAAAGAAGCAAGATTGCTTCTGATCTACTGTGCTTTAGAAAGACTCTAAGACGACAATATGTTGCTGCTGCAATGTTCTCTTGGATTCTAGCTCTGAATACAACTCTGATACTTATCTTCTGAAGACTAAGTGCTAAAGACTCTAAAGACAAGGTTCTGATGAACAATGTTCTGAAGACTCCAAAGACTTAAGTTTCTGAAGACCAAGTTCTCAAGACTGTGAAGACAAGGTTCTGCTGAACAAGTTCTGAAGACTTTGGAGACTTATGTTTCTGATAACCAAGGGTTCTGAAGAAGGAGTGCTGAAGACTCTGAAGACAAGGTTCTGCTGAACAAGTTCTAAAAACTCTAAAGACTCAAGACTCTGAAGACCCAGTGATTCATTCTTCTGATCAAGCTTTAATCATATCAATTCAGAAGCCTCTGATGGATAGAAGAAGATGAAACGTTTGCGAGGGAAAATAGTACATAGTACAGATCAAACACGTTCTTTTCCACTACCATTCCACTACCCTGAATTGGTGGTACAAACGATGATTTCAGTGTACGATTTTCATCCCAGCATAACGACATTATTTCAAGTCGCTAGTATATTATTGATATTCCTGATCTGCCCTTCAACGGATCTTTTTCTGGCTATATAAAGACTTTATCATTCAAAGAATCAGGTGTGACATCAAGTGTAAAAAGGATATATACACAAACACTGATTCATGCAAAAAAGAACTCAAGAAA
Organism: Lathyrus tuberosus; assembly: GCA_022829125.1. Lineage (NCBI taxonomy): Eukaryota > Viridiplantae > Streptophyta > Magnoliopsida > Fabales > Fabaceae > Lathyrus > Lathyrus tuberosus. Next base: position 4,957,085 of record JALAZF010000063.1, read on the forward strand.
TAGAGAAATCCATGAGTGAATGGTAAAGCACCACAATACAAAGAAGAAGATTGTTCTTACTGTATAGATTTTCTCAAAGTTAGTTTGAGCTAGAAATAGTGTTTATATCAGCTTATGTAAGAAGCATTTCATTGTAAACATTTTTATTTGATCAAATAGTTGTTTGAATTCCTTAAGGGACCAGTTGGGTCAGAATCCTTAAGAAGAGACAGTTAGTCTGTGTATTGTTAGTCACCAGCAGTTGCTAGTGCAGTTGTAATCAGTTTGGTTATAGTGGATTAAGTCCTTGTGTATAAGGCGAAATCACCTTGGTGGGTGGACTGGATTAACTTGATAGTTTTCAGGTGAACCAGGATATATCGTGTGTTTTTCTCTATTGTTAGTCTGTTTGTGATCTTTGTTTGAGTTTCACAAAAAGCTTTCATTTTGAAAACCCAATTCAAACCCCCCTTTCTTGTGTTATTCTCACGCCTTCAATTGGCATCAGAGCTCTATATATGATTGTGATAAATGTTTTATCAACACTTAACAGTGTTCAGTACCGATCCAGTATTTGTGTGAGATATCAAGGCAGCTCCATCTAATACTACTACAGAAGAAAAAGATCGTTACAGTGTCAAACCACCAGTCTTTGATGGTGAAAATCTTGACTACTAGAAAGACAGAATAGAAAGTTTCTTTCTTGGTTATGATGTAGATATTTGGGATCTGGTAGTCGATGGCTACACTCACCCAGTTGATGCCATAAGTGCTAAAATATCCAGAAGTGATATGACCAACCGACAGGAGAAATATTATAAGAATCATCACAAGGCTAGAACCATATTGTTAAATGCTATCTCTTATACTAAGTATGAAAAGATAATAAATTGAGATACTGCCAAATCCATTTTTGATTCTCTAAGAATGACTCATGAAGGAAATGCTCAAGTTAAGGAGACAAAGACGTTGGCCCTAAACCAAATATATGAGGCATTCATAATGGAGGATGATGAGACAGTTGAGACCATGTTTTCAAGGTTTCAAATGCTAGTCGCAGGACTTAAAGTTCCGGGCAAAGGTTACTCAAGTGCTGATCATGTTAAAAGATCATCATAAGTCTTCCCAAGAAATGGAGACCTATGGTAACAACTTTAAAACTATCCAAGGATCTTAACAGCATAAGTCTTGAAGAGCTTATTAGTTCTTTAAGAAGTCATGAGATAGAGCTTGAAGAAGATGAACCTCAGAAGAGAAGAAAATCTATAGCTCTTAAGTCTAAACCTGAAAAGGCAAAGGCTTATCAAGTTGAGGAAGAATCAGAAGATGAGTTGTCACTAATCTCCAGAAGGATCAACAAACTATGGTAGCATAGGCAAGGAAACTTCAGAGGATCTAGAAGAAACAAAGGCCACTCTGAGTCATCATCTGGACAGAAGAAGCAGAACTCCGGAAAAGAAGTCATCTGCTATGAGTGTAATGAGCCAGGTCATTACAAGAACAAGTGTCCAAAGCTCAAGAAAGACAAGAAGCCTAAGAAGAATTTATCCAAAGCGAAGAAAGGACTGATGGCAACTTGGGACGACTCTGATTCTAAAGATGAAGAAGACTCTGATGAAGAACAAGCAAATGTTGCACTAGTGACAACAATTGACAATGAAGTTTCTGGAGTGCCAGAAGACAAAATATCATCAAAACCAGAATCAGACTCAGATTTTGACTCAGTGGTATTATCTAAACTCTCTCGTTGTGAATTAGAGTCTTGTCTTTCGGAAATGCTGGAAAAGTATCAAACTCTTCAGAGTAAATACAAAGATCTTAAAAGATCACATGTAATTGCTTCTGAGGAAAAAGATAAACTTGAGTAGAATAATTCTTCTCTAAATGAAAATATTTTTTCCTTAAAAAATAGTAATTATGCCTTGAAAAGAAAAGTTGCTAAATTAGAAGAAGAATTATTCTCCAGTGTCTCTGACACAAGCTGTATCAACAAGTATGATAGGGCATTCCAGTATTTTCTTGCTAAAAGCATAGATAGAAGCAGAATAGCTTTCATGATCTATGGAGTAAGCAGAAATGGTAAGAAAGGTTTGGGATGTACAGAATCATCTGAAATTCACGAAAGTCAAACTGTTAAACAAAAACCTCTCTATGACCATTTTGTGCCTTCTGGCACTGATATTGTTTGCTCTGAGCTTGCACAAGAACCCCTACCAACACATAAATCGGTTTCTAAAGTTAAATATCATGCACAAGTTCCACATGATTATCCTGTTGCACAAAAGCCCAAAGTTGTGAAACACTCTGGGAAAGCTAACAAGAGAGGACCCAGAAAGTGGGTACCTAAGGACAAGATAATCTATGTTGCATATATCCTTAGCAGCTCAGTTGAAACACCGGTCATGATACCTAGACAGTGGTTGCTCGCGACACATGACGGGAAGAAGGCATATGTTCCAAAGTCTGGAACTTAAGCCTGGAGGGTTCGTCGGTTTCGGAGTAAACCAGAAAGGAAAAATCATTGGCTCTGGAACCGTTGGTAATGGTAACCTTCCTTCTATTACTGATGTTATTTTAGTCGATGGTTTGATGCATAACTTGTTGTCAATTAGTCAACTTAGTGACAATGGTTATGATATCATCTTTAATCAAAAGTCCTGTAAGGCTGTAAGTCAGAAAGATGGTTCAATCCTATTTGTCGGAAAGAGGAAAAACAACATTTATAAGATTAGACTTTCTGATCTTCGTGAACAGAATGTCAAATGCTTAATGTCTGTTAATGAAGAGCAATGGGTATGGCATAGACGTTTAGGCCATATTAGCACGAGGAGGATTTCTCAGCTAAATAAGCTTGAACTTGTCAGAGGCTTGCCAAATCTGAAGTATTCTTCAGATTCTCTTTGTGAAGCATGTCAGAAAGGAAAGTTTTCTAAAACTTCCTTTAAAGCAAAGAATGTTGTGTTCACCTCTAGACCATTAGAACTTCTACATATTGATTTGTTTGGACCAGTGAAAACTGCCTCAATCAGTGGAAAGAAGTATGGATTAGTAATCATTGATGATTATAGTCGTTGGACATGGGTAAAACTTTTGAAACACAAGGATGAGTCTCATTCCGTGTTCTCTACCTTTTGCTCTAAAGTGCAAACAGAGAAGGTTTGTAAAATAGTCAAAGTTAGAAGTGATCATGGCGGAGAATTTGAGAACAGACACTTTAAGAATATTTTTTATTCCCATGGCATTTCCCATGATTTCTCCTGTCCCAAAACTCCACAACAAAATGGAGTAGTGGAAAGGAAGAATAGGACTTTGCAAGAAATGGCTCGTATCATGATCCAAGAGACTGACATGGCTAAGCACTTTTAGGCAGAGGCAGTAAATACATCATGTTACATTCAGAACAGGGTTTCAATAAGACCTATTCTGGGTAAGACTCTATATGAATTATGGAAGAATAGAAAACCCAACATTTCATATTTTCATCCTTTTGGATCTGTTTGTTTTATGTTAAACACTAAAGAGAATCTTGGCAAGTTTGACTCCAAAGCTCAAAAGTGTTTACTGTTAGGATACTCTGAACGCTCTAAAGGCTACAGAATCTATAACACAGAAACATGAATTGTTGAGGAATCAATTCATGTCAGATTCAATGATAAGCTTAACCCTAAAAAGTCAAAGCTAGTTGAAAAGTTCGCAGATTTGAAGATCACCTTATCAGAATCTAAAGAAGAAAAAGATTCAAGAGAAGCAGACAAAGATGCAGATTCTCCAGATTCAGATACAACCTTACCAAAAACTGAAAACAATCTTGAAGGTGCGAGAAAGACACAAGAAAGGGGGGTTTGAATTGTGTATTTACTCTTTTAAACAACTTTTCGCTTCTTGTCGTTATAGCGCTTATGATAACATCAGAGTTCGTTGAGAGACTCTGACTAACGAAGTTACATTCAGACTTGCAATGCATGAAGCATGATAACCAACAAGAGTCTGAACATTATGCATAGCATTCAAAACTTGCAGAGCGGAAGCTTATCAGAGTTGCAAGGTTCTGACTTACTTGTGTAAAGTTCTGATACTCGATATAGAACATAAATAAATACATTAAGCATAAGAGTAAAGAACACACGATATATCCTGGTTCACCACAAAGGCTAATCCAGTCCACCCTCCTCATGTGATTTCGCCTTGAACATAAGGTCTTAATCCACTATAATCAATCTCGATTACAGATGCACGGGCCACGCCGGTGACTAGCAACTTGCACAGCTGCACTGTGACTAACATGCAATGAACCGTTCAGGGATTCAACTTAATGAATATAACGAACATTGACCTGCAGGTTCCAATCTCGCAAGATCTACTGCTAGGCTTTCACAGCTAGACGTTCATGGATTCATCGCAATGAATATAACGCTACTGACCCTATTTCAGGCTTTTCCCACAATGACATCTCGCCATTGTCTTCTCGAGTCTCCGGTCACACTGACCACTCAAGGAATCATAATTCACCAAGAATTAGTTCTACAGGAGATTACAAAGATATTTCTTAACAAGCAGATTACTCCTAAGTTTAAGTACTAAAAACACACAAGTGTTCGAACAAGATGTGAGCAACAAATCCTTGCTATCCTAAGAAACTGCAAAGATGTATAATGATTTGATAGTTGTTGACATCTTGTAGATCTTCTTCTTCTTCGTCTTCTTGGGTGAGCAAGCTTTGAGCAACAACTCCTTGCTTCAGATCTTCAATGTAGCGCTGACAAGAAGGTGGTTGATGACTTGACTGATTAGCAATGTTGTCTTCTTCATCAACAGCTTCTATACCAATTCATTGTTGTTGTGTTGAATGATGATCTTTGAGCTTCAACAACAATGGCCATGTGTAAATGGTAATAGCTTTGGATATTCTAAGTGTTATAACGAGAACTCATCGTTGTTGCTATGTTCACACAATGACTTGATCAATTCACTTTTGATGGAATGAATCAATCTTTTGTGGAGTGAATCGATTCATAGAATTCGTTGATATTTAGAAGCGAATACTCTTTCCTTTAAATAGCCCAGTAGAAATGTAGCCGTTTGAAATATTGTTGGCTGTTGGAAAAGAGACGTTGCGTAATAACTAGCTGTACTGACACATCTCCTTTTTGCTGCGGGAGAAGTGACAAGATATATCTTTCTTGGGTTCCGTGTACAGTTACTCACAACGGTAACATTTGACTTCCAAACTTCAGAGACTTCTGATGGTAAATTGATGAAGCATGAGTAGAGTCTTCTTAACATGATAACTGATACGTCAAGTCTTCAGTCATTTGAAGAAGTCCATTAGGAATCAGTCTTCAGAACTTCAGCACTCGTCTTTAAGAACATTATCCTTTACTTCTTCAAGTCTTCCGAAACTTCAGAACTCGTCCATTAGGAATCCGTCTTCAGAGTCTTCAACACTTGACTTCTGGAACTGTAATCTTCAGAACACATAAGTCTTCAGAGTCTTTCTGCACTTGATCTTCAGAGCCTTCCGCCTTCAGAACTTCAAGTCATGGGAGTCTTAAGCACTTTGGTTCTTTTCTTCAGAAGGTTCGCAATCTTCAGAATCTCGACCACTTTCAGAGAGCATCCACAAGAGCATTGCAACAGCAATATCGGCATCCATAGATCTGACTGATCACGATCAGATACAGAAGCATTCTTGCTTCTTGCGACTTGTGTCACACATATTAACCTCGCATATTATCAATTACGCTCATCTGGCTGGTGCTTGTTGGATCTGATAACTTCTATGAATATGATCTGCACACAACACACGTTAGAACATAAAATGGTTCTTTCACAAATACGTATTGTTATCATCAAAACATAGATTGACTTGTAGAGACAACTCTTGCTCTCACAATCTCCCCCTTTTTGATGATGACAAAACCAAGTATTTTGATTGAACATTTTATACAAGTTAATCACCAAAACAAACATATTCAGAGTCTGGAACAACAACTCCCCCTGAATGTGTTATTCTCAAAGTTTTATCTGAGATCATCTAGAATCTTATATGATCCAAAGACATACAGAATAAAAACTTGAGTTGCCAGAACGAAGAATAGAAAAAGGACTACTTCTCTATCTCATCTTTAAGAAAACAGAGAGTCTTCAGCATCTGGACTAGTTCATCAGAACTTCCATCTTCAGATCTTCAGAACTCCGTTCTTTTGTGGTTGTATCAAAGCTTGTAATCTTCAGAGACTTCTGAAGCATTTCTACTTTTCAGTAGATTTATTTAAGCACAAATAGGTCAGTCCTTATCTGATAACATAGCCTCGCTATTCATCAGAGATAGACACTGTCTTTTAAGAAACTCCCCCTGAGTTTCAAACTTTGTGAAGATTATAAGATTTATCATTTGAATCTTCTGGGTAGTCTCCCCCTAATTTCCATAAGTCAGATATTGGGATCTTTAGAACGTAGTTCAGGAATATTAAATTTTAATCACCAATAAAGATCATGACTTTTCAGAGTTTGACATAGGTCTTCATCTCAGAACCTTGTTACTGTCACAACTCAGTAGTTCATCAAGGCTTGATTTTTTATCAGATACCAATTGAAGGTTAATTTTTGTGATTAATCAATGCTTGATTCTGAATCTGGTACACATGATTTGATTTTAGTCTGATACCACATGATGTGCTGAGTCTGATACCAAGTGAATGTATTCTTCTTATACCACTTGAAGGGTATTTTCTTAGAGTGGTGAGATTGATAACAGTGAAGGTATTGAAAGCATTATACAGCTTAGATCTGATTGATATTACTGCAGACTGAGTCTGATACCAATCTTTGTGTATATTGAGTCTGATTACCATTTGTTGACTTAGTCTGATACCAAACCATTTCTTCTTAATTGAGTTCTTGGTAGACATCAGAACTACTTCTTCTTGGATCTTCAATCCAGATCTTCAGACAGTTCTTGACTTCTGATTTTCACAATTCTTCTGACTAAGCATCTTGAGATGTAGACTTTGTCTTGATTGCTTTCAGAGTTTTCTTCTTTTGATTCTTGCATTCTGAATCTCATATTCTTAGACAGCTTACAGCTTCTGAACCAAGTGAGACGGAGATCAATATAAACTTTGACTTTTAGATAGTTCTCTACTTCTGAACAGTACTGGGTAGATCTGATTCTGAACACATGTTTACGAAGTGTATAACTTCTATCGTATGACTAACAGAGTTCTTCTTTCATGACCTGTCTTAGAATTCCTAGTGAACTTGTTTAGAGTTCCTCGGATAACATCAAACAACAAACGTTAGTAGTAACGCATTTTATATGATTGATTTCTTATTTGAGTTTGCATTCTTTCTGTTTTAATATTTTCTTCCTTTTAATCAATATCAATATTCATATATTCATCAATTAATCAATATCAATATATTCATCAATTAATCAATATCAATATTCATATATTCATCAATCAAAATCATATTCTTTCTCCCCCTTTTTGACATCATCAAAAAGTTATAGAGCATCTGAGCATTTAGGCTTTAAGCACTAGATTGATAAGATGGTGAACATAAATAGACTCAAAGGATGTATTATTTAAGCATTACACATATTTAGGTCAAAATGATAAATCATTGTAGAGATCAGATACGGGATGGACAATTAGATGGAAGTATTAACCCCGAACCTCAAAATAGTTGTAAAATATCGAATAAGCTTAATCCTAATTCAAAAGATTTTTCATTCATTACCAAGAGGAGAATACATAATGCAAGAGACAAGGTAACAAAACATAGAGCAAAATGATCATAACCCTATCCTATTATTCTTCAGGGAATTCCAGAGAATTCAGCATAACTCATGGGTGAACATTCTTCAGTTGCTCCAATGTGTCCTAATCTGGAGATTAAACCTTGAATCTCAAGGACACGAGATATGACCCTTCCATATGGGATGCAAAAGGAGGATTTGTTTCTAGACAAGAGGATTTGTTCCTCCAAGTGATTGAACATGGTTTGAGGAAGGTTTATTTTTCTTCTGTAGACCAAAAGGAAAATAAATAGTCGGTCTGAGTAAGACAACACTCTTGTTCCTAATTCTCTAGGTCTTATGTTAGTTTCCATTATCTTGTGCCAGATTTTTGCAGATGGGATAAGTGTGTAGACACAGTTGGAGGGACCATTTCCACAATGAATTTTGTAGATGAGATCATTGAAGATTTTCCTTTCCTTGTAGTCTTCAATGGTGTCACCATTTTCATCGCACTTGATTGCTTGTGCAATGACAGAGGGTTTAATTACCACTGGAATTCCAGAGACAACTGACTGAATGATGTGCTGGTTATACACGTTAGAAAACACATCAGCATTTGCCCAGAATTCTTTAACATGATCTGTGTAAATGAGACCTGGAAGTATCTCAAGATAACCTTCCCATTTCTGACACTTTAGTTTGGATGAAGTTCTTGTAAAGCCAAGTTCTTTGAGAGAACTGGGGTTCACAGAGAATTCATTTAGGATTCTTAACTAAGAGATTTCACTCTTAGTAGGTTTTGGATGAGAGGTGGACATTCTAGAGGGAATACTAAAGGGAGACACTAACTGAGATGATTTTGAATAATGGATAGAGGAGTGAACAAGGTGCCTTAAATAGGCAACGAATAGAAAGAGTCAAATAAATGTTTGTGCCTCCAACCGTCAGGTTCGTCATTTTGTAGACATTTTAAGCTAGATATGACTAGGTTAAAGGATTAATACTAGCATTGAGTCCAACAGTTAATTATTCTTGGAAAGACCAAGAGATCACGCATAGACTTCTCTAATTTATTTTTGACAGGAGTCAAGGATTCACAATAAGTGCATATGTAAGAGTAGTATCACTATCTAGTGGTGAAAATATAGAGACACATTTTCCCCTTTTTCAAGAATATTTATCTCATATGTCTAATAAGTGCACATACATAGGCATGAAGAATTAAAAGTAACACATACTTCATTAACTTAATTAGCAATTACACAATATGAGCAAGTGAACCATTACACACTAATAACTTAGCCTAGTTGAGACATGTAATCTTCTAATTTTATGAGAACCAACTGTTGTCGAAGGTTTCACAAAACTTCCTATCCAGAGCAGTATCTGGACCACATCGAACTCTGCAGATCTTTTGCACTATTCCGGCTCTGAAGAGTACTTCTGATAGGACTCTTTCATAAGGAATGAATGATTGGTTCATGGTTCTTAACGTGACGATTGAATCTTTGAGATGGTCAAAGATTACTTGGGAAAAGTCTATAGGAATTTCACTATGAAGACACATGGTGAGGAACTTTTCATCATGATACAGAAAGTTCCTGTTTGTATTGCGAGGTTTAATATTATTTAAGATGAACTTGTACTAACCTCTAGCAATGGGAAGAAGTGTTTCAGGTTTCGTAGGTTCAAAGGCAGATCCTTTATCAAACATAAAGTGCATTTCAGCATCGGAGGTGCATCGAATGGATGCATGGTTAGGAGTGACACCTCCTGGTGGACAATCAATGGCTTCAGAGATTTTTGTGGCATTGATGGTGACTGGGAGACCATAAATGTCAGAGGAGATTGTTAGACCATTACTGCTAACAGAGGCATTGATCCAAAAGGATTTTAAAAGGTTAGGATAAGTTGAGCCTCTTAGCATATGTATGTATCCATTCCAATTTTGAAGGTGAATACCAAGATGAAAATCATGATTAGTATCCATTGGATTTGGTCGTTTTTCAATGATGACTTCAAGGAGATCATCATTGCCATAAAAGGTTCTTGGAGTCATTTTAGATTGCGTTTAGGGTGAAAGGAAGGGTGAGAATAAGAGATTATGGAGAATACTTTTTGGAATGACTTTAAATAGATGGATGGAGGAGTTTGAATTGAATGAGTCAATGACTAAGAATTACTTAGGAAGACTGGAAATCTTAGATGAAGAAGATAAACAGTCTGTTGTTCTAGGGAAGATCAAGGAGATGCACTTTATTCTTAGCAAAAGTTAGGTGGATGCAGTAACTGCATTATGAAGTCATTAATTCTAAGAGGAGACCAAAAGACATGCTTTCTAGTTTCAAGTTTTTTATTTATTTATCATTAATCAACGCATAGCCCAGAAAGCAGACAAAAGGATTTTTCACTATTTTCAATATAAAAAGAGAATCCCGACCTGTCAGAATATGACCATGTCTGGTTTAGATGGTATTGCCTAGGTAATGAGCTATTTTGGTTATGGTAGCACGTTTCCCTATTTCATAGCTGAGCAGATGTCACTCAATATGCGCATATCAAGGAAATTTGGATGGCTGAGATTTTATTAAGTAGAAATTTGGATAGATTAAAGAATCTAAGGAGTGTCGTTTGATTTAATTGAACATCATGGTTTCTTAGACTAACTAGGTTGAGTGGAGTGACTTTACGAGAGAGAGAGAGAGAGTTAGGTCTGGAATAGGATTACTAGTTGAAGTGTACTTATGGGTTATAGGATGTGGTCAACCAGAGTGAGTGACATGGTGAGGAGAATCTTATATTCGAGATCTATATACTTTAACTGTTCCAAGAAGCATGTGCAGACTCATACGGAGAAGGACAAAAGATTATCTTAAACGTTTTTCTAATCACTTCTCACAAAACTTAATCACAACATAACCAAAAGGTTTGATAAAGTGATTCTGGTTGTTATCATGAAAATAAGTCATAAATGAAGGAAGGATGGTACCTGAGATCTTTTCAGACGTGTCTGGATGCATTTCCAATCTTGACTCTAATTTTTCCTTTTCTGAGTGAACTGCTGAGGGTTCTTGGATTCTTTAAGATTCACTTGCTTTTTGACTTCTTTTCCTGTTCAACCTTATTCATCTACTTCTGATTTCTTCATTCTGAATGACGTCTGCAACTAAAATCCTTAAGTCGAAGGACTAAGTGTTTAGATTGATATCTTTTGATTCCAATGAATAAGAGGTTCTGAGACACTTATCAGATATTGATCTGATCACTAATGTTTGGTTCAACTGAGAGATAATTTTAAGTCATCAAATCTTGGTTATACTGATTCAATCAAAACTCTAACTGTTCATTCTTGATCAAGTACTTGATGAATCCTAGACATTCTTCTTCCTAAATATTCTTTCAGTTTTCTGTATAGCTCCCAAGAAAACAATATTCAGTTCTACATTGAATCTTTTAACCTTTTTGATCATTCAAACTTCAGATGTTGAGTTATTTTGAATTCTGTATATTTCATCTTGAATTTCAACATCATAGAACAACAATCTTTCTTCTTTACATGAAGAGGTTCTGAATGAGTTTTTAAACGAGAAAGTCAAGGGTGGACCTAATCCGTTTCTTGAAAACATCTCAAAAAACTCATAAAGAATTGATCTTCAGCAAACAAGACTTCTTGTTTTCTGATGATTTAACTTTGAGCAAATACGTGGTTCATCTACACGTAGCATCCAAGATAGGCATTCAACAGATACTACTTCTTATCTGATGAGTTTATCTTATCAGCTGATTCTTCAATCTTCATTAAAACTTAAGTGAGGATGATTTAGTTGTTTTACAACTACAAAACTTACAGAATCAGTGATTTGCTCAAGTACTTCAGATTGATTACAATTTTGTACACAGTCAACTTCTGAACTGTTACAGAAATTGTAAGTGGATTTCAATCTCACCCAGAGTATTTCTACGCACCGCATCCAGATCTTTTTCTGACACTGTTAAGTGTTTGATATCCATCAATAACAGAACCGGAGCTTTGATACCAATTGAAGGTGCGAGAAAGACAGAAGAAAGGGGGGGTTTGAATTGTGTATTTACTCTTTTTAACAACTTTTCGCTTCTTGTCGTTAAAGCACTTATGATAACATCAGAGTTCGTTGAGAAACTCTGACTAATGAAGTTACATTCAAACTTGCAATGCATGAAGCATGAGAACCAACAAGAGTCTGAACATTATGCGTAGTATTCAGAACTTGCAGAGTGGAAGCTTATCAAAGTTGCAAGGTTCTGACTTGCTTGTGTAAGGTTCTGATACTCGATATAGAACATAAATAAATACATTAAGCATAAGAGTAAAGAACACACGATATATCCTGGTTCAGCACAAAGGCTAATCCAGTCCACCCTCCTCAGGTGATTTCGCCTTGAACACAAGGTCTTAATCCACTATAATCAATCTCGATTACAGATGCACGGGCCACGCTGATGACTAACAACTTGCACAGCCGCACTGTGACTAACATACAATGAACCGTTCAGGGATTCAACTTAATGAATATAACTAACATTGACCTTCAGGTTCCAATCTCGTAAGATCTACTGGTAGGCTTTCACAGCTAGACGTTCAGGGATTCATCGCAATGAATATAACGCTACAGACCCTATTTCAGGCTTTTCCCATAATGCATCTCGCCATTGTCTTCTTGAGTCTCCGGTCACACTGACCACTCAAGGAATCCTAATTCACCAAGAATTAGTTTTACAGGAGATTACAAAGATGCTTCTTAACAAGTAGATTACTCCTAAGTTTAAGTACAAAGAACACACAAGTGTTCGAGCAAGATGTGAGAAACAACTCCATGCTATCCTAAGAAACTACAAATATGTATAATGATTTGACAGTTGTTGACATCTTGTAAATCTTATTCTTCTTCATCTTCTTGGGTGAGTAAGCTTTGAGCAATAACTCCTTGCTTCAGATCTTCAATGTAGCGCTAACGAGAAGGTGGTTAATGACTTGACTGATTAGCAATGTTGTCTTCTTCATCAACAGCTTCTATACCAATTCATTGTTGTTGTGTTAAATGATGATCTTTGAGCTTCAACAACAATGGCCATGTGTAAATGGTGATAGCTTTGGATATTCTAAGTGTTACAACGAGAACTCATCGTTGTTGCTATCTTCACACAATGACTTGATCAATTCACTTTTGATGGAATGAATCAATCTTTTGTGGAGTGACTTGATTCATAGACTTCGTCAATATTTAGAAGCGAATACTCTTTCCTTTAAATAGCCTAGTAGAAATATAGTCGTTTGAAATATTATTGGCTGTTGGAAAAGAGATGTTGCGTAATAACTAGCTGTATTGACACATCTCCTTTTTGCTGTGGGAGAAGTGACGGGATATATCTTTCTTGGGCGCCGTGTACAGTTACTCACAACGGTAACATTTGACTTCCAAACTTCAGAGGCTTCTGATGGTAAATTGATGAAGCATGAGTAGAGTCTTCTTAACATGATATCTGATACGTCAAGTCTTCAATCATTTGAAGAAGTCCATTAGGAATCAGTCTTTAGAACTTCAGCACTTGTCTTTAAGAACATTATCCTTTACTTATTCAAGTCTTCCGAAACTTCAGCACTCGTCCATTAGGAATCCGTCTTCAGAGTCTTCAGCACTTGACTTCTGGAACCGTAATCTTCAGAACACATAAGTCTTCAGAGTCTTTCTGCACTTAATCTTCAGAGCCTTCCGCCTTCAGAACTTCAAGTCATGGGAGTCTTCAACACTTTGGTTCTTTTCTTCAGAAGCTTCGCAATCTTCAGAATCTCGTCCACTTTCAGAGAGCATCCACAAGAGCATTGCAACAGCAATATCGGCATCCATAGATCTGACTAATCACGATCAGATACAGAAGCATTCTTGCTTCTTGCGACTTGTGTCACACATATTAACTTCGCATATTATCAATTACGCTCATCTGGCTGGTGCTTGTTGGATCTGATAACTTCTATGAATATGATCTGCACACAACACACGTTAGAACATAAAATGGTTCTTTCACAAATACGTATTGTTATCATCAAAACATAGATTGACTTGTAGAGACAACTCTTGCTCTCACAAATCTATCTCATCAGAAGAAGAATAGATTAAAGACTTCTCATTCTGAAGAATTGATTATGGGAGATAAAGCTGATCCAGTCATAACTCGTTCATCCTTCAGACATTCCGAAGAAACCCTTCTGGGTCTAGTGTCTCTGATAGAGCCAATAACTGTTGTTGAAGCTCTTAAAGAGAATGAGTGGATTCTGGCCATGCAAGAAAAACTGAAGCAATTCACCAGAAATGACGTCTGGGATCTTGTTCAGAAACCCAAAGGTGTCCACATCATTGGAACTAAATGGGAATTCAGAAACAAGTTAGATGAGAAATGTGCGGTCATAAGAAATAAAGCACGACTGGTTGCACAAGGTTATAGTCAACAAGAAGGGATAGACTATACAGAAACCTTTGCACCAGTTTCCAGGTTAGAATCTATTCGTATTTTAATTTCATTTGTTGTGAGTCATAGCATTACTTTATATCAGATGTGTGTAAAGAGTGCATTTTTAAATGGATATATTTCTGAAGAAGTGTATGTGCACCAACCTCCTGGTTTTGAGAGTTCTGAAAACCCAGATTTTGTTTTCAAACTTAAAAAATCGTTATATGGTCTGAAATAGGCTCCCAGAGCTTGGTATGAAAGGCTAAGTAACTTTCTTTTGGAAAATGACTTTACCAGAGGAAAAGTGGATACAACACTCTTTTGTAAAACCTTTAAAAATGACATTCTGTTTGTTCAAATCTACGTTGATGATATTATATTTGGTTCTGCTAATACTTCCTTGTGCAAGGAATTTTCCAAGTTAATGCAGGCTGAATTTGAAATGAGTCTGAAGGGAGAACTCAGATTCTTTCTGGGAATTCAAATTGATCAACGATCAGAAGGAACATACATTCATTAGAGCAAGTATGCAAAAGAACTTCTGATGAAATTCAATATGTCAGAAAGTAAACCTGCTAAGACTCTCATGCATCCGACATGCATTCTGGAGAAAGAAGAAGTAAGTAAAAAGGTTTTTCAGAAGCTCTATCGTGGTATGATAGACTCTCTTCTGTATCTGACAGCGTCTCGTCCAGATATTCTGTTCACCGTATGTCTTTGTGCTCGTTTCCAATCAGATCCAAGAGAAACACACTTAATTGCTGTTAAGAGAATCCTAAGGTATCTAAAAGAAACAACTAACCATGGATTGATGTATAAGAAAACATCAGAGTACAAGCTCTCTGGTTTCTGTGATGCAGATTATGCTGGAGACAGATTGGAAAGGAAAAACACTTCTGGAAACCGTCAGTTTCTGGGAAGTAACCTCGTCTCCTGGGAAAGCAAAAGACAATCAACAATTGCTCTCTCAACTGCAGAAGCATAACAACTTGCACAGCCGCACTGTGACTAACATGCAATGAACCGTTCAGGGATTCAACTTAATGAATATAACGAACATTGACCTGCAGGTTCCAATCTCGCAAGATCTACTGGTAGGCTTTCACAGCTAGACGTTCAGGGATTCATCGCAATGAATATAACGCTACAGACCCTATTTCAGGTTTTTCCCATAATGCATCTCGCCATTGTCTTCTCGAGTCTCCGGTCACACTGACCACTCAAGGAATCCTAATTCACCAAGAATTAGTTTTACAGGAGATTACAAAGATGCTTCTTAACAAGCAGATTACTCCTAAGTTTAAGTACAAAGAACACACAAGTGTTCGAGCAAGATGTGAGAAACAGCTCCATGCTATCCTAAGAAACTACAAATATGTATAATGATTTGACAGTTGTTGACATCTTGTAAATCTTCTTCTTCTTCGTCTTCTTGGGTGAGTAAGCTTTGAGCAATAACTCCTTGCTTCAGATCTTCAATGTAGCGCTAACGAGAAGGTGGTTAATGACTTGACTGATTAGCAATGTTGTCTTCTTCATCAACAGCTTCTATACCAATTCATTGTTGTTGTGTTAAATGATGATCTTTGAGCTTCAACAACAATGGCCATGTGTAAATGGTGATAGCTTTGGATATTCTAAGTGTTACAACGAGAACTCATCGTTGTTGCTATCTTCACACAATGACTTGATCAATTCACTTTTGATGGAATGAATCAATCTTTTGTGGAGTGACTTGATTCATAGACTTCGTCAATATTTAGAAGCGAATACTCTTTCCTTTAAATAGCCCAGTAGAAATATAGCCGTTTGAAATATTATTGGCTGTTAGAAAAGAGATGTTGCATAATAACTAGCTGTACTGACACATCTCCTTTTTACTGTGGGAGAAGTGACGGGATATATCTTTCTTGGGCGCCATGTACAGTTACTCACAACGGTAACATTTGACTTCCAAACTTTAGAGGCTTCTGATGGTAAATTGATGAAGCATGAGTAGAGTCTTCTTAACATGATATCTGATACGTCAAGTCTTCAGTCATTTGAAGAAGTCCATTAGGAATCAGTCTTTAGAACTTCAGCACTTGTCTTTAAGAACATTATCCTTTACTTCTTCAAGTCTTCCGAAACTTCAGAACTCGTCCATTAGGAATCCGTCTTCAGAGTCTTCAGCACTTGACTTCTGGAACCGTAATCTTCAGAAGACATAAGTCTTCAGAGTCTTTCTGCACTTGATCTTCAGAGCCTTCCGCCTTCAGAACTTTAAGTCATGGGAGTCTTCAGCACTTTGGTTCTTTTCTTCAGAAGCTTCGCAATCTTCAGAATCTCGACCACTTTCAGAGAGCATTGCAACAGCAATATCGGCATCCATAGATCTGACTGATCACGATCAGATACAGAAGCATTCTTGCTTCTTGCGACTTGTGTCACACATATTAACTTCGCATATTATCAATTACGCTCATCTGGCTGGTGCTTGTTGGATCTAATAACTTCTATGAATATGATCTGCACACAACACACGTTAGAACATAAAATGGTTCTTTCACAAATACGTATTGTTATCATCAAAACATAGATTGACTTGTAGAGACAACTCTTGCTCTCACAAATCTATCTCATCAGAAGAAGAATAGATTAAAGACTTCTCATTCTGAAGAATTGATTATGGGAGATAAAGCTGATCCATTCATAACTCGTTCATCCTTCAGACATTCTGAAGAAACCCTTCTGGGTCTAGTGTCTCTGATATAGCCAATAACTGTTGATGAAGCTCTTAAAGAGAATGAGTGGATTCTGGCCATGCAAGAAATACTGAAGCAATTCACCAGAAATGACGTCTGGGATCTTGTTCAGAAACCCAAAGGTGTCCACATCATTGGAACTAAATGCGTATTCAGAAACAAGTTAGATGAGAAATGTACGGTCATAAGAAATAAAGCACGACTGGTTGCACAAGGTTATAGTCAACAAGAAGGGATAGACTATACAGAAACCTTTGCACCAGTTTCCAGGTTAGAATCTATTCGTATTTTAATTTCATTTGTTGTGAGTCATAACATTACTTTATATCAGATGGATGTAAAGAGTGCATTTTTAAATGGATATATTTCTGAAGAAGTGTATGTGCACCAACCTCCTGGTTTTGAGAGTTCTGAAAACCCAGATTTTGTTTTCAAACTTAAAAAATTGTTATATGGTCTGAAACAGGCTCCCAGAGCTTGGTATGAAAGGCTAAGTAACTTTCTTTTGGAAAATGACTTTACCAGAGGAAAAGTGGATACAACACTCTTTTGTAAAACCTTTAAAAATGACATTCTGTTTGTTCAAATCTACGTTGATGATATTATATTTGGTTCTGCTAATACTTCCTTGTGCAAGTAATTTTCTAAGTTAATGCAGGCTGAATTTGAAATGAGTCTGATGGGAGAACTCAGATTCTTTCTGGGAATTCAAATTGATCAATGATCAGAAGGAACATACATTCATTAGAGCAAGTATGCAAAAGAACTTCTGATGAAATTCAATATGTCAGAAAGTAAACCTGCTAAGACTCTCATGCATCCAACATGCATTCTAGAGAAAGAAGAAGTAAGTAAAAAAGTTTTTCAGAAGCTCTATCGTGGTATGATAGACTCTCTTCTGTATCTGACAGCGTCTCGTCCAGATATTCTGTTCACCGTATGTCTTTGTGCTCGTTTCCAATCAAATCCAAGAGAAACTCACTTAATTGCTGTTAAGAGAATCCTAAGGTATCTAAAAGAAACAACTAACCATGGATTGATGTATAAGAAAACATCAGAGTACAAGCTCTCTGGTTTCTGTGATGCAGATTATGCTGGAGACAGATTGGAAAGGAAAAACACTTCTGGAAACCGTCAATTTCTGGGAAGTAACCTCGTCTCCTGGGAAAGCAAAAGACAATCAACAATTGCTCTCTCAACTACAGAAGCATAATACATATCAGCATATCTGTACAGTACTCAGATACTCTGGATGAAGAATCAAATTGAAGATTATCAGATACACAAGTGTAACATTCCTATCTTCAGTGATAATACTTCTGCCATTTGTTTATCTAAGAATCCTATTCTACATTCTAGGGCAAAGCATATTGAAATAAAACATCACTTTTACGTGACTATGTTCAGAAGGGTACTTTTCAGTTAAAATTTGTGGATACAGATCACCAGTGGGCAGATATTTTCACAAAACCCCTTGTTGAAGATAGATTCGTATTCATTATGGAAAAATTATTTATCAAACCTTGTCCAGAATGAGATGATAATATTTTAATGTGACAGGCCACCAGAACGTCTGATATAAGAATCTGATGTTAAGCAAAGTGTGTTAATTATTTTTTTAACTTTCTGATTCATGATACTTCTACAAGTTAGAAAATGTCTTGATCGAAAATTAGTCCAATCAGATACCTCTTGATATTCTTGACGTTGGAAACATCAAAACGTGATCTCTTGAAAACAAACGGCTATGATTATTTGTGACACGTGTCCAAAATCAAATCATATCTATTGTTGAAGAGACACCTCGAGCGTTGTGATTTCGTGAGACTAGGTTTCAAGTAATTATTTCCTATTACTCCCACCTTGTCATAATCATTATTTTTTGTTATAAATATACACTCTCTCACTTCACACACTACGATACTCTCACTTCCCACACTTTTTCTTAGAAACCCTAAAACCCTTTCAGTGCTCTGCAACTCCATCATCTTCGTCAATGGCAGAATCATCTCAAACCATCTCCAAAGCAAAGTTACTTGGATATCAGTGCACTATTCCTAAAGAATGCCCTGTCTCTATCGACACACCGGTTAATGAACTTCGAGTTCTCAGTGAAATTATGGTTAACTTCACAAATCTATTGGACAATGGATGTGATCTTACTCAAACGCTTGACATCCAAGGATGGAACAGTTACTTTAATAGATTGCAAGGATCCTCCCTTCCAAACTTGGTTAAAGATTTCTGGATTCATGCAAACACTAGTAGAATTGTCATCGTCTCCACTGTGTTTGGAAGACAAATCATCATCACGGAAAAGACTATAAGTGACTTAATCTCTCATGATGGAAAGGGACTAAGAATCATCAATGTTCAACAAGATAAGTAAAGAGAAGCCAAAGTCACAGTCCCTATTTTTAAAGAAGGAATTATTCTAGATTCTAAAAAGGATCTACCCTCATCGCTCTTGAAAGACACTCTAAGAGTTTGGTTCAAAATCATGTTGGGGACTATGTATCATCGTCATCCTACTCACTCATCCGATTACATCAATCCGCCACAAAAGTATGTTCTATACTCTCTATTGAAAGGAAAGAAAGTTCACCTTCCTTGTATCTTGTTCAACTTTCTGAGAGACTCCATAGTTAACTCAAGGACTGGCTCCACCAAGAAGGGAAATCATATTCCTTACGGAAGACTCCTCTCTGATATTTTCATTGAGTCAGGCTTAGTTAATGATCTATTGGTTGCTGGGTTCACAAAAGAACTTGACAAATCCTCTAGACAGACTTTCCGGGCTAAGAACTTAAAGAATATGAAGCTTCTTAAGAAGATCACCCATCGACCTGCTATTCTAAACCAGTTTGAACTCAACTTTATTCGATTTCCAATCTCTGGATTTCCACCTTTTTCAAAGCCCCATAATCCAGAAGAACTTGCAAACTATTTTGCTGGATGTGAAGAAGAACCATTAGATGCTTGGATTGACTTGGATAATCTGCCAGATACTCTCCCTGAAATTTTTCAGAAAAAGGGGAAAGGCAAGAAAAAGAAAAGTGATAATGATGACGGACCATCAGAAAAGAAGATGAAGATGGTATCGACATCTACTTTCTCCGCAGAACAACAAAGTAAGTCTTTTGAATTTCCATTTGTCAATGCATCTGTTTCTATTAACAGAATGTTGTCTTCATCTCTTCCCATTTCATCACCACCACTTACAACTCAACCATAATTTTCCACTCCATCACCAATATTTTCCACAGTTGTCACCACATCCCCAACACCCATTTCTGAATCTCCTACTGAAATAATCACAACTTCACCACCATCTATACTGTTAACTCCACCAATGATTGAACTTACCTCATCTCAACCAACTCTTGTCACATATGTTCATCCATCTCCAACCATTCAAATCATTGAAGAAATTCTCACCGAACATCCACAAACAACCATCTCAACATCACCAAATCCAATTACTGCTCCACAGCCAATTCCAGAATTAATAATAGATAATCCTGAACCTTCTCTCAACAATGATACCATCATTCTTGATGACTCAGTTGAAGAGAATCAAACCTCTGACCTTCCTCTTAACCTTGATGAAGCAATAACTATTTTTAAGGATAATGTGGTTACAAGATTCAAAACACTCTCCGATGAATCAAATTCTAGTGAAGACCCTTCTGATTTGGGAGCTTCATGGGATCAGTTCAATCAGTGGACGACTGGGGAATTTCAGAAGATTCAGGATCTTTCTGTTCAGACAAAGGGTTATTTCGTTCAAGAAGCTGAAAAACAATTGCAAGAGAAGAAGGAAGCTGAAGCTAAGCTAGTTGCAGAAAAGGAACTGGCGGAAAGGTTAGACAAAGAAGAGGCTGAAAGATTAGCCAAAGAGGCTAATGATCAAGCTAAAAAAGAAGCTGCTGAAAACACCTTCAGAAGGAACATGAATTGTTCAGAGCAAGCATGGACAAACAAGATGAATTTACTGTCAACATTCAGATTGCTCTTGCTCAGATTCTTCAGAGGCTCCCTCCTCGTTCTCAACCTTAGGCACTTATTTAGGATACCCCGTAGTTTGTCTTTGACTGTTTGCTTATGGTTTGATGTACTTTTGGATAAAAATTTTGGTTACCCTTTTTGATTATGACAAAAAGGGGGAGTATTAATATGGAAAAGTTATTTTGATAAATATCTTGTCTCAAATCATAGCTCTAACATTCTAACATTTTAATTGCATATTTCTTAGAATGTTTTTCAGGAAAAATATTTATATTGGCAAAATGACTCTGATATCAATCAGGCTCTGATTTAATTAATTAAGCTCTGTTACCACTATGATCAAGCTCTGATATTTTGGATCTGTTTATATCTTTGCAATCAGGCTCTGTATCCCAAATCTTATAAGATTTTGTTAAGTCTTAGATTCACGGGGAGCTTGATAAAGGGAAGTTTACTTTGAACTTATCTGAGTCAATTATTATTATCTTCGTACAAAATTGTTTTTTCAAAATACATTGTTTTGTCATTATAAAAAAGGGGGAGATTGTTAGAACAAGATTTGGTTCTGCAAGATATCTCAATGTTTTGATAATATCAAAGTTGTATTTGTGTGAGAATAATTTTGGTACTCTAACGTTTGTTTTCTAAAGTGTTGATAAACAGGTTCTGACTCTGATAAAGACAAATCTGATTCTGACAAAGATAGCTCTGACTCTGATAGAAATTGTATGCCATGTCACTCTCAAATTCTCAAAAGTCGCTTCTGAGTCAAAGAAGCAAGATTGCTTATGATCTACTGTGCTTTAGAAAGACTCTAAGAAGACAATATGTTGCTGCTGCAATGTTCTCTTGGATTTTGGCTCTGAATACAACTCTGATACTTATCTTCTGTAGATGAAGTGCTAAAGACTCTGAAGACAAGGTTCTGATGAACAACGTTCTGAAGACTCCGAAGACTTAAGTTTTTGAAGACCAAGTTATGAAGACTCTAAAGATAAGGTTTTGCTGAACAAGTTCTGAAGACTCTAAAGAATTATGTTTCTGATAACCAAGGGTTTTGAAGAAGGAGTGTTGAAGACTCTGAAGACAAGGTTCTGTTGAACAAGTTCTGAAGACTCTAAACACTCAATACTCTGAAAACCCAGTGATTTATTCTTCTGATCAAGCTTCAATCATATCAATTCAGAAGCCTCTGATGGATAGAAGAAGATGAAACGTTTGCGAGGGAAAATAGTACATAGTACAGATCAAACACGTTCTTTTCCACTACTATTCCACTACCCTGAATTAGTGGTACAAAGGACAATTTCAGTGTACGATTTTCATCCCAGCATAACAACATTATTTCAAGTCGCCAGTATATTATTGATATTCCTGATCTTCCCTTCAACGGATGTTTTTCTGGCTATATAAAGACTTGATCATTCAAAGAATCAGGTGTGACATCAAGTGTAAAAAGGATATATACACAAACACTGATTCATACGAAAAAGAACTCAAGTAATAGAGAAATCCATGAGTGAACAGTAAAGCACCACAATACAAAGAAGAAGATTGTTCTTACTGTATAGATTTTCTCAAAGTTAGTTTGAGCTAGAAATAGTGTTTATATCAGCTTATGTAAGAAGCATTTCATTGTAAACATTTTTATTTGATTAAAGAGTTGTTTGTATTCGTTAAGGGACCAGTTGGGTCAGAATCCTTAAGAAGAGACGATTAGTCTGTGTATTATTAGTCACCAGCAGTTGCTAGTGCAGTTGTAATCAGTTTGGTTATAGTGGATTAAGTCCTTGTGTATAAGGCGAAATCACCTTGGTGGGTGGACTGGATTAACTTGATAGTTTTCAGGTGAACCAGGATATATCGTGTGTTTTTCTCTATTGTTAGTCTGTTTGTGATCTTTGTTTGAGTTTCACAAAAAGCTTTCATTTTGAAAACCCAATTCAACCCCCCTTTCTTGTGTTTTTCTCACACCTCCAAAGTTAACCATGGGTTCACTAAGAACTCGAAGTTCATTAACCGGCGTGTCGAGAGAGATAGGACATTCTTCTGGAATAGTGCACTGATATCTAAGTAGCTTAGCTTTGGAGACAATTTGAGATGATTTCGCCATTGATGAGGAAGATTGAGTTGCAGAAAACAAAAGGGTTTTAGGATTTCTAAGCCAAAGTGTGGGAAGTGAGAGTAGCATAGTGTGTGAAAGTGAGAGAGCGCGTATTTATAACAAAAATAATGATTATGACAATGAGGGAGTAATAGGAAATAATTACTTGAAACCTAGTCTCACGAAATCACAACGCTCGAGGTGTCTCTTCAATAGTAGGTATGATTTGATTTTGGACACGTGTCATAAATAATCATAGTCGTTTGTTCTCAAGAGAGAACGTTTGATGTTCCCAATGTCAAGAATACCAAGAGGTATCTGACTTGACTAGTTTATGATCAAGACATCTTCTAACTTGTAGAAGTAACATGAATCAGAAGGTCAATAAAAATAAATAACACACTTTGCTTAACATCAAAATCTTATATCAGAAGTTTTGGTGGCTTAACACATTAAAATATCATCTTCTCATTCTGGATAAGGTTTAATAAATAGGTTTTCCAGAATGAATACTAATCTATCTTCAGCAAGGGGTTTTGTGAAAATATCAGCCCACTGGTGATCTATATCCACAAATTTTAACTGAAAAGTACCCTTCTGAACATAGTCACATAAAAAGTGATGTTTTATTTCAATATGTTTTGCCCTAGAATGTAGAATATGATTCTTAGATAAACAAATGGCAGAAGTATTATCACAGAAGATAGGAATGTTACACTCTTGTATCTGAAAATCTTCAAGTCAATTCTTCATCCAGAGTATCTGAGTACTGAACAGAGATGCTGAGATGTATTATGCTTCGGCGGTTGAGAGAGCAATTGTTGATTTTCTTTTGCTTGCCCAGAAGACGAGGTTACTTCCTAGAAACTGATAGTTTCCGTAAGTGCTTTTCCTTTCCAATCTTCTCCAGCATAATCTGCATCACAGTAACCAGAAAGCTTGTACTCTGATGTTTTCTTATACATCAAGCCATGGTTAGTTGTTCCTTTTAGATACCTTAGGATTCTCTTAACATCAGTTAAGTGAGCCTCCCTTGGATCTGATTGGAAACGAGAACAAAGACATACGCTGAATAGAATATCTGGACGAGAAGCTGTCAAATACATAAGAGAGCCTATCATACCACGATAGAGCTTCTGACAAACCTTTTTACTTACTTCTTCTTTCTCCAGAATACATGTCGGATGCATAAGAGTCTTAGCAGGTTTACTTTCTGACATATTGAATTTATTCAGAAGTTCTTTTGCATACTTGCTCTGATGAATGTACGTTCCTTCTGATCGTTGATCAATTTGAATTACCAGAAAGAATCTGAGTTCTCCCATCAGACTCATTTCAAATTCTTCCTGCATTAACTTGGAAAATTCCTTGCACATAGAAATATTAGCAGAACCAAATATAATATCATCAACGTAGATTTGAACAATCAGAATGTCATTTTGAAAGGTTTTACAAAAGAGTGTTGCATCCAATTTTCTTCTGGTAAAGTCATTTTCCAAAAGAAAGTTAATTAGCCTTTCATACTAAGCTCCGGGAGCCTGTTTCAGACCATATAACGATTTTTTAAGTTTGAAAACAAAATCTGGGTTTTCAGAATTCTCAAAACCAGGAGGTTGGGGTACATACACTTCTTCAAAAATATACCCATTTAAAAATGCACTCTTTACATCCATCTGATATAAAGTAATGTCATGATTTACAGCAAATGAGATTAAAATGCGAATAGATTCTAATCTGGCAACTGGTGCAAAGGTTTCTGTATAGTCTATCCCTTCTTGATGACTATAACCTTGTGTAACCAGTTGGCTTTGTTTCTTACGACCTTACCTTTCTCATCTAACTTGTTTCTGAATATGCACTTAGTTCCAATGACGTGGACACCTTTGGGTTTCTGAACAAGATCCCAAACATCATTTCTGGTGAATTTATTCAGTTCTTCTTGCATGGCCAGAATCCACTCATTTTCCTTAAGAGCTTCATCAACTGATGTTGTCTCTGTCAGAGACACTAAACCCAGAAGGGTTTCTTCAGAAGGTCGGAATGATGAACGAGTTCTGACTGGATCAGCTTTATCTCCCAGAATCAATTCTTCAGAATGAGAAGTCTTTAATCTATTCTTCTTCTGATGAGATGGGTTATTTTTAGTTTCTGGTAAGGTTGTGTCTGAATCTGGAGAAACTGCATCTTTGTCTACTTCTCTTGGATATTCTTCTTCATTAGATTCTAATAAGGTGATCTTCAGGTCTGCAAACTTTTCAACTAGCTTTGACTTTTTAGGGTTAAGCTTATCATTGAATCTGACATGAATTGATTCCTCAACAATTCATGTTTCTGTGTTATAGATTCTGTAGCCTTTAGAGCGTTCATAGTATCCTAACAGTAAACACTTTTGAGCTTTGGAGTCAAACTTGCCAAGATTCTCTTTTGTGTTCAACATAAAACAAATACAGCCAAAAGGATGAAAATATGAAATGTTGGGTTTTCTATTCTTCCACAATTCATAAGGAGTCTTACCCAGAATATGTCTTATTGAAACCCTGTTCTGAATGTAACATGCTGTATTTACTGCCTCTGCCCAGAAGTGTTTAGCCATGTCAGTTTCTTGGATCATGGTATGAGCCATTTCTTGCAAAGTCCTATTCTTCCTTTCCACTAATCCATTTTGTTGTGGAGTTCTGGGACAGGAGAAATCATGGGAATCAAAAAGATTCTCAAAGTATCTGTTCTCAAATTCTCCTCCATGATCACTTCTGACTCTGACTATTTTGCAATCCTTCTCTGTTTGAACTTGAGAGAAAAAGGTAGAGAACACCGAATGAGACTCATCCTTGTGTTTCAAGAATTTTACCCATGTCCAACGACTATAATCATCAACGATTACTAATCCATACTTCTTTCCACTGATTGAAGCAGTTTTCACTGGTCCAAATAAATCAATGTGTAGAAGTTCTAACGGTCTAGAGGTGGTCACAACATTCTTTTCTTTAAAGGAAGTTTTAGAAAACTTTCCTTTCTGACATGCTTCACAAAGAGCATCTGAAGAATACTTCAGATTTGGCAAGCCTCTGACAAGTTCAAGCTTATTTAGTTGAGAATTCCTCCTCATGCTAATATGGCCTAAACATCCATGCCATACCCATTGCTCTTCATTAACAGACATTAAGCATTTGACATTCTATTCACGAAGATTAGAAAGTCTAATCTTTAAAATGTTGTTTTTCCTCTTTTCGACAAATAGGATTGAACCATCTTTCTGACTTACAGCTTTACAAGACTTTTGATTAAAGATGATATCATAACCATTGTCACTAAGTTGACTAATTGACAACAAGTTATGCATCAAACTGTAGCGCAATTTTTGTGGTTTCGAATCGCTATCGCTTTGGTACTACAGTTCGATTAATTTTTTATCCTGTGAAGCTGATTAAGGAAGGGAAATAGAAGTCTCCAATTAACCCTGCTTGCATACTGAGGTTAAACAGTCAAAATTGTTGGTTTACAGATGCTATTAAAAGGGGGGTCTGTCTTAGGTTATTTGCTTAAAAAATAGTGTCTGAACTAATTGCGAGGTTTTTGGTAAGATGTTAGGTCTGATGCTTCTTGATTGATGTATGGAGGTACTGGATTTTGAGTTTTTTGATTAGTATGCTCGCTAAGATTTTGCAATCTTATGCCTACGTATTCCCGTTTAACGAAACAAGGAAATCAAAGCGATCGTAGTTCCTCCTATTCTATGGGAGGAAAGAGATGTTTTGGTGTCTTCTTCAAAGCCCAAGTCATGAAGCTAAAGGTGATTTCTATCTTGTTCAAAGCCCAAGATATGAAGCTAAAGGTTTGACTGAGAGAGAATTTGTCATCTCTAAAGAGGAATTGTTGTTGTTTGTATGCTGTGAGAAAGGCATAAATTTGATGCTAAAAGGTTGATTGACTCAACCGGGGTTTTCTTTATTCAAAGTCTAAGAGGAGGGTAGAAGTTTGACTTTTTCGAGGAAAATGTTCTTCCTGTCTTGTACAAAGCCCAAGATTGAGGCTAAAAGGGATTTTGACTCAGTTGGGGAGAAAGTATCTTGTATAAAGCCCAAGATGGAGGCTGAAACGGTTTGACTCAACAAGAGAGTACTTTTATCTGTCATGTAGATAGCCCAAGACAGAGGCTAAAAAGGTTGACTCAACAAGAGAGTCTTGAGTAGGTGATTGACTTAACAAGAGAGTCTGAAGATTGATTGACTCAACAAGAGAGTCTTTTATACTCAACAAGAGAGTGATTTGCTGTCTCGTACGAAGCCCGAGATTGAGGCTAAAAGGATATTGACTCAACAAGAGAGTGTTTTATATGTCTCGTATGAAGCCCGAGATTGAGGCTAAAAAGGGTTTTACTCAACAAGAGAGTCTGAAAAGGTTAGCTCTGCTAGGGAGAATCATTTGTACAAAGCCCAAGAGGAGGCTGTCTTACTGCTGAGGATTATTTAGATCCTGAAGCGGGTCCAAGTGTGGGGAACTCTCATGAGAGAGACCGGGTTTCTGCTGGAGATTGATCCAGAGTGATCGGTGTTTTTTCCTATGTTTGAAAGGAACTTGAGAATGTCTTTGAGACTCAAGAGGTTTGGATTGTCCAAGTCTAGAGTTTTATCTTTTGTACAATGCCCAAGAGGAGACGCGGGCATTAAGGGATGAGTATCAACCCTAAAATGGCCGGAGTTTTGACGCGCATAAGACTGCTCTAGCAAAGGATGACTAAGTTCTTTCTTATACCTTTAAGAGGTCGTCGGGGTCCTTGTATTAAGCCCAAGAGAAGGCATGAGAACTTTTAAGAAGCCAAAGGGTCCTTGTACAACGCCCAAGAGGAGGCGGGGATGCTTTTAGGAAGCCTGTGGGTCCCTAAACCAAGAGAAGTTCAAGAAATGCAATTCACAGAGAAGAGATCATTCCAGGAAAGTTAGAGAATTTGGAAGAAACTCAAGAGATGACATTCACGCAGAAAAGATCATCTCTGGGGAGTTAGAGTTTCTTTGACAATTTCTAAGGGTGACAGTCTGAGAAAAGGTTCACCGAGAATACTGCCTTTCTCTTTGTTCCATATTGTTTAATCCCAAGAGAAGGGAAGACTGTATCTGGAAATCCTATGGGGATCTAGTTTTGTTTGTATTTAAGAGTGACCAACAAGGCTTTACCTAGTGCTAGACGTAGTTGCCGGGGAAAACTCTAAATAACTATACTAGTATTACACAGTGGATATGTGACAAGTATATAAAAGGATGTGAGAGAAGACTTACAGTGAAACAGCCCCACAATACAGTTATATACATATGAAAGCGGTAAATGAAAGCGGATAAACACTTACCCGTTGTAGAGCTTCCATGTTATTTTGTTAGTTGTTCAACAATGAGTTTAAAGAAAGTTTTGATGACAGCATATATTTGCATTCAAAATTAAAGGAGAAAGTGCTTTGAAAAGATTGTTGGGGCTTACAGCTCGAGGAGAGACCCAAGTTTTAATGATGATTGCACCGTTGTTTTGAAAACTGTACAGAGGGACTTATACAATATGTGAGGTCCAAAAAGTTTTTATGTACAAGGGGATGGGTCTTACACTCTATTAGAGGCCCAAAGATTTATTTTTGTACAAGGGATGGGACTTACAACTCAAGGAGAAGCCCAGGGTTATTTGTTCGAAAACGACGATCGCGCCGAGGTTTTTGAAAACACAGTGGGTCTTATACAACATCTGAGGCCCAAATCATTTTGGTTTAAAAAAAGGGTTGGGTCTTACACTCGATTAGAGGCCCAAAATGTTTTTGTTTTTGAAAAGGGATGGGACTTATAGCTCGAGGAGAGGCCCAATTGTTTTTGTCAAAAAGGCGACAATCGCGCCGTTGTTTTTGAAAATATAGTGGGACTTGTAAAATGACTAAGGCCCCAAAAGTGGTGTATTTACAAAGGGGATGGGTCTTACACTCTAATAGAGGCCCATGAGTGTTTGAAAATGATCGATGAGGGTGGACTCGATCAAAACCCTAATTTCATCATTATTAAAAGTGAATTCTTAAAGAAAATAAATAAAAATTGATAAAACACCAAATAAGCTTGAATAAACAACTTGTGATTTTTGCTTAAGGTTTGAAAAATGAGGTTTTAATCACAAGATGAATTAAAACTCATTTGGTTTTAATTTTTCAAGATGAATATTCACTTTTAAAATGTTTAAAAATAATTAAAAATGAATTTATTCATAAAAATACCAACTATATTAAATAAATAAAATTAATTTGATTTTTTTGTGGAATAAAATAATTCAACATTTTTGTGATTTTTTTGCAAAAAGAACCAATAAAAAATAATTAAAATTGAGGGAGTTATTAATTTTTCAAATCATTAAAAATAATAAGAAAAATAATAGAAAAATGGAAAAATCATTAAAAAGGGGTCTGGGGCGATGGAGATTCGAACCCCAGACCTCTTGTGTGCAGTGCGCGCCTCCTACCACTGGGGTGGTGATACATCCGTGTATCAAAGCCCACCCACAAATATACAAGGCTTGCCTTGTTTTTGGCCTGGCCAAGGCAAGGCAAGGCAAGGTTTTGGCCAAAAACGTGAAGCTTGTAACTTTCTCATTTCTCCATGGATTGGGACAAAATTTAGATCTATCCTGCCTAGAATTTCACAAGGAATCCAATGGTGGTGGTGGTTTTTTCAGATGAGGTCCCAATTTTAAAACCCGATAGTGGTTTTGAAATAGGCATCCATTTGCATTTTCTATGCTACCTCATAGTACATGCATGAATCACATGATGAATTAGTCCAAACACAACATATATAACATGTATGAGATGTGTATGATCAGTGGACTTCAAAGCAATCCATATTTCTAAGAGTTCAAGTTGTGATGCTTACCTCTTTAGGAGCTTTTTGGACAATCTGTCAAGTGCCTTGTTCCAGAAACAATTTGATGCTTTGGACACCCTCAAATGATCCCTTGGAAGCTTTTAGGATGATTGGAAACAGCTGGAAACCTCAGGAATGGAAACTGGCCCTTTCTTGCAAAAGGGGTAAAAGTGATCAAAATAGCAACTCTCTCAAATGGTGTTCCAGATGTGGGGAACCATTTGGGACAGTTCAAGGATGATATTTGGAGTGTGTTTGAGGCTTTATCTGGTTTTGAAAGTGACTGAATCAAGACATGGCTTGAAAAGTGCAAAAAAGTCATATTTTGAGGTTTTGAGAAGGGACTTTGAGGTTTTGGTGTTTCAGGTCACTTGTGAGAGTTTGGACAGCTTAGATATGACATATTGGATGTGTTTGGATCATGATCTGTGATGGAATTGCTCTCTAACTCAAAACTCAGAGTTACCTTGCTAAAGAAGGCATTTTTGCCTAGAGAAAGAGATTTTGAGGAAAGCAAATGTTGTAGTGCTTTAGTGTACTTAAACTGAGCATAAATGAGCTCTATTTATAGTAGAGCAAGTTTGATTTGCAAGCAATAGTGAATGGAGGCTGCTGCAGACCTTTGGCCAATTGGAGCATTTTGGAATCTAAAGTCTCCTCTAGCCATTGACTAGAGGTTAGAGCACAGTCCTTTGGTTCCCTAGTTCAGAGATCATCCTTGACTCATTCAGTTGGAAATGGCTCAGTTCATGCCACCTTGGTGTATCCATTGAATGCTCCAAAACAAAATTGGAGTCTTGTCCCCTCTTTAGGGTTTTTTAGGTTTGGCATGCTATTTTTAGTTCCAAAGACTTGGGAGGCTTATGGATCAGTGTTTGTCCCTCCTTGGTCTCTCCCTGAGGTGTTCAGATGGATAAACTTGTTTGTCATTTGCACAAATTGCTCAAATTGAGCAAAATGTACAAATCTGCCTTGCCATGACAGTTGCAGCAAGGCATATTGCCATTGTCATAACTCTTAGCTCAAATGGGATTTGATGGAGTTCTTGGCCATTTTGGAAAGCTCTCATATGATACAACATATGTGTGATCATAGTTTGTTTTGAAATTTTTTGGATCCAAGTGAAAAATTCCCCTACATTTTGAAAAAAGTGAAACAGATTCTGACTTGGTGAAAATTTCACTAAGTGTTGGAAAAAGTGACATTTCATGTTTTCAGCCATTTTGATCCAACCATAACTCAAAATCCATGATGAATTGGAATGAGGTGTAGTTGACACTTTTAAAGTATGCCATGAGAGCTACAAATCCATCTTTGGACCAGCCAAAATGGTTGCTTGGATCTCAAGTTATGATCCTTGGAAGTTGGTACCCTAGCCACTTTGTTCCATAACTAAGAAAATTTCTAAGTTTTTTATGGTTATCTCTTTTGCAAGTTATCCCACTTTTCTTGATTTTTCTTGATTAATGATGATTCCAATCACACATTAACATAATTTTAGGGTTAGGGAACCATAATTGATCAAAAAATCAAAAAGTCAAACTTTGACTTTTGGGCACAGTTGACTTTTTATCAGATGGATTCCAAACTGTGCGATCCTCTATGAAATCAAGTCCTTGACCTAAATCAAACTTGATGGATTAATTTCATAGGTGTTATAAGGTGTATTGAATCATGTCCCAAGGTTTGGGAGCATATCCTGGTCAAAAGTCAAAGGCACAGTTGACTTTTTCCGCGAAACCCTAACTGTGGTTCTGATGAACTTGAAACTTGTGAATCAAGCTTCTTGGATCAATCCATTGTTGCAAATGGATCAATGTAGTGTATTAGGGTCCCTCAAATCATGTCTTGAGGTCTTGGGTCATGTTTTGTCCCAAAAGTCAACTTAGGGGTGAATTAGGTCAAGAAACCATAATTCCTGATTTTTTTTATGAATGCATCCCCTGAGGCTAAATTGACTTGATGATTGGGTTTATGAGGTCCCTTAGAGTATTTTGGGTTATGCTTTGAAGCATTGGCTCATGCCCAGAGGAAAAAATTCCATCTGGAGGCCCTGGTCGACCAAAACCCTAATTTGGTGACACTGGCGATCTTGAGGCTTAATCCACTTGGGATGTTGCAGCCTTGTGCTTGATTCTTGATGTGGGAGTCCTCTTGATCCATTGTGGATGTTTGAGAGGTTTAGACAAGTTAAGGATCATGTCATTCCTTGATTGATCCTTTGTGTAAGAGCTCTGAGAGGGCTTGAAACCCTAAGTTTGATTGTAGTGGATGCTCACCTATCTTTGGGGAGACTGATGAGGCACAAAGGTACATCCATATTGTGATGATGATTTGCACAATGATGGGAAATCTTAGTGGTCAAAATTTGGGGTATGACACAAACCATTGACTAAAAGAACATTAGTAATAGACGGAAGGTTACCATTACCAACGGTTCCAGAGCCAATGATTTTTCCTTTATGGTTTCCGTCGAAACCGACGAAGCCTCCAGGCTTAAGTTCCAAACTTTGGAACATAAGCCTTCTTCCCGTCATGTGTCGCGAGCAACCACTATCCAGGTACCATGATTGGTGTTTCAACTGAGCTGCTAAGGATACTGCAACATAGATTATCTTGTCCTTAGGTACCCACTATCTGAGTCCTCTCTTGTTAGTTTTCCCAGAGTGTTTAACAACTTTGGGCTTTTGTGCAACGGGATAATTAAGTGGAATTTTTGCATGACATTTAACTTTAGAAATAGATTTCTGTGTCGGTGGGGGTTCTTGTGCAAGCTCAGAGCAAACAATCTCAGTGCCAGAAGGCACAAAATGGTCATAGAGAGGTTTTGGTTTAACAGGTTGACTTTCGTCAATTTCAGATGATTCTGTACATCCCAAACCTATCTTACCATTTCTGCTAACTCCATAGATCATGGAAGCTATTCTGCTTCTATCTATGCTTTTAGCTAGAAAATACTGGAATGCTTTATCATACTTGTTGATACAACTTGTGTCAGAGACATTAGAGATTAATACTTTTTCTAATTTAGCAATTTTGCTGTTAAGGGCACAATTATTATTTTTTAAGGAAAAAAATGTTTTCATTCAGAGAAGAATTATTCTGCTCAAGCTTATCTTTTTCCTCTGAAGCAATTACATGTGATCTTTTAAGATCTTTGTATTTACTCTGAAGAGTTTGATACTTTTCCAGCATTCCCGAAAGACATGACTCTAATTCACAACGAGAGAGTTTAGATAATACCTCTGAGTCTGAGTCTGAGTCTGATTCTGGTTCTGATGATATTTTGTCTTCTGGTTCTCCAGAGACTTCATCATCAATTGTTGCTACTAGTGCAACATTTGCTTGTTCTTCATCAGAGTCTTCTTCTTCAGAATCAGAGTCGTCCCAAGTTGCCATCAGTCCTTTCTTCGCTTTGGAGAAGTTCTTCTTAGGCTTCTTGTCTTTCTTGAGCTTTGGACACTTGTTCTTGTAATGACCTGGCTCATTACACTTATAACAAATGACTTCCTTTCCGGAGTTTTGCTTCTTCTGTCCGGATAATGACTCAGAGCGGCCTTTGTTTCTTCTTGATCCTCTGAAGTTTCCTTGCCTATGCTTCCAGAGTTTGTTGATCCTTCTGGAGATTAGTGACAATTCATCTTCCAATTCTTCACCAGAATCTTCTGATTCTTCCTCAGCTTGATAAGCCTTTGCCTTTTCAGGTTTAGACTTAAGAACAATATATTTACTTTTTTTCTGAGGTTCATCTTCTTCTAACTCTATCTCATGACTTCTTAAAGAACTAACAAGTTCTTCAAGACTTATGCTGTTAAGATCCTTGGATAACTTTAGAGCTGTTACCATAGGTCTCCATTTCTTGGGAAGACTTTTGATGATCTTTTTAACATGATCAGCAGTTGAGTAACCTTTGTCCAGAACTTTAAGTCCTGCGACTAGCATTTAAAATCTTGAAAACATGATCTCAACTGTTTCATCATCCTCCATTTTGAATGCCTCATATTTTTTTATTAGGGCCAACGCCTTTGTCTCCTTAACTTGAGCATTTCCTTCATGAGTCATCCTCAGAGAATCAAAAATGGATTTGGCAGAATCTCTATTTGTTATCTTCTCATACTCAGTATAAGAGATAGCATTTAGCAATATGGTTCTCGCCTTGTGATGATTCTTATAATATTTCTTTTGTTGGTTGGTCATATCACTTCTAGATATTTTAGCACCTGTAGCATCAACTGGGTGAGTGTAGCCATCGACTACCAGATCCCAAAGATCTACATCATAACCAAGAAAGAAACTTTCTATTCTATCTTTCCAGTAGTCAAACTTTTCCCATCAAAGACTGGTGGTTTGGCACTGTAATGATATTTCTCTTCTACAGAAGGATTAACATTAGCAGTAGCAGCCATGATATCTCACACAAATACTGGATCGGTACTGAACACAGTGAAGTGTTGATAAATCGTTATATCACAATCAGAACCGGAGCTCTGATGCCAATTGAAGGTGTGAGAAAAACACAAGAAAGGGGGGTTTGAATTGGGTTTTCAAAATGAAAGCTTTTTGTGAAACTCAAACAAAGATCACAAATAGACTAAACATAGAGAAAGACACACGATATATCCAGGTTCACTTGAAAACTATCAAGTTAATCCAGTCCACCCGCCAAGGTGATTTCGCCTTATACACAAGGACTTAATCCACTATAACCAAACTGATTACAACTGCACTAGCAACTGCTGGTGACTAACATACACAGACTAACAGTCTCTTCTTAAGGATTCTGACCCAACTGGTCCCTTAAGGAATTCAAACAACTGTTTGATCAAATAAAATGTTTACAATGAAATGCTTCTTACATAAGCCGATATAAACACAGTTTCTAGCTCAAACTAACTTAGAGAGAATCTATACAGTAAGAACAATCTTCTTCTTTGTATTGTAGTGCTTTACTGTTCACTCATGGATTTCTCTATTTCTGAGTTCTTTTTCGTATGAATCAGTGTTTTTGTATATATATTTTTTTCACACTTGGTGTCACACACGATTCTTAGAGTGATCAAG
The DNA here is from genome assembly GCA_022829125.1 of Lathyrus tuberosus. Lineage (NCBI taxonomy): Eukaryota > Viridiplantae > Streptophyta > Magnoliopsida > Fabales > Fabaceae > Lathyrus > Lathyrus tuberosus. Next base: position 4,992,092 of record JALAZF010000063.1, read on the forward strand.
TCTTTATATAGCCAGAAAAAGATCCGTTGAAGGGCAGATCAGGAATATCAGTAAAATACTGGCGACTTGAAATAATGTCGTTATGCTGGGATTAAAATCATACACTGAAATTGTCCTTTGTACCACCAAATCAGGGTAGTGGAATGGTAGTGGAAAAGAACGTGTTTGATTTGTACTATGTACTATTTTCCCTCGCAAACTTTTCATCTTCTTCTATTAATTAGAGGCTTCTAAAATAATATTGTTGAAGCATGATCAGAAGAATGGATCACTGGGTCTTCAGAATCTTCAGAACTTGTTCAGCAGAACCTTGTCTTCCGAGTCTTCAGCACTCCTTCTTCAGAACCCTTGGTTATTAGAAACATAAGTCTTTAGAGTCTTCAAAACTTGTTCAGCAGAACCTTGTCTTCAGAGTCTTCAGAACATTGTTCATCAGAACCTTGTCGTCATAGTCATTAGCACTTAGTCTTCAGAAGATAAGTATCAGAGTTATATTCAGAGCCAGAATCCAAGAGAACATTGCAGCAGCAACATATTGTCTTCTTAGAGTCTTTTCGAAGCACAGTAGATCGGAAGCAATCTTGCTTCTTTGATGCAGAAGCGTCTTTTGATAATTTGAGAGTGACGTTTCACAAGATCTCTATCTGAGTCAGAGCTATCTTTATTAGAGTCAGAATTATCTTTATCAGAGTCAAAACCTGTTTGTCAATACTTAAGAAAACAGACATTAGAGTACCAAAATTATTCTCACACAAATTCAACTTTGTTATTATGAAAACAAAGAGATATCTTGCATAACCAAATCTTGTTCTAACAACAATGGCTTCCAGTCAAGCAACCTCCAAAGAAACCAACAAGAAAGCACAGGATTCTAAGAATTCCAAAGAGCTTGCTCCAGTTCATAAGGAGTTAGGTCCAAGAGTGGTTGGGAATCAACAATATGTTCCAGAACCTCCAAATGAAGAAGAGAAATGCCGTATATATCAATCATATGTATTATATCCTATTCTTGTATCTGGTAAGACCCATGCCATGCTAGGTCCTCTGCCTGATTTAAATGCTGACCCTGTTAAAATTAAGGAATTTTTAACAGCCTACCATCGCTATAAACCCATAGCAAATCGTGTAAGACCTAGGACTGATCAAGAAATTATGATTGATGAAAAATCCAAGTTATATGGCCAAGGTTCACCTTCGACCGTAGCCTCTAGGGACCCTATAAACTTAGAATTTATGAATACTAGTTCTAGGGTTTTCAGATCCTGCCCTTTCTCGAAAGATCCTTCCAACTATCTAGCTTGGCTAGATAAGATAAAAAATGCCAAATCCCAAGTTTGGAAGAAGATGGGCATTTATGACCTTATCCAACTGTCGAAAGTAGGACCAGGTTATTGTCCTTCGATGCTCATCGCTTCCCTTTACTTCTGGGATAGTACCTATAACAATTTCCCTCTCCCTTGTGGAATGGTCACCCCAACCTTCTTCGACATTGCTGCCATCACTGGCTTGAAACCGACTGGAGTAAATTACGACCCCAACATTTTAGCTGACGACTCAATTGGCTTTGATACCAGCAAAGTAGCCTTCACCACCTACATCACTTACTACCACGAGAAGGAAACCAAAGAGGTTTCAGACCAAGAGCACGTCACCTTTTTGGCTCTCTGGCTCTCACGTTGTGTCTTTTGTTCAAGATCTCTTCATGTGGCGAAGAGGTATTTGACCATGGCGAACCAATTGCACGATGGTTATGACCTTTGCCTTAGCGAGATGATCTTGGCACACCTGTATGAATCCCTTGGCGAAGGCGTCACGGCGTTGAAGACAATCAAGGTTAAAGGAAGCTTGCTCCTTTTTGGACCCTTCTGGTTACTCCAACTATGGTTGAATGCCACTTTTGAAGCATCACTTCCTGGTCGAAACCTTGTCAATGAAGCCTCTGTAAAGGATAGAAGAGTCGAAGGAATACGGCTTGCACTGTTAACTTCTAATGATGAGGGAATGAGCCTTCAACAGACTTTTACCAGTTATGTAATGATGTTCGGAAAGCGCTACAACTTTTCCCCTACCATATCCCCTTTTGCTAACAGGAAAATAGGCCCTGCATGGTTTATAAGACGATTTACTCCTGAGTCGAATGAACTGGAAGGAGAATCTCTCGATATCTGGGAGTCTTTCCTTATACCACGATTATTAGCCTCAAGACGTAGCCCTTCCAAACTCCGAATCTCGCTTATCAACTACCAACCAAATCTTGTCTCTCGACAGTTCTGTTTGATTCAGAATATACCCAGGCCTCTCTTTCAAAGAAAAGGCTCACTGATTCATTACAACATGGTGCATAACGAAACAGAGTGTGCCAAGTTATTAGCCAAATATTCTGGCCTGACAGAATTCACAATGTGGCCTTCAAACTAAGCTTCCTTTGCACCAAGGAGTTCGACGATTGATAGAGAGAGTACTACAACACAAAATTTTTTGATGTAGCCTCGTTCAATATTTAACTAACTCGAGATTTTTTCTTTATACAAGACAAAGTGAAGAAAGGTACTGTAAGACACATTAACGAGATCCAAGCATTCTAGAAATACTTTGAAACTACCTACAGACCGAATGAGCTTTGTCGAACCATTAGCGAAGCAGCAGTAAATTAAAAAAAAATTTACTAAAAAATTAGAGGATTTAAAACTTCCTTTGTACGTTCAATCTGATCAATGCTATAAGGTAGCTTTTAATCTTTATCCTCCAAAATTCTCTCGACTGCCAACTGCTGATTTTGGTGTGGCTTTTAGCCCTCCATTTCTAGACTGGTTCGTTTGTGGGAATTTTATGAAAAATCTATACCATGATTATCAAAAACGTGCTCAGCGAGTGGTTCCGACTAAGTATACCCTGGACAATTTCAAAGGCCACCTTCATATTGGCATGGAACACGTTCGCGTGGAGTCTCCGATATATGAAGGTGTGGAATGAGAGGTTTTTCGACATCTCCTCTTTTCCTTTCATCTATATTCTCCTTTTGCTTATATTAACTGCATTACTTTTTCTAGCAGCTGTAAGGATTCCAACCAAGAAAGCCACTCCTGTCGAGAAACAAACCAACGAAGAAGAAGATGATGATAACACCAAGAAACCCATACCAAAGGTAAATTTTGCACTTATCATTTCTTTTTTTTTTGTTATATATATTTCCTTCTCAGATTATCATAAAAAATATGATTTAACTTTTACTATTTACAGGTAAGTCGGAACAAACAAAACACCTCAAACAAAAGAAGAAGAAACAAATGAAGATTACTGATGCAAGTATTCGTCTACAGCAAAAACCCACCAGAGCACCTGTAACAAAACCTCATACTTTAAAGGTAGTCGAAACTGATGCCACACCTGTTGGTCAAGGACAAACCGACCAGAAACACCCTGATCAGGTTGAGAGTGATAACTCTAGCCCTGGGACTGAGAATCCTGAGGTGCACAAATTTCTTCTTCGTTTTGAACTTTTATAATCTTCTTCGATTAACATGCTTCTAACCCATTTGATTTCTTTTTTTAGACTACTAAAGTGATCAAGGGCGTCGAATGGTACAACAAATCATTTCGACTACCAGCAACAAACCTACCTACCATCCAACGAGCCCTTCCAGAACTTCCCCCAAGGATTCCACAAAAGGGTCCGCTGACGAAGTGAGTCAACTTGCTGATGTTCAAGAGAAAACACCACCTGTAGCTGCCACTAAGCTTTGAAACACCAACGAACTTGAACAACAAACAAGCCCAGCTAGTAAAGAAGCTATGGCTGACGTTGCAGGCGAAGTTATGGTAGACCAAGATGTCGAAGATAAATCTGAAGACAAGTCTCCAGTCGTTCAATAGAACAACGGCGACGAAAAAGGTGAAGAGGATGAAGATGATTTTGAGGATGAAATTATAGTGGAAGACAAACAAGAAAAGAAGAAACAAGAAGATCCCTCGAAAACCAACCCTGCTTTGACTGGCACAAACTCTACCAGTCTTTCACACGAAGAGCTAGAGACATTGAAGGTACAAAGGCCGCTGGAGTACTTAAAAGCCATCGACTGCCTCAGGCAACCAATCCATTAGAAAACTTGAGGAGAACTTGCTTCCTCAAATCAAAGAGCGAATCTTCAACGTGGACCTATTCTAACTCTTGGAAAAGGATGCTTCTGCCCATTGTGGGCTTAAAAAACTCTTGAAGCTGTCATACCCCAAATATTGACCACCAAGATTTCCCATCATTGTGAGGATCATTGCCATAATATGGATGTACCTTCATACCTCATCAAACTCCTCAAGGATTATTGAGCTTTCACTACAATCAAGAATTAGGGTTTCAAGCCCTCCTAGAACACTTAGACAAAGGATCAATCAAGAAATAACATGATCTTCAACTTTTCTAACCTCTCATACATCCATAAGGGATCAATAGGACTCCCATATCAAGAATCAAGCATAAAGTTGCAACATTCCAAGTGGATCAAGCATCGAGATCGTCAGTGTCACCAAATTAGGGTTTTGGTCGACCAGGGCCTCCAGATGAAAATTTTCATCTGGGAATGAGCCAATGCTTCAAAACACAACCCAATATACTCCAAGGGACCCCATGGACCCAATCATCAAGTCAATTTCACCTCAGGGGATGCATTTACCAAAAATCAGGAATTAGGGTTTCTTGACTTAATTCACCCCTAAGTTGAATTTTGAGACAAAGCATGAGCCAAGACCTCAAAACCTGATTTGAGGGCCTCCAATACACTACATTGATCTATTTGCAACAATGGATTAATCCAAGAAGCTTGATTCATAAGTTTCAATTTCATATGGACCACAATTAGGGTTTCGAGGAAAAAGTCAACTGTACCTTTGACTTTTGACCAAGACATGCTCCCAAACCTTGGGACATGATTCATTATACCCTATAACACCTATGGAATTCATACATTATGTTTGATTTAGGTCAAGGACTTGATTTCACAAAGGATCGCACAGTTTGGATTTCATCCGATAAAAAGTCAACTGTGCACCAAATCAAGTTTGACTTTTTGGGATTTTTCACAAATATGGTTCCCTTAAGTAAAAAACAATGTTAATGTATGATATTGATCATCATCCATCAAGAAAAATCAAGAAAAGTGAGGTTTCTTGCAAAAGGGGCAACCTTGAGAAACCAAAATTTTTCTAAGTTATGGAACAAAAGTGGTTTTGGTACCAACTTCCAAGGATCATAATTTGAGATCCAAGCAACCATTTTGGGTGATCCAAAGCTCGATTTGTAGGTCTTGCTACACTCTACAAAAGCTTCAACTGCCTCAGACTCCAATTCTTTATGGATTTTGAGTTATGGATTGATCAAAATCACAAAAACATGAAAATTACACTTTTTCCAACACTTAGTGAAAATCTGCCTAAGTTACCAGCCTTGAACATCAATGTTCATGAGATTTTTTTAGTTGTATCCAAATAGTTTCAAAACAAACTATGATCACACTTTTTTTGTATCATATGAGGGCTTTCTAAAAAGCACAAGAGCCTCCCATAATTCAACCTGAGCAGAGAGATATGAATCCCTCAAAATCACCATTTCCAACTGTCTTGAACAAGGCAGATTTTGGAATTTAACTTGATTTGGAAAAATTGAGCAACTCCAAGCCTTGTCATCCATTTAGACACATCTGAGGATAAAACAAAAGGAGAATGATCTGATCCCCAAGCCTCCAAAGTCCAAGAATCTACACTTAGCCCTAACAAACCTAAAAAGGCTAAAAAGGTGCCAAGACTCCAATTTTGTTGCAATGCATTTAATGGATACACCAAGGTGGCATGGACTGACACATTCCTAACTGAATGAGTCAAGGATCAACACTGAATCATAGGACCATTGGCCTGTGCCCTAACCTCAAGTCAATGGCTAGAGGAGACTTGAGATTCCTTTTGCTTAACATTGGCCAAAGGCCTCCTGCAGTTGCCACACACTATTGCTGCCAAAACAAACTTTCTCTACTATAAATAGAGCTCATTTGTGCTCAGTTTGAGTACACCAAAGCACTACAACACTTTCTTTCCTCAAAATCTCTTTCTCTAGGCCAAAAAGCCTTCTTTTGCAAGTCATCTCTGAGTTTTTTTTAGTTAAAGAGAAATTTCACCACAGCTCATGATCCAAACACCTCTAATATGTTGTATCTAAGCTGTTCAAACACTCACTTGTGACCTGAAACACCAAAATCACAAAGTCCATTTCCAAAACCTCAAAATTAGACTTTTTTGCATTTTTCAAGCCATGTCTTGATTCAGTCACTTCCAAAACCAAACAAAGCCTCAAACACACTCCAAATATCATCCTCAAATTGTCCCAAATGGTTCCCCTCATCTGGAACACCATTTGAAAAGAGTTTCCATATTGGTCATTTTTGCCCCTTTTGCAAGAAAGTGTCAAAACTTGTTCCTGAGGATTCCAGCTGGTTCCAGTCATCCTAAAAGCTTCTAAGGGATCAGTTGAGGGTGTCCAAAGTATCAAATTACTTCTGGCACAAGGAACTTGGCAGATAGCACAAAAAGCTCCAAGAGGTAAGTGCATGACAACTTGAACTCTTTGAATTATGCATTCCTTTGATGTCCACTGATCGTAAACATCTCATACATGTTGTATATGTTCTGTTTGAACCAATTTGCCATGTAATTCTTGCCTGTACCATGAGATAGCATAGAAAATGCAAATTTTGGCCTATTTCAAAACCACTATCGGGTTTTAAAATAGGGACCTCATCTGGAAAAACCAAGGACACCATTGGATTCCTTATGAAATTCTAGGTCAGATGCACCTAAATTTTGTCCCAATCCATGGAGAAATGAGAAAGTTAGAGGCTTCACATAAATTGCCCAAAAGCTTGCCTTGCCTTGCCCAGGCCTAGAAATAAGGCATGCCTCATATATTCATGGGGTGGTTTTGATACATGGATGTATCACCACCCCAGTGGTAGCGCGCATGTGTGTTTGTTGCCAAGGTCGTGGGTTCAAACCTCACCCAGACCATTTTGCCATTTTCCATGTTTTTGCTATTTTTTCCATATTTTCATATTTTTGTTAATTAATTGAAAAATTAATTTCTCTCTCAATTTTAATTATTTTTTATTGATTCTTTTTTTGAAAATTCACAAAAATATTAAAATATTTTATTCCATGAAAATTTCACAAAAATATTATTTATTTCACATATTTGGTATTTTTGTAAAGAATTATATTTTTATTTATTTTTTAAACATTAAAAATATTTCTTTCTCTTGGTTTTGTAAAATTCAAATGATTTTTAAATCATCCCATAAATAAAACATGATTTTCCAAATCTAAATCCAAGAGCACAACTTTTTTTTACATGTTTGATTATTTTAATTGAATTTTTATTCAATTAAAATACATTTAAAACCAAAAATTAGGGTTTTGATCACTATCACCCTAACAAATCTTTTCAAACATCTCTAGGCCTCTAATAGAGTGTAAGACCCAACCCCCTTTTAACCAAACCCTTTGTTGGGCCTCAGTCATTGTATAAGTCCCACTGTGTTTTCAAAATCTCGGCGCGATCGTCGCTTTTCAAAACATTTTAACCTGGGCCTACCTGTCGCTCCCGGGATATTCATCCAGGTACAAACGCGAAAGTGGCGTGAAAACAGAGTCGCCAGCAATGTGTATTTACCCCAAGAGAGGGAAAGGAAACACTGCGTAAACCTGAGGGAAGGGAAAAGCATGGTCTCGCGACCAAGAGAAACGGGTAAGAGAGTCGGTTACGCGAGGGGAAGGTATTAGCACCCCCACGCGTCCATCGTACTCGATGGGATCCACACTTGTTGTCTCGATCAAAGGGTGTCGTCGTCTGGAGCTCCGCGGCTACTGGGAAGGATAAGGAACAGGAACGGAAAAGAACGGAGAAACTGGGGAGAAAAGAAAAAGAAGTGACTCGATAGGACGTCCTCGGAGTCCTAGGCCTACGTATTCCCTTGTGCAATGGGAAAGTCAGAGTCAACGTAGTTCGGACACGAACTAAAGGGGGAGGTTGCTTGTAACACCCCGATTTAATTTAATTATTTTCATGATTAAATTGAATTTTTGTTGTATGTAATGTGTGCGGGTATACTTTGGTCAAGTTGGGGTTACCCTTAGGGTGGAGTAGTGCCCTTAGAATTGAGAAGGTTAAGGTGTCGGGGAGAGAGTTAGTTGGTTAATATTATTATTGGAATTATTGAGGATATTATGTTATTACGTGGTTTGGTGGAATAATAATAATAATATCTAAAAGATAATAATAATATTATTGATAATAATAATATTATTGGGATAATAAGGAAAATATAAGAGAAAAGGAATTAGGGAGGAGAAACTCTCAGTACGTGTTTTTGGGGAAAGAGAAAGGAAGAACAGAGGAAGCTAGGTCAGAGAAGGAGAAGAGTGTGAAGAAGAAATCAAGAAACCTAAGGTAAGGGTGGGATTTCTTTCATCTCTCAAGGGTTAGATGATGTGGGTATTGAAGTAGAAATCCTTAAGTTAGAATCCATGGGGTTGAATGTAGGTTTTAGGAATTTTTCTGATAAACTGATTGGAATTGATGAATTATTCCGGGTTGATTTGTTTGATTGAATTGCAGACGTTAGATGTAGGTTATGTGTACCAAATCTATGAATATTTTCTGTTAAAAATCGAGTTTAGGGCAGAAAAACACAGGTGATTTGCTGCTGTCATCGCAGGGTTCGAACTGCAGAAATCGCAGTGCACGCTTAGCGTGGTCTGAAGGATTTTCACCCTTCGGGGTAGTGAGTAGCGCGCTTAGCGTGGGAGGGGCGCACTTAGCGCGACCTGGAACTAAAACTATTTTTTTAATTCACTTAAAATTCATAGAAATTATCTGTGTTATATCCTATGAATGCTGTGTTGTTACTGTTGTTTGGTGAGCATGTATTAAAGTGTTATGTGCTTGTTGGGTGACGTTGATGTGAAGTGCATGATTGATTAATGCAAATGTGTGTAGTGGTGTATTGATGCAATGATATATGATTATATGAATGCATGTTGATTGTTAAATGATGTTAGTATGAAGATGAGTATTCTATATATATGTATGAGTCGTTGTTGCATGTTGTCATTGTTGGTGCATGGCATGTGCATAGTCGTGGGATGGCGTGCCCGGGTGGGGTGTTATCGTCTATCTGGATTCCTTTATGGAATCGTTGTTGTTGGCATGATTGCGTGCCCTGGTGGGGTGTGAGCAATCACAGTTGTTGGTGCGATCATGAAATAGGGGTTGTACGTGACCATGAAATAGGGGTCGTGGTGTGATCATGAAATAGGGATCATACTTCACCATGAAACAGGGGTCGAGAGTTCCGACGGGAACTGTGATCATGAAATAGGGATCGATTTGGTACCACATGCATTGAGTGTAGTTGAGTCTCTCTTGCATTCTCTTGTTGGTTGTGTTGCATGATAGTTGGTGTGGTTGTATATGTTTGTCTGTGCATAAGTTAATGTGTGTGATTCTTATTTGGATATATGCTATGGTGAACAACTTGATGATGTATGCTTTTCTATTTATATCATCTCTCTCCTTTGTTGATTTAAGAATCTCACCCGTTCTGTTTGAATGTTACCTCTATGTGGGTAACATGCAGATAAGCAGGAGTAGTTCGCAGGTGGAGTGTTGAAGACGAAGTCTTCTGGTGTGAGTGATCGAGTCGCGTCTGCTCTGAGATTGTAACACCGGGGGTGTCGGAACGCTAGAGTCTTTTAAGTCCTATTATATATTCTTGCTATTTTTATTAAGGATTTTATGTATGATCAACATGTTTCTTTATTGATTTTTCCGTTGTGCATGAATGTGAAATGATATGTTTAATATTAATATCGCCAAGAATAATATTGAGTGCATGTTAATTTGAGTAGTAGAAGTAGCATCCTAAATAAATGTATTCTATTATTACTCTGATATTTTATAACTATTTAATGCGGGGGTTTAGGGTGTTACAAAGTGGTATCAGAGCAGGTCGGTCCGTCCGACCAAGTTGTCGAGTCGTTGTCGTGTGTTAGTTGTCTAGTTGACGGTGTTGGTTCCTTAACCATTGTGTTCTGTTGTTGGTGTGTGATAGATTTAGAATGGGTGGAAGGAACGATGATGCTCTTGCTGCTGCCTTGCAAGCTATGGCTCAAGCGGTATAGAATCTGCCGCGTGCTAACGAGAATGATGAGTTTCGAAAGAACAACCCGCCTACTTTCAAGGGAAGGTATGATCCGGATGGAGCGTAGACTTGGTTCAAGGAGATTGAGAGAATCTTTCGTGTTATGGAGTGTCCTGAAGCATAGAAGGTGCGGTTAGTCGCTCATATGTTGGCTGAGGAGGCTGATGACTGGTGGGTCAGTACTCGTCAAGTGTTGGGTGCAGCAGGCGAGGCTATTACTTGGGCTGTGTTCAGTAGGGAATTCTTAAGGAAGTATTTTCCTGAAGACGTCCGAGGGAAGAAGGAGATAGAGTTCTTGGAGCTGAAGCAGGGTAGCATGTCAGTGACTGAATATGCTGCTAAGTTTTCAGATTTGGCGAAGTTTTATCCTCATTACAGTGAGGCGACAACTGAGTTCTCGAAATGTGTCAAGTTCGAGAATGGTTTGAGGCCTGAGATCAAGCAGGAAATTGGTTATCAGAGGATCAGACGGTTTCCAGACTTGGTTGATTGCTGCAAGATCTTTGCGGAGGATAGCCAAGCTCGATCGACTCACTACAAGAGGCTGGCCGAGAGAAGAGGAAAACAACCGGTGAATTATGGGAAGCCTTATGCAGCTCCAGCTGAGAAAGGTAAATAGAAACATGCTGATGGCAAGAAGCCAAGTGGGGGAGGTGCTTCTGCTCCTCCGAAGTGTTTCAGATGTAGCGAGTTGGGACATCGTGTCAGTGAGTGCACGAGCGATGTGAAGAAGTGCTTCAAGTGTGGTCAGGCAGGACATCTGATTGCTGACTGCAAAGTTAATGTGGTTACTTGTTACAATTGTGGGGAACAGGGCCATATTAGTACTCGTTGTCAGAAACTAAAGCAAGCTTTGACTGGAGGAAAAGTGTTCGCTTTGGCAGGGACTCAGACTTCCAGCGAGGACAGATTGATCAGAGGTACATGTTATATTAATAATACACCTTTGATTGCTATTATTGATACTGGTGCTACACACTCCTTTATTGCTGCTGATTGTGTAAGAAGACTAGGCCTTGTTGTTTCTCCTATGGAGGGAGAGATGGTTATCGAAACTCCTGCTAAGGGATCGGTGACTACTTTTTTAGTCTGTTTGAATTGTCCGTTATCCATCTATGGTAAGGACTTTGGTGTGGACCTGATTTGTTTACCGTTGGGAGGTCTCGACGTAATCTTGGGTATGAACTGGTTAGAGTTCAACCATGTTCATATTAACTATTTCAACAAGTCGGCTCGATTTCTTGCTCCTGAAGAAGAGGGAGAAGATGGTTTTCTGTCTGCTAGAGAGTTGAAGGAGTTCTTGGAAGAAGAAGCTCAGGTGCTTGTATTGTTTGCATCTCTGTCAGTAGAGAGTAATTCAGTGATTAATGAACTACAAGTGGTGCGTGAATTTCCTGAAGTGTTTCCAGATGACATTGCCAATGTACCACCAGAGAGGGAAGTAGAATTTTCTATTGATCTTGTCCCTGGTACCAGACCTATTTCTATGGCACCATACAGGATGTCGGCATCAGAATTGTCAGAACTAAAGAAGCAACTGGAGGACTTGTTAGAGAAGAGATTTGTGAGACCAAGTGTATCACCTTGGGGAGCTCCAGTGTTGTTGGTGAAGAAAAAGGATGGTAGTATGAGGTTGTGTATCGATTACAGATAGTTGAATAAGGTGACGATTAAAAATAAGTATCCACTTCCGAGAATAGATGACTTGATGGACCAGTTAGTGGGTGCCCGTGTGTTTAGTAAGATTGACTTGAGGTCAGATTATCATCAGATACGGGTAAAAGATGAAGACATTCAGAAGACGACTTTCAGAACTCGATATGGACATTATGAGTATGTGGTGATGCCATTCGGAGTTGCTAATGCACCCGGTGTATTCATGGAATATATGAATCGTATCTTTCATGAGTACTTGGATCAGTTTGTGGTTGTCTTTATCGACGATATTCTGATCTATTCCAAGTCAGAAGAAGAACATGCTAAACATTTGCGGATTGTGTTGCAAGTGTTGAAAGAAAAGAAACTCTATGCCAAGTTGTCTAAGTGTGAATTCTGGTTCAGAGAGGTAAGTTTCCTTGGTCATGTTATTTCTGGTGATGGTATTGCTGTAGATCCATCCAAGGTAGATGCGGTTCTACAATGGGAGACTACGAAGTCGGTAACTGAGATTAGAAGTTTCTTGGGTTTAGCTGGTTATTACCGAAGATTTATTGAAGGGTTTTCGAAGTTGGAACTTCCGTTGACTCAGCTGACGTGCAAAGGTAAAGCATTTGTGTGGGATGTACAGTGTGAGACGAGTTTCGTTGAGCTGAAGAAGAGGTTGACTACAGCCCCTGTGTTGGTCCTACCTGAACCAAATGAACCGTTAGTAGTGTATTGCGATGCTTCTTTGTTGGGTTTAGGAGGTGTGCTAATGCAGGATGGTAAGGTTGTGGCTTATGCTTCATGACAGTTGAGAGTACATGAGAGGAATTATCCGACTCATGATTTGGAGTTAGCCGCAGTGGTCTTTGTATTGAAAATTTGGAGGCACTATCTCTATGGTTCCAGATTTGAGGTGTATAGTGATCATAAGAGCTTGAGGTATCTGTTTGATCAGAAGGAATTGAATATGAGGCAGAGAAGATGGTTAAAATTCTTGATGGACTATGATTTTTGCTTGAACTATCATCCCGGGAAAGCTAGTGTCGTGGCTGATGCTCTGAGTCAAAAATCGTTGCATATGTCTACTATGATGGTTAAAGAGTTAGAATTGATTGAACAGTTCATAGTATATGAGTTTGGTTTGCGATCAGACACCGCATGGTGTTATGTTGGGTATGCTGACAATCGACAATGAATTTCTTGATAATATCAGAGACAAACAGAAGTTGGATGTGAAGCTGGTGGATTTGATAATTCGAGATAACTAAGTAGAAGGTAATGAGTACAGGGTGGACGAGCAAGGTGTGTTGAGATTTCGTGACAGGATTTGCATTCCTGATAATCCCGAGTTGAAGAGAATGATTTTAGAGGAAGGTCATCGGAGTAGTTTGAGTATCCATCCAGGAGCTACTAAAATGTATCAAGACTTGAAGAAGATATTTTGGTGGCCTGGATTGAAACGTGATGTGGCTCAGTTTGTGTATGCTTGTTTGACTTGCTAGAAGTCGAAAGTAGAACATCAGAAACCTGCTGGTATGATGCAGCCGTTAGACATTCTAGAGTGGAAATGAGACAATATTTCTATGGATTTTGTGACAGGGTTTCCTAATACGTCGAGAGGGCATGATTCTATTTAGGTAGTGGTGGATAGACTGATGAAGTCAGCACATTTCATTCCGATTAATATCAGTTTTCCTTTGCAGAAGTTGGCAGAGATTTATATTTGAGTGATTGTGAAGCTACATGGCATTCCGTTGAGTATCGTGTCGGATCGAGATCCAAGGTTCACTTCCAGATTTTGGGAGAGTTTGCAGGAAGCTTTGGGATCGAAGTTGAGGTAGAGTTTGGCTTATCATCCACAGACGGATGGTCAGACGGAAAGAACTATCCAGTCTTTGGAAGATCTGTTGAGGGCATGTGAACTTGAACAAGGAGGTGTTTGGGGTAGTCATTTACCGCTGATTGAATTCACTTATAACAACAGTTGTCATTCTAGTATCGGAATGGCAACTTTTGAAGCGTTGTATGGTCGTAGGTGCCGGACACCTTTGTGTTGGCACGAGTCTGGTGAGAGCGTAGTGCTTGGACCTGAGATTGTTCAGCAAACTACTGAAACGGTGAAGTTGATTCGGGAAAAGATGAAAGCTTCACAGAGTAGGCAGAAGAGCTACCATCATAAGAGGAGGAAGGATCTTGAATTCCAAGAAGGAGACCATGTGTTTTTGAGAGTCACTCCAGTGACTGGGGTTGGTCGTGGGTTGAAGTCGAAGAAGCTTACTCCTCGGTTTATTGGACCGTATCAGATATCTGCAAGAGTTGGACCTGTTGCCTATAGAGTGGCGTTGCCACCCAAACTGTCGAATTTGCATGATGTGTTTCATGTGTCGCAGCTTCGAAAGTATGTTCCGGATCCGTCGCATGTAGTTCCGATGGATAATGTGGAAGTAAGGGATAACCTTACAGTTGAAGCCTTACCAATACGGATTGAAGACCGCGAGGCAAAGCAACTAAAGGGCAAGGAGATCACTCTTGTGAAGGTAGTATGGGGAGGAGCTGCTGGTGGAAACATGACGTGGGAGTTGGAGAGCAGGATGCGAAAGTCCTATCCAGAGTTGTTCGGATGAGGTAAATTTTCGAGGACGAAAATATTTCAAGTGGGGGAGAGTTGTAACACCCCGATTTAATTTAATTATTTTCCTGATTAAATTGATTTTTTTTTGTATGTAATGTGTGTGGGTATACTTTGGTCAAGTTGGGGTTACCCTTAGGGTGGATTAGTGCCCTTAGAATTGAGAAGGTTAAGGTGTCGGGGAGAGAGTTAGTTGGTTAATATTATTATTGGAATTATTGAGGATATTATGTTATTAGGTAGTTTGGTGGAATAATAATAATAATATCTAAAAGATAATAATAATAATAATATTAGATAATAATAATATTATTGGGATAATAAGGAAAATATAAGAGAAAAGGAATTAGGGAGGAGAAACTCTCAGTACGCGTTTTTGGGAAAAGAGAAAGGAAGAACAGAGGAAGCTAGGTCAGAGAAGGAGAAGAGTGTGAAGAAGAAATCAAGAATCCTAAGGTAAGGGTGGGATTTCTTTCATCTCTTAAGGGTTAGATGATGTGGGTATTGAAGTAGAAATCCTTAAGTTAGAATCCATGGGGTTGAATGTAGGTTTTAGGAATTTTTGTGATAAACTGATTGGAATTGATGAATTATTCCTGGTTGATTTGTTTGATTGAATTGCAGACGTTAGATGTAGGTTATGTGTACCAAATCTATGAATATTTTCTGTTAAAAATCGAGTTTAGGGTAGAAAAACACAGGTGATTTGCTGCTGTCATCGCAGGGTTCGAACTGCAGAAATCGCAGTGCGCGCTTAGCGCGGTCTGAAGGATTTTCGCCCCTTCGGGGCAGTGAGTAGCGCGCTTAGCGCGGGAGGGGCGCGCTTAGCGCGACCTGGAACTAAAACTATTTTTTTATTCACTTAAAATTCATAGAAATTATCTGTGTTATATCCTATGAATGCTGTGTTGTTACTGTTGTGTGGTGAGCATTTATTGATGTGTTATGTGCTTGTTGGGTGACGTTGATGTGAAATGCATGATTGATTAATGCAAAGGTGTGTAGTGGTGTATTGATGCAGTGATATATGATTATATGAATGCATGTTGACTGTTAAATGATGTTAGTCTGAAGATGAGTATGCTATATATATGTATGAGTCGTTGTTGCATGTTGTCATTGTTGGTGCATGGCATGTGCATAGTCGTGGGATGGCGTGCCCAGGTGGGGTGATATCGCCTATCCGGATTCCTTTATGGAATAGTTGTTGTTGGCATGATTGCGTGCCCTGGTGGGGTGCGAGCAATCACAGTTGTTGGTGCGATCATGAAATAGGGGTCGTACGTGACCATGAAATAGGGGTCGTGGTGTGATCATGAAATAGGGATCATACTTGACCATGAAACAGGGGTCGAGAGTTCCGACGGGAACTGTGATCATGTAACAGGGATTGATTTGGTACCACATGCATTGAGTGTAGTTGAGTCTCTCTTGCATTCTCTTGTTGGTTGTGTTGCATGATAGTTGGTGTGGTTGTATATGTTTGTCTGTGCATAAGTTGATGTGTGTGATTCTTATTTGGATATATGCTATGGTGAACAACTTGATGATGTATGATTTTCTATTTATATCATCTCTCTCCTTTATTGATTTAGGAATCTCACCCCTTCTGTTTGAATGTTACCTCTATGTGGGTAACGTGCAGATAAGCAGGAGTAGTTCACAGGTGGAGTGTTGAAGACGAAGTCTTCTGGTGTGAGTGATCGAGTCGTGTCTGCTATGAGTTTGTAACATCGGGGGTGTCGGAACGCTAGAGTCTTTTAAGTCCTATTATATGTTCTTGCTATTTTTATTAAGGATTTTATGTATGATCAACATGTTTCTTTATTGATTTTTCAGCTGTGCATGAATGTGAAATGATATGTTTAATATTAATATCACCAAGAATATTATTGAGTGCATGTTAATTTGAGTAGTAGAAGTAGCATCCTAAATCCATGTATTCTATTATTACTCTGATATTTTATAACTATTTAATGCGGGGGTTTAGGGTGTTACATTGCTCGCCAAGACATCGCCGTCTTGTGCCTACGTATCCTCAGTCTAACCAGAAGGAGGAAATCAGAGCCGTCGTAGTTCGACCTAACAAGGTCTTAGTGTTTTTTTATGAGCGACATTAAGTTCGCGTCCGACAGTTAGGGTCGATGCCTGTTTACGACGAAACGGAAGTAACGTGCCCTTTTCTGAAAATGAAGTTTGAAACTTAGCGATCCCGAAGGATAAAGAGGATTGAATTTGTTTTGTGTTTTTTAGACAAGAAGTGGATTGAAGTTAGTTCATAACTTGCATTGCACCCAAGTCTACAACATAGGATCGAATGCGTCGTGCATCAACCCAAGACGGAACGGGCACTAAACACTCTAGGAAAGTGAAAGGAAGCCCCCCCACTCTCCATTTCCCATGTACAAGGCTCATGCGCAATACATGTTAACTTTATTAAGTGTTTTAGAAGTGTTATGAGATGAGAAGAGAAGACTCAAGTTGAAAAGAAAACACTAATGGGAAACTAATTGTTCCTAATGTTATCATGCAAAGGTGGCCCTAAGGTCAAGGTTTAAGAACCTAAGTCTTAGAAGAAGAGAGGGATAGCACTACCTAATGCTTATCCTACCTCTCCTTAATCAAAAATTAAGGATGAGCTAGGATCCCAAAGGGATGTGAAGAAGTTATGCACAATCAAGCATTATATCATGCTATTCACAAAAGGAAAAGGCAAGTAAGATAAATGAGAAATGAAAGATGAGATGAACATGGATGAACATCCACATGTTCAAGTACCTTACCTCTGCCCCTACACAAAAGGTTAGCATAAAATCATCACAAGAAATGAAGACAAGTGAAAGAAACTAAGACAAACAAATACTAGTTGTCTTAGGAAAACAACTTAAGAAGAAAAACAAAATTCAAACCAAAAGGAAAAGGTTCTAATGGTTAAGGAACACTCAAATTCAGTAGGTATATGCTAAGGGATCCTAATAATGTAAACATGCCATATGAAATCAAACAAAAGAAAACTATGTACCAAACAATCATGCAAATGTAAACATCAAAGTCAGAAGTGAATGACATTTATGATGACATTTAGAAGTCAAGAATGCTCATAAAAGTTCACACAAGTGTTATGTTGAAGCACAATGAAGATTGGGAACAGACTAGGTTCAAACAAGTTCAAACAAGCATCCAAAGATTTATGAACTTAGGAACATGCAAGATGATGTTAGAGGTCATGCTATATGGTTGGAAATGATCACAAACAGAAGTGGAATCATGCTTTCATGAAGGCACAAGATCATGCAAGTGTTGATGCAAACAATTGATCAAAGAAGAACAAGTAAGAATGCACAATTACACAAAACATTTCAAGTTAAAACATGTGCATAAAAGTCATGTAAAAGTGAACTTTGAATGACCTATAACATGAGAAAAGTGACCTATAATGTTCATTCAACATGGATTAAAAGTTCTCAACAATTGTCAAAGAAGATTGCACACAATGCATATTAAAACCCTAACACAAGTCCTCTAACATCTACACAAACAAACATGCTTTTATGAATTCCAAAAGAACATGTTAAGAAGATAAGAAAAATTGGAAAATGCAAGCATTCTGAAGTGCAATGAGTGAGTAAACATGTCTCCAAAATATGGCTCACAATTCATTACCAAACATGTTCAAAGATGCTTCACAACTTCATTAAAGCCACACAACAATAGTGAACAAAGATAGGGGTCAAACACCATTCAAAAATGATTTTAAAAATCCAGAAAAAATTGATGAAGTGCATCAAGATATCATACAAGTTTGTGTCAAGTCTCAGAAGCAAATTCACTTTGGAAATATGTCAAACAATTCAAGAATGAAGCATGTATCATGAATAGATGTTCATACAAAAAGAATTAAATGGAAATTCATGGAAAAATAGCAAAATGTGCTAAAATCAGAAATAAAAATAATCCAAAATTATTTAAATGCCTAAGAATGCATCATGAATTTTTTGGGAATTTTTGGATGCTCAAAAGTATTTTTAAGAAAATAAAATGCAAACAATTAGGAAAAGAAAATAAAAAAAACAAGAGAAATAGCCAGGGGGTGCGCATATAGCAATTACTCAGTTCAGAAGCGCATTGGGCTTAATATTGGAGGGTGCGAATAATAAAAATACAAAGTCCAAAGCACGTTGGAGCCTGCAGAGCATGATATGTTCTCAGTTAATAAAGTTGACTCAACGAGAACCACTAGATCCAGTCAATAATGATCATCAGGAAAGGTATGGCAATCAAGTGGTCCAAAATGCAAACATATGATATGCTAACATGCAATAACCACGTGGAATCACATAATTCAAAAACACTCAGAAAAAGGAGCACGTGCAAGGGAGAGTGCCTTCATTAATGTGTTGGCACGTTCTAGTGCATTGGATCAAAGCAATCGGACGACTGTGTTATAATCTGAGAAACAGCTAGGGTTCAGGTGAGTTGATGACCTCAGGTGGCCGGAGAAGACTCCGGTCGTCTTCTCCGGTGAATCTCCGCCGTGCTCAGCCTTCCAACATCACAAAAATGGATGAACCACACACCATTCTCTTTGTCTCTCCACGTAGATCACGAATCCATCATTAGAATTTATGAACAATGCATAAACAAAGCAGATCAAAGGCCACAAGTTTGCCCTAGAAATTGAGTTCTATGCACCTAAGTTCCTATCAACTAGCCGGATGATTACATCGCTCCTATTGAGCTCCAAACAACCAAAAACAAGTTCAGATCAGAGCAAAAGTTTGAAATGAAACCTGTTCTATTGATGAATTATTTCAACACAAGAGAACCAGAGGAGAGAGTCCTTGCTTCTTGAACTTCAAACTGGCCAAATAAAGGCTTAAAGTACTTGAACTCGGTTGATGAAGTTGAGGTTTCGAAGAAAAAAAATGCAACTGAATTGGAAGAAGCTTCAATGCTGTAAGCAACTTCACTTCAATAATCTCTTTGATGATGATTGATGAATGGAGAAGAAGAAATGGCACCAGTTGCAGAGAGAATGAACACGAGAGAGAGAAGAACTCTGAGAGAAAGAGTGTGCAGTTTTTTGGAAATGTGAAAAATGAGCCCAGTTCCCATGATTTCTGTTATGATGTGTTTATATATGTGAGGTTAACTGTTAACCAACTGTGGTTAACAGTTAGAAGCTTAGTTAAATGAGTTGGGAGTGAGTTAAGTTTGTTATGGCACGAGTTATGTGGTTTTGCTTAAGTGTGGAAAGGATTATGGCAGCTTGTGGTGTGGATTAAAGTGGATGTAGGGTAGTGATGTTATTTCTGAACTTGCAGCAACTTCTCATACAAGTTTCCTCTCTATCTTGTTTGAACATATGAGGAAAGCATGGTATAAAAGCATGTATGGTGTGTAAGGCTATGTTGGTCTCAAAAAGGCAAGGTTTTTGACATGAGATGGTTGTACATTATGCGCAGGGGTGATGACAGCTACAATGCAAAGTTCTTTTTGACTGAATTGTTTGCTTGGGGTGAAAGAAAAGCAGCTGCCATGAGGGTGACTTTGTAACCTTGTATCTTGAAGATCAATATGTGTAAATGGAGGATTTTGGGACTTTTGGAAAGAGGGTATGGAGTAGAACACCATTGATGTTGAAAATAATTGCAACTGGAACCTCTAACATACTCAAAATGGCTCATGAAATGGCTTATACACAACTGTCTTGGCAGGTCAGCCTGACCTGGTCATATCTTGCCTTTATGCACATGACATGCATCAGCTTGGAACCCTACTTTGAGCTACTATATCTCTCCAATGATTGATCAGATGAAAAAATGTTCAACATCAAAGTTGAAGAGGAGATCAAGAGGAACAAGATTGATGTTGAACATTTTTCCAATTGAAGCCTCCATCAATGAGATAATTGACTACGAACTTGAACAAAACCTGCACACAAGGTGTTTGATGATATGACTGCGTGCTGACTGGTCATGACTTGCAAACTTGCCTTGACTTGTCTCAACTTTAACCCATCATATCTCTCTCAATTTTAATCCAATGGAGATGTTCTTGGTATGGTTTTAAAGCTTTGAATATGAACTTTTGATAGGCCTCCCTAACCTTTCCATTTGGTACTTGGAGCATGGAGAAAAAATAGCTTAAAGCGAGCCCTTCAACTTGCCTACACTTGCCATAAATGGAAACCCTAAGTTTCTAAATTTGGCAACTTTGAATCTTTCTTGATTTTTGATGAAACCCTAAACATTCCTTGATAAAATCTTCACCAATCAACATACTTGAGATAAGGAACAAGATTTTGACCTCAAAAATTCCAGAGTTGACTTTTTCCTCTGTATAGTTGACTTTTCCCCCATTCTCCTGATTTTCAGTCAATAATCAATTGAAACCCTTCTAAACCAAATTGATGGACAATTATCCAATCTTAGACACTTAAGGACATGTAGCATACCATGAAATCAAGTCTTGCCCAAAAAATCAGAAATAAACTGATTTTATGGCAAACCCTAGTTTGGTGCCCTCAGTCTAGGAGAAATCAGCACATCCTCCAAATCCAAATTCCTCTGAGCATGATGTGTATCCTCTCAAACAATGATGAGAATGCCATTTGGTGAGGATAAAAACTCAAAGATCTTGTCCATTGGGGTGTTATACACAAGAATCCCAAAACCCTAATTTTGCACTGGTTAGGAGAAGGTGGTTCCCTTGAGATCTTTCGACAAGCTTGATCAGATGATGAGGTGGTAGGTCAATTAGGACACATTGAGGCTCAAGGTTCCTTGGATTGGACTTAGATACCCTGATCCCATGCTAAGGACAATGATATGTAAATGATGATTATGCAAAAATGCAATGAAACATAAGCCAACTAAAGTTAGAGACATGAGGGCAAATTTTGGGGTGTTACACTACCCTTGTGTTGTAAGTCCCGTTTCTTTTCTTTTTTCAAACCATGGGCCTCTCCTTGAGTTGTAAGACCCATCCCTTTGTACAGAAAACTTTTGTTGTGCCTCAGTTGTTGTATAAGTCCCGATACGATTTTCAAAACGATGGTACGATTTCATCTAGGCCTCTCCCTAAGTATAAGCCCCAACCTTTTCAAAAACAACTTCCCTTTTGATTTAGGTTCAAACTCATAGTTGTTATCAAAACTTTCTTTAATTTCTTGAATAACTAACCATACATCGGTTACTATGGAAGCTTGCTTGCTTGTAAGTTTTTATCAGCTTTCTTTACCTGCTTTCACATATATATAACTGTATTGCTGGAAGCTTGCTCACCTGTAAGTCCTTCTTTCACATCCTTTTTAATACTGGTCATATATTAACTGTATATATACTAGTATATTTGCCTAGAGTTTTCCCCAGCAACTAAGTCTAGAACTAGGTAAAGCCAGGTGGCCACTCTTTAATACAGTCAAAATTAGATCCCCATAGGATTTCCAGATACAGTCTTGCCTTATCTTGGGCTTAAACAATATGGAACAAAGAGAAAGGCATTATTCTCGATGAAACTTTTGTCAGAATGTCACAATTAGAAATTGTCAAAGAAGTTCATTTCCCCAGAGAGGATTAATTCTCGGTGAAACCTCTCTTGAACTTCTTCAAACCCTAGAACTGTTAATTAAAGAAAAGATTATTCTTGGTGAAACTTTTCTTAAAATCTTCTTAAGTTTGGATCCACAGGCTTCTTAAAAGCATCCCCGCCTCCTCTTTGGCTTTGTACAAGGACCCTCCGGCTTCTTAGAAGTTCTCATGCCTTCTCTCGGGCTTAATACAAGGACCCTGAAGACCTCTTAAAGGTATAAGACATAACTTAGTCATCCTTTGTTAGAGCTGTCTTTCTAAAAGAGTCAAAACCTCAGACCAATTTTAGAGTTGATACTCATCCCTTAAAAGAGTCAGCCTCCTCTTGGGCATCATACAAAGATAAACTCTTCCATACCAGTAGACTTGGACAGTCTAATCTTCTCTTGAGTCTCAAAGACATTCTTAAGTTCCCCACAAACATAGTGTTGAAATACAAATAGAGTAGGTTTTTTTTATCGTTCCACAGAGATTGTTTAGAGATATCACCGCCGTTCTACAGTTGAAATCGTTTTAAACTTAAAGTAACAAAGGGTTTTGGTTGTTGATAACGGATCTTTTGCATAAACGGTAAAAGTAATCGGATTTGAAAGATTGATAAAACACATGCCAAGATTAGGGTTCGACAAACCATTTTGCATGTATAGAATCGACAAAGCAAATGAACTCGTTTATATGATAAATATAATCACATATCCTCTCAATATGTTTATCTCTAACACATATTGTGAGTTTTATCATTTTGATCCTTTGATGGTCTCTCACTCAAACTATCAAAATGATAACATTCAAGTTCAATATTTATGAACATCAACTTTTATAACTATCTCTAGCCTATGTGCATTGATGGATGAAAAACCTAGATAAAGTGTAAGAACACATTTCTCAATCATGAAACAACACAAAGAATAAACCATAGAAAAAAAGTTTTTCACCATATATATTCATCATCCATAAGTTCATAAGCTTACATCAATACCTATACTTACAAAAGAAAGGATTGTCTACCTTCTAACCTTGACACAAAAGGAGATTAGCTATCCATTGGCATGGTAGCTTTACAAACAAGAAAATGGAGAAGAGGAACAAGCATCAACGACGATCTCTCGACTATTGATGCTCCAAGTTATCGAAAATAAGATGCTACAGTGTTTATAGGTTTTTCTCTCTAAGAAAATAACAAGGATCCCAAAAAAATGCTGAACAAATCTATTTATAGAAGGATTGAGAATCGCAGAGCGCGCTAAGCGCGCTGTCATTTATTGCTAAACCGCCTTAAATCCCGCTTAGCGGGCTTCAGACCGCGCTAAGTGGGCTACCTACAGGAATTAGCTTCAGATCGCGCTTGGAGCCCGCTTAGCGCGCTTGTAGCATGCTTCAAAAATTCCAATTTCTTCAAAACTGCTCCTTAAGAGCCTTCCATGCTCCAAGCTTCCCGATGCAATGTTAAAACCTACAATTATAAACACAAAAGTTAAATAACTAAGTTTAATAATGCATTTAAACTATACTGCGATTATTTACCGGAAACAAAGGGAAAAAGCATCAATTAACAAATAAAGATCTCAAATGGTGCCAAAAACTAAACTATATATTAACACATTCTAGCACCTAACAACTCTCCCCAACTTGCTTCTTTGTTTGTCCTCAAACAAAGGTAAGATAGAATAGAAACAAGAAGAATATTGGAAGACAACACAATTAAAAATCGATGGTTCAAACTAAATTGATGCGCTCGCAAGTAATGCTCAGCTCCAACACAGAATCAAAGCATGGCTATGAACTAACTTCTAAACAGAAATAACAAGTAACTCATCACAGACAAACAAATGTTCAAACGGGAATCACCTACTTTACTCAAATGAGTAATTCTCAATATTTACAAGGGACAAAACACTCTCATAGTAATTGTGCCAGCATCCAGAACCATTCATGCGTCATCTACTCAATTCAACAAGGAAATCAAGGAAACAAAGATCTCTCAAGGACTTCTAAATGTTGTAACTAGGCAAGGGTTAACAAGAAATGTATATTTATAAAAGGCTAATGAGTCAAAGTGGCTATAAATTTTTTTTCAAAAATGAAGAACATGCCGACTTAGTCAAACCTCAAATCATTTCAATCTTTTCCTTTCTTTTTCTTCTCTTTTCTTTCATGGTGCCCTCTCCCATTTGAATCAAATGCTTATTTTATTTTCTTTTCAAGCAACTCACTTTTGAGCGCAAAGCATAGCAAATAATACTTTTCATTTTCCTTTCTTTTTCACAAGAGGCACCATTTCACCAAATCATTTCTTTGTCACACAACAAACACTCTCCCCAACTTTAAACCACACTTTAATTTAATAACAATGTTCTTCAAAAGCATGTTCAAACAAAGGGTTAAGTGTATACAAAAACAAACTAGAATGAATCATAACGATTTTCTTTTAACAACAACAACCACAAATGAGTGGGTTTCCCAGCATTTTGCCGAATTTCGCTATATGATTCATTCTATTTGTGTGAAGGCTCAAAATTGGTTATCAAATGCTCACACTTCTCACCGGGTAAAGTAAAGCCAAAAAGAATTGGTGGTTTTTCTCAATGTCAAACAATGCCTAGGTCACTTCTATGTTTCCAAGATTTACCAATGAATACAAGATTAAGCATGAATCGCACGAGCTAAACAACAACTACACGACTACTCTCTTTTGTGAATAATGATGGGCACTCAATTTTGTGGTTTTGTCCTAAATGATTCCCATATGAACATACATGCGAAATGAAACAAAGCTTGAAATTTGTGTAAAGCAAAAAGTTCATACACATACTAACATTCTTCAAAGCAAAAATAGAGTGCCTTTTTCGTGCAACAATCCAGATTTTTATCATCACCATCAATGATTGGTGTAGCACATCACTTTTGAACAAAGAAATTAAAACTTGCTTCAATCAATCAATTACCTTAAATCAAGAACAAACACAAAATTTTTGTACCAAAATGCATGAACATAAAACCTCATCCACTCGGATGGAAACTTCAATAATAAAAAGAAAGTTTTAACAACTAAAAACATATCCAAAACAACAGTCAACATCCGCTCGGATGTGAACTACAACAATATCCAAAACAGAAGTCTATAATACTAGAAAAATACTAAACATAATAAAATGATCAAACCCATCAGTAGGAACTCGAACTAGACTCTCCATCATCAGCCTCATCACGGTCATCTCCGAAATCCTCATCACCATGCACAGCCGCCCCCTCTGAGAAACCTGGCCTGGCCTCAGGCCACCTAGCATACGCCATCAGGTCCTCTCTAGACCTCAACGGATGATCAACGTGAGGCTCTCGGAACTGGAGCTGCAGCTGCACCATAGAATCGTGCATAAATAAGAAGGCACACTAATGAGCCTCGTGCATGGCCCATTTGGCCTCAGCACTCGGATCAAGCACACGCCTCGCAGGGGCAGCACCAGCAACAGGGACAACATCATTATGAGCCTGCAAACAAAAACGGGTGATAAAAGCATCATCTAAAACTCCTAACTTCACATTCCCATGGCTAGGAAGTGTAACTCTCGCCTTATGGAACAATTCCATAATCACCCCAGGGTACGTCAGTGTGCAAGCCACCCTATCTCCTAAAGGTGTCGAACTCAGCGTAATTCTCCTCAGCTCATTCGAAATAATCCTTGCCAAATCCACGGTCTTCTCATCATCAAGTATACAAGCCAAGAGGGATGCGGTCTACATAGGAATGGAAGAGGTGTGACTACGAGGCTTGAGGTTGTGCAAGACAACCGACATCACAATTTGAGTTCCGGTAGTCGAAACACCTCTCATAAACTTCAGAGGGGCTCCATTAGCACTCAACTGATACGTCTGATCTGGCACACACAAAACTTCTCTCAACTGCCCGACATTCCAATTCCCTCGAGCTAATATTTTCCCATAATCACACAACTCGTCTTCCACTAACTGAATGTGGTTCCCAAGGTAGGTATTAATTGCGACTCTAGAGAAATCGATCTCTTTGCCCCTCACCCAAGTCTTAAAGTTGAAAGGCGCATCTCCTGATGGTAAGGAATTCGCAAAGAATTCCCTCACAATGTCCAAATGATACTCAGGGTAAGGTTGAAAGAGCTCGTCCCAGTCACCTCCTTGCAAAAGAGAGGCTGTGCGGCAATAACTCCCTTCGGGATCAATCTGCATAATCCTGTCAGCCCACATAGTTCTCCGCTCAAGTTGTTGATACCTTCACTGTTGGGCAGGACCAAGAAACCGATTACGATCAAATGGCCCTTATGGAGCATGCCTAGATGGGTTTGAGGTAGACCCGACACGTTGTTTCTTTCGACCTGACATCTGAAAAACACAACAAAACATCCACAAAATAGACAAATACACAAACAAAAACAATATTAAAATATGCCTAAATTCCTAAACAAATACGATGATTCATCCATAGGAATCAAAACAGAATTTAGAAGAGGGGAAAATTTCTGAAAATCCCAGACCGCGCTAAGCGCACAGGAGCGCGCTAAGCGGGCTCTGCGATTTGCAGAAAAATTCCTCTCTGCAACAGCAATGCTTCCATGGATAAAATCCTACTTCCTAAAACAGAGATATACACAGAGATACTTTCAATCACGAATTCATAAAATTAAAACCCTAATTTCCACAAAAGTCCTAATTTTTAAATTCAAAGTTCCTATCCACATGCAAATAAACTAGTCTAGTAACAACAATGGAGAATGACTAACAAGAAGAAGAACAAGATGGACAATATCATTGAAAATTAAAGCTTCAACCCAAAATGGGTTTTTTTACACGAAAAATTTAAAAGAAATGGAAGAACTTACGGTTGTTGATGTAGATGTTGAGCACGAAAATGAAGAAAATGAAGCTAGGGCACAAAGCATCCAAGCAACTCTCAAGAATTTTGGAGAAGAAATGAAGAAGAAAAGAGAACTTGAGATTTTGTGAGAAAAGGGTGAAATGAGGCACATAACCTCAGAACCCTAGCTTCTAAAACAAAATCTGGCCCGGGTCAGCATTATTGGGCCCAGACAAAAATATTTTTTTTTTCAAAATTTCGCAGACCGCGCTAAGCGCGCTACTCACTGGAATTTGGGGTTGAATTTTACTTCAGAGCGCGCTAAGCGGGCTCCTGTGCGCTAAGCGGGCTTTGCAACACCAAAAACACTTCCAGCAGTACAAAACTTATTTCCAACAGCATAAAACGTCATTTCCAGCGCCCAAAATCACACCAACTTTACAAAAACATGATTAAATAGTAAATTAACCAAAAAGACGATAAAAACTTACAAAATTGGGGTGCCTCCCAACGAGCGCTTGTTTAACATCGGATAAGCTCGACGGACCAAGACGATTAATGAAGAACATCTAGAAGAACGGAACAATTTTCTCGATCAAAATTACCTCCAAGGTAGATTTTTAAACGTTGACCATTTACGGTCCAAGTGTCTTTTTTCTGCATATCTTCGATCATAATTGCTCCAAAACTTTTCACCTCTTTGATAAGAAACGGTCTTGACCACTTCGATTTTAACTTTTCCGGGAAAAATTTCAACCAGGAATTGAACAGTAATACCATTTGCCTAACCTTGAAATCCTTTTTCCGGATCTTCTTGTCATGATAACCTTTCACCTTTTCCTTATACAACCAACTAGAATGATATGCGGCATTCCGCATTTCCTCCAATTCATGTAGTTGTAGTTTCCTTTTTTCTCCGGTCAAGTTTTTATCAAAATTTAACAGTTTCAGGGCCCACAATGCTTTGTGCTCCATTTCAACGGGTAAATGACATGTTTTACCATAGACCAATTGAAACAGAGTTAAGCCAATTGGAGCCTTGTAAGCGGTACGGTACGCCCATAAAGCCTCATCAAATTTTTGTTACCAATCTTTTCTTGAACTTGACATGGTTTTTTCCAGAATCCTTTTCACCTCTCGATTAGACATCTCGGCTTGACCATTCGTTTGTGGGTGGTAAGGGGTTGCCACTTTATGCGATACACCATAATGTTTCAAAACACTTTCAAGGGATGTATTGCAAAAGTGTGACCCGCCATCACTTATAAGAACCCGAGGAGTGCCAAAACGGGCAAATATGTTTTTCTTTAAAAAATTTATTACCGTTTTGCCATCAGCCCTCGGTGAAGCAATCGCTTCAGCGCACTTCGAAACATAATCAACCGCCACTAAAATATACTCATTTCCAAAAGAGGGTGGGAATTGACCAACAAAATCTATGCCCCAAAAATCAAAATTTTCAACCTCTTGGATATTTTGAAGGGGAATTTCATTTCTTTTTCCATTTCCACCAGTTCTTTGGCAAGTATCACAACTTTGCGCATGGAGATTTGCGTCTTTAAATAGAGTAGGCCAATAAAAGCCTGATTGCAAGACTTTCGTGGCCGTTCTCGAACTATTAAAATGGCCTCCATAAGGCGAGTTGTGACAATGCCAAAGAATACTCTGAGCTTCATCACTCGTGACACACCTTCTCAGAAGGTTGTCACCTCCTAACTTGAACAAGTAAGGGTCATCCCACACATAATAATTCGCATCCGATAAGAACTTCCTTTTTTGATTCCAAGTTAGGTCTTCGGGTATCCAACCGGTTGCTTTGTAGTTAGCAATATCCGCAAACCACGGCCTAACTTGTACTCGAAACAATTTTTCATCGGGAAATTCCTCTCGGATTTCCTTTTCTGTTTTGGTTACCTCCACATTGATCAAACGGGACAAATGATCTGCCACCAAATTCTCTGAACCCTTTTTGTCCTTTATTTCCAAATCAAATTCTTGGAGCAAAAGGATCCAACGGATGAGCCTTTGCTTCGAATCCGGTTTAGTGAGCAAATATTTAATTGCCGCATGATCAGTGTAGATTACCACTTTTGACCCTATTAGGTAAGAATGAAACTTCTCAAGTGCGTATACAATTGCAAGCAACTCTTTTTCAGTTGTGGCATAATTTACTTGTGCCTCATTTAATATCTTGCTTGCGTAATGTATAGCATGAAAAGTTTTGTTCTTCCTTTGACCTAACACCGCTCCCACAGTGTAATCACTCGCGTCGCACAATAGTTCAAAATTTAAAGTCCAATTTGGCGCGATGATTATTGGAGCGGTAATTAGTTTCTCTTTCAAAATTTGGAAAGAAATAAGACATTCATTGTTAAAGAGAAATACCTGATCTTTGTTGAGCAAGTTGCTCAGTGGCCTTGCTACTTTTGCAAAATCTTTGACGAATCGCCTATAAAATCCCGCATGCCCCAAAAAGCTTCTGATTCCTTTGACGTTGGTAGGAGGAGGCAACTTTTCAATCACTTCAATCTTCACTTGATCGACTTCAAGGCCTTTGGAAGAAACTTTGTGGCCAAGCATAATTCCTTCCGTCACCATAAAGGTACACTTCTCCCAATTCAACACCAAGTTTGTCTTTACACACCTCTCAAGGACGGTTTCCAAATTCTTCAAGCATAAATCGAAAGATGCTCCAAAAATGGAAAAATCATCCATAAACACCTCCATTGTCTTTTCTATGAGGTCGGAGAAGATAGCTTGAACACACCTTTGGAAAGTTGCCGGCGCATTACATAAGCCAAAAGGCATCTTTCGATAGGCAAAAATGCCAAAGGGACAAGTAAAAGCCATCTTCTCGTGATCCTCCGGGTCAACCACAATTTGATTGTACCCCGAATATCCGTCCAAAAAACAATAGAATTGTTGCCCGGATAACCTCTCGAGTCCATGAATGGAAGTGGAAAATGGTCTTTTCATGTTGCGGTGTTCAACCTTCTATAGTCAATACACATTCTCCACCCCGTCACAATCTTTGTTGGGATTAACTCATTCTTCTCGTTTCGGATAACGGTCATGCCACCCTTTTTAGGAACAACGTGCACGGGGCTTACCCATGGACTATCAGAAATCGGGTAGATTATTCCCGCATCCAAAAGCTTCACAACTTCTTTCCGAACAACCTCTTTCATAGTGGGATTCAAACGGCGTTGTGGTTGAGCTACCGCCTTGGAATCCTCTTCCATTAGAATCTTGTGGTTACAATAAGATGGACTAATTCCTTTAAGATCGAAAAGAACCCACCCTATAGCTTCTTGATTTCTTTTCAACATTTGAATCAAACGGGTTTCTTCTTTGTCGGACAAAAATTTGCTAATAATAACCGGCTTGTTCCCACTTTCATCAAGGAATGCATACTTCAAATTAGAAGGAAGCACCTTCAATTCAAGTTGAACTTTCTCATCACTTGGTTCTTTCTTCAACTCTTCATTCTCAACTTCCCATGGTTGTAATTCTTTGAGTGACTCAAGCTCTTTCAAACATTCTTCAAGTTCCCTTTGTTCCTCACTAGTAAGTATGTCAAATGACTCACCAAGTGCTCTTTCTAAGGGAGACTTCACATGAACTTGTTTTGCAACTTCAATAATTGCCATATCCGATGCATCAATGCGGAAGCTATCATGCTTGTCTTTCGAATGCTTCATTGCTTCAAATAGATCAAAAGATACCTCTTCATTTAGAACCCACACTTTCATAAGGCCATCATCAACATCTATCATCGTGCGAGCGGTCTTCATAAAAGGGCGACCAAGAACTAGAGGAGCATCCTCATCCTCTTCCATATCAATAACAATGAAGTCCACCAGAAAGAAAAAGTTATCAACTTTCACCAACACATCTTGCGCCAACCCAATCGGATGAGTGGTAGATTTGTCGGCCAATTGCAATGTCATCCGGATGCCATTAATTTCAATGTTCCCAAGCCTTTTCACAATAGATAATGGAATGAGATTGATGCTTGAGCCCAAATCGATAAGGCCATTTCCAACAAAGACATTACCAATTGTAACGGGTAAGGTAACTCGCCCCGGGTCGGCTTCTTTCTTCGGAAGAGTTCTTTGAATAATAGCACTACAATATGCCAAAAGAACAACGGTTTCCGGCTCTGAATATTTCCGCCTCTTTGTAAGAATGTCCTTCATAAATTTGGCGTACTTCGGCATTTTCTCTAGAGCTTCGGAAAAAGGGATGTTGATTTGTAGTTGCTTAAAGATTTCCATGAATCTTGAGTAGTGCCTAGCATTGTCTTTCCTTGTAGGCACATGAGGGTAAGGCATATTTTGAGTCGGAATCAGATTCATCTTCTCTTTCTCCTTCTTAACTCTCACATGTTTCTCTTTTTTCTTCACTTCCTCCACACTCTCATTTTCAACTTCAACAATATCATCATTTTTCTTTTCAACTTCAACAACTTTATCATTTTTCTTTTTAACTTCTTCCTCATCACTATCCTCCTCAACAATACCATCAATTTTTTCTTCTTCCACACTTTGTCATTTTCTTTTGTTAACTCCTTCCCACTTCTAGTAACGATTGCTTTGCAATGCTCCTTCGGGTTTACTTGAGTATTTGTGGAGAATGAAGGACCCGATTGTTGCTCGACTAATTGTTTTGCAAGTTGCCTAACTTGATTTTCGAGATTCTTTATCGCCGCATCGCTACTCTTTTGGTTGGCCATAGACATTTGAATGAATTGATTCAAAGTGTCTTCCAACTTAGAGCTAGCAACCGGAGGTGGTGGAGGTTGATAAGGATTTTGCCGGCTTGAAGAACCTCCACCATAACCTTGATTATTTTGATAGTTCCCCCTCGGTTGATATCCTTGATTGTGTTGGTAATGTTGTTGAGGATTGTTTTGATAAGTTTGTTGTTGTTGTCTTCCTTGATAATCTCGTTGATTGTTCATGTAGTTCACTTCTTCAAATCCCGGTGGAGGAGAAAATCCGGTGTCGTGCTCTCCTTTGCAAAGTTCACAACATGAAACTTGTTTACTCTTGCTCGGTTGCTCATGCATTTCCTTCAATTGTTGTGGAAGCTTCGACATTTGTTGAGTCAAAAGTTCCACTTGTTGAGATAAAAGCTTGTTTTGAGCTAGGATTGCATCATTAGTTCCCAATTCCAAAACTCCCGGAGTCCTTTGAGAAGGGCCACGGTTATGGCTTCCCTGATGGTCATTCAAAGCCATCTTATCAATTATGGCAATGGTTTCTTCGACACTCTTACTCATCAAAGATCCACCTGAGGTGGCATCCAACAATGTTTTCTGCACTAGTTGAAGTCCATTTCGAAAAATATGAATTTGAGACAATTCATCAAAGCCATGCCCCTTGCATTTCCTCAACATAGATTTGAATCTCTCCCACACTTCGTTGAGAGATTCGTTTGCACCTTGCATGAACACTGCTATTGCGGTCTTTGCCTCCATGAAACGATTTTGTGGAAAAAATCGTTCCAAAAATTTTTCTTCAAGTAAATTCCAATCAGTCATTATTGTCGTCGATTGATCAAGATACCATTCCTTGACCTTCCCAATGAGGGAATGCGGGAATAGTCTCTTAAATAGAGATTCCTCTTCAGCTTCGGGTGCACCAGTTGCTCTCACAATCTCATAGAACTTTGTCAGATGTGTATAAGGATCCTCATGATCCATAACAGTAAAAGGACTCTGATATAAAAGCGAGAGAATACCAGTCTTCATTTCTGAATGCCGACCGTTATGAGCATTGCGAGCAAATTGTGCATTATGTCTTGGACTGTTGGTACATGGTCTAGAAGCAGGTGGTGGTGGTGGTGGATCCATAGCTGGAAGTAACTGTGGAATTGGTGGTGGTGTAGAAGTCGAACTTCCCTCTTGTTCTTGCCTTTGCCTAGCTAGTTGCCTCCTTCGTCTCGTTCTACTATTGATTCTACGAGCGGTTCTTTCAATCTCGAGATCGAATAGAAGTTGGTCTGCAGGTAGTTTCCCTCGCATAAAACAAAGTCTGCACACTAAACAAAACAAATCAACAAGCACAAGAAAATTTTTAACAAGTATAAAACTTCACAACTATTGCAATGCTTGCAATATCAATTAACATTCCCCGGCAACGGCGCCAATTTGTTGAAATACAAATAGAGTACGGTTTTTGTTATCGTTCCACAGAGATTGTTTAGAGATATCACCGTCGTTCTACAGTTGAAATCGTTTTAAACCTAAAGTAACAAAGGGTTTTGGTTGTTGATAACGGATCTTTTGCATAAACGGTAAAAGTAATCGGATTTGAAAGATTTATAAAACACATGCCAAGATTAGGGTTCGACAAACCATTTTGCACGTATAGAATTGACAAAGCAAATGAACTCGTTTATATGATAAATATAATCATATAACCTCTCAATATGATTATCTCTAACACATATTGTGAGTTTTATCATTTTGATCCTTTGATGATCTCTCACTCAAACTATCAAAATGATAACTTTCAAGTTCAATATTTATGAACATGAACTCTCATAACTATCTCTAGCCTATGTGCATTGATGGATGAAAAACCTAGATAAAGTGTAAGAACAAGTTTCTCAATCATGAACCAACACAAAGAATAAACCATAGAAACAAAGTTTGTCACCATATATTCATCATCCATAAGTTCATAAGCTTACATCAATACCTATACATACAAAAGAAAGGATTGTCTACCTTCTAACCTTGACACAAAAGGAGATTAGCTATCCATTGACATGGTAGCTTTACAAACAAGAAAATGGAGAAGAGGAACAAGCATCAACGACGATCTCTCGACTATTGATGCTCTAATTTATCAAAAATATGATGCTACAGTGTTTATAGGGTTTTTGCTCTAAGAAAATAACAAGGATCCCCAAAAAATGCTGAACAAATCTATTTATAGAGGGGCTGAGAATCACAGAGCGCACTAAGCGCGCAGCACCGTGCTAAGCGCGTTGTCATTTATTGCTAAACCGCCTTAAATCCCGCTTAGCGGGCTTCAGACCGCGCTAAGCGGGCTACCTACAGGAATTAGCTTCAGACCGCGCTTGGAGCGCGCTTGTAGCATGCTTCAAAAATTCCAATTTCTTCAAAACTGCTTCTTAAGAGCCTTCCATGCTCCAAGCTTCCCAATGCAATGTTAAAACCCACACTTATAAACACAAAAGTTAAATAACTAAGTTTAATAATGCATTTAAACTATACTACGATTATTTACCGGAAACAAAGGGAAAAAGCATCAATTAACAAATAAAGATCTCAAAAGGAGCCAAAAAACTAAACTATATATTAACATATTCAAGCACGTAACACATAGGAGGAACCCTGGTTATTTTAATCTCCAGTAGGGTTCTAAAACCCAGTTCTTCTCCTAAAATTCCTTAGCCAGGGTCAGCTTACCATCAGTATAACACTATCCCTGTAACACCCCAATTCCCATCGCGAATAAATAATACGTAAATAAATCAGAGTAAATAAAATTTTATTCTTAGACAGAAACAAGGATGCCACATTTAAAGAAAGAAAACATAATCCCTGCTAAAAAATTTGATACATAACACAAAATGGAATAAACCTAAAAGGGAAACTTTTTCCATATAAAAGGAAAGTTCAATTATGGAATAAAGCAGAAAGATCCATAACTGACTTGGTTTACAAAATAAATTGTTTTATAACATCAAAATATTCATACAAAGGTAATACGAAATAGATCCAACAAATGTATACATATATAACAAAAGCGTTCCCCGACTCCCGTGTTACGTATCAGAGCAGACAGACCGACAAAAGGATGGAGAACTAATCTTCACAAAAGCCTCCAAGATACTAATCTGCAATTGCCTCATAGGGCAACAAACCACAGCAGAAGGGTGAGAAATAACAACTAAGTCAAGATTGCATAATAATATGCAAACAAACATATATAAATTCACATGCATAATCATTCTCACCACAAACATCACATATATTCATGTATAGCATACCATAGATAATTAATACAATCATTGTAAGGTACAACATCCCCACAAAACATAGCATATGTCCATTCATAAAACATATCATCCATAATCCATACATTTATCACAAATGCATTTCAAATCACCAATGCTATCACGAGCTCAATACATAATCAATCAATTCACAATTCCCCACACATAATGCATCCATTCACAAATTCCCACATATAATCAATCCATTCATGACTTATGCAAATGCACAGAGACCGACACAACGACTCTATGCAATGCAATGCGGTACCAATCCATCCATCATTCTCATCATCATTAATTCACTCAGGAATTATTGGAATCATCCCTTGTTACTTAGTGTAACTCCCCGTCGGGAAAACGATGTTCCCCGTCGCTTTAGGTCCTCTTTGTATAAGGCTCACACCGTTTATGGATCGCTTTAGGTCCTCTTTGTATAAGGCTCACGATCCGATCGCTTTAGGTCCTCTTTGTATAAGGCTCACGATCGTCTGTAACGTCGCTTTAGGTCCTCTTTGTATAAGGCTCACAACCGTTACAGCAGATTCCCTCTGGAATTGTTTCGTCGCTCACACCCACTAGGGCACACGACATCACAAGAATGCATATCATGATGCTTGGCATACAATGACTCATGACAATCAAATGCATAACATACATAACCATGTGAACCATCTCAACATCAATAATCATGCATTAAAATCAAACCCAAAACAATGCATTTATTTGCCCTAAGGGCACCAAATAACACACATTGAATTTCACATAAACAATGCATTTCATCATAATCCACAACAATCCCACAAAACATCATAACAACATATGTTGATATTCAATAAACAATGTATTTTACCACACAACAACATCATTATCACAGGCATCAGTATCATATAAATAGCACAAAGGCCCCCACATTTATAGGACGATAGCATATCGCATCGAACAACAACAAACACAACAAAACATACAAACCACTAATCATCCCTTACCAAATATTCTTAGTTAACACATGGTATCACATAACCAATTACTAGCACGTTGGATTCTCTTTCCAAGGCTTCAAGTCCCATATCAATCGGATTCCCGATTCATGATTTTTGGTGGAAACATAAACTACACTTATCACATTCATCACAATATTTAACTCTACCATATCAATCCATGGAATAAACATATGTTTCTATTCCACTATCATAAAGAGCATTGAAATAGCTTTCCAACGCATCCGACCGTGCCTCAATCCGAATTACGGATCAAAAGTTATGAAGAAAACAAAATGGGAAATTTGTCACGTTCGCTTTCCTATTCGCAATGCGAACTTCCAGCGAACCGTGGCAGAAAAAAATAGCATAAAGTTCGCAATGCGAACTTCTGGGCGAACCTTCGCTTTCCCCTTCGCTGGGGTTCGCAAAGAGAACCTGCGAACCCAGAAATTCTTAGCAGCGTCAATATAGGTCATATGGGACCAAAATTCATCATTTCTTCCACCCAAACACTTCCAAATCACAATATATCAACCAAAACATATTCCAACATAATCGACAAGTATTCTACGCAGTTTATATCGAAATTCATCCGTGAAAACATCGATTCCCACTCATTTTTCATCAATTTATCAATGAGAAAAAGTTGTGAAACAACCAAAACAATTACAACAAACAACACATATACATACACAAGCAAGATATAATCGAAACTTCTCACCCTTACCCGATTAATCGCGATTGAAACGGAGATTTCTTCTATCCCAAGTTTTCCTCTTCTTTTCCCTTCTCTTCCTTTCTCTCTTCTCTTTTTCTTTCTCTCTATTTTCTCTCTAAACTCTCTTTTCTTTCTTTCTTATAATAACAAAATATCTAAACCCCTAAAAAGACCATTTTATCCCTCAGCTCAAATATCTCGCAAACGCTCTCAAAACGCGATAAAACATAATAACGATGAAAAATAATATATTTTCAAATAAAAGTCAAGAATAAAGTAATATAAAAACGAAAATAATTAAATCGACTCGATTAAATAAATAAGACAAAACGGGGCGTTACAATCCCAAATCAGAACCTCAAGGCATCTGATATCTCAACTCTTCTGTAACCCTCAGCAAGAGTTGATTCTCCATTTGGACCTGCCACTGGATTTCAATAATCCTCAGTAGAAGATAGCCTCCTCTTAGGCATTTTATAAAGATTTATTTGTTCTTCCCCATCACAGTTGGCCTCCTCTTGGGCTTTGTACAAATATTTTCCCCAACTGAGCTAACCTTTTCAGACTCTCTTGTTGAGTCAATCACCTTTCCACACTCTCTTGTTGAGTCAATGTTATAAAATAAAAACACTCTCTTGTTGAGTCAATTTCTTTTTTTTCAGCCTCCTCTTAGGCTTGGTATAATGATTTCCCCTAGAAAAAGTTAGCCTCCTCTTAGGCTTTGTATAATAATTTCTCCAGCTTGTTCAGCCATAGTCTTGGGCTTTGTACAAGACAAATAAAAGCACTCTCTTGTTGAGTCAAACCCATTTCAGCCTCAATCTTGGGCTTTGTACAAGACACCATATAAATTCCCCTAAGCAGAGTCAATCCTCTTTTCAGGCTCAATCTTGGGCTTTATACAAGACAGATAATACTCTCCAGTAGAGTCAAACTCATTTCAGCCTCAATCTTGGGCTTCGTACAAGACACCTAAAATAGCACCAGCCGAGTCAGTAAAGTCTCATTTTAACTTTCATCTTGGGCTTTGTACAAGACACAAAAAGGTTGCTTTCCTACAGAGTCATTTTTCTTTTCAGCCTCAATCTTGGGCTTTGTACAAGACACATACAAACCCTCCTCACTGGAGTCAAAATCCCTTTTAGCCTCAATCTTGGGCTTTGTATAAGACAGAAAAAAATATTTTCCTTGGAAAAGTCAAACATTTTAGTCTCCTCTTAGGCTTTGTATAATGATATCCCCAAAAGAGTCAGTCTCTTTTTAGCCTCAATCTTGGGCTTTGTATAAGGTAGACAAGCATTCTCTTGTTGAGTCAACCTTTTCCAGTCTCCTCTTAGGCTTTGTATAAGGACTTCTCCAGTGGAGTCAATCAATCTCTTAGCTTTAACCTTGGGCTTTGATCAAGGCACCCAAAAATCAACATCCCCTCATAGGAAATCAAAATCTCTCTGTAGGAAGTCATTTCTCTGTGTTATCACATATCAAAACAGATAACTCAAAACAAACCCTAAATCCAGATAACTGCTGTAAGTGGCACACTTGTTGATTCAAATATCCAAGCTGTCGTCCATCTCTTATCCTGGTAAAAATCCTCTCTTAGCATGAAAGATTCCTAAGGAAAAATGGCATTGCTCAACACTGAGTTAAAGTTTTCTCCTTCAGGACAAATCCCTCATAAAGGAAATTATGGCATTGCTGGATTCACATATCCCAGTTAAAGTAATTCTCCTTTATAAACAGTCACCAAACAATTGTGATAAACAGACAAGATGTCTCCCTTTAGAGATGACAGATTCTCTCTCAGTCAAACTTTTAGCTTCAATCTTGGGCTTTGTACAAGACACAAATACTCATTTAGCTTCAATCTTGGGCTTTGTACAAGACACAAATACTCATTTAGCTTCAATCTTGGGCTTTGAACAAGACACCAAAACATCTTTTTCCTCCCATAGAATAGAAGGAACTACGATTGCTCTGATTTCCCTGTTTCATTAAACGGGAAAACCTAGGCATAAGATTGCGAAATCTTAGCGAGCATACCAATAAAAAACTCTAGGTCCAGGACCTTCACATATTCATCAAAAACATCAGAAAACTAAAACATCAACAAAAACTCACTCTCTCTCTCATATTTCCCAAGAAACTTTCCCAACCCATCAACGGATAAACACCATAAAGTACAAAGCAGAACCTAAAACTAACAACTTGTGGATAACCACATATAGGATGGGTAACTAACAACTCCCCATTGTATAACCTGACCCCGAACTCCCCGAATCTCTTTAAGTGTTTGTTCAGTTAAACATTCGCGTGCAAGATTTATTTTAGATAGCTTCCCTTTCCCTTTCAGCTTCATGGGATAAATAAGAAATCAGAAAGTAGCACCCCACTTCTCCTCATTGAGGAGGAAACCATTCTGCGATAAGGCGGTCGCGTCACCGACAAAAATCGCACGCTCCAGTAAAATGGTGACTCTGCTGGGGAGTCCTATGAGGATCGGTTTTACCTTAGTCATCATCATCACAATTTTCCAACAGAAAAATGGCGACTCTGCTGGGGAAATCATTTTGTCTGTTTAGGATTATAGACTAAAATTCTTAAGAGGTCTAGGATGTTAGCTTTAGGAATGAATATATATATATATATATATATATATATATATATATATATATATATATATATATATATATATATATATATATATATATATATATATATATATATATATATATATCGCTTTTCCTACTTGATATCCGTGTTTATTTTTTCTGCTAATGGGAAATGCGAGTGATGTCGCATGCGGAAAGTTTGAGTGATACCTAAGATAGGTGATGGCAGAGACGGGCGGTCTTACAGGGAGTGAATCCTGAATAAGCTGTCCCGCTAGACCATCAAATCAGTGGAGATACCCTTTGCGGATTCAATGTCTAACGACTTCGGTTGTGAAAGCATATTTTTCGATTGTGGTATCCATGAAACCGAGGATTTAGTAAACAGTAACCATGTGACTATTTAGTAGTGCGGTAACTATCGGAAATAGTTGTCATGCGATACTACACTCAATTGAGATTTCCCTAAGATGCTACAGCTTGCTCGGGTGAACCAGCCCGCTGTTGTTATCCCAAGGGGGTCAATGATTTTGAGTACAAGTACAAAAATTCACCATAGTACAACCTGTAGGGATGGGTAGAGCCATGACTCCATGCTCGTGACGCTGAACCTTTGAACCCATGTTTTTTCTATGTTTTTGTGTGCTTCATTCATGCATTCATTTAAAAAACTTAAACAAAAAAGATCTTCTTACTCTTCTCTCCTTTTCAAATTAAACTAAAACAATGATTGCAAATATCAGAGAAAAAGATTGCGTTATGGATTTTGGTAGAAGGAAGACGCATAAGTTCACCTTCATGGTTCCAAAACTAAAGGATTTAAGGGGGTTTGCAAGGATGATCACCAACCCTGATGCTTTCAGAGCTAAGTACGGAGGACTGTTGTCCCTATTAAGGGTCCATGTAGTTGAAGGAATCCTGTCTACGCTGATTCAGCTCTATGACCCGGTTTATCACTGTTTCACGTTCCTGGATTATTAACTAGCACCAACACTAGAGGAGTAATCTCACCAGACTGATTTACCCATCACTGACCAAGCTCCCTTTTCTGGATTGGAAGAAATTCCAAAGGATCAAACCATTGCAAGAGCAATCTATTTAGATGAGTCAGAAGTCAGGACTCACATGACCACTAAGGATGGAATCCAAGGTTTACCGGCCAAGTTTTTGGTAGAGAAAGCCCCGTACTTTGCCAGTATAGGAAACATTACTGCTTTCGAGGATATATTTGTCCTACTCACATACGGGTTGTTCCTTTTTCCCAACATTGATAACTTCGTTGATACCAATGCCATTAAGATATTCCTGATTGGAAACCCTAAACCAGCCTTGCTCGCAAATGCTTATCATTCTGTATACTTAAGGAATTTGTACAGCGGAGGAATGATCACATGCTGTGTACCCCTGCTATACAAATAGTTCACTTCCCATTTACCCAAGTCTGCTGCTTTTTGGGATCATAAGAGTACTCTATGTTGGTCACAGAGAATCATGTCTCTTACTAACTCTGACATAGACTGGTACAATCGAATTTATGATAGGATAAGGATCATTGACAAATGTGGAAATTTCCCTAATGTACCCCTCATAGGAACCAAAGGACGAATTAACTATCATCCAGTTTTAGTTCATCGTCAACTCGGATACCCGTTGGGACATATCCCGCGTAATGTTCATTTGGAAGGTCTTTTCCTCAAGGAAGGAGAAAATGACAGGGAACTAAAGACATAAATAGTTCATGCATGGAAACATGTTCACAGGAAAGGAAGGGAGTCTCTAGGAAAACCGGACTGTGTCTATGTGGAACCTTATCTCCACTGGGTACAAACTAGAGCTCTCAAGCTGAGGATGCCTTACCCTCGTCAAGAAGTTCTTCCACTAAAGGAATCTGTTCTTTACTTTATGTTTGATGCGGAAAAACTCTAGGTCACTCTCTACAAAGTTCAACGGGAAAAAAATATTGGAAAAACAAATACCGTATTCTCAATGTGGAGTGTACCAAAATTCAGCAACTTTTAAAAGAAAAGGACATTCTTATTAAGATATTAGAGCAACTTGTTGTAGAAAATCAAGAAGACCGAAGAAATTTGCTCGCTCCTTTCACTTGGCAAAGGACCGACAACCCGACAACGGCTCAAGAGCCCCGGTCAAAGAAAAGGAAAATACCAGAACCAGCACCTGCGCCC
The DNA here is from genome assembly GCA_022829125.1 of Lathyrus tuberosus. Taxonomy (NCBI): domain Eukaryota; kingdom Viridiplantae; phylum Streptophyta; class Magnoliopsida; order Fabales; family Fabaceae; genus Lathyrus; species Lathyrus tuberosus. The sequence goes on from JALAZF010000063.1 coordinate 5,033,547, forward strand.
TCTTCATAGAGGACTCTGGATCCATAAGCTTAGACTTTTCCTTTTACAGCACTTTGTAAAATACTATATTTCCATTTCTACAATATTTCAAATTCAATAAAACGGGGTCTTCCCACTGTATGATATTTTCAATCTAGTTGTTGAAGTTTCTTTTTGATTAAAACAAAAAATTAATATATATCATTGCATTCATCATTCTCACATAATGCATTCTTCTTACCTTCGAATCTCATGCCTGTGTTACGATTCTAGAGTCAAACTGTCTCATTCTTACAATACTTGGGCCAATCGACAAAAGAAAATGGATGATCTCGAGGAAGAGAACAGAGAGTTGAGAGAAGAAATCGACACTATGAAAGAAGATCTAAGGAAACTTCACAGTGAAATGCAATCTCTGGCAACAGCTCAGAGGCAACAACAAAGGACTATGATCTCAGAGATCACATCTAAGCCCATAGTGGTGACGTATGATCCTCGGTACAACATGCCTAAAGATCGTCCCTAGGGCATGCCACTCAACTTTATCCTTGAAGGATATATTCCGCCGGTCATGGAAGACCCAAAAACTGTAGCAGGAACCGTTGGGCCTGAAGGCTACAAACTTCGGGAAGGCGAGGATGCAAGAGTCATGACAGCAACTCCTGAAGGTTACAAACTTCGGGATAGGGAGGCACCAAGAGTCACCGCCGTAATGACTATACCACAACCCGTGGTACACACTATCCCGGAAGGACATATTCCATAGATACCTTCTGGTGGAAATGAAAGTATGTACGATAGAATGAATGAGTTCCAGGAACAATTCCTGGAAATGTAGAAGGAATTGCTTGCCATTCACGGTTAGGATCTATTCGGAAAGGACGCCACAGACCTTTGTTTAGTCCCCAATGTGAAAATCCCGCACAAATTCAAGGTGCCTAACTTTGAAAAATACAAGGGCAACTCTTGCCCTCAAAGTCATTTGGTGATGTACGCTCGAAAGATGTCAACTCAGACAGAGAATCAACAGCTACTGATCCATTACTTTCAAGATAGTTTAGCCAGTGCCGCACTTAAATGGTACATGGGTTTAAACCGCACTAAGATCATCACTTTCAGAGATCTTGGCGCTGCTTTTGTTCAGCAGTATAAGTATAACCTGGACATGGCACCAGATAGAGATCAACTCAGAGCAATGTCGCAAAAGGACAAGGAAACCTTTAAAGAATATGCTCAGAGATGGCGTGAGATTGCCACCCAGATCTGTCCCCCTCTTGTGGAAAAAGAGATGACAAAGATCTTTTTGAAAACCTTGAGCTCATTCTATTATGAATGAATGGTTGAAGAGGCAGTCCGAGAAGGACGTCTGGTCAAGGATACAGGACCATCAAGTAGTACCAAAAGATACGGTAGTACTTTCCCTAAGAAAAAAGAGCAAGATATTGGTAATATCTCTCTCAGAAAGAAAAGGCGAAGGTATCAACCAGTAGCAGCAGTAACTCCTGCTATTAACCCTGCGCCTATTCCAGTATATCAACCTCAGGTTGCTTAGAGTCAACCGAATCAACAACAATTTCAGCAAAGGCTGCAACAGCCTCTTCAGCAGGCTCGTCCTCAATACAACAATAACAACCGTACGACTCGACCACCAGGGTTTGACCCTATACCAATGTTGTACGCAGAACTATTTCCACTATTACTGGTCAAGGGGCATGTCCAAACCAGGTCTCCTCTTACAGTACCGAAAACTCTGCCTTTTTGGTTCAAAGCAGATCAAACTTGTCCTTACCATCAAGGAGGACCGGGGCACAACATTGAAATCTGTGTCAGCTTCAAATTCGATGTGCAAAAAATTGTCAGGAACGGGGTCTTATCCTTCTAGGATACAAATCCAAATGTTCAGACAAACTCGTTGCCTCAACATGAGAAGGCTGCAGTAAATTTGATAGAGGAAGGATCTAACCACAACTATCAAATTCACGATGTACTCCTATTAGGAACCAATCTGGTCAAGATGCATTGCAGACAGAGCGGATACGGTTATGTACCGTCTCACAATTATTACCAGTGTGATATCTGCTCCATGGATAATCAAAGATGTTCCGTAATGCAATCAGCTCTACAAGAACAGATGGATCTCGGATGGATCCAAGATCACCGAATCCGTGAGGTCAACATGACTTATTCAAATCGTAACATTGTCCAGAACCACAACATTCTGGCAATGAATGTCAACTTGGTGGCAATGCACTCAAGACAAAGCCAACATCATGATCTGCCACGACACGATCACAATTCTTGTCCGATCTGCTCAATAAACAATCAGGGATGCTCTTTTGTACAAGAGGCCCTCCAGCGTCAGATGAACCTCGAATGGATTCAGGACTACCATGATAGAAGTCATTATCAAGTTAATATGATTCAAATCTTTGATATTCGCTTGATGAATATCAGCTTGGTAGGATCTTCACATGATTATAAGGACTGTAAGGTGTGTCGTGACGACGATCAAGGATGTCTACTCATTCATAGAACACTTCAACACTTGTTGAACCAATGGTGGCTTCCGATCTATCTAGATGAAGACACACAACAAGTCAGCATGACTAATGGGAACCCTACTAGGCATCAAAGTCAGGATGTTCGATCAATGGAAACAGATCTAGTAAGGTTGCACTGCATATAAAGCGGACGTGGACGGGTGCCACCACACAACTATGAGCGCTGTAGAGTTTGCTCAGAGAACAACCAAGGATGCTATCTTATATGGTCACCTCTTCAAAATCAATTGGACCGGAAAGAGATTCGACCATGTTCAAGTTCTGGTTCGATTAACGTAATGCAAGACTATCTTCCTGATCAAAGCAAAGATGTTGTCTTAATCTCTAATCATGAAAGGACCATAGACGTATGCGCCATAATCCCTCTACTCCATGAATCAAGAGTTCCTCTTGATAGTAGAAAGATTCTCAACCTTGAACCAATTGAGGCTGCCTACGATGGTCAAAAAAATCAAAAGGCTCATGTGGTTATTTATCTGCCGGTAAGGCTGTCCCTTGCAAGTACGATGTAACAACAATTGAGAATGGAAAGGAAACTCCATTACCCTCCGTCGTAACATTTCTGACATCAGTCGAGTAAACACGGAGCAGTCAGATCTTCAACAGAGGAGTTGGAGAACCCGCCAAGGAAAAGGAACCTCAAACAGAAGTTCCCAATCAACTAGTCGGTCAAAGCAGTAATCCTGACTTTTCAAAGAAAAACGATGAGATGCTAAAGCTCATCCAGAAAAGGGAGTACAACATTGTAGACCAACTATTGCAAACTCCTTCGAGAATCTCTGTGTTATCTCTTTTGCTCAGTTCCGAAGCTCACATAGAAGCTCTACAGAAAGTCTTAGACCAAGCCTTTGTGGAAAAAGATGTGACCATAAGACAATTCGATAGCATCATCTCCAACATCATTTCCTGCAATAACTTAGGATTCGGTGATGAAGAACTACCAGAAGAAGGCAAAAATCACAACATGGCGCTTAACATTACAGTCAACTGCCATGCCGATGCTTTAGCCAGCGTACTGGTAGATACCGGATCAGCTCTGAATGTTATGCCAAAATCAACTTTGATGTGACTATCATTTCAAGGATCTCCAATGAAAGGCGGCGAGGTCATCGTCAAAGCCTTTGATGGATCTAGAAAAATAGTTATCGGCGAAGTCGACCTTCCCATAACTATCGGTCCTCACACTTTCCAAGTCACTTTCCAGGTCATGGACGTCCGGGCAGCCTACAGCTGTTTATTAGGAAGACCTTGGATACACGAGGCTGGGGCATTCACTTCGACACTTCACCAGAAGCTGAAGTTCGTCAAGAATGACAAGTTAGTGACAGTCTGCGGAGAGCAAGTCTTAATCGTGAGCAACTTATCATCATCAACCTGTGTAGAACCAGAGGAGGTTGTTGGAACCCAGTTCCAAGCACTTTCGGTGAGCAATGATAATCGATCAAAGAAAGGAACGTCGATTTCCTCGTACAAAGATGCTTTCAAAGTAATCGAGAGTAACAACACAAAAGGATGGAGACAGCTTGTCATTCCTACTGATAACAAGACAAATAAAGGTCTTGGTTTTTCTTCAACCTGTACCCAGAATGTCAAGAAAGATGAAAGTTTTCATCCTATTTAGGACTTCTTCCATAGTGGAGGCTTCCTTCACCCAGTGTCTCAAGAGGTACATACCATCAACGTGGGTGACTCCACCGATACGGATGAAGAGTGGAAGTCCTATCTCAACAAGGATGGCTATATGTCTCAGGAAGAAACGCATACACCATTTTGCTTTCCCACTCAAAGTCCGAGATATATACCGAGATCAGATGTCAAGATGATACACGGAGATTGTGATCCGGAAGGATACCGTGCTCCACCTAACTCATTAGAGGAGGACACTCTGATGAAAGACAACTTTGACTATAACTATTTTGACCCAATGGATGATTTTCCTATCTGGAAGCCGTACCCAGAAGACTTGGGGCAAAAGAGTCAGCCAAACGATGCATATCAGCTGAGCATCATTGAAAAGAATACTTGTGTCCCCGCCAAATCATGGGATTATCACTCAGGGCATTCAGAAAATATCCAGCACGACGATGAATCTGCAAAGATTGCAGGACAAGAGTTCATCAACTATGCTTTTCTCGAGGTCAACGTCATCGAGAGGGATGACTCCTCCAGTTCCAGTAAAGTATGGGGCACCTTTGGACAACCGAGTGGCAAGTACGACTTCTTGGTCAAGTACACCGCACTTGAAAGTTCTCGTATCAGGCTCGAAGACACCCAACCAACTGGATGGGGAGATCTGGCTGAGGGTGAAAACACTGTGTAAGATACAACAGAAGAGTTTGTCTATAACAACTCTGCATGTGAGGAAGACTCCAATGATCCTGCTCTGCTAGAAATCAGTGTCATTTCTAAGGACAAGCCAAGAAAGAAGGTACCCGACTTTGTGATTCACCGAGGAGTTCGCCGTCAATGGGTTACTGTCGATGTCCCAAAAGTCGTCCATAAGTCTAAGTAATTGCGGTCTTTGTTTTAACCTTTCACCCTGCTCAGGTGAAACAGATGTTTTTATAGGGCTCACTTTCTGTAAATGTCTCTCTTCGCTTCACCCAAAGCGACAGAGTTTTGTTTTATAGGGCTGTAGTTTCAAGAATCGACGAAATCATAAATAAAATAACGTCATTCTGTAATTTCCGCATTAATTGCTATTTTCACTTTTCGCTTTTTCAGAAAATGGTCATCCTAAAAAACTCAAAAATAAAAACAAGCATTTTTCAGAAAATACATTGCATACATTCTTGCATTTCTCTCTATCTCTTCTAAAAACAAATCACCACGCCATGCAGATTGCTTGTTTTAAACCCCATTGAAACATACGATCCAATGCCTTCTCCCAACTTTGAATTCCCGGTATTTGAGGCTGAAGAAGAAGAAATTCCAGAAGAGATCTCCCGATTACTCAGACAAGAGGAAAGGTCCATTAAACCTCACAAAGAGCCGTTGGAAATGGTCAAATTGGGTTCAGAAGAAGAGAGAAAAGAAGTCAAGATTGGGGCACTGCTCAGTCCGACTATCAAAGAAGATTTGATACAACTTCTTAAAGAGTGTCCCGATGTATTCGCTTGGTCCTACCAGGACATGCCAGGGTTGGATACCAGCATTGTGGAACATCATCTACCATTAAGATCAGAATGTCCGCCGGTAAAACAAAGACTAAGATGGACTCACCCGGACATGGCCATCAGAATCAAGGAGGAAGTATAGAAACAGATTAACGCTGGTTTCCTCGCCACCTCAGAATATCCTCAATGGTTAGCCAACATAGTACCAATTCCGAAAAAGGACAGAAAAGTCAGAATGTGTGTAGACTACAGGGATCTGAACAAAGCCAGTCCAAAGGATGACTTTCCCATACCACACATAGACATGCTGGTAGACAGTACAGCAAAATTCAAAGTCTTCTCCTTCATGGATGGATTCTCGGGCTATAATCAAATCAAAATGGCCCCAGAAGATATGGAGAAAACTTCATTCATCACCCATTGGGGCGCCTTTTGTTACAAGGTAATGCCGTTCGGTTTGAAGAACGCAGGGGCAACCTATCAAAGGGCCATGACTACTCTGTTTCACGACATGATACACAAAGAAATAGAAGTGTATGTCGATGATAATATTTCCAAATCTAGAACAAAAGAGGAGCATGTGACCCACCTGTCAAAACTATTCGAGAGTATGAGAAAGTACAAACTCCGCTTGAATCCCAACAAATGCACATTCGATGTTCGTTCAGGAAAACTGCTAGGGTTCATCGTCAGCCAGAAAGGAATTGAGGTTGATCCTGACAAAGTCAAGGCCATTCAAGAAATGCCTTCTCCAAAGACCGAAAAACAGGTCAGAGGATTTTTGGGATGTTTGAATTACATTTCCAGATTTATATCCCTTATGACTGCGACATGTACGCCAATCTTCAAACTACTAAAAAAGATACAATCATTCCTCACTAAATCCCGGGGCAAATGGACTCCGAATTATGACGGCCCCTATATGGTCAAGAAAGCCTTCTCAGGCGGCGCCTTGAGACTCGCAACCATGGACGGAGATGAATTTGCCTACCCCACAAATGTTGACGTAGTCAAGAAATACTTCGACCAAACAAAAAAAACGTCTTGGTGGATTGAAAACCCGAAAGGGCGATCCAGGCAAAAATTAGAGACATAAGCAAAAAAAAATTCATCCCGATGGATTGGAAATCTCAAAGTACAATCCAGGCAAAAGTTAGGGATTAATGGCAAGTAACTACGTCTGATCAGTTTAACTCCTCAGCAGTCGCGCCATCCATCAGGAAAACTTCCAGTCAAGGTCATCTTCGACCAATGCTCAGGATGTCCAGAATTCAAAGTTGGTAGAAAGATGACAGTCGTTATATTTCAATGTAACCCTTTTCCCTTAAATTACCAGTTTCTAACTTTGTAAATACTCTATAGGATCACACTGTCGCTCCCGGGATTTTCATCCAAGTACAAATACGAAAGTGGCGGGGAAACAGAGTCGCCAGCAATGTGTATTTATCCCGAGAAAGGGAAAGGAAACACTGCATAAACCTGGGAGAAAAGGAAAGAGCATGGTCTCGCGACCAAGAGAAATGGGTAAGGCAGTCGGTTACGCGAAGGGAAGGTATTAGCACCCCCACGCGTCCATCGTACTCGATGGGATCCACGCTTGTTGTCTCGATCAAAGGGTGTCGTCGCCTGGAGCTCCACTGCTACTGGAAAGGCGAAAGAACAGGGATGGAATAGAACGAAGGAACGAGGAAGAAAAGAAGAAGAAGTGACTCGATAGGACGTCACGTCCTAGGCCTACGTATTCCCTTCGTGCAATGGGAAAGTCAGAGTAAACGTAGTTCGGACTACGGTTTGGGGGGAAAAGAGAAGGATGGTGCTCGGAGAGATCTCGCACGATCTCCTGCCTACGTATCCCACTCGCACGCGAGAATCAGAGCGACGTAGTTCCCCTCACTAGGGATGGATTTGCTTTGTTTGTGTTTTTTAGTGGAGTACGTCAAGGTTTGCGTTCCAGCAGTTAGGTGTCGCAGCTCGTTGTACGGAGTCTTAGGCATTTACCTGTTTGCGGTAGAACGGAAGTGGAGCATCCTTTACGAACGGAGTGATGAAGATGAGAAAAGAATTGTTGTTTTTGTCTTTTAGAAGAAGTGTTTTGATTATTTTGTGTTTATAACAAGTATTGCACTAAAGTCTACGACATAGGAATGAATGCATCGCATGGTCGTCCTAACAGGACGTATGCTAAACACTCTAGAAAGGCGAAGGGAAACCCTTCTCCTTCCATTTCCCATGTACTTAAGGCTCATGGCATACAACACTTGTTGTTTTTATTACATGTTTTGATTTTTTTTTTGAGATGAGAAAGAGAGACTCAAAGGGTTAGGAAAGGAAAAAGTTTAAGCGGGGAAGACTAACAACCCTAATGTTATCATGCATGGAGATCCTATGGTTGTGTGAGGCATAAAAACTACCTAAGTCTAAAGAAGAGAGAGGGATAGCACTATATAATGCTTATCATACCTCACCTTAATCAAAAATTAAGGATGAGCTAGGATCCCTAAGGGGTGTGAAAAAGTTGCACACAAAACATTATATCATGCTATTCCAACACATAAGAGAAAGAGAATAAACAAGAAAAACAGCGGCTACAACAGCGCTGCAGCATCCATACAGTAGTAAAAAGTGGTACATAAGCAAGACAGCTTATAACAGCACATGATTCAGCATAGAAGGAGCTATAAAAAGTCAAACAGCAGCACATATAACAACATGTGTGCACATAGACAGCAGTAGAAAATCAGGGCAGCCTGCAACATTTGAAGATGATCCAATCATGGCACAATGGACATGCATCAAACAACACATATTATTCAATCAATCATGATCACAATCATGTCACAACATGGTAAACAATTCTTGAAATCATCATAAAATAAAGCACATTATTAAGGATGTGAACAAGTTAAAACAAGTGTGCACCTCTTGAAATAGAAAGCAAATGAACATGCACATAACAGTTCCAGCAACACAAGCATCAATTAACAATTAACAAGTTCAATGTGTGTGTATTATGTGATCATTACATCAATTAATCAACAAAGCAAACATAAACATTCATCAATTAAAATTCAAGAATCGCATGTCGAAAAATAATGTTCATACCATAGTGTGAAGTGAAACAGCTCAAGAATAGTCCACTAATCATCAACATATTAATCCATGAAGCTTAGACATGCAAAGGATCTCAAACAAACAAGAAAATGCAAGAAAATCACATTCTGTAGCAGTGGTAACCTGTTACAGCATAACTGCTAACTGGTTACACAGTTCAAAGTAAGACCAATTACGCAAAATTTCAACATGTTAACCGGTTAACAAAATTGCACCGCAATTGTGTTAACCGGTTACTCTGGGACAGAATTAAAAAAACCCAGTTCCAAAAGCACTTTTCAACAGCAAATCACTTCTCCAAACATCCAAATGAACATGCAATCAATTAATCACCAAATTACATGGAATTACAGTCATCAAACAAACAATTGGATCCAACAAACCACAACATCAAGAATCAAATTCAAGCAAATGGATCCAAATCAAAAATCACCAAAGATCTACATCGAATAAGTTGCAAATAAGCTAAACAAGCATAGATCTTGGGAAAACCAACCTACAAAGCGGAGATTTGCTTTGGTGATTGTTGCAAAGTGTTCTTGGTGCAGAAAATTAAAGAAAACCAGAGATTCCTCTATTAGTAGCCGAAACGCGTCGAAACTGAGCAAAATCGCGAAAAATCACCGAGATCGAACTTGCACCAAAATAAATGGTGTGAAACCCTTGGATTGAAGTAGAATAATCTGAAATTCCAGAAATACAACCAAAAAAACCAAATGGTGGAGTTTAAGCTCAAGAATTAATCACTTTTCAATGTGAAAAGTGATTATCCTTCAAGAAATAAGAGCTTTTTGTGAGGGTTTGGAAGAGAGAATTGAGATGAAGATGTAGAAGTAGCAGAAAGTTTAGAGAGAAATGAGAGAATTGAGAGTGAAATGTGAGAAATTTGGTGAAAAATGGTGGATCCCCGAAAAATGAGTGAAGGGTTTCTTATATAGACTTTAGGTTTGGAGTGTGGGAGGTTTGGGATTAAATTTGGACTTAGCTTTGGGTTTGGAGCTAGGGTCGGAGTTAGTTGGACTTGACTCACCGAGTCAAGGTGGTTAACTCGGTTAGTTAGAACTAACTCGGTAACAATCCCAAGGTGAACTTCAACATCCAAAGGTGGAGATGCTTGGAAAACAAGGAATAGGGTGCACTTGATTTGAAATGAAACACTAGAATAAACGCCCCTTGAAATTGAATTGAATTGAAATGTCTAGAATATTCCATTTGTTGCTATAATGTTGTAGAATCAAAGACCCAAGTGTGTGTAATGGTGCTGTCCCAACAATGCAGCAAAATCTGCAACTTTGTACAGAGTAATCGGTTACAACATATCTGCTAACCGGTTACATGCTTGAAAACCTGCGTTTTTGGTGAAAAATACACTATGTAACCGGTTACAGCATAACTGCTAACCGGTTTCTACAACCCAATTTACCCAAATTTGCTTGGAAATGACGTTGAAGTCCCGGTTTCGATTTTCCACCTCTTGTTTCGATGAGTAAACATGGGAACCTCTGTTTAAAGAACACCGTGATCTCATGCCTTAGGAAAACCAATGATATGTATGATGCTTTATGACCTATCATGAAATGCAAATAAGCGAAACATAAGCCAATTATTGGAGAGAAGTAAGAGGGAAAATTTTGAGGTATTACAGCTGCCCCTATTCAATCAACTGTGGACCTGAAGGGGTGAGGGAAACGGCTGTCAGAAATTCAAGGTACATAGGGATTGAATACAAAAATAACCAGAAAATTTGCGCTCTGTGGGAAAAAGGGACAGATATATGACAAACACAGCAGTTGGTGGTGGATGTTGGTGGAAAAGAGTCCGGAACAAAGGAAGTTCAAAGCTCGCCTATTGGGAACGGCTAAGGTTAAACCCTAAGGTTACCTATCGGGAATGGTAAACAACCTGTCGGGCACGGTAAACAACCTGTCGGGAACGGTAAACAACCTGTCGGAAACGGTAAATGGGCCTGTCGGGAACGGCTGAGCTTGAACCTTGGTTACCTATCGGGAATGGTAAATGGGCCTGTCGGGAATGGCTAGGTAAGGTCTAAAACTCAAAGGGTGCCTGTCGGGAACGGCTAAAGTTGAAAACCTGTGGCTTACCTATCGGGAATGGTAAATGGGCCTGTCGGGAACGGTTGGGTTTAAAACTCATAGGTCGCCTGTCGGGAACGGCTAAAGTTGAAAACCTACGGCTTACCTGTTGGGAACGGTAAATGGGCTTGTCGGGAATGACTAGGTTTAAAACTCAGAGGGTGCCTGTCGGGAACGGCTAAAGTTGAAAACCTATGGCTTACCTGTTGGGAACGGTAAATGAGCCTGTCGGGAACGACTAGGTCTAAAACTTAAAGGGTCGCCTGTCGGGAACGGCTAAAGTTGAAAACCTGTGGGTTACCTATCGGGAATGGTAAATGGGCCTGTCGGGAACGGCTAGGTCTAAAACTTAAAGGTCGCTTGTCGGGAACGGCTAGAGTTATAAACCTATGGTTACCTATCGGGAATGGTAAATGGGCCTGTCGGGAACGGCTAGGTCTAAAACATAAAGGGTCGCCTGTCGGGAACGGCTAAGGGAATCCTATCGGGAATGGTTCCTGAAGAAATAAGGTTGACCTATACGTCTATCGAGAATGACTAAGGTTCAAAACTTAGAAGGTGCCTATCGGGAATGGCGGAAGGAATCCTATCCGGAATGGTTCCTAAGAGATACGGCTAAAATGTAAGATCAAAAGATCTACCAACCGAGAAACTGGGACTCTGGTGGGGAGGAAAGTAGTGAAACCCTTGTACTGCTTTGAAATGTCTAGTGGGGAATGAGCGAGGCATTCTTGTTGGCTTTGTCAATATGATAGAAGGGAAACAATTTTGGGCTCTCGCACGAGGTACCAAAACTGGCTTATGCTTCACATGCATATGTTTGAATTTTTCCATGGCGTAATGCTCCATTTCAAATGGAAATGCTACGCGTTTTGAGGATGCAATAATTACTATATGCAAAATGCAAAAAGGTTCCTTAGCAAAATAAATGCTGAGGAAAAGACAGCAACTCCACTGGGGATAACAAGCTGGATTGACTTTGTGGTCGCAAACCGAGTCGAGGAAGGCAAATCGCTTGATCTCCGAGAGCCTGTGAGGAAGTATCCTCCTGGATGGGGATAATACTGACACAATTTGGGCTCTAAACTGCCAAACTTGTTGAGATTGCTGTAAAGGAATGATGACCTTGTTGGGAATGTATCATCTGAATCAATCTGTTTGGGGGAAGAACTAAGACTATAGAACTTCTGCTGGGGAAGCGACAACTTTCTGACCTGGCTGGAGTTGAGATCAAACGAACTCTTGCTGAAGAAGGAAATACCTGCCGAGGGACTGAGATCAACCATGTTCCTGCTGGAGATGACAACCTTAAGGAAGAAAATTCCTGTTGAGGTAACTGCTTCTGCTTGGAGAGAACTATTATTTAAGTCCTACTGGCAAAGACACTGAAGACATCACGTGTTCTTGATGGGCTAACCAGCGAACATTAACACCTGCAAACAAAAGGATGCACACACATGCCCCAAGGTATTATGGGTTCTGAATTCATCCCCAAGAACACCTGGCATTTAAAGCAATTTTAATTATTTTCTTTTGCACGCATGTCATTGGAAAACCTCGATGTTTTCAAATGCAATGTTTATCAAAAAACTCAGATGTTTTTCGCAATCAAAACAACTATAAAAGAAAACACAAGAAATGGATATTCTGAATAAAGAAAATTTTATTGATTGAAAAGCCCAAAAATAGGCGTTTACATCAAGAGGCAATTCCTGGAAAGAGGTAATTGCTTAAAAGAGAAAAGAAACTATCCTAATGGCAATATGGAAAACGGAAATCCATTGAGTTTCAATTCTGTTATGGTTCATATGTCTTCAAGACTTTCCAAGTGCTTCGCTTTCCAAGGGGGATGATTGGACCGATTCCTATCCTTCGGAATACCTCCTGTTGAAACGAGACGGGATACAGGTTACTCAGATCGCAACCTTTCGCTAAATCCCTCTTTTTCCTGGATCGCCCTTTGCGGGTTTTCAATCCACCGGGATACCCATTTTTGCCTAAGTTGCCCTTTTCGGGTTTTCAACTTACCGGGTGTACTCATTTTTTTATTTTATCCCTAATTTTTGCCCGAACCTTTTTCTTCTTTTTTTTTTTTTGGTTCGCCGGGATGCCCTTTTTTGCTTGGACTCTCTTTTTACTGTCTAGCGGGTCTGTTTATGCGAAGTATTTTTTGACTGCGTTTGAGTTTACAAGAGATGGAAAATCCTCACCAACCATAGTTGTAAGCATCAAGGCTCCACCCGAGAAAACCTTTTTTACAACATATGGACCTTCGTAATTCGGAGTCCACTTGCCCCTGTGATCTGTATTAGGAGGAAGAATCCTTTTCAAGACCAAGTCACCTATCTGATAATTCTGAGGACGCACTTTCTGATTGAATGCCCGCTTCATCCTTCTCTGATACAGTTGCCCATGGCATACTGCTGCCAATCTCCTCTCTTCTATGAGACTCAACTCATTGAACCTCGTTCGAACCCATTCAGCCTCATCAAGCTTAACATCCACCATGACCCTTAGAGAAGGAATCTCAACTTCAACCGGTAAGACCGCTTCCATTCTATACACAAGAGAAAACGGGGTTGCCCCAGTAGACGTACGTACTGATGTACGGTACCCATGCAAAGCAAAAGGCAACATTTCATGCCAATCCTTGTACGTCACGACCATCTTTTGCACAATCTTCTTGATATTTTTATTGGCTGCCTCAACGGCACCATTCATCTTTGGGCGGTACGGAGAAGAATTGTGATGTTCGATCTTGTAGCTCTGGCACAGCTCTTGCATCATTTTATTATTTAGATTAGAACCATTGTCAGTGATGATCCTCTCGGTGAAGTAATCAATGGCCACCAGAATAAAACGATGTCCATTAGAGGCGGTGAGCTCAATCTTCCCGATCATATCAATGCCCCACATGGCAAAGGGCCAAGGGGAACTCATCACATTTAAAGGATTCGGTGGCACATACACCTTATCAGCATAAATCTGGCACTTGTGGCATTTCCGAGCATATTTGAAACAATCAGCCTCCATGGTCATCCAGTAATAACCAGCTCGCAACAATTTCTTTGCCATGGCATGTCCACCAGCATGGGTACCAAAAAAACCTTCGTGCACTTCTTGCATTAACATGTCTGCTTCGTGTCTATCCACGTATCTGAGCAAGACCATGTCAAAATTCCTCTTGTACAACACACCATCTTCATTCAGGAAGAAACTGCCCGCCAACCTTCTCAGAGTCTTCTTATCATTAGTGGATGCCCCAGCCGGATACTCTTGACTCTCCAAGAAACGCTTGATATCATGATACCAAGGTTTATCACCGGTCGCTGTATCAGCCGCAAACACATGAGCAGGTCTATCAAGCCGCATCACATAAATTTTGGGTATATGATTACACCAATTCACTTGAATCATAGAAGATAACATTGCCAAAGCGTCTCCCATTTGATTCTCATCACGAGGTACATGATACAGTTTCACTGTTGTGAAGAAAGTCAACAGTCTTCTCGCGTAGTCTCTATAAGGGATCAAGTTGGGTTGATTGGTGTGCCAATATCCATTGATCTAATTGACCACTAGAGCGGAGTCCCCAAATATATCAAGAGTCTTAATCCTTAAATCAATGGCTTCTTCGATACCCATAATGCAGGCTTCGTATTCGGCTTCATTGTTGGTGACATCAAAAGTCAGTCTGGCAGTGAAAGGTATATAAGAACCTTTCGGAGTTATGAGAACTGCCCCAATGCCGCTACCATTCATATTAACATCCCCATCAAACATCAAATTCCACTTGTCATCGGGATCTGGTCCTTCATCAACTGGTGGCTCGCCAGAATCTTTCATTTTCAAGTACATGATGTCTTCATTAGGGAACTCAAACTTCATTGGCTGATAATCATCAATTGGTTGCTCAGCGAGATAGTCAGACAGAATACTACTCTTTATGGCTTTTTGGGAAGTATATTGTATGTCATACTCTGTCAACACCATCTGCCAACGGGCAACCTTTCCGGTGAGAGCTGGCTTTTCAAAAATGTACTTGACTGGATCCATCTTTGATATCAATAAGGTTGTATGAGTCAACATATATTGTCTCAAACGCTTAGCAGCCCATGCAAGTGCACAACATGTCTTCTCAAGCATTGAGTATCTACACTCGCAATCTATGAATTTCTTGCTCAGGTAGTATATGGCATGTTTTTTCCTACCTGTCTCGTCTTGTTGACCGAGAACACAACCCATTGAATTTTCACGTACCGATAAATACATTATCAGTGGTCTCCCTGGAACTGGAGGCATAAGAATCAGAGGCTTTTGCAAATATTCTTTTATTTTATCAAATTCCCTTTGACAATCATTATTCCAACGAATTGATTGATCCTTTCTCAACAATTTGAATATTGGCTCGCAAGTGGCTGTCAGGTGAGAAATGAATCTAGCAATGTAGTTCAATCTCCCTAAGAAACCGCGAACTTGCTTTTCTGTTCTTGGCTCGGGCATATCTTGTATTGCTTTTACTTTTGCTGGATCAACCTCGATTCCTCTCTCACTGACAATGAAGCCCAACAGCTTACCAGATCTCACCCCGAAAGTACACTTATTCGGGTTTAGCCTCAGTCTGAATTGTCTCAATCGTTCAAAAAGCTTTTTCAGATTCACCAAGTGCTCTTCCTCAGTCTGCGACTTAGAAATCATATCATCAACATAAACCTCAATCTCTTTATGAATCATGTCATGAAAGAGCGTCACCATAGCACGCTGATAAGTTGCCCCTGCGTTTTTCAGACCAAAAGGCATCACCTTATAGCAGAACGTGTCCCATGGGGTAATAAACGTTGTTTTCTCCATATCCTCCGGTGCCATTTTAATCTGATTATAACAGGAAAAGCCATCCATGAAGGAAAATACCAAGAATTAAGCTGTATTATCTACCAACACATCAATGTGAGGTAGTGGAAAATCATCTTTCAGACTTGCTCGATTTAAATCCTGGTAGTCAACACACATCCGGACCTTACCATCTTTCTTAGGTACTGGGACAATATTCGCAACCCATGGTGGATAGCTGGTGACGGCCAAGAAACCTGCATCCAACTGTTTCTGCACCTCCTCTTTGATCTTAATGGCCATTTCCGGTTTAGTTCTTCTGAGCTTCTATTTGACGGGGGAGCATCCTTCTTTGAGAGGCAACCTGTGCACAATAATATCTGTATCTAATCCTGGCATGTCTTGATAGGACCAGGCAAAGATATCAACATATTCACGTAGCATGTCCATCAGCTCTTTCTTCACGTTCTCTGCCAAGCTTTCCCCTATGTTGACTTCCTTTCTCACATCCTCGGTGCCAAGGTTGACGACTTCTAGTGACTCTTGATGAGGCTGAATAGCTCTTTCCTCTTGTTTCAATAATCTGGCCAATTCTTCGGGAAGTTCACAATATTCCTCATCCCCCTCTTCAGCTTGGTAGATTGGATTGTCAAAGTCATATCGAGCCATAGCAGAACCGTTATCAACAGAATCCGGAGGATTGCTTCTGCATGAATGATGATTCATGCTTTATTTTAGAAAGAGCTTTTTAAAAAGAAAGCAAACAAACTATGGAGAAAACATTGCCATTTTTATTTAAAATGAAAAGAAAAAAGAAAGACAAGGAACACAATTTTTTAATACAAAAAACGGCCTTTTATTGATAATAAACTTGCATATGAAACAAATGTGGCCCTACAATGAAATCACTAGGCCTTGCGCAGAGCCTAGGATTTTACATGCAACATGAAAAAAAACATAGAAAATTACTCTTTCTGCAGGGTGACTTGGATGAGGTCTTTAGAGAACCAGTTATTCAGCTTCTGCCCCGGGACACATGGGCGCACCCAATTGTCCATGTCATAATCGCTTTCCCCCTCGTCTTCAGTTGTAGCAAAGACTTGACCAGGGTTGATGATCCCTCCACTAGAAAAAAAGACAGGTCCCTGACGCTTTTGGCCTTCTGGTTACGAAGCTTGAGTAGGATGGTATCCAATCCCACACTTGTCTTCTTTGAAAGGCAAATTAATCAACTCCCCCCAACCTTCAGCATGGCCTGACTGTACTACTTCGAGAGCCTGCTTGTAAGAAACTATAGAAGTCCCGCTCTTGCCTCACCGAAAGGAGTGTCATTCTCAATATTCACTATTTCGAATGCCTGACAAAGAGTCTCGTGAATCTCACCGTCCATTTCCACATATTTAAAAGATGACAGATGGCTGACAAATATATCCTCCTCTCTGCATACTGTGACAACCTGACCATCCACGACAAACTTTATCTTCTGATGGAGTGTTGACGAAACGGCCCTTGCATCATGGATCCATGGGCGCCCTAGCAAGCAGCTATAGGCTAGCTGGATATCCATCACATAGAAAACCGCACTAAACACTTGGGGTCCAATCTTCACAGGAAACTCTACTTCCCCAAAAACTGACCTTTTGGAGCCGTCAAAAGCGCGCACGACTAAATCACATGGTCGGAGCACAACCCCTTCAACATCCAACTTTGCCAAAGCTTTCTTCGGCAGTACATTCAAGGACGAGCCCGTATCTACCAACACATGGGACAAGACTGCACCTTTGCACTCCATGGAGATGTGGAGAGCTTTGTTATGATTGCTTCCCTCCGGCGTTAGATCAAAATCAGTAAACCCTAACCCGTTACTGGCATGGACATGGGCAATAACACCCTCAAGTTGATTCACCGATATCTCCTGTGGAACATACGCCATATTTAGAATCTTAAGCAGGGCGTTGCGATGTGACTCGGAACATAACAGTAGTGACAAGATAGAAATCTTGGAAGGAGTTTGATGCAGGTGATCCACTATTTTGTAATCACTCTGTCGGATAATCCTCATAAACTCTTCAACGTCTTTTTCAAAGGAATTACCGAGCTCCTCCCTCTGCCCGGGCTCTTCGTTTACTACCTGCTTGCCTTTAGCTTTCGCCAAAGCTTCAGCATCATCATTTCGGAGTGTCTGTGGAGCAAAGAGCCTTCCACTACGGGTAAAACCACCCATTCCTCCTACATTCCCCACACTTGAACCAGTTTCCTTGGGAACCTCCACTTCCTGTTTCTTCCCTTGATAATAGACATCAGCTCCGTAATGCCATGGGATCGCTTTTGTACTTTCATGTGGCATAGGACCCGGAATAGTTATAGTCACAGGGGCTATCTATTCAGGCGCAGGGATCTACATAGGTGCAGGCACAAGAATCTCTGATGGAGTAAAGTAGATTGTAACTGTTGAGACCGTATCATCCTTCTTCCCCATCTGATCAAACTGTAGACGACCCTCATCCATCATCATCTGAAGGCACTTCCTCAACTCATCACAGCCGTTCACTGTGGTCAAACATTCTGAACAATTTTCCTGACAACCAGGGAACACGCCCCCTTTCAACAAATGTCCTGTCACCACTGCCAAAGGTGTCCTGACACGATTAACATCTGTCACTAGATTCAAGCCTCTATCCTCCTCTATTACATTGACCTTTGGTCCGCCATGCGGTGGCATGGGGTTTTGAATCACATTAGGATTAGGAGCGAAATTGATAGCTTTTGAATCAACCAGGTCCTGAACTACGTGCTTAAAAGCTTTGCAGTTCTCTATACGGTGGCCGGGTGCACCCGAATGGATTCACACTTCACATTTGCATTATAGCCATAAGGTAGCTTGCCTGCTGGCGGTGCCAGTGTTCTCAACTATACCAACTTTAAGCGGAGCAAATTCTGCAACATCTGGGTATGTGTCATAGGTAAAGTGTCAAAGTGACGATCACTCATTCTCTGCCTCAGTTGGTATTGTCTTTGAGATTGTGTCTGAGATTCGGCAGCTGGAACCGGAATAGTTACAGCTGCTGCTTGATGGTACGGGCCCTGACGTCCTTTACCTTTGCCCCCCTGCCCGTAGGCAGCACTAGTTTCCCCTTCCCGCTTCTTTGAGCCACTCCCAAAAAGCCTTTTTGCATTGGAAGAGCCTGCCCCGCTTCCATCTTGAATTTTCCCTGATTTCAATAGATTTTCAATTCTCTCTCCAGCAATTACAATGTAAGAGAACCCATTAGACGGACATCCAGCCAAGCGCTCTACATATGGGCCCTGTAAAGTATTCATAAACATATCAGCCATTTCCCTTTCCATCAACGGGGGTTG
Source organism: Lathyrus tuberosus (assembly GCA_022829125.1). NCBI lineage: Eukaryota > Viridiplantae > Streptophyta > Magnoliopsida > Fabales > Fabaceae > Lathyrus > Lathyrus tuberosus. The sequence continues at coordinate 5,052,597 of JALAZF010000063.1, forward strand.
TACTCGAGCAGCTAACTCACGCCACCTTTGGGCGTAATGTTTGAAACCTTCTTTCGGATCCTGTGTCATATTCTGCAATTGGGTATGATTAGGGGCCATGTCAATGTTGTACTGGTATTGTTTCAAGAAAGCATCACCCAAGTCCCTCCAGTTCCTGATATAAGCTCTTTCCAGCTTCATGTACCATTCCAATGAAGCTCCTGACAGGCTATCCTGAAAGAAGTACATCCACAACTTTTCATCGTCAGAATATGCAGAAATCTTCCTGAAATACGCCTGAATGTGAGTCTTAGGAGAGTTACTGCCATTATACTTGTCAAAAGTTGGGGGCTTAAACTTTGGGGGGATTCTCATCCCTTGCACCAGCCCCATGTCAGCAACATCAATTTCCATGGAGTTTTGACATTCTATAGCTCTTACCTTCTCAGCCAATGCTTCATACCTTTTGTCATCATTATGAACTCCCATGTCAGCATTTAGTACGGAGAACTGATCATCTTGATGGTCCTCTATCTGCTGATTATTAACATGGCCAGTACCAACAAGAATCCCGCCAGGAGGATCAACTGTCGCTCCGCCAGGAGGGATAACTGCCGCTCCACTAGGAGGAATGTTAGCATTGGGGATTTCCACTTCCAACCTTTGACCTGAAGTCCTCAAGTCTTGCTGCCCCTGGGCTATGCCCTGCATAAGGATCATGAACTGCTCTATACGGGTCATTATTTCAGTGAGTTCTTCCTGCACATGTTCCATGATTCTGGCTTGATTTTGTCGAGTCGCGTAGCGATGAATGTTGAGATCAGCTATTATGCCTGTAACCAAATAAAGGTTAGAGAATCTCTGGGACGAGTACCTGTTATGCAAAAATGATATGATTATGAGGATACAAATGCAAAATGCAAACAATCATATTTAAACATTCCCAGGACGTATCCGCTTTGATTCCAGTCTTTGAAACCAGGCAAGGGAAGGGACCCAAAATCGGAAAATAAATCTGAACCCAGAAATACCGTAGAATCAACACAAAGGAAGAACATCCTTTCAAAACTGAGCCGTTGATACACACATGAGTAAACCAAGCATTTTATATTAATGTCATAAGAATTCATTCAGACAGGTCTGATACAATCAAAGGCGATTCCATCAACAGTTCTGATGGTAATCCCAACAAAATATAACAGCAAGATCACTACAAATTAAATCCAAACAAACTGGCTTCAATCTCTTCAAGAAGATTCACAGTGTCAGGATGGGTAGGTCGCTCTATTAGCCCTTTGATCAATCTGTTTCTCTTTTCAACGTCTTGATTCAGCCTAGTAACCTGTTCTTCAATATCGTTGCCTTCGCGCTTTGATTTGTTGACTTCGGCTTGCAACTTGAGTTCTTCAATTTCCTTCTGAGCCTCTCTCCACTTGCCAGAGAAGTGCTCTTTATCTGCCTTCATTCTTTGAATTTCTTCTTTCAACTCCCCATTCTCAATCTTGAGTTCTTCGCACATCTCCTGATACGTGGCAAGCTTGGCTTCAGTCTTAATCAAGAGCTTCTTGGCTTCCCTGTGAGCTTTGCCTGATGATTCTGCCATCATACTGACTTTTCTGAAGTGCTGAGCTCTGTCAGTGAGGTCTTTCTCCTTTTTTCCTAGGCGCTCCCTCAAATCTTGGACCTTCCATTTCAACTCCAAGTTCTCATGTAAAGCACCCTGCAGTCGACTACTCATACGAACATTTTCCCCCCTTAAATCATGCACCAATTTTCGCTGCTTATCGAATTCTTCAATTGGCATGGTGATTCTCTCCTCTATCACTTTGGGATATAAGGGAGGTGCCCAATCAAAAGGCAAATAGTACTCTTCGACCCTCTTCTTTACCCAGTCTATATACGGGGGCAAAGCTTGATTGTTAGGTAAACCCCACATGACCTTTCCTCTTTTCTGTTTACTGAGCCATGCTTCGGAAGCTTTATGGGCTATATCTAATCCCCCGTCAGCCATGTGAAAGTACAAAGACTCTTCAACCTCCTTTTCAACCGGTGGACCTTTCAGGGCATATCCAAACTGCCGGATAGCCAAAGAAGGATTATAATTAATACCTCATTTTCTCCCTATCAATGGTACATTAGGGTATTCACCACAGCTATGAAAAATGTCTTCACCCAACACTCCATGATTCACCCAAACAATATCTTTAGCATCTAGGCCCATCAGACGTTGACTCCATTTCAGAGATTTTTTAGTATCCTTGAAAGCACCTGACTGAGGTAGACGATTGGTAAACCACTTATAGAAAAGAGGTGCATACCAATGAACTGTCCCACCTCATCTCTTCTTGTTCCGGTTGTATAAGGAATAATGAAGATCTCCTAATAAGGTCGGCACCGGGTTCTGAGTTACAAATATCTTGATAGCATCCGTATCAACAAAATCAGGCTCACTCGGGAACAGGATAATACCATATATGCAGAGGGCCAACACTGCATTGAAAACAGTCCACTTCTTCTCCTTAGCTGCTTCTTGAGCTTTGTTTGCAAAGTATGTCAGGTGATAGTGTAGCTCCCATGATTTTTATCCAGGTACAAACGCGAAAGTGGCGTGAAAACAGAGTCGCCAGCAATGTATATTTATCCCAAGAGAGGGAAAGGAAATAATGTGTAAACCTGAGGAAGAGGGAAAGGAATGGTCATCGCAACCATAACCTGGGTTCGGGAGTCGGTTACGCGAAGGGAAGGTATTAGCACCTCACGCGTCCATCGTACTCGATGGGATCCACGCTTGTTATCTAATCTAAGGGTGAGTTATCCTAAAATCTACGGCTGTACTGAAACGGGGGAAGGGAGAACAAAGACAGACTCGGTAGGACATCGTTTTCCTAGGCCTACGTACTCCCTTTGTGCAATGGGAAATTCAGAGTCAACGTAGTTTGGACCAAGTTCTTTTTGTGTTTTTTATGAGCGACGTTACGTTTGCGTCCGACAGTTAGGGTCGATGCCTGTTTGCGACAAAACGGAAAGTAACGTGCCCTTTTTGGAAATAGCCTTAAGTTTGACAATCCCGAAGGAAAAAAATGATTTGAAGTTTATTTTGTAATTTTTAAGACAGAAGTGAGTTGAGTTAGTTCATAACTCACATTGCACCAAAGTCTATGACACGGGAACGAATGCGTCGCATGGTCGTCCCCAATGGGACGTATGCTAAACACTCTAGAAGAATGAAGGGAGACCCCTGAATCTTCGCTTCCTATGTTTAAGGCTTGTGTGCAAGGCAAGTTGACCTTATTAAGTATCTTAGAAGTGTTATAAGATGAGAAGAGGGACTCAAAAGAAAGAAAAAAACACTAAGGGGATTCTATCCAAATGTTATCATGCAAAGATGGCCCTAAGGGGAGGTTTGAGAACAACCTAAGTCTAGAGAAAAGAAGAGATAAGAGAAAGAAAGAATGAGGGTGAACATGGATGACTATCCACACCCTTAAGTGCCTTACCTCTGCCCCTGCACAAAAGGTTAGTACCAAACAGTAACAATGGTTGAATGTAAGTACTGAAAAGAAAATCAAACAAGCTAATTGCCTCAAGAAGACAACTGAAGAAGCAAATAAGACTTAAACCACAAGGGAAAGGTCCTAAGGGCTAAGGAATCTACTAGGGTAGTAGGTAAAGGCCAGTGAAGCATACCACTAAGGCTAAGGTGCTAAACAAAGATCAACCTAAATTAAAACATGCACCCACATACCATGCAAATGTAAATTATGGAATAACTATGAGAAATGAAAACAAATGGATCATACAACAATGCATATACAAACACTAAACTCAGAAGCAAATGACATTTAAAATATGCATGGAAATGTCCTCAAGAAGGCATAAGAGTCATGAATGCAAGCATGGAGAATGGTTAAAGCAAGAAGAAATGAAAACAATTCACTTAAGCCCACACATGAATCATATTTGTAGCATAAGCAAAGAATGAAGATGTAAGATGAACAAGTATGGGAATGAATGCAAACCAGCTGCATATGACATGTGAGATGACATCTAAGATGTGAGGATAAACATACCAAGCTCATGCAAATCTCATGTTGAAACACATAGGAGAAAGAAAGTAAAACTGGGTTCAAACAACTTCAAACAAATGTCAAGTGTTCATGAACTTAGAAGGCATGCAAGGTGATATTAGAAATCAGTAAACATGGATGGGAATGACCTATAAGATGCCTAGCAAAGGATGTCAAAACATCTCAACAATCATCACAAGATAACAAGCTCAAAACATATTAAAACCCTAGCACAAGTTCACTAACAAACACACATGCAAGACATGAAGCAAAAGGAATGCTACAAGTTTGAGAAAAAATGAAAGATTTAAGCTATATGAAGTGCACCCAGTGTGTAAACATGTGCCAAAAGAGTGTGCAAAAATTCATCACCAAACATGATCAAAGATGCCTCAACATCTCATGCAAATCATACAAACAAGTTGTCCAAATATGACACTCAATAGTCAACAAGAAATGCCCTAAAAAATCTATAAAAATATGCATGGAATGCCTCAATGTATCATGTCAACATGGATAAGATCTCATGAGAAAAATCAGTTTAGAACTATGTCAAACAAAAATGGGAAAAAGCAAGTACCATGGCTAAATGCACACATAAAAGAAATTAAAAGAAAACTCCAAATAAAACATTAAAATATGCAAAAATAAGAAACTAAAATATTAAAAAATTATTTCAATGAGTGATGATGCTTCATGAATTTTTTGTAATTTTATGATGCTTGGAAATAATATTAATAAATAAAAATGAAACAAATAATAAAAGAGAAAATAAAATTGAAATAAATGGACCATGGGGTGCACAAGTAGTAAAAGCGCAGTTAAACATTACTGGGGCCAAAATAGTGGGGTGTGAATAACAATTAGGGAAACGCCCAAAACATTGATTGGCCTGCAACGCATACCATGTGACCCAGTCAACAGACTTGACTTAATCATGGCCATTCGTTCAGTCCACACGTGATGATCATGAAAAGTAGACACATCAAAGGATTCACAATGAACACACATGATAAGATAACATGGGACAACCCCACACAATCATTAAAAAAATCAGAAAAAAAAAACATGTGATGGGGAGGGTGCCTCATTAATGCGCTGGCACCCTCACAACCATCAGATCACACCAATCCAACGACCGCGTTTTAAACTGGAGGGGGGCTAGGGTTCAGATCAGGTGGGGTTTTCAGGTGGCCGGAGATGACCTCCGGTCATCTTCTCCGGCGAACCTCCACCGTGGGGAAGAACACAGGTGCCTAGAAATCAATGAAACCTATACCAAAATGATCCCCTCAACCTGTAGATCACATATCCAATCTCAAACATAAAAAATAACATGCACACAGAGAGATTCGAAGAGATAAAGTTTGCCCTAGAATTTGAAACTACACACCTAATGAGTCTATCAACTAGCCAGATCATGCAAGGTCCCTAGTGGACTTCAAAACAAGCAAAAACACACGAAACCAACATGAAATGCGAGGAGTTTAGAGTGATTATACCTACGGATTGGTTGATGCTTGCACCTCAAGAAAAAGAGAGAGAGATCCTTGCTCCTTGAAGAATCTTACTGGCCAAATAAAGGCAAAGGAAGATGTGTGGTTTGCTCAGAATTTCAACAGCATAACCCTTCTTTTTTCCTCCAAATTTGTGTGTGTTTTTCCACTCAGTTTCCACGTCCTTTTATAGAGTGGATGAGGTGCATTAGGGTTGATATTTTGGGCCTGAAGCGTGCTAAGTAACCCATGGTACAAGAAAGGAAAGTTCTGATCGTATCTGATCACATCATACCATGAAAATTCAGCTTTGGACCCAACAATTTAGGTGTCCATAAATTGAGGATCACATGTCCCTTTGATGCATTCTTGTGCTCTTTGGATAGAGGGCAATGTGGACAACAATTTTGATGTTGAAAGGGAATGGAATGGAGTCCTCTAAGGGACCTAAAAATGACCCCAAAGTTGTGTGGTTGGGACTGATTTTGTATGTCACCTTGCCTTGTCGTGACCTTCTCATGGGCGTGTGAAAATTTCAGCTTGAGGTCACCTACTTCAGCTCACCATATCTCCCAAATGATTGATCATATGAAAATTTCTCCAACACAAAAGTTGTAGAGGAGATGGAGAGGAACAAGAATGATGTTGAACATTTTTCCATTTGAAGTCTCCATAAATGAGATATTTGCCTTTTAACTTGGACAAAACATGCACACCAAGTGTTTGTGAAATTGAGGGCGTGCTGGCTCGCCCATGACTTTCCATGGCTGGTCATTTTGCCCTAGAAACCTCAAACTTTAAACCACCATATCTCACTCAATTTTGATCCAATGTAGATGTTCTTGGTATGGTTTTGAAGCTTGGAATGTGAACTTTTGAAAGACCTCCATAACCCTTAAGTTTGGAGCTTGGATCATAGAGAAAGAATGCTCCAAAGATGGGTACTCAAGTTGCCAAAACTTACCATAAATGGAAACCCTAGTTTCTATTTTTGGAAACTTTTCACATCTCTTGATTTTTAGTGAATCCCTTGATATTTCTTGATCAAATCTTCATCAATGGCCATATTTGAAATGAGGAACATGAATTTGACCTCAAAAAGTCAGGAGCTGACTTTTTCCTCTGCACAGTTGACTTTTCCCCAATTCTCCAGATGTTAAGTCTTTTGATCAATTGGACCTCTTATGAATCAAATTGATGGACAATTTTTCATTCCTAGATACTTAGGGACCCAAGGAATACCATAGAATCAATTCTTGCCCAAAAAATCAGAAATAAACTGATTTTATAGCAAACCCTAATTATGGGACCCTTAGTCTAGGAGGAATCAACACATCCTCCAAATCCAAATTCCTCTGAATATGATGTATACCCTCTCCAAAAAAGATGAGATATGCCATTTGGTGATGATAAAAACTCAATAAGCTTGCCCATTGGAGAAATAAACTCAAGAATCTCAAAACCCTAATTTCTACACTGGTTAGGAGAGAGTGGTTCACTTGAGATCTCTTGCCAATTGTGAACTCCTGATGATGTGATAGACCAAATAGGATCTCCTGAGGCCCAAGGCCCCTTTGTGACTCAAATAATGGTGGCATCAATAACCATTTCTCCTCTTGATCTCTTGGACAACACATGGACTTTTGCTTGACCCTTTGGAGAACATCTTCTCCTCTTGACCTGCTTCAGACACCTTGACCCCATGCTTAGAACCAATGATATGCACACATGATAATGCAAACTGAAATGAAACATAAGCCAGCTAGTACTAAAACATAATCTGTCAATACGAAGCACCTCAAGGAAGGATCATAGAACTGCATCAAGGTGCGCAAGCCATTAGATTCATATTCACTGAGGTTACGAGCAAAAGATAGAATCCAACCATACTTCTCTTTGAACATTCCTAACACTTCCTGACCGACCATCTCTTGTAAGCTATAAATCTGACTCAGAATGAGCTTTGGGAACTTATACACAATGGTGTTCTTCTTGCCCCTTTTGGTGTCCATCCCTATAACTGCCCGTTGACTGGAATCAAAATATCAGATACTACTTGTAAATGAAAAATATGAATGTTAGCAAAAAGGATGATGCAATGCAAAGCATGGGATCAAAGTGCCACGTGTCTGTGCTGGACTGAAATAACTGAATAATTCCAAGGCTCAAAATCCCCAGAATTCCAGAACAACAGAGTAACCACACAGATAAACCATACTAATAAGAATTCCACTGTACCGGGTATGCTGAAAGTCAAGGTTACCTGCAAACCCGTAAACAACCCGCCCCTATCACATGTGGGTACTAGAAAAGGCGAGGATCCTCAATATCACGGACTCTCAGGTCGAGAAATGATGATACGTTCACTATTTTTGGTTTGGCATCATCATCAATCGAGGAGGCCTCAACTGATTCCCCTAAAAAAGGATATCCTATAGCAAGTCCCCAGCATTGGGTCCTCGAATCGAGAATGTGTAATGGGTTTGCCATTTCTAGTCTGCCATTATCACAACTCGGGAGGAGTGTCGTTACTGAGTTCTCGGGAATGGTCACCAGAGTCGACAATTCCTCCAGAGAATATCTACTAGCCTGTATCAAGAATACAGTAGCAGATAGCTCCGGATAGAACCTCGTCTGGCTGTAAGTCTCGTGAACACCCACACGTTGCAAAACACCACGGGAGAAACACGCATGCCCATGCTAATACCTATGTGTATGCTCAAGCCTGGGTAGCGAGCTTATCTCTCTGAACACCCTGCCCACCAAGCAGAAAACAACACCACAGTCCAGCACAATATAGTATATGACAACAATAAATGAAAAGCATGTAAATGCAATAAAACAGTAAACATGCAACAATGCCATAAATAAAGCGAGTAAAGCAAACAGATAAAACACCCTACAATCAAAAACAAACAAGCGCTAGGATTGACTCGCATAGGGATAGACCAGCAAGAGGTCAACAAATATCCAGCAGAGTCGCCAGCCGTCGCTCCCGGGATTTTCAACCAAGTACAAACGCGAAAGTGGTGCGGAAACAGAGTCGCCAGCAATGTGTATTTATCCCAAGAGAGGGAAAGGAAACACTGCATAAACCAGGGAGAAAAGGAAAGAGCATGGTCTCGCGACCAAGAGAAACGGGTAAGGGAGTCGGTTACGCGAAGGGAAGGTATTAGCACCCCCACGCGTCCATCGTACTCGATGGGATCCAAGCTTGTTGTCTCGATCAAAGGGTGTCGTCGTCTGGAGCTCCACTGCTACTGGAAAGGCGAAAGAACAATGACGGAAAAGAACGAAGGAACGAGGAAGAAAAGAAGAAGAAGTGACTCGATAGGACGTCGCGTCCTAGGCCTACGTATTCCCTTCGTGCAATGGGAAATTCAGAGTCAACGTAGTTCGGACTACGGTTTGGGGGGAAAAAAGTAGGATGGTGCTCGGAGAGATCTCGCACGATCTCCTGCCTACCTATCCCGCTCGCACGCGAGAATCAGAGCGACGTAGTTCCCCTCACTAGGGATGGATTTGCTTTGTTTATGTTTTTTAGTAGAGTACGTCAAGGTTCGCGTTCCAGCAGTTAGGTGTCGCAGCTCGTTGTACGGAGTCTTAGGCATTTACCTGTTTGCGGTAGAACAGAAGTGACGCATCCTTTATGAATGGAGTGATGAAGATGAGAAGAGAATTGTTGTTTTTGTGTTTTAGAAGAAGTGTTTTGATTATTTTGTGTTTATAACAAGTATTGCACTAAATTCTATGACATAGGAACGAATGCGTCGCATGGTGGTCCTAACAGGACGTATGCTAAACACTCTAGAAAGGCGAAGGGAAACCCTTCTCCTTCCATTTCCCATGTACTTAAGGCTCATGGCATACAACACTTGTTGTTTTTATTACATGTTTTGATTTTTGTTTTGAGATGAGAAAGAGAGACTCAAAGGGTTAGGAAAGGAAAAAGTCCAAGCGGGGAAGACTAACAACCCTAATGTTATCATGCATGGAGATCCTATGGTTATGTGAGGTATAAGAACTACCTAAGTCTAAAGAAGAGAGAGGGATAGCACTATCTAATGCTTATCCGACCTCACCTTAATCAAAAATTAAGGATGATCTAGGATCCCTAAGGGGTGTGAAAAAGTTGTACACAAAGCATTATATCATGCTATTCCAACACATAAGAGAAAGAGAATAAACAAGAAAAACAGTGGCTACAACAGCGCTGCAGCATCCATACAGCAGTAAAAAGTGGCATATAAGCAAGACAGCTTATAACAGCACATGATTCAGCACCAAAGGAGCTATAAAAAGTCAAACAGCAACATATATAATAGCATGTGTGCACATAGACAGCAGTAGAAAATCAGGGCAGCATGCAACATTTGAAGATGATCCAATCATGGCACAATGGCCATGCATCAAACAACACATATTATTCAATCAATCATGATCACAATCATGTCACAACATGGTAAACAATTCTTGAAATCATCATAGAATAAAGCACATTATTAAGCATGTGAACAAGTTAAACCAAGTGTGCACCTCTTGAAATAGAAAGCAAATGAACATGCACATAACAGTTCTAGTAACACAAGCATCAATTAACAATTAACAAGTTCAATGTGTGTGTATTATGTGATCATTACATCAATTAATCAACAACGCAAACATAAACATTCATCAATTAAAAATCAAGAATCGCATGTCAAAAAATCATGTTCATACCATAGTGTGAAGTGAAACAGCTCAAGAATAGTCCACCAATCATCAACATATTAATCCATGAAGCTTAGACATGCAAAGGATCTCAAACAAACAAGTAAATGCAAGAAAATCACATTCTGCAGCAGTGGTAACCGGTTACAACATAACTGCTAACCAGTTACACAGTTCAAAATCAGACCAATTACGCAAATTTTCAACATGTTAACTGGTTAACAAAACTGCACTGCAATTGTGTTAACCAGTTACTCTGGGACAGAATTAAAAAAAAAGTTCCAAAAGTACTTTTCAACAGAAAATCACTTCTCCAAACATCCAAATGAACATGCAATCAATTAATCACGAAATTACATGGAATTACAGTCATCAAACAAACAATTGGATCCAACAAACCACAACATCAAGAATCAAATTCAAGCAAATGGATCCAAATCAAAAATCACCAAAGATCTACATCGAATAAGTTGCAAATAAGCTAAACAAGCATAGATCTAGGGAAAACCAACCTACAAAGCGGAAATTTGCTTTGGTGATTGTTGCAAAGTGATCTTGGTGCAGAAAATTAAAGAAAACCATATATTCCTCGATTAGTAGCTGAAACGCGTCGAAACCGAGCAAAATCACGAAAAATCACCTAGATCGAACTTGCACCAAAATAAATGCTGTGAAACCCTTGGATTGAAGTAGAATAATCTAAAATTCCAGAAATCCAACCAAAAAAACCAAATGATGGAGTTTAAGCTCAAGAATTAATCACTTTTCAATGTGAAAAGTGATTATCCTTCAAGAAATAAGAGCTTTTTGTGAGGGTTTCGAAGAGAGAATTGAGATGAAGATGTAGAAGTAGTACAAAGTTTAGAGAGAAATGAGAGAATTGAGAGTGAAATGTGAGAAATTTGGTGAAAAATGGTGGATCCCCGAAAAATGAGTGAAGGGTTTCTTATATAGACTTTAAGTTTAGAGTGTGGGAGGTTTGGGATTAGCTTTGGACTTATCTTTGGGTTTGGAGCTAGGGTCGGAGTTAGTTGGACTTGACTCCCCGAGTCAAGGCGGTTAACTCGGTTAGTTAGAACCAACTCGGTAACAATCCCAAGGTGAACTTCAACATCCAAAGGTGGAGATGCTTGGAAAACAAGGAATACGGTGCACTTGATTTGAAATGAAACACTAGAATAAACGCCCCTTGGAATTGAATTGAATTGAAATGTCTAAAGATGTCTAGAATATTCCATTTGTTGCTATAATGCTGTAGAATCAAAGACCCAAGTGTGTGCAATGGTGTTGTCCCAACAATGCAGCAAAATGTGCAACTTTGTACAGAGTAACCGGTTACAAGATATCTGCTAACCGGTTACATGCTTAAAAACCTGCGTTTCTGGTGAAAAATACACTATGAACCGGTTACAGCATAACTGCTAACCGGTTACTACAGCCCAATTTACCCAAATTTGCTTGGAAATGATGTTGAAGTCCCGGTTTCGATTTTCCACCTCTTGTTTTGATGAGTAAACATGGAAACCTCTGTTTAAAGAACACCGTGATCCCATGCCTTAGGAAAACCAATGATATGTATGATGCTTTATGACCTATCATGAAATGCAAATGAGCGAAACATAAGCCAATTATTGGAGAGAAAAAAGAGGGAAAATTTTGAGGTATTACACACACGCTTGGCTGATTTCCATCCTATCAATAAAATTTGAGCCCTAGTGCTTTTCTTTGCAATTCCCATTTGTTTTAGCTTCACAGAATGACATTTTAACATGATCAACGATTCGTGAAATAAAACAAAAATGAATTTACCTGTCTGCTTTTAAAATAAAGATGGCAATTATTTTTTACTGTTGAACATCGAAAGAACATCGATCGCTTCTCCGAAGGTGGTTGAACCTCAAAGTGCAGAATCAAAGTACTCATTCTAAACCAGTACGCCTGAATGGAGTATCGATTGTGTCAGAGACCTTGTTTCATCTGACATCCCCAGCAGAGTTCATATCTCTTAAGACCGATTGACAATTCTTTCTCCCCACAGGGACTGCCTCTCCTAAGCAAGGCATGATTGCTACTTCGAACCAATGATACTTTTCATCCCCCGCAGTGGCCGAGTATCTAGTCGTATTCATCTATTAGACTGTATGTCGTGTCTGTTTTGTCAGCATAAACATACATACATCATGCATTATTGAATCACATTCATATTGCATCACTATCACTCTGGTCAATTGTATCCCCAAGTGATAAAAGTCCTCTTATCAATCGAGTTGTCAGTTCTTTCCTCGTCAGGAAATGTTATGTCTAAATAATCTCTCTCCCCAGTTTATTTCTGGATTGGAGACGGTCCTCGACCACTTTGATAACTTGAACCTCAAAAAGTCAAGAAGACATTCGACAAACATCACTCTTCACCATTGAAGATGATATCTTCGCTTTCCTGGATTAAGGAAAATCCCCAGAGAAAGCCTCGCAATTAAAGACTCTCAGCAACACATTTATTTTTCCCTTCAGAAATTCAACGCTAATGAAGTCATCAGCACCTCTAAATTGGATAACATCATATGGCATTTCTCCGAGAAGATCTCGAAGAAAAATATGATGTAATATCCTCAAGCAGAAAACACTCTTTCAAGAGACTCGTTTTCCCCAGTAGAGTCAATAAATGGCGTCTCCAACAGAGAAGTTTGAACACCTCTACAACTCAGACGAATGGGTTCCCCAGCAAGTCTGACATCAAAACTTTTTCCCATCAAATGGCATCTCCCCAGTAAAAAACTCGGTGAGAAGTTTGATGAAAACCGCTACACATAGCGTCCCTTGTCAAAAAAAACTGAGACCAGTTCCTTGGTAGAAAACCAGGATCGAGGGGAAGTTTATTGACAAAAGATACTAAGACCAGTTCTTTGGTAGAAAACCAGGATCGAGGGGAAGTTTATAGACAAAAGAAACTTAGACCAGTTCCGTGACTGAAGACCCGGATCGAGGGGAAGTTTATATCAGAGACTTAGACCAGTTCCGTGGCTGAAGACCAGGATCGAGGGGAAGTTTATATCAGAAACTATGACCAATTCCTTGGTAGAAAACCAGAATCGAGGGGAAGTTTATTGACAAAAGAAACTGAGACCAGTCCTTAGATGAAGACCAGGATTGAGGGGAAGTTTCACCCTTTTCTAAGCGTTATTTCTTAGCGAAAGAAGATGGATGAGCAAACTGCCATTCATAACCACCATCAAAATTTCGGGTATTCCGATATTTAATCCTCTTGCACCACGAATGCCCGAATACCTTCGCCATTCACACCTTCGGGTCCAAGAAGATTAAATAGCGGCATCTGTCATACCCCAAATTTTGACCACCAAGATTTCCCATCATTGTGAGGATCATTGCCACAATATGGATGTACCTTCATGCCTCATCAAACTCCTCAAGGATTGTTGAACTTTCACTACAATCAAGAATTAGGGTTTGAAGCCCTCCCAGAACACTTAGACAAAGGATCAATCAAGAAATGACATGATCTTTAACTTGTCTAACCTCTCAAACATCCATAAGGGATCAAGAGGACTCCCATATCAAGAATCAAGCACAAAGTTGTAACATTCCAAGTGGATCAAGCCTCGAGATCGCCAGTGTCACCAAATTAGGGTTTTGGTCGACCAGGGCCTCTAGATGAAAATTTTCATCTGGGCATGAGCCAATGCTTCAAAACACAACTCAAGATACTCCAAGGGACCCCATGGACCCAATCATCAAGTCAATTTCACCTCAGGGGATGCATTTACCAAAAATCAGGAATTAGGGTTTCTTGACCTAATTCACCCCTAAGTTGACATTTGAGACAAAGCATGAGCCAAGACCTCAAGACATGATTTGAGGGCCTCCAATACAATAAATTGATAAATTTGCAACCATGGATTGATCCAAGAAGCTTGATTCACAAGTTTCAATTTCATCTGGACCACAATTAGGGTTTTGAGGAAAAAGTCAACTGTACCTTTGACTTTTGACCAAGACATGCTCCCAAACCTTGGGACATGATTCATTATACCATATAACACTATGGAATCCATCCATTAGGTTTGATTTAGGTCAAGGACTTGATTTCACAAAGGATCACACAGTTTGGATTTCATTCGATAAAAAGTCAACTGTGCACCAAATCAAGTTTGACTTTTTGGGATTTTTCACAAATATGGTTACCTTAAGTAAAAAACAATGTTAATGTATGCTATTGATCATAATCCATCAAGAAAAATCAAGAAAAGTTAGGTTTCTTGCAAAAGGCGCAACCTTGAGAAACCAAAATTTTTCTAAGTTATGGAACAAAAGTGGTTTTGGTACCAACTTCCAAGGATCATAACTTGAGATCCAAGCAACCATTTTGGGTGATCCAAAGCTGGATTTGTAGGTCTTGCTACACTCTACAAAAGCTTCAACTGCCTCAGACTCTAATTCTTTATGGATTTTGAGTTATGGATTGATCAAAATCACAAAAACATGAAAATGACACTTTTTCCAACACTTAGTGAAAATCTGCCTAAGTTACCAGCCTTGAACATCAATGTTCATGAGGTTTTTTCAGTTGGATCCAAATAGTTTCACAACAAACTATGATCACACATGTTTTGTATCATATGATGGCTTTCTAAAAAGCACAAGAGCCTCCCATAACTCAACCTGAGCAGGGAGATATGAATCCCTCAAAATCACCATTTCCAACTGCCTTGAACAAGGCAGATTTTGGCATTTTGCTCGATTTTGAAAAATTGAGCAAATCCAAGCCTTGTCATCCATTTGAACACATCTGAGGATAAAACAAAATGAGAATGATCTGATCCCCAAGCCTCCAAAGTCCAAGAATCTACACTTAGCCCTAACAAACCTTAAAAGGCTAAAAAGGTGCCAAGACTTCAATTTTGTTGCAATGCATTTAATGGATACACCAAGGTGGCGTGGAGTGACACATTACTAACTGAATGAGTCAAGGATCAGCACTGAATCATAGGACCCTAGGCCAGTGCCCTAACTTCAAGTCAATGGCTAGAGGAGACTTGAGATTCCTTTTGCTTAACATTGGCCAAAGGCCTGCTACAGTTGCCACACACTATTGCTGCCAAAACAAACTTTCTCTACTATAAATAGAGCTCATTTGTGCTCAGTTTGAGTACACCAAAGCACTACAACAATTGCTTTCCTCAAAATCTCTTTCTCTAGGCCAAAATGCCTTCTTTTGCAAGTCATCTCTGAGTTTTTGAGTTAAAGAGCAATTCCACCACAACTCATGATCCAAACACCTCTAATATGTTGTATCTAAGTTGTTCAAACACTCACTTGTGACCTGAAATACCAAAATACAAAGTCCACTTCCAAAACCTCAAAATTGGACTTTTCTGCATTTTTTAAGCCATGTCTTGATTCAGTCACTTCCAAAACCAAACAAAGCCTCAAACACACTCCAAATATCATCCTCAAACTGTCCCAAATGGTTCCCCTCATCTAGAACACCATTTGAGAGAGTTGCCATATTGGTCATTTTTGCCCCTTTTGCAAGAAAGTGCCAAAACTTGTTCCTGAGGATTCCAGCTGGTTCCAGTCATCCTAAAAGCTTCTAAGGGATCAATTGAGGGTGTCCAAAGCATCAAATTACTTCTGGCACAAGGAACTTGGCAGATAGAACAAAAAGCTCCAAGAGGTAAGGGCATAACAACTTGAACTCTTTGAATTATGCATTCCTTTGATGTCCACTGATCATAAACATCTCATACATGTTGTATATGTTGTGTTTGAACCAATTTTCCATGTAATTCTTGCCTGTACCATGAGATAGCATAGAAAATGCAAATTTTGGCCTATTTCAAAACCACTATCGGGTTTTAAAATAGGGACCTCATCTGAAAAAAACCAAGGGCACCATTGGATTCCTTGTGAAATTCTAGGTCAGATGCACCTAAATTTTGTCCCAATCCATGGAGAAATGAGAAAGTTAGAGGCTTCACGTAAATTGCCCAAAAGCTTGCCTTGCCTTGCCTTGCCCAGACCTAGAAACAAGGCATGCCTCATATATTCATGCGGTAGTTTTGATACACGGATGTATCACCACCCCAGTAGTAGCGCGCATGTGTGTTTGTTGCCAAGGTCGTGGGTTCAAACCTCACCCAGACCATTTTGCCATTTTCCATGTTTTTGCTATTTTTTTTCCATATTTTCATATTTTTGTTAATTAATTGAAAAATTAATTTCTCTCTCAATTTTAATTATTTTTTATTGATTCTTTTTTTGAAAATTCACAAAAATATTAAAATATTTTATTCCATGAAAATTTCACAAAAATATTGTTTATTTCACATATTTGGTATTTTTGTAAAGAATTACATTTTTATTTATTTTTAAACATTAAAAATATTTCTTTCTCTTGGTTTTGCAAAATTCTAATGATTTTTAAATCATCCCTTAAATAAAACATGATTTTCCAAATATAAATCCAAGATCACAACTTTTTTTTACATGTTTGATTATTTTAATTGAATTTGTATTCTATTAAAATACATTTAAAACCAAAAATTAGGGTTTTGATCACTATCACCCTAACAAATCTTTTCAAACATCTCTGGGCCTCTAATAGAGTGTAAGACCCAACCCCCTTTTAACCAAAACCTTTGTTGGGCCTCAGTGTAACACCTCAAAATTTGCCCTCTTACTTTTAGCTTTAACTGGCTTATGTTTCATTGCATTTTTGCATAATCATCATTCCATACCATTGGCCTCAGCATGGGATCAACGTATCTAAGTCAAATCAAAGGAGCCTGGAGCCTAAAGAGATCTTAATTGACCTACCATCTCATCATGTTATCAAGCTTGACAAGAAATCTCAAGGGAACCACCTTTTCCTAACCAGTGCAAAATTAGGGTTTTGGGATTCTTGAGATAACACCCCAATGAGCAAGATCCTTGAGCTTTTACCATCACCAAATGACATATCTCATCTTTGTTTGAGAGGATACACTTCATATTCAGAGGAATTTGAATTTGGAAGATGTGTTAATTTCTCCTAGACTGAGGGTGTCTAAGGTTGGAGAATCGTCCATCAATTTGGTTCACAAGGATTTCAATTGATCAGAAGATTGAAAATCAGGAGAATTGGGAATAAAGTCAACTGCGTAATGAAAAAAGTCAACTCCTGACTTTTTGAGGTCAACATTTTAATTTTTAAGTCAAATATGACCAATGGACGAGATTTGATCAAGGAATACTCAAGGATTCATCAGAAATCAAGAATTTGTGAAAGTTTCCATTTTTGACAAAAATAGGGTTTTAGAACTTACTATTTTTGGTAAATTTTGCATGGTTTGTTAGCTACTTTCAAGGCCAGATTCCTCTATGGTGCAAGCTCTATTTGGAAATCTTTTTCACATGAAAGTTTTAGAGCATTCTTCAAGCTTTCCAACCATGTAAGGTTTGTCCCATTTGGATCATTTTTGAGAGAGTTATAGCTTCTTAAAGTTAAAGGTTCCAAGTTGTAAGTTTGAAAACTTAGAATTTTTTTTAAAGGTTTTCTTAGACAGCTTTGTACACATACCTTCAACCTGATTTTTCTCATTGATCAAGGCGTCATTTCCATTTCCATTACATACCAAACTTGTTCATGGTATTCCCTAGTTTCTTGTCATATAAAGGGCTCATCAAATGGTTCCTTACACACCAAGATGCCATCCTTAAAGGTCATGCATTTCAATTTGTTTCAAGCAAGGAATTTTGGTGTAAGGTTTGTCAAAACTTTGGCATAGTCATGAAGCATGTTCCCAATTTCATGTTATACGTATCATGTACTCCTCCTCACCAATCTTTACCCAAAATAAGCAAACATCCCTTCACATTTTCAAGTATTTTTTTTAACTTTCATACTATAAGAAAAAATTTACAAAAATACTTCACAAACCCACGTCATTTCTTTTCAGCCCTCCCAATTCATTTCCTCACCCTCCTCTGTACCACATGATGAAGTGAGATAGTGTAGGAAGGTTGTCCACAACCCGTGTACTTGCTCCTTTAGTTTTTTGTCAAATTGGGAAACACACCATTCCACTCATTATGGGCCTTCAAAAACTCTCCTAACCCACTCTATTTAAACTCCAAAAAACCCTAGAACGTGTAGACAAGGCTGCAGTGGGTAGGTTCAGATAAAAAATTCTCATTCTCTCTGATTTGGGTTTTCTTCACATCTTCTAACCATTTCTGGATTACATCTTCGTTGTGTGGTGCCTTAAAGAGTGCAGAAGCTTCTTTCTTCCATTTTTGCAAGCTTACAAGGGCCAACGGAGCCGCTCCGTTAGGTATTTCCATGAACTCGTTTCTTCTATTTTAGGTCATGATTAGGATCATTCCTTTGCATTTGAAGTCCTACACTATATAGGCATTGGTTTAGAACTTGTTTGTGTGTGATATCTGAGATTTCATTTTTGTGTGCTTACTTTAATGCTTTGTTTCCATGGTTTTTATTGAGTGTTTTTGCAATCTAATTGCATATTTGAAACCTCCATGAAGTGTACTACAAGTTTGTGTATCGGTTGTCTTGATTTGGTGATGTGGTGTCATGTACTTTGTTACTTTAAACTGATTTTTCATGGTCTTAGAGGCATTTTTGTGAAAAACTAAGTGCATATTCGGAAACTACGTGAAAAACTGAGGGGGGGGGGTGTCCTTGTTCTTCATTTCCGTACGGACCAGCCGCCGCCGGCGGTCTGCACGTTATCAGCACTATTCACGTTAGGTTTTGTTGCATGGCATTGATGAAGATGATGAGGTGGCACCTCATCATTTGCTCCATGAGTTTTTTTATTATTATTATCTTATTTTTATTCGTTTTTGTCTTTGGTGACTTAAGATAAGTGCACCAATTGATTCCAAGTTTATTTTATTTCATTTTCCTTTACTTTAAAAAAAAAAAGAATTCTAATGTGGTTATGTAAGGGATTGGGCCTGCGCCCTTGGTGCTTCTTGCACCCCCCAACCTGGGGCCCAACGCGTGCTCCATGGGGATCATGTTGAGGGGAAGTTGCTGATGCACCCCCTGTTTGGACATTGTTTCTTTTATTGTTTTTTTTTCTTTTTTTTCAAATTCCATTTTATTTTAATTGGTGAGAACCTTATAAAAATATCAAAAATACTTTTCCTGATTAATTTGTGTCTTGTTTTATTTTTCATATTTTTTATTTTATTTTTATTTTTCTTTTGTCATTTTATTTTGAATTAATTTGGTGATGAGTTTCCAATGATACCCTTAATTAGGCGTTAGGATATTTCTTGACTTTTGCTCATCATTTGAGGCCAATCTCTTGGTCAATTTTAGCCCATCATATGAGGGTGTTTTGATGCTGGTTTAGTGATGGTTTGAGTTGCTTTAGGTGACTTGCCATCCAAGTTTTATTGACCCTCGATCCTTGCTCGATTATGTGCATACCTTGACTTGTGGGCCACTTTTGAACATGCTTTTGAGCTAGTTCTGTTCCAATATTTTTGCACATATTAATTGGATGTTTAAAATTGCATTTGATTATTTTTTGGGATTTTATTGAACCATTTTTCTAATTTTGGTTGATGCTCTCACTTGATGATGTTTTGAGCTTGCTAATGCACACATCTTAACCTATTTTTGTGCCTTTAAATGCCTTGAACTTGCTTGTTGCTTGGTGATCTTTTCTTGATGGATAAGATAGGTTTGACATTCTGACTTTCCTTGGCCCTTGGTCCTTGACCTATCTCTTGTATGGTTTTACTTGTGTGGAAGCATGTGAATCCTTTTGAGTTTTATTGTGTTGCATACTTGCATAGTTGTGTGGCATGCTTTGAGTATGATGCTTAAGATTTCTTCTTGATTGATTTAAGTTTGATCTTGGTTTATTGGTGATGCATTTGCTACTGCCCCCTTGGATTCATGCTTTGTCTCCATCTCATATGATCATTATGGTTTGATTTGTATGATGCATATCATTATCATTTGACTCGTTGCTTCTTTGGCTCATAATGTATCATGATGTTAAGCATTCTTCAATGTTTGAATTGGATGATTATGACATGAATTGAATTCTGACTTGGATCTACATTCATCTTACCTTATTCATGTCATCTTTGTGTGAGGTTCAATGATGTTTAATTGTGTTTCTTATGCAAGTTTGCTTGCATCCTTTCTTGTTTGTTCTTACTTGCTTATGTGGGCTTCCTTGTGTGATCTTTTGAAGCATAATTAATGATATGATTTGGATATAATGTGAATGATGTGCTTGGTGCCCCATCTTATTTCTCATCTTATACCTCTCTCTCCTTCATCTCTTTCACTCTTTCTCTTCCCATGAGTCTCAAGACTTGTTTAAGTCTTGGATTCACTCCCTTAGAGCTACCTAGTCTAACTTAATTTCCAATTAAGCTTGGAGCAGGATTAGCATTAGGCTTCCTCTTTTCATGCTAACTTAGGTAGATGATTCCCTTTTTAACTCAACTATAGGGCCACCTTTGCATGACAACATTAGGAACATTTAGTTTCCCCTTAGTGTTTTCTTTTTCTTTGAGTCTTCTCTTCTCATCTCATAACACTTCTAAAACACTTAATAAAATATAACGTATATTGCGCTTGAGCCTTAAGTGTAGGAAATGAAGAACGAGGGGTCTCCCCTCCTCTTCTAGAGTGTTTAACATATGTCCCATTTGGGGACGACCATGCGATTCACTCGTACCCGCATGGTAGACTTTAGTGCAATGTAAGTTACGAACTAACTTCAATCCACTTCTGTCTAAAAAACACAAAAACAAACTCAAACCTTTTTCATCCTTCGGGATCGTTAATCTCAGGCCATTTTCTAAAAAGAGCACGTTACTTCCGTCTCATCACAAATAGGCATCGACCCTAACTGCCGAACGCGAACTTAACGTCGCTCATAAAAAACACCGACCTCGTTAGGTCGAACTACGACTGCTCTGATTTCCTCTCTCTAGTCCGATTGAGGATATGTAGGCACAAGATGGCGATGTCTTGGCGAGCAACCTCCCCCCTTAGTTCGTGTCCGAACTACGTTGACTCTGACTTTCCCATTGCACGAGGGAATACGTAGGCAAAGGACGAGCGATGTCCTATCGAGTCACTTCTTTTTCTTTTCTTCTTCGTTTCTTCATTCCTTTCCGTTCCTGTTTCTTCTCCTTTCCAGTAGCAGTGGAGCTCCAGATGACGACACCCTTTGATCGAGACAACAAGCGTGGATCCCATCGAGTACGATGGACGTGTGGGGGTGCTAACACCTTCCCTTCGCGTAATCGACTCCCGTACCCGTTTCTCTTGGTCGCGAGACCATGCTTTTCCCTTCCCTCAGGTTTACGTAGTGTTTCCTTTCCCTGTCTTGGGATAAATACACATTGCTGGCGACTCTGTTTTCCGCGCCACTTTCGTGTTTGTACCATGGATGCAAATTCCCGGGAGTGACGGCTGGCGACTCTGCTGGGGAATTAACAAGCTGACCTCTTGCTGGTCCATCCCCTTTGTGAGTCAATCCTAGCGCTTGGTTGTTTATTTTCATCGGGTGTTTACTGTTGTATATTATTGTATTAATGTATG
This sequence comes from Lathyrus tuberosus, assembly GCA_022829125.1. Classification (NCBI taxonomy): domain Eukaryota; kingdom Viridiplantae; phylum Streptophyta; class Magnoliopsida; order Fabales; family Fabaceae; genus Lathyrus; species Lathyrus tuberosus. Next base: position 5,074,448 of record JALAZF010000063.1, read on the forward strand.
ACTGTATTTTACCGCATTTATTGCATTTCATTTCATTATTGTCATATGCTGGACTGTGCTGCACTGTACTGGATCTTCTGTTTGGCAGGTTTGGGGGTTCTGAGAGATAAGCCCAATACCCAGGCTTGAGCATACACCTATGATTAGCGTGGAAAGTAGTGTGACTTGTGTGGCATTTGGCCAGACTTAGTATACATGAAAACTCCACATCCAGACGAGGTTTCCTTGGTAATATTCTATCCTGCTCATTTGAGGTAGACGATGGAGTATAACCTAGAAAATTGTCGACTCTGGCGACCGTTTCTCCGAGGACTCAGCAACGCCTCTCCTCCCGACATGTGATAATGGCAGACCAGAAATAGCAAACCCATTACACTTGTCGATCCGAGGACCCAATGCTGGGAACTTGCTATAGGATATCCTTTTTTAGGGGAATCAATTGAGGCCTCCTCGATTGGTGATGATGCCAAACCAGAAAGGGTGAACATATCATCATTTCTCGACCTGAGAGCCCGTGATATTGAGGATCCTCGGTTTTCTAGTACCCACATGTGAGATGGGCGGGTGTTTACAGGTCTGCAGGTAACCGAAATCTTCAACCTACCCGGTTTTCTGTATTTCTCGTCAGTGTATAGTTATTTACCTGGTTTTCTGGTTATCTCAGTGGTCCGATGTTCTAGAATTCTGGTTTTTTGGGTTGTGGTTCTTGTTCAGTTAACAACATAGCACATGTCCAGAGCAGTGATGCCTTGATCCCATGTTTGCATTTGCATCATTTCTTGCATTCTAACATGTTTGACATTTTTCAGGGCTTGCATCTTACCCTTGATTCCGGTTGTTGAGGTTTCCTCGTCATGGATGCTCAAAGAAAGAAGAATGTAGCGTACACGTTCCCAGATTCGACTCTGAAGTAGATTCACAAGATGATTAGTATGACTGATCCTAAGATCCGCGCCAAGTTCAAGGAGGAATATGGGAAGATATTAAAGGTTGTCCGAAATATTTCACAAGAAGAGCACAATGCCATTCACACGCTCCTTCAATTCGGTAACCCTCCTTTGCGTTGTTTCACTTTTCCAGATTATGTATTGGCTCCAACCTTAGAGGAGTTCTCATTTATTTTGGGAGTCTCTGTCGAGCCGAGGATACCTTTCTTCTCTGAAGAACAGCCAGGACTGGAAGAGATGGCGGCTGCTATTCACATTGGGGAATCCATTCAGAGTAACAATGTTCTTGACAAGCAAGGATTTAAAGGCCTCCCTTTGAAGTTTCTGTTTGACCAAGCCAGCTCATATGCTAAGGAGAGAAATTGGTCTGCTTTCAATGCTATATTAGCTCTTTGCATTTATGGGATTGTCCTATTCCCCAACATCCCTGAGCTTGTTGACATGCATGCAATTCAGATTTTCATCTTGAGAAACCCCGTGCCTACCCTTCTTGGTGACGTGTATCATTCAGTCCACTACAAGAACAAAAAGAGACGAGGAAGGACTGTAAGTTGCTGCGCGCCGCTCCTATCTACATGGTTTTTTAGTTATCTCCCTAAAGCTGGGGCTTTTGTTGATGCAAGGGATTCTATGAAGTGGTCTAAGAGGTTGATGGGATTGACTGTTGACAACATCGTTTGGTTTAAACACAGTTTGCTAGGGATTGAGCTCATTTTCAACTGCGGAGGATCCCCAAATGTACCCTTAATAGGGAGGAAAGGCGGAATTCGTTTCAGAGACACGCAGTTGAGGAGCGAATGAGTGAGGCCATAGCAACCATAGAAGAGCTGAAGATATGAGCTGAAGTGAAGAGGCCTAGGGGTGAAGGCTCTAGCTTAGTGTTGCGGTGAAAATCGGATAACAAGCTATTAATTAACTTGCATCATATTTCTTTTACAACTGACTTTGATTTATCCAAAGGAAAGGTTCAAGATCGAGAAAACCTAAAAAGGGGGAGATCTAAGGTTCGGGGGTTGGTTACGCCTAGGGAAGGTATTAGCACCCTAAACGTCCGTAGTACTCTACGGGAACCTCTTATTTTAACTTGTTATATCTTACTCACTTGCTAAGGGTGCTATGCTAAAGGTTGAAACCCTAGGGGTTTATTTCTAAGTATACTCGACAAAGCATCGCACTTTGCGCCTACGTATCCTTACGGGAGTGGAATCAGAGTATCCGTAGTTCACCGATCTAAGGGTGAAGGAATAGGAACCATTGACTATGGCCAAAGTTCCAAGGGGAAAATGAGTATGACTCATTTTTAGAGTTCACGATAACTCTCTAAATCTACGTTATAGGGGAAAGTGAGTTCTCATGATGATGAGAATCACATAGAGTGTAAGAACTCCCACCTACTTCTAGTTATGATTTCATTGACTCACGATAGCCAAGAAATAAGGGTGAACTTAGAAGGATAAGGTAAGATGACTTTGAAAGTCAATTTAAGGTGTTCTCCCTTTGGAATGAGGGGAAATATAACAGTTGTAAGATTATCAAGATAAAGAGATATAATGCAAATAAGATAATGCAATAACATATGAATAAGATAATGAACTGAGGTAGAATCATGATATCATACAAAGTAGAATCACATATGTTAGACAAAGATCAAGCATGATAGATAGACATAACATATCAAGATTCATCAAGAAGTGCAATAAAGACCTAATAAACATTCATAAACCAAACATGCATAAAGGTCCCATAAAATAAATATTTTGTCAATCTCCTTTTATATATGAAAAATAGGTTCAATTAGGAGATCATAGCAAAAAGAAGGGCAGAAAAAGGATTAAAAATGAATAAGTTATGTTATTTTGAAAATGAAGTACAAATTTGAAAAAAACAAGTGATAAAAAGAGAAGAAATGGCAAATATAGGGCTTGAACCCAAGACACTTCGCTCGCAGCCTAAAACCACTACCAACTAAACTAGCGCGCACATTTGAACATATAAGGCAAACACAAATACATATATAAGAACAAGAGAAATTCAAGAAAACAGAAAAATGGGTTGATCCGCAGGATCGAACCCAGGCATGGTGTGTGAAAGGGAAAGGCATGGCAAGTGTGCTACCGTTGGGACGGTTGTTTCATCCAAACAATATACGCCTCCAGTAATACATAAAGCAAAATGTTTCATAAATGCCCAAACAAGTCCAATACTCGTATCATACGCTGCGCATATGCTCAAAATCCAAACAACTTTCTCTCGTGCATAGCCAAGTTCATGCATCCATAACTCAATCAAAACTCATCCAAAATCAACAAGATAAAATTCTAAAATGCTCAGCAAAGAACAAGGAATACAATGATGTATTTATTTAACCTAAAACCTCATACACAAAACACACACATGCTACAAAAGAGGTGTCACAAAGATTTTCAAACAAACATAAGGAGATGTTGCAGCATCAAAGCAGACAAAGGCAAAGTATCGAAAATATCTCTGACTTAAACATGTTCTCAGAATATTCACCAAGCATTAGGGTTCAAGTTAACACATGATAAGGATTTCAAACCAAGATCAAACTATCACAGATTGGTAAACATAGATACATTGTGCACAAACCGAAACCACAAAGCAATGAATAAGTCATGACATCACAAATTAGGTTCAACAGAGGAACAAACATTACCAAGTTAGCATTAAAGAGCAAAAATCAAGTACATAATCAAACAAGTCAAAGACACATCAGTTGGCATGTATACTAGCAAAGGCATGGTCATAAATTCATTCAAAAACAATTGTCAAACAAAGAAGCATGACCAAAGAATCAGATGCAAACCAAACACAGATTTACAGCATGGAAACAAATCTCTAATTGGTGTAAGTGTGTGGTCAATGGGAAGGATCATTGGCCAAAGTGATTGTAGTGTGGCAGTCAACAGCTCAATGTAAGAGAGGAACTCAAGCGATCAGAACACATAACATAAATTGATAGAATTCAAAACAGGTCACCACATAAATGAATACAATCTAGTATAATTTGCCAAAGATTTAAACAAACATGACTTGGATGCATATAGTTGACAAACCAGTTGTTTAGAGGCATGAACATTGTAGGTCCAAGTGCAAAACTCAATGACATATTGCATATTGATGAGCATATCAAGGGGTACAAACATGAACAGATGAACAAGGCATCGATTCATGCTATAGCAAAGATACATCAAGATAGTATAGGTCATAGAAAGCTCAAAACAAATAGCAGGTCAAAGGCACCAGACATCAAGTTATGATTTAGCAAAAAAGTTAGAAACACACAAATAGGATCAAACAACTTCAAGATATTTTGACATAAACACATATGGATTGGTAGCATAATTATCAAAGCTAATGTACACATCTTTGACACAGAATTTCAACAAGGCATGAAAACTCCACAGTGTGAACAAAAACATGATGAAAGCAAACTTAGAGGCATGGATAATGTGCTCAATAAAAGGAACAATGATGTAGACTATATCAGTTCACTCAAACATCAGAACTAAGCTAAAGACAGACCAATAAGTCAATCTATAAGAGGGTAGTTATAACCTTGATAAAACACTGAAGCAAACAACATGATATTCATGCAATGGTATTCAAAAGAACAAAGGCAAACCATGAAAATAACTCAACATCAGAAATACATCTGCCACACATATGGAAACCAACTACTAAACTGGATCAGCAAAATACAAGACAAGAATCTCATACCAAAGTTTTAAGGAATTAACACATATTCTCTTAACTGGGCATAAACATAGAGCATACATAGATACATATAACTCAACGCATAGAGGCATACAGCTACAAAAACAATCCAACAGAGAGTAATACAAAACAAATGGCTAGCAGTTCACACAATCTGTCCTTAAACATATGGTCAAACAAACAAAGTCATCAATGCATATCAGTTTTAAAAAAAAACCATGAGTATTACAACATCCATTATGGTAACTCATCACCAAATACACGTATAGCACATCAATATAGAACATTATCTACTTTGTAAATTCAAACCACAGCAACATATTTTAGGCACATATTCAGACAGATACAATGAAATGCTTATGGTAAGGACTAAATCAAAATGAACATTATTAACAAAGGGGTAAGAACACAATACCAAATGGAATAAGTTCCACTGTCTTCAGGTGTGATGAATGCCCTCTCTTCCAAGAATAAACTCCAATGACCAACTCCAAATTGCTAGCCCGAAACTCTTTATGGAACTTCAGAGAACTTTTTAAGTGTTTTTTCTGAGAGAGTTCTTGATGTCTATTGTGTAGAAACGATCCCCCTTTTATAGGCGAAACCAAAAGGGTTGGGTGAGTCCAAATATCAAGCGCTTGGAGTGTTGAATAAGAACGGAGCCAACATCTCTTTGAATTTCAAATGTTGGTCTAAATCTTGGAGACAAATCCGCTGCAACATCTCAGAATCACAGGGCCAACTCACAACTTTGTGTATCGCTTCAGAACACCTTACTTGGTGTCATATGGAGAGATAACAAATGAGGTAAATGTTGGGGATGGCGTGGAGAGGTTCGCAGGTGGATGCAGGTTGAATGCTTAAACTGGTAACTCTTCAGAAACAACTTTATGAATCAAACAGATAAGAGCTCAAAGTGGAATTGCTTCTTGGAGAATCCCATTTGAACAAGTTGCGTGCCAAGGATTTGAGATTGCAATGGTTTGAACAATTGACAAGCTTGCATTTGAATTCCTACTCTTCAATCTGAGTTTCGAGGGAGAAGAAAAAAATTGGTTCATTTTCGTTTCCTTGGTGCCCACGTGTCGTTTCTCCATTGGCTGATGTTTGGGTTGAAAAGTCAACGTAGCCATTACTTGATTTCTATTGGTCATTGGCAATGAAATTACAAATCTAAGTAGTTTGCAACATACTCCTTTCCTTTTGGTCACGATGGGCTCACTAAATGGGCTTAGGAAATAAGAATAGTCTTTCTATTCTTGTTGCAAACAAAGGTGATTAGGAAAAATAAATAATAAAAGATGGTTTGGCAAATGATTAGAATTAAATGTGGTTTAGGAGAATTAAATTGAACAAGTAGAATAAAAATTGGTTAAATGAAAAGGTTTAGAATATGAAGGTGATGATTGAGGGTAAATAAAGTGGGTAGAAATTTGGTCATGATGGGGTTAGGGTTAAGGATGACATCTCTTAGAGCCTTGCTTGATCCAATGCTCCACCCAAAAATCTTGATCAATCACTCCTTGAATCTCCTCAAGATAAAACCTGATAAAAAAGAAACAAACACAAACAAAAATCTGGTAAAAGGGTTAGCTATGCAGCATGATTGACCTAATATGTCATGCAAGAGATCAATGGATCTAAGGGAAAAATTTGGGGTACAACACTTGGGCAGTGTTTATCAAAGGGTGCAAGACCATGGTGGTTGAGGAGAACTCGCGCATTGATGATACTCTGTAGTTTGTTCTTTCTTTGTATTTTGGATCACCACCAGAATTGTTGGCTGGGATCTTTGTTTATCTTACTTCATACTTATTGTTATCCTAGGTTGTAATCTCCAACAGTGATTTTCTCTGATATATGAGCAGCAGTTTCATTCTATCTTGTCTTTAAACTGGAATCAAGGGGTGGATCGCCCTACAAATATTCAAACATGTTCATTTGCATTTGCATGATCATAATCATTTGCATAACAGGTGTTCGAGGCTTGGTTATTCTTGTCCTGATATGGTTTTCTTCAGAATTTCAGACTTAACTGCTCAAGCCACTCAGAAGTTGATCATGGAGAAAATTCGGGCAGAGTTGAGGGAAGTGCGAAGACAGATGGGACAGTTTATGGGAGACTTGCAAGCTCTAATTCAAGACCAGAAAGTGCTGAAGGAGGAGGTCAACCAATTGAAGACTCAGATGAATCTGGTTATGGAGGTCGTGAGAGGTGTGCTAAGCAAAGACAATACTTTCATGCCTGAAGTTGCGGCTGGAATTGTCTCTCCTCTATTGTTTGAGGGATCTCTCCCAAAGAGTGAGCAGATTGCCACTGTGACCGTCCCGGCTATATCTCAACAGCAGAATCATGCTCCACGCCAGCAGCAATTTACGCCTAAACAGAACCGACATTTCGATACTCCACCAGTGCCATATTCTCAGCTATTACAGCATCTCCTTCAGTTGCAACTGGTACAGAAAAGGACTCTGGCTCCTCTTACCGGTATTCCCCTACCGGGTTATGACGCAAGAGCCCACTGTGATTATCACTCTGGTGCGTCGGGGCATAATGTGGAAAATTGTAAGGCCCTTTAGCATGCTGTCCAGGATCTGATCAATTTAAGGAAAATTGAATTCACGCCGAGCGGCGTAAGCATACAAGGTGGTCCCACTCTAGCTGTTGAAATAGAAGTGGATATCCCTATGGCCTCTCCCAAAGATACATCAAGTCAGGGGCATTTCTTGTAGTCCTTGGTCTTAGAATCCCCACGTCCGCAACTACTGCCTACTCCTCAATTAAGTCTGAGGGGAAAAGCGCCTGAGCCAGAGGAGTACGCAAATCGGAATCAACAGCAGAATAGTTCCCAAGTGGGTCGACGGAAGCCAAGAAACAGACAGTTTGCTGTACTACCAAAGCTGTATGGTCAGATATTGCCAGAGTTGGTTAAAAGAGGGTTGATTGTGCCAAGGAAACCAGATCAGATCATTCCTCCATATCCACCAGGGTTTAATGCCAATGCTCGATGTGGATACCATGCTGGGGCACGGGGGCATTCAATTAAGGATTGTAAGGCGCTCCCGCACAAGGTGCAATATCTGATTGATGCAGGGGTCATTACTTTCACTGTGGAGGGTATGCATTTCAACTGAAGCTTCCCAAGTGGGCACTTGGAACTGCGAGTATGTCATCCAAAGCAATCAGTCCAGACGGAGACAAGTCTCCTCAACAATGGCAATCTTCGAATTCTTCACTGCATTTTCATATGTAGCTTTCATTTTGGTTGTTTAAACACTATCTGCATGTCAAAACTTATTTGTGTTTTGAATGATGATTTTAATGCAATGAATGTGTTGTTCTTGAAGTAATTCACTTTTATACACTCATATCATGTTTATATGCACTGCAATACCAACTTTTCTGGGCTAAACTCTTTGAGGGAGGATGATGAAGTGAAAAACGCAAAATCTTTGGTGGTGTGCTTTTGGATAAGACTCTGTTGAGGATGTACAGGCATTGTTTCAAATCCCCAAACACTGGAGATATAAGGGAGATAGACCTTCGTTAACCCCCTATGAGCTTTGAACTAGGAGTTTCTTTCGTACAAAAAAACCCTCACACTTAACCCAGGGGCAGGGTAGGCGTCAGTTAGTTGGACCGAGCGTTCAAATTTCAAAAGGAGTGTGCATCTGAGGATCCATTACTTTTTTTCCACACCGTCAGGAGGTCAAGAGATGCGAAACCACAATGGTTATCCATCAGAAATCAAGGAGTGAGGCAGTCACAACTCTTTCAAACAAGTCAGACAAGCCAGTGTCACACGATTTGTTCAAAAAAAAAGAAAGAAAACCCGCTAAGTCGAAAACTTGAAAATAAATGACTTAGGCAAAAACTAGGGCATCCCGCTGGACCTCAAAATCGAAAGATAAAAAAAAAGGAATCAGTCCTGGCAAAAATCAGGGAAACGAAAGAACGAAAAAGCGAAAAGCAAAAGGATTACAAAAGAAAATCCTCGAGCAAGAACAAAGTCGTGTGACTACGAACAAAAGACAAAAAGGGGTGACTGTTGCTCCAAAAACCTCATCAGGTCTCAAGCCATCAATTGCATGGGTTCCTCAAAGATCATAAAACCTTTTGAGAGATGAGCGCTTGTGTCAGATTAGCTGAACATAGGACTGGAGAACATCAAGGAGAATGGGTGGGCACCGATAAACTTTGAGCCTTAAATCCTTTTTTCTCAAAACCGTAAACCAGGCCACGTTACAACCCTTAAAAAGTCCTAATTGAAGCAGGGTTCATTCCCAAGGCGTACTTCAGCGAGATAGCATTCCTGACTCCTATGAGTTATGCTAATAAGATTTTTGTTGGTATTGCATGTGCGTATTGTTTTCCATTCAAAAATCAATGTCGCATCCCAGCTAGTGATTCGTTCACAAGGCTCGGCGACACATTTTCAATAAAACTTCAGGATAACACGAGTGCTGCACTAGAATTGTCATTCTCATAATAAACATTTTCTGCTTGCATGTGTTTGATACCAAAGAAGCTTACATGATGAACGTCAGTCGAGAAGCTCGATCACGCCAAGTTGAGATGGTGAAAACTCCGAAGGACAGTCATGTCAAGGGGTATGTGGCCAAGAGACTGTGCGAAGCCTGGGGGGTTCCCGATAAATGGTGATAAAATGCAGCCAATCTGGAGCTGTCACATTGAAAACTCACCCTAAAGCAGCCAAACTGGGGAAATTATGTCGAGATTCAATAAATCTCTCCAAGCGCTTAATATGGGGCAATCAGGTCGATTTGGAAAATTTCTGTAAGATCAGTCAGGGGCAAAGTTTCTTCAAGACTTAGGGCAGGTCACCTCTAGAGCGTGAGAAGTTGTCCACTCCTGAAGACGGTTAATTGAAAGTACCTCTTCAAGGTTCAGAATACTGGGGCAGAGTATTTTCAAGTCATTACAATTCCTTTCGAGGTAATCTATTTCATGGATTATGAAGTCTGAGGCAGTTGCGTCGAGATCTGATAAATCTCTCCAAGAGTTTGAAGACCCTGGGGCAGTGTGAAGGCCCAGTCTTCTATAAAATCCTCTTGAGATGATTTCTTCCTTTGGACCTGGTGGTCTGGGGTAGTGTGAAGGCCCGTTCTTCTATAAAATCCTCTTGAGATGATTTCTTCCTTCGGACCTGGTGGTCTGGGGCAAGTGGAGAGCTCAAAGGGCCATTTATGACCATAAAGGCAGGTCAGGTTGGGTGGCAAGATTATTTATCCCCAGTAGAGTTAATCTCCCCAGCACTAAAAGTTCACCATCCTCAGCAAGAGTACAGAGGATTGTGTTCCCCAGCCAACAGTTAAAGTGGATTGCTCCGAGGTGAATGCGGTTGTATCTCCAGCAGGAGATGTGTTGGATGACTTTGAAAAGACTTTATTTTCCCCACAGAGTCTGGTACTCACTTTCCTCAGTAGGCCAGGAAGAGTAACTCCGTCAGCAACGGCACGCTCTGATCTCCAGCAGGGTAAATTCTTTCCTGTAACAGCAGGTTAAGCTTAATGATATCCCTCGGCAGGTTTCGTTGACTTTTCTCCCCAGCATAGTTATTCTTTCTGGCATTGAAGTTTCATCATCCTCAGCAGACTGTCACTCTCCCCAGTCAGGGTACAAAATATTGTGCCTCAGCCAGCATCTAAAGTGGATTGCTTTAGGGAGGATGTTGTTTTGTTACGACAGGAGATTTGTGGAACGTATTCCCGAAACAAAGATGTTGTCTTCCCCGCAGGGCATTGGTGTCTACTCCCCTCGGCCAGTCAGGAAATGTGTTCTCACCAGCAACAAGATAAGGACGAAATCATTTCCCAGCAGCGGGTTCAGTTCAATGGTGTCCCCAGCAGGTCTAGTACTTGTGATGTGTCTCCCCAAGCAGAGTTTGGTGGTAATCCTCGCAGGTTTGTTCAACGATGGTTGACATCCCCAGCAGGTTTTAAGTCCAAGTGATATTTGGCACTCTTCTGATTCAGGTCCTGGTTCCCTTTTTTCAAAGAGTTATATATAATCCCCAGCAGGGTGGTTATTTCATATCCAGCAGAAGTTGTTGATCAAAAGAGTTGATCATGGTGATCCTTCTCAGCATAGTTCTTGGACTCAGAGGACAATTTATTTTGTCATCCCCGGTGGAGCTGCCTTCGTTTTCAGCATTTATTTTGCTGGAGCGTTTCTTTTTGCATTGCATAAGCATTCTTGCATGGCATCCTCCCAAACGCGTAGCATTTCCATTTCGTATGGAGCATTACGCCATAGAAAAATTCAAACATATGCATCTGAAGCATAAGCCAGGTTTGATATTTTGTTTGCCAATTCTCTTTCTCAGCAGAGATGGCATAACTCAGGAGTTTTTGTTTGCCAGTTCTCTTTCTCAGCAGAGATGGCATAACTCAGGAGTTTTTGTTTGCCAGTTCTCTTTCTCAGCAGAGATGGCATAATTCAGGGTATTTTCTTTGCCAGTTCTCTTTCTCAGCAGAGATGGCATAATTCAGGAGATTTTCTTTGCCAGTTCTCTTTCTCAGCAAAGATGGCATAATTCAGGAGATTTTGTTTTATCCTCGGTGAGGTCGTCGAGGGATGTGTTCATCCTACCTGTGCTCCCTGGCAGAGTCTTATATTAAGACTTCTTCTTTCCCCAGCGGAGTCATCTTATCTTGGGGTTGTAAGTCCGTGATTTTACCTCTCACCCTTTTGGTTCACGACCGTATCTTTGCTAGGAGTTTGCCTTTGATTGGTCAATCTCTTTTGTAAATCCAGTTCTCGCCTGGTAGTCAGTTCTCGTCTGACTTACTTCGTGAAACCCAGTTCTCTTCCTCAGCAGAGATGGCATAACTCTGAAGAGTTTGTTTCATTTTTTTCCCCAGCGAAGTCCACGTTCGGCTTGGTCTTCCTTTTCGAGTTCGTTTTCGGCCATCCTCGTATTATTTTGTGGAGTAGAGCGCTTACACTCCATCTCATTATCCCCACAGGTTGCAAATTTCAGGGTTCTTTTGGTATTCAATCTCCGTGTATCCTTGAATGTTTGAAAGCCGTTGCTATCAAACCTTCAGGACCAAGTTGATTGAATAGGGGCAGCTGTAACACCTCAAAAATTTCCCTCTTACTTTTAGCTTTAACTGGCTTATGTTTCATTGCATTTTTGTATAATAATCATTGCATACCATTGGCCTCAACATGGGATCAAGGTATCTAAGTCAAATCAAAGGAGCCTGGAGCCTCAAGAGATCTTAATTGACCTACCATCTCATCAAGTGATCAAGCTTAACAAGAAATCTCAAGGGAACCACCTTTTCCTAACCAGTGCAAAATTAGGGTTTTGGGATTCTTGAGTATAACACCCCAATGAGCAAGATCCTTGAGCTTTTACCATCCCCAAATGACATATCTCATCTTTGTTTGAGAGGATAGACTTCATATTCAGAGGAATTTGGATTTGGAAGATGTGTTAATTTCTCCTAGACTGAGGGTGTCTAAGGTTGGAGAATCGTCCATCAATTTGGTTCAGAAGGATTTCAATTGATCAGAAGATTGAAAATCAGGAGAATTGAGAATAAAGTCAACTGACCAATGAAAAAAGTCAACTCCTGACTTTTTGAGGTCAACATTTTGATTTTTAAGTCAAATATGACCAATGGACGAGATTTGATCAAGGAATACTCAAGGATTCATCAAAAATCAAGAATTTGTGAAAGTTTCCATTTTTGGCAAAAATAGGGTTTTAGAACTTACTATTTTTGGAAACTTTTGCATGGTTTGGTAGCTACTTTCAAGGCCAGATTCCTCTATGATGCAAGCTCTATTTGGAAATCTTTTTCACATGAAAGTTTTAGAGCATTCTTCAAGCTTTTCAACCATGTAAGGTTTGTCCCATTTGGATCATTTTTGAGAGAGTTATAGCTTCTTAAAGTTCAAGGTTCCAAGTTGTAAGTTTGAAAACTTAGAATTTTTTTTGAAGGTTTTCTTAGACAGCTTTGTGCACATACCTTCAACCTGATTTTTCTCATTGATCAAGGCATCATTTCCATTTCCATTACATACCAAACTTGTTCATGGTATTCCCTAGTTTCTTGTCATATAAAGGGCTCATCAAATGGTTCCTTACACACCAAGATGTCATCCTTCAAGGTCATGCATTTCAATTTGTTTCAAGCAAGGAATTTTGGTGTAAGGTTTGTCAAAACTTTGGCATAGTCATGAAGCTTGTTCCCAATTTCATGTCATGCGTATCATGTACTCCTCCTCACCAATCTTTACCCAAAATAAGCAAACATCCCTTCACATTTTCAAGTGTTTTTTTTTTAACTTTCATACTATAAGAAGAAATTGCCAAAAATACTACACAAAGCCACCTCATTTCTTTTCAGTCCTCCCAATTCATTTCCTCACCCTCCTCTGTACCGCGTGATGAAGTGAGATAGTGTAGGAAGGTTATCCACAACCCGTGTACTTGCTCCTTTAGTTTTTTGTCAAATTTGGAAACACATCATTCCACTCATTATGGGCCTTCAAAAACTCTCCTAAACCACTCTATTTAAACTCTAAAAAACCCTAGAACATGTAGACAAGGCTGCAGTGGGTAGGTTCAGATAAAAAATGCTCATTCTCTCACAAACTTCCATTTTCGGATTTGGGTTTTCTTCACATCTTCTAACCATTTCTGGATTACATCTTCATTGTGTGGTGCCTTAAAGAGTGCAAAAGCTTCTTTCTTCCATTTTTGCAAGCTTTCAAGGGCCAACGGAGCCGCTCCGTTAGGTATTTCCATGAACTATTTTCTTCCATTTTAGGCCATGATTAGGATCATTCCTTTGCATCTGAAGTCCTACACTATGTAGGCATTGGTTTATAACTTGTTTGTGTGTGATATCTGAGATTTCATTTTTGTGTCCTTACTTTAATGCTTGGTTTTCATGGTTTTTATTGAGTGTTTTTGCAATCTAATTGCATATTTGAAACCTCCATGAAGTGTACTACAAGTTTGTGTATCGGTTGTCTTGATTTGGTGATGTGGTGTCATGTACTTCGTTACTTTAAACTGATTTTTAATGGTCTTAGAGGCATTTTTGTGAAAAACTAAGTGCATATTCGAAATCTACGCGAAAAACTGAGGGGGGGGGGGGCGTCCTGGTTCTTTATTTCCGGCCGGACCAGCCGCCGCAGGCGGTGGCCGGTGGTCTGCACGTTATCAGCACTATTCACGTTAGGTTTTGTTGCATGGCATTGATGAAGATGATGAGGTGGCACCTCATCATTTACTCCATGAGTTTTTTTTATTATTATTATTTTATTTTTATTCTTTTTTGTCTTTGGTGACTTAAGATTAGTGCAGCAATTGATTCCAAGTCCACATGATTATTTGTGTTACACTTTGTTTTATTTATTTTATTTCATTTTCCTTTACTTTAAAAAAAAAAAGAATTCTGATGTGGTTATGTAAGGGATTGGGCCTGCGCCCTTGGTGCTTCTTGCACCCCCCCAACCTGGGGCCCAACGCGCGCTCCATGGGGATCATGTTGAGGGGAAGTTGCTGATGCACCCCTTGCTTGGACATTGTTTCTTTTATTGTTTTTTTTTCTTTTTTTTTTTCATATTCCATTTTATTTTAATTGTTGAGAACCTTATAAAAATATCAAAAATACTTTTCCTGATTAATTTGTTACTTGTTTTATTTTTCATATTTTTTATTTTATTTTTATTTTTCTTTTGTCATTTTATTTTGAATTAATCTGGTGATGAGTTTCCAATGATACCCTTCATTAGGGGTTAGGATATTTCTTGACTTTTGCTCATCATTTGAGGCCAATCTCTTGGTCACTTTTAGGCCATCATATGAGGGTGTTTTGATGCTGGTTTAGTGATGGCTTGAGTTGCTTTAGGTGACTTGTCATCCAAGTTTTATTGACCCTCGATCCTTGCTCGATTATGTGCATACCTTTACCTGTGGGCCACTTTTGAACATTCTTTTGAGCTAGTTCTATTCCAATATTTTTGGACATGTTAATTGGATGTTTAAACTTGCATTTGATTATTTTTTGGGATGTTATTGAACCATTTTTCTATTTTTGGTTGATGCTCTCATTTGATGATGTTTTGAGCTTGCTAATGCACACATCTTAACCTATTTTTGTGCCTTTGAATGCCTTGAACTTGCTTGTTGCTTGGTGGTCTTTTCTTGATGGATAAGATAGGTTTGACATTCTGACTTGCCTTGGCCCTTGGTCCTTGACCTATCTCTTGTATGGTTTTACTTGTGTGGAAGCATGTGAATCCTTTTGAGTTTTATTGTGTTGCATACTTGCATAGTTGTGTGGCATGCTCTGAGTATGATGCTTGAGATTTCTTCTTGATTTATTTAAGTTTGATCTTGGTTTGTTGGTGATGCATTTGCTACTGCCCCCTTGGATTCATGCTTTGTCTCCATCTCATATGATCATTATGGTTTGATTTGTATGATGCATATCATTATCATTTGACTCGTTGCTTCTTTGGCTCATAATGTATCATGATGTGAAGCATTCTTCCATGTTTGAATTGGATGATTATGACATGAATTGAATTCTGACTTGGATCTAATTTCATCTTACCTTATTCATGTCATCTTTGTGTGAGGTTCAATGATGTTTAATTGTGCTTCTTATGCAAGTTTGCTTGCATCCTTTCTTGTTTGTTCTTACTTGCTTATGTGGGCTTGCTTGTCTGATCTTTTGAAGCGTGATTAATGATATGATTTGGATATAATGTGAATGATGTGCTTGCTGCCCCATATTATTTCTCATCTTATACCTCTCTCTCTCCTTCATCTCTTTCACTCTTTCTCTTCCCATGAGTCTCAAGACTTGTTTAAGTCTTGGATTCACTCCCTTAGAGCTACCTAGTCCAACTTAATTTCCGATTAAGCTTGGAGTAGGATTAGCATTAGGCTTCTGCTTTGCATGCTAACTTAGGTAGATGTTTCCCTTTTTAACTCAACTATAGGGCCACCTTTGCATGACAACATTAGGAACATTTAGTTTCCCCTTAGTGTTTTCTTTTTCTTTGAGTCTTCTCTTCTCATCTCATAACACTTCTAAAACACTTAATAAAATATAACGTATATTGCGCTCGAGCCTTAAGTGTAGGAAATGAAGAACGAGGGGTCTCCCTTCCTCTTCTGGAGTGTTTAGCATACGTCCCATTTGGGGGCGACCATGCGATTCACTCGTTCCCGCATGGTAGACTTTAGTGCAATGTAAGTTAGAACTAACTTCAATCCATTTCTGTCTAAAAGACACAAAAACAAACTCAAACCTTTTTCATCCTTCGGGATCGTTAATCTCAGGCCATTTTCTGAAAAAAGCACGTTACTTCCGTCTCGTCGCAAACAGGCATCGACCCTAACTGCCGGACGCGAACTTAATGTCGCTCATAAAAAACAACGACCTCGTTAGGTCGAACTACGACTGCTCTGATTTCCTCTCTCTAGTCCGATTGAGGATACGTAGGCACAAGATGGCGATGTCTTGGTGAGCAACCTCCCCCCTTAGTTCGTGTCCGAACTACGTTGACTCTGACTTTCCCATTGCACGAGGGAATACGTAGGCATAGGACGAGCGATGTCCTATCGAGTCACTTCTTTTTCTTTTCTTCTTCGTTTCTTCGTTTCTTTCCGTTCCTGTTTCTTCTCCTTTCCAGTAGCAATGGAGCTCCAGATGACGACGCCCTTTGATCGAGACAACAAGCGTGGATCCCATCGAGTACGATGGATGTGTGGGGGTGCTAACACCTTCCCTTCGCGTAACCGACTCCCTTACCCGTTTCTCTTGGTCGCGAGACCATGCTTTTCCCTTCCCTCAGGTTTACGCAGTGTTTCCTTTCCCTCTCTTGGGATAAATACACATTGCTGGCGACTCTGTTTTCCACGCCACTTTCGCGTTTGTACCATGGATTCAAATCCCCGGGAGCGACACTCAGTCATTGTATAAGTCCCATTGTGTTTTCAAAATCTCGGCGCGATCGTCGCTTTTCAAAACATTTTAACCTGGGCCTACCCTTGTATTGTAAGTCCCATTTCTTTTCTTTTTTCAAACCGTTGGGCCTCTCCTTGAGTTGTAAGACCCATCCCTTTGCACAGAAAACCTTTGTTGGGCCTCAGTTGTTGTATAAGTCCCGATACGATTTTCAAAACGATGGTACAATTACTGTTTTTCATCTCGGCCTCTCCCTGATTATAAGCCCCAACCTTTTCCAAAGCAACTTCCCTTTTGATTTAGGTTCAAACTCATAGTTGTTATCAAAACTTTCTTTAATTTCTTGAACAACTAACCATATAGCTGTTACTATGGAAGCTTGCTCGCCTGTAAGTTTTTATCAGCTTTCTTTACCTGCTTTCATATATATATAATTGTATTTCTAGAAGCTTGCTCGCCTGTAAGTCCTTCTTTCATATCCTTTTTAATACTTGTCATATATCAACTGTATATATACTAGTATATTTGCTTAGAGTTTTCCCCAGCAACTAAGTCTAGAACTAGGTAAAGCCAGTTGGTCACTCTTTAATACAGTCAAAATTAGATCCCCATAGGATTTCCAGATACAGTCTTGCCTTCTCTTGGGCTTAAACAATATGGAACAAAGAGAATGGCATTATTCCCGGTGAAACTTTTCTCAGACTGTCACAATTAGAAATTGTCAAAGAAGTTCGTTTCCCCCAAGAGGATTAATTCTCGGTGAAACCTCTCTTGAACTTCTTCAATCCCTAGAACTGTTCATTAAAGAAAAGATTATTCTCGGTGAAACTTTTCTTGAAATCTTCTTAAGTTTGGACCCACAGGCTTCCTAAAAGCATCTCCGCCTCCTCTTGGGCTTTATACAAGGACCCTCCGGCTTCTTAGAAGTTCTCATGCCTTCTCTTGGGCATAATACAAGGACCCTGAAAACCTCTTAAAGGTATAAGACAGAACTTAGTCATCCTTTGTTAGAACTGTCTTTCTAAAAGAGTCAAAACCTCAGACCAATTTTAGGGTTGATACTCATCCCTTAAAAGGGTCAGCCTCCTCTTGGGCATCATACAAAGATAAACTCTTCCATACCAGTAGACTTGGACAGTCTAATCTCCTCTTGAGTCTCAAAGAAATTCTCAAGTTCCCCATAAACATAGGAGGGACCCTGGTTATTTTAATCTCCAGTAGGGTTCTAAAACCCAGTCTTTCTCCTAACATTCCTTAGCCAGGGTCAGCTTACCATCAGTATAACACTATCCCAAATGAGAACCTCAAGGCATCTGATATCTCAACTCTTCTGTAACCCTCAGCAAGAGGTGATTCTCCATTTGGACCTGCCTCTGGATTTCAATAATCCTCAACAGAAGATAGCCTCCTCTTAGGCTTTGTATAAAGATTTCTTTGTTCTTCCCCAGCACAGTTGGCCTCCTCTTGGGCTTTGTACAAAGATTTTCCCCAGCTGAGCTAACCTTTTCAGACTCTCTTGTTGAGTCAATCACCTTTCCACACTCTCTTGTTGAGTCAATGGTATAAAATAAAAACACTCTCTTGTTGAGTCAATTTCTTTTTTCAGCCTCCTTTTAGGCTTGGTATAATGATTTCCCCTAGCAGAAGTTAGCCTCCTCTTAGGCTTTGTATAATAATTTCTCCAGCTTGTTCAGCCACAATCTTGGGCTTTGTACAAGATAGATAAAAACACTCTCTTGTTGAGTCAAACCCATTTCAGCCTCAATCTTGGGCTTTGTACAAGACACCATATAAATTTCCCTAAGCATAGTCAATCCTCTTTTCAGCCTCAATCTTGGGCTTTATACAAGACAGATAATACTCTCCAGTAGAGTCAAACTCATTTCAGCCTCAATCTTGGGCTTCGTACAAGACACCTAAAATAGCGCCAGCCGAGTCAGTAAAGTCTCATTTTAGCCTTCATCTTGGGCTTTGTACAAGACAGAAAAAGGTTTCTTTCCCGCGGAGTCAGTTTTCTTTTCAGCCTCAATCTTGGGCTTTGTACAAGACACATACAAACCCTCCTCACTGGAGTCAAAATTCCTTTTAGCCTCAATCTTGGGCTTTGTATAAGACAGACAAAAATATTTTCCCCGGAAAAGTCAAACATTTTAGCCTACTCTAAGGCATTGTATAATGATATCCCCAAAAGAGTCAGTCTCTTTTTAGCCTTAATCTTGGGCTTTGTACAAGGCAGATAAACATTCTCTTGTTGAGTCAACCTTTTCCAGCCTCCTCTTTGGCTTTGTATAAGGACTTCCCCAGTGGAGTCAATCAATCTCTTAGCTTCAACCTTGGGCTTTGATCAAGGCACACAAAAATTAACATCCCCTCAGAGGAAATCAAAATCTCTCTGAAGGAAGACATTTCTCTGTGTTATAACATATCAAAACATATAACTCAAAACAAAACCTAAATCCAGATAACTGTTGTAAGTGGCACACTTGTTGATTCAAATATCCAAGCTGTCGTCCATCTCTTATCCTGGTAAAAATCCTCTCTTAGCATGAAAGATTCCTAAGGAAAAATGGCATTGCTCAACACTGAGTTAAAGTTTTCTCCTTCAGGACAAATCCCTCATAAAGGAAATTATGGCATTGTTGGATTCACGTATCCCAGTTAAAGTAATTCTCCTTTATAAATAGTCACCCAACAGTTGTGATAAACAGACAAGATGTCTCCCTTTAGAGATGACAGATTCTCTCTCAGTCAAACTTTTAGCTTCAATCTTGGGCTTTGAACAAGACATAATTACTCATTTAGCTTCAATCTTGGGCTTTGAGCAAGACACCAAAACATCTTTTTCCTCCCATAGAATAGGAGGAACTGCGATTGCTCTGATTTCCCTGTTTCATTAAACGAGAATACGTAGGCATAAGATTGCGAAATCTTAGCGAGCATACCAATCAAAAACTCTAGGTCCAGTACCTTCACATATTCATCAAAAGCATCGGAAAACCCGAACATCAACAAAAACTCACTCTCTCTCTCTCTCATATTTCCCAAGAAACTTTCCCAACCCATCAATAGATAAACACCATCAAGTACAAAGCAGAACCTAAAACTAATAACCTGTGGATAACCACATATAGAATGCGTAACTGACAACTCCCCATTGTATAACCTGACCCCGAACTCCCCGAATCTCTTTAAGCGTTTGTTCAGTTAAACATTTGCGTGCAAGGTTAGTTTTAGATAGCTTCCCTTTCCCTTCCAGCTTCATGGGATAAATAAGAAATCAGAAAGTAGCACCCCACTTCTCCTCATTGAGGAGGAAACCATTCTGGGATAAGGTGGTCGCGTCACCGACAAAAATCGCACGCTACAGAAGCAAGTCAATGTCTTGGAGGTTTCTTCTGAAGTTGCTGATGTTATCATGGAACTAGGAACATTGATCGACCTTGTTGTTGCTGATCTAAACCGTCTTCGAGATTTCTCAAGCACAATTATCAACAAGTTGGAGACCCACCTGGCCGAATGGGACGCAGCCTCTGAATCTACTACCAAAGTTTCAAACTTGGAAAAGATCTCTGAGCAGAATAAAAAGGAAATTGAAAGTTGTGACGAAAAAGTCAAAGAATGGGAAAAGAAAATCAAGATTCTGCAAAGCAAAATCTCTAGGGCTAAGCAACGTAAAGATGAGATTCTCTAGTCTAACCAAGAAGAGGTGGCAAAAGAACTCAAAGTTGGAATGTATCATGTCGATAGAGCCCAGCAGCTTGGAAAGGAAATCAAGACCCTTTCGACTAACAAAGCTCTCTGCGAGCGTCGCTTGATGCTTAAAAAATCTAAATATGAGAGGATGAAGAGTTCTTTCCTATTCTAAAATGAATTATAGAAATTTATTTCCTTTTCGATTGTAATTAGCCCTTTGTGGCATGACTTGTAATGACTTAAGCCATTTTGGCAATACTTATTAACCATGTTGGCTTCGACCATTTTGTATGTGATTATTCTATTGCTATTTTTATCTCTTGGAGTGCAGGTTTATATTTCTTCAAATATTTTCCATTCACTCTCAAGACCCTTTTATCCTTGCTTAATTCTTCGATCTCATACGCACCGTTAGAGAATACTTGAATAACTTGAAAAATACCCCATTTAGGGAGCCATTTCCCTAAAGTCCTATCTTTTTTATCCATAGGAAAGATCACTTTCCAAACCAAATCTTCAGGAAGAAATGCTTTAACTTTAACTTTTTTATTATAAGACTTCTCTATTCTCTTTTTCTGTCTTTTTAGCAATTCCAAGGCAGTTAGTCTCTCTTCGTCCAGATCCACTAATTCGTCCAACATCATATTCCAATATGTTTCTAATGGAATTTCGTGATGTCTTTGAATTCTTATTGATTGCAAATAAATTTCCACTGGTAAAACTGCATCATTGCCAAGTGCCAGTCGAAATGGAGTCGTATTAGTGGCCTCCTTAGGGGATGTTCGACATGCCCAAAGGACTTGGTCTAAAGTCTTGTGCCAATTTCCAGGTTTTTTTCCCACATGCTTCTTAATCAAAGTGTAAGTTCCTGGATTGGCTGGAATTTTGGTAAAACAACAAGGTGTTCAATGCTGATGTCATGGTGTTGATGTTGCAGCATTGAGTCTTAGTACTGGGCTGTACTAAGTTGAGAAGGTTAACTATGTTTGATGTCATGGGCTTGATGTCATAACATTGCACTTAACACTGGGATGTGTTAAGGTTGCTAGTTGCTGAAGTGGATGTCTGATGTCACATAGGTGATGTTGTAACATCAGACCTGCAGAACTGAAGCTAATGACAACATGGGCTTGTTGTTATTAGGGTCGCGTATTAGCTGGAATTGTGGAGAGTGTTGACTCGTTGGATGAGAATATCTTGGGCTAGATATTTTCTGTTACATGGGAGATTTGATTGCAGGTTGTTGGAGAATTAAAAGGTGGAAGATTTAAAAAGATTTTGGGGATAAAATCTGTTTTAAAAGATTTAGTTTTTAATTAACAAATCTGATCAAATATTGTGACAAATCCAATCCAAATTCAAGGAGCTATATAAAGCGCACAAGACCAAGGAAGAAGGTACAGAAAACAGATTGAAGATCAAGAGCTGGAGGCTTAGAGTCTAGGGTTTGTTTAGAGTACTTGTAATCACACTATTCTAGGTTTGAATAGGTGTTGAATTTTCTGTCCTCTCTAGAAGCTGTGAAGCAATAGAGAGTTGTTGATTGATCGAAGCTAGGAAGCAAGATCAAGGGATCTCAAAGAGGTTGTTCTTTGAGTGTTTTAGGGGATTGAGTAGTGTTCTCATATCTAAGTGGTTTCTTAGGTAGAAAGTCACTAGTAGAGTATAAGTTTAGGAGATTGTCAACTGGTGTGTTGAGTCTGTAAATTATATCTACAAGTAGTGAATTTCATCCCTGGCTTGGTAGCCCCCAGACGTAGGTAGTTAGACCGAACTGGGTGAACAATTCCTTGTGTTTTTCCTGTTGCTTATTCTGTCCATTATTGCAGAGTGTGTTGTTGTGACATCGCACCTTAACATCACACGTCTGGTACCAGAATTTCACAAAACAATGGCAACCTTATTTGCTGCCTCGACTTGGCCATTAGCTTGAGCGTAGTAAGGTGTAGATGTTAATAGTTTGAAACCGTTTCCTTAGCAAACTCTTGCATCTTTCGACCAGTAAATACCGACCCTTGGTCTGTTGTAATAGTTTTTGGAATTCCAAACCTGTAGATGATGTATTTCTTGATGAATTCGATCACATCCTCTTGGTCAACGTTTGTCAGTGGTACAGCTTCAATCCATTTTGTAAAATAATCAATACCAACCAAGATGTATTTTTGATTTTTGGATGACGCTAGTCGAATTTCTCCAACAAGATCTAAAGCCCAGCCTCTAAAAGGCCATGGTTTGACTATAGAATGCAATTCGCTCGCAGGAACATGTTGTATGCCTGCGTGCACTTGACATTCTTGACACCCTTTGGCAAACTCAAGACAATCTTTCAACATGGTGGGCCAATACATTCCTTGTCGAAATAACAACCACTTCATTTTGTGGCCCACCTGATGTGCCCCACATTCCCCACTATGGACATTCGAAAGGGCTAAGTATGCCTCAGTTTTGCTAAGACATTTAAGCAAAACT
The DNA here is from genome assembly GCA_022829125.1 of Lathyrus tuberosus. Taxonomy (NCBI): domain Eukaryota; kingdom Viridiplantae; phylum Streptophyta; class Magnoliopsida; order Fabales; family Fabaceae; genus Lathyrus; species Lathyrus tuberosus. Next base: position 5,097,262 of record JALAZF010000063.1, read on the forward strand.
CCCTCAAGAGTCTTTTTAAACAAATCGTTTCCCAAAAAAACATAACTTAAAGCTCGATACCTGATTTTTCATTCAGTAGGTGCCATTGGGTTTTGCAAATATTCCACTATTGGTTTTCTCCAATCTTCATCCGTCAGGGTGTCTATTGCTAATATCTCAAAGTTCTTTTTGTCAGCATATCCTAGCTTTGTTGTTTCTAGATCTGATGGGGATAATCTGGCGACACAACCCTCCCTCTGATTTCGATCGCATCTTGCAATTTTTCTTCAAAATTTTATACCCAGAGGCAATCTGAGCCAAATCATTAGCTACTTGATTTTCCAATCAAGGAATGTGTCGAATGCTGACCAACTCGAATATTTTTAAGAGTTGATTAGCTATCACAAAGTACATGATGAGATTTTCTTTCACACATTTGTATTCCTTTGTGATTTGTTTTACGACCAACTCTGAGTCTCCCATTATTTCGACATGAGTTGTCCCCAATTCCACCAATATCTCAAGTCCGACTATAAGATCCTTGTATTCAGCCTAATTAATCGAACAGAGACCTTCCACTTTGTAATACCTCAAAATTTTCCCTCTTATCTCTCTCCAATAATTGGCTTATGTTTCATTCATTTGCATTTCATAATAGGTCATACTAAATCATGTACATCATTGGTTGCAAGGCATGGTATCAAGTACATCAAGGTGTGGATAGTTCAAGGCTAAAGGACAAGAATAAAGCTTTTCCAAACAGGTCACAAGGGCTTTTCCTATCTCAATTCATCTCATTTGAGCCCTCAAGGTATCACAAGAGGAGAATTCAACAGAAGATTGAATGGAGTCATATTCTCCTAACCAGTGCAAACTAGGGTGTTGGAATTTTGGAGTATAACACTGCAATGGGCAAGATCTTGGAGCTTTTATCATCTCCAAATGGAATATCTCATCTTTGTTAGAGGGGATACACATCATACTCAGAGGAATTTGGATTTGGAGGATGTGCTGATTTCTCCTAGACTGAGGGGTCAAAATTAGGAATTGCCATAAAATCAGTTTATTTCTGATTTTTTGGGCAAGACTTGATTCTATGGTATTCTACATGTCCTCAAGGGTCTAAGGATGAAGAATTGTCCATCAATTTGATGTGGAAGGGTTTCAATTGATCAATTGGTTGAGAATCAGGAGAATTGGGGAAAAGTCAATTGTGCAGAGGAAAAAGTCAACTCTTGAATTTTTGAGGTCAAATTCATGTTCCTCATGTCAAATATGATCATTGGTGAAGATTTGATGAAGAAAAAAATGAAAGATTCATTAAAAATCAAGAAATGTGCAAAGTTGCCAAAAATAGAAATTAAGATTTCTATTTATGGCAAGGTTGGGCAAGGTGAGTACTCAACTTTAGAGCTTTCTTTCTCCATGCTCCAAGAACCAAATGGACAGGCTAGGAAGGCCTATCAAAAGTTCACATTTCAAGCTTCAAAGCCATACCAAGAACATCCCCATTGGATCAAAATTGAGAGAGATATGGTGTTTCAAAGTTGAGACAAATCAAGGCAAAGTGACAAGTCATGACCAGCCAATGCGCCATAATTTCCACAAACACTTGGTGTGCATGTTGTACTTAATTTCATGGTCAAATTTATCAATGATAGAGACTCCAAATGGGAAAAAGTTCAACATGACTTTTGTTCATTTCCATGTCCCCTTCAACTTTGGTGTTGGACAATTTTTCATTTGATCAATTATTTGGAAGTTATGGTGGTTCAAAGAGGGTAGCCTTAAACTGATCTATCCATTTGCACACGAGCTGGTCAGGCCAGGTCAGGTTGACTTGCAACATCAGTTATGCATATCCATCTTCATGATTATTTTTTATTACCTTAGAGGTTCTATTTCCACTCATGTTGAACACCAATCTTGCTCTACTCACTGCCCTCTTTCCAAATCATCCTTAGCCATGCCATTTCACTCCATGTCCATGAAGATATCATGCTCCAAAGATCATTACATGCCAATTGCTTTTCTTCCAAGCCAAGTTAACAAAATCAGATAAAAAAAGTTGCATTGTTAGGGTTTATGCGCACGCTGACCATTATGTTACATACCATGTCCAAACATTGCCATTTTGAGCTAGACAAGCCTCTTACACACACACATGATCATGTACCATGCATGCCATCTTTGTTCAAACAAGGGAAAGAAAGAAAAACTTGAACTAGAAGTTTGTATAGCAAGCTGCACTGCTGACCACCATTACATCACCACCTCTCATCATTAATCCCCACCACAAAGCTTCATGTTCTCTCCACACTCTAACACAACACCATAACTCGTGCCCTAACTAACTTGACTCACCACTAACTCAGTTAATTAGAGTTCTAACTGTTAACCAAGGTGGTTAATAGTTAACTCACCCTATAAATTCATTTCATAACAGAATTTGAGGGGGCTTGGCTCATTCTACACTTCATCTTTCTCTGAAACTTCACATTCTCTCTTTGAGCTTTGGCATCACTCTCTTTTGTGTTCATCTTCTCTACAAGATAGTACATTTTTCTGCAAGATTCATCATCACCATCAAGAGCTCTTGGATCTAGCAGCATTGAAGCTTCAAGTTCATTTTCATCTCCAAATTCTTCACATCAAGTTTCACTGATTTGAAGCAGTTCATAGCCTTTATTTGGCCAAAATCAAGTTCAAGGAGCAAGAACATACTCCTCTGGTTTCCTTGTGTTGAAAGAGTTCATCAATAGAACAGGTTTTGATTCAAAACTTCTTACTCTCCAATTACTTTGTTTTGCTTGTTTTTTGTTGATTTTGAAGCTCAGTAGGAGCAATGTGACATCCGGCTAGTTGATAGGCATCGTAGATGCTTAGTTGAAATTTTAGGGCAAAACTTGTTGGCTTCGATCCTTTCTGTATGTGTGTTGTTTATAATTTTTGATGCTAGATTCATGATTTACTAGTTGAGAGGAACGTTTTGATATAAGGTTTGTGCGTTTCTGGTCACCTGAAATTTTATCCACGGCGCAGGATCGCCGGAGAAGATGACCGGAGTCTTCTCCGGCCACCTGAGAACTCAACCTTGCATGAACCCTAACTCCATCTTCAGAATAAAACACAACCGTTGGATGAGTATGATCTAACGTTCATTAGCCTGCCAGCGCATTAATGAATCATGCGTTGCTCACGTGCCATCTTTTTCTGATTTAATTTCATTCTTGTGTTCACATGTGTGTGGTGTGTGTTTGCTTATCATGTACTTTCATTGAGATGCATGTGATTGTATTACTTGGACTGATCATCATAGTTGACCTAATCATGTGGCTATTGTTGAGTCAACGTCTTGACTGATTTCCATGGCATAGACCCTTATCAGATTGCGCTTATTGGATTGGACCTCTCTTGCTATTCGCACCCCTCTTTCTGAGCCCAAGCACTTTTTGAACTGGATAATTGCTAATGTAGCACCCCCTGACTCATTTCATTTTTTTTTACTTTCTTTTGCATAGTTGTTCCATTTTATTTTTTTAAAATTACGTTGAAGCATCCAAAAATTACCAAAAAATTCATGTAGCATCTAAATACATTTAAATAATTTTTACACATTTTATTTTCTGATTTTATCATGTTTTGACCTATTTTCATGAATTTTTCTTTAATTTTTTTGTGTGTGCATTAAGTCATGACCTAGGCTTCATGGTGATTTTCTTTGGCATAGTTGTGTACTGATTTTTTGCATGATATTTGATATGTGCTTTCATGATATCTTGAGGTACCTTATACATTTTTTGTGGATTTTTAAAAGCATTTTTGGTTAATGTTTGGGGGTCCTATTTATGCATGATACTTGTGGTGATAGCATGACATTGTGAGGCATGTTTGTGTATATTTGGCAATGATTTTTGAGACATCTTTTTGAATCATATTTGCATACTGATTGTATCCCAATTTAATTTTTTCTTCCTAATTTTCTCATCCCTTTAATATGACTTTATGGATGGTATGAAAGCATGTTTGTTTGTGTGAATATTAGAGAACATATGCTTAGGTCTTGATGTGTATTGTATGCAATTCTTTTTGACCAATCTTGGGATCTCTTGATACATGTTGTGTGAACATTATAGGTCACTTTCATCATAGTATAGGTCATTCAAAGTCCACTTTTACATGGCTTGGGTACATTTGTTTAACTTGGAATATTGTGTGAGCTTGTGCATCCTTATATGCTTCTCTTTGATCACTTGTTTGCTCAATACTTACATGATCTGGTGCATCCATGAAGACTTGACTTACTTTCTGTTTTAGATCATGTCTAATCATTCATCTGTGATTCATAACCTCATTTCACTTAATTGAATTCACATGACCTCAAATTATCTTCATTGGTTCAACTTGTGCTAGTTTCCATTGTTTGTGTAATAAACTTTTACTTGTTGCTTCATTCCATTACACATGAACTCATATGACCCATAATATGTGCATATACTTGTAAATACTCAATTGACTCATAAAAATGCCCATTTGTTTCATGCATTCTTACTTTGGTATGTCATCTCTGAATTGAACAATTGTTTGTTAATTTTGTTTGTACCTTTGTAACACGGTGGGAGAACTGACTTTTTTTGGTTTTGTTTTTTCAAAACATGTTACGGTTAGCAAGAGTCGCCACCGACTTTTCTTTTATCCAATAAGGAAAGGCTGAAAAGAACAGGAAAGACCTTGATAGATTTTGAGATCGGGGGATAAGTTATACAAAGGGAAGGTATTAGCACCCTTTGTATCCATGGTTATCCATGGGCTCTTAAATGCTTAGCTCACCTTTTTTACTTACTTTTTGAATGTGTGTGAACGTTTTTTTGAAAATATTTTGTAAAAGTTTGACTTTGTAATAATTCGTGTGAGAATGTATACAAAGTGTTTATTTTTTTTTTTGAAAATATTTTTGGAAAAGTGAGATATGAAAAGTATTTGTTTTTGAGTTGTGAGCAAGCATTTAAAAGTTACTTACCCCTAATTTGTAAGGTCTTTCTTGTACTTATCGTTTTCCTTGAGAGATAGTACTATCCATACCATTGATGGGTAGGTAGTATTGTCTATTGGATGTTGAGGGACAACGAAGGGTCATCGAATGGTCATAGAAGACAACATGTAAGGATACCTTAGCAATGCGAAGGGATTATCATCATTTTTCCATAGGGTCGTTGAGGGACAAGATCATTTTTTTTGTAGGCAGCTCGAAGGGTCATCGAGGGACTATGATCTTTATATCGAAGGGACTATGATGATATTATTCGTAAGCGTCTTTTGCTAAAGTACCCCTACTTTCGAGGGACATGACCGTTTTAATCGTAAGGCAACAGAGAGAGGCTACCCTAGAGGTGAATGTGTGCAATGTGCATTGATTCAATTATATTATCTTGAGTTATAGGTTATTCTAACGTTTGATTTTAGATCTTGCCATACATGCCTATTTATCTAGCAAATAAAATATAAGTGTGAAAAATAAATACCTACACTATTACATGGCTTATGGGCAGTTACATGATATAATCGTGCGAGAATGTAACATAGACAGTTACAAGGCTTATGGACAGTTACATAATATAATCGTGCGAGAAATGTAAACTACACTATTACAAGGCTTATGAACAGTTACATAATATAATCGTACAAGAAATGTAAACTACACTATTACAATTTATGCACAAACCTATACATTTATTCTAAGAAAATAAATGATAAACGAAAAGCAATTACATAATAAAAGTGAAGTTAAATGTCCTAAATATCTAAGTCAATATTCATTTTTATTTTTATTTTTAAGTAATAATTTTAAAATAGATAAACCTAATTTCTAATTCATTTGTACAAAAATTAATTAATTATAAGCCTAAGTCTAAAGAATTAATTTTAATAAACAAATCTAAATCTAAAAAAAATATTACATAACCTAAACTATATTTTTTATTCTTTTAACGGTTTTATGATTTTTTTGTTGTTGTTTTAATTTAATTGAAAAGAAATAAATAAATTACTTAAAATATGATAAAAGAAAGAGATTAGAAAATAGTTAAAAAGAAATTGCATGGGGTAGGAATCGAACCTTCAGGATGAGTATTTAATCCTTGGTTTGGATTGAGAATGATTGGAAATGGAGTTTTGAATTTTCAGCTCTTTTTTTTCAAGAATTTTGTGATTTGGAGGCCTTCCTTTGTGAAGCCTCTTGCCCCCTTTTTCTCTTGTGTTTGAGCCTTGTATTTATAGGAGAAACATGGTAGACAAAGAATCATTGAAGAGCTAGGATCAAGGAACATGTTTCCAGCCATTTTAATTTTTTGAAAACCATGTTTCCTTCACTCTCTCCCACTGTTTTATTTGGGTTTTGATGGCCTTGAATGACATGTTTTAACCTTCTAGAAACTCCATTTAAAAGGATCCATGTGCCCACCATTATTAGATTTATTTTGTTTTATTTAATTTTGTTTATTTCTTTGAATAAAATCAAAATAAAATAAAACAAAAATCAAAATAATACCAAAGTGAACTTTGAGGTCCTTGAATATGTCATAAACATGATTCAACCTTAAAAGATAGGCCCATTGGTCCAAAATCTCAAAAATGTTCAATGTAGGTTTCATGCGTTTCTCAAATTTTGCTCAACTTGCACCAATCGTAACTCTCTCAATTTTTGTCATATGAAGGTGATCTTGGACATTTTGGAATCCTCAAGATGTCCCCTACAACTTTAGTGTTGATCACTTTTTCATTTGAAGTCTTTATTTTTATGTAAATTGCTTTTCCGAAAAAAGTGTTTTTTTGTTAACTTTCAAAAGGACCTGTAAAGTTTTGGTCCATATCTCTCAAACGAGGCATTTTTGGCATTGAGCTTAGAGAGACAAAGTTGTAGATAATTGAATTTCCTTCAAAATGAGCTTTGGTTGAGGAATTTCGCATGAAGTATGTGAAAGTTGTGCGTGGTCAAAGTTCAGTTGACTTTTCCTTAAGAAAACCCTAATTTGGCAATTTTTGACTTTTGAGTAAATCTTGATTTTCTTGAGGAATCATGATCAACCCTTGATCAAATGATGAATGGGACTTCAAAATCTTGATGTTGGCAAGAAATGATGACGTTTGACTGTAAATTGGTCAAAGTTGACTTTTGGTCCAATACAATCGACTGTTGATCATTTGAGCAGTTGAATGAGCAAACTTGTGAAGCAAGGCTTGAGACTTGACATGAGGATACCCTAGAGCACATAGAGAACCATGAAGTCCATCTGAGGTATTGAGAGCTCAATTCCTTTTGAGAAAAAATAAAACCCTAGTTGTAGGTTGATTGTTTAGGAGAAGAGCTTGTATGGCCAATCCTTGAGTAGTCTTGAGCTTTTGAGACTCCTATGAGTGTGAGGAAGCTTCTTGAATCAATTTGTCTCAAAGATGTGAGGGCAAATTTTGGGGTGCAACAGCTTCCCGTGTTCAATTTTCTTAAACCAGAAGAGTTAGATTGGCGCATCCGCCATTCATGATCTGAAGGTGGAAGAGGATTGAACACTTAAGTCCCCAGAAATTTGCACTCACGTGTGCACGAAGTAACGCTGTTGGTTGATTGTATTGCTTAAATGGGCTTAAAGATGCCATTCGGAAAGATGACAGGATGGAGATGGGCTTATAGATGCCATCCAAAGTAACTGTTGACAGGAGTATCAGAAGGAGTCTAGGTTTGACTGTATCTGAGGAGTATACTAGAATGAGTCCGTGTCCAACTGTATCTAGCAGATGTGCTGGGGAATGTCAGAATGAATCTACGCCTTGATTATATCTGAGGATGTATTGGAATGAGTATCAGAATGAAATCTATATCTAGATCGTATCTGAACCATATTTGGAAAATATACTTGACCATCTCTGAACTGAATCTGGAACATATTCTGGAATAAGTATCAGAATTAAATCTTCTTCTCGATCGTCTCTGAACCATTTTTTTTTGGAAAATCTTCTGGGATAAGTGTCAGATTTAAATCTTTGTCCTGATTATCTCTGAACTGTTGGAGTATTAGAATTAAATCTCTGGGTTGATTATCTCTGAGCTGTTGAAGTATCAGAATTAAATCTCTGGGTTGATTATCTCTGAACTGTTTAAGTATCAGAATTAAATCTCTGGGTTGATTATCTCTGAACTGTTTAAGTGTCAGAATTAAATCATCTGTCTTGATTATTTCTGAATTGTTGAAGTACCAGAATTAAATATGTCTTTGAATCAGTGTCAGAATTAAATCGTTGTCTCGACTATCTCTGCACCGTATCTAGAAGATGATAATGTTTGTCTAATTTTGAACTCACCTGAAAAAGGCAAAGTTAGTTTTATGCAATGTCATGATGTATGTAATGCATTGCGTAATGATGCTCTTAAGATAAATGAGAATGTTATATGTTTTGTATGTATATGCTATGATATTCTGTACATGATGCATGGATGTAAATGTTGCTGATGATAGCGGTGGATTTGAATAGTAATGTCTGGCTGGGGAAAATAAATCCTTGTCTGTTGTTGGGAAGGAAGAATATCACTCTTCATCTTTTATTTGGAACGACTGTACTGGGAATTCCCGCTTTAATGTTTGGGAATACTCCGCTGGGGATCTTCGACTTCTGCTTGGGGATAACAGCATTCAAGGAGAGTTTGGCTGCATGTACCCTGACTGTGGATGAACGAGATGGATAATCCTCTGATGCAATATCTGCCTGGGTTCTAGATATGAGCGTCAACTATGTTGGGGGAGAGAATTCTGTTGGAGGATTTATAGTGTTAGGGGAATAAACTCAGCTGGGGATCTGAATTTTGTATACTACAAAGAGGGAATAATCTATGATGGGGATTAGAATTTCATAGGCTGCGCTGAGGAAATTTCTGCTGTATGCTGGGGAAATGATCAACTTCCTTATCTGCTAGGGGACCCATTGGGGAAGATGATCATGCCAAGCTATCCATCAAATATATGGAAGTGAACCGCTGAAAGATGCCCCAATTTCTGTCTGAGGGCATACTAATTCTGTCGGGGAATATATCTCTGTTGGGGATGAGCTTGTGAAGATATCTCTATAGAGATAGTTCCATGGAGATTGCTCTGTGGAGATATTTCCATGAAACTGGCTCTATGGGGGTTCGTGGACATCTTGAACATTATCCCAACTCCTAGAGTCCTTAGTAAATGCTATTCCTGTTTTCACGTATATTTTTGGTAAACTTCAATCATATTCAAGTGCATATGTTCATTCAAAGTACCTATTAGACGTTTCGCAAACAAAACAGGGCAAGTAAAAATAATTTTGAATTTGAAAGTAGACTTGTATTGATTTTGAAATTGGCCTATAAACAGGCATTTTTGTACAAGGAGACAGAAATCCTAGTAAGAGGAAATTGTCGTAAAAATTGAAAAGGTACAAAGTGATAAACAAAGAAAAACAGCTATGTGGAAATGATCCCATTGAGTTTCAACTCTGCTATTGCCACTATATCTTCAAGCATCTCATCCCTTGCTGTCGGAAGGAAGATGACTGGATTGATCTGTGCCGTTTGAACTTGATATTGATAACAAAACTAAGCTGGAAGCAGATAAGTGATCCAACGGGACATAGTCGTATGCTTTAATCCCTAACTTTTTCCTGGACCGCCTTTTCAGGTTTTCAGTCCACCGGGATACCCTTTTTTTGTCCAAGCCGCCTTTTCAGGTTTTCGACTTGCCGGGTGTATAGTTCTTTTGGTATATATATCCCTAATTTTTGCCCGAACCCTTTTGGTTCGCCGGGATGCCCTTATTTTTTCCTAGGCCAGTCAACCTAGCGGGTCTCTTTTTATGCGTAGTATCTTTTGACCATGTCCACGTTCACAGGGTGCGGGAAATCTTCACCGTCCATAGTAGTAAGCATCATAACGCCGCTAGAAAATATTTTCTTGATTACAAATGGACCTTCATATGTGGGAGTCCATTTGCCCCTGGGATCACCCTGTGGTAGTATGATACGCTTTATTACCAAATCACCGGCCTGGTACACTTGGTGCTTGACTTTCTTGTTAAAGGCCTTGATCATATGCTTCTGATACATCTGGCCATGACAGACAGCCGCGAGCCTCTTCTCATCAATCAAATTTATCTGATCAAGTCGAGTCTGCACCCATTCGTCTTCGTCTAAGTCTGCATCACTCATAATCCTTAGGGAAGGAATCTGAACTTCAACAGGTAAAACTGCCTCCATACCATAGACTAAAGAGAAAGGGGTTGCCCCTGTTGAGGTATGTACTGAGGTGCGATAACCATGAAGAGAAAACGGTAACATCTCATGCCAATCTTTGTATGTCACCGTCATCTTTTGCAAGATCTTCTTAATATTCTTGTTGGCGACTTCCACTGCGCCATTCATCTTTGGTCAATATGAAGAAGAATTATGATGCTTAATCTTGAACTGCGTGCAGAGTTCAATGATCATAGTGTTGTTCAGATTAGTACCATTGTCTGTGATAATCCTTTCAGGGATGCCATACCGACAGATAAGATTATGCTTGATGAACCGAGCTACAACATTCTTGGTAACAGAAGCGAGTGAGGCTGCTTCCACCCACTTCGTAAAGTAATCGATAGCAACAAGGATGAAACGATGTCCATTGGAAGCGGTAGGTTTAATCTCTCCTATCATATCAATGCCCCACATTGCAAAAGGCCAAGGAGTAGTTAGAACATTCAACGGAACCGGAGGTACATGTACTTTGTCAGCATAGATCTGGCACTTGTGACAAGTTCTGGAGTGATGATGGAAATCAGTTTCCATGGTAGACCAGTAGTAACCTGCTCTCAAAATTTTCTTAGCCATTGTATGCCCACTGGAGTGAGTGCCAAAGATTCCATCATGCATTTCTTCCATAATCTTTTCTGCTTCCTTCTTGTCTACACAGTAGCAAGGTTGAATCGTGGTTGCGTTTGTACAAAATTCTGTTACTCAGAAAGAACTTGGCAGATAACCTCCTTAGAAACTTCTTGTCATTGATAGATGCCCCTCCAAGATATTCCTGAGTTTCAAGATATCTTTTCACTTCGTGGAACCAAGGTTTCTCTTCTACCCCATCAGTATCAACTTCATAACAGCATACCGGCTCGTCTAGTCTGTCAATAGTAATCCTAGGAGCCTCGTTGTCCCATCTGACTTTGAACATAGATGACATGGTGGCTAACGCGTCTGCTAATTGATTCTCTTCTCGTGGAATATGCTCAAAAGTGATTTCTTCAAAGTATGGAATCAAAGTCAACACATGTTCTCGGTAAGGAATGAGATTTGGATGCTTCGTGTCCCATTCTCCTTTAATCTGACTGATCACTAGGGCTGAGTCCCCATATAAATTCAAGAATTTGATCCTCATATCAATGGCAGCTTTGATACCCATGATGCATGCTTCATATTCAGCCATATTGTTGGTACAGTCAAAGCAAAGTCTAGCAGTAAACGGTGTATGGCAACCCTTAGGAGAGATAATTACAGCACCAATACCTTTGCCAAGTGCGTTAGAAGCTCCATCAAAAACCATAGTCCATCGGGATCCCAGTTCAGGTCCTTCATATGGCCCAGGTTCTTCATAATCAGTAACAAGCATAATATTCTCATCTGGGAACTCAAAATTCATAGACTGATAGTTATCCACTGCTTGATGAGCCAAATGATCAGCTAGTACACTTCCTTTGATTGCTTTCTGCGTAGTGTACTGGATGTCGTATTCTGTCAAGACCATCTGCCATCTTGCTATTCGTCCGGAGAGAGCAGGTTTCTCAAATATGTATTTTATAGGATCCATCTTAGAGATAAATAAAGTGGTATGAGTCAACATATACTGTCTTAGTTGGCGAGCAACCCATGCCAAAGCGCAGCAAGTTTTCTCAAGCAGTGAATATCTTGTTTCACAGTCGGTAAGCTTTTTGCTAAGGTAGTATATTGCATGCTCTTTTCGACCAGACTCATCATGTTGCCCCAACACACACCCCATTGAATTCTCTAGCATTGTTAAGTATATGATTAGAGGTCTTCCTTCAACTGGTGGCATCAGAATCGGAGGTTCTTGGAGATACTCCTTGATCTTATCAAAAGCTATCTGACATTCATCGTTCCATTTCACTACTTGATCTTTCCTCAGTAATTTGAAGATTGGCTCACAAGTAGCGATCAAATGGGAGATAAATCCGGCAATATAGTTCAAATGTCCCAAGAAACCTCTGACTTCTCTCTCAGTACGGGGAGCGGGTATATCTTGTATAGCTTTTACCTTTGCAGGGTCGACTTCAATACCTTTACCACTGACAACGAAACCCAAAAGTTTACCGGATCTAACCCCAAAGGTGCATTTGTTTGGATTCAATCTCAACTTCTACTTTTTCAACCTCTCAAACAGTTTGTGTAGGTGGTCAAGGTGCTCTTCTTCATTCTGAGACTTGGCTATCATATCATCAACGTATACCTCTATCTCGTGATGGATCATGTCATGGAATAAAGCAACCATAGCGCGCTGGTATGTTGCCCCTGCGTTCTTCAAACCAAATGGCATTACCTTGTAACAAAAGGTGCCCCACTGTGTAATGAACATAGTCTTCTCCATGTCTTCAGGTGCCATCTTGATTTGATTATAACCTGAGAAACCATCCATGAATGAGAATACCTTGTGCTGAGCAGTGTTGTCTACCAGAACATCAATATGTGGGAGAGGAAAGTCATCTTTGGGGCTTGCCCTGTTCAGATCCCTATAGTTCACACACATACGAACTTTACCATCCTTCTTAGGCACTGGTACCACATTTGCAACCCACTGAGGATATGATGTGACAGCTAGAAAACCTACATTGAACTGCTTCATAACCTCAGTTTTGATTTTTTCAGACATCTCAGGGCGCATACGACGAACCTTCTGCTTTATCGAAGGACAACCTTCCTTCATAGGTAAACGGTGAACCACGATATCGGTATCAAGTCCTGGCATATCTTCATAAGACCAAGCGAAAATCTCAGCATAATCAGGTAGCATCTGAATCAGTCTTTTCTTGACACGGTCTTCTAATCCAGCACCTATCTTGATTTCTTTCTTATCCTCCTCAGTACCTAGATTTATGACCTCGACTGGCTCTTCGTGTGGTTGTATGGTCTTTTCTTCTTGCTCTAATAGTCTAGAAAGCTCTCTAGGCACTTCACAATCTTCCTCACCTTCGTCCTCGGCTTGGTAGATCGGATTTTCGAAGTCATAATTGACAATAGCAAAACCGTTATCAATGGGATCCAGAGTGGATGTGGATCTGCAGTTTGTCGCGTGGGTGTGTGTAAGAACACATAGCTATTTTGATGAAGATAAAGTAAAAGAAAAGACAAAGAGTGCAAAATTTGAATGCAAAACGTCCATTGATTTATTGAATCAAAATATGCGATGAAATGACAACCCTAACAAATGGGCCACTGTGCCCTGGGCAAGGCATAAGGCTTAAAAGTTTTATTGTTCAAATTACAAAACCAAACTTCAAAAATAAGAAAAACAGAAAATAGCATTTACTCTTGACTAAAGGAGACAGGAATAATGTCTTCAGTCTTCCAATTATTGAGCCCACTGCCAATGGTAGGAAAGATCCAACTGTCTAGGTCACAATCACTATCAGCATCTTCCACAGTGTTGACCTGATCTTTATGAACTCCTTTGTTGGTGATACGAATAGCACGAGCACGACGTACAACCCTCTGAGCCTCTGAAGTGAAGCCCAAACCAAATTTGTCAGACTTGTAAGGAATGTCAAGAAGCTGACCCCAAATGGTACAACCACCTTCTTCAACCACAGCTCTAGCATCCTTTAGGGAAGCCATTATAGGAGGCACTCTAGTAATCTTGGGAACAGTAGGAACTGGTTTAGCAATAGGAGCAGTCTGAGGAGCCAATTCAAATGTTTGACAAGGAGTCTCAAGGAATTCGCCATCCATCTCAACATACTTGAAGGTATTCAAATGACTAACCATGTACTCTTCTTCACCACAAACGGTGACAATCTTGCCTTTCGCGGGATACTTCAACTTCTGATGTAAGGTAGAAGTCACAGCGCCTGCCCCATGTATCCAAGGGCGTCCAAGCAAACAGGAATAGGCAGGACGAATATCCATTCCATAGAAAGTAGAATCAAAGACTTGAGAACCCACTCTGATCGGGAGATTAACCTCTCCATGCACCATTCTCTTCAAACCATCAAAGGCTTTTACCACGACGTCACTAGGTTTCAGTACAACCCCTTCATAGTCGAGTTTGTCTAGAACAGCCTTTGGCAACACATTCAATGAGGAACCATTGTCCACTAATACATGAGATAGGGTAGTGCCCCTACACTCAATAGAGACGTGCAGGGCCTTATTGTGGTTCCTTCCGGCGGGAATCAGATCAGCATCAGAAATGCCTAGACCATTATCAGTTGTCAGGCTAGCGACACAATTTTTAAGCTGGTCAATAGAGATTTCTTGCAGCACGTGCGCAAATTTTAAAAACTTCACCAAAGCTTTAGCATGGGCCTCAGAGCACAACATCAGAGATAGCATAGAGATCTTGGAAGGGGTGTGCCCCAACTGTTCAACAACATTGTAATCACTCTTGCGAATAATTTGTAGCACTTCCTCCATTTCTTACTTGGAGGAATCTTCGATAGCAGTTTCACCCGGGACCTCCATCTGGGCAGGATCAATCATTGGTTCTTTGCCTCGAGTTTCAGTAATTGGCTCGGAGGCAGAGATGCGAATTGGAGTAGTAACAGTCTTCGGAGAGATTTCTGGGGAGAAGATCCTTCCACTTCGGGTAACCTTACTAGTCCCAACGATATTGTCGACATCGGGATTAGTAACTTCAGCAGTTCCATTAGTCAAAGGCTCTTGCTTGACATCATGAATGTAAACATCAGCACCATAATTCCAAGGGATAGCCTTGCTAGAGGAATATGGAATAGGACCGATAGTAATCAAGGGAGCCACTCTAGGCCCGACAGTGATCTTCACAGGACCTTTAGAGGTGATCCTCACTGGAGTTTTAGAATTAGTAACCACAGATACGTCCTCAAACTTTAGACCTCGGGACAAATTTTCACATAAGCTCTCCATAGAAGGAGTCTTCTCAAACAATATAGTACGGTCGTCCGTCAAATGCTGAATGCCTTCTTTCAGCTTCACACAACCATTGGATTGAGATGCACAATAATAATAGTTTTCAACGCAGCCCAGAAATAAACCGGCTTGCAACAGCTTCTTCTTAACAATCGATAAAGGAACAATCAAGTCAACCACGGTAGAAACACAAGAACCATCGTCAATAGCATTAACGATCTTGTCATGATTCGGCATAGGAGCGGTAATCACGTTAGGAGTCTCAAGGGGATCAAACTCAATCTCCTTAGCTTCAATCATGTCTTGAATCTTGTTCTTCAGTGCCCAACAGCTGGTCATATCATGTCCAGGACTATTAGAATGGTATGCACATCTTGCATTGGGATTATAGCTAGGAGCGAAAGTATTAGGATTCCTAGGAGGATCCCTCAAAGTAATCAATTCTTCCTTCAACATATGCTGCAACGCCTGAGCCAATGACATGTTGATCTTTGTAAATTGTCTCCTGGGTGCATCCTGCTTACGCTGACTACCCTGTTGTTGTTGTGGCACCGGTGCTGAGATCAGAACTGCCCCAACAGATTGGTTGCGGTCATTCTTATTACGACCCTTATGGCCGTACACAGCATTAGACTTCTTCTTCCCATTATGTGGCTTCTTTGTAGTGTTTGAAGATGTAGCCACTTGTATTTTACCACTTCTAATTCCACTTTCAACACGTTCTCCTGTCAATATCAGCTCAGTGAAACCGGATGACGAGCTTCTAAGTAGATGACTATAGAAAGGACCGGTTAGTGTGCTCATGAACATGTTAACCAACTCTCTGTCAGCTAAAGGAGGCTGAACCCTGCCTGCAAGATCTCTCCATTTCTGGGCGTACTCTTTGAAACCTTCATTATGGCCCATGGACATGCTTTGGAGTTGCATTCGAGTTGGCGCCAAATCAGAGTTATATTGGTATTGCCGATAGAAAGCTTTAGCCAAATGATTCCAGGTACGAATATTGGTACTCTCAAGTTGATAGTACCACTCCAGTTGAGCTCCAGACAAACTCTCTTGGAAAAAATGCATCCACAACTTTTTGTCAGTAGTACGTGGCTGAATCTTTCGGACATAAGATCTCAAATGCAGCTTCGGGCAAGACACACCATCATATTGAGCAAACGTGGGAGTTTTGAACCTAGGAGGAATGACAACTCCTGAAACCAAGCCCAAGTCCTCAAACTCCAAACCAGGTACTTTCTAAACCTCCATGGCCATCAGACGTTCTTCAAGTAATTTGTATTTCTCATCACCAGGGGGATACTGATCATCCAGATAATTATCTTCCTCTTCAGAGTGTCCACCGGTGCCATGGTTACTATTTTTCTCATGTTTGTCACTTTCATAGTTGTCATCCAGTTCATCATCTTGGTCTACTGGGATCCCAATTTCCTTGACCTGTTTAGCCGGACCTTTGAATCTCCTCCCCATGTTGATGACGCCAGTTGATTTTTTTGCTTTCTTCTTCTTCTTGGTCAGAAGTGCTTTCAGTTCTTCTTGCCCCTTGGGCAAGTTCATGATCAGCTCTTGGAACTGGGCGTTCTGGGCCTGGAGATCTTTGACGGTTTGCTCGAGAGCGATTTCTTCTGAAATAAACAGCGAGAAGATGAGAAACCTGTCTTAGAAACCTGCTATGAGATGTAGATGCATATGCAATGATTTCAAGGTCTTTAGAGTTTATCTTTGCAAACAAACAGAAACAAAAGGAAAACTTTTATTAGTAAACACAAAATTCCTTTTTTTTCTTTTATGCCTCTTGGGCTACAATGAAAGGAAATTTAAAAAAGAGAATTCAAAAACGCCTAAGACCTAGGACTCAAGACTCAAGTCTCCCACGGGCGCTTCCTCTTTGTGCCGATGTAAGCATTGATGCTCTGCTCCTCATGAAGTAATTTCGTCAACTCCAACACCTTCTTCTCACTAGCATAGAACTGAGTCTCAAAGGTGTCCCTTTCTTCTTTCATCTGAACCCAGAACTTCCGCAGCTCTTCAAGATCGGTAGGCATATCTGGATGGAGAATGACTTGAGGAACATCTCCTTCAAACTCAGGTTTAACAATCACTGGTCTGACAGCTGGATATGGCATAATAAGATCACAAGCACGAGTGCGCACCCATCTGAGGTAAGGCTCCAAAGGAATAGAGTTCTTCTGTCCCAAGGTCTTGCTTTCAATCTTATACACCTTATTCCACGTGCGTATAAACCTTTGACGGTAACCTTGAAGATCATCTTCATAATCGAACACAATACCCTGAATAAGCATATCATGAGGACCGTCCCTTCGAGCATAACTAAACTGGCGCAAAGCTAGCGAAGGATTATAGGTGATGCCTCCCCTAATGCCAAGGAGTGGCACATTAGGGAATTCCCCACAATGATCAATAAGAGTGAAGTCTTCAAGAGATCGGGCACACCAATAGATATCTGAATGGGAGAGTGACATTATCCTTCGAGACCACTGCAACCTTTGTTCATTCTTCAACACTGACCAGGGAAGGTGTGAAATAAACCACCTGGATAGTAAGGGTACGCAACACATGAGAGTCCCTCGCTCCTTGATAGTACGAGTGTGAAGCGAGTGCAGAATATCTCCGAGCAAGGTAGGTACCGGGTTATGAGTCAAAAATATTTTGATAGCGTGCACGTCTATGAGTTGGTCTGGATTAGGGAACAACACCAACCCATAGATCAACAAAGCTAATACTTCCTCAAAGGCATGGTAACTCATAGCGCTTAGGAACAATTGAGCCTTCTCAATCAGGAACTTAGCAAGAAACCCCTTGACTCCACTCCTTGTTTCCCAATTAGACACAATGTCTGACCTCTTCAGATGTAAAGCAGTTGCAATGACTTCAGGCTTTGGAACGTCTTCTAGACCGGTAAAAGGTATCTGATCGAGAATAGGTATTCCAAGTAGCTTAGAGAACTCCTCCATCGTGGGCACCAATTAGTAATCCGGGAAGGTGAAACAGTGGTGCTTAGAATCAAAGAACTGGAATAGGGCTCTCATCATGTCTTCTTCAAAACCTGAGGTAACCAAGTTAAGTAGAAAACCATGCCTTTTGGTGAATCGAGAGCCATCGGGAACCTTTGAGACCAATTCTTTATGCTGGGAAGGAACCCTTACAAAGTTGACTCGGATGAAATTTCTAGGAACGGAAGCCATGGCCTGCAACGACGAATAAAGATAAATTCCTTGGTCCTTGAAATGGTTAGTGAAAATAATATGTTATGATGTTATGATGTCATGTACATGTTAATAGTAAATAAGTAGCAAACACAAACAAGTCATACAAGAGCTTTAGGTTTAAAGGCTTGCATGAAGTCCAAAGGTAAGTACCCTTCCCCACTGAGGTTTAGTTGGCTCAACCTGTCCTAGAATAGTAACCGAGTTCTAAAGGACTCATATCACGGATCTTTCTCAAAGGCTTTATTTTAGTTCGACACTCGAGTGGTCGACCAAAACATCCCGAAAGTCTGATCTCAATGAGCGTAGGCTCGAGTATCAACCAACTTCGGTCTAAATCCAAAGTCGGTCATCTCGCTACCTTCTAATGGCCAAAGATGAGTTAACTAGGGTTTTAAAGACTGTGACCATCATATCAACCATATCGGTATATACCGTACAGTCTCCATGATATATTGTCACTTACCTAAGGAATCACTAGGTCCGGGTGTAGGACCTTTCACACAAGTAACCCCAAAACAAAGCCCAATAGAAATAAAGCACATAAGTCAAACAATTTTAAGCAAGTGGTAAAGTGATCTAACTCTTAGGTAACCCCTCTTTTATGATTCTCCCCAGCAGAGTCGACAGTTCTGTAACACAGTGGGAGAACTGACTTTTTTTGGTTTTGTTTTCGCAAAACATGTTGCGGTTAGCAAGAGTCGCCACCGACTTTTCTTTAATCCAATAAGGAAAGGCTGAAAAGAACAGGAAAGACCTTGATAGATTTTGAGTTCGGGGGGTAAGTTATACAAAGGGAAGGTATTAGCACCCTTTGTATCCATGGTTATCCATGGGCTCTTAAATGCTTAGCTCACCTTTTTTACTTACTTTTTGAATGTGTGTGAACGTTTTTTTGAAAATATTTTGTAAAAGTTTGACTTTGTAATAATTCGTGTAAGAATGTATACAAAGTGTTTGTTTTTTTTTTTGAAAATATTTTTGGAAAAGTGAGATATGAAAAGTATTTGTTTTTGAGTTGTGAGCAAGCATTTAAAAGTTACTTACCCCTAATTTGTAAGGTTTTTCTTGTACTTATCGTTTTCCTTGAGAAATAGTATTATCCATACCATTAGTGGGTAGGTAGTATTGTCTATTGGATGTTGAGGGACAGCGAAGGGTCATCGAATGGTCATAGAAGGCAACATGTAAGGATACCTTAGCAATGCGAAGGGACTATCATCATTTTTCCATAGGGTCGTCGAGGGACAAAATCATTTTTTTTGTAGGCAGCTCGAAGGGTCATCGAGGGACTATGATCTTTATATCGAAGGGACTATGATGATATTATTCGTAAGCATCTTTTGCTAAAGTACCCCTACTTTCGAGGGACATGACCGTTTTAATCGTAAGGCAACAGAGAGAGGCTACCCTAGAGGTGAATGTGTGCAATGTGCGTTGATTCAATTATATTATCTTGAGTTATAGGTTATTCTAACGTTTGATTTTAGATCTTGCCATACATGTCTATTTATCTAGCAAATAAAATATAAGTGCGGAAAATAACTACCTACACTATTACATGGCTTATGGGCATTTACATGATATAATCGTGCGAGAATGTAACATAGACTATTACAAGGCTTATGGACAGTTACATAATATAATCGTGCGAGAAATGTAAACTACACTATTACAAGGCTTATGAACAGTTACATAATGTAATCGTACAAGAAATGTAAACTACACTATTACAATTTATGCACAAACCTATACCTTTATTCTAAGAAAATAAATTATAAACGAAAAGCAATTACATATTAAAAGTCAAGTTAAATGTCCTAAATATCTAAGTCAATATTCATTTTATTTGTATTTTTAAGGAATAATTTTAAAATAAATAAACCTAATTTCTAATTCGCTTGTACAAAAATTAATTAATTATAAGCCTAAGTCTAAAGAATTAATTTTAATAAAAAAATCTAAGTCTAAAAAAAAGATTACATAACCTAAACTATATTTTTTATTCTCTTAACGGTTTTATGATTTTTTTTTTTGTTGTTTTAATTTAATTGAAAAGAAATAAATAAATTACTTGAAATATGATAAAAGAAAGGGATTAGAAAATAGTTAAAAAGAAATTGTATGGGGTGGGAATCAAACCTTCAGGATGAGTATTTAATCCTTGGTTTGGATTGAGAATGATTGGAAATGGAGTCTTGAATTTTCACCTCTTTTTTTTTTCAAGAATTTTGTGATTTGGAGGCCTTCCTTTGTGAAGCCTCTTGCCCCCTTTTTCTCTTGTGTTTGAGCCTTGTATTTATAGGAGAAACATGGTAGATAAAGAATCATTGAAGAGCTAGGATCAAGGAACACGTTTCCAACCATTTTAATTTTTTGAAAACCATGTTTCCTTCACTCTCACCCACGGTTTTATTTGGGTTTTGATGGCCTTGAATGACATGTTTTAACCTTCTAGAAACTCCATTTAAAAGGATCCATGTGCCCACTATTATTTGATTTATTTTGTTTTATTTAATTTGGTTTATTTCTTTGAATAAAATCAAAATAAAATAAAACAAAAATCAAAATAATACCAAAGTGAACTTTGAGGTCCTTGTATATGTCATAAACATTATTCAATCTTAAAAGATAGGCCCATTGGTCCAAAAGCTCAAAAATGTTCAATGTAGGTTTCATGCGTTTCTCAAATTTTGCTCAACTTGCACCGATCGTAACTCTCTCAATTTTTGTCATATGAAGGTGATCTTGGACTTTTTAGAACCCTCAAGATGTCCCCTACAACTTTCGTGTTGATCACTTTTTCATTTGAAGTCTTTATTTTTGTGTAAATTGCTTTGACGAAAAAAGTGTCTTTTTGTTGACTTTCAAAATGACATGTAAAGTTTTGGTCCATATCTCTCAAACGAGGCATTTTTGGCCTTGAGCTTAGAGAGACAAAGTTGTATAGAATTGTGTTTTCTTCAAAATGAGCTTTGGTTGAGGAATTTCTGATGAAGTATGTGAAAGTTATGGGTGGTCAAAGCTCAGTTGACTTTTCCTTAAGAAAACCCTAATTTGGCAATTTTTGACTTTTGAGTAAATCTTGATTTTCTTGAGGAATCATGATCAAACCTTGATCAAATGATGAATGGGACTTCAAAATCTTGATGTTGGCAAGAAATGATGACGTTTGACTGTAAATTGGTCAAAGTTAACTTTTGGTCCAATACAATCGACTGTTGATCATTTGAGCAATTGACTGAGCAAACTTGTGAAGCAAGGCTTGAGACTTGACATGAGGATACCCTAGAGCACATAGAGAACCATGAAGTCCATCTGAGGTATTGAGAGCTCAATTCCTTTTGAGAAAAAATAAAACCCTAGTTGTAGGTTGATTGTTTAGGATGAGAGCTTGTATGGTCAATCCTTGAGTAGTCTTGAGCTTTTGAGACTCCTATGAGTGTGAGGAAGCTTCTAGAATCAATTTGTCTCAAATATGTGAGGGCAAATTTTGGGGTGCAACAACCTTATATGATGTATGTCTTCCATTTCTTTTAGGTTTTGTATGAGACCTATTAGAGGTCAATAGCCTCTGACCTTGACATGTCTAATATGCTCTTGACTCATTCTATCTTCATCTATCTTCATTCATTTCATAAGTCCTCTATACTTGACAATTTTGGTTGTGTTTTTCCCTTAACTTTTAACAAATAATGACATGAGTTGTGTGTGAACATTATAGGTCTTCCATTCATTTCATAAGTAATGTTTTATTTGCATTTGTATGATTGTTTGGTGCCTAGTTTACTTTTGTTTGATTTCATAATGCATGTTTACATTAGTAGTATCCTTTAACATGTACATACTGACTTTGTATGTCCCTTAACCAATTGGACCCTTCCCTTTTGGTTTGAACTTCATTTCCATACTAACTTGTCTTCTTAAAGCAAATAGTCTTGTTTGGTTTAGTTTCTTGCACTTATATTCATTACTTGTGATAATTGTACACTAACCTTTTGTGTAGGGGCATAGGTAAGAAATTTGAACATGTGGATGTTAATCCATACTCATCTCTTCTTTCATCTCATCTCTTTCAATTCTCTTTCTCTTTTTGTGAATAGCATGATATAATGCTTAGTTGTGTAGAACTTTCTCACATCCCTTAGGGATCCTAGCTCATCCTTAATTTTTGATTAAGGTGAGGTAGGATAGGCATTAGATAGTGCTATCCCTCTCTTATCTTTAGACTTAGGTGGTTCTTATACTCCACATAACCACAGGATCTCCATGCATGATAACTTTAGGGTTGTTAGTCCCCCACTTAGACTTTTTCCTTTCTTCCTTTGAGTCTTTCTTCTCATCTCTAAAAAAAAGGAAAAACATCTAATAAAAGATTACCATGTATTGCACATGAGCCTTGCATATGGGAAATGGGAGGAGAAGGGTTTCCCTTCGTCTTTCTAGAGTGTTTAGCATACGTCCTGTTAGGACGACCATGTGACGCATTCGTTCCTATGTCATAGACTTTAGTGCAATACTTGTTATGAATACAAAATAATCAAACCACTTCTTCTAAAAATCAATAATCAAACAACAATTCTCTTCTCATCTTCCTCACTCCAGTCATAAAGGATGCGTCACTTCCGTTCTACCGCAAACAGGTAAATGCGTAAGACTCCGTACAACGAGCTGCGACACCTAACTACTGGAACGCGAACCTTGATTTTTTCCGCTAAAAAACACAAACAAAGCGATTCCATCCCTAGTGAGGGGAACTACGTCGCTCTGATTCTCGTGTGCGAGTGGGATACGTAGGCAGGAGATCATGCGAGATCTCTCCGAGCACAATCCCTTCTCTTTTATCCCAAACTGTAGTCCGAACTACGTTGACTCTGAATTTCCCATTGCACGAGGGAATACGTAGGCCTAGGAC
This sequence comes from Lathyrus tuberosus, assembly GCA_022829125.1. Classification (NCBI taxonomy): domain Eukaryota; kingdom Viridiplantae; phylum Streptophyta; class Magnoliopsida; order Fabales; family Fabaceae; genus Lathyrus; species Lathyrus tuberosus. The sequence goes on from JALAZF010000063.1 coordinate 5,120,548, forward strand.
TCCGAGGACGTCCTACCGAATCACTTTTTTCCTCTTCTTCCCCGTTTCCTCGTTCCTTTTCGTTCCTGTTCCTTTTCCTTTCCAGTAGCAGCGGAGCTCCAGATGACGACACCTTTGATCGAGACAACAAGCGTGGATCCCATCGAGTACGATGGACGTGAGGGGGTGCTAATACCTTCCCCTCGCGTAACCGACTCCCTTACCCATTTCTCTTGGTCACGAGACCATGCTTTTCCTTTCCCTCGGGTTTACGCAGTGTTTCCTTTCCCTCTCTTGGGATAAATACACATTGCTGGCGACTCTATTTCTGCGCCACTTTCGCGTTTGTACTTGGATGAAAATCCCGGGAGCGATAGCTGGCGACTCTGCTGGGGACCTGGTTTCCTAAGTGAGTTAATCCTAGCGCTTGTTTGTTTTCGATTATAGGGTGTTTTATCTGTTTGCTTTATTTGCTTTATTTATGGCATTGTTGCATGTTTACTGTTTTATTGCATTTACATGCTTTTCATTTACTGTTGTCATATATCATACTGTGCTGGACTGTGCTGGATTTTTCTGTTTGGTGGGCAGGGTGTTCTGAGAGATAAGCCCACTACCCTGGCTTGAGCATACACATAGGTATTAGAGTGGATAGTCGTGACGCTTGCGTGGTGGTGACCACGTATTGTTGTTCACGAGACCCACAGCCAGACGAGGTTCTATCAGGAGCTATCTGCTACTGTATGTTTATACAGGCCAGTAGTTATTCTCTTAAGGAACTGTCGACTCTGGTGACCATTCCCGAGGACTCAGTTGCGGCACTCCTCCCTAGATGTGATAATGGCAGACCAGAAATGGCAAACCTATTACACTTCTCGATCCGAGGACCCAATGCTGGGAACTTGCTATAGGATATCCTTTTTTAGGGGAATCAGTTGAGGCCTCCTCGATTGAGGATGATACCAAACCAGAAATGGTGAACGTATCATCATTTCTCGACCTGAGAGCCCATGATATTGAGGATCCTCGCCTTTCTAGTACCCACATGTGAGAGGGGCAGGTTGTTTACAGGTTTTCAGGTAACCATAACCTCCCACATACCCGGTTTTCTGGTGTTATAACACAAAAAGAGGGTTCATCCTATTGTATTCAGATGGTTCTTGTCGACGGTCCTTTAATATTCTCAGATCTACACTGACACTGTTCACAGTCCAGCACAGACATGCGACTCTTTGATACCATGTCTTTTGCAGTGCATTTACATATCCTAACATACATGTTTACTCATTTCCAGGTTCATATTCTACTCTTGATTCCAGTCACCGGGTTCTCACAAGGATGAATACTAAAGAGAAGAAGAACGTCATTAGTTACAAATTCCTCATGCCTACTCTAGGCCCTATTACTGTCCTAAAAGGAATGACAAGCCCTGATGTGTTGGAGGCTTTTAAAGAAAAATATGGGTGGATTTTATCTTTTGTTCACAATGTCAGTGATTACGAATACCAGGGTCTTCATACTTTGATGCAGTTCTACGACCCTCCTCTGAGATGCTTTGTATTTCCAGATTATCTGTTGGTACCTACCTTAGAGGAGTATTCCAACATGCTGGGGATTGCTATCAAGGAGGAGCCTCCATTCTTTGGGTCTAAGGGCGATCTGGACTTTGGGAAAATGGCTGATGCTCTTTATTTGAGCAAGTCAGAGTTAGAGGCCAATATCTCGAACAAAGGAAAGTTCCGTGGTTATAAGTTGGAGTATCTGATAAAGAAAGCTCAGGAGGCAGTGAGAGACAAGAAATGGGTCATTTTTAATGCATTGTTGGCCTTTGCGTATATGGTATTGTATTGTTTCTCAACGAGCCCGACTTTGTTGATGTGGATGCCATTAGGATATTCATGATGAAAAATCCAGTGCCAACACTGTTGGGAGATCTTCATTACGCCTTATACAATAGAAATGAAAATAAAAGAGGAGGGGTGGTTCATTGTTGTGCACCTTTGTTTTATAAATGGTTCACAAATCGCTTACCGCAGTCAGGTGCTTTCGTGGATTCCAAAGGTTCTCTAGAATGGAGTCAGTGTTTAATGGGACTAGTTGCCAAAAACATCGTATGGATAGCCATGGGATACTTGGCAAGAGGATTATCCATAGTTGTGGTGAGTTCCCCAATGTTCCATTAATAGGAAGAAAGGGAGGAATCAACTATAATCCTTCTTTGGCCATTAGGCAATTTGGGTACGCTCTGATAGGTCCGCCCATTAAGAGGAATGTAGAAGAGTCGTTGTATTTTCATGCATCAGATGGTTGGGAAACAACACAAAAAGCTTCTGGGGCCTGGGCCAATGTACTAAAGAAAGGAAAGGCTGCTCTAGGCAAACCCAACAATCGGGCTTATCCAGCATATGAAGATTGGGTGAAGAAGAGGGTTGAAGATTTTCACTTGCCTTTTGATAAATTACTTCCTTTGTATCCTGAGAATGAGGAGGAAAGAAGTAATGCCTCCATGAAAGAATTCAACAAATTGCAAGTCTTGGTGAAAAAGCTTCGAGGAGAGAATTCTGATCTGAGCAGCCGTCTTCAAGACGCTCTACATACCAACAAGGAATTGAAATGGAAAGCCCAAGACGCCGAAAAGGTCTTAGCAGCAAGAGAAACATATTTTGTCGATAGAGCCCAACATTACCAGAAAGTTAATATGGCTATTGAAACTTCTGCTCAAACTTACAGGCAGACTAAACAATCTCTAGTCGAAACAAAAGCCAAGCTCACTCAACTTCAGCAGGCATGGGACGAAGTTAGAATTGAGAATGCAGAGCTGCAAGAGCAGTTAAAATCCAGAGACGATGAACTTCAGAGAGCACATGCACAATGAAGAAAGCATCGTGAAGATGTCAGTAAAAGCCAAGAACAGTTGAAGAAGGTTTGAGATGAGTTGAAAGCTTCCAAGAAAGAACTTGAAGATGCTCCGGCAAAAACAGAAGAACTCAAAATATTAGCTGGTGTGAAAAGCCTAGAGAAGTCAGTAATGACGAGGCTCTCTTAATGCACGTGGACTCATTAGTTGAAGCTCTGAAGAAGAGGGATGTTTTGATCAGGGAAATGATTGAAAAACCAAGCCATCAGCGCACTAGGATACTCTTTGAAGAAATCAGGCATTCTAGGGAGCAGTTGAAAGATTTGGAGTTGAATGATTAATAGTTTCATCTTTTTTTTCCTAGTGCAGTTTTTGTTGATGTATTGTGGTTACCATCAGGCTTGTTGATGGAGCCACTTTCTTGATGTATTTCCAGTTTGCAAACTCGTTGTAGAATGCTTCAGCACTTTTTGGCTCTCTGTTAATTCAAATGTTTGGTTTACTCAGAATTGGTTCCTTAGCAGTGTTATGTTCACCGGCACATTATCACAACACTTTATCACAGCACGCTTTTTCTCAAAGAATTTTTCTTAATAATATATGTATATTGTTCAGCTTCTTATGATTAAGACTGGAATCAGGATGTGAAATGCCCTGGAAGTGGTTAAACATGACATTTGCATGCATTTCATAACATATCATTTTGCATAATAGGTACTCGTCCCAGGGAGTTTCTAACCTTTATTTGGTTGCAGGCAGAATAGCTGATCTCAACATTCATCGCTACGCGACTCGACAAAATCAAGCCAGAATCATGGAACAGGTGCAGGAAGAACTCACTGAAATGAGGACCCGTATGGAACAGTTCATGAACCTTATGCAGGGTATAGCCCAGGGGCAGCAAGATTTGAGAACTATAGTTCAAAGGTTGGAAGTGGAAATCCCCAATCCTAATCCTCCTGGCGGAGCGGCAGTTAATCCTCCTGGCGGAGCGGCAGTTAACCCTCCTATCGGAGCGGCAGTTGATCCTCCTGGCGGAGCTCCTGGTGGCGTTGGCCATATTAATCATCAACATGTGGAGGACCATCAAGATGATCAGTTCTCTGCGCTGAATGCTGACATGGGGGTTCATAATGATGGTAATGACAGAAGGTATGAAGAGTTGGCTGAGAAGGTAAGAGCCATGGAATGTCAAAACTCCATGGGAACTAATGTTGCTGACATGGGGCTGGTGCAAGGGGTGAGGATCCCTCCAAAGTTTAAGCCTCCAACCTTTGACAAGTATAATGGCAGTACCTGTCCTAAGACTCACATTCAGGCATATTTCAGGAAGATTTCTGCAAATTCTGACGATGAAAAGCTGTGGATGTACTTCTTTCAAGATAGCCTGTCAGGAGCTTCATTGGAATGGTACATGAAGCTGGAAAGAGCCTATATTAGGACCTGGAGGGACTTGGGCGATGCTTTCTTGAAATAGTATCAGTATAACATTGACATGGCCCCTAATTGTACCCAATTGCAGAATATGACACAGGATCCGAAGGAAAGTTTCAAACAATACGCCCAAAGGTGGCGTGAGCTAGCAGCTCGAGTACAACCCCCGATGATGGAAAGGGAAATGGCTGATATGTTCATGAATACTTTACGGGGCCCATATCTGGATCGTTTGGCTGGATGTCCATCCACTGGATTCTCTGATATTGTGATAGCAGGAGAGAATTGAAAATCTACTGAAATTGGGGAAGATTCAAGATGGAAGTGGGGCAGGCTCTTCCAATGCAAAAAGGTTTTTTGGGAATGGCTTGAAGAAACGTGAAGGTGAAACTAGTACTGCTTATGGACAGGGGGGCGAAGGTAAAGGACGTCAGGGCTCGTACCATCAAGCAGCAGCTGTAACTATTCCGGTTCCAGCTGCCGAATCTCAGTCACAATCTCAAAGACATAACCAACCGAGGCAAAGATTGAGTGATCACCACTTTGACACTTTACCTATGACATATGCCCAGATGTTGCAGAATTTGCTTCGCTTAAAGTTGGTACAGTTGAGAACGATGGCACCACCAACAGGTAGGTTACCTTATGGTTATGATGCAAATGTGAAGTGTGAATTCCATTCGGGTGTGCCCGACCACCATATAGAGAACTGCAAAGCTTTTAAGCACGTAGTTCAGGACCTGGTTGATTCGAAAGCTATCAACTCCGCTCCTAATCCCAATGTGATTCAAAACCCCATGCCCCCGCATGGTGGACCAAAGGTCAATGCAATAGAAGAGGACAGAGGCTTGAATCTGGTGTCAGATGTCAACAAAGTCAGAACATCTTTGGAGATCGTGAAAAACCGTTTGTTGAAAGGGGGCGTGTTCCCCGATTGTTTGGAAAATTGCTCAGAATGTTTGACTGCGATGAATGGTTGTGATGAATTGAGGAAGGGCCTTCAGAAGTTGATAGACGAGGGTTGTTTATAGTTTGATCAAATGAGAAAGAAGGATGATACGGTCTCGAAATTTACCATTTACTTTACTCCGGCAGAGATTCCCGTGCATACGCCAGTGCAGGTCCTCGTGCCTGAGTAGTTAGCTCCTATGACTATGACTGTTCCGGGGCCTATGCCATATGAAAGTACAAAAGCGATCCCATGGCATTATAGGGTTGATGTTTATTATTAAAGACAGAAGCCGGAAGTGGAGGTTCCCAAGGAAATTGGTTCAAGTGTGGGGAATGTAGGAGGAATGGGTGGTTTTACCCGTAGTGGAAGGCTCTTTGCTCCGCAGACGCTCCTAAATGATGATGCTGAAGCTTTGGCGAAAGCTAAAGGCAAGCAGGTAGTAAACGAAGATCCTGTGCAAAGGGCGGAGCCCGATAATTCCTTTGAAAAAGACGTTGAAGAGTTTATGAGGATTATCCGAAAGAGCGATTCCAAGATAGTGGATCACCTGCATCAAACTCCCTCCAAGATTTCTATCTTGTCATTACTGTTATGTTTCGAGGCACATCGCAACGCCCTGCTGAAGATTTTAAATATGGCGTATTTTCCACAGGAGATATCAGTGAACCAGCTCGAGGGTGTTATTGCCCATGTCAATTCCAGTAACGGGTTAGGGTTTACCGATTTTGATCTGACGCCAGAGGGGAGAAATCATAACAAAGCTCTCCATATCTCCAAGGAGTGCAAAGGGGTAGTCTTATCCCATGTGTTGGTAGATACTGGCTCGTCCCTGAATGTACTGCCGAAGAAGGCTTTGGCAAAGTAAGATGTGGAGGGGGTTGTACTCCGACCATGTGATTTAGTGGTGGGCGCTTTCGACGGATCCAAAAGATCAGTTTTTGGGGAGGTAGAGTTACCTGTGAAGATTGGACCCCAAGTGTTTACTACGGTTTTCTATGTGATGGAAATCCAGCCAGCTTATAGCTGCTTGCTAGGGCGCCCGTGGATACGTGCTGCAGGGGCCGTTTCGTTAACACTCCACCAGAAGATAAAGTTTGTCATGGATGGTCAGGTTGTTAGAGTATGTGGAGAGGAGGATATATTCGTCAGTCATTTGTCGTCATTCAAATATGTGGAGATGGACAGTGAGATCCATGAAACTCTTTGTCAAGCATTCGAAGCAGTGAGTATTGAAAATGACCCTCCTTCTAGTGAAACAAGAGCAGGGACTTCTATAGTTTCTTACAAACAGGCTCTCGAAGTAGTACAGTCAGGCCATGCTAAATGTTGGGGCCAGTTGATTGAGTTTCCTTTTAAGGAAGACAAGTGTGGGATTGGTTATCAGCCTACTCAAGCTTCGCATCCAGAAGGCCGAGAGCGTCAGGGACCTGTCATTTTTTCTAGTGGGGGGATCATCAACCCTGGTCAAGTCTTTGCTACAACTGAAGATGATGGAGACAGCGATTATGATATGGACAATTGGGTGCGCCCATGTGTCCCGGGGCAGAAGCTGAACAACTGGTTCTCTGAAGACCTCATCCAAGTTACCCTGCAGAAAGAGTAATTTTCTTTGTTTTTTCATGTTGCATGTAAAATCTTATGCCCTTGCCCAAGGCTTAGTGATTTCATTGCAGGGCCACATTTGTTTCATATGCAAGTTTATCATCAATAAAAGGACGTTTTTTGTATTCAAAAATTATATTCCCTGTCTTTCATTTGACACTTTCTTTTTCTTTCAAATAAAAATGGCAATGTTTTCTCCATAGTTTGTTTTCTTTCTTTTCAAAAAGCTCTTTCTAAAATAAAGCATGAACCATCATTCATGCAGAAATAATCCTACAGATCCGGTTGATAACAGTCCTGCTATGGCTCGGTATGACTTTGATAATCCAATTTACCAAGCTAAAGAGGGGGTGAGGAAGACTGTGAACTTCCCGAGGAACTGGCCAGATTATTGAAACAAGAGGAAAGAGCTATTCAGCCTCATCAAGAGTCGTTAGAAGTCATCAACCTTGGCACTGAGGACGTGAAGAAGGAGGTCAAAATAGGGGCAAGCCTAGCAGAGAATGTGAAGAAATAGCTGATTGAGATGTTGCGCGAGTATGTCGATATCTTTGCCTGGTCCTATCAAGATATGACGGGGTTGGATACAAATATTGTTGTGCACAGGTTGCCTCTCAAAAAAGGTTGTTCCCCCGTCAAACAGAAGCTCAGAAGAACTAAATCAGAAATGGCCATTAAGATCAAAGAGGAGGTGTAGAAACAGCTGGATGCAGGTTTCTTGGCCGTCACCAGCTATCCACCATGGGTTGCGAATATTGTCCCGGTACCTAAGAATGATGGTAAGGTCCGTGTTGACTACCGTGATTTAAATCGAGCAAGTCCGAAAAATGATATTCCATTACCTCACATTGATGTGTTGGTAGATAATACAGCTCAATTCTCAGTGTTTTCCTTCATGGATGGCTTTTCCGGTTATAATCAGATAAAAATGGCACCGGAAGACATGGAGAAAACAACGTTTATTACCCCATGGGGCACGTTCTGCTATAAGGCGATGCCTTTTGGTTTGAAAAACGCAGGGGCAACTTATCAGCATGCTATGGTGACACTCTTTCATGACATGATTCATAAAGAGATTGAGGTTTATGTTGATGATATGATTGCTAAGTCACAGACTGAGGAAGAGTACTTGGTGAATCTGAAAAAGCTTTTGAACGATTGAGACAATTCAGACTGAGGCTGAACTTGAATAAATGTACTTTCGGGGTGAGATCTGGTAAGCTATTGGGCTTTATTCTTAGTGAAAGAGGAATCGAGGTTGATCCAGCAAAAGTAAAAGCAATACAAGATATGCCCGAGCCAAGAACAGAAAAGCAAGTTCGTGGTTTCTTAGGGAGATTGAACTACATTGCTAGATTCATATCCCATCTTAGAGCCACTTGCGAGCCAATATTCAAATTGTTGAGAAAAGATCAATCAATTCATTGGAATAATGATTTCCAAAGGGCATTTGACAAATTAAAAGAGTATTTGCAGAAACCTCTGATTCTTATGCCTCCAATTCCAGGGAGACCACTGATAATGTATTTGACGATACGTGAAAATTCAATGGGTTGTGTTCTCGGTCAACACGACGAGACAGGTAGGAAAGAGCATGCCATTTACTACCTGAGCAAGAAATTCACAGATTGCGAGTCTAGATACTCAATGCTTGAGAAGACATGTTGTGCACTTGCATGGGCTGCTAAGCGTTTGAGATAATATATACTGACTCACACAACTCTATTGATATCAAAGATGGATCCAGTCAAGTACATTTTTGAGAAGCCAGCTCTCACCAGAAGGGTTGCCCGTTGGCAGATGGTGTTGACAGAATATGACATACAATATAATTACCAAAAGGCCATAAAGGGTAGTATTCTGTTCAATTATCTTGCTGAGCAACCAATTAATGATTATCAGCCAATGAAGTTTGAGTTCCCTGATGAAGACATCATGTACTTGAAAATGAAAGATTGCGACGAGCCACCAGTTGATGAAGGACCAGATCCTGACGACAAGTAGAAATTGATGTTTGATGGGGCCGTTAATGTGAATGGTAGTGGCGTTGGGGCAGTTCTCATAACTCCGAAAGGTTCCCATATACCTTTCACTGCCTGACTGACTTTTGATGTTACCAACAATGAAGCCGAATATGAAGCTTGCATTATGGGTATTGAAGAAGCCATTGATTTAAGGATCAAGACTCTTGATGTATTTGGGGATTCTGCTCTAGTGATCAATCAGGTTAACGGAGTTTGGCACACCCATCAACCCAATTTGTTCCCTTACAGAGATTATACGAGAAGACTGTTGACTTTCTTTAAAACAGTAAAGTTGTGTCACGTACATCGTGATGAGAATCAGATGGCAGACGCTTTGGCCACGTTATCTACTATGATTCAAGTGAATTGGTGGAATCATATACCCAAAATTGATGTGATGCGGCTTGATAAACCTGTTCATGTGTTTGCAGCCGATACAATGACCGATGATAAACCTTGGTATCATGATATCAAGCGTTTCTTGGAGAGTCAAGATTATCCGACTGGGGCATCCAATAATGACAAGAAGACTCTGAGAAGGTTAGCGGGCAGTTTCTTCTTGAATGAAGATGGTCTTGCTCAGATGCGTGGATAGGCATGAAGCAAACATGTTAATGTAAGAAGTGCACGAATGTTCTTTTAGTACCCATGCTGGTGGACACGCCATGGCAAAGAAATTGTTGCGAGCTGGTTATTACTGGATGACCATGGAGGCTGATTAGTTCAAATATGCTCGAAAATGCCACAAGTGCCAGATTTATGCTGATAAAGTGCATGTGCCACCAGATTGATATGATTGGGAAGATTGAGCCCACCGCCTTTAATGGACATCATTTTATTCTAGTAGCCATTGATTACTTCACCAAGTGGGTGGAAGCTGCTTCGTTTGCAAATGTCACAAAGCATGTGGTTGCCCGGTTTATCAAGAAAGAGATTATTTGTCGATACGGGGTGCCCGAGAGGATCATCACTGACAATGGTTCTAATCTTAATAATAAGATGATGCAAGAGTTGTGCCAGAGCTTCAAGATTGAACATCACAATTCTTCTCCGTACCGCCCAAAGATTAATGGTGCCGTCGAGGGAACCAATAAAAATATCAAGAAGATTGTGCAAAATATGCTCGTGACGTACAAGGATTGGCATGAAATGTTGCCTTTCGCTTTGCATGGATATCGTGCATCAGTACACACATCTACTGGGGCAACCCCATTTTCTCTTGTGTATGGTATGGAACCGGTCTTACCGGTTGAAGTTGAGATTCCTTCTCTGAGGGTCATGATGGATGTCAAGCTTGATGAGGCTGAATGGGTTCGAACGAGGTTCAATGAGTTGAGTCTCATAGAAGAGAGGAGATTGGCAGCAGTATGCCATGGGCAGCTGTATCAGAGAAGGATGAAACGGGCATTCGATCCGAAAGTGCGTGCTCTGAATTATCAAATAGGTGACTTGGTGTTGAAAAGGGTTATTCCTCCTAATACAGATCACAGAGGCAAATGGACTCCGAATTATGAAGGTCCATATGTTGTCAAGAAGGTTTTCTCGGGCGGAGCCTTGATGCTTACAACTATGGATTGTGAGGATTTTCCGTCACCTGTGAACTCAGACGCAGTCAAAAAATACTTCGTATAAATGGACCCGCTGGACAGTAAAAAGAGAGTCCAGGCAAAAAAAGGCATCCCGACGAACCATAAAAGAAAAAAAAGAGAAAAAAGGTTCGGGCAAAAATTATGGATAAAATAAAAAAAATGAGTACACCAGGTAAATTGAAAACTCGAAAGGGAAACTTAGGCAAAAATGGGTATCCCGGTGGATTGAAAACCCACAAAGGGCGATCCAGGAAAAAGAGGGATTTAGCGAAAGGCTGCGATCTGAGTAACCTGTATCCTGCCTCGTTTCAACAAGAGGCATTCTGAAGGATAGGAATCGGTTCAATCATCCCCCTCGGAAAGCGAAGCACTTGGAGAGTCTTGAAGACATATGAATCATGGCAGGATTGAAACTCAATGGATTTCCGTTTTCCACATTGCCATTAGGATAGTTTCTTTTCTCTTTTAAGCAATTACCTCTTTCCAGGAATTGCCTCTTAATGTAAACGCCTATCTTCAGGCTTTTCAATCAATAAAATTTTCTTTATTCAGAATATCCATTTCTTGTGTTTTCTTTTACAGTTTGTTTTGATTGCAAAAAACGTCCAAGTTTTTTATAAACATTGCATTTGAAAACATCGAGGTTTTACAATGACATGTGTGCAAAAGAAAAGAATTAAAATTGTTTTGAATGCTAGGTACTCTTGGGTGATGAATGCAAAATTCATTGATACCCTGGGGCATGTGTGCACACCCTTTTGTCTGCAGGTATTAATGTTCGCTGGTTGGCCCATCAATATCATAAGATGTCTTCAGTGTCTTTTCCAGCAGGACTCAAATAATAGTTCTCCCCAAGCAGAAGCAGTTACCTCAACAGGAACTTTCTTCCTTAAGGTTGTCATCCCCAGCATGAACATGGTTGATCTTAGTCCCTCAGCAGGTATTTCCTTCCTCAGCAAGAGTTCGTTTGATCTCAACTCCCTAGCAGCCAGGTCAGAAAGTTGTCATTTTCCCAACGGAGTTCTATGGATATGGTTCTTCCCCAAAAAGATTGATTCAGATGATGCCTCCCCATCCAGGTCATTATTCCTTACAGTAACCTCAACGGGTTCGTCAGTTCAAAGCCCAGATTAGGAGATCAGGTTATTTTGTTTTCCCTGACATGAGTTGCGAGCACGAGGAAAATTCAGTTTTCTATCCCCAGCGGAGTTGCCTTCTTTTTCTCGGCATTTATTTTACTGAGGAACCTCCTTGCATGTTGCATATAATAATCATTGCATCCTTAAAAACGTGTAGCATTTCCATTCGAGATGGAGCATTACGCCATGGAAAAATTAAAACATATGCATGCGAGGCATAAGCCAGTTTTGGTACCTCGTGCGAGAGCCCAAAGTTGTTTCTCTTCTATCATAATTGACAAAACCAAAACGAATGCCTTTTTCATTCCTCAACAGACATTTCAAAGCAGTACCAGGGTTTCACCTCTTTTCTCCTCACCAGAGTCCCTTTTTTCGGTTTGTAGATCTTTTGATCTAACGTCTTAACCGTATTTCAGGAACCATTCCCGATAGGATTCCTTTAGCCGTTCCCGACAGGCGACCTTTGAGTTTTAAACCTAGTCGTTCCCGACAGGCCCATTTACTGTTCCTGACAGGTATACCATAGGTTTTCAACTTTAGCCGTTCCCGACAGGCGACCTTTGAGTTTTAAACCTAGTCGTTCCCGACAGGCCCATTTACCGTTCCCGACAGGTAAGCCATAGGTTTTCAACTTTAGCCGTTCCCGACAGGCGACCTTTGAGTTTTAAACCTAGCCGTTCCCGACAGGGCCATTTACCGTTCTTGACAGGTAAGCCATAGGTTTTCAACTTTAATCATTCCCGACAGGCGTCCTTTGAGTTTTAAACTTAGCCGTTCCTGACAGGCCAATTTACCGTTCCCGACAGGTAAGCCATAGGTTTTCAACTTTAGCCGTTCCCGACAGGCGACCTTTGAGTTTTAAACCTAGCCGTTCCCGACAGGCCCATTTACCGTTCCCAATAGGTAAGCCATAGGTTTTCAACTTTAGCCATTCCCGACAGGCGTCCTTTGAGTTTTAAACCTAGTCGTTCCCGACAGGCCCATTTACCGTTCACGACAGGTAAGCCGTAGGTTTTCAACTTTAGCCGTTCCCGACAGGCGACCTTTGAGTTTTAAACCTAGCCGTTCCCGACAGGCCCATTTACCGTTCCCGACAGGTAAGCCACAGGTTTTCAACTTTAGCCGTTCCCGACAGGCGACCTTTGAGTTTTAAACCCAGCCGTTCCCGATAGGCCCATTTACCGTTCCCAACAGGTAAGCCAAAGGTTTTCAACTTTAGCTGTTCCCGACAGGCGTCCTTTGAGTTTTAAACCTAGCCGTTCCTGACAGGCCCATTTACCGTTCTCGATAGGTAAGCCATAGGCTTTCAACTTTAGCCGTTCCCGACAGGCGACCTTTGAGTTTTAAACCTAGCCGTTCCCGACAGGGCCATTTACCGTTCCCGACAGGTAAACCATAGGTTTTCAACTTTAGCCGTTCCCGACAGGTGACCCTCTGATTTCATTTGTTCTAGACTCTATTCCACCAACATCCATCACCACAACTGTTGTGTTCACACATATACCTCTCTTTTACCCACAGAGCGCAAATTTTCTGGTTATTTTTATTCAATCCCTATGTACCTTGAATGTTTGACAGCTGTTACTCTCATCCCTTCAGGTACACAGTTGATTGAATAGGGGAAGCTATAATACCTCAAAATTTGCCCTCTTATCTCTCTCCAATGATTGGCTTATGTTTCATTCATTTGCATTTCATAATAGGTCATACTAAATCATGTACATCATTGGTTGCAAGGCATGGTATCAAGTACATCAAGGTGTGGACAGTTCAAGGCTAAAGGACAAGAATAAAGCTTTTCCAAACAGGTCACAAGGGCTTTTCATATCTCAATTCATCTCATTTGAGCCCTCAAGGTATCACAAGAGGAGAATTCAACAGAAGATTGAAGGGAGTCATATTCTCCTAACCAGTGCAAACTAGGGTTTTGGAATTCTGGAGTATAACACTTCAATGGGCAAGATCTTGGAGCTTTTATCATCTCCAAATGGCATATCTCATCTTTTTTAGAGGGGATACACATCATACTCAAAGGAATTTGGATTTGGAGGATGTGCTGATTTCTCCTAGATTGAGGGGTCAAAATTAGGGTTTGCCATAAAATCAGTTTATTTCTGATTTTTTAGGCAAGACTTAATTCTATGGTATTCTACATGTCCTCAAGGGTCTAAGGATGAAGAATTGTCCATCAATTTGATGTGGAAGGGTTTCAATTGATCAATTGGTTAAGAATTAGGAGAATTGGGGAAAAGTCAACTGTGCAGAGGAAAAAGTCAACTCTTGACTTTTTGAGGTTAAATTCATGTTCCTCATGTCAAATATGATCATTGGTGAAGATTTTATCAAGAAATAATGAAAGATTCATTAAAAATCAAGAAATGTGCAAAGTTGCCAAAAATAGAAATTAAGATTTCTATTTATGGCAAGGTTGGGCAAGGTGAGTACTCAACTTTAGAGCTTTCTTTCTCCATGCTCCAAGAAACAAATGGAAAGGCTAGGGAGGTCTATCAAAAGTTTGCATTTCAAGCTTCAAATCCATACCAAGAACATCCCTATTGGATCAAAATTGAGAGAGATATGGTGTTTCAAAGTTAAGACAAATCAAGGCAAAGTGACAAGTCATGACCAGCCAATGCGCCATAATTTCCACAAACACTTGGTGTGCATGTTGTACTTAAGTTCATGGTCAAATTTCTCAATGATAGAGACTCCAAATGGGAAAGAGTTCAACATGACTTTTGTTCATTTCCATGTCCCCTTCAACTTTGGTGTTGGACAATTTTTCATTTGATCAATTATTTGGAAGTTATGGTGGTTCAAAGAGGGTAGCCTTAAACTGATCTATCCATTTGCACACAAGCTGGTCAGGCCAGGTCAGGTTGACTTGCAACATCAGTTAGCATATCCATCTTCATGATTATTTTTTATTACCTTAGAGGTTCTATTTGCACTCATGTTGAACACCAATCTTGTTCTACTCACTGCCCTCTTTCCAAATCATCCTTGGCCATGCCATTTCACTCCATGTCCATGAAGATATCATGCTCCAAAGATCATTACATGCCAATTGCTTTTCTTCCAAGCCAAGTTAACAAAATCAAATCAAACAAGTTGCATTTTTGGGGTTTATGCGCATGCTGACCATTATGTTACATACCATGTCCAAACATTGCCATTTTGAGCTAGACAAGCCTCTTACACACACACATGATCATGTACCATGCATGCCATCTTTGCTCAAACAAGGGAAAGAAAGAGAAACTTGCACAAGAAGTTTGTATAGCAAGCTGCACTGCTGACCACCATTACATCACCACCTCTCATCATTAATCCCCACCACAAAGCTTCATGATCTCTCCACACTCTAACACAACACCATAACTCGTGCCCTAACTAACTTGACTCACCACTAACTCAGTTAATCAGAGTTCTAACTGTTAACCAAGGTGGTTAACAGTTAACTCACCCTATAAATTCATTTCATAACAGAATTTGAGGGGGCTTGGCTCATTCTACACTTCATCTTTCTCTGAAACTTCACATTCTCTCTCTGAGCTTTGGCATCACTCTCTTTCGTGTTCATCTTCTCTACATGATAGTTCATTTTTCTGCAAGATTCATCATCACCATCAAGAGCTCTTGGATCTAGCAGCATTGAAGCTTCAAGTTCATTTTCATCTCCAAATTCTTCACATCAAGTTTCACTGATTTGAAGCAGTTCATAGCCTATATTTGGCCAAAATCAAGTTCAAGGAGCAAGAACATACTCCTCTGGTTTTCTTGTGTTGAAAGAGTTCATCAATAGAACAGGTTTTGATTCAAAACTTCTTACTCTCCAATTACTTTGTTTTGCTTGTTTTTTGTTGATTTTGAAGCTCAGTAGGAGCAATGTGACATCCGGCTAGTTGATAGGCATTGTAGATGCTTAGTTGAAATTCTAGGGCAAAACTTGTTGGCTTCGATCCTTTCTGTATGTGTGTTGTTTGTGATTTTTGATGCTAGATTCATGATCTACTAGTTGAGAGGAACGTTTTGATATAAGGTTTGTTCGTTTCTCGTCACCTAAAATTTTATCCACGGCGGAGGATCGACGGAGAAGATGACCGGAGTCTTCTCTGGCCACCTGAGAACTCAACCTTGCATGAACCCTAACTCCATCTTCAGATTAAAACACAACCGTTGGATGAGTATGATCTAACGTTCATTAGCCTGCCAGGGCATTAATGAATCATGCGTTGCTCACGTGCCATCTTTTTCTGATTTAATTTCATTCTTGTGTTCACGTGTGTGTGGTGTGTGTTTGCTTATCATGTACTTTCATTGAGATGCATGTGATTGTATTACTTGGACTGATCATCATAGTTGACCTAATCATGTGGCTATTGTTGAGTCAACGTCTTGACTGATTTCCATGGCATAGACCCTTATCAGATTGCGCTTATTGGATTTGACCTCGCTTGCTATTCGCACCGCTCTTTCTGAGCCCAAGCGCTTTTTGAACTGGATAATTGCTAATGTAGCACCCCCTGACTCATTTCATTTTTTTTACTTTCTTTTACATAGTTGTTCCATTTTATTTTTTTAAAATTACGTTTAAGCATCCAAAAATTCCCAAAAAATTCATGTAGCATCTAAATACATTTAAATCATTTTTACACATTTTATTTTCTGATTTTATCATGTTTTGACATATTTTCATGAATATTTCTTTAATTTCTTTTGTGTGTGCATTAAGTCATGACCTAGGCTTCATGGTGATTTTCTTTGGCATAGTTGTGTACTGATTTTTTGCATGATAATTGATATGTGCTTTCATGATATCTTGAGGTACCTTATTCATTTTTTGTGGATTTTTAAAAGCATTTTTGGTTAATGTTTGGGGGTTGTGCATGATACTTGTGGTGATAGCATGACATTGTGAGGCATGTTTGTGTATATTTGGCAATGATTTTTGAGCTATCTTTTTGAAGCATGTTTGCATACTGATTGTATCTCAATTTAGTTGTTTCTTACTAATTTTCTCATCCCTTTAATATGACTTTATGGATGGTATGAAGGCATGTTTGTTTGTGTGAATATTAGAGAACATATGCTTAGGTCTTGATGTGTATTGTATGCAATTCTTTTAGACCAATCTTGGGATCTCTTGATACATGTTGTGTGAACATTATAGGTCACTTTCATCTTATTATAGGTTATTAAAAGTCCACTTTTACATGGCTTGGGTACATTTATTTAACTTGGAATATTGTGTGAGCTTGTGCATCCTTATATGCTTCTCTTTGATCACTTGTTTGCTCAATACTTACATGATCTTGTGCATACATTAAGACTTGACTTACTTTATATTTTAGATCATCTCTAATCATTCA
Organism: Lathyrus tuberosus; assembly: GCA_022829125.1. Lineage (NCBI taxonomy): Eukaryota > Viridiplantae > Streptophyta > Magnoliopsida > Fabales > Fabaceae > Lathyrus > Lathyrus tuberosus. Next base: position 5,137,496 of record JALAZF010000063.1, read on the forward strand.
TGTGTGATTCATAACCTCATTTCACTTAATTGAATTCACATGACCTCAAATTATCTTCATTGGTTCAACTTGTGCTAGTTTCCATTGTTTGTGTAATGTGCTTTTACTTGTTGCTTCATTCCATAACACATGATCTCATATGACCCATAATATGTGCATATACTTGTAAATACTCAATTGACTCATAAAAATGCCCATTTGTTTCATGCCTTCTTACTTTGGTATGTCATCTCCAAATTGAACAATTGTTTGTTAATTTTGTTTGTACCTTATATGATGTATGTCTTCCATTTCTTTTAGGTTTTGTATGAGACCTATTAGAGGTCAATAGCCTCTAACCTTGACATGTCTAATATGCTCTTGACTCATTCTAACTTCATCTATCTTCATTCATTTCATAAGTCCACTATACTTGACAATTTTGGTTGTGTTTTGCCCTTAACTTTTAACAAGTAATGAAATGAGTTGTGTGTGAACATTATAGGTCTTCCGTTTTGATTTCAACTTCATTTAAAGTGTGATATGCTACTGACTTGGATGCTCATTCATGATCCATTTCACTTACATGACTTCTTTTGGTTTGTTTTAGCTAGTGTGTGCATAGTTTGAACTTGTATGAACTAGTTTGTTCTTCTTCTTCAATTTGCTTCAATGTGAGACTTGTGTAGACTTTATGCTTCCATTCTTGACCTCCAAATGTCATCTTAAATTTCATAAGCCACTGACTTGCATTCCTATTACATGATTTTTCATCTTACATTTTCATTTCTTACTTGTATTACAAGTATGCTTCATTGTTGGAATTTGAATGATGTTTGGTCACATTTTTTCCTACTTGTTCAATACTTGAATTCATGAATCATATGCTACATTAATGACATCTTGACACATCCTTAAATGTCATTCAATTCTGACTTTGATGCTTACATGTGCATTCATCCATATTCATGATTCATTTGCATTCATATTGCATTGTTAATGTTTTATTTGCATTTGTATGATTGTTTGGTGCCTAGTTTACTTTTGTTTGATTTCATAATGCATGTTTACATTAGTAGTATCCTTTAACATGTACATACTGACTTTGTATGTCCCTTAACCATTAGGACCCTTCCCTTTTGGTTTGAACTTCAATTCCTTACTAACTTGTCTTCTTAAAGCAAATAGTCTCGTTTGGTTTAGTTTCTTGCACTTATATTCATTACTTGTGATAATTGTGCACTAACCTTTTGTTTAGGGGAAGAGGTAAGACATTTGAACATGTAGATGTTAATCCATATTCATCTCTTCTTTCATCTCATCTCTTTAAATTCTCTTTCTCTTTTTGTGAATAGCATGATATAATGCTTGGTTGTGTAGAACTTTCTCACATCCCTTAAGGATCCTAGCTCATCCTTAATTTTTGATTAAGGTGAGGTAGGATAGGCATTAGATAGTGCTATCCCTCTCTTCTCTTAAGACTTAGGTGGTTCTTATACTCCACATAACCACAGGATCTCCATGCATGATAACTTTAGGGTTGTTAGTCCCCCACTTAGACTTTTTCCTTTCTTCCTTTGAGTCTTTCTTCTCATCTCTAAACAAAAGGAAAAACATCTAATAAAGGATTACCATGTATTGCACATGAGCCTTGCATATGGGAAATGGGAGGAGAAGGGTTTCCCTTCGTCTTTCTAGAGTGTTTAGCATACGTCCTATTAGGACGACCATGCGACGCATTCGTTCCTATGTCATAGAATTTAGTGCAATACTTGTTATGAATACAAAATAATCAAAACACTTCTTCTAAAAATCAATAAACAAACTACAATTCTCTTCTCATCTTCCTCACTCCAGTCATAAAGGATGCGTCACTTCTATTCTACCGCAAACAGGTAAATGCCTAAGACTCCGTACAACGAGCTGCGACACCTAACTGCTGGAACGCGAAACTTGATGTTTTCCGCTAAAAAACACAAACAAAGCGATTCCATCCCTAGTTAGGGGAACTACGTTGCTCTGATTCTCGCGTGCGAGCGAGATACGTAGGCAGAAGATCGTGCGAGATCTCTCCGAGCACAATCCCTTCTATTTTCCCCCAAACCGTAGTCCGAACTACGTTAATTCTGAATTTCCCATTGCACGAGGGAATACGTAGGCCTAGGACTCCGAGGACGTCCTACCGAGTCACTTCTTTTCCTCTTCTTCCCCGTTTCTTCGTTCCTTTTCGTTCCTGTTCCTTTTCCTTTCCAGTAGCAGCGGAGCTCCAGATGACGACACCTTTGATCGAGACAACAAGCGTGGATCCCATTGAGTACGATGGACGTGAGGGGGTGTTAATACCTTCCCCTCGCGTAACCGACTCCTTTACCCGTTTCTCTTGGTCGCAAGACCATGCTTTTCCTTTCTCTCAGGTTTACGCAGTGTTTCCTTTCCCTCTCTTGGGATAAATACACATTGCTGGCGACTCTGTTTCTGCGCCACTTTCGCGTTTGTACTTGGATGAAAATCCCGGGAGCGACACACTTTATACTTGAATTTTGTTGGAATTTTGTTAGGAGAAATAATCAAGACTCCTACACCTGTTCTGTCTTTATGACTCGAACCATCGAAATACAACTTCTAAGGTTCTAGTTCGAGGTAATTTAATGATTCCTCGTTTATCGAGTGGTCGACTATAAAGTCCGCCACTACTTATCCCTTAACAGCCTTTAAGGGCATATAAGTTAGAGAATATTCAGTTAGGGCTAATGCCCATTTACCAATTCGACTATGCAAAATTGGTTTTGACAACATATGCTTTATAACATCAAAATGTGAGGAAACAAAAACATCAACAGGTTTTATATAATGCTAAAGTTTTATACATGAGTAGTACAAACACAGACATAGTTTTTTGACTGTGGTATATCTGGTTTCTGCATCATTCAAGACCTTACTAAGATATTAAATGGCTCTTTCGACGTCATTTTCATCTTCTTGAGCTAGCATGCTCCCTAAAGTCGTATCCGACGCAGATATATACAACCTCATACTCCTATTTCTACAAGGTGGAATCAGTATTGGAGGATGAATCAAATACTCCTTGATTTTGTCGAAAGCCTCTTGTTGAGCTTGTCGCCATTCGAATCCTTCCTTGTTGAGTCGAAGCAGAGGCGAGAAGGCTTGAGTTTTTCCACTAAGGTTCGAGATAAACCTTCTTAAGAAATTAATCTTGCCCAGCAATGACTGCAACTCATTCTTTCTCGATGGCGTTTTCGCTTCCATTATGGCCTTGTTCTTATTCTGGTTTATTTCGATTCCATTTTTGTGGACCACAAAGCCTAAGAAATCCCCCGCCTGCACACAAAAACCACTTTTGAGAGGATTCATTTTCAAACCATGTCTCCTCATCCTTTTAAAGGAGTGTCGAAGAAGGTCTATGTGATTTCTCCCTGAAATTGACTTTACAACAATATCATCAATATAGATCTGCATAAAAGTCTCTATAAAATCATGGAAAATCGAATTCATTGCCCTTTGGTAAGTTGCCCCAGCATTTTTTAAGCTGAAAGGCATCACCACCCACTCATGAGTGCCTAACGCTCCTGGACATCGAAATGCTGTTTTTGGGACATCCTCTTCAGCAATGAATATCTGGTTATACCCTGAATATCCATCAAGCATACTCAGGTATTCATGTCCCGCAGCAAAATTAATTAACATTTCCTCCACTGACATCGAATATTCATCCCTTGGGGTTGCATTATTTAAATCTCTAAATTCTATGCAAACCCTTAAAGTACCATTTTTCTTAATAACTGGCACAATATTTGAATGCCACTCGACATACCTGGCTGTGCAGATGAATTTGCATCACAGAAGTCTTTCGACCTCCTCTTTAATCTTCGAGAGAACTTCAGGTGCAAACCGCCTTGGATTCTGCTTAATGGGCTTCTTCCCAGGCTTGATTGGCAACTTTAATTCAACCAGCTCTCTGCTTAAACCAGGCATCTCGTCATAATCCCATGCGAAGCAGTCTCTGAACTTCTTCAGCAATTGGATCAGTTTGACTCTGAGTTGAGGGTTGATATTGACACTGATGTACATTGGCCTTTTTGTCGCCCCATCTCCCAAGTCGATCTCTTCAAGTGGATCTTGCGCTTGCATTTTGATGTTGGTTGCCAGCGGATCCTTTTAAAACCCCAAAGGCTCGTCATCGTAAATGGCGTCGAGCCTCTGGCCTTGCACTTCATCCTGAGCCTTATCAGGTGGCTCTGGGTCGAAGTCCTTACCAGGACTTTCCTGACATGATTCCTTCTTGGCTTCGACAGCCATGAATTTTTCCTCAGCCTCCAAGGCCACTTTTAGCTTATTTTCAGCTATATCAGCCAAAAAAATTTCGAGCGCTGGCAACTCAGTCATCGTCGCCAAACTCGCTCCTCCAACATGTTGGGTCAATTCCAGATGTCCCTATGTACGGAAGGTCGATTCCCGTGAGAGCAGGCTTTTCAAAGACGTACTTGATTGGATCCATTTCGGAGATTAACCAAGTAGTGTGACGAATCATATACTGGCGAAGACGCTTGGCTGCCCAAGCCAAAACACAGCAAGTTTTCTCAAGCATAGTGTATCGAGTTTCACAATCAGTGAATTTCTTGCTTAAATAGTAAATGGCATACTCTTTCCTTTTGGTTTCGTCTTGTTGGCCAAGTACAAAACCCATGGAGTCTTCCAAGACTATTAGGTAGATGATCAGTGGTTTTCCTTCCACTAGAGGTGATAGAATCGGTGGGTTCAATAGGTATTCCTTGATACTGTAGAAGGCGGCTTGGCAGTCTTCTGTCCAAACGCAGTCCTAATCTTTTTTGAGTAATTTGAAGATTAGCGCACATGTCACTGTCCTGAGGAATATAAATCAGGAAATGTAATTCAACCGTCCCAGGAATCCTCTGACTTGTTTTTCAGTCCTTGGAGAAGGAATTTCTCGAATGGCCTTGACCTTGTCAGAATCAACCTCAATTCCTTTCTGGATGACGATGAACCCTAAAAGTTTCCCTGAACAGACACCGAATGTGCATTTGTTGGGATTCAAATGGAGCTTGTACTTTCTCAACCGCTAGAATAACTTTAACAGGTGGGTCACATGCTCCTCTTCTGTCTTAGATTTGGCAATCATATCATCGACATACACTTCTATTTCTTTGTGTATCATGTCATGAAACAGAGTAGTCATGACCCTTTGATAGATTTCCCTGGCGTTCTTCAAACTGAACGGCATTACGTTGTAACAAAAGGTGCCACATGGGGTGATAAATGAAGTTTTCTCCATATCTTTCGGCGCCATTTTGATTTGATTATAGCCCGATAATCCATCCATGAAGGAGAATACTTTAAACTTTGATGTACTGTCCACCAGCATGTCAATGTGTGGTAAGGGAAAGTCATCCTTTGGACTTGCTTTGTTTAGATCCCTGTAGTCTCCGCATATTCTGACTTTTCCATCCTTTTTCGGAACTGGTACTATGTTGGCTAACCATTGAGGATACTCTGATGTGGCGAGGAAACCCGCGTTAATCTGTTTCTGTATTTCCTCTTTGATTTTGATGGCCATGTCTGGATGAGTCCGTCTTAGTCTTTATTTTACCGGCGAATATTCTGATTTCAATGGTAGATGATGTTCCACGATGCTGGTATCCAACCCTGGCATATCCTGATAGGACCAAGCGAATACATCGGGAAACTCTTTGAGAAGCTTTATCAAACCTTCTTTGACAGTTGGACTGAGCATTGCCCAATCTTGACTTCTTTTCTCTCTTCTTCTGAACCCAAGTTGACCGTTTCCAATGGCTCTTTGTGAGGTTCATTGGACCTTTCCTCTTGTTGGAGTAATCAGGAGATCTCTTCTGGAATTTCTTCGTCATTTTCTTCTTCAGCCTCAAATACCAGGAATTCAAAGTTGGGAGAAGGCATTGGATCGTATGTTTCAACGGGGTTTAAAACAAGCAATCTGCATGACGTGATGATTGTTTTAGAAGATATGGAGAGAATGCAAGAGTGTGTGCAGTGTATGTTCGGAAAAATGCTTGTTTTTATTTTTTTGATTTGTTTTTTTAGGATTACCATTTTCTGAAGAAAAAAAATGAAAAGCGAAAACAGCAATAAATGCATAATTACAGAACGACGTTATTTTATTTATGATTTGGTCGATTCTTGAAACTACAGCCCTATAAAACAAAACTCTGTCGCTTTGGGCAAAGCGAAGAGAGACATTTACAGAAAGTGAGCCCTATCAAAACATCCGTTTTACCTGGGCAGGGTGAAAGGTTAAAAAAAAGACGATAATTATTTAGACTTATGAATAACTTTCGGGACATCGACAACAACCCATTGGAAGCTAACTCCTCGGTGAAATACAAAGTCTGTTACCTTCCTTCTTGGTTTTTCTTCAGAAATAACGCCGATTTCTGGTGGAGCAGGATCATTTGAGTCTGTCTCCCAGGCAGAGTTGTCGTAGACGAACTCTTCTGTTGTATCTTGCATAGTGTTTGTACTCTCATGTAGATCTCCCTATCCAGTTGGCTAGATGTCTTCGAGTCTGATAGGAGAGCTTTCAGGAGCGGTGTACTTGACCAAGAAGTCGTACTTGCCACTCGGTTGTCCTAAGGTGTCCCACACTTCTTTGGAACTGGAGGAGTCATCATTTTCGATGATGTTGACTTCGGGAAAAGCATAGTTAAGGAACTGTTATCCTGCAATCTTTGCAAATTCATCGTCGTACTGGATACTTTCTGAATGCCCTGAGTAATGATCCCATGACTCTGTGGGAACACAGGTATTCTTTTCAATGATGCTCAACTGATAAGCGTCGTTCTTCCGACTCTCTTGTCCCGAGTCTCCTGGGTACGGTTACCAAATAGGCATGCCATCCATTGGGACATAATAGTCATGGTCAAAGTTGTCTTTCATCGGAGTGTCTTCCTCCAATGAGTTTGATGGAGCAAGGCATCCTCCCGGATCATAATCTCTGCATATCATCTTGACATCTGACCTTGGTATATATCTCGGACTCTGTGCGGGATAGTAAAATGGCGTAGGCACCTCTCCCTGAGACATATAACCATCCTCGTTAAGATAGGACTTCCATTCTTCATCTGTATCAGAGGAGTCACCCTCGTTGATGGTATGTACTTCTTGAGACACTGGGTGAAGGAAGCCTCCACTGTGGAAGAAGTTCTGAAGGGGATGAAAACTTTCATCATTAGTAGCAGTTTGAGTACAGGTTGAGGAAAAACCAAGGCCTTTCTTTGTTTTGTTATCAGTAGGAATGATAAGTTGTCCCCATCCTTTTGCATTGTTACTCTCGATTACTCTAAGAGCATCTTTGTACGAGGAAATTGATGTTCCTTTTTCTGATTGATTCTTATTGCTCATCGATAGTGCCTGGAACTGAGTTCCAACAACCTCCTCGGGTTCTACACAAGTGGATGATGATAGGTTACTCACGATTAAGGCTTGTTCTCCACAGACTGTGACTAGTTGGTCGTTCTTGACAAACTTCAGCTTTTGGTGAAGTGTTGAAGTGACTGCCCAACCTCGTGTATCCAAGGTCTTCCTAACAAACAACTGTATGTTGACCGGATGTCCATGACCTGGAAAGTGACTTGGAAAGTTTGAGGACCGATAGTTATGGGAAGGTCGACTTCGCCGATAACCGTTTTCCGGTATCCGTCAAATGCTTTGACGATGACCTCACTGCCTCTCATCAGAGATCCTTTAAACGATATTCGCATTAGTGTGGACTTCGGCATAATATTCAGAGCTGATCTGGTGTCGACCAGTACGCTGTAATATTAAGCACCATGTTGTGACTTTTGCCTTCTTCTGGCAATTCCTCATCACTAAACCCCAAGTTGTTGCAAGAAGTGATGTTAGAGATGATATTGTCGAATTACCTTATTGTTACATCTTGTTCCACAAAGGCCTGCTCTAAGACTTTCTGTAGAGCTTCTCTGTGAGCTTTGGAACTGAGTAAAAGAGACAACACAGATATTTTTGAAGGAGTTTGCAATAGCTGATCAATGATGTTGTATTCACTCTTCTGGATGAGCTTCAGTATCTCATCATTGTTCTTTGAAAGGTCGGGATCACTGGACTGACCGACTGGTTGATTAGTAACTTCTGTTTGAGGTTCCTTTTCTCTGGTAGGTTCTCCAACTCCCCAGTTGAAGATTCGACCGCTCTGTGTTACTCGACTGATGTCTACAATATTCATGACGGAGGGTAATGGAGTTTCCTTTCCATTCTCAATTGTTGTTGCACCGTACTTGTAAGGGATAGCCTTATCGGATTTGTATGGTACTGGTCCCGGCAGTTAGATAACTACAGGAGCCTTCTAATTTTTATGACTATCATAGCCAGCCTCGATTGGTTCGAGGCTGAGGATCTTTCCACCATCAAGAGGAACTCTTGATTCATGGAGTAAAGGGATTATGGCACACACATCTTTGGCCACTTCTCGCTTAGGGATCAAGACAACATCTTTACCCTGATTAGGATGATAGTCCGAAATTGAACCAGAGCTCGACCATGGTTGAATCTCTTCGTAGTCCAACTGACTTTGAAGGGCTGCTCGTACGAGGTAACATCCTTGATTATTTTCAGAGCAAACTCTACAACGCTTGTAGTTGTGCGGTGGCACCCGGCCACGTCCGCTCTGTATGCAATGTAACCTTATTAGTTCTGTCTCCATTGATAGAACATCCTGATTCTAATGTCTAGTGGGGTTCCCGTTAGTCATGATGACTTGTTGTGTGTTTTCATCTAGATAGATCGGGAGCCACCGGTGGTTTAATAAGTGTTGAAGTGTCCTCTGAACGAGTGAACATCCTTGGTCATTCCCACAACACATCTTACAGTTCTGATAATCGTGCGAAGTCAGGAAACTGAGCTGGACTTGCTTAGCGTGTAATTCCACCAAGCTGGTATTCATCAAGTGAATATCAAAGATTTGAGTCATATTCACTTGATAATGACTTCTATCGTGGTAATCCTGAATCCATCCAAGATCCATCTGACGCTGGAGGGCCTCTTGTATAAAAGAGCATCCCTGATTGTTTACTGAACAGATCGGACAGGAATCGTAATCGTGTCGTGGAAGATTATGATGTTGGCTTTTCCTTGAGTGCATTGCCACCAAGTTGACATTCATCGCACAAATGTCGTGGTTTTGGATTATGTTGGAATTTGTATAAGTCATGTTGACCTCATGGATTCGGTGATCTTGGATCTGAAGATGGCTGGTTTATACCTGAGTGAATCGCACACTCAAAGATAACACAGAGTCGCCACCGAACTTTATTTAGTCCCAAAGGACAGGGAAAAATCGATAAAACCCAAGGGAAGAGAAACGGGAACGGGGGTCGGTTATGCGAAAGGAAGGTACTAGCACCTAACACATCCACCGTACTCGAAGGCGAGAGAGAAGAGAAAAGAAAGAAAGAAAAGAAAGAAAGAAGAGTAAAGAAAAGAAAGAAGAGAAAGAAAGAAAGTGCTCGCGGGGGATTGGGGCCCTCGTGCCTACGTACCCTCATAGTGCAATGAGGAAATTAGAGCGCCGTAGTTCATGGAACCAGGGACAGAGAAGAGGAAAGGAAGAAAGAAAGGTGGAAGGGTGCTCACCAAGATCATCGTGATCTCATGCCTACGTATCATACATTCGAATGAATGCAGAATCAGAGCTTCCGTAGTTCGTGGAACTAAGACGAAAAAAGAAAAGGAAGCAAATGAAAGTGGTGTCAAAACCAAGAGTAATAGAAGTAGAGAAAGATCCGCTGGGGATGCAAAAGAATTGGTGTCGGAACCAAGAAAGTAAAGGAACAAAAGGTATAGTAAAGACTCCACTGGGGAACAAAGAAAAACGTTGGGGGACCAGAAGGTAGCGACCCTACTGGGACATAAATAAAGGGATGGTGTCAAAACCAAGAGAATAAGGAAACTCGGTATGTTAACTGACTGGCAGTGGTTAACCAAAAAAAGAGAGATTAAGACTCTGTGGGGAAAAAGTTTTAACAGATAGACTGTGATTAAAAGAATGGGTGTAGGACCGAGCGAAGATCGTGACCCAAAGGACTTCGGTACCCTGACTGAACAAACAGTACTTGACCGAAGAAAAGGGTACTTGAACCAAAAGAAGGTTACTAACCCAAGGGTGCAAGTATTGGAACCAAGAAAAGGTTGCTAACTGCTTGGGATTCAGTTTTAACAGAAGGATTGTGATTACCCTAAGAGAAACGAGTGATTAACCAAGAGAAGGTGATTAACTCGAAAAAGCTCAGTGTTTTAACAGGCAGGTTGTGGTTAACTGACAAAAAATGGGTGATTAACCCTGAAAAAAGGCTCAGTGTTTTAACAGACAGACTGTGTTTAACTGAGGAAAAAGGAATTGAAACTCTCCAAGGGAATCAAAGGCAATGACTGACCACAAGAAAAGGATAGGGTATTGAAACAAAGAGAGTTTGCTAACCCAAGAAACAATGACCTCAACCAAGAAGATAATGATTGATGAAAAGAGATTGCAAGGAAAAGGAGTGATCAAGGATCGAAAGAGATTGCAAGGAAAAGGAGTGATCAAGGATCGACTCGACTAGGGAAAGAGATACACGACCGCCTGAGGATAGAGATGACTAAGCCAGGCACAGGGTCATTCATCCCCTACCTGAAGTAGTCAGAATGAGAATCGGAATTCTCCCTTCTCATTCCTTCTCTAACACATAGGGTGTAGTGCAGAAGTTGAAACGGACAGCATAACAGCTCCAAGTTGTACAGTGCTCCAGCTCAACCGGGGACCAAAAGAAAGAAAGTTCTAAAGGAAGCCTAAAGAGAAACGCCAAGGGGAGGGATTAATAATCGAAACAAAGTTTCGATTAATAATCAAAAAGGGAGGAAAATGCTAACAATTTCCCAAAGAGAATGGAAAATCATTAAAGCAAAAGGTGGGAATTATTGATTGTACAAGATTAAGTTTATTCCCTTGAGAACAAACCTAATGCAAAGCAATAAAAGAAAGTGCAAAACAGTGCCAAATGATACACCAAAACATGTAGCATGTGATCAAAGAAAATGTAAGGAAGCATGTATTCACATAATGCCAAAAATATGAACAAATTGGAATAATCGAAATGTGCATCGAAAGTTCATGAATATGCTTTAAACAAAAGTTAAATGACACTTAAAAAGACCATAAAATCAAGCATGACAATCAATGGAAGTTAAAAGGAAGAAAGCAATGCAAACACACTTGAAAATGCAAGAAAATGGCCTTCTGGTTCAGTGTTAATCGATTAACACTTTGCACAAAGTGTTAATCGATTAACACTTGCAAAATAGCAACAAAAAAAATTGAAAAACAGAGTGTTAATCGATTAACACTTTTGCACTGCAAAGTGTTAATCGATTAACACTGGCACAGGGGCTGAAAAATAGTTTTCAAAAGTGCTTTTGGCCAGCTTAATGATTGTGAAATCACTCCAATGCTAGGGCAAACAAATATGCACGGAAAATCAAGTTTAAAAACAGCAAATGTTCAACAATAGAATCAATTAAATCATCAAGATCATGGATCAAGCAATGGTATAATCAATTCACATGCAAAAACAAACAAAACTACATTGCGAATGAATACGAAAACAGAAAAAAGAGGGAGATCTACCAACCTACAAGCCGGAGATTTGGCTTGGTAATTGTTACAAAGTGATCTTGATGAAAAGAATCAAAGAAAACCAGAGAATAGCTTCAATTCTAGCCGAAACGTATCGAAACCGAGCAAATTGCGATGAAAACTCCAAAATGAGAAATATCACTGAAGAAGCTTGAAATAATCACTTGAGATGAATCCAAAGGCTACTGAAGCTCCACAAAATCCAATGGAATGGAATGATGCTGAAAGTTAAGCTCAAGAAAAAGCACTTTCAATATGAAAGTTGCTTTTCTTCAATGGAGAATTAAGAGCTTTGGTGAGGTTTTGGAAGAGAATTGAGATGAAGATGAAGATATAGCAGCAAAAAATCAGAGAGAATGTGAGAGGATTGAGAGTGAAATGTGTAGAATGGTTGAGAAATTGTGGGAAATGGTGGATCCCTTGAAAAGTGAGTGAAGGTGTGTTTATATAGACTTTAGGTTTGGAGTGTATGAGGTTTGGAATTTGGTTTGGACTTAGCTTTGGGTGGTTTGGAACTAGGCTAGGAGTTAGTTAGGCTTGACTCACTGAGTCAAGCGCTTAACTCGTTTAGTTAGAACCAACTCGGTAACAATCCCAAGGTGAGCTCCAATATCCAAGGATCCACATACTTGCAAAACAAGGAACATGGTGCACTTATTTGAAAATGATGCATTGGAATAAAATTGGGTGAATTCTTGAATACTCCAGAATGTTCCATATGCTACTAGACCAATGTAGAAGTTAAAAATGTGGAGGGAAAGTTGCTGTCTTGAAAAAGCAGCAAAATTTTCAAATTTTGCACGTGTTAATCGATTAACACATTTGCACTGCAAATGGTTAATCGATTAACCAAGCCAAAAAAGTTCCATTTTGGCCTGAAAAATGGTGTTGTGGCTCTGGTTCCGATTTTCAACCTCTTGCTTTGATGAATTGGCATAGAAACCTTTGTTTTGTGCTTGTTTTGATGATGTGGTAACCTTGTGAGGATGTGATTAATCGAGCTTGGAAAACATGAAAATCCTGCAACAAGAAATAGAGAGAAAAAAGTGTGAATGCGTATGCCAGCGATGCGAATGCACATGCTTATGCAAAAGGCAAAGAGGGGGGGTCAAATTTCGGGTTACGACATGATCCATCCGAGATCCATTTGTTCCTGTAGAGCGGATTGCACCACGGAACATCCTTGATTATCTTTAGAGCAGATATCACATTGGTGATAATTATGAGGTGGTATATGACCGTATCCACTCTGGCTGCAATGCATCTTGACCAGGTTGGTTCCCAACAAGAGTACATCGTGAATTTGATAGATATAGTTAGACTCTTCTTCTATAAAATTTACTGCAGCTTTCTCATGTTGAGGCAACGGGTTCATCTGAACATTTGGATTTGTATCCTTGAAGGATAAGACCCCGTTCCTGACAAGCTTTTGCACATCGGATTTGAAGCTGAGATAATTTTCTATGTTACGCCCTGGTCCTTCTTGATTGGTAAGGGCAAGTCTGATTCGCTTTGAACCAAAAAAGCGGATTTTCCGGTACTGTAAGAGAAGACCTGGTTTGGACGTGCCCCTTGACCAGTAGAAATGGAAACAATTATGTGTACAACATTGGTATAGGGTCGAACCCCGACGGTCGCGTTGTACGATTGTAGTTGTACTGAGGACGAGCCTGCTGAAGAGGTTGTTATGTCCTTTGCTAATATTGTTGTTGATTCGGTTGGCTCTGAGCAACCTGAGGTTGATACGTAGGAACAGGCGCAGGGTTGATAGCAGAAGTTACAGCTGCTACTGGTTGGTATCGTCGCCTTTGCTTTCTGAGAGAGATATTACCAATATCTTTCTCTTTTTTCTTAGGGAGAGCACTACCGTATCTTTTAGTACGGCTTGATGATCCGGCATCTTTGACCAGATGTCCTTCTCGGACTGCTTCTTCAAGGCGAACTCCCATGCCTACCATCTCAATGAAGTCGCTGGGAGCATTGGCGACCATTCGGTCGTAGTAGAAGGAACTCAAGGTTTTCAAAAAGATTTTTGTCATCTCTTTTTCCTCAAGAGGTGGACAAATTTGGGCGGAAATTTCACGCCATCTCTGAGCATATTCCATAAAGGTTTCCTTGTCCTTTTGTGACATGGCTCTGAGTTGATTTCTGTCCGGTGCCATGTCCAGGTTATACATATACTATTGAACGAAGGCAGCACAAAGATCTCTGAAAGTTACGATCTTAGAGAGGTTTAAACCCATGTACCATTTGAGTGCGACACCGGTTAAACTATCTTGGAAGTAGTGGATCAGTAGTTGTTGGTTCTCTGTCTGAGTTGACATCCTCCGAGCGTACATCACCAGATGACTTTGAGGGCAAGATTTACCCTAGTACTTCTCAAATTCGGGCACCTTGAATTTGTGCGGAATTTTCACATTGGGGACCAAACAAAGGTCTGTGGCGTCCTTTCCAAATAAATCCTGACCGCGAATGGCATGCAGTTCCTTCTGCATCTCCAGGAACTGTTCCTGGAACTCCTTCATTTTGTCGTACATACTTTCGTTTCCACCAGAAGGTATCTGTGGAATTTGTCCTTCCGGGATAGTGTGTACCACGCGTAGTGGTATAGTCATTACGACCTTGACTCTTGGTGCTTCCCTCTCCCAAAGTTTCTAACCTTCAGGAGTTGCTGTTATGCCCCTTGCATCTTACTTTCCCAAAGTTTGTAACCTTTAGGCCAGCGGTTCCTGGTATAGTTTCTGGATCTTCCGTGATCGGCGAAATATATCCTTCCGGGATATAGTTGAGTGGCATGCCCCAGGGACGATCTTTAGGCATGTTATACCGAGGATCATACTTTTCCACTATGAGCGTAGATGTGATCTCTGAGATCACAGTCCTTTGCTATTGCATCTGGGCTACTGCCAGAGATTGTATGTCATTGTGAAGTTTCCTCATATCTTCTTTCAGAGTGTCGATCTCTTCTCTCAACTCTCTGTTCTCTTCCTCGAGATCATCCATTTTCTTTTGTCGATTTCCTCGAGTATCGTACGAATGAGACAGTTTGACTCTAGAATCGAGACACAAATGTGAGATTCGTAGGTAAAAAGAATGCGTTATGTGAGAATGATGGATGATATACAATGATTATATTAATTTTTTTTTTGTTTAATCAAAAGAAACTTCAACAATTGGATTGCAAATATCATACAATGGGGAAACCCCGTTTTATTGAATTCAAAGATTGCAGAAATGGAAATACAGTAATTTACAAAGTGCTGTAAAAGGAAATGTCTAAACTTATGGATCCTGAGTCCTCTCCGAAGAGGGCTCAGGTGTTGGTTCTGGTACTTTCCTTTTCTTTAACCGGGGCTCTTGAGTCGTTGTCGGGTTGTCATTCCTTTGCCAAGTGAAAGGAGCAAGCAAATTCCTTTGGTCTTCTTGATTTTCTACAGCATGTTGTTCTAAAATCTCGATCAGAGCATCTTTTTCTTTTAACAGTTGTTGTATTTTGTTACACTCCACATTGAGAATACAATACTTGATCTTCCAAGATTTCTTCTCCTGTTGAACTTTGTTGAGAGTAACCTGAAGTTTTTCCGTATCAGACATAAAATATAGGACAAATTTCTTTAGCGGAAGAACTTCTTGACGAGGGTAAGGCATCCTCAGCTTGAGAGCTCTAGTTTGTACCCAGTGAAGATAAGGTTCCACAGAGACACAGTCTGGTTTTCCTAGAGACTCTTTTCCCTTCCTGTGAACATGTTTCTAGGCATGCACTATTTCTGTCTTTAGTGCCCTGTCATTCTCTCAATCCTTGAAGAAAAGACCTTCCAGATGAGCATTACGCGGAACATGCCTCATTGGGTATCCAAATTAACGACGAACTAAAACTGGATGATAGTTGATTCCTCATTTAGTTCCTATGAGGGGTATATTAGGGAAGTTTCCACAACGGTCAATGATTCTGATCCCGTCATAAATCCGATTGTACCAATCTATGTCAGAGTTGGTAAGCGATATGATTCTCTGCGACCAACGTAAAGTACTCTTATGATCCCAAAATGCAGCAGACTTGGGTAAGTGGGAAGTGAACTTTTTGTATAGCAGGGGTACACAGCACATGATCATTCCTCCGCTGTACAAATTTCTTAAGTGTACCGAATGATAAGCATCTGCGAGCAAGGTCGGTACAGGGTTTCCAAATAGAAAAATCTTAATGGCATTGATATCAACGAAGTTATCAATGTTGGGAAACAGAAATAACTCGTAGGTGAGCAGAACAAAGATACTCTCGAAAGCAGTCACGTTCCCTATACTAGCAAAGTACAGGGCTTTCTTTACCAAAAACTGGGCTGGCAAACCTTGGATTCCACCCTTAGTGGTCATGTGAGTCCTGACTTCTGATTCGTCCAAATAGATGTCTCTTGCAATGGTTTGATCCTTTGGAATTTCTTCTAGTCTAGAAAAGGGAGCTTGGTCAGTAATGGGTAAATCAGTCAGGTGAGAGTACTCCTCCAGTGTTGGTGCAAGTTGATAATCCTGGAATCTAAAATAGTGATAGACCGGATCTTAGAATTGAATGAGCGTAGCCAGGATTCCTTCAATTACATGGACCCTTAATAGAGACAGCAGTCCTCCGTACTTAGCTCTGAAAGCATCAGGGTTGGTGATCATCCTTGCCAACCCTCTTAAATCCTCTAGTTTTGGAACCTTGAAGGTGTACTTGTGAGTCTTCCTTCTATCGAAATCCATAACGCAATCTTTCTCTCTGATATTTGCAATCATTGTCTTAGTTTAATTTGAAAAAGAGATACTAGAAGAGAAGATTTTTCTTTGGTTTAATGTTTTTTAATGAAATTAATGCATGAATATAACACACAAAAACATAGAAAAAACATGGGGTCAAAGGTTCGTTGTCATGAAGTCATGGCTCTACCCATCCCCAAAGGTTGTACTGGTGATTTTTTGTACCTGTCCTCAAAATCATTGACTCCCCTTAAGATAACAACAGCAGGCTGGTTCACCAGAGCGAGCTGCAGTATCTTAGAGTAATCTCAAATGAGGGTAGTATCGCATGACAACTATTTCCGATAGCTTCCGCACTACAAAATAGTAACATGGTCTCAGCCTACTAAATCCTCAGTTTCACGGATGCCACAATCGAACAATCTGCTTTCAACAACCGAAGTCGTATAGGCATTGAATCCGCAAAGGGTATCTCCACTGATTCAATGGTTGACCAGGGTCTCTTATTTGGGAGTCACTCCGTGTAATATTACCCGTCTAATGCCATCACTTATCTTAGGTGTCACTCAAACTTTCCACATGCGGTATCACCCACAGTCCCATTAGCAGAAAAATAAACACGGATTTCAATTAGGAAAAGCGATATATATATTCATTCCTAAAACTAACATCCTATACCTCTTAAGAGCTATAGCCCCAGTCCTAGACAGACAATGACGTCCCCAGCAGAGTCGCCATTTTACTGTAGTGAGCGATTTTTGTCGGTGACGCGACCACCTTATCGCTAGGTTTTCCTCACCGCAATGGTAGGAGGGGGTGCTACTTTCTGATTTCTTATTTATCCCATGAAGCTGGAAGGGAAAGGGAAGCTATCTAAAACTAACCTTGCACGCGAATGTTTAACTGAACAAACGCTTAAAAGAGATTGGGGAGTCCGGGGTCAGGTTATACAATGGGGAGTTATCAATTACCCATTCTATATATGGTTATCCATAGGATATTAGCTTTAGGTTTCGCTTTATACTTGATGGTGTTTATCCGTTAATGGGTTGGGAAAGTTTCTTGGGAAATTTGAGTGAGTGAGTGAGTTTTTGTTTTCGGTGGAAAATGGGGATGAATGATGACTAACGTATGAAACCTAAAGTCTTTGACTGATGTATGAAGGTACTGGACCTAAAGTTTTTGATTTAGTATGCTTGCTAAGATTTCACAATCTTATGCCTACGTATTCCCGTTTAAACGAAACAGGGAAATCAGAGCAATTGTAGTTCCCCTTATTCTAAGGGAGGAAAAATATGTTTTGGTGTCTTGTTCAAAGCCCAAGATTGAAGCTAAAAGGTTTGACTGAGAGAGAATTTGTCATCTCTAAGGAGGGATTGTTGATTTTTGTGTGCCTTGGTCAAAGCCCAAGGTTGAAGATAAAAGGTTGATTGACCCCACTGGGGAAGTCTTTATACAAAGCCTAAGAGGAGGCTGGAAATGACCGACTCAACCAGAGAGTGTTTTTATCTGTCTCGTACAAAGCCCGAGATTTGAGGCAAAAAAAAGACTGGCTCTTTAGGGATATCATTATACAAAGCCTAAGAGGAGGCTGAAAGCTTGACTTTTCCAGGGACAACATTCTATCTGCCTTGTACAAAGCCCAAGATTGAGGCTAAAAAAGGATTTTGACTCCGCCGGGGAGATTTGTATGTGTCTTGTACGAAGCCCAAGATTGAGGCTAAAATGCGAAATTTAACTGACTCTGGTGAGGATATTTTTATGTGTCTTGTACAAAGCCCGAGACGGAGGCTAAAAACATTTAACTCTGCTGGAGAGTATTATCTGTCATGTACAAAGCCCAAGATTGAGGCTGAAAAGAGTTTGACTCTTCTTGGGAAATCATTCCTCAAAGCCTAAAAGAAGGCTGGGAGGAAGTGAATTTACTGGGGAAGATATTTGTTCCAAGCTTAAGAGATGAAGATTTATGTCTTATACAAAGCCCAAGATTGAGGCTAAAAGGGTTTGACTCAACAAGAGAGTGCTAAAAGGTGATTGACTCAACAAGAGAGTCTTGAAAGATGATTGACTCAACAAGAGAGTCTTGAAGAGTTGATGGACTCAACAAGAGAGTTCGACAAGGTGATTGACTCAACAAGAGAGTCTGAAAAGGTTACTTAACTCAACAAGAGAGTCTGAAAAGTGATTGACTCAACAAGAGAGTCTGAAAGGGTGAGTGACTCAACAAGAGAGTCTGAAAAGGTTAGCTCCGCTGGGGAGAATCCTTTGTACAAAGCCCAAGAGGAGGCTAACTATGCTGAGGAAGGATCGTTATACAAAGCCTAAGAGGAGGCTAGCTTCTGCCGGGGATTATTGAGATAATGAGGCAGGTCCAAACGGGGATCAACACTTGCTGAGGATTACAGTAGAGTTGAGATGTCAGATACCATGAGGTTCTGAGTTGAGATTTTTAGGAGAGTGACTGGGTTTCAGCTCTACTGGAAATTGATCCAGGGTGACCCGGGTATCTCCTATGTTTATAGGGAACTTGAGAATGTCTTTGAGACTCAAGGGTGTCATACCCCAAATTTTGACCACTTAGATTTCCCATCATTGTGCAAATCATCATGACAATATGGATGTACCTTTATGCCTCATCAATCTCCTCAAGGAATTGTTGGGCATTCACCACAATCAGAACTAGGGTTTCAAGCCCTCTCTGAGCTTTTAGACAAAGGATCAATCAAGAAATGACATGATCTTCAACTTGTCTAACCTCCCAAGAATCTACAATGGATCAAGAGGACTCCCACTTCAAGGATTAAGCACAAGGTTGCTCCCTTCTAGGTGGATCAAGCTTCAAAATCGCTAGTGTCACCAAATTAGGGTTTTGGTCGACCAGGGCCTCCAGATGGAAATTTTCCTTTGGGCATGAGCCAATGCTTCAAAGCATAACCTAATATACTCCATGGAACCTCATGGACCCAATCATCAAGTCAATTTGACCTCAGGGGATGCATACATAAAAAATCAGGAATTAGGATTTCTTGACCTAATTCACCCCTAAGTTGGCTTTTGGGACAAATCATGAACCAAGACCTCAAGACATGATTTGAGGGTCTCAAATATACCATATTGATACATTTGGAACAATGGATTGATCCAAGAAGCTTGAGCAACAAGTCTCAATTTCATCTGGACCACAGTTAGGGTTTTGCGAGAAAAGTCAACTGTAGCTTTGACTTTTGACCAGGACATGCTCCCAAACCCTAAGACATGATTCAATATACCCTATAACACCTATGGAACATGTCCATCAAGTTTTATTTAGGTCAAGGACATGATTTCCTGAAGGATTGCACAGTTTGGAATTCATCTGCTAAAAAGTCAACTGTGCACAAAAGTCAACTTTGACTTTTTGAGATTTTTCACAAAAATGAATTTTTAACCCTAATTTGATGTTAATGTATGATTTGAATCATCATTCATCAAGAAAAATCAAGAAAAGTGGGATAACTTGTAAAAGGGGTAACCATAAAAACTTAGAAAATTTTCCAAGTTATGAAATAAAGTGACAAGGGTACCAACTTTGGAGGATCATAACTCCTAAACCATAAAGCCATTTTTTTCCATCCAAAGCTTGATTTGTAGATCTCATTGCCCTCTACAAAAGCTAAAAACTGACCTATATCCAAATTTCTCATGGATTTTGAGTTATGGAGTGATCAAAATCAAGAAAAGTCACTTTGTTCCAACACTTAGTGAAAATTTCACTAAGTCAGAATTTGCCTTTACTTTTCTCCAAATGTAGGGACATTTTTCACTTGGATCCAAAAATTATCAAAACCAAATATGATCAAACAGTTGTTGTATCATATAAGGGCTTTCCAAAATGGCCAAGAACATCACCAAATTCAACTTGAGCCATGAGATATGACATTGGCAAGATGCCTTGCTGAAATCTGCCAAGGGAAGGCAGATTTTTGCACTTTTGGTCGATTTGCCAAAATCAGCCAATTCCAAGCCTTGTCATCACTTTGGACACATCTGAGGATTGAATCTAAAGGGGACAAGCACTGAACCTCACAAAGAGGAAAGTTCCATTGAACCTCACAAAGAGCCGTTGGAAACGGTAAACTTGGGTTTAGAAAAAGAGAGAAAAGAAATCAGGATCGGAGCATTGCTCAGTCCAACTGCCAGAGAGGGTTTGATAAAGCTTCTCAAAGAATTCCCCGATGTGTTCGCTTGGTCCTATCAGGATATGCCAGGGTTGGATACCAGCATCGTGGAACATCACTTACCGTTGAGATCGGAATGTACGCCAGTAAAGCAAAGGTTGAGGTGCACTCACCTGGACATGGCCATCAAAATAAAAGAGGAGGTACAAAAATAGATCGACGCGGGTTTCCTCGCTACATCTGAATATCCTCAATGGTTAGCCAACATCGTACCCGTTCCCAAAAAGGACGGAAGGGTCAGAATGTGTGTTGATTACAGAGATCTGAACAAGGCAAGTCCAAAGGACGACTTTCCTTTACCACACATTGACATGCTGGTTGACAGCACAGCAAAGTTCAAAGTATTCTCCTTCATGGATGGATTCTCAGGCTATAATCAGATCAAAATGGCGCCGAAAGACATGGAGAAAACTTCATTCATTACCCCATGGGGTACCTTTTGTTACAAGGTAATGTCGTTCGGTTTGAAGAATGACGGGGCAACCTATCAAAGGGCCATGACTACTCTGTTTCATGACATGATACACAAAGAAATCGAGGTATATGTCGATGATTTGATTGCAAAATCAAGAACAGAGGATGAGCACGTTGAACATCTGTCAAAATTTTTCGAACGTCTTAGAAAATTCAAGCTCCGCTTGAATCCCAACAAGTGCACCTTCGGTGTCCGTTCGGGGAAACTACTAGGGCTCATCGTCAGCCAGAAAGGGATTGAGGTTGATCCTGACAAGGTCAAGGCCATTCAAGAAATTCCTTCTCTGAAAACTGAAAAACAAGTCAGAGGATTCCTGGGACGTTTGAACTACATCTCCAGATTCATATTCCTTATGACCGCCACTTGTGCGCCAATTTTCAAGCTATTGAAAAAGAACCAGGATTGCGTTTGGTCAGAAGACTGCCAAACTGCCTTCGACAGTATTAAGGAATATTTGTTGAATCTTCCGATTCTATCACCTCCAGTGGAAGGAAGACCACTAATCATTTACCTCACAGTCCTAGAGGACTCAATGGGATGTGTACTTGGCCAACAAGACGAAACTAAAAGGAAAGAGTCTGCCATTTATTATCTAAGCAAGAAATTCACCGACTGCGAGACTCGGTACACAATGCTTGAGAAAACTTGTTGCGCTTTGGCTTGGGTAGCCAAACGTCTTCGCCAGTACATGATTCGTCATACTACTTGGTTGGTCTCCGAAATGGATCCAATCAAGTACGTTTTCGAAAAACCTGCTCTCACGGGAAGGATTGCCCGTTGGCAGATGTTACTATCAGAATATGACATAGAGTACCACGCTCAGAAAGTCGTTAAGGGAAGTATTTTAGCCGATCATTTGGCTCATCAACCGATTGACGATCAAGAATCAATCGGGTTTGACTTCCCAGACGAAGATGTCATGTATCTAAAGATGAAAGATTGCGATGAACCGCTACCCAGTGAAGGGCCAGAACCAGGTTCCCAGTGGGGACTTATCTTTGACAGAGCAGTCAATCATTATGGAAACGGAATTGGGGCAATCATTGTTACCCCTCAGGGTTCCCACATTCCTTTCACTGCCAGACTTACGTTCAAATGTACGAACAACGAGGCCGAATACGAAGCATGCATTATGGGTCTCGAAGAAGCGATTGATTTAAGGATCAAAAACTTGGACGTATACGGCGATTCAACCCTGGTTATTAACCAGATAAAAGGAGATTGGAACACATACCAATCAGGATTGATTCCTTACAAAGACTATGCAAGGAGGTTGTTACCCTTCTTCAACAGAGTCGACTTTCATCACATCCCTCGTGATGAGAATCACATGGCTGAGACATTAGCCACTCTCTCTTCCATGATTAGTGTAGGTCGATGGAATGACATACCTAAGATTGACGTTATGCGCCTTGAACGACCCGCTTACATCTTCACGATTGAAGCAGTCATAGACGACAGACCTTGGTATCACGATATCAAATGCTTTCTTCAGAAACAAGAGTACCCATCTGGGGCACTCAGAAAAGACAGGAAAACCCTCAGAAGATTGGCTGGAAACTTCTTCCTGAGCGGTGACACTCTTTATAAGAGAAATTTTGACATGGTCTTGCTCCGATGCATCGACAGACCAGAAGCAGACATGCTCATGAAAGAAATTCATGAAGGATCCTTTGGCACTCATGCCAACGGACACACAATGGCGAGAAAAATTCTCAGGGCCGGGTATTATTGGTTGACCATGGAATCCGACTGCTACAAGTACATGAGGAGGTGTCACAAGTGTCAGATATACTCCGACAAAATTCATGTTCCGCCATCACATCTCAAAGTTCTTTCTTCCCCGTGGCCTTTTTCCATATGGGGAATCGACATGATTGGTATGATTGAGCCCAAGGCTTCAAACGGACATCGGTTCATCCTGGTAGCCATTGATTATTTCACCAAGTGGGTCGAAGCAGCATCATTCGCCAATGTAACCCGACAAGTGGTGGTCCGATTTATCAAAAACAATATCATCTGCCGTTATGGTGTTCCAAGCGAGATCATTACTGATAATGGATCTAACTTGAACAATAAGATGATGAAAGAGTTATGTGCAGAGTTCAAGATCGAACACCATAACTCATCTCCCTACCGACCCAAGATGAACGGAGCGGTAGAAGCGGCTAACAAGAACATCAAGAAGATCGTTCAAAAAATGGTTGTAACCTATAAAGATTGGCACGAGATGCTACCCTTTGCTCTTCATGGTTATCGCACATCTGTCCGCACTTCAACAGGGGCTACCCCTTTCTCTCTAGTATATGGCATGGAGGCAGTGCTTCCCATAGAAGTAGAGATCCCATCAATCTGGGTATTGATGAAAGCTCAGCTCACCGAAGCTGAATGGTGTCAAAGTCGACACGACGAACTGAATCTGATCGAAGAAAAGAGAATCACGGCACTATGCCACGGTCAGTTGTATCAACAAAGAATGAAGAGGGCGTTCGACAAAAAGGTTCGGCCTCGTGTCTTCAGGAAAGGAGACCTCGTGCTCAAGAAGATACAATCATTTCTCACTGACTCTCGGGGCAAATGGACCCCAAATTATGATGGCCCCTATGTGGTCACGAAAGCTTTCTCAGGCGGCGCCTTGAGACTTGCAACCATGGACGGAGAGGAATTTGCCTACCCCACGAATGTTGATGTAGTCAAGAAATACTTCGCCTAAACTAAAAAAAAATGTCTCGGTGGATTGAAAACCCGAAACGGCGGTCCAGGCAAAAGTTAGAGACATGAAAAAAAAAGAATCATCCCGATGGATTGGAAATCTCATAGTATAATCCAGGCAAAAGTTAGGGATAATGGCAAGTAACTATGTTCAACAGAGGCAAGTCCCTCAGCAGCAGTTACAGCATCATCTATCGGAGGAAATCTCCAGTCAAAGGTCATCTTCGACAGAAGCTCAGGATGCCCCAAATTCAAAGTTGGTAGAAGGATAGTGGTCGTTATGTTTCAACGTAGCCCTTTTCCCTGTAAATTACCGTTTTCTAACTTTGTATATACTCTTTGGAATCACGCGTTTGGCTGATCTCCATCTTATCAATAAAATTTAAGCACTTGTGCTTTTGTTTGTAATTCTTGCTTGTTTTAGCTTTACAGAATGACGTTGTTTAAACTTAATCAGCGATTCTTGAAATAAAACAAAAATGAATTTACTTGTTAAAACTTTTTCTGCTTTTAAAATAAAGATGGCAATTTCTTTTGACTGTTGAACATCAGAAGAACATCGATCGCTTCTCCCGAAGTAAGCGAACTTCAAAGTGCAGAATCAAAGTACTCCTTCTAAGCCAGTATGCCTGAATGAAGGGATCAACTATGTCAGAGACTTTGTTTCGTCTGACATCCTCGGCCGAGTTCTCATCTCCTAAGCCCGATCAACATAGCTCCCAACGGGACTATCTCTCCTAAGCAAGGTGGAATTGCTATTTTGAATCAACGGTACTTCTTCGCCCCGCGATGGCCGAGTATTCAATTGTGTTCATCCATTAGTCTGTATGTCGCGTCTGTTTTGTCAGCATATACATCATACTTCATGCATTTTGATTTGCATTTACATTTCATATTGCATCACTATCACTTGAGTCGGTCTTGTTCCCTAGTGATAAACAGTTTTCTCAATCGAGTTTGTCAGTTCTTTCCTCGTCAGGAAGTGTTGCGTCTGCACAATCTCGCCACCAGTGTATCTTTAGATCAGAGTCGGCACTTGGCCACTTTGATAACTTGAACCTCTGAAAAGCCAGAGAAAACACTCAATAAACATCACTCTTCGCCATTGAAGATGATATCCTTGCTTTCCCGGATTAAGGAAAATCCACAGAGAAAGCCTTGTGATCAGAGATTCGGCAGTACATCAGTATTTCTCCGAAAAGTCGTTGATGAAAAGGTCATCGACACCTCAAAATTGGACCCCATCATATGGCGTTTCTCCAGGAAGATCCCGAGAAAAGTATGATGAAAGATCCCAAATGAAAACAGTTTCTCAAGAGACTCGCTTTCCCTAGTAGAATCGACATATGGCGTCTCCAACAGAGAAGTTTGTGCAACTCTACAACTCAGACGACTGGGTTCCCCAGTAAGTCTGACATCAAAACTTTTTCCACTCAAATGGCATCTCCCCAGGAAAATTCGGTGAGAAGTTTGAGGAAAGCCGCTATGAATAGCGTCCCTTGTCAAGAAAGTTTATTGACAAAAGAAACTAAGACCAGTTCTTGGTAGGAAACCAGGATCGAGGGGAAGTTTAAATCAGAAACTAAGACCAGTTCTTGGTAGGAAACCAGGATCGAGGGGAAGTTTAAATCAGAAACTAAGACCAGTTCTTGGTAGGAAACCAGGATCGAGGGGAAGTTTAAATCAGAAACTAAGACCAGTTCCTTGGTAGGAAACCAGGATCGAGGGGAAGTTTACCTTTTCTAAGCATCATCGCTTAGCTAAAGAAGATGAATGCGTAAGCTACCATTCATAACCACCATCAAAATTTCGGATATTCCGATATTTAATCCTCTTGCACCCCGAATGCTCGAATACCTTCGTCATTCATACCTTCGGGTCCAAGAAGATTAAATAAGGGCATCTGTAATACCCCAAATTTTGACCACTTAGATTTCCCATCATTGTGAAAATCATCATCACAATATGGATGAACCATCATGCTTCATCAGTCTCCCCAAAGATGGGTGAGCATCCAATACAATCAAAATTAGGGTTTCAAGCCCTCTCTGAGTGCTTAGACAAAGGATCAATCAAGAAATGACATGATCTTCAACTTGTCTAATCTCTCAAACATCCACAATGGATCAAAAAGGACTCCCACTTCAAGGATTAAGCACAAGGCTGCTCCCTTCTAGGTGGATCAAGTCTCAAGATCGACAGTGTCACCAAATTAGGGTTTTGGTCGACCAGGGCCTCCAGATGGAAATTTTCATCTGGGCACAAGGCAATGATCCAAAACATAACCTAATATGCTTCATGGAACCTCATAAACCCATGCATCAAGTCAATTTTGCCTCAGGGGATGCATTCATCAAAAATCAGGAATTAGGGTTTCTTGACCAAATTCACCCCTAAGTTGACTTTTGGGACAAACCATGAGCCAAGACCTCAAGAGATGATTTGAGGGTCTCTAATACACCATATTGATCCATTTGGAACAATGGATTGATCCAAGAAGCTTGAGCAACAAGTCTCATTTTCATCTGCACCACAATTAGGGTTTTAAGGGAAAAGTCAACTGTAACTTTGACTTTTGACCAAGACATGCTCCCAAACCCTAATACATGATTGAATATACCCTATGACACCCATGGCACATGTCCATCAAGTTTGATTTAGGTCAAGGACATGATTTCCTGAAGAATTGCACAGTTTGGAATTCATCTGATAAAAAGTCAACTGTGCACAAAAGTCAACTTTGACTTTTTGAGATTTTTCACCAAAATGGATTTTTAACCCTAAAATGATGTTAATGTGTGATTTGAATCATCATTCATCAAGAAAAATCAAGAAAAGTGAGATAACTTGTAAAAGGGGTAACCATAAAACTTAGAATTTTTTCTAAGTTAAAAATAATGTGGCAAAGGTACCAACTTTGGAGGACCATAACTCCTAAACCACAAGGCCATTTTTTCTCATCCAAAGATGGATTTGTAGCCCTCATTATCACCTACAAAAACTTCAACTACAAGTCATTCCAATTCATTAAGGATTTTGAGTTATGGAGTGATCAAAGTTGCTGAAAAGTGAAAATGTCACTTTTTCCAACACTTAGTGAAATTTTCACTAAGTCAGATTCTGCCTCACTTTTTGCCAAATGTAGGGGGATTTTTCACTTGGAATCAAAAGAGATCAAAATCAAACTTGTTCAAACAGTTGTTGTATCATGTAAGAGCTTTCCAAAATGGCCAAGAACATTGCTAAATTCAACCTACACCATGAGATACAACATTGCCAAGTTGCCTTGCTGAAATCTGTCAAGGCAAGGCAGAATTTGCACTTTGGCTCGATTTGCCAAAATCAGCCAATTTCAATAGTTCCTATCCACTTGGACACCTCAGAGGATTGAATCTAAAGGGGACAATCACTGAGCCAAGCCTCCAAAGTCCATGGAACAAGAAATAGCATGTTGAACCTAGAATGGCCAAAATAGGGACAAGACTTCAAATTTGGAATGAGGCATTCAATGGAACCATCAAGGTGGCATAGACTGAGCCATTCTCATCTGAAATCAGTCAAGACTTATCCAAGACCAAGGGGACCAAAGCTCTGTGCCCTAACCTCTAGTCAATGGCTAGAGGAGACTTGGATTTTCATTGGCCAACATTGAGCAAACCTACTTACCAGCTGCCATGCACTATTCCTTGCAAAACAAACTTGCTCTACTATAAATAGAGCTCAATTGTGGTCAGTTTAAGTACACCAAAGCCATCTAACAGATGCTTTCCTCAAAATCTCTTTCTCTTGGCAAAAATGCCTTTCTTAGCAAGGTAGCTATCGGGTTTTGAGTTTGAGAGCAATTCTGCACAAACCAATCACTCACACACCTCACATACATCACATATGAGCTGATCAAACACTTAGATTACTTCTGAAACATCAATTTCACAAAATCACCAGCTGGTTGCTCAAATTTTCAAACAAGTTGCAGCTGAGGTACCACAAAATGATCCAGCCAATTTCAATCAAGTCCAACCATCCAAACACAATCCATAGGGTGTATGGAAGCTGTCCAGATCATCACAACTCATCTGTAACACCTCCAAATCAAAAATCACTTTGAACTTGCTGTCACGGCTTGGAGGTAAGCACATACTTGGTCATCTCTCAATCTATGCATATTTCCTCGCACAATAATTTGGCCATATGTTCATAATCATGCATGGAATGTTTTCCCTCAATTAATTGCATTATTTGAATCGTGTATCAAAAATCCTAGCCTTCATGCAGAAATTAGGGTTCTTGAGGTCTCTTCGTGATTTCTTGTTGTATGTTTAATTTAAATGAAATTAAAGTACATAGACATGATCGTGAGGTTGAGACGAGCATAATGATATGTGGATTGCATGATATGATTACGTATTCATGGAGATTGGATAGAAAACGCAAATCTGAGAAACCAAGAACACGCGCGTGTTCTTCAGCTGTTCTTGGCGCCTTTTTTTCAAATTCAAATATTTGAATTTTGTGATTTTGTTTAATTGATTCAAAAATTAATTTCTCTCTGAGTTTTAATGATTTTGAGTTGATTCTTTTTTTAATAATTCACAAAAATGTTAAAATATTTTATTTTATCAAAAAATCCCAAAAATATTATTTATTTCATATAATTGATATTTTTATAAAGAATTAATATTTTGATTGTTTTTGGCATTTTAAATATTTTTTCTACATTGATTTTGCAACTTTTAATGCTTTCTAATTATTTTGTAGATCAATACTTAATTTTTGAAGCATTAATCCAAGATCACAATTTGTTTTCCATGTGTTAAACAATTTTTGATCATTTTAATTGAATTTTTATTCAATTAAATACATTTTGAAAACAAATTAGGGTTTTGGATTAATTCAACCCTCATAAATCATTTTCGAAACACTTTGGGCCTCTATTAGAGTGTAAGACCCAATCCTTTTTTTGACCAAATCATCTTTGGGCCTCACTTATTGTATAAGTCCCGATACCGTAAAAAAAAACAAACGGCGCGATCGTCCCCTTTTAAAAAATCATCTGGGCCTACCCTCGAGTAGTAAGACCCATTTATTTTTCTTCAAAACTTTTTGGGCCTCTTGAGAGAGTGTAAGACCCATCCCCCCTTGTACAAAAACTTTTTGGGCCTCACTCATTGTATAAGTCCCTCTGTACAAGTAAACGGCGCGATCGTCGCCTGTTTAAAAATAAAAACCATCTGGGCCTACCCTCGAGTAGTAAGACCCATTTCTTTTTCTTTAAAACATTTTGGGCCTCTAATAGAGTGTTAGACCCAATCCCCCTTTTAACCAAAAACATTTTGGGTCTCACTTATTGTATAAGTCCCTTTGCGTTAAAAGAAAACCTCGGCGCGATCGCCATTTTTAAACGAAAAATCATTTGGGCCTACCCTCGTGTTATAAGCCCCACTCTTTTCTTTAAACCCTTTTTGGGCCTCTTGAGAGAGTATAAGACCCGTCCCTTTGTACAGAAAACCTTTTTGGGCCCCAGTCACTTGTATAAGTCCCTCTGTACAAATTCAAACAGTGCGCTCACTGATAAAACCCTGGGCCTCTCCTTGAGCTGTAAGCCCCAAATCTTTCTTTTTAAAAGTACTTTCTCCTTTGATTTTGAATATACTGTTGTTTTCAATCTTTCTTTGTTGAACAACTAACCAAACAGCATGGAAGCACTACAACCTAGTAAGTGGTTATCGCTTTCATTTACTGCTTTCATATTATAAACTGTATTGAGGGGCTGCTCACTGTAAGTCTCCTTTCATAAACTCATATCTACTGTGTAATAATAGTATAGATATTTCGAGTTTCCCCGGCAACTACGTCTAGAACTAGGTGACGCCGTTTCACTTATTCGTAGAAATAGACGCCTAGATCTCCAATCGGAGCACCAGAAACAGTCTTCTCTTCGGCTGTCCTCCTTAGGAATCGTCAAGAAGCTCTACTCCCCAAGATGAATGTATTCTCCGTGAATGGCATCTTTGAGTTTCTTCCCAATTCTCGAACTTTCCTGACTTGATCTATTCCTTGTGGATAGCTTGCCTTGAATGTCTCGGGGTTTGGGTACCCACTACGGTCATAATCTTGGACCTTAACTAAGGAACCCTCTTTAAAAGTTAAAAGTCGCTGGATAGTAAACCTCGCACGTTTACCAGTGGTTTTTATCTTTAAAAGAGTTATCTCTCCTAATGGAAAGGAGATGATAGACCCACGGGCTTCTTAAAAGCACCGCCTCCTCTTGGGCATTACTCAAGGACACTACGGCTTCTTAGAAGTAATCACAGCCTCCTCTTAGGCTTCGTATAATGATCTCTTCTTTCGGGAATGATAGCCTCCTCTTGGGCTTCGTACAAGGACCCGTCGGCTTCTTAAAAGTTTCCAGCCTCCTCTTGGGCTTCGTACAAATTGTCCCGACGACCTCCTAGAGGTATAGGAACAAAACCTAGTCATCCTCATAGAACAGTCCTTTCATAGAGTCTACTACTGTTTCTCGAAGCATAGTATAAAAGATAAAACTCTAGACACGGACAGTCTAACTTCCTTGAGTCTCAAAGACATTCTCAAGCACCCTTCGTTAAATAGGAAGGAAACCCGCAGACTCGGATAGTCTCGATACCCTTTGGATTTCCCGTTTCCTCAAAGAGAATGAAATATCCCTGATCCTCAAATTAAATCCCTGAGTACAACGTTGCTCATATAAGAACTGATTTTCTCTTTTAAAATCAGTATATTGGATCTGTCACTCAACTGAAACAGTTACAATAGCCTCCATCTCGGGCTTCGTACGAGATACCAAAATTCTCCCCAGTGGAGTCAAAACAACCTTTTCGCCTCTCTCTCGGGCTTTGTACGAGATACAATTACACTCTATTACTGAGTATAAAAGATTCTCCAATTGAGTCAACTCTTTGCTAGCCTCCTCTTAGGCTTTGTATAACGATATGCCCCACTGGGTCAAAAACGTTTAGCCTCTACCTCGGGATTTGTACGAGACATAAAATAGCCTCCTCTTAGGCTTTGTATAATGATTTTCCTAGCGGAAATTAGCCTCCTCTTAGGCTTTGTATAAGAAAACCACTGGTTGATCCAATCGACCTTTTAGCATCAAAGTTGTGCCTTGTTCACATTACACAAACATCAACAACTCCTTTCCTTTCATCTAATCGCTGTAAGCGGCAAGCCTCTGGATCATCTACATCCATGCCACTGTCCCTCTTTTAGCATGAGAAATTCCTAAGGAAAGATGGCATTGCTCTACACTGAGTTAAAGTCTTCTCCTTCAGGTTAAAACCCTTTCTTCGGAAATTATGGCATTGCTCGGATCCGCGTATCCCAGTTAAAGTAATTCTCCTTCCCCCTCTTTAGAGATGACAAATTCTCTCTAAAGCCGAGGTCTTTCAGCTTCACGTCTTGGGCTTTGAACAAGACACAAATAGACCTTTTAGCTTCACATCTTGGGCTTTGAACAAGATACAAATCACCTTTCGCTTCACGTCTTGGGCTTTGAACAAGACACCAAAACACCCTTTTCCTCCCATAAAATAGGAGGAACTATGAATGCTCTGATTTCCCTGTTTCGGTAAACGGGAATACGTAGGCATAAGATCGAAAGAAAAGATCTTAGCGAGCGCAATCAACAAAAAACCCAAATCCCATATCTTCGTCAATCAAAAGCAGTAATTCAAAAGCACCAGTCCTAACATCCTTATTCCCCGCCAGAAACCTTCTGCCCAGGTAAAAAAGAAAGAAAACAGTATTGGCGAAAATACAAATAACCAGTACAAAGGCCCCCCCACATTGATAGCATCCTTAACCTAACAGACCGCTGTTTAAACTCAGTATGCAAACCAGGGTTAATTGGAGACATCTATTTCCCTTCCTTATTCAGCTCACAATAGGATAAAAAATAAATCAACCTGTAGTTTAAAGCTCAAACCGCAGAGAGCGACCAACGCTTAAGAACCGCGTCCAAAATCGCTCGCTACAGCATGGACTGAGCTATTGGCAACTGAATTCAGTCAAGACTTATCTAAGACCAAGGGAACCAAAGCTCTGTGCCCTAACCTCTAGTCAATGGCTAGAGGAGACTTGGATTTCCATTTGCCAACATTGGCCAACCCTACTCAGCAGTTGCCATTCACTATTCCTTGCAAAAAAAACTTGCTCTACTATAAATAGAGCTCAATTGTGATCAGTTTGAGTACACCAAAGCCATCAAACAGACGCTTTCCTCAAAATCTCTTCTTTCACTCCAATTTTGCCTTCCAAAGCAAGTCACCATTGGGTTTTGAGTTTGAGAGCTTTTCCAACCAAACCAATCACACACACACCTCATATATATCATATGTAAGTTGTGCAAACCATCACAAGTGACCTGTAATCACAAAATCACAAAGTCACTTTTCAAAACCTCAAAATGGCACTTTTTTGCATTTTTCAAGCCATGTCTTGATTCAGTCACTTTCCAAACCAGATAAAACCTCAAACACACTTCAAATATCATCCTTGAACTATCCCAAATGGTTCCCAACATCTGGAACACCATTTGAGAGAGTTGCTATTTTGGTCACTTTTAACCCCTTTTGCAAGAAAGGGACAATTTGTATTTTTGCAGGCACCAGCTGATTCCAATCATCCTAAAAGATTCTAAGTGATCATTTGAGTGTGTCTAAAGTATCAAACCATTTCTGGAATAAGAGGCTTGACAGATTACCCAAAGGCTCCAAAATCTCAAAAAAAAGAGGTAAGCCTCACAACTTGGAATCTTTGAACCATGCATTGCTTTGAAGTCCACTAAGTGTATACATCTCATACATGTTGTATATGTTGTGTTTGAGCTAATTCACCATGTAATCCATGCCTGTATCAAAGTGTAGCATAGAAAATGCAATTATAGGTCATTTTCAAAACCACTATCGGGTTTTGAGGAGGGAGCATGATCAGAAAAAAATACCACCACCATTGGATTCCTTGTGAAATTCTGGTCCAGATGCATATAAATTTTGTCTCAAACCATTAAGAATTGAGAAAGTTATGACCTTCACGTTTCTGAGCCAAAACTTGCCTTGCCTTGCCTTGGGCCAGGCCTAAAACCAAGGCATGACTTGTATATTTGTGGTTTCATTTTAAACAATGGATGTATCACCACCCCAATGGTAAAGCGCGCGCCTTGTGACTTTGAGGTCGTGGGTTCAAACCCCACCCATGCCATTTTGTGTTTTTTCACATTTTGCTATTTTTTCCAATGTTTTATGTTTTATTAATTAATTGGAAAATTAATAACTCTCTCAATTTTAATTATTTTTTATTGGTTCTTTTTGCAAAAAATCACAAAAATGTTGAAATATTTTATTCCACAAAAAAAATTAGATGTGTATTATTTATTTAATATAATTAGTATTTTTGTGAATAAATTTATTTTTATTGTTTTTAAACATTTTAAAATGAACTTTTATCTTGAAAAATCAAGACCAAATGAGTTTTAATATCTCTTGTGATTAAAACCTCATTTTTCAAACCTTGAACAAAAATCACAAGTGGTTTATTCAAACCTATTTGGTATTTTTATCATTTTTATTTGATTTTTCTTTTAATATTTACTTTTAAAGGAAAACAAATTTGGGTTTCTTTGATTTTCACCCTCATCAAACAAATTCAACTTCTTGGGCCTCTTAAGAGAGTGTAAGACCCAACCCCTTTTTTTTTTGAAAACAAATTCTTGGGCCTCACTTATTGTATAAGTCCCGTTGTATTTCAAAAATTATGGCGCGATCATCGCCTTTTCAAAAATCATCTGGGCCTACCCTCGAGTAGTAAGACCCATTTCTTTTCTTAAAACTTCTTGGGCCTCTTAATAGAGTGTAAGACTCAAAACCCCCTTTGTACAAACAATTTTGGGCCTCACTTATTGTATAAGTCCCTCTGTACAAGTGAACGGCGCGATCGTCGCCCGTTTAAAACGAACCATCTGGGCCTCTCCTTGAGCTGTAAGCCCTAAATCTTTCTTTTTCAAAGCACTTTCTCCTTTGATTTTGAAATATACTGTTGTTTTCAATCTTTCTTTGTTGAACAACTAACCAAACAACATGGAAGCTCTACAACCGAGTAAGTGTTTATATGCTTTCATTTACCACTTTCATATACATATATCTGTATTGTGGGGCTGTTTCGCTGTAAGTCTTCTTTCATAAACTCATATCGATTGTGTAATAATAGTATAGATGTTTAGAGTTTCCCCAACAACTACGTCTAGCACTAGGTGAAGCCGTTTCGATTATTCGTAGAAATAGAAAATACTAGATCCCCCATAGGAGCACCAGATACAGTCTTCTCTTCGGCTGTCCTCCTTAGGAATCATCAAGAAATTCTACTCCCCAGAGATGATCTCTTCTCCGTGAATGGCATCTCTTGAGTTTCTTCCAAATTCTCAAACTTTCCTGGCTCGATTTATTCCTTGTGAATAGCCTGTCTTGAATTTCTCGGGGTTTGGGACCCACGGGCTTCTTAAAAGCATTGGCCTCCTCTTGGGCATTGTACAAGGACCGACAGGCTTCCTAAAAGCATCCCCGCCTCCTCTTGGGCGTTGTACAAGGACCCGTCGGCTTCTTAGAAGTATTCACAACCTCCTCTTAGGCTTCGTATAATGACTCTTCCTCCGGGAATGATAGCCTCCTCTTGGGCTTCATACAAGGACCTCTCGGATTCTTAAAAGTTTCCAACCTCCTCTTGGGCTTCGTACAAATTGTCCCGACGACCTCCTAGAGGTATAGGAACAAAAACTAGTCATCTTAATAGAACAGTCTTTTCAAGAGTCTACTGTTGTTTCTTTAAACATAGTACAAAAGATAAAACTCTAGACTTGGACAATCTAACTTCCTTGAGTCTCGAAGACATTCTCAAGCTCTTTTCAAAAATAGGAAGAAACCCGTAGACTCGGACAGTCTCAAATACCCTTTGGATTCCCCGTTTCCTTAAAGAACAGGAAACGATCCCGATTCTCAGATCAAATCCATGAGTACAGTGTTACTCATATAAGAACTGATTTTCTCTGAACCAACATACTGGACCTATCACTTAACTGAGACAGCAACCCTAGCCTTCTCTTGGGCTTTGTACAATGATTCTCCCCAGCGGAGCTCACAACTTTAGCCTCCATCTCGGGCTTTATACGAGATACGAAAAGGTTCTTATTGAGCCGAACAAAACCTTTTAGCCTCCATCTCGGGCTTCGTATGAGATACAAAATCACTCTCTTGTTGAGTCAAACTTTTTTAGCCTCCATCTCGGGCTTTATACGAGATACCAAAAGACTCCCTCGTTAAGTAAAACCCTATTAGCCTTTCTCTCGGGCTTCGTATGAGACACATAAAAACCCTCTTGTTGGGCCAATAGCCTCCTCTTAGGCTTTGTATAAGAAAACCACTGGTTTATCCAATCAACCTTTTAGCATCAAAGCTGTGCTTCGTTCACAGTACACAAACATCAACAACTCCTTCCCCTTCATCTAATCGCTGTAAGCGGCAAGCCTCTGGATTATCTACATCCATACCACTGTCCCTCTTTTAGCATGAAAAATTCCTAAGGAAAGATAGCATTGCTCTACAATGAGTTAAAGTCTTCTCCTTCAGGTTGGAACCCCTCTATAAAGGAAATTATGGCATTGCCAGATTCACATATCCCGGTTAAAGTAATTCTCCTTTATAAACAGTTGGGACAAACAGACCCTCTTTAGAGATGACGAATTCTCTCTAAAGTCAACACCTTTCAGTTTCACATCTTGGGCTTTGAACAAGATATAAATAAACCTTTCAGCTTCACATCTTGGGCTTTGAACAAGATACAAATAAACCTTTCGCTTCACGTCTTGGGCTTTGAACAAGACACCAAAACACCATTTCCTCCCATAGAATAGGAGGAACTACGAACGCTCTGATTTCCCTGTTTCGGTAGATGGGAATACGTAGGCATAAGATTGAAAGAAAAATCTTAGCGAGCACACTAAACAAAAACCCAAAATCCCATCATTTTATAAAGCATCAGTCTTAACACCACACCCAGGTACCATTCCGGAGAAATAACCTAAGAGAGACCCCCTGAATCTTTGTAGCATCTGTAACCTAACAGACCGCTGTTCAAACTCAGTATGCAAGCAAGGTTAATTGGAGACATCTATTTCCCTTCCTTCATCACCTTTAATAGGATAAAAAATGAATCGACCTGTAGTAACCCC
Organism: Lathyrus tuberosus; assembly: GCA_022829125.1. NCBI lineage: Eukaryota > Viridiplantae > Streptophyta > Magnoliopsida > Fabales > Fabaceae > Lathyrus > Lathyrus tuberosus. The sequence goes on from JALAZF010000063.1 coordinate 5,173,564, forward strand.
AAAGAACGATAGTGCTTCGCAACCACGTCCAAAAATTGCTCGCTACAGAAAAATGGCGACTCTGCTGGGGACACTCAAGATCTTGTTCTTGTCCCATCTCTTAGGTAAAAAATCCTAATTTCACATAAATGGCGACTCGGCTGGGGGGTCATTGTCTGTTTAGGATCATAAGACTAGAGGTCTAGGATGATTAAGACAAATATATATACTGCTTTTCCTAATTGATATATGTGTTTATTTTTCTGCTAATGGGAATGCGTGTGATGCCGCATGTGGAAAGATTGAGTATACACCTAGGAAAACCCCTTTAGTGGCGCAGAGGCTATTGGAAATAGTTGTCATGCGATGCCACCCTCTTCTGAGGACTCTTCAATAAACACCACCTGGCACGGATCCCAACCCGCTGGTGTTTTCTTGACAAGAGTTGATGATGATGAGAGACAGGTACAAAAAATCATTAGTAAACCTTTGGGATGGGTAGAGCCTTGACTCCATGACGACGACCCTTTGACCCCATGTTTTTTCTATGTTTTTGTGTGCTGCATTCATGCATTCATCTAAAAAACATTAAAACAAAGAAAAATTTTCTCTTCTAGTCTCTCTGTTTTTTCAAATTAAACTAAGACTGTGATTACAAATGTCAGAGAAAAGGATTACGCTAATGGATTTCGGTAGAAGGAGAACTCATAAGTATACCTTCAGGATTCCAAAACTAGAGGATTTGAGAGGTTTGGCGAGAATGATTTCAAACCAAGAGGCCTTCAGAGCCAAGTACGGAGGTCTATTACCTCTGTTAAGAGTCCATGTGATTGAGGGAATCATGGATGCGCTCGTTCAGTTCTATGATCCGGTCTATCACTGTTTCAAATTCCCGGATTACCAGCTCGCACCAACGCTGGAGGAGTACTCTCACTTGATCGATTTACACATCACTGATCGAGCTCCATTTTATGGACTGGAAGAAATTCTGAAGAATCAGACCATTGCAAGAGCAATTCATTTGGACAAGTCAGAAGTCAAGACTCACATGACCACTAAGGGTGGCATCCAAGGTTTGCCAGCCCAGTTCTTAACAAAGAAAGCTCTGTACTTTGCTAGTATAGGGAACGGGACTGCTTTTGAAAGCATCTTTGTTTTACTCACCTACGGATTATTTCTGTTGCCCAACATTAATAGCTTCGTCGATATCAATGCCATTAAGGTTTTTCTCATTGGAAACCCTGTTTCGACTTTGCTCGCGGATGCGTATCATTATGTACACTTAGGAAATTTATACAGCGGAGGGGAGATCACATGTTGTGTACCTTTGCTCTACAAATGGTTTATCTCCCATTTGCCTAAATCTGCTGCTTTTTGGGATCATAAGAGTGCCTTACGCTGGTCGCAGAAAATCATGTCCCTCACCAACTCTGACATTGATTGGTGCAATAGGATTTATGATGGAATAAGGATCATTGATCGTTGTGGAAACTTCCCCAACGTACCCCTTATAGGAACTAAAGGAGGAATCAACTACCATCCGGTATTGGTTCGTCGTCAATTTGGATACCCAATGAGGCATGTCCTCCGGAATGCTCATCTGGAAGGTCTTTTCTTCAAAGAAGGAGAAAATGACAGAGCACTAAAGATGGAAATAGTGCACGCTTGGAAACATGTTCATAAGAAAGGAAGGGAGTCTCTAGGAAAACCGGACTGTGTCTCGGTGGAGCCTTATCTCCATTGGGTACAAACTAGAGCTCTCAAGCTAAATATGCCTTATCCTCGTTACGGAATTCTTCCGCCGAGGGAATCTGTCATGTGCTTCATGACTGAGACAGAAAAGCTCCAGGTTACTCTCAACAAAGTTCAACGGGAGAGGAGGTCTTGGAAGAACAAGTACCGCACCATCAACGTGGAGTGTACCCAAATACAGCAACTGCTGAAAGAGAAAGAGGCTCAGATTGAAATTTTAGAGCAACATGCTGTGGATAATCAAGATGACCAAAGGAATTTGCTCGCTCCTTTCACCTGGCAAAGGAATGACAACCCGACAACGGCCCAAGAGCCCCGGTCCAAGAAAAGGAAAGTACCAGAATCAGCACCCGATTTCTCTTCAGAGAGGACTCAGGACCCATTAGCTTAGGTTTCTGTTTCTGCACCTTGTAATCTACTGTATTTCCATTTCTGTAATCCTTGAATTTCAATAAAAAAGGGTTTCCCCATTGTTTGATATTTGCAATCTAATTGTCGAAGTTTATTTTGATTAAACCAAAAAACAATTAATCTAATCATTTCATTTCATCATTCTCACATCGGGTATTCTTCTTACCTACGAATCTCAAGTTTGTGTCTCGGTTCTAGAGTCAAACTGTCTCATTCGTACAATACTCGGGCCAATCGTCAGAAAAGATGGGTGATCTTGAGGAAGAGAACAGAGAGTTGAAAGAAGAGATCGACGCTCTGAGAGAGGATATGAGAAAGCTTCGTAACGACATGCAAGTCGTGGCAGAAGCTCAGCTACAAAGAACGGTGATCTCAGAGATCACCTCAGTCCTAGGTATCAAATGCCGAAAGATCGTCCCTGGGGCATGCCTGCTAACTATATCCCGGAAGGATATGTTCCTTCGATCGCTGAAGATCAGGGAATCACAACAGATACCGCTGGTCCTGAAGGTTACAGACTTTGGGAAAGCGAATATGCCAGAGGCATATTGAAGACTCCTGAAGGTTACAAACTTCGGGAAACGCCAAGATTCACTGTCGTAGTCACGGTACCACCCCCTGTGGTGCACACTGTCCCGGAAGGACAGATTCCACCGATTCCTTCTGGTAAGAAGGAGACTACGTTTGACCGAATGGATGAATTCCAGGAACAGTTCCTGGAAATGCAGAAGGAACTGCAAGCCACCCGCGATCAGGATTTATTTGGAAAGGACTCCGCAGACCTTTGTCTGGTCCCCAATGTGAAAGTCCCACACAAGTTTCAAGTGCCAGACTTTGAAAAATACAAGGGTAACTCTTGCCCTCAGAGCCACTTGTTGATGTACGCTGGACGAATGTCAGCTCAGACGGAAAATCAGGACCTGCTGATTCACTACTTTCAGGATAGTTTAACTGGTACCGCACTCAAATGGTACATGGGGTTAAACCGTGCCACGATCGGCACTTTCAGAGATCTTGGCACTGCCTTCGTCCAACAATACAAATACAATTTGGACATGGCACCGGACAGAGATCAACTCAGATCCATGTCACAAAAGGACAAGGAAACCTTTAAGGAATATGCTCAGAGATGGCGTGAAATTGCCGCTCAGATTTGTCCACCTCTTGAGGAAAAGGAGATGACAAAGATCTTCTTAAAGACCTTAAGCTCATTTTACTATGACAGAATGGTTGCCAGTGCGCCCAGTGACTTCACCGAGATGGTCGGTATGGGAGTTCGTCTTGAGGAAGCCGTCAGGGAAGGACGTTTGGTAAAGGACGCTGGATCATCAAGTAGTACAAAACGATACGGTAGTGTTCTCCCTAAGAAAAAAGAGCAAGATATTGGGAATATCTCTCTCGGAAAGCAAAGGCGACGGTACCAAACGGTAGCAGCTGTAACTCCTGTTATCTGCCCTGCGCCTGTTCCTACGTATCAACCTCAGGTTGCGCAGAGCCAACCTAATCAGCAAGGGACACAACAACCTCTATAGCTAGCTCGTCCTCCGTACAACAACAACCGTACAACACGACCATCAAGGTTTGATCCTATACCCATGTGGTACATAGAACTACTTTCGTTACTACTGGCCAAGGGGCACATCCAGACTAAGTCTCCTCTTACAGTACCAGAAAATCCGCCTTTTTGGTTTAAGGTGGACCATACATGCCCTTATCATCAAGGAGGATTGGGGCATAACATAGAGAGCTATCTCAATTTCAAATCTGACGTACAAAAGCTTGTTAGGAGCGGGCTCTTATCTTTCAAAGATACCAATCCAAATGTTCTCACGAACCCGCTGCCTCAACACGAGAAGGCTACGGTCCATTTGATTGAGGGAGAGACTAACAATGTCTATCAAATTCACGATGTACTCTTGTTGAAGACCAATCTGGTCAAGATGCATTGTAGACAGAGTGGATATGGCCATGTGCTACCTCATTATTATTATCACCAGTGTGATATCTGCTCTAAAGGCAATCAAGGGTGTTCTGTGGTGCAATCAGCTCTACAGGAACAGATGGATCTCGGATGGATCCAAGAGCACCGAGTTCATGGAGTTAACATGGTCTATACGAATTCCAACGTCATTCAAAACCACGACATCCGTGCGATGAATGTCAACCTAGTGGCAATGCATGTAAGGCAAAGCCAGTATCATAATCTGCCGCGGCACGATTACAGTTCCTGTCTGACTTGCTCGGTAAACAAACAGGGATGCTCTTTCATACAAGAGGCCCTCCAGCATCAGATGGATCTTGGATGGATCCAAGACTACCATGATAGGAATCCCTATCAGATCAACATGGTTCAGATTTTTGATATTCGCGTGATGAATACCAACCTGGTAGAGTTACATGCTGAGCAGGTCCGACTCGGATTCCTAATATGACATGATTACCAAAGCTGTAAAGCGGGTTGCGAAAATGATCGAGGTTGTACCATTGTCTAGGAGGCACTTCAGCACTTGTTAAATCACTGGTGGATGCCAATTTATATGGATAAAGATACTCATCAAATTAGTATCAATAACAGGAATCCTACTCGGCGTCAGAGTTAGGATGTCCGATCCGTGGAAGCTAACCTAGTGAGGTTACATTGTATTCAAAGCGGGCATGGCCAGGTGCCACCACACAATTATGAACGTTGTGGAGTCTGTTCGGAAAGTAACCAAGGGTGTTACCTTGTGCGGGCAGCTCTCTAGGGGCAGGTGGATCGCGGAGAGATTCACCCATATCCAGGATCCGGACCCATCAATTGGTCGCCGAACTACCTTGCCAATCAAATTAAGGACGTTGTCGTCATCTCTGATCATCATAGGACTAGAGATGTTTGTGCCATCATCCCTCTGCTTGACGAATCAAAAATTCCTAACCGGGAACGGATCGATATTACTTATGATGGTCAGAAAAACCAGAAGGTTCCCATAGTCATCTATCTACCGGGACCATTACCGTATGAATCAGCTAAGGCAATCCCTTACAAATACGGTGCAACGACAATCGAGAATGGAAAGGAAATTCCATTACCCTCCGTTGTGAATATTGCAGACATTAGTCGAGTAACACAGAGTGGTCAAATCTTCAATCGAGGAGTTGGAGAACCTAACAAAGAAAAGTAACCTCAGGCAAAAGTTCCTAGTCCACCAGTCAGTCAGTCCAGTAATTCCGACCTTTCGAAAAATGACGATGAGATGCTGAAGCTCATACAAAGAAGTGAATACAACATTGTTGATCAGATATTACAAACTCCTTCAAAGATCTCGGTATTATCATTGTTACTCAATTCAGAAGCCCACAGGGAGGCTCTACAGAAAGTCTTGGAGAAAGCCTTTGTGGAACAGAATGTAACAATCAGACAGTTCGATAACATTGTCTCTAACATCACTTCCTGCAATAATTTGGGATTTGGTGATGAGGAATTACCTGAAGAGGGTCGCCGTCATAACATGGCACTCAATATCACAGTCAACTGCTAGGACGATGCTTTAGCCAGTGTACTGGTAGACACAGGGTCAGCCCTGAATGTTATGCCGAAGTCCACTTTGATGCAATTATCATTCAAAGGCCCTCCGATGAGAATCAGCGAGGTCGTCGTCAAAGCGTTCGACGAATCAAGAAAAATGGTTATCGGCGAAGTTGATCTTCCCATAACTATTGGTCCTCACACTTTCCAAGTCACTTTCCAGGTCATGGACATCCGGGCAACGTATAGTTGTTTATTAGGAAGACCTTGGATACATCAGGCTGGGGCGGTCACCTCGACCCTCCACCAAAAGCTAAAGTTCGTCTAGAACGGCCAACTCATCATAGTCTGTGGGGAGCAGGCCTTGCTCGTGAGTAACTTATCATCATCTACTTGTGCAGAACCCGAGGAGGTTATTGGGACGTAGTTCCAAGCACTGTCGGTGAGCAAGGATAATCAATCAAGAGAAGGAACTTCGATTTCCTCATACAATGATGCTATCAAAGCGGTCGAGAGTACCGATACCACAGGATGGGGACAGCTTGTCATTCCTACTGACAATAAAACAAAGAAGGGTCTTGGTTTTTCTGCAACATGCACCCGGACAGCTGTCAACGATGAAAGTCTTCATTCCATTCAGAACTTCTTCCACAGTGGAGGTTTCCTTCAACCAGTGACTCAAGAAGTGCATACCATCAATGAAGATGATTCCTCTGATATGGAGGAAGAATGGGAGTCCTATCTTAACAAGGACGGTTATATGTCTCAGGAAGAAGTGCCTACGCCATTTTGGTATCCCACACAGAGTCTGAGATTTATACCCCGGTCAGATGTCGAAATGATATATAGAGATTGTGATCCGAAAGGATGCCATGCTCCGCCAAATTCATTAGAGGAAGACACTCCGATGAAGGACAATTTTGACTCTACCTACTATGGCCCGATGGATGGCCTGCCAATGTGGCAGCCTTACCCAGGAGACTTGGGGCCAGAAAGTCAGTCGAGTAATGAAACTCAGTTGGGCATCATTGAACAGAATACCTGTGTCCCCACCATGTCCTGGGATCAACACTCAGGTCATTCGGAAACTACTCAACATGACGATGAATTTGCAATGTTTGCAGGACTGGAATTCATCAACTATGCTTTTCCCAAGGTCAACGTCATCGAGAGGGACGACTCCTCCAGTTCCAAAGAAGTGTGGGACACCCTGGGACAACCGAGTGGAAAATTTGACTATATGGTAAAGTACACCGCTCCCAAAAGCTCTCGCATCAGGCTCGAAGACATCCAGCCGACTGGATGGGAAGATACACCTGAGAGCACAAATGCTATGCAAAATACAACTAAGGAATCCTCCTACGACAATTCTGCCTGGGAGACAGATTCCAATTATCCAGCTCCACCAGAAATCAACGTTATTTCTGAAGACAAATCGAGGAAGGTACCAGACTTTGTGATTCACCGAGGAGTTCGCCGCCAATGGGTTGTTGTTGATGTTCCGAAGATCATTTACCAGTCAAAGTAATTGCCATCTTTAACCTTTCACCCTGCCCAGGTGAAACAGATGTTTTGATAGGGCTCGCTTTCTGTAAATTTCCCTCTTCGCTTTTCTCGAAGCGACAGAGTTTTGTTTTATAGGGCTGTAGTTTCAAGAATCGACTTGTTCATTAATAAAATAATGTCGTTCTGCAATTTCCGCATTAATTGCTGTTTTCTCTTTTTGCTTTTTCTTAGAAAATGGTAATCCTAAAAAACAATTTAATAATAAAAACAAGCAGTTTTTCAAAAAAAAAATACACTGCACACTCTCGCATTTTCTCTATCTCTTCTAAACACAAATCATCACGTCATGCAGATTGCTTGTTTTACACCCCGTTGAAACATACGATCCGCTGACTTCTCCCGACTTTGAATTCCCGGTATTTGGGGCTGAAGAAGAAGTTGACAACGAAATTCCAGAAGAGACCTCCCGATTACTCAGACAGGAGGAAAGGTCCATTGAACCTCATAAAGAGCCGTTGGAAACGGTAAACTTAGGTTCGGAAAAAGAGACAAAAGAAATCAGGGTTGGGGAACTGCTCAGTCCAACTACCAGAGAGGGTTTGGTAAAACTTCTCAAAGAATTCCCCGATGTATTCGCTTGGTCCTATCAGGATATGCCAGGGTTGGATACCAGCATCGTGGAACATCATTTACCGTTGAGATCGGAATGTCCGCCGGTAAAACAGAGGTTGAGACGCACTCACCCGGACATGGCCATCAAAATAAAAAAGGAGGTACAGAAACATATCGACGCGGGTTTCCTCGCTACATCTGAATATCCTCAATGGTTAGCCAATATCGTACCCGTTCCGAAAAAGGACGGAAAGGTCAGAATGTTTGTTGATTACAGTGATCTGAACAAGGTAAGTCCAAAGGACAACCTTTCCTTACCACACATTGACATGTTGGTTGACAGTACAGTAAAGTTCAATGTTTTCTCCTTCATGGATGGATTCTCGGGCTATAATCAGATCAAAATGGTGCCGAAAGACATGGATAAAACTTCGTTCATTACCCCATGGGGTACCTTTTGTTACAAGGTAATATCGTTCGGCTTAAAGAATGCTGGGGCAACCTATCAAAGGGCCATGACTACTCTGTTTCATGACATGATACACAATCTAAGATAGAAAAGGAGCATGTGACCCACCTGTCAAAACTATTCGAGCGTTTGAGAAAATACAAACTCCGCTTGAACCCTAACAAATGCACGTTCGGTGTTCGTTCAGGGAAACTGCTAGGGTTCATCGTCGGCCAGAAAGGAATTGAGGTTGATCCTGACAAGGTCAAGGTCATTCAAGAAATGCCTTCTCCGAAGACTGAAAAACAAGTCAGGGGATTCCTGGGATGTTTGAACTACATATCTAGATTCACATTCCTCATGACCGCGACCTGCTCGCCAATCTTCAAACTGCTCAAGAAGATACAATCATTTCTCACTAATTCTCGGGGCAAATGGACTCCGAATTATGATGGCCCCTATGTGGTCATGAAAGCTTTCTCAGGCGGCGCCTTGAGACTTGCAACCATGGACGGAGAGGAATTTTCCTACCCCACGAATGTTGATGTAGTCAAGAAATACTTCTCCTAAAAAAAAACGTCTCGGTGGATTGAAAACCCGAAAGGGCGGTCCAGGAAAAAGTTAGAGACAAAATAAGAAAAAATCATCCCGGTGGATTGGAAACATCACAGTACAATCCAGGCAAAAATTAGGGATAATGGCAAGTAACTATGTTCAACAGAGGCAAGTCCCTTAGCAAGAGTTACATCACCCATCGGAGGAAAACCCCAGTCAAGGTCATCTTCGACAGAAGCTCAAGATGTCCCGAATTCAAAGTTGGTAGAAGGATAGTGGTCGTTATGTTTCAACGTAGCCCTTTTCCCTGTAAATTACCATTTTCTAACTTTGTAAATACTCTTTGGAATCACGCGTTTGGCTGATCTCCCTCTTATCAATAAAATTTGAGCCCTTGTGCTTTTGTTTATAATTCTCATTTGTTTTAGCTTTACAGAACGACATTTTAATATGATTAACGATTCTTGAAATAAAACAAAAATGAATTTACTTGTAAAACCTTTTCTGCTTTAAAATAAAGATGGCAATTTCTTTTGGCTGTTAAACATCGAAAGAACATCAATCGCTTCTCCAGAAGTAAGCGAACCTCAAAGTGCAGAATCAAAGTAATCCTTCTAACCCAGTACGCCTGAATGAAGGGATAAACTATGTCAGAGACCTTGTTTCATCTGACACGCCTCGGCCGAGTTCCTATCTCCTAAGCCCGATCAACGGTAGTTCCCCGCAGGTACTATTTCTCCTAAGCAACGCAGAATTGCTATCTTGAACCAAGTGATACCTTTCATCTCCAGCAGTGGCCGAGTATCCAATCATGTTCATCTTTTAGTTTGTATGTCGCGTCAGTTTTGTCAGCATAAACATACATGCATCATGCATTATTGATTTACATTCGCATTCATATTGCATCACTATCACTTTAGTCGGTCTTATCCCCTTGTGATAAAAGTCCTCTCAATCGGGTTGTCAGCCCTTTCCTCGTCAGGAAATGTTACGTCTGTACAATCTCTCTCCTCCAGTTTATTTCTGGATTGAAGTTGGGTCCCCGACCACTTTGATAACTTGAACCTCTAAAAGACCAGAGAGCCCTCAGTTAACATCACTCTTCGCCTTTGAAGATGATATCCTTGCTTTCCCGGATTAAGGAAAATCCCGAGAGAAATCCTCCTAAATTAGAGATTCGGCAGTACGGAAATTTTTCTTCGAAAAACCCACTGATGAAAAGGTCATCGACACCTCAAAATTGGATCACATCACATGGCATTTCTCCGAGAAGATCTCCGAGAAAAGTATGATGTAAAGACCCCAAACGAAAGCAGTCTCTCAAGAGACTCGTTTTCCCTAGTAGATTCGACAAATGGCGTCTCCAAACAGAGAAGTTTGTGCACCTCTACAACTCAGACGACTGGGTTCCCCTGCAAGTCTGACATCAAAACTTTTTTTAAATGGCATCTCCGCAGGAAAATTCGGCGAGAAGTTTGAGGAAAACCGCTACGAATGGCGTCCCTTGTCAATAAAGTTTATTGACAAAAGAAACTAAGACCAGTTCCTTGGTAGCAAACCAGGATCGAGGGGAAGTTTAAATCAGAAACTAAGACCAGTTCCTCGGTAGGAAACCAGGGTCGAGGAGAAGTTTACATCAGAAACTTAGACCAGTTCCTCGGTAGGAAACCAGGATCGAGGGGAAGTTTAAATCAGAAACTGAGACCAGTTCCTTGGCTGAAGACCAGGATCGAGGGGAAGTTTACCTTTTCTAAGCATCATTGCTTAGCGAAAGAAGATGAATGCATGAATTACCATTCATAGACGCCGTCAAAATTTCAGATATTCCGATATTTAATCCTCTTGCACCCCGAATGCCCGAATATCTTCGTCATTCACACCTTCGGGTCCAAGAAGATTAAATAGGGGCATCTGTCATACCCCAAATTTTGACCACTTAGATTTCCCATCATTTTGGAAATCATCATCACAATATGGATGTACCTTTATGCCTCATCAATCTCCTCAAGGAATTGTTGGGCATTCACCACAATCAGAACTAGGGTTTCAAGCCCTCTCTGAGCTTTTAGACAAAGGATCAATCAAGAAATTACATGATCTTCAACTTGTCTAACCACCCAAGAATCTACAATGGATCAAGAGGACTCCCACTTCAAGGATTAAGCACAAGGTTGCTCCCTTCTAGGTGGATCAAGCTTCAAAATCGCCAGTGCCACCAAATTAGGGTTTTGGTCGACCAGGGCCTCCAGATGTAAATTTTCCTCTGGGCATGAGCCAATTCTTCAAAGCATAACCTAACATACTCCATGGAACCTCATCGACCCAATCATCAAGTCAATTTGACCTCAGGGGATGCATACATCAAAAATCAGGAATTAGGGTTTCTTGACCTAATTCATCCCTAAGTTGGCTTTTGGGACAAATCATGAACCAAGACCTCAAGACATGATTTTAGGGTCTCCAATATACCATATTGATACATTTTGAACAATGGATTGATCCAAGAAGCTTGAGCAACAAGTCTCAATTTCATCTGGACCACAGTTAGGGTTTGCGAGAAAAGTCAACTGTAGCTTTGACTTTTGACTAGGACATGATCCCAAACCCTACGACATGATTCAATATACCCTATAACACCCATGGAACATGTCCATCAAGTTTTATTTAGGTCAAGGACATGATTTCCTGAAGGATTGCACAGTTTGGAATTCATCTGCTAAAAAGTCAACTGTGCACAAAAATCAACTTTGACTTTTTGAGATTTTTCACAAAAATGGATTTTTAACCCTAATTTGATGTTAATGTATGATTTGAATCATCATTCATCAAGAAAAATCAAGAAAAGTAGGATAACTTGTAAAAGGGGTAACCATAAAAACTTAGAAAATTTTCCAAGTTATGAAATAAAGTGACAAGGGTACCAACTTTGGAGGATCATAACTCCTAAACCACAAAGCCATTTTTTTCCATCCAAAGTTTGATTTGTAGATCTCATTGCCCTCTTCAAAAGCTAAAAACTGACCTATATCCAAATTCCTCATGGATTTTGAGTTATGGAGTGATCAAAATCAAGAAAAGTCACTTTGTTCCAACACTTAGTGAAAATTTCACTAAGTCAGAATTTACCTTTACTTTTCTCCAAATGTAGGGACATTTTTCACTTGGATCCAAAAAGTATCAAAACCAAATATGATCAAACAGTTGTTGTATCATATAAGGGCTTTCCAAAATGGCCAAGAACATCACCAAATTCAACTTGATCCATGAGATATGACATTGGCAAGATGCCTTGCTGAAATCTGCCAAGGCAAGGCAGATTTTTGTACTTTTGGTCGATTTGCCAAAATCAGCCAATTCCAAGCCTTGTCATCACTTTGGACACATCTGAGGATTGAATCTAAACGGGACAAGCACTCAGCCAAGCCTCCAAAGTCCTTGGAACAAGAAATAGCATGCCAAACCTACAATTGCCTAAAATAGGGACAAGACTCCAATTTTGGATTGGAGCATTCAATGGAAGCACCAAGGTGGCATGGACTGAGCTATTGGCAACTGAATTCAGTCAAGACTTATCCAAGACCAAGGGAACCAAAGCTCTGTGCCCTAACCTCTAGTCAAAGGCTAGAGGAGACTTGGATTTTCATTTGCCAACATTGGACAACCCTACTCAACAGTTGCCATTCACTATTCCTTGCAAAACAAACTTGCTCTACTATAAATAGAGCTCAATTGTGATCAGTTTGAGTACACCAAAGCCATCAAACAGATGCTTTCCTCAAAATCTCTTTTTTCACTCCAATTTTGCTTTCCAAAGCAAGTCACCATCGGGTTTTGAGTTTGAGAGCTTTTCCAACCAAACCAATCACACACACACCTCATATATATCATATGTAAGTTGTGCAAACCATCACAAGTGACCTGTAATCACAAAATCACAAAGTCACTTCTCAAAACCTCAAAATGGCATTTTTTTGCATTTTTCAAGCCATGTCTTGATTCAGTCACTTTCCAAACCAAATAAAACCTCAAACACACTCCAAATATCATCCTTGAACTATCCCAAATGGTTCCCAACATCTGGAACACCATTTGAGAGAGTTGTTATTTTGGTCACTTTTAACCCCTTTTGCAAGAAAGGGACAGTTTGTGTTTTTGCAGGTACTAGCTGATTCCAATCATCCTAAAAGCTTCTAAGTGATCATTTGAGTGTGTCTAAAGCATCAAACCATTTCTGGAACAAGAGGCTTGACAGATTGCACAAAGGCTCCAAAATCTCAAAAAAAATAGGTAAGCCTCACAACTTGGAATCTTTGAACCATGCATTGCTTTGAAGTCCACTAAGTGTATACATCTCATACATGTTGTATATGTTGTGTTTGAGCTAATTCACCATGTAATTCATGCCTGTATCAAAGTGTAGCATAGAAAATACAATTATAGGTCATTTTCAAAATCACTATCGGGTTTTGAGGAGGGAGCATGATCTGAAAAAATACCACCACCATTGGATTCCTTGTGAAATTCTGGTCCAGATGCATATAAATTTTGTCTCAAACCATTCAGAATTGAGAAAGTTATGACCTTCACGTTTCTGAGCCAAAACTTGCCTTGCCTTGCCTTGGGCCAGGCCTAAAACCAAGGCATGACTTGTATATTTGTGGTTTCATTTCAAACAATGGATGTATCACCACCCCAGTGGTACGGCGCGCGCCTTGTGACTTTGAGGTCGTGGGTTTAAACCCCACCCATGCCATTTTGTGTTTTTTTCACATTTTGCTATTTTTTCCAATGTTTTGTGTTTTATTAATTAATTGGAAAATTAATAACTCTCTCAATTTTAATTATTTTTGATTGGTTATTTTTGCAAAAAATCACAAAAATGTTGAAATATTTTATTCCACAAAAAAATTAGATGTATATTATTTATTTAATATAATTAGTATTTTTGTGAATAAATTCATTTTTATTGTTTTTAAACATTTTAAAATGAACTTTCATCTTGAAAAATCAAGACCAGATGAGTTTTAATATCTCTTGTGATTAAAACCTCATTTTTCAAACCTTGAACAAAAATCACAAGTGGTTTATTCAAACCTATTTGGTATTTTTATCATTTTTATTTGATTTTTCTTTTAATATTTACTTTTAAAGGAAAACAAATTAGGGTTTGTTTGATTTTCACCCTCATCAAACAAATTCAACTTCTTGGGCCTCTTGAGAGAGTGTAAGACCCAACCCCTTTTTTTTTTGAAAACAAATTCTTGGGCCTCACTTATTGTATAAGTCCCGTTGTATTTCAAAAATTACGGCGCGATCATCGCCTTTTCAAAAATCATCTGGGCCTACCCTCGAGTAGTAAGACCTATTTCTTTTCTTAAAACTTCTTGGGCCTCTTGATAGAGTGTAAGACCCAAAACCCCCTTTATACAAACAATTTTGGGCCTCACTTATTGTATAAGTCCCTCTGTACAAGTGAACGGCGCGATCGTCGCCCGTTTAAAACGAACCATCTGGGCCTCTCCTTGAGCTGTAAGCCCCAAATCTTTCTTTTTCAAAGCACTTTTTCCTTTGATTTTGAAATATACTGTTGTTTTCAATCTTTCTTTGTTGAACAACTAACCAAACAGCATGGAAGCTCTACAACCGAGTAAGTGTTTATATGCTTTCATTTACCGCTTTCATATACATATAACTGTATTGTGGGGCTTTTTCGCTGTAAGTCTTCTTTCATAAACTCATATCGACTGTGTAATAATAGTATAGATATTTAGAGTTTCCCCGGCAACTACGTCTAGCACTAGGTGAAGCCGTTTCGATTATTCGTAGAAATAGACAATACTAGATCCCCCATAGGAGCACCAGATACAGTCTTCTCTTCGGCTGTCCTCCTTAGGAATCGTCAAGAAACTCTACTCCCCAGAGATGATCTCTTCTCCGTGAATGGAATCTCTTGAGTTTCTTCCAAATTCTCGAACTTTCCTGGCTCGATCTATTCCTTGTGAATATCATGTCTTGAATTTCTCGGGGTTTGGGGACCCACGGGCTTCTTAAAAGCATCGGCCTCCTCTTGGACATTGTACAAGGACCCACAGGCTTCCTAAAAGCATCCCCACCTCCTCTTAGACATTGTACAAGGACCCGTCGGCTTCTTAGAAGTATTCACAGCCTCCTCTTGGGCATTGTACAAGGACCCGTCGGCTTCTTAGAAGTATTCAAAGCCTCCTCTTAGGCTTCGTATAATGATTCTTCCTCCGGGAATGATAGCCTCCTCTTGGGCTTCATACAAGGACCTCTTGGCTTCTTAAAAGTTTCTAGCCTCCTCTTGGGCTTTGTACAAATTGTCCCGATGACCTCCTAGAGGTATAGGAACAAAAACTAGTCATCTTAATAGAACAGTCTTTTCAAGATCCTACTGCTGTTTCTTTAAACATAGTACAAAAGATAAAACTCTAGACTTGGACAATCTAACTTCCTTGAGTCTCGAAGACATTCTCAAGCTCTTTTCAAAAATAGGAAGAAACCCGTAGACTCGGACAGTCTCAAATACCCTTTGGATAACCCGTTTCCTTAAAGAACAGGAAACGATCCCGATTCTCAGATCAAATCCATGAGTATAGTGTTACTCATACAAGAACTGATTTTCTCTGAACCAACATACTAGACCTGTCACTTAACTGAGACAGCAACCCTAGCCTTCTCTTGGGCTTTGTATAATGATTCTCCCTAGCGGAGCTCACAACTTTAGCCTCCATCTCGGGCTTTATACGAGATACGAAAAGGTTCTTATTGAGCCGAACAAAACCTTTTAGCCTCCATCTCGGGCTTTATACGAGATACGAAAAGGTTCTTATTGAGCCGAACAAAACCTTTTAGCCTCCATCTCGGGCTTCATACGAGATACAAAATCACTCTCTTGTTGAGTCAAACTTTTTTAGCCTCCATCTCGGGCTTTATACGAGATACCAAAAGACTCCCTCGTTGAGTCAAACCCTTTTAACCTCTCTCTCGGGCTTCGTACGAGACACATAAAAACCCTCTTGTTGGGCCAATAGCCTCCTCTTAGGCTTTGTATAAGAAAACCACTGGTTGATCCAATCAACCTTTTAGCATCAAAGATGTGCTTCGTTCACATTACACAAACATCAACAACTCCTTCCCCTTCATCTAATCGCTGTAAGCGGCAAGCCTCTGGATTATCTATATCCATGCCACTGTCCCTCTTTTAGCATGAAAAATTCCTAAGGAAAGATAGCATTGCTCTACACTGAGTTAAAGTCTTCTCCTTCAGGTTGGAACCCCCTATAAAGAAAATTATGGCATTGCCGGATTCACATATCCCGGTTAAAGTAATTCTCCTTTATAAACAGTTGTGACAAATAGACCTTCTTTAGAGATGACAAATTCTCTCTAAAGTCAACACCTTTCAGCTTCACATCTTGGGCTTTGAACAAGATACAAATAAACCTTTCAGCTTCACATCTTGGGCTTTGAACAAGATACAAATAAAACTTTCGCTTCACGTCTTGGGCTTTGAACAAGACACCAAAACACCATTTCCTCCCATAGAATAGGAGGAACTACGAACGCTCTGATTTCCCTATTTCGGTAAATGGAAATACGTAGGCATAAGATTGAAAGAAAAATCTTAGCGAGCACACTAAACAAAAACCCAAAATCCCATCATTTTATAAAGCATCAGTCTTAACACCACACCCAGGTACCATTCCGGAGAAGTAACCTAAGAGAGACCCCCCGAATCTTTGTAGCATCTGTAACCTAACAGACCGCTGTTCAAACTCAGTATGCAAGCAGGGTTAACTGGAGACATCTATTTCCCTTCCTTCATCAGCTTTAATAGGATAAAAAATGAATCAACTTGTAGTAACCCCAAAGAGCGATAGTGCTTCGCAACCACGTCCAAAAATCGCTCGCTACAAAGGGGATTTGACTGTCCAAGTCTTCTGGTGTGGAAGAGTTTTATCTTTTGTATGATACACAAGAGGAGGCGGGTGTTTTAAGGGATGAGAATCAACCCTAAATTGGTCTGTGATTTGACATTGGAAAGACTGCTCTAGCAAAGGATGACTAAGTTTTGTCTTATACCTTTAAGAGGTCTTCAAGGTCCTTGTATTAAGCCCAAGAGAAGGCATGCGAATTTCTAAGAAGCCGGAGGCTCCTTGTACAAAGCCCAAGAGGAGGCGGGGATGCTTTTAGGAAGCCTGTGGGTCCCAAACCAAGAAAAGTTCAAGAAATGTTATTCACCGAGAATTGATCATTTAGTGAAAGTTCTGAGGTTTGAAGAAACTCAAGAGATGCTATTCATCGAGAATAGATCAACTCCGGGGAGTAGAATTTCTTTGACAATTTCTAGGGGTGACATTCTGAGAAAAGGTTCACGAGGAATACTGCCTTTCTTTTTGTTCCATATTGTTTAAGCCCAAGAGAAGGCAAGATTGTATCTGGAAATCCTATAGGGATCTAGTTTTGACTGTATTTAAGAGTGACCAACATGGCTTTACTTAGTTCTAGACCTAGTTGCTTGGGAAAACTCTAAATAGCTATACTCGTATATATACAGTTGATATATGACAAGTATCTAAAAGGGTATGAAAGAAGACTAACCGTGCGCAACTTCGCGTAATACAGTTATATATATGAAAGCGAATAAATGAAAGCTGTTAAAACTTACAAGCGAGCAAGCTTCCATGCTATATGGTTAGTTGTTCAAAGAAATTAAAGAAAGTTTTGATAACAACTGTATATTGAATCTAAATCAACAGGGAAATTGTTTTGAAAAGATTGTTGGGGCTTGTACTCAAAGAGAGGCCCAAGTTTTAATAGTGATCGTACTGTTGTTTTGAAGATCGTATCGGAACTTATACAGCGACTGAGGCCCACAGAGGTTTATTTACAAAAGTTTTATGTCTTACACTCTTTTAAGAGTCCCAAAGAGTATTTAACGAAAAGAAATGGGACTTGCAACACAAAGGTAGGCCCAGTTGAAAATAGTTTGAAAACGACGATCGCGTCGAAATTTCTGAAACTGTATTGGGACTTATACAATACACTGAGACCCAAATTATTTTATTTAAAAAGAGGTGGGACTTACACTCTATCAAGAGGCCCAAAGAATGTTTTGAAAAAGATCGATGAGGGTGAAATCAATCAAAACCATAATTTTTTTAAAAATGGAAATAATTTTGATTAAAAATTAATAAAAATCATTGAAAACATGTGAAAAATGAGTTGTGATTTTGGGTCAATGTTTCAAAAATTATGTTTTTATCCACAAAATTATTGAAAACCATTTAAGTTTGGAAAATCAAGAGAAAGAAAATATTTAAAATGTTAAAAAACAAATAAAAATTAATTCTTTGAAAAAATATCAAATATATGAAATAAATAATATTTTTGGGAAATTTTTGTTAAATAAAATATTTTAACTTTTTTGTGAATTTTGAAAAAAGGAATCAACTCAAAATCATTAAAATTCAGAGAGAAATTATTTTTTGAATAAATTAAATAAAATAATAAAAATTCAAAAATTCAAAAGTTTGAAAAAGGGCGCCAAGAACACCTTGTTTTTGCCCGCGTGCCCTGTTTTTGTCTGATTTGCATTTTCTCATCAATCTCACTGAATACTTGATGAAATCACACAATCCACATATCAATCTGCTCGTTTTCAACTCACGATCATGTCTATGGTCTTTAATTTCATTTATTTTAGGTATGGAATGACAAATCAAAGAGAAACCTCAAGAACCCTAATTTTTGCATGAAGGCTAAGAAATTCCATACACGATTCATACAAAGCAATCAATTGAGGGGAAACACTCCATACATGATTATGAACATATGGCAAAATTATTGTGCGAGGAAATATGCATGAATCATGAGATGACCAAGTTTAGGCTTACCTCTTGTAGCTGGTGATCGAGTTCAAGGTTGGAGGTGTAATAGCTTGGTTCCAATGACATGAACAACTTCCTTAGGTGCTATGGAGTGTGTCTAAATGCTTGGAGTGGATTGAATTGAGCTGGAACTGGATTTGGCACCTCAACTGCAAATCTGTCAAAGGCTTGTGTAGATGGCTGGTGATTTTGAGAACCTGATGTTCCAGATGTGATTTGGTGTTATGGATCACTTCTAAATGTTATATGTGAGGTGTGTGTGTGTGGTTGGTTTGGTTGGAATTGCTCTGAAACTCAAAACCCGATGGTGACTTGAGTTAGAAGGAAAAATTGGAGTGAAAGAGGAGATTTTGAGGAAAACATCAGTTTGGGTGCTTTGGGGTACTCAAACTGATCACAATTGATGCTTATTTATAGTGTGTCAAGTTTGTTTTGGCTGCAATAGTGTATGGCAACTGGTACAGGTCTGTGGCCAATTGTGATCAAATGGAATCTCAAGTCTCCTCTAGCCATTGACTTGAGGTTAGAGCAGAGGCCTAAGGTTCTTTGGTTCAAAGATAAGTCTTGACTGAACTTGGATAACATTGTCTTGATGAATGCCACCTCTATGCATCAGTTAAATACTTTGAAACCAAATTGAATATTTGAAGCATCTTTGATTTTGGAGTGTCATGCCTAAACATAGATCCATGGACTTGGGAGGCTGGGAGATCAGTGTTTGTCCCTTGGTTGTTCCCCTTTGAGGTGTGCAGATGGATAACCATGCTTGCTGTTGCATAATTTGATCAAATCGAGCCCTTATGCACAAATTTGCCTTGCCAAGACAGTTTGCAGCAAGGCATGTTGCAGCTGTCATAACTCCTAGCTCAGGCGGAGTTTTCTCATGTTCTTGGGCTCATTGGAAAGCCCTCATATGATACAACACATGTGTGATCATAGTTTGTCTTGAAATTTTTTGGATCCAATTGAAAAATCATCATGAACATTGATGTTCAAGGCTGCTAACTTAGGCAGATTTTCACTAAGTGTTAGAAAAGTGTCATTTTCATGTCTTTTGCCATTTTGATCACTCCCTAACTAAAAATCCATGATGAATTGGAATGAGGTCTAGTTGACACTTTTTCAGAGTGTAATGAGAGCTACAAATCCAGCTTTGGACCATATAAAATGGTTGCTTGGATCTCAAGTTATGGTCCTTGGAAGTTGGTACCCTAGCCATTTTGTTCCATAACTTAGAAAAATTCTAAGTTTTTTATGGTTACCCCTTTTACAAGTTAACTCACTTTTCTTGATTTTTCTTGATGAATGATGATTTAAATCACATATTAACATTATTTTAGGGTCAATGAATCATAACTGTGCGATTGTTAGGTGCAGATTTGACCTAAAAATGACATATCTTTCTTTGCATTTTCCACTCTTTTCTCATGTTTTCATTGGTTTTTATCCATGATTGTTGTTGTTCTTCTAACCTTAAGAAAATACCTTTGGTGCTTGTAATATGTGTGTTATTGTGCAGTATAAGGCATAAAACGATCAAAAGTGTAAGACATAAGAAATGGTGCAAGCTGTCAAAGAAGTGAGGAATAGATCAGTTGGTTCGCTTTGCGAATGGGAAGGCGAGTGCCAGCGAAAGTTCGCTTTGCGAACTCTGGCAAAGGTCCCAGCGAATGGTCCCAGAATTGGATAGAGGAAAAAGGAACTAAAGTTCGCTTTGAGAACTTGAAAGCGAGTGTTCGCTTTGCGAACAAATCCTCCGCAGTGCGAAGTAACGATAATTTCTGGGCGGTTTAAATGTTCAGAGGCACTTGAAGTGCCATTTTCTTTCATTCGCTAGGCGAATGATTCATTCTTAATGCGAATGCAGCAGAATTCAAGTGGGTTATAAATAGATTTTTCACTTTCCTTGGGATGATAACTTGCTATTTTCACACAAAAACATAGTTTTCTGTATTTTGATCATCCAAGAGGAAATTTTCTCATAGAGAAGCTGAAGCCACATCCATTCTCAACTATTCGACGTGGATGTTCATTCATCTCCTCTTGAAACTTGTCATCCAAGCTACCATGAAAATGAGTAGCTAAGCATCTCTTGTGTTAAGGTTAGATGTAGTTGATCTTGATCATATGTATTTCTTTTGATCTTTTGTATATAAACAAGGTTTATGATCAATATAGATGGAGTTATTTGTTCTTAATGATGTATTTGTGGTTTATATTACTCTAGACATAGATTCTAAAAATCATGACCTAATATTTTCATCTCTTAAAAGCCAAACTCTAGACATAGATTTGGGATTTGTTATTCGCTTTGTGTTGATCTTAACGATTGTTGTTTTGATTGTTAGCGTGAGACATCATCTAACAGTCTAAACAACGATACTCACGACTTTGCTTTAGACACGGTGCAAACGTGTAAATTCCTGAATTATATAAATAGATTTTCACACTTTTTAGGTTATAATGTTTTGATTTTGGATAGAGAAACTTGTAAATAAAAGATCAGAGCTTATATCTTCTCATTTCCAAGGGAGAAAAGGTAGGATCTTTGATTTCTTGTTGGAAAAGGATGTAATCTTTTGATACCTTATGTATTTCATCTAATGTATGTTTGTGGATTGAATTCTGATTTTCTATTGTTGTTGTCTTTGATTGATTATTTGTGGTCTTGACAAAACCTTTACAAATCTTTGGTCTTAGATTTTTTTCTATCAATGAGCAAGCTTTTGACATGGTTTTGTGAATTGATATTCATTTTATCTTTTGTTGTATTGTGTTAATTAAGTAGCATGGCTAGCATAAGTAGGATCGATACGGTATCACAAGGATGCGTGATAATAGGGATGAAGAAGGATATTCACATTCATTGGGCAAATTAGTTGAATACATGTAAAAAGGGTTAAGCGTGTGTACGTATTTTGATCTTGCTTAAATACGAAGAAATCATTTATTTGATATGGACGTTATAGTAATATCTGTTAGGACTGAACTCTAGACATAGATTTAGGCCTAACACTTGCGTGAGTATCAGCTCTTAAAGCTCTGTGTTGGTTTTGTTGCGTGAGACATCACTGATAAGACAATACAGTTGGCCTCTCGGTGTTGCGTTAGACATAACCTCTGTTTTGAGTGATACGCGAGGATATTAGGCGAATGATTGATTTGTGTTTACTTGATTAGAAGAATGCATGTGTTATCAATTGATGAGATCCAATTCCAACAAGGCTCCGTTTATAATTCAGTCTTTACTTTATATTTTCCGTCTTTACATTTTCCGCATTTGCTTTTGGTTCGCTTTAAACCATAACTTTTGAATCATAAGCTTAGAAATATAGATACCGTTGAATGGCATTCTTTCCCTCGCACTGATCCCTGTGGAGAACGATAAATTGGGTTACTTATATATTTTTGCTTGCTGCTATTCTAGCTCCAACAACGATCCTTTGTGAAATCAAGTTCTTGACCTAATTTAAACCTAATGAATGGATTCCATAGGTGTTATAGGGTGTGTTGAATCATGTCCCAAGGTTTAGGAGCATGTCTTGGTCAAAAGTCAAAGGTTTGGGAGCATGTCTTCTTCAAAACCCTAATTGTGGTCCAGATGAAATTGAAACTTGTAGATCATGCTTCTTGGATCAATCCATTGTTGCAAATGGATCAATGTAGTGTATTGGAGATCCTCAAATCATGTCTTGAGGTCTTGACTCATGTTTTGGCCCAAAAGTCAACTTAGGGGTGAATTAGGTCAAGAAACCCTAATTCCTGATTTTTGATGAATGCCTCCCTTGAGATTAAATTGACTTGATGATTGGGTCCATGAGGTCCCTTAGAGTATCTTGGGTTATGCTATGAAGCATTGGCTCATGCACAGATGAAAATTTTCATCTGGAAGCCTCAGTCGACCAAAACCCTAATTTAGTGATACTGGCGATCTTGAGGGTTGATCCACTTGGAATGTTGCAACCTTGTGCTTATTTCTTGATGTTGGAGTCCTTTTGATCCTTTATGGAGGTCTGAGAGGGCCCAAACCCCTAACTCTTGTTTGTAGTGAATGCCCAACCATTTTGAGGAGATTGATGGGGCATTTAAATACATCCACATTGTGATGATGATTTTCACAATGATGGGAAATCTTAGTGGTCAAAACTTGGGGTATGACATAGCGGCCATTTCAACCAACTCGTGTTCAGGAACTTGCGTAAAGCATCTTACTTTAAGCAATCGAAACCTATTCAGGTAATCATCTATTGGCTTAGTAAACTTTCATTTAATACTCGCCAATTCCTTCAGGCTAATCTTTGTTTGTCCCATATAAAACAGTTCATGGAACAACCTTACTAACTGGGTCCAATTATGGATTGAATTTGGTGGCAAGGTTGTAAACCATGTAAAAGCGTTTTTGGTGAGAGAGCTTGGGAAATATTTTACCCTAAGGTTTTCATTATTCGAAATCTCTCCAGCCTCTATCAAGTACCTAGCCATATGTTCGACAGTGGATTCAGTGGTATCCCCAGAGAATTTAGTGAATTTAGGAACTTTCCATCTAGGGGGTAGATCTGTCTGTAAAATATACTCTGACAATGGCGAAGTATAGTTTGGTCTTTGAAGACCAAAGTTTACCCCCATTTCGCGCCATTATTCTTTCGACCATGGCTGCTAGGTTGTTATCTGCAACCATATCATCACGTCGAATCTGCTGCACAATGTTATCAGCATTTTGATTCCTATTTACCATTACTACCCTAGGTCTCTCCTCAATTGGGATTTGAGGTTGGGCTCTGGGGGGTTCGACCCTGGGTTGTTCGACCGCTACTCATGGATTGACTAGATTTGCATGGGGCAGGTTTCCTTGGTTTTGCTGAACTTGATTAATGGTAGGATCTTCTTCAAGGACTCCTCCCCGATTTTTCAATATGTATTCTCTCTGGGGATGTCAAGGAGGTTGTGGTTCTCTAAAGAAATATGCAAGGCGTGTCATCTAGGTTGTCATTTGTTGGTTGGATTGAGTAGTACTTTGGATTAGGGGATTAAAAATCGTCCCCATTGTTTGGGCTAACATTTGGACCATTTCATGATTACTCTCATCCATTTGTTGCCTAATAACTTCTGCAGAATTATTAGTCAAATTTGGTATTTGGGTGGAATAACTCATTCCTAAGGGTTGGCTAATTCGACCCATGTTTATCCCAGATCCTGGTCCTTGTAATGGCGAAGTGACATTCATTACTGGTTTTGAGAATATGAGACGGTGTTATGCAAGTTCGCCATCATAGATGTTGGCATTCCATAGGGTTGCTCTCTACCACCTAAGGGCAAAGAGAAACCTGGAGGCAAGAAGGGCCTACTCAAAGCAGTCCCTATTGGTGAAGGGGTTACTAGAGGACCTCTTGGCCCAATATAAGTTAGAATGGGCTCACTATGGGTAATCGACTGCGTGGGTGTCGAACTTGTCATGGATGGCATTGGTTCTGACACAGTCACTGGAACCGTGGTTCCCTCAGTCGAAGATACTTGGGGCGGTTCTCCACTATTAATTTGAGGAATCGAAACATTTGGCTGATTTGAATTCGCCATTTTCCTTGTATATCTTCTCCTTTCATTAGTGGTGGCTACTTTTCCACTTCTCAATAGCATACAACGAAGTTTTCAAAGAGAACAATGACCAAATCATAATTTTTGTAATGAAAATTAGTTAGCATTGTCCCACTGGGCGTGCCAATTTGTTTACTGTGAAAATTAGTAAACAACCGCTGGTCTTCCAAATCAATATGGGATTGTGTTACTTGCAGGATCGACCATACTAAATCCTAGGACATGTGCTACTAATTGAAATTAAGTTTGGAAAAAATGACGAATACTTCGACAACATTTATGGTTAACAACTTTGAAGAATTTTAAAGAAAGTAAATTGTAGAATCTTAATCAAAAAGGAAGTAAATGTGTTAAAAATAACTTGGGTAATAAAGAAAATAAACTTGAATTAAAATGTAAAAGTATGGTGTTTACATCAAATGTACATTTTCTCAACACACTCTTTTCTCTGCACACGCGTACTTTGAGTAATTTAGAGATTTTGTACAACTTTGAACACACATAATCCTATCACTAAGACTGCCTATTTATAATAAATCAAAATAACCGCCTTTAACCGCCTTTCTCTAAAATGAATACAAGTGGCGCTCGGTATGTCTTCAATTCTTCAGCACACTCCATGTGTCTTTGTTTAAAAACTGGATAAGGACAATATTCCCTCCTTGATTCAAATTCAAAATCCAAATTGAAAACATCACCTGTAATATTCCGTCGAAACAACAATTCAATACTTAGAAAATTTTCTTAAGTCCACTTGGTCATTCTTCCTTTCGTAAGGAATGATTTCGACTGAGCATCCATCATCAACCTTGCCTAGTCGAAATACATCATAACTTAGCAAAGGATTTCCTTTTCTTTATTTGTTACATGAATCAAACCAGGCATCGAAATTGAGAGCCAACAGTGACATAAAATTTTGAAATTGTTGGGATAAATATTCACGAGCATTGTCACTTCTTAAGATACGGATAGACACACCAAATTGAGTTCTTATTTCTCGATAAAACTGTTCAAAAATAGAAAATAATTCAGATCTATTCTTCATTAAAATTAATCACATGCAACGTGAAAAATCATCAATAAAGGTGACAAAATACCTAGACTCAAGAGTAAAGATAGTACCTGAGGGACCCCAAATATCAGTGTGAACTAAAGCAAAAGGGGACGAAGTTTGTTTATTGAATCGATTGTGAAATTGACTACGAGTGTGTTTCCTGATGTGCTTCGAGCACATAGACGTGTCAGTCGAATAAATACTGCAAGTATACAGTTGTTCGCGTAGTTTTAAAAAGGTTGTCGAACTCACAGGGAAGGGATAATCAAACTAATGCAATCTAATGCTGCAGTGTAAAGCTAAGGCTAAAGGTTAACAGATTATAGATGGGAAGAATTAATTACTAAATTCTAAAGGTCTTAAGAAATAATAATAAAAACAAGTCCGGAATATGGATTCCGCGTACCTAAGGGACTTGTAGAAATCAGGTGATAATTACAACTGAACTTACTTCCGTAGAAAGTACTAACTTAAAGACTCCGTCTCACACTCTTGCGCTATCGACAAGAACCACACCTTTCACCACCGGATTTTGCTCTCGCTCGCCCGTTCTAATTGAAAAGCGTATTTTGAAAGTTAATGAAATTCTAAATGATGCCTAAAGTGCTCTCGCTGTTTTTAGGATCGATGCCTAGTTTCCACTATCAGTTCATCCCTCACACTCTCGCGCTATCAGTCCGAACTTACTATATTCCTCACTCTCGTGTCGGAATAATAAATCATGAAAATTAGAAACAAAGACCAAAACTAACATACAATCAATAATTTCGCACCTAAATTTTCTACGGAGTCCCTTCGGTAACGACGATCCTCATACGCCGAACTCAATTAATTTAGCAAGACATCGATAATCGGAATTAAAACTAACATTGCAGAAAAAATAAAATAAATTCAATTGCAAAAGTAATAACAAGAAATAACCCGTAGAATAAAAATACGAAACTGGAATTGAAATTATACCGACAGGCTTGTTCGTAATCCACGGTACAACAACGAAAATAAAATTACAATAAAAAGTGTGACAATTCCTCGATGTGAGTAATTACCGCTTTGAAACTAAATTTGTGCCTAAAACTCAACGGAATTTTAGCAGAGCTTCCGCGCGGTTTCTGGATGTTCGGAATATGACCAAATAGTCCTATATATATAGAGGAAATGCTGATATCAACTCTCCTGGTCATGGTCTCTGAGTGGAGGGAAAAGAGGAAGCGTGGTAACTGCTTAAAACGGTTGCAGAATTTGAATTCTGCAACTGCGCTGCTATGGCGAATGCCATCTGGTCATGGCGAACACATCAAGTCATGGCAAACGTCATCAATTCATGGCGAACGCCATGGCCTTCTTTCACTTATTTACATGGTAGGCTGATGCATGGCGAATGCCATATCAGCAAAAGGGCAGATTTCTTTCTTTTATGCTGCATTTTCCTCTTCATTCCCTCTTTTTCCGCTTCGCTCGCGATTCCGCAATATATGAAGCTATCAACTGCAAAACCCACAAAACAAAGTAAAATGCAAATAAAATGCGATAAAAATGGACGAATAATATGCGCAATGAGCCTAAAAATATGATACGATTTCTCGTTATCAAACTCCCCCACACTAAGACTTTTGTTTGTCCTCAAACAAACTCCCAACACATATGAAAATAGTAGATGCAATATCCAAAACAAAAACACGACACGACTATAAAATGGTACACAACTATTAGGATAATGCTAAAAGGATAGGTACTAGACTTTGATAACAAGGGTACCGTAATGTCACATATCCGCATTTGCGGACAAAAACTCCCCCCTATGCGATACTAATCCAAATCATACCATTATAACTCGACCTACATTCCTTGTTTCTTTTTTCCTCTTTTTCATTCTCGCGCGATCATATTGAGCCCGTTATCCCCGTACTCAAATGGTAAGTGAACCTATTAGTGTTTATGATCTCGGTATTCAACTTTTTGCTCTTTTTCTTCTTTTCGTTTTTTTTTTCTTTTCGAATTTCAGAAATCTGATCCGTTGGGCTAAATGGTCGGGTGAGGGCCACCTAACTTAGAAGAAACCGAATCCTTTCATTCGCTTTTCTATAAAACAACTTAATTCAGATTATTATTTATTTTTTCGAGATCACCACATATTTGCATCGGTTCATTACTTAGCGTGTGCTTTAGGATGATACTGACCGCTAACAAAAACTACTAAAGAGACTACTACATAAACTCGGAAATCAAGGTCTCGGCATAATGGTTATTTAGATCGGTGCCGCATACTTAGGGAGTCTAGGGTGCTAGAACGGTACCGACGATATCAAAACTTTCACAAGTCTAATTAACATAGCCTATAAGTGAAAAGTGTCATGCTATTGAATCGGAAGAAATTTTTTTCTTTGGGATCAATTTTTATCAATCTTAGGGGAAATATCTAACAAAAGAAAAATAACATACAATAGGACTCAATTGACGCATAAAAGACTCTGACACAGCTAAAACAGAAATAAACTAACTAGAAAAACATAAAAGAAACATAAAAATAATGGAAAACTAAAAACAAAGCAATAAAGCTCCTCCCCCACACTTGAACCAAACATTGTCCCCAATGTTTTAGTACAAGGTGAAAGAAGGAGAGGAAAAACCTAGTTGAATCAATGGTGACGGCCTCGGCCACGATGGCGTCCAAATCCTCTGCCAAGGACAGGGTTAGGAACGTGTTGCACAAACTCTCTCAACGATGTCACCTCCATCCTCATAGCCTCCATCTGCTCAGTAAGATCTCCCATGTCATGCTTTGTCTGGTTGGCAAAGTCAATCTGCTGCTGGTTGGCACGGTCCAAAGTAACTCTGAGGTCCTCCTACTGTCGCTGCATACTCTGGAGCAGTAGATCACGCTCTGCCTCTCTGTCATTCCGAAACCATAGCTCAGACAAGATGTCGCCTAGACTGCTCCGGATGGCGATGTAATCGTACTCCTCACGAGGCTGGTATTTACTTGAAAAATGATCAGAAAAAGTGTGTGCAGTGTGTGCACGGGTACTAGGCCCTAGGATATCAGCATTGGCATGAGTGCCAGTCTGTGGAGCAAACCCCATAGTCTCAGCGTAGGCCCTGTTAACAGTCTCCTCCTCAAGGTCTGGGGCCTCAGTGTCAAACAACCAGTTAGTGCTAATGCGCACATTAATGCACGTCGCACAAGGTAAAGCAATGCTCCTCACCTCTCTGTTGCTAATCATCAGCCTATATTTTCCGCTCGGAAGATTTTTAATGAGGCGCATGTTGCGGCAATATTCTAAGTCAACAAAAGGAATGGCCAAATGCTCAAGGGCAACCAACTCAGCATTCAGGCCTAAAGCATAGGCTATGGAGGTAATCACTCCTCCGACACAGATATGGCCACCGGACCTACTGGCGGCAAATGTAAAATGAGATAACAAGAAAGGGGTAGGGTCTACCTTAGTTTCTGATAAAGCACAGTAGATGAAAAATAAGTCTTTGGAATTGACATTCCCTGTGTTATTTCTTCCAAATATTGTGTTTGCTAGAATGCGGTGAAGGTATCTTATGGCGGAGTTGTGGATTGCAGTGGCTTTTAGACCTTCCCAAGAGGTGGAGGTCTTGCAAGTAATCTGGCGCCAAAATCCTAAAGCACTGGCTTGCCACTCGCTTTCAAGTGGTTCTTAGCACGTGTAAGCCTCGCCGCTTGGAAACTAAAAAATACCGCATACTCTCTCTTCTGTCAGTGTATAGTCCCTATTGAACATTCTAAAATTGACAGTGCCAGAAGTGTGGGACAGATCACAGGTATACTGAAAAATGCTTAAAAATTCGTAAGTTAATCTAGTGTAAGTGGGGTGAGTGAGAGAGCAAAAGTAAGACAAACCTAGATTGATCAGCATCCAGTTGATGCTATCAAACAACCCCAATGCACGAACAGTATCAATGTGAGCGTAACAAGTTGCTACAACAGGTCTCTTACAAAGTTTGTGGAAGACGTTTCGTTGATGTTCACCAATGATTCCTTCCGCGAACTCGATTCCCATGTAATCGATTTCTCGAGAAACTCTTTGAGGCATTCTAGAAAATTTGAAAAGATTATGAGAGTTTGGAAGATAAAAAACAGTGAGTAAGAGAGGAGTTTAAGAGTGGTGGTGATGATGGAGTTAGAATGAGAGTTTGTGGTTTTTATAGAGAAAGAAAAGGTATATGAATGGTTGGGGGTTAGGATAAGAATTAATGGGAGTTATTTTGGGAATTTGAAAAGGTTTTGTTGGGAAACAACACAATAATGGCAACAGAAAACGCGTAAAACTTCTGCTCATTCTGTTTCCATGGCGAACGCCATTAAGCACATGGCGAACACCATGTGTTTAAATGTTTGAAATTTGAATGAAGGAACTGATGGCAAATGCCATCTAGCAATGGCGAACGCCATTTAGCTAAATTGCGCAAATTTCAGTTTTTAAGGTTCAGAACCAAGAATTTGTATTTTTATTATATGAAACAAGTATAATTATAAAGAGATAAATGTATAGAATTTAAACTTTGAGATAAAAAGATGCATAAACATTAAAAAAACATAGAATACTAGGAACATAGATAAATGACATAAAAGGGAATCACATTAATTAATAACAAAAACAGCATGTATTCGCCAAAAAATTAATGATACAGTAAATTAAGAACAACAATGGAAAGAAATACAATAATAACAAAAACAATCCAAAACATAAAAACAACGAAACACCGTCGGTACAAGTCATCAATCATCTATTAAAGTGCCTACTAAATGAATGGACTTGCTGAAACAAATGATCGAACTACTCATTAGTGACATCCATAAAACCAATGAGATCTCCTCGGATGGAAGTGATCTCATTCCTAAGAGTCTCTACTTCAGATTGTAAAGCACCAATGGCAGCAACATAGTCTACACGAGCTCCAGAGACATGAGAAGTTACATCAGGGGGAATGGCATCCCGTACTTCATACGGTTGAGGACTATAAGGTGGGGTAGGTGATTCACTCTGCTCCTCTAAGTCATACAGCCAGTTATTCCTATTGTGCACATTGGTCCTCTCATGGTTAGGTAAAGTGAAGTTGTGGAACACTTTGTTATCAATTAAGAACTCAATTTCGGTTGGTCCTAAGTTAGCTAAAATACCACGGTTGAAATAAAAATTCAAATGCATGGGACGAATGCCTCCATAGGCACGAATACGGTTAAGCTAGTAGCGTAAGCCTATGGCATCTGCAATCATGGTGACTAATCCTCCAGCGAGAATAGCACCATGGGTCTCATGTGCAATACGGTTCAGATTTTCTAACATAAAGGAGGCAACATTAACAGGCCTTCCTTGTGAAGCACAATACATAATAAACAGCTCGTCCTTAGAAACAGAAGTGACATTTTCCTCCTTACAAAACAAAGTGTATGCCAGAATCTTATGGAAATACCTTAAGGCCAGATTGTGGATATTTTCTGAGAACATGGTGTGAGGTTCAGGGTGGAAATTACCAGTTATGGTTCCCCATAAATAATTTAGGTCGAGGTTAGTGAAGGCGTCATCAGGTGTTAGGGAATGGGCATCAGGTCCATTCGGGAATCCTAATAGGTCGGCCATTTCATGATGGGTAAAGCAGTATTTTGTTTTGAACAACCTAAAAGTGGCTAAACCTCGGCCAAAACCGAGACCTCGGTTAGGGTCATAATAAAGTGAGCTAAGGAACTGGAGGGTAAGCATGCGGTAATGGCTAAATCTCCTCCTCACACCAAAATTCACCCAACCTATTTGGTCGAGCAGATACATAACACTGTCCCTGAGTCCTAGGGTGGTCAAAATAAGTCCATCTGGGTAAATAGGTAGTGCCAATTCCCTCTGAACCAGGACATCGAATCGGCGTCTTTGAGCCTCGTTCCTAAACACAATCTTCACATCAACATTATGCTCCATACTCTAAGTCAATGACAGATATCCTAAGCTAAGCTAGCCTGAAATTAGACAAAGATTATACTATTAATGAACAGTACAGTGGAAGGTGTCAAAATAGAAATAATAATAATACTCATAATAATAATAATACTATTAATAATAATAGTAGAAATAACAGTAATGGAAGCAAAACAAAAAAAATAGATAATTATGATAACAAACAATAAAGATAAAAAGTAAAGTCTAAAGGTCGTGGGTTGCCTCCCATGCAGCGCTTGTTTAATGTCTGTAGCTCGACATCAGGTCTGAGTCGAACTAATACTTCGAAAGAGTGGGAAGCTCCTCTAATTTATAGCTTATGCAGAAATCCTTGTTTTCAATGTTATGGTAATGCTTAAGTCTTTGCCCATTCACAATAAACGTCACATCAGATTTTCCTCTAATTTCCATGGCTCCGCTTTGGAGAACTCTTATAACCTCAAAGGGGCCAGACCATTTGGAACAGAGTTTTCCAAGAAATAGCTTAAGTCAAGAGTTAAAAAGGAGAACTATGTCACCCTTGTTGAATTCTCACCTAGCTATTCGTTTATCATGCCATTGTTTGGTTCTTTCCTTGTAAATCTGTGCATTTTCATATGCGTCTAATCTAAGTTCCTCTAGTTCATGGATATCTAGAATTCTCTTCTCTCCTGCCGCCGTGTAATTCATATTAAGGGTCTTAATGACCCAATAAGCTTTATACTCAAGTTCGACAGGCAGGTGACATGATTTGCCATAAATTAGTTTGAATGGGGTGGTTCCTATCTGAGTTTTATAAGCTGTTATATAAGCCCACAGAGCTTCATGAAGTTTTGCTGTCCAATCCTTCCTAGAGGTCGCAACTGTTTTTTCTAATATCTGTTTGATCTCTCTATTGGAAACCTCAACTTGTCCACTCGTTTGAGGGTGATATGGTGTTGCTACTCGATGTTGCACTCCATACTTAAGCAACAATTTCCCAAAGATATTCGAGATAAAATGGGATCCACCGTCGCTAATGATAACTCTCGGCACACCGAATCTAGGAAAAATTACATTCTTGAAGAGTCTTGTGACTACTCGTGCATCGTTGGTAGGAGAAGCTATTGCTTCGATCCACTTCGACACATAATCTACTGTGACGAGTATGTATTTGTTGCCAAAAGAAGATGGAAAAGGGCCCATGAAATCTATACCCCAAACATCAAAGACTTCTACTACTAGAATACCCCTTAATGGCATCTCATCGCGTCTAGAGATGTTACCAGTGCGCTGGCACCGGTCACAATTTGTAACCGCGGTATGGATGTCCTTCCAAAGGTTGGGCCAGAATAGGCCAAATTGTAAGATCTTTGCGCAAGTCTTTGAAATGCTTGCACGCCCTCCATAGGGTGCAGAGTGGCAGTGAGATATGATATCTTTTACTTCAGATTTGGGGACACATCGACGGAAAATTCCATCGGCGCCTCGCTTGAAAAGAAGGGGCTCATCCCAATAATAATGTTTAAGATCATGGAAGAATTTCTTTTTTTGTTGGTAGGATAAATGTGGTGGAAGTACCCCAGCTGCTAGGTAATAGACAAAGTAGGCATACCACGGCAGTGTGGTCTTTGTGCAAATTGATTCCATAACTTCATTTATTTCTGCATCATGATAAATTAAAGAGCATTCACTTATTTCGCTTTCACTTTCTAACTGGGCTACAAGTCGATCATAGGGAAAATCATCATTGATGGGCACTCACTCAGGTTCTTGATCCTCGATTCTAGAAAGATGAGCTGCTACTACATTTTCGGTCCCTTTCTTATCTTTCATTTCTAGATCAAACTCTTGCAAAAGCAGGATCCATCTTAAAAGTCTCAGTTTAGCATCCTTCTTATTCAACAGGTACCTAATTGCGGCGTGATCGGTATAGACAATTATTTTCGCTCCCACCAAGTAAGAACATAATTTATCTAAAGCGAACACAACAGCTAGGAGTTCCTTTTCTGTGGTGGCGTAGTTCATCTGCGCATTGTCCAAGGTTCAACTTGCGTAATATATAGCATGAAGCTTTTTTCCCTTTCTTTGTCCTAAGACAGCACCAACAACATATTCACTAGCGTCGCACATTCTTTCGAATGGTTTACTCCAATCGGGCGGTTGCATAATAGGTGCAGTTATAAGAGCATTTTTCAGATGTTCGAACGCTTTTAGGCAGCCCTCATCAAATATAAATTCAGCGTCTTTCATTAGTAAGCCCGTTAGTGGTTTGGTTATTTTAGAGAAATCTTTAATGAATCACCAGTAGAAACCGGCGTGTCCTAGAAAACTTCGAATTTCTCTAACAGTTTTTGGAGGTTGAAGGTTTTCTATAATTTCAATTTTTGCTTTATCAAATTCAATTCCTCGAATGGATACTACATGTGCAAGCACAATTCCTTCTCGGACCATGAAATGGCATTTTTCCTAATTCAGCACTAGATTGACTTCAACGCAACGTTCGAGTACCATTTCTAGGTTCGACAGACTTCCTTCAAAATTTTCCCCGTAGGAAGAGAAGTCGTCCATAAATACTTCCATTATGTTATCTATAAAATCGGCAAAGATTGGCATCATACATCTTTGAAAGGTCGCGGGTGCGTTACACAGTCCAAACGACATTCGTCTATAGGTAAATGTACCATAAGGACAAGTAAAAGTAGTATTTTCTTGATCGTTAAGATGTATAGGAGTTTGGAAGAATCCTGAGTATCCGTCTAAATAGCAGAAGTGAGAATATTTAGCCAGTCGCTCAAGCATTTGATCCATAAAGGGTAAAGGAAAATGACCCTTGGGAGTGGGCTTGTTTAGTTTTCTATAGTCTATGCACATCCTCCATCCAGTTTGAGTTCGTTTTGCAATGAATTCGCCTTTTTCGTTACTATCAACTGTAACACCTCCCTTCTTTGGCACGACATGCACATGACTGAACCAGTTACTATCAGATATCAGGTATATGATTCCTGCTTCTAGTAGCTTATGTACTTCCTTTTTTACTACATCGCTCAAGATACGATTTATTCTTCTCTACTGCTCTCTAGAGGTCTTACAATCTTCTTCAAACATAATGTGATGCATGCATATAGAGGGACTTATTCCTTTTAGGTCCAAAATGTTATACCCCAGTGCTTTAGGACAGTTTCTTAGAACATGTAGCAGTTTTTCGGTCTCTATCTGTCCCAAGTCAGCGTTGACTATCACTTGTTATTGCAGTTCGGTGTCTAGGAACTCATACCTTAGGTTTTTGGGTAGCGTCTTAAGTTCTACTAAAGGTTTCTTCGGGTATGGTATAGGATCGGGTGTTAGTGATAGACATTCCCTCAGACTGTCATCTACGTATGGCTCGCGCCAATTATCATCTTCGAGTATAGGAGATGCTGGAATCTTTAGTATTTCTGTATACTTAGATGGTTCCATCTCCATTTCTTTTACGCATTTGTCGATGACGTCGAGCAAACAACATGAATCATCTATAGCGGGAGCTTTTAAGAATTGGGATAGAATAAATTCGAAATTTGCTTCACCAACTTCAAAAGTTAGCTTTCCTTTCTTAACATCAATGATGGCTCCGGTTGTAGCTAAAAAGGGTCTTCCTAAAATAATAGGAATGTTGGAATCCTCTTTTATATCCATTACCACAAAATCAGTTGGAATATAGAATTGTCCTATACGAACAGGCACGTTCTCTAGCATACCTATAGGAAATTTAACAGAACGGTCCGCTAGTTGTAGAGACATTTTCGTTGGTTGTAACTCTCCTAAATTGAGCTTCTTACAGGTGGATAAGGGCATTAGAATAACACAGGCTCCTAAATCGCATAGAGCGTTGTCTATGACATACTTTCCGATTACACAGGGTATGGAGAAACTACCTGGGTCTTTCAGCTTAGGAGGCATGTGTAGCGTGCGATTTTTGTCGGTGATGCGACCACCTTATCGCCATTTGGTTTTTCCTCACCGCAATTGTAGGGATTGGGTGCTACTTTTCGATTTCTTATTTATCCTATGAAGCTAGAAAGGAAAGGGAAGCTATCTAAAACTAACCTTGCACGCAAATGTTTAACTGAACAAATGCTTATGAGATTGGGGAGTTCGGGGTCAGGTTATTGTTTACCGTGAAAATTGGTAAACAACCGCTGATCTTCCAAATCTAACTTTGGTGACTCATAGGATCGATCAGATTGATCATAGGACATGTGCTAACAATTGGTTTAAAGTAAATTCTAAAGACTAAACACTTCGACAATGTTCATAA
Source organism: Lathyrus tuberosus (assembly GCA_022829125.1). Classification (NCBI taxonomy): domain Eukaryota; kingdom Viridiplantae; phylum Streptophyta; class Magnoliopsida; order Fabales; family Fabaceae; genus Lathyrus; species Lathyrus tuberosus. Next base: position 5,209,101 of record JALAZF010000063.1, read on the forward strand.
AGAGAAGTTTATCTAAAAATGTAGTTTTTAAAAGAAGTGCAAGAACATTAAGTCGAAAAAGACTGAAGACATCAAAGAAAGGCTGAAAATATAAAAGTAAAACATAATGCTGAAACGTAACTTGCAATAAAGTAAAAGATAAATTCTTGATAAAAGGCTGAAGTAAATTGCATTGAAGAAGAAAATGGTGTTTACATCACGTACATTCTCCCAAGACTCTTTTCTCTACATGCTGATACTTTGAGTAAATTTGGAGTAACTTGTACAAAGTGAACACAACACACCGAATCCTATTGCTAGAACTCCTATTTATAATAAAAAAACTAACTTCTGTTAACTCTCTAAAACATTTAACACATGACAAGTGCCGCGCTGCATGCTTCTGTCCCTTGGATGTGCGCCACTTGTCTTTTTCAAGAGCGGACAAGAATAACTACTCCCTCCTTTATTTGAATTTGAATCCCTTAGCAACGAACATCATCAGTAATATCGGTCGAAGGTTATTTCCAAACTCTTGGAAATATTTCTAAGTCCCAAGCTTATCCTTTCCTTGTACAAGCATCTTCAACTTAAGTTCAACATGAAGATCCAGTCGAACACCCCTTTGAACCTCTTCAAAGAGTTTTAACACCAATTAATTCCTCCAACTTAACACAGGCGTCGAATTTATGAGCTAACATATTGCCCCCCAAAAATGTCCTTTTCGACAGTACTGAAGGAAAGGTCATTTTTTGACAGTGTCCATTCGACGCCATCTTTCGACTCCACATGGGTGTTAACATAACTGACTAACCCACGTCTCAAGAAACTGTTCAGTTTCTTTTCAATCGCATTTATGACGTCATGGCCAATTATGATTATGTCCAAAACATATCCTCGGAAATCACATCAAATCATAAACCATAATCACCTCTCCTAGAGTCTAGGAGATTGTGGGCATAGGTAAAAACTGCCACCCGCCCCCACTTTCGCTCCTGGGAGGACACGTGTCCCACTAGATTTTAGCCCCTAATGATGATTAGTGGCCTTTTAGTGCTTCCAAACACTTTATAAATAGTTTCTTCAGAAACTATTTTTACTTTTCCAACTCCAAAGTACCCATTAAACACTTCTTCTCTTTCAAAAACTTTCAACTCTTCTCCTTCAGTAAACCCATTTTTCTTCAATGTTCTCCCTTTTTAGCTTGTTAATTTCTTTGTAATGTTCTCCTTTGAGTACAATTTTCCATATCCCTTTGAGGCTTTCTTATGTAATGACTTTAAGCCATTTTTGCACTCATGAATACCATTGTTAGCTTTGCCTTTTTACATCAAATTATTCTTTAGCAATTTTGATTTCTTGAAGTGCTGGTTTATATTTTTTCAAATACTTTCCATTTACTTTCAAGATTCTTTTCTCTTCGTCTAATTCTTCAACTTCATAGGCTCCATTAGAAAATACTTGCGTAATTTGAAACGGGCCTTCCCATTTTGAGGACCATTTGCCCAAGGCTCTGACCTTTCGATCCATAGGCAGGATTACCTTCCAAACTAAATCTCCAGGCGAAAAGGTCTTAATCTTAACCTTTTTATTGTAAGACTTCTCTACTCTTTTCTTTTGTCTATTCAAAAGTTCTAAAGCTTTAAGTCTTTCTTCATCCAAATCTACCAACTCATCTAACATCATATTCCAATAAGACTCGGAAGGAATTTCATGATGTCTCTGAATCCTTGTCGACTGAAGATAGATCTTAACAGGTGTAACACCTCAAAATTTTCCCTCATGTTTCTAACTTTAACTGGCTTATGTTTCATTGCATTTTTGTATAACCATCATTGCATACCATTGGCTTTAGCATGGGATCAAGGTGTCTAAGTCAAGTCTCCTCACCAAATGGCATACCTCATTATTGTTTGAGAGGATACACATTATACTCAGAGGAATTTGGATTTGGAGGATGTGTTGATTTCTCCTAGACTGAGGGCATCAAATTAGGGTTTTCTATAAGATCAGTTTATTTCTGATTTTTTGGGCAAGACTTGATTCTATGGTATTCCTCATGTCCTTAATTGTATAAAGTTGGAAGATTGTCCATCAATTTGGCTTGGAAGAGTTTCAATTGATCAATTGACTGAGAATCAGGAGAATTGGGGGAAAGTCAACTATGCAGAGGAAAAAGTCAACTCTTGACTTTTTGAGGTCAAAATATTGTTCCTTATCTCAAGTATGATCATTCGTGAAGATTTAATCAAGAATTATCAAGAGATTCATCAAAAATCAAGAAATGGGCAAAGTTGCCAAAAATAGAAATTAGGGTTTCCATTTATGGCACGTTTTGGCAAGGTGAGAGGTCAACTTTAGAGCATTCTTTCTCCATGTTCCAAGCACCAAACTCAAAGGTTAGGGAGGCCTATCAAAAGTTCACATTTCAAGCTTCAAAACCATACCAAGAACACTTCCATAGGGTTAAAATTGAGAGAGATATGATCAATCAAAGTTGAGGCAAATCAAGGCAAATTGGCAAGTCATGACCAGCCAGCACGCATTCATTTCCACAAACACCTTGGGTGCATGATCTATCCAAGTTCATAGCCCAAGTTCTCCATGATAGAGGCTCCAATTGAAAAAATGTCCAACATGGAAATTGTTCCTCTCAATTTCCTCTTCAACTTTGATGTTGGAGAATTTTTCATCTGATCAACACATTGGGAGATATGGTAGCTCAAAGGGGAGGCCTCCAACTAATTTATTCCATATGCATGTAAGCTGGTCGAAGCAGGTCAGGGTGGCATGTTACATCAGCTATGTACACTCACTTTCATGATCATTTTTAAGTATCCTAAGATGTCCTATTGGGATTATTTTCTACACCAACATTTCTCTACTCCATGTCCTCTTTCCAAAGACCCCAAAATCAAATGTTTTCATCCATTGGTCATGAAGATGCAAAGATTCAAAGACCATAGCAGACCAACTGTTTTCTTCCCAGTCAAGTAAACAAAACCAACATAAAACAAGTTGCCTTGTTGGTACTCATGCGCATGCTGAATGTTATGTACCATCCCATGTCATCTTTACCATAAAAAACCAAACAAACTTTACAAATATCATCCCATGCCCATGTATTCTTTACTACATATGTTCAAACCAAGTGAAAGAAGAAACTTGCAAGGCAAGCTGTTCAGTACAACATCACCACGATTCATTCTAACCTTCACCATAACTTCATGTTGCTCTCCTCACTCTAACAAAAGCACCACAACTCGGATCTAACTTACTTGACTCACTTAACTCATTTAACCAAGCTTCTAACTGTTAACCACAGTTGGTTAACAGTTAATCTCACCTATAAATAAATAGAAATTCCAATTGAATTGTAAAGGGGATTGGATCATTTCTCACATTTTCAGAAGACCTCACATTTTCTCTCTCTGATTTTTCACTCTCTCTCTCTCATTTGTTTCTCTCTCGAAGCTTCTGAGACTTCAATTTCTTATGAAAATCCACACATTCTTCTTCATCAAGAATCATCAGTGGATCAAAGGATTTGACATACAGAGGTTACTTCTTGAATTTCATCATCTTCATCAGTTGATTTCCAAGCCGTTTGAAGTTTTTTCATAGCCTTTATTTGGCCAGCAATTATCTCCAAGAATCAAGGAATCTTTCTCCATTGTTCTTGTAGTGAAAAGATCATCCAAGAAGCAGGTTTCATCTCAAACCTCACTGCACTTATTTTTGCAATTTCAACCTGTTTTTGCTTGTTTTGAGCTCAATAGGAGCGATATAATCATCCGGCTAGTTGATAGGCTCCATAAGAGCATAGATTCAAATTCTAGGGCAAACTTTGTGGCTTCGAAGCTCTGTGTACGTGTGTTATTTGTGAGTTTTGTTGCTAGAATCTTGATCTACTAAGTGAAAGGAATAGAATGGTGTATGGTTCTTCCATTTCTGTGGTGTTTGGCAACTGTTCACGGCGGAGACTCACTGGAGAAGATGACCAGAGTCTTCTCCGGCCACCTGAGGTATAAACCCTAGGGTTTTGGTCAGGTTTAATCATGAGCGTCCATTTAGTTTGATCAGAGGGTTCTTAGCTTGCCAGCGAATTAATGAGGATGATGGAGGTCACGTGACTTCAATTTTCTATTTTAATTTTAATTTTGTGCTCATGTGTGTGTGGTGTGTGATTGCTTAACATGTGCTTGCATCTGAACCACATGATTTACTTACCTTCTTGATGATCATGCGCTGACTAGATCCTATGGCTCTTGATGAGTCAACTTGTTGACTGAATTCCATGTGATGCACCCTATCTAAGAGCGTGTAATTGGATTGGGCTCCGTTTATTATTCACACCCCCATGCTTATGAGCCCAATGCAATTATAACGTGATATTTGCTTTGGATGCACCCCCTGCTTTATTTCTTTGTTTTTTTTTTTATTTTTCTTTTCATATCTGTTTCATTTTGTATTTTTAAAATTACTTTTGAGCATACAAAAATTCCACAAAAATTCATGGAGCTTTATAATGCATTTAAATAATTGTTGCATATTTCTATTCCCGATTTTGGTATGTTTTAATGTTTTTTTTCATAATTTCCTTTTATTTTCTTTTTGTATGATCCTATGTTCATATGCATGCATTGTTTTGGATTTATTTGACATAGTTCCAAAGTGAATTTGCTTCTGAGACTTGACACACGCTTGTATGGTGTATTGATGCACTTCATTATTTTTTTGTGGATTTTTAAAGTCATTTTTGAATGGTGTTTGAACCCTATCTTGGTGCACTATTGTTGTGTGGTTTGAATGAATTTATGGAGTACATTTGAACATGTTTCTTAGTGATTTTTGTACCATACTTTTGGGAGATGTGTACATACTATTTGAACTTCATTTGACTTGCATATGGGAATTTTCTCTTTCTATTAACTTGGTTTTGTGAATTGTTTGAGTGCATCTACATATGTATGTTATTATAGGATCATGTGCTAGAGCTTTGATATACATTGTGTGCAATCCTATTTGGTACTTGTTGAGACCTTTTGACATATGATTGTATGAACATTATAGGTCATTCACATCACATTATAGGTCATTCACATCATATTATAGGTCATTGTTTGTTCATATTTACATGACTTGTGAGCATTAGATTGAACTTGCATTGTGATACAAGTTGGTGCATCCTTACTTGTTCATTTTGATAACTTGTTTGCATCAACATTGGTATGGACTTGAGCATTCATCCACTTGTTTACCTACTGTATGTGATCATCCTCATTCATTTTAATTGAATTGTAACTTCATCTTGCATGTTTCATAAGTTCATAAACACTTAGCATTTGTTTGAACTTGTTTGCACCTAGTTTGTTTCTAATCTTCTATGCGCTTCAACATGAGATTTGTGTAGACTTTGTGCATACATTATTGACTTCTAAATATCATTTCAAATGTCATTCACTTCTGACTTTGATGTTTACATGTGCAATCATCCATGTTTGTGAACCATGTCCATCTATCTTGCATTAGTAGCACACAACTTGCATTTGTATGATTGTTTGGTACATAGTTTGCTTTTGTTTGATTTCGTATGGCATGTTTACATTAGTAGGATCCCTTAGCATGTACCTACTGACTTTGAGTGTTCTTTAACCATTAGAACCTTTTCCTTTTGGTTTGAGTTTTGTTTTCTTCTTAAGTTGTCTTCTTAAGGCAACTAGTATTGTTTGGACTAGTTTCATTCACTTGTTCGTATTACTTGTGATGATTTTATGCTAACCTATTGTGTAGGGGAAGAGGTAAGGTACTTGAACATGTGGATGGTTATCCATGTTCATCTCTTCTTTCATTTCTCATTTATCTTACTTCTCTTTCTCTTATGTGAATAGCATGATATAATGCTTTGTGTACAACTTTTTCACGCTCTTCTTCTTAGACTTAGGTTCTTAAACCTTGACCTTAAGGCCACCTTTGCATGATAACATTAAGACCACTTAGTTTCCCTTTAGCGTTTTCTTTTCAACTTGAGTCTTCTCTTCTCATCTTATAACCTTTCTAAAACATTTAATAAAGGTTAACGTGTATTGCGCTTGAGCCTTATATGTGGGAAGTGAGGTATGGGGGGTCTCCCTTCATTCTTCTAGGGTACTTAGTGTACGTCCTGTTGGGGACGATACGCAACGTATTCGTTCCTATGTTGTAGACTTGGGTGCAATGCAAGTTATGAATTAACTTCAATCCACTTCTGTCTAAAAAACATAAAACAAACTCAAACCTTTTTATCCTTCGGGATTGTTAAGTTTCAAACCCCATTTTCAGAAAAGGAGCACGTTATTTTCCGTCTCGTCGCAAATAGGCATCGACCCTAACTGCCGGACGCGAACTTAACGTCGCTCATAAAAAACACCGACCTCGTTAGGTCGAACTACGACTGCTCTGATTTCTTCCTTCTGGTTAGATTGAGGATACGTAGGCACAAGACGGCGATGTCTTGGCGAGCAAACTTCCCCCTAGTTCGTGTCCGAACTACGTTGACTCTGACTTTCCCATTGCACGAGGGAATACGTAGGCATAGGACTCCGAGGATGTCCTATCGAGTCACTTCTTTTCTTTTTCTTCTTCGTTTCTTCGTTCTTTTCCGTTCCCATTCCTTTTCCTTTCCAGTAGCAGTGGAGCTCCCGACGACGACACCTTTTGATCGAGACAACAAGCGTGGATCCTATCGAGTACGATGGACGCGTGGGGGTGCTAATACCTTCCGCTCGCGTAGTCGACTCTCTTACCTGTTTCTCTTGGTTGCGAGACCATGTCTTTTCCCTTCCCTCAGGTTTATGCAGTGTTTCCTTTCCCTCTCTTGGGATAAATACACATTGCTGGCGACTCTGTTTCCGTGCCACTTTCGCGTTTGTACTTGGATGATAATCCCGGGAGCGACAACAGGTAACACTGCATCGTGACCAAAAGTCAATCGAAATGGAGTAGTGTTAGTTGCTTCTTTGGGAGAGTTTCGACATGCCTAGAGGATCTGGTCCAATGTCTTATGCCAATTTCTAGGCTTCTTTCCCACATGTTTTTTAATCAAACCAATCACCACTTTATTGGCTGCTTCGACCTGATCATTAGTCTGAGCATAATAAGGTGTAGAGGTTAAGAGTTTGAAACCCATATCTTTAGCAAACTCCTGCATCTTTTGACCAGTAAAGACTGATCCTTGATCTGTTGTGATCATTTCTGGAATTCCATACCTATAAATGATGTATTTTTGAATGAACTCGATCACATCCTCTTGATCCACATTTGGTAAAGGTATCGCTTCGATCCACTTCGTAAAGTAGTCAATTCCTACCAAAATGTATCTCTGATTCTTGGAGGATGCTGATCGAATCTCTCCAATCAAATCCAAAGCCCAACCTCTAAAAGGCCATGGTTTGATTATGGAATACAACTCGCTTGCAGGGATATGCTGTATGCCAGCGTGAACTTGGCATTCCTGGAAGCCCTTGGCGAATTTAATACAATCCTTTAGCATTGTAGGCCAATACATGCCTTGTCGAAACAATAGCCACTTCATCTTATGGCCTACTTGATGTGCCCCACATGTCCCACTATGGACAGTCGAAAGGGCAAGATATGCCTCTGATTCACTAAGGCATTTAAGTAAGACTCCCTCAGGGGTCTTTTTAAATAATTCATTACCTAGAAGAACATAACTTAAAGCTTGATACCTGACCTTTCGCTCTGTGGACGCTATTGGATTCTGTAAATATTCGACTAAAGGATTTCTCCAGTCTTTGTCCGTCAAGCTGTCTATTGCAAAAATCTCAAAACTTTCTTCATCAGCGTATCTAAGCTCCGTCACTTCTAAATCTGATGGGCATAATCCAACAGACACGACTTTACCTCTAGCTTCGACTGCCTCTTGTAAATTTTCCTTCGAAACCTTATACCCAGAAGCAATCTGAGCCAAGTCATTGGCCACTTGATTCTCTAGTTGAGGTATGTGTTGAATGCTTACCACTTCGAATTTCTTCAGTAGTCTGTTGGCTATTACAAAGTACATGATAAGATTTTCCTTAACACATTTGTACTCCTTTGTAATTTGCTTTATGACCAACTCTGAGTCTCCCATTATTTCGACTCGAGTTGCCCCCAATTCTAACAAAATTTTAAGTCCAGCTATTAAGGCTTCATACTCAGCCTCGTTGTTGGAACAAAGTCCTTCGACCTTGTGCTTGAATTTTGTTGGAATTTTTTCAGGCGAAATAATTAGCACGCCTACGCCTGTTCCATCTTTGTGGCTAGAGCCATCGAAGTATTACTTCCAAGGTTCTAGTTCGACATAATTCAAAGTGCTTTCATTTATGGAGTGGTCGACTATAAAGTCTGCTACAACTTGTCCTTTAACTGCCTTTAAAGGCTTATATGTTAAAGATTACTCAGTCAATGCTAGTGCCCATTTACCAATTCGACTATGCAAAATGGGTTTAGACAACATATGTTTAATAACATCAAAATGAGACGAAACATAAACATCAACTGGTTTTATATATTGCTTTAATTTTGTACAAGAGAAATACAAGCATAAGCATAATTTTTCTATCACGCTATACCTAGTTTCTGCATCATTTAAAACTCTACTGAGGTAGTAGATGGCCCTTTTGACACCATTCTCATCCTCTTGAGCCAACATGCTCCCTAAAGTTTTGTCTGGCGCAGCTATGTATAATCTCATACTCCTATTCCTACAAGGTGGTGAAAGAATTGGAGGATGACTCAGGTATTCCTTGATCTTGTCGAAGGCTTCCTGCTGATCTTGCCCTCATTCGAACCCATCTTTGTTGAATGAAGTAATGGTGAAAAGGCATGCGTTTTTCCGCTTAAGTTCGATATGAACCTTCTCAAGAAATTAATCTTGCCCAGCAGTGATTGCAGCTCCTTTTTTGTTGATGGCGCTTTCGCTTCCATGATGGCTTTGGTCTTATTCTGGTTGATCTCGATCCCCTTTTTGTGGACCACAAAGCCTAGAAAATCCCCTGCCTGCACACAAAACGCACATTTAAGAGGATTCATTTTGAGACCATGTCTTCTCATCCTTTCGAAGGACTGTCGAAGATGGTCTAAGTGACTCTTCCCTGAAACAGACTTAACCACAATATCATCAATATATATTTGCATGAAAGTCTCTATATAATCATGGAAGATTGAGTTCATTGCTCATTGATATGTTGCGCCAGCATTTTTGAGGCCAAAAGGCATTACTACCCACTCGTAGGTGCCTAAGGCTCCAGGACAACGAAAAGCTGTCTTGGGGACATCATCTTCAGCAATGAATATTTGGTTATATCCAGAGTACCCATCTGACATACTAAGATATTCATGTCCTGCGGCGGAATCGTCTAGAATTTCTGCCACATGCATAGAATATTCATCCTTTAGAGTTGCAAAATTTAGATCTCTAAAATCTATGCACACCCTTAAAGAACCATTCTTTTTAATAATAGGGACAATGTTAGCTAACCATTCGACATACCTGGCAGTGCGAATGAATTTACTTCGAAAGAGTCTTTCGACTTCCTCTTTTATCTTTGAGAGAATTTCTGGAGAAAACCGTCTTGGATTCTGTTTGACTGGCTTCTTCCCAGGCCTGATCGGTAACTTATGTTAGACCAACTCTCTACTCAAACCAGGCATCTCATCATAGTCCCAGGCAAAACAGTCTTTTAACTCCTGCAACAACTGGGTGACTTCGACCTTAAGTCGTGGGTCAAGATTGGCGCTGACATATGTTGGCCTTCTGGTTGCCCCTTCTCCTAGGTCGATTTCTTTTAAAGGATCCACCGCTAGCATCTTAAAATTATTTGCCAGCGGAACCTTTTCAAATCCCAAAGGCTCATCATCATAGATGGCATCAAGCCTCTGGACTTGTTCTACACCCTAAACCTTATCAGGTGGCTCGGGGTCGAAGTCCTTACCAGGACCTTCTTGATGGAATCCAGAATTCGCTTCGCCAGCCATGTATTCATTGGCAGCTTCCAAAGCCGCTGGTAGTTTGGTTTCAACCACATAGGTCGAAATTCTTTTCAATGCTTCAAACTCAGTCATTGTCACTGAATTCACTTCCCCACCTTGTGGGGTCTACTGCAGGAGCGCCAAGGTATGAGAGCCTTTCTCCTGGCACCTCCTTATTCCAACGGAAACCATCGACAGGATGTAAGTACAATGAGAAAAATGTTTCATCATCTGGGACAAACTCAAAATATGCTGGGCCACAAGGGGCAATGTGAGCCAAGTGTTTGTCGAACTGACGTCTATCGACATGATTTATTGGTGCTTTAAAATACCCCTGATCAGCTTCAATGTTCTCGACTATGCCATCTGGCCTCCAGATGGTGATTCGTTGATGCATCGAAGATGGCACTACACCAATGCCATGTATCCACTCTCGTCCTAAGAGCAGATTGTAGTTGGCTTTTGTTTCCACTTCCATGAAGACAGTAGGCCTAGTGATTGTCCCAACTGTTAAGTCAACTTGTATCACACCCAGTGTAGAGCCAACTTTTCCTTCATAATTTGAAAGAACCATATTGTATGGCTTAGTATCAGTATCATACTTGCCAATCTGGTTCAATAAGAAATGTGGCATCAGGTTTACTGTTGCGCCACAGTCAACTAATATCTTGTTTACTGGTACGTTCTCCAATTTTCCAGTAATGTAGAGGGGCTTCAAGAGACCTTTCATCGCCTCTATAGGTCACTCAAAGAAGGCGTTCTGCTCTTCAACGCACCCATTATTCATAATATAGTAACACACAAGCTTGTGTGCTGCCATCTCTGCTTCAGTGCAAGCATCTAAATCTTCGACTTCTATAATTTGGTCGAACTCCCTAGGCATTACAGACACCACATTGACTATGATGTTGAGAGAAACATCGGACTCAGAGTCGAAGTTGTCTCTTATTTCTTCATCATCTTCGACAGTCTTTTCATGTTTGTCCTCTTGAGATGAAAACAATTTTCGCCCCACGGGCACTTTTTCAGCAATCTTCATTTGATTCCCTCCGTCATTATCAGTAGGGACATTAGTATTGGACTCTCCTTGGTTCTTCGACTGAGCCTCCTTGAGAGCTTTCCATCTATGTTGTTCTCTTCTCCATTGAGATTGCGACATCGGGTTCTTCCCTTTATAGTTTTCAGAGACATAAGCCGACCTATTGGAAGTCTGAAACTCCTTTCGATACTCTATTGAAGAGCCTCTATCCACGTCAAACTTCTTCCATTTTTTCTAACCTTTTTCCTTTCCTTCGACAGGTTTCATCCAGCTTCGCACTGGTGCATTACTTGTTGGTTTGAAGGTGTTGGGTCTGGCCCCTGGGAACTGTGTTTTTCCACCCACTTGTTTTGAAGAGGACCTTATACGATCGAAACCCCTTTGACCATGAGATGTTTTCTGCTCCCTTCTTTCCTTAGCCTTCCTAATCCCCTCAAGATTCTGAGCAAGCTTTTGATCGAAAATTGTGCTGCATCTGGGGCATAACATGAAACCTGATCCATTATTTTGGCAGCGGTGAAGGAATTCAATGATAGTCTCTTCCTGTTTTGGATACGCCACTTTGTTACGCTCTTCTTGGCAGCTTGCTTCATCAACCTCCATGGTCTTATGTTGTGTAATATCGACCATATTTATGTCCATGTCAACATCAGCACTAAGATTCAGATTGCAAAAGTCTACATCAAGGCCTTCAGCAGCCTTGTCCATCTCAACGAAACTATCAGCAGTTTCTTTGGTAACCAGCATCATGTTGGAATCTTCAGTGATCCCGTCATCTAAGCCATTAGTAGCTTTGTCGAAGCCGTCAGCGGCCTCGCTCATGAGTTTCTCCATGGTATTGATGTCAAGGCCTTCAAGAACCTTGGCTAAAACAACATCATTGGCGAAATCTTCAGTAATTTCCACCATATTGATTGAACAGTCGAAGTCATCAGCAACTTCAACCATATGTACTTCTGTGGGCTCCGCATAATGGGCATCCACTGTTTATAATGGGTCAGAGTAAATTTTCATTTGACCTTTGCTCTTCTCTCCGAACTTCAGCCTGCCTTCCTGGATAGCGTTTTGCACCAAATCCCTGAAAAGAAAACACTGAGAAGTTTTATGACCAGAAAATTATGGTACTTACAAAACCCTCTCTTTTTTCTTTGTTTTAAAGGTGGCATTTTAGTGCCAGCAGGCACTATCATTTGTCCATCTTTAACTAACAAATAAAAAATTTCGTCACACTTTGTGATATCAAAAGTATATGTTTTCTTTGGAAACCTATCATTCTTCTCAGATCCAGCAGGATTTTTTCCATTCGAAGGGGTTAACATTTTACAAGTATACGGAGGACCTTGCTTTAATTCAGCAACATCTATCTCATTTTCGTCGAAATACAATGGTTCATCATATAATCCTTTGACATCCTCATTATATTCAACATAGGCTACCGTTTTACTCTTATTCGCCTTAGCCTTTTCGTCTTTCAGACGTTCTAACTATCGAACCCTATCAGCCAGTTGGGCCATATCTCTTAGATACTGGGTATCCAACTTCTTTCTAATAGAGTAATCAAGGCCACCAGCGACCATTTCGACCAATTCATGTTCTGGCACTTGTGTAAAACACCTAGCCTTAAGTAATCGAAACCTATTTAGGTAATCGTCTATTGGCTCAGTAAACTTTCGTTTTATGCTAGCCAATTCCTTCAAACTAATCTTGGTTTGTCCCATGTAGAATTGTTCATGGAATAAATGTTCTAACTGGGTCCAATTACAAATTGAGTTAGGAGGGAGGGTTGTAAACTAAGTAAAATCATTTTTGGTTAGAGAACTTGGAAAATATTTTATCCTAAGACTTTCGTCATTCGCAATCTCTCCAGCCTCAATCATATACCGGGCTATATGTTCGACAGTAGATTCAGTGGTATCTCCTGAGAATTTGGTAAACTTTGGGACCTTCGTCCTAGGAGGTAATTTTGATTGGAGAATGTAATATACTATCGGTGATGTATAGTTTGGCCTAGTAAAACCAAAATTTACCCCATTTCGAGCAATTATCCTTTCGACCATGGCTGCTAGGTTGTTATCTGCTGCTACGTTGTTACGTCGAACCTGTTGTACAACATGGTCAGCATCTTGGTTTCTATTTACTATAACTACCCCTTGTTCCCTCTCTACAGGAATTGGCACTTGGTTCCTAGGTGGTTCTACTCTGGGGGGTTTGACTATCCCCTGGTTTTCTAGATTCGCCTCAGGTATGTTCCCTAGGTTCCGTCGTGGAATGTTATCCACAATAGTCGCACCTCGTACAGGGGATGGTACACCCATAAATTCTGCCATGCGTGCCAATTGCGCTGCTAATTATTGGTTAGTTTGGGTAGTGTTCTGGATCAAGGGCTGGAAAATTTCCCCCATAGTTTGAGACAAGGTGTGTACCATTTGTAGGTTACTCCCATCCATTTGCTGTCTTAAACATGCTATAGAAGTATTTGTCAGACTAGGACCTTGAGTGGAATATCCCACACCTACACTTTGACTGTTTCGACCCACATTTATCCCAGATCCCGACCCTTGTAATGGCGAAGACATTACATTTTCTGAGAATACTGGGGGGCATTTTGAAGGCTTTGCATTACTGACGTTGGCATTCCATAAGGTGGATTCCTTGGTAATGGTTGTGAAAATCCTGGAGGGGGAAAATGCCTAAACGTCAAAGTTCCTTCTGGTGGAGTTTGGGGATTAGATCCTTGTGGATCAATGTACTCCAAAACGAGTTGAGTGTAAGCCTTTGTATATGTCGACCCTGAACCTGCCATTGATGGCATTGGTTCAGACATAACAGGAGGCGGTATTGGCTCTCCTGTCGAAGGGACTGGGGGTGGCACCATATAAATCCTAGACACATTTTGAGGGTTAGTGTTACTAGGCTGGGCATTTGAATTACTTGATTTGAGGATTAGAACCACTCCCTTGAGGGTTTGGATTGTTTGGCTGACTAGTGTTCGTCGCCATTTTTCTTGTGTATCTTCTCCTTAGTCTCTCTTCGTTTGTAGTGGCTACCTTACCACTTCTCAATAACATGCAACGAAGTTTTTTAAGAAGGAAAAGATTGATGAATATAGATTTTCAAAATTTAGAAAGATCTTTATAGAGTTAGCACTGTCCCACTGGGCGTGCCAATTTGTTTACCGTGAAAATTGGTAAACAACCGCTGATCTTCCAAATCTAACTTTGGTGACTCACAGGATCGATCAGATTGATCCTAGGACATGTGCTAACAATTGGTTTAAAGTAAATTCTAAAGACTAAACACTTCGACAGTGTTCATAAAGAGAAGTTTATCTAAAAATGTAGTTTTTAAAAGAAGTGCAAGAACATTAAGTCGAAAAAGGCTGAAGACATCAAAGAAAGGCTGAAAATATAAAAGTAAAACACAATGCTAAAACGTAACTTGCAATAAAGTAAAAGATATATTCTTGATAAAAGGCTGAAGTAAATTGCATTGACGAAGAAAATGATGTTTACATCGCGTACATTCTCCCAAGACTCTTTTCTCTACACGCGGATACTTTGAGTAAATTTGGAGTAACTTGTACAAAGTGAACACAATACACCGAATCCTATTGCTCTAACTCCTATTTATAATAATAAAACTAACTTCTGTTAACACCCTAAAACATTTAACACATGACAAGTGTCGCGCTGCATGCTTCTGTCCCTTGGATGTGCGCCACTTGTCTTTTTCAGGAGCGGACAAGAATAACTACTCCCTCCTTTATTTGAATTTGAATCCCTTAGTGTCGAACATCATCAGTAATATCGGTCGAAGGTTATTTCCAAACTCTTGGAAATATTTCTAAGTCCCAAGCTTATCCTTTCCTTATACAAGCATCTTCAACTTAAGTTCAACATGAAGATCCAGTCGAACACCCCTTTGGACCTCTTCAAAGAGTTTTAACACCAATTAATTCCTCCAACTTAATACAGGCGTTGAATTTATGAGCTAACAATTATACAATGGGGAGTTGTCAATTACCCATCCTATATGTGGTTATCCATAGGTTATTAGCAATTTCTATATTATTTTCTACTTACTGGTGTTTGTATGTCATGGGTTGGGAAAGTTTCTCCTTTGGGAGTGTTGAGAGAGTTTTTATTGATATCGGTTTTTTCCGATGTTTTTGGTAAGGTACTAGACCTAAAGTTTTTTATTTGTATGAAGGTACTGGACCAAAAGTTTTTTGATTGGTGTGCTCGCTAAGATTTTGCAATCTTATGCCTACGTATTCCCGTTAAATAAAACAGGGAAATCAGAGCAATCATAGTTCCTCCTATTCTATGGGAGGAAAAATTTGGTGTCTTGTTCAAAGCCCAAGATTGAAGCTAAAGGTTTGAATGAGAGATAATTTGTCATCTCTAAAGGGAGATATCTCATCTGTTTATCACAACTGTTGGGTGACTGATTTATAAATGAGAATTACTTTAACTAGGATATGTGAATCCAACAATGCCATAATTTCCTTCATAGGGGATTTGTCGTGAGGGAGAAAACGTTAACTCAGTGTTGAGCAATGCCATTTTTCCTTTAGGAATCTTTCATGCTAAGAGAGGGACATTGGCTTGGATGTAAATAATCCAGAGGCGTGCCACTTACAACAATTAGATGAAAGAGAGGATTTACCAGGATAAAAGATGGATGACAACTTGGATTTTTGAATCAACAAGTGTGCCACTTATAACAGTTATCTGGAATTAGGGTTTGTTTTGATTTATCTGTTTTGATGTGTGATTGTACAGAGAAATGTCTTCCTACAGAGAGATTTTGATTTACTCTGAGGGGATGTTGATTTTTGTGTGCCTTGATCAAAGCCCAAGGTTGAAGTTAAAAGGTTGATTAACTCCACTAGGGAAGTTATTATACAAAGCCTAAGAGGAGGCTGAGAAGAAATGATTTTTCTGGGGAAGATTTTTATTTGTGTGTCTTGTACAAAGCCCAAGATTGAGGCTAAAGGGGTTAACTCTGCTTAGGGAGTTTTTATCTGTCTTGTACAAAGCCCAAGATTGAGGCTAAAGAGATTGACTCTGCTTAGGGAGATCATTATACAAAGCCTAAGAGGAAGCTAAAAGTTACCTTTTCCGGGGAAATATTTTGTCTGTCTTGTACAAAGCCCAAGATTGAGGCTAAAAAGGAGGTTTTGTTTGGACTCCACTGGGGAATATTTGTATGTGTCTTGTACAAAGCTCAAGATTGAGGCTAAAAGGGTAAATTGACTCTACGGGTGAGTGGTTTTATCTGTCTTGTACAAAGCCCAAGATTGAAGCTAGAAGAAGTTGACTGACTCAGCTGGAGAATATGATTTGTCTTGTACAAAGCCCAAGATTGAGGCTGAAAAGAGGATTGACTCTGCTTAAGGAGATTTTATATGGTGTCTTGTACAAAGCCCAACACTGAGGCTGAAAATAGGATCGACTCTGCTTAAGGAGATTTTATATGGTGTCTTGTACAAAGCCCAAGACTGAGGCTAAAAAGAGACTGACTCAACAAGAGAGTGTTTTTATTTGTCTTGTACAAAGCCCAAGATTGAGGCTAAAAGATATTTGATTGACTCAACAAGAGAGTGTTTATGTGGGTGTCTTGTACAAAGCCCAAGATTGAGGCTGACTTTTGCTGAAGAAAAGAAGGATCATTATACAAAGCCTAAGAGGAGGCTGAAAATGATTGACTCAACAAGATAGTGTTTTTATCTGTCTTGTACAAAGCCCAAGATAGAGGGTAAAAGGTATTTGACTCAACAAGAGAGTGAGGAAAGATCTTTATACAAAGCCTAAGAGGAGGCTAAAACTGATTGACTCAACAAGAGAGTGAGGAAAGATCTTTATACAAAGCCTAAGAGGAGGCTAAAAGTGATTGACTCAACAAGAGAGTGAGGAAAGATCTTTATACAAAGCCTAAGAGGAGGCTAAAAGTGATTTGACTCAACAAGAGACTGAGGAAAGATCTTTATACTAATCCTAAGAGGAGGATAGTTTCTGCTGAGGATTATTGGGATCCAGAGACAGGTTCAAAGTGGGGAATCAACTCTTGCTGAGGATTACAGAAGAGTTGAGATATCAGATGCCTTCAGGTTCTGATAAAGATTTATTGATTTTGACCCTAGCTGGGGAAAAATAAAGTGAGAAGTTTTAACTCTGTTGGTGATTGATTAGATGATCAGGGTTTATCTCGTGCTTTTGGGAAACTTGAGGGTTTCTTTGAAATACAACATGAGGTGAGATTGTCCAAGTCTACCGGTATGGGAAGGTTTATCTTTGGATGATGCCCAAGAGGAGGCTATTGTTTTAAGGGATGAGAATCAACCCTAAATTGTCCAAGGTTTTGACTCTTTGGAAAGACTGCTCTAACAAAGGATGACTAGGTTTTGTACTATACCTTTTAGAGGTCTTTGGGTCCTTGTACTAAGCCCAAGAGAAGGCATGAGAACTTCTAAAAAGCCTGAGGGTCCTCGTACAAAGCCCAAGAGGAGGATGGGGATGCTTTTAGGAAGCCTGTGGGTCCAAACCTAAGAAAAGTTCAAGAAAAGTTTCACCGAGAATAATCTTTTCTTTAGTGAACAATTCTAGGGTTTGAAGAAATTCAAGAGAAGTTTCACCGGGAATTAATCCTCTCTGGGGGAATGAATTTCTTTGACAATTTTTTAATAGTGACAGTCAGAGAAAAGTTTCACCGGGAATAATGCCTTTCTCTTTGTTCCATATTGTATAAGCCCAAGAGGAGGCAAGACTGTATCTGGAAATTCCTATGGGGAACTAGTTTTGACTGTGTTGAAAGAGTGACCACTGGCTTTATCTAATCCTAGACCTAATTGTCGGGGAAAACTCTAAGAAAATATATAGAAGCATATATATACAGATGAAATATATACTGTATGTAAAAGAGGATAGAGGACTTACAGGTGAGTAAGCTTCCAGCATTAACAAATATATACATATATATGTGCAAGTATGTAAAAGAAAGCTATTTAAAACTTACAGGTGAGCAAGCTTCCATTGTAACAGTTGTATGGTTAGTTGTTCAAGAAATTAAAGAATGTTTTGACAACAACTATGAATTTGAACCTAAATCAAAAGGGATAGTTGTTTTGAAAAGATTGGGGCTTATACTCAAGGAGAGGCCCAGATGAAAAAACAGTGGTCGCACCGTTGATCTGAAAACTGTACCGGGACTTATACAATGACTGAGGCCCAAAAAGGTTTTCTGTACAAAGGGATTGGGTCTTACACTCTATTAGAGGCCAAAAAGTTTGTTTTTTTACAAAAGATGGGGCTTACAACCCAAGGAGAGGCCCATATGAAAACAACGATCGCACCGTTATTTTGAAAATCGTATCGGGACTTATACATTGACAGAGGCCCAAAATTATTTAGGTACAAAAGAGGGTTGGGTCTTACACTCTATTAGAGGCCCAAAGTGTTTTGAAAAAGATTTGTGAGTGTATTTTAATTGAATAAAAATTCGATTAAAATGATCAAAATTATTAAACATGTGTGAAAAACAAGTTTTGATCTTGGATTAATGTTTGAAAAATCATGTTTCATTCATAGAATATCTTGAAAATCATTTGAATTTGCAAAATTAAGAGAAAGAAATATTTTTTAATGTTAAAAAAACAAATAAAACATAATTCTTTACAAAAATACAAAATATGTGAAATAAATAATATTTTTGTGAAATTTTGGTTGATTAAAATATTTTAATATTTTTGTGAATTTTCAAAAAAAGAACCAATAAAAATTAATTAAAATTGAAATAGAAATTAATTAATAAAAATCATAAAATATGTGAAAAATAACAAAATATGCAAAAATGGCAAAATGGTCTGGGTGGGTCTTGAACCCACGACCTCCCATTCAAACACACATGCACGCTACCACTGGGGTGGTGATACATCCGTGTATCAAAACCACCCCATAAACATATATGGGTGACTTGGTTTTTAGGCCTGGCCAAGGCAAAAAAACCAAGTTTTGGTGGATTTGCATGAAGGCTCTAACTTCCTCAATTCTCCATAGATTCCTAGAATTTCATGAGGAATCCAATGGTGCTTTTAGTTTTTTCTAACGAGGTCCCTATTTTAAAATCCGCTAGTGATTTCAAAATAGGCCTAGATTTGCATGTTCTATGCTATCTCACTATACATGCAATAATAGCATGGCAAATTGGTTCAAACACAACATATATGACATGTATGAGAGGTCCATAATCAATGGACATCAAAGCAATGCATGATTTAAAGAGTTCAAGTTGTGATGCACTTATCTCTTGAAGCTCCTTGTGCTATCTGTCGCTCCCGGGATTTTCATCAAAGTACAAACACGAAAGTGGCACCGAAACAGAGTCGCCAGCAATGTGTATTTATCCCAAGAGAGGGAAAGGAAACACCACATAAACCTAAAGGAAAGGAAAGAGCAAGGTCTTGCGACCAAGAGAACTGGGTTCGGGAGTCGGTTACGTGAGAGGAAGGTGTTAGCACCCCCTCACGTCCATCGTACCCGATGGGATCCACGCCTGCTGCTTCAATCAAAGGGTGTCGTCGTCTGGAGCTCTGCTGCTACTGGAAAGGGAAAGGAACAGGAAAAAGGAAAAGGGAAAGAGAGAGAAAAAAGAAAAAAAAAAAACAAATGTAGGGAAAATAAAAAGAAGTGCTCGAATGGGCCCTACCCCACTGCCTACGTATCTCATCGGGAACATGAGAATCAGACCGACGTAGTTCCCCTCAACGAGGGTAGCTTTGTTTGTGTTTTTTGTGAACGGCTGACGTTCTAGCTCAGGTGTTGCAGGCTCGCTGGTCCGAGTGCGTTACCATCTTGCAAGAGAACGAGTAGGAGCACGTTCGTACGCTGAGAGTGAGTGAGATGAGAAAAGAATTCCCGAAGGAAAGACATTATTGTTGGTTTGAAGTTTTTTTAGGAAGAAGTGTCTTTTACAGTTATTTGCAACTTGCATTGAACCAAAGTCTTAAATATAGGAACGAATACTTTCGCGCATCGCCCCCAACAGGACGTACACTAGGTATCCTAGAAGAATGAGAGGAAGCCCCTCGTTCCCCACTTCCTACATATAAGGCTCAAGCGCAATACACGTTAACCTTTATTAAGTTTTTTTTACTTTTCTTTTGAGGTGAGAAGAGAAACAACGCAAGGGAAATTCTAAAGGGAAACTAAGAGTCCTAATGTTATCATGCATGGATATCCTAGGGTTAGTGAGGTTTAGGAGAAAAGACTACCTAACCTAATGCTAATCCTACTCCAAGCTTAATCAAAAATTAAGTTGGACTAGGTAGCTCTAAGGAGAAGAGAATCCAAGACTTGAACAAGTCTTGAGATTCATGGGATGATAAAGAGTGAAAGAGAAGAAAAGAGAAAGGAAGAAAAAGAAAAGAGATAGGGCAGCAAGCACACCATAATCATCATATCCAAATCATAACATAGAACATGCTTCAAAGATCATATAAACACATATCAAGTATACAAGTGAAGGCACACAAGAAAGGATGCAAGTAAACTTACACAAGATTCACAATTTCACACACTAAGAGTTCATACAAAGATGACATGAACAAAATAAGATGAAAGTGAAACCAAGTCAGAATTCAATTCATATCATGATCATCTAATCCAAACATGCAATAATGTTTCACATTATGAAGCATTATGAGCCAAAGAAACCACAAAACCAATGATGATGATATGCATCATACAAATCAAACCATGATGATCAAGTGAGATGAAAACCAAGTAATGAACTCAAGGGGCAGTATCATATGTATCAAAATCATACCAAAATCAAACCCAAGTCATGCAAGATGAAACCTTAAGCAACACATTCAAAACATGCATCAAAGTTAAACAAAGCATCCACTTATCATTCATGCCAACAAACAAAGAAACATGTGAAGCAAAGAGTGAGAACATGTCAGATAAAGCACCTTAAACCAAGAAGGTCAGAACCTCTAGCATGTCATACAAATCAAACAAAAGGCCTCATGCATTGGTTGAGATCAAGCAAGGAAACATCGCAAGATTAGGTTGAACATATCACAAGATTCAAGTCCAAAACAACATCAACTTGTAAAATCAAGAACAAAATGAAAAATGATCAAATGAGGATGATTCCAAAGCCACAAGTAAGGTCAAACAGAAAATGATCATACCATAAAAACATTTTAAGCATCAATCAATCACAAGTAAACAAATGCACTCAAACTAGGTCAAGTGTCAAAGTATACCTCAATCAAACTTGCATCAAAAACAACACTCAACCAAAAATAGCAAAGTGAATTAATAAAATCCCAAAAAATATCCAAACAGAATTTAACTCAGTCAAGTATCATGTGCAAAAAGATCAAACCAAAAATCACAAACTAAGTATCTCAAACAATTGGGCAAAGATCACATAAGAACAATGATTCAACATGAAAAAGAAAGGGACCAAAATGCAATATGGAAAAGTTTTAAAAATGAAATAAAAATGTTTTTATGCAATAAAATATGTCACCTAACATATGCAAAAAGAATGGATTAAAAATGTATTATAGATGATGAGAAAGAAATTTCATAACTTGGTGTGTGCAAGTGAAACAAATAAGAAAAGAAAATAAAACAATTAATTAAAACAGATGCCAAAAATAAAATGAAATGAGAAAATAAAATATGAAAAAATTTGATAAAACTAAAAATAAGTTTCATGATTTTCTGTATGATTTTTAGATGCATAAAAGTAATTTTAAAAATTAAAAATGCAAAACAAACAAATGAAAAGAACAAGGGGGTGCAAACAGCCATGCAACCACGTTGCAAATAAAGAAATGGGCTGACGGGGGGCGCGCATAGCAAAGGCCCAACAGTCAAAGGTCCAAGACGAAGTCAAAGGGAGCACATGCACTTCAGTCAAATGTTCAGAATTAAATCCAGCCATCCGTATGATCCAACGCATTAAAGCAAGTCAACACAAACGAAAGGTAATCAAGATCAGCGGACGTGATTTCCCAGGCACACCATAGCCACGTACACGCGCAACCACACAAGCAGGTAGTGACCACCATATTCCCCCATGTGCCACGCATATGATTCATTTAATTGCTGGCAAAAACTCCACCGTAAGATAAAAAATAAAACAAAAACAATGGCCACAATGGACGGACGCACGGTAACAAACATAAGGTGGCACACACGCAATCAATAAATTTAAAACACAAAATAAAAGACATGTGGCGCATGGATAGGCGTTGAATCTGGAAATCAACGGTCAGATTATCTCTTCCTCCTCACAATCTCCCTCACTGGACTGCACTTTCCAGCCGCCGGAGCTAGGGCTCCGGCCACCCTCTCCGGTGAGCTGTGGTGTGACTTTTTCCAGAAATTGCAAATAGGTACTCCATTTTGACCAGAATAACGCAAGGATCTCAAATATGCAATTATTTTTCACAAATAACCAACCAATAATGCAAATCGAAGAGAAACAAGTTTAGATCTAAAACTTTAAACCAACATTATGCACAAACCACACGTCCAAACTTCAAATAAAATAGCTCAGAATAATCAGTGCACATCATAGATCATTATGCATATCAAAAATTCAAGTTCTGTGAGTATGAAAAAATCACCAACCTGAACCTTGAAGAACACGAAATACACCAAAAAATCCTTCCAAATGCTGCAGATCAACTCCTTTTGATCTCTATTTGCAAAATAAATGCAAATAGATGCTTGAATCTGGCTAGATCTTGAAGTTTGAAGATGATCCCTCTTGAATGGCACTTGATGAATTCTTCAGTATGAGCTCAAAACAACGGTGGATTCTTGCTCTATTCTCTTCACTGATCAAGAATGTGAAGAGAAAACTCAGAGAAGCTCCAAGAAGAATGAGATTCAATGAGAGAAAGTGTAAGAGCAAAAAACCACAAGTGTGCAAATGAGAGCTTCTACCCTAGCTGTGAGGGCATGAGTAAGCATATATACCCTTCATTAGTTCACTGATTAGGATTAGGAAGTGATTAGAATTCTTGTTAATGAGATTTGAGTGAAATTCCAAAAATGCATTTTACACCACCACCACCAATTTGCACGTGGGAAACCCTTGTACCCGGCAAAAATCACCTCCAATTTACTCATGTACCACTTCTGAATTGATTTTGGGCCTTGTACTTTCTTGGTTTGCAAGTTTTGAATTAATTTGGCATTTTTGCACTTTGTGAGAATAATGAGAAATATGGCATAGCATGAATTGATTCAAAGGCCACAAATGATCTTCTTGACTTGTATTTTGATGTTGTAATATGGCATGAAGCAATTGGGAACATTACAAGTCCATTTGTGCAAAAATGCAAAAGGTGGAAAATTTGACTTATAAGGAATCCATGAAAAACACCTTGCATTGTTTAGGCCATAACTAGAGTTCCAAAAATGATATGGAAATGTTCTAGTACTTTTTGGAAATGGGAGAGAAAGATATTCAACTTTCATGTTGGAGGAAAATTCATTTGGAGCTTCCGTGAAGATGAAAAGTCAAGTTGAATGTGATGGAAAAGTTGCCAAAAATGGAAAGTTTTCATTATAGGTCATTTTCCATATTTAGTAACATTTGCACAAACCCTTGATTCTTGATGAATGACATGAAACTTGGCATTTGAAGACCATAAGTGGATGTGAGACATTGAAAACCATGAAAAGAAGCTCAAAATTCCACAGTTGACTTTCTCCTTTTGAACTGTTGACTTTTGCTTATTACACAAGTAACTGATCCATTGAACATCTTCCTCAAAGAACCAATGGCCAAGATTCCCTCCATGAACACTTAAGAACATAAGGAATGCCATGAGATCAAGTCTTGTCCAAGAAATCAGAAATAAACTGATTTTAGGTCCAACCCTAGTTTTGGCACCCTCTGGTTAGGAGGAAAAAACACATCCTCCAAATCTCAATTCCTCTGAATATGTTGTGTATCCTCTCAAACAAAGATGAGATATGCCCTTTGGAGATGATAAAAACTCACAGAGCTTGCACATTTGGGGGTCAGATCCCAACTTTTGACTGCCTTGTGTAGGAGATCATGCACTGTCCAATCTTCTTGGTGAACTCTCATTCTCTCAATGACTTGTGATATCAAATAGAGATGATACATGATATAAGAGATCCTTGAAGCTTGTGAGAAACACTTGGTATTCTTCTTTGGATGATCAACACCTTAGAGAATCACCTGATCACATGCCCTTATGCAAGATGCAATGTTAAATGCTTGATGCTTTGTTTTTTCTATGCTTGAATGCAATGCAATGAAATGAAAGCTCATGCTAAATGATATGAAGAAAAGAGAGGGCAAATTTTGGGGTATTACAGCTACCCCTATTCAATTGTTGTAGACCTGAACGGATGATAGCGATTGCTGTCATACTTTCAAGGTATGGAGAGATTGAATACCGACAATAACCCAAAAATTTGCACTCTGCAGGGAAGAAGAAAAGGGAAATAAACCCAACCAAACGAACTTTGCTTGAAGAAAAATCTGGTGATGAAGAAAACCACTAAAGAGATGTCTTTTATATAACGCCAGACGACTACTGGCCTGCCACACTACGGGTGGACTTTAACAACGTCTTTTGTACAACGCCAGACGACTACTGGCTTGCCACACTACGGGTGGACTTTAACAACGTCTTTTGTACAACGCCAGACGACTACTGGCCTGCCACACTACGGGTGGACTTTAGCAGCTGCATTGCCACACTACGGGGGACTTCTGCCAATCTACGGTTGGACTTGGTGAGATACCACACTACGGGGGACTTCTGCCAATCTACGGTTGGACTTTAAAAATTTGCCATCCTTGGATGGTCTTTCGCCAATCTACGGTTGGACTTAGCTGCGGTCTTTTAAAGGGAGTCAGACGACTACTGACTTGCCACACTATAGGTGGACTTTCCAATGATTTGCCACCCTTGGATGGACCTTTCGCCAATCTACGGTTGGACTTTGAGAATCTGCCACCCTTGGATGGACCTTTCGCCACTCTACGGTTGGACTTTCTAATGATTTGCCACCCTTGGATGGACCTTTCGCCAATCTACGGTTGGACTTTGAGAATCCCAAAATTGGATTACTCTCTGCATCCGTGTCAGACATCTTTGCTGACTCTGCTGAGGAACAAAAATCAATGATTTGATCTCGGAGATTCCCGAAAGGATAATATCTCTGCTGGAGAATGAATGAACAATCCGTCTGCTTCGAATTGTCAAGTTTACCAAAAATAAATTAGACTTTGAAATATGAGGGGAGTGATGGTTCTGCCAGGAATTATTACCACTCTGTTGAGGAATAGATTTTGTTGATCAATAAGCCTTTGTGGGGACAAAAACACAAATCAGGTGGGGAGTATTGTTAACAAGATTCAATGTTGAACTATGTGGGGATTCTGCTATCAGAGATACGATCTTGCTGGGGATCAGGGCTACTCTGCCGGGGATATGTGAATCCTAGTTGGAACATTTCACTGCAACTTGCTGGGAAAAAGTCCCTATATCTGCTGGGGAAACCCAAAGCAATTCCACGGTAGTCTGCTGAGGAGTAAGACTGTCAAGCTTAGGATAAGTATCACAATGCCCCATGTTGGGCGAACCTTCTGTCTGACAACTCCGTTGGGGACGATGAGTATATAATACCCTGCTGGAGGAAACTGCTTCAAAATGTCTCGTGTTGGGAATGCCTTTTGAGAGGATTTTACAGAAGACCAAACGTCCTCAAACTCTATTGGGGATAATGGACCCGGAATATCTCTTGCTGGGGAAATCCAAAATGCCCCATGCCTGGGAAGGTCAACAACTTGCTTCCTTGCTCCATGAATACAAGGCTTACCTGAAGAAACGTCCCAAGAGGATTTTACAGAAGATCAAGCATCTTCAAACTCCTGACGACTTCACCGGGGATTAACCATCAACTTCGGTGTCTGCGAAGCAACTCTACTAGGAATTCGCAACCGTTATCGACACAGAAAGGCTTGTAGCTGTTGGAAGAGAATCGACTTAATAAGATACAGCGATACTCAGTTGATCTCAATTTACTGATACCGAGACGTCGTGAATGACCGTCGATCGAATGATGAACTCAATCAGTAAACGTTGTGATAAAAGGGTAACAAAAGAACCCTTCCCTGAACATAATTGCCCCAATCTCCTGCGTGGGAATAAGTGATCACCCGTCTTGTGCTTGAAATCATCTGAATCTGTTACCTGCAACAAAGACATGCCCCAGGATATGACTTCTGCAACAGAGAACATCTAACGCTAAACCACCACCTATTGGGAGAAAGGTTTCAATACGTCTCTTGCTGGGAACATTATTAATGAAGCTTGCTAAAGACGGGGACCACAAATGCCTTGGGTTGGAATGCCCCTTTGTTTCAAACCTTTTGGCTGATTGGCTGCATATGCGTGACTAACAATTTTTCTTTACTTGCCCCAGACCAGCATGGTCTGCCAAAAGAAATTGTTTCAAGAGGTTTTTACAGAAGACTTGACATCCAAAACGCCTCAATGTCTTCAAACTCTTGGAGAGATTCGTCAGATCTCGACGTAACTGCCCCAGACTGTACGGTCTACAAAAAAATCTTAAAGTAATTGCCCCTGTTTTCTAAACTCTGAAGGGATTTCTTTGACGTGATCGGCCCAAATGAGGTACACTTTAAAGAGATGGTTCGACGTGATTGCCCAAGATCGACTACGTCTCAGCACAACTTGTTGGGAAAGACCCCACTCAACAAAATTTCTGGAAGAGGTAACACTGGATGTGGCTGCCCTTCACGAGTTTCAGGATTCTCAACTCGACAAGATTAAGTTTCTGGACTGAATTTCCATATGTAAACTTCTTTTGATGTCAAACAAATGTATGCAAGCAGAAAATGCTTTAATCTGAGAATGAAAATTCTAATGCAACACACATGTTGATCTTGGAGTTTTACTGAAAAGATGTCGCAAACCCTTTGTGAAAGAATCACGGGTTAGGATACGAAATTAATCTTTGAATGAAAGAATGCAATGCACATGCAACACCAACAAAGATCTTTTAGCACAACTCATAGGAGTCAGGAAAGTTATCTCTTGGTAGTGTACTTTTGAAATAACCCTGTTTCAATTAGGACCTTTGAGGGTTGTATCGTGGCCTGGTTCACGGTTTTGAGAAAAAAGGATTTAAGGCTCAAAGTGTATCGGTGCCCACCCACTCTTCGTGATGTTCTCCAGTCCTATATTCAGCTAATTTGACACAAACACTCATCTCTCAAAAAGATTTCATGATCTTTAAGGAATCCATGCACTGATGGTTTGAGACCTAATGAGGCTTTGGAGTAACAGTCACCCTTTTTGTCTTTTTGTTCGTAGTCACATGACTTTGTTCTTGCTTGAGGATTTTCTTTTGTAATCCTTTTGTTTTTCACTTTCTTTTTCTTATCCCTAACTTTTGCCTGGACTGATTCTTTTGAATCTTTAGATTTTGGAGTCCAGCGGGATGCCCTAACTTTTGCCTAAGTTGTCTGTTTTCAAGTTTTGACTTAGCGGGCTTTTCTTTCTTTTTTTTTATTCTTTTTCTTTTTTCTTGAACACGTCGTGTGACACCGGTTTGTCTTGACTTTGTTGAAAGGGTTATGACTGCCTCACTCTTTGGTTGTTGATGGATAACCATTATGGTTTCACACCTCTTGACCTCTTGACGGTAGAATAGAAGGTAATGGATCCCTAGATGCACACTCCTTTGAAATGTGAACGCTCGGTCAAATTAACTGAAGACTACCCTGCCCCTGGTTAAATGTGAGGGTTTTTTTCATACGGAAGAAACTCCTACTTCAAGGCTCAAAGGGGTTAACGAGGATCTATCTCCCTTATCTCTCCAGTGTTTGGGTACTCGAAACAATGCCTGTACATCCTCAACAGGGTTCTGTTCAAAAGCACACAATTATAGATTTTTGCGTTTTTACCTCATCATCCTCCCTCACAGAGCTTAAGCAAGAAAAAAATGGTATTGCAGTGCACGTTAGCATTAAATGAGTAAACACAAATGAAATTAATCAAGAAAACATATCCATTGCATTAAAATCATCAAACCAAATACAAACAAGTTTTAACATGCAAACAATGTCTGAACAAATAAATAAAGACTACATATGCAAATGCAGCAAAGAAACTAGATGATTGTCCTTGTTGAGGGGGCCTGACTCCGTCTGGACTGACTGCTTCTGATGATGTCTTTCCCATTTTACGTGCTTGCTTAGGAAGCTTTAGTTAACATACAGCTCATCTGCAGTGAAAATAATGATCCCAGCGTCAATCAGATCCTGCACTTTATACCTGAACACCTTACAATCTTCAATGGCATGCCCCGGTGCCCCTGAGTGGTACCCGCACCTAGCATTCTTGTTATAACCTGGCGGAAGAGGATACGGAACAGGAGCCACTTCCTTTAACTGAATCAAAGAGTCTTGAAGCAAACGGTCAAGCAGCTGACTGCGAGGGACAGTAATAAGATCAAATTTTCTCTCTGGCCTTCTGGGTCTCTGATACCTCCTCTGAGAGCTAGCCTGCTGCTGATACTGATTCGAGTACTCCTCTTTTCCCAGTACTTTTCTTTTCAAACTTGGCCTATGATCGGGAACAAGCTGCTGACATGGGGATTTTGAGACCAAAGACTGCAAGATATGCCCTTGACTTGATGCCACTTCAAGAGGGAATGCCAGGGAATTCACATTTCCTGCAGCAGTAGGAGTAGAATTACTCTGCATGCTTACGCCGCCCGACGCGAAATTTATCGCCTTTGAATCAATCAAATCTTGGACCAAATTATGAAAGGCTTTGCATTTTTCCACATTGTGCCTCGGCGCACCAAAGTGAAAGTCGTAATGGGCACTTACATCATAATTGAGTGGGAGCTTTCCATCAGGGCGATTTATTGTCCGAAGTTCAACCAATTGGAGTTGGAGTAGATGCCTCAACAGCTGGGCATAGGACATGGGAAGCGGATCAAAGATTCTGTCAGGTTTCTTCGACTTTGGTAGGTACCTCCTAGCCTTGGGACCGTCTGGGGAAACAAGAGGTAACTGTTGGTGAGTAAGTTTCAGAACTCCAGGTGGTGCAGAAAATCCGTGAGACACATCACTCTTGGGAATAGGTTCCACAGGCAAGGGTGGAACGACAACTTCTGTTACAGCCTCTGGTGTGGGATTACCATCCCTTCTGAGCGCATTTCTCACAACTTCCATAACAAAACTCATCTGGGTCTTCACTTGATTGACCTCCTCCTTCAGCATCTTCTGGCCCTGAATCAAAGCTTGCATGTCCACCATAAAGTTCCCCAGCTGGGCTTTCATCTCCGTCACCTCCGCTCGGAGTTGTTCCACATCTGAACCCTGATTGTGATGAAAAGAGTAGTCGGAAGAAGTCATGTTTGCTATCCTGCAGAGAATACCCAGTCAGAACAAGAAATCCGCTCCAGAACACCTGTTATGCAAATATGCCTATGATTATGAGGATGCAAATGTGAAATGCAAACAATCATATTTTAACAATTCCAGGCCACATCTGCTTTGATTCCAGCTTTGGGCAAGGGATCGGACACAACATCAGAAAATAAATTCGAATCCAGAAATACTGCAGAATCAATCACAAGATAACCCCTTTCAAACAACTGATAACCATTGAAACAAACTATTGCAATAACATAGCATAAGATGTCATACAAATAAGTTCAATACAATCAAAAGTGATTCCATCAACAATCCTGATGGTAATCACAAAACAAGCAACAAAATTACTACAAGTCAATTCTAAATAAACCGGCTTCAATCTCCTCAAGAAGGTTCACAGTATCTGGATGAGCAGGTCTTTTTAGCAAACCCTTGATCAACCTGTTCCTCTTCTCAACATCCTGCTTCAACCTAGCAATCTGCTTTTCAACATCGTTACCTTCGTGCTTTGACTTCTTGATTCCCGCTTGCAGCTTAAGCTCTTCAATTTCTTTCTGGGCTTCTTTCCATTTGGCAAAGTAACGGTCTTTCCTCGCTTTCACTACCTGAAGCTCTTCTTGCAGCTCTTCATTCTCAATCTTGGCTTCCTTCCACATATCCTGATACGTGGCCAGCTCGTCCTCTGCTTTAGTCAAAAGCTTCTTGTTTTTCCTCTTAGCTTTGACTGATGAATCAGCAGCCATACTGATCTTTTTAAAGTGTTGAGCCCTGTCAGCAAAATCCTTCTCTTTTTTCTCTAGGTGCGTAGTCATGTCTTGAACCTTCCATTTCAACTCCAAGTTATCATATAGAGCACTTTGTAGTCGACGACTCATGTCAGAGCTTTCCACCCTCAAATCAGATACCAACTTACGCTGCTTATCGAATTCTTTGAATGGTACTGTGAGTCTTTCATCCACACTTTCTGGGTACAGCATAGGTGCTCGATCAAAAGGCAAGTAATACTCCTCAACTCTCTGTTTTACCCAATCCACATAAGGAAGGAAAGCCTGATTGTTAGGTTTGCCCAGAACGGCCTTACCTATCTTCTGTCTGCTAAGCCAAGCTTGAGAAGCTTCTTGTGCAATAGCCACACCATCGGTCATGTGAAAGTACAAAGATTCTTCTAAATCTTTCCCAGCCGGAGGACCTTTTAGAGCATATGCAAACTGCCTAATAGCCAGAGACGGGTTGTAATTAATACCCCTTTTTCTTCCAATCAAGGGTACATTAGGATACCGACCACAGCTATGCAAAATATCAGCCCCTACTAATCCTTTGTCCACCCACAGAATATCCTTAGCAGCTAAGCCCATCAGACGCTTACTCCACTCTAAAGAAATCCTTGAATCAACAAAAGCACCAGATTGGGGTAAACGTTTGGCAAACCACTTGTAAAAGAGAGGTTCGCAACAACAAACCACCCACCTCATCTTTTCTCATTCCTGTTGTATAGGGCGTAGTGGATGTCACCTAACAAAGTCGGCACCGAATTCTGAGCTGTAAATATCTGAATAGCATCCGTATCGACGAAATCAGACTCATTAGGGAATAACACAATGCCATATATGCACAGAGCCAATATTGCATTGAAAGCCATCCACCTCTTTTCTTTTGCTTCCTCTTGAGCCTTCTTCACTAAGTACCCCAAGTGATAGCCTCGGAATTTTCCTTTCTTAGAAAAGTCAGCCTCCACTGTAGATCTGCTTAAGTAAAGAGCCTCAGCCACTTCCTGGAAATCACAATCTCCTTGGGAACCACAGAAAGGAACACCTTCTCTGACAGGAATCTTCAAAAGGTCGGAGTACTCCTCCAGGGTAGGAACCAACACATAATCTGGCATCACAAAGCACCTCAAGGAAGGGTCATAAAATTGCATCAAGGTGTGTAGCCCATTGTATTCGTACTCACTAAGACTCCGAACCAGGGGTAAAATCCAACCATACTTCTCTTCAAAGGCTCCTAAAACTTCTGGACCAGCTATACTCTGCAGACTGTTCAATGGGCCAATAGTGATCTTCAGGAACCTATAGACGATGATATGCTTCTTACCCCTCTTAGTGTCCATCCCTATGAATGCCTTCTGACTGGAATCAAAGACTAGATACTACCTGAAAATGCACAAACATGAATGTCAGAAAAAAGGAATGCAATGCGGAGCATGTGATCAAGGTGTCCACACAAACTGGCTGCACTGCGCTGACTGAACAAACCAAGTCTCTGTACCAAAACTCAGAACAAATAACCACCATAGTGATAAAACCAGAAAACCAGGTAGGTTGAAAGTCACGGTTACCTGCAAACCTGCAAACCCCATCCCTCTCACATGTGGGTACTAGGATGTTCAGTATCCCGGGCTCTCAGGTCGAGAAATGATGATACGTTCACCATTTCTGGTTTGGAATCATCATCAATCGAGGAGGCCTCAACCGATTCTCCAAGACAAAAGATCCTCAGCTTCAGAGGTTTGAGAAGCAATAGCACATTCAGCCCGAAGGATACAATGCTATCGCCAATCAAAGAGGTCGTCCGCTGATTCACTACAAAAGGGAAATCCTATAGCAAGTTCCCAACATTGGGTCCTCGGATCGAGAATGTGCAATGGGTTTGTCACAGAACGTGGGCTGCCACTGTCACATCTCGGGAGGAGTGCCGCAACTGAGTCCTCGGGAATGGTCATCAGAGTCGACAATTCCTCCAGAGAATAACTACTGGCCTGTATCAAGATACAGTAGCAGATAGCTCCGAATAGAACCTCGTCTGATTGTAGGGATCGTAATCACCCACACGTGGCCAACACCACGGGAGCGTCACGCCTGCCCACGCTAAAACCTAGGTGTATGCTCGAGCCTGGGTATTGGGCTCATCTCTCAAAGCATCCCAACCCGCCAAACAGAAAACCAGCCAGCACAGTGCAGTAATATTCAGCATATAATGATATGTAATGCAGTAAAATGCGATAAAAACAGTAAAGCAGTAAAAAATATAGTAAACAGCAATACAATAATATACAACACACAGCAAAACACAACACCATAATAAACACCCAAAGAAAGAAAACGAACAAGCGCTAGGATTGACTCGCTAAGGAAACCAGAGATTCTAGGTTCGGTCCCCAGCAGAGTCGCCAGCTGTCGCTCCCGGGATTTTCATCCAAGTACAAACGTGAAAGTGGCACCGAAACAGAGTCGCCAACAATGTGTATTTATCCCAAGAGAGGGAAAGGAAACACCGCATAAACCTGAAGGAAAGGAAAGAGCATGGTCTTGCGACCAAGAGAACTGGGTTCGGGAGTCGGTTACGTGAGAGGAAGGTGTTAGCACCCCCTCACGTCCATCGTACCCAATGGGATCCACGCTTGCTACTTCAATAAAAGGGTGTCGTCGTCTGGAGCTCCGCTGCTACTGGAAAGGGAAAGGAACAGGAAAAAGGAAAGAGAGAGAAAAAAGAAAAAAAAAACAAATGTAGGGAAAATAAAAAGAAGTGCTCGAATGGGCCCTACCCCACTGCCTACGTATCTCATCGGGAACATGAGAATCAGACCGACGTAGTTCCCCTCAACGAGGGTCGCTTTGTTTGTGTTTTTTGGGAACGGCTGACGTTCTAGCTCAGGTGTTGCAGGCTCGCTGGTCCGAGTGCGTTACCATCTTGCAAGAGAACGAGTAGGAGCACGTTCGTACGCTGAGAGTGAGTGAGATGAGAAAAGAATTCCCGAAGGAAAGACATTATTGTTGGTTTGAAGTTTTTTTAGGAAGAAGTGTCTTTTACAGTTATTTGCAACTTGCATTGAACCAAAGTCTTAAATATAGGAACGAATACTTTCGCGCATCTCCCCCAACAGGACGTACACTAGGTATCCTAGAAGAATGAGAGGAAGCCCCTCGTTCCCCACTTCCTACATATAAGGCTCAAGCGCAATACACGTTAACCTTTATTAAGTTTTTTTTACTTTTCTTTTGAGGTGAGAAGAGAAACAACGCAAGGGAAATTCTAAAGGGAAACTAAGAGTCCTAATGTTATCATGCATGGATATCCTAGGGTTAGTGAGGTTTAGGAGAAAAG
Source organism: Lathyrus tuberosus (assembly GCA_022829125.1). NCBI lineage: Eukaryota > Viridiplantae > Streptophyta > Magnoliopsida > Fabales > Fabaceae > Lathyrus > Lathyrus tuberosus. The sequence continues at coordinate 5,242,720 of JALAZF010000063.1, forward strand.
ACTACCTAACCTAATGCTAATCCTACTCCAAGCTTAATCAAAAATTAAGTTGGACTAGGTAGCTCTAAGGAGAAGAGAATCCAAGACTTGAACAAGTCTTGAGATTCATGGGATGATAAAGAGTGAAAGAGAAGAAAAGAGAAAGGAAGAAAAAGAAAAGAGATAGGGCAGCAAGCACACCATAATCGTCATATCCAAATCATAACATAGAACAGGCTTCAAAGATCATATAAGCACATATCAAGTATACAAGTGAAGGCACAAAAGAAAGGATGCAAGTAAACTTGCACAAGATTCACAATTTCACACACTAAGAGTTCATACAAAGATGACATGAACAAAATAAGATGAAAGTGAAACCAAGTCAGAATTCAATTCATATCATGATCATCTAATCCAAACATGCAAGAATGTTTCACATTATGATGCATTATGAGCCAAAGAAACCACAAAACCAATGATGATGATATGCATCATACAAATCAAACCATGATGATCAAGTGAGATGAAAACCAAGTAATGAACTCAAGGGGCAGTAGCATATGTATCAACATCATACCAAAGTCAAACTCAAGTCATGCAAGATGAAACCTTAAGCAACACATTCAAAACATGCATTAAAGTTAAACAAAGCATCCACTTATCATTCATGCCAACAAACAAAGAAACATGTGAAGCAAAGAGTGAGAACATGTCACATAAAGCACCTTAAACCAAGAAGGTCAGAACCTCTAGCATGTCATACAAATCAAACAAAAGGCCTCATGCATTGGTTGAGATCGAGCAAGGAAACATCGCAAGATTAGGTTGAACATATCACAAGATTCAAGTCCAAAACAACATCAACTTGTAAAATCAAGAACAAAATGAAAAATATCAAATGAGGATGATTCCAAAGCCACAAGTAAGCTCAATCAAACTTGCATCACAAACAACACTAACCAAAAATAGCAAAGTGAATTAATAAAATCCCAAAAAATATCCAAACAGAAGTTAACTCAGTCAAGTAACATGTGCAAAAAGATCAAACCAAAAATCACAAACTAAGTATCTCAAACAATTGGGCAAAGATCACATAAGAACAATGATTCAACATGCAAAAGAAAGGGACCAAAATGCAATATGGAAAAGTTTTAAAAATGAAACAAAAATGTTTTTATGTAATAAAATATGTCACCTAACAGATGCAAAAAGAATGGATTAAAAATGTATTATAGATGATGAGAAAGAAATTTCACAAGTTGGTGTGTGCAAGTGAAGCAAATAAGAAAAGAAAATAAAACAAATAATTAAAACAGATGCCAAAAATAAAATGAAATGAGAAAATAAAATATGGAAAAATTTGATAAAACTAAAAATAAGCAGGTAGTGACCACCATATTCCCCCATGTGCCACGCACATGATTCTTTTAATTGCTGGCAAAAACTCCACCGTAAGATACAAAATAAAACAAAAACAATGGCCACGATGGACGGACGCACGGTAACAACATAAGGTGGCACACACGCAATCAATAAATTTAAAACACAAAATAAAAGACATGTGGCGCATGGATAGGCGTTGGATCTGGAAATCAACGGTCAGATTATATCTTCCTCCTCACAATCTCCCTCGCCGGACTGCACTTTCCAGCCGCCGGAGCTAGGGCTCCGGCCACCCTCTCCGGTGAGCTGTGGCGTGACTTTTTCCAGAAATTGCAAATAGGTACTCCATTTTGACCAGAAAAACGCAAGGATCTCAAATATGCAATTATTTTTCACAAATAACCAACCAATAATGCAAATCGAAGAGAAACAAGTTTAGATCTAAAACTTTAAACCAACATTATGCACAAACCACACGTCCAAACTTCAAATAAAATATCTCAGAATAATCAGTGCACATCATAGATCATTATGCATATCAAAAATTCAAGTTCTGTGAGTAAGAAATCCTTCCAAATGCTGCAGATTAACTCCTTTTGATCTCTATTTGCAAAATAAATGCAAATAGAGGCTTGAATCTGGCTAGATCTTGAAGTTTGAAGATGATCCCTCTTGAATGGCACTTGATGAATTCTTCAGTATGAGCTCAAAACAATGGCGGATTCTTGCTCTATTCTCTTCCCTGATCAAGAATGTGAAGAGAAAACTCAGAGAAGCTCCAAGAAGAATGAGATTCAATGAGAGAAAGTGTGAGAGCAAAAAACCACAAGTGTGCAAATGAGAGCTTCTACCCTAGCTGTGAGGGCATGAGTAAGCATATATACCCTTCATTAGTTCACTGATTAGGATTAGGAAGTGATTAGAATTCTTGTTAATGAGATTTGAGTGAAATTCCAAAAATGCATTTTACACCACCACCACCAATTTGCACGTGGGAAACCCTTGTACCCAGCAAAAATCAAATCCAATTTACTCATGTACCACTTCTGAATTGATTTTGGGCCTTGTACTTTCTTGGTTTGCAAGTTTTGAATTAATTTGGCATTTTTGCACTTTGTGAGAATAATGAGAAATATGGCATAGCATGAATTGATTCAAAGGCCACAAATGATCTTATTTACTTGTATTTTGATGTTGTAATATGGCATGAAGCAATTGGGAACATTACAAGTCCATTTGTGCAAAAATGTAAAAGGTGGAAAATTTGACTTATAAGGAATCCATGAAAAACACCTTGCATTGTTTTGGCCATAACTAGAGTTCCAAAAATGATATGGAAATGTTCTAGTACTTTTTGGAAATGGGAGAGAAAGATCTTCAACTTTCATGTTGGAGGAAAATTCATTTGGATCTTCCTTGATGATGAAAAGTCAAGTTGAATGTGATGGAAAAGTTGCCAAAAATGGAAAGTTTTCATTATAGGTCATTTTCCATATTTAGTAACTTTTGCACAAACCCTTGATTCTTGATGAATGACATGAAACTTGGCATTTTAAGACCATAAGAGGATGTGAGACATTGAAAACCATGAAAAGAAGCTCAAAATTCCACAGTTGACTTTCTCCTTTTGAACTGTTGACTTTTGCTTATTACACAAGTAACTGATCCATTGAACATCTTCCTCAAAGAACCAATGGCCAAGATTCCCTCCATGAACACTTAAGAACATAAGGAATGCCATGAGATCAAGTCTTGCCCAAGAAATCAGAAATAAACTGATTTTAGGTCCAACCCTAGTTTTGGCACCCTCTGGTTAGGAGGAAAAAACACATCCTCCAAATCTCAATTCCTCTGAATATGTTGTGTATCCTCTCAAACAAAGATGAGATATGCCCTTTGGAGATGATAAAAACTCACAGAGCTTGCACATTTGGGGGTCAGATCCCAACTTTTGACTGCCTTGTGTAGGAGATCATGCACTGTCCAATCTTCTTGGTGAACTCTCTTTCTCTCAATGACTTGTGATATCAAATGGAGATGATACATGATATAAGAGATCCTTGAAGCTTGTGAGAAACACTTGGTCTTCTTCTTTGGATGATCAATACCTTAGAGAATCACCTGATCACATGCCCTTATGCAAGATGCAATGTTAAATGCTTGATGCTTTGTTTTTTCTATGCTTGAATGCAATGCAATGAAATGAAAGCTCATGCTAAATGATATGAAGAAAAGAGATAGCAAATTTTGGGGTATTACAGTATCTATCAAGATCCTTGTGCCAGAAGTAATCCAATGCTTTAGACACTCTTTATTGATCCCTTAAAAGCTTTTAGGATGATCAAAACCAGCTGGAAACCTTAGGAACAAGAACTGGCTCTTTCTTACAAAAGGGGCAAAAGTGACCAAGATAGTAACTCTCTCAAATGGTGTTCCAGATGAGGGAAACCAATTAGGACAGTTTGAGGATGATATTTGGAGTGTGTTTGAGGCCTTGTTTGGTTTTGGAAGTGACTGAATCAAAACATGGCTTGAAAAATGCAAAAAAGTCAAAATTTGAGGTTTTGGAGGTTTACTTTCTGATTTTGGTGTTTCAGATCAAGGGTGAGCGTTTGAACAACTTATATATGATACATTGGATGTGTTTGGATAATGAGTTATGGTAGAATTGCTCTCTAACTCAAAAACTCAGAGGTGACTTGCAAAAGAAGGCATTTTGGCCTAATGAGAGAGATTTTGAGGAAAGTAAGTGTTGTAGTGCTTTCGTCTACTCAAACTGATCACAAATAAGCTCTATTTATAGTAGAGCAAGTTTGTTTTACAAGCAATAGTGAATGGCAACTTGGACAGTCCCTTGGCCAATTGTAGCATAAAGGCATCTTCAGTCTCCTATAGCCATTGACTTGAGGGTAGGGCACAGGCCTATGGTCCTTTGGTTTAGAGTGGAATCTTGACTCATTCAGTTAGAATTGCTTCAGTCCATGCCACCTTGATGTATCCATTGAATGCTTTGAAACAAAATTGGAGTCTTTGAGCTTTTTAGCCTTTTTATGGCATTTATGGCTACATGTAGTTCCTTGGACTTGGGAGGCTTGTGGATCAGATCATTCCTCTTTGATTTTATCCCTTGAGGTGTCCAAATGGATGACAAGGCTTGGAATTATCTGATTTGGCCAAATCGAGCAAATGACCTATAATCTGCCTTGAACAAAATCAGTCCATGATGCCATGTTCCAAGGGTTGGATCTCCCTACTCAAATTGAATTTGGAGATGATCTGGTACTTGTTGGAAATCCCTCATGGCATACTTCAACTTTGATGTCCAACATTGGACCTGGTTCTACTTGGATCAAACTGAAAAATGCCTCTACATTTTGGAAAAAATAAGACAGATTCTGACTTATTGAAAATTTCATTAAGAGTTGGAAAAATGGTCATTTTCATGTTTTTGTGATTTTGATTAATCCATAATTCAAAATCCACGAGGATTTGGAATCTCTTGTAGTTGACATATTTGAAGTATGTCAGATGGACTTTCATTTTAGCTTTGAATGGGAGAAAAAGGCCTTGTGGTTTAGGAGTTATGACCTTGCAAAGTTGGTACAAAATCACTTTTGTTCCATAACTTAGAAAAATTTTGGTTTCTCAAGGTTGCCCCTTTTGCAAGAAACCTTACTTTTCTTGATTTTTCTTGATGGATGATGATCAAAATCATACATTAACATTGTTTTTGACTTAGGGGAACCATATTTGTGAAAAATTCCCAAAAGTCAAACTAGATTTTGTGCACAGTTGACTTTTTGTCAGATGAAATCCAAACTGTGTGATCCTATGTGAAATCAAGTTCTTGACTTAATTTAAACCTAATGGATGGATTCCATAGGTGTTTTAGTGTGTCTTGAATCATGTCCCAAGGTTTTGGAGCATGTCTTGGTCAAAAGTCAAAGGTACAGTTGACTTTTCCTTCAAAACCCTAATTGTGGTCTAGATGAAATTGAAACTTTTGAATCAAGCTTCTTGGATCAATCCATTGCTGCAAATGGATCAATGTAGTGTATTTGAGGCCTTAAAATCATGTCTTGAGGTCTTGGCTCATGCTTTGCCTCAAAAGTCAACTTAGGGGTGAATTAGGTCAAGAAACCCTAAATTCCTGATTTTTTATGAACGCTTCCCCTGAGGTTAAATTGACTTGATGATTGGGTTCATGAGGTCCCTTGGAGTATCTTGGGTTGTGCTTTGAAGCATTGGCTCATGCCCAGATGAAAATTTTCATCTGGAGGCCTTGGTCGACAAAAAACCCTAATTTGGCGACACTGTCGATCTTGAGGCTTGATCCACTTGGAATGCTGCAACCTTGTGCTTGATTCTTGATGTGGGAGTCCTCTTGATCCTTTATGGGTGTTTGACAGTTAGGACAAGTTGAAGATCATGTCATTTCTTGATTGATCTTTTGCCCAAATGCTCAGAGAGGGCCTAAACCCTAATTCTTGGTAGTAGTGAAAGCTCAACAATCCTTGAGGAAATTAATGAGGCATGATGACACATCCATATTGTTGTAATGATTTGCACAATGATGGGAAATATTGATGGTCAAAATTTGGGGTATGACAGATGCCCCTATTTAATCTTCTTGGACCCGAAGGTGTGAATGGCGAAGATATTCGGACATTCAGGGTGTAAGAGGATTAAATATCGGAATACCCAAAATTTTGACGGTGGTTATGAATGGTTGTTTGCCCGTCCATCTTCTTTTGCTAAGCAATGTTACTTAGAAAAGGGTAAAACCTCCCCTCGATCCTGGTCTTCAGCCAAGGAACTGGTCTTAGTTTCTGAAATAAACGTCCCCTCGATCCTGGTCTTCAGCCACGGAACTGGTCTTAGTTTCTGAAATAAACTTCCCCTTGATCCTGATCTTCAGCCACAAAACTGGTCTCAGTTTCTGAAATAAACTTCCCCTCGATCCTGGTCTTCAGCCACAGAACTGGCCTCAGTTTCTGAAATAAACTTCCCCTCGATCCTGGTCTTCAGCCAAGGAACTGGTCTCAGTTTCTTCTTGTCGAGTTTTTCTCTCGACAAGGGGTGCTATTTGCAGCGGTTTTTATCAAACTTCTCACCGAGTTTTACTGGGGAGACGCCATTTGATAGAAAAATTTTTGATGTCAGACTTGCCAGGGGTACCCATCTGTCTGAGCTGTAGAGGTGTGCAAACTTCTCTGTTGGAGATGCCATTTGTTGACTCTTCTGGGGAAAACGAGTCTCTTGAAAGACCGTTTTCTACTTGGGGATACTACATCATACTTTTCTTCGAGATCTTCTCGGAGAAATGCCATGTGATGCAATCCAATTTTGGGGTGCTGATGACTTCATTAACATTGACTTTCTTGGGAGAAAAACCAATGTGTTGCTGAGAGTCTTTGTTTGAGAGGCTTTCTCTGGGGATTTTCCTTAATCCGAGAAAGCGAAAATATCATCTTCAATGGTGAAGAGTGACGTTTGTCGAATGTCTTCTTGCCTTTCAGAGGTTGACTGTCTCCAATCCAGAAATAAACTGGGGAGAAAGATTGTTTAGACAATACATTTCCTGACGAGGAAAGAACTGATGACTTGATTGACAAGAGGACTTTATCACTTGGGGATGAGATTGACCAAAGTGATAGTAATGCAATATGAATATGAATATGAATCAATAATGCATGATGTATGTATGTTTATGCTGACAAAAATGAGGCGACATACAGACTAATAGATGAACACGATTGGATACTCGGCCACGGCGGGGGATGAAAAGTATCACTGGTTCAAAATAGCAGTCCTGCCTTACTTAGGAGAGGTAGTCCCTGTGGGGGAGAAAAGTCGTCCAATCGATCTTAAGAGATACGAACTCTGCCAGGGATATCAGATGAAACATGGCATCTGAAGCAGTTAATCCTTCGCTCAGGCGTACTGGTTTAGAAGGAGTACTTTGATTCTGCACTTCTGAGGTTCGATCACCTCTGGAGAAGCTATCGATGTTCTTTTTGAAGTTCAAAGTCAAAAGGAATTGCCATCTTTATTTTAAAGGAAGAAAAATTTGACCAGTAAATTCATTTTTGTTTTATTTCAAGAATCGTTGATCATGTTAAAAATGTCATTTTGTAAAGCTAAAACAAATGAGAATTGCAAACAAAAGCACTAGGGCTCAAATTTTATTAATAGGATGGAAATCAGCCAAGCGCATGATCCCATAGAGTATTTACAAAGTCTAGAAAATGGTAATTTAAGGGAAAAGGGCTACATTGAAACATAACGACCGCTATCCTTCTACCAACTTTGAATTCTGGACATCCTGAGCTTCTGTCGAAGATGACCTTGACAGGAAGTTTTTCGAAGGACGGTATTACCCTTGGGGATTTAACCTTGTCGGACGTAGTTACTTGCCATGCATCCCTAACTTTTGTCTGGATTATCTGTTGAGATTTCCAATCCACCGGGATGATTTTTGCTTATGTCTCTATTTTTTTCCTGGACCGCCCTTTCGGGTTTTCAATCCACCGAGACGTTTTTTTTTCATTTAGGCGAAGTATTTCATGACTATGTCAACATTCGTGGGGTAGGCAAATTCTTCTCCATCCATGGTTGCGAGTCTCAAGGCGTCGCCTGAGAAGGCTTTCTTGACCACATAGGGGCCGTCATAATTCGGAGTCCATTTGCCCCGGGAGTCAGTGAGAAATGATTGTTTCTTTTTTAGCACGAGGTCTCCTGTCCTGAAGACGCGAGGTCGGACTTTTTTGTCGATCGCTTTCTTCATTCTTTACTTATACAACTGACCATGGCATAAAGCCGTTATTCGCTTTTCTTCGATCAAATTCAGTTCATTGTGTCGACTTTGACACCATTCAGCTTCTGTTAGCTTAGCTTCCATCAATACCCTGATTGATGGGATCTCTACTTCTATGGGAAGCACTACCTCCATGCCATATACTAGAGAGAAAGGGGTTGCCCCTGTTGAAGTGCAGACAGATGTGCGATAACCATGAAGAGCAAAGGGTAGCATCTCGTGCCAGTCTTTGTAGGTTACAACTATATTTTGAACGATCTTCTTGATGTTTTTGTTAGCCGCTTCTACCACTCCGTTCATCTTGGGTCGGTAGGGAGATAAGTTATGGTGTTCGATCTTGAACTCGGCGCACAACTCTTTTATCATCTTGTTGTTTAAGTTAGATCCATTGTCAGTAATGATCTGGCTTTGAACACCATAACGGAAGATGATGTTGTTTTTGATAAAGCGGACCACGACTTGTCGGGTTACATTGGCGTATGACACTGCTTCAACCCATTTGGTGAAGTAGTCAACGGCTACCAGGATGAACCGATGTCCATTTGAAGCCTTGGGTTCGATCATACCAATCATGTCGATTCCCCATATAGAAAAAGGCCATGGGGAAGAGAGAAATTTGAGATGTGTTGGCGGTACATGGATTTTGTCTGAGTATATTTGACACTTGTGACACTTCCTCATGTACTTATAGCAATCGGATTCCATTGTCAACCAATAGTACCCTGCTCTTAGAAGTTTTCTCGCCATTGTGTGTCCGTTGGCATGAGTTCCAAAAGATCCTTCGTGAATTTGTTTCATCAGCATGTTTGCTTCTAGTCTGTCTACGCATCGGAGCAAGACCATGTCAAAGTTTCTCTTATAGAGTGTATCATCGCTCAGGAAGACGCTGCCAGCCAATCTTCTGATAGTCTTCCTATCTTTTCTGGATGCCCCAGGCAGGTACTCTTGTTTCTGAAGGAAGCACTTGATATCGTGATACCAAGGTTTGTCGTCTATGACTGTTTCGATCGTGAAGATGTAAGCGGGCCGTTCTAGGCGTATTATGTCAATCTTAGGTACGTTGTTCCATTAACATACACTAATCATAGAGGAGAGAGTGGCTAATGCACCAGCCATGTGGTTCTCTTCACGAGGGATGTGATGAAACTCGATTCTGTTGAAGAATGGTAACAACCTTCTCGCGTAATCTTTGTAAGGAATCAATCCTGATTGATATGTGTTCCAATTCCTTTGATCTGATTGATAATCAAGGCTGAGTCTCCATACACATCCAAGTTCTTAATCCTTAAGTCGATTGCTTCGTCGAGACCCATGATACAAGCTTCGTATTCGGTCTCGTTGTTTGTGCATTTGAAAGTTAGTCTGGAAGTGGAAGGAATATGGGTACACTAAGGTGTTACGATGATTGTCCCAATTTTGTTTCCATAAATGTTGACAGCTCCTTCAAAGATTAGTCCCCATTGGGAACCTGGTTCTGGCCCTTCACTGGGTAGCGGTTCATCGCAATCTTTCATTTTTAAATACATGACATCTTCGTCTGGGAAATCAAATCCGACTGATTCCTGATCGTCAATCGGTTGATGAGCCAAATGATCAGCTAAAATACTTCCTTTGACAACATTTTTAGCATGGTACTCTATGTCGTATTCTGATAACAACATCTGCCAATGGGTGATCCATCCCGTGAGAGCAGGTTTTTCAAAGACATACTTGATCAGATCCATTTTGGAGATTAACCAAGTAGCGTGACAAATCATGTACTGGCGAAGACATTTGGCTGCCCAAGCCAGAGCCCAGAAAGTTTTCTCAAGCATAGTGTACCGAGTTTCACAGTCGGTAAATTTCTTGCTCAAATAGTAGATGGCAGACTCTTTTCTTTTGGTTTTGTCTTATTGGCCAAGTACACAACCCATGGAGTCTTCCAAGACTGTTAGGTATATGATCAATGGTATTCCCTCTACTGGAGGTGACAGGATTAGTGGATTCAACATATATTCTTTGATACTGTCGAACGCTTTTTGGAAATCTTCCGTCCATACACAGCTTTGATTCTTTCTGAGCAGTTTGAAGATTGACGCGCATGTCGCGGTCATGAAGGATATGAATCTGGAAATGTAATTCAGACATCCCAAAAATCCTCTGACCTGTTTTTCAGTCTTTGGCGAAGGCATTTCTTGAATGGCCTTGACCTTGTCAGGATCAACCTCAATTCCTTTCTGGCTGACGATGAACCCTAAAAGCTTTCCTAAGCGAACACCAAACATGCATTTGTTGGGATTCAAGCGGAGTTTGTAGTTTCTCAGACGTTCGAATAGTTTTGACAAGTGGGTCACATGCTGCTCTTCTGTTTTAGATTTGGCAATCATGTCATCGACATACACTTCGATTTCTTTGTGCATCATGTCGTGAAACAGGGTAGTCATGGCCCTTTGATAGGTTGCCCCGGCGTTCTTCAAACCGAACGACATTACCTTGTAACAAAAGGTGCCCCATGGGGTGATGAATGAAGTTTTCTCAATGTCTTCCCGCGCCATTTTGATTTGATTATAGCCCGAGAATCCATCCATGAAGGAGAAGACTTTGAACTTTGATGTACTGTAAACCATCATGTCTATGTGTGGTAAGGGAAAGTCATCCTTTGGACTGGCTTTATTCAGATCCATGTAATCTACACACATTCTGACTTTTCCATCCTTTTTCGAAACTGGCACTATGTTGGCCAACCATTGAGGATATTCTGAGGTGGCAAGGAAACCTGCGTCAATCTGTTTCTGCACTTCCTCCTTGATTTTGATGGCCATGTCTGGATGAGTCCGTCTCAGCCTTTGTTTCATCGGTGGATATTCTGATCTTAACGGTAAATGATGCTCCACGATGCTGGTATCCAACCCTGGCATGTCCTGATAGGACCAAGCAAACACATATGGAAACTCTTTGAGAAGTTCTATGAAGCCTTTTCTGACAATCGGACTGAGCAGTGCCCCAATCTTAACTTCTTTCTTCTCTTCTTCTGAACCCAAGTTGACCGTTTCCAATGGCTCTTTGTGAGGCTCAATGGACCTTTCCTCTTGCCTGAGTAGTCGTGAGATCTCTTCTGGAGTTTCTGTGTCCTCTTCTTCTTCAGCTTCAAATATCGGGAATTCAAAGTTGGGAGAAGGCATGGGATCATATGTTTCAACGGGGTTTAAAATAAGAAATCTGCATGACGTGATGATTTTGATTTTAGAAGAGATAGAGATAATGCAAGAGTGTGTGCCGTGAATTTTCTGAAAAATGCTTGCTATTGTTTTTTTTTTGTTTTAGGATTACCATTTTCTGAAAAACAAAAAGTGAAAACAACAATAAATGCGGAAATTACAAAACGACGTTTATTTTTTTATGATTTTGTCGATTCTTGAAATAAAACCCTATAAAACAAAACTCTGTCACTTTGGGCGAAGCGAAGAGGGACATTTACAAAAGAGTGAGCCCTATAAAAACATTCGTTTCACCTGGGCAGGGTGAAAGGTTAAAACAAAGATGGCAATTACTTAGACTTATGGACGACTTTCGAGACATCGACAGCAACCCATTGGCGATGAACTCCTCGGTGAATCATAAAGTGTTGTACCTTCTTTCTTGGTTTGTCCTCAGAAATGACGTTGATTTCTGGTGGAGCAGGATCATTGGAGTCTTCCTCCCATGCAGAGTTGTCGTAAACAAACTCCTCTGTTATAGCTTCCTTAACGTTTTCACTCTCAATAGGATCTCCCCATCCAATTGGCTGGATGTCCTCGAACCTGATGCGAGAGCTTTCAGGAGCGGTGTACTTGATCAAGAAGTCGTATTTTCCACTCGGCTGTCCTAAGGTGTCCCATACTTCTGTAGGACTGGAGGAGTCATCTTTCTCGATGACGTTGACCTCAGGAAAAGCATAGTTGATGAACTCTTGTCCTGTAATCCTTGCAGATTCATTGTTGTGCTGGATATCTTCGGAATGTCCTGAGTAACGATCCCATGACTTAGTGGGGACGCAGGTATTCTTTTCAATGATGCTCAGCTGATAAGCGTCGTTTGGCAGACTCTTTTTCCCCGAGTCTTCTAGGTATGGCTTCCAGATAGGCAAGTCATTCAGGGGGTCAAAATAGTCATAGTCGAAGTTGTCCTTCATCAGAGTGTCCTCCTCTAATGAGTTGGGCGGAGCACGAAATCCTTCTGGATCACAATCTCCATACATCATCTGGACGTCTGATCTTGGTATATATTATAGCGAGCGATTTTGGACGTGGTTCTTAAGCACTGTCGCTCTGGGGTCACTACAGGTCGATTCATTTTTTATCCTATTGAGCTGACTAAGGAAGGGAAATAGATGTCTCCAATTAACCCTGCTTGCATACTAAGTTTAAACAGCGGTCTGTTAGGTTACGGATGCTATATGGTAATGGGGCCTCTTTCTTCTTACTTTGTTTAGAAAGAAACACCGGGAATGTTCATGGGGAATTTTGTTAGGATGCTAGGACTGATGCTTTTCAATTGATATGTGAAGGTACGAGATTTGGGGTTTTGGATTAGTGTGCTCGCTATGATTTTTCTTTCAATCTTATGCCTACGTATTCCCGTTTACCGAAACAGGGAAATCAGAGCGATCGTAGTTCCTCATATTCTATGGGAGGAAATGGTGTTTTGGTGTCTTGTTCAAAGCCCAAGACGTGAAGCTGAAAGGTCTATTTATATCTTGTTCGAAGCCCAAGATGTGAAGCTAAAAGGGTGTTGTCTTTAGAGATAATTTGTCATCTCTAAAGGGGGGTCTGTTTGTCACAACTGTTGGGTGACTGATTATAAAGGAGAATTACTTTAACTGGGATATGTGAATCCAGTAATGCCATAATTTCCTTTATAGGGGATTTTTGACCTGAAGGGGTTTTAACCTGAAGGAGAAGACTTTAACTCAGTGTAGAGCAACACTATCTTTCCTTAGGAATTTCTCATGCTAAAAGAGGGACAGTGGCGTGGATGTAAATAATCCAGAGGCTTGCCGCTTACAACAATTAGATGAAAGGAGTTGTTGATGTTTGTATCTTGTGAACGAGGCACAATTTTGATGCTAAAAGGTTGATTGACTCAACCGGGGTTTTTCTTATACAAATCCTAAGAGGAGGCTATTGACCCAACAAGAGGATGCTTTTGTGTCTCGTACGAAGCCCGAGAGGGAGGCTAAAAGGAGTTGACTCAACAAGAGAGTGCTTTTAGATGTGTCTTGTACGAAGCCCGAGATGGAGGCTAAAGGTTGACTTAACAAGAGAGTCTTTTATACTCAACAAGAGAGTGTTTTTGTATCTCGTACGAAGCCCGAGATGGAGGCTAAAAGTTAACTCAACAAGAGAGTGTTTTTGTATCTCGTACGAAGCCCGAGATGGAGGTTAAAAGAGAGATTGACTCAATAAGAGAGTCTTTTTTTATCTCGTACGAAGCCCGAGATAGAGGCTTAAAGGATTATTGACTCAACAAGGAAGTCTTTTTGTATCTCGTACGAAGCCCGAGATAGAGGCTAAAAGGATTGCTGTTTCAGTTGAGTGACAGGTCCAGTAGGTTGGTTAAAAGAGAAAATCAGTTCTTATAAAGAGACTGATTAAAGGTAAGGCTATGCTTTGGGATTGATCAGAGGATCAGGGTTACTTCCTGTTTCTTTAAGGAAATGGGGAATCCAGAGGGTATTGGAGATTGTCCGAGTCTACTGGTGTTTTTCCCTACTTGAGAATGCCTTCGAGACTCAAGGAGATTAGACTGTCCAAGTCTAGAGTTTTATCTTTTGTACTATACTTAAAGAAACCGTAGTAGTACGTTCACGGTAGAAAGATCTAGACTCTTTGAAAGACTATTCTATTAAGATGACTAATTTTTGTTCCTATACCTCTAGGAGGTCGTCGGGACAATTTGTACGAAGCCTAAGAGGAGGCTGGAAACTTTTAAGAAGCCGAGGGACAATTTGTACGAAGCCCAAGAGGAGGCTCTCTTCCCGGAGGAAGAATCCTTATACGAAGCCTAAGAGGAGGCTGTGAATACTTATAAGAAGTCGTAGGGTCCTTGTACAACGCCCAAAAGGAGGCAGGGATGCTTTTAGGAAGCCTGTGGGTCCCCAAACCCCGAGAAATTCAAGACAGGCTATTCACAGAGAATAGATCAAGCCAGGAAGGTCTGAGAATTTGGAAGAAACTCAAGAGATGCCATTCACGGAGAAAAGATCATCTCTAGGGAGTTAGAGTTTCTTTGACAATTTCTAAGGGTGACAGTCTGAGAAAGAGTTCACCGAGAATGTTGCCTTTCACGTCTCCATATTGTTTAACCCCAAGAGGAGGGAAGACTGTATCTGGTAATCCTATGGGGATCTAGTTTTGTCTATTTTACAATGATCAACAGGGCTTAGTGCTAGACGTAGTTGCCGGGGAAACTCTAAATATCTATACTAGTATTACACAGTTGATATGAGTTTATGAAAGAAGACTTACAGTGAAACAGCCCCACAATACAGTTATATGTATATGAAAGCGGATAAAGAAATCATATAAACACTTACTCGGTTGTAGAGCTTCCATGTTGTTTGGTTAGTTGTTCAACAAAGAAAGCTTTGATAACAATATTATATTCAAAATTAAAGGAGAAAGTATTTTGAAAAGATGTTGGGGCTTACAGCTCAAGGAGAGGCCCAAGGTTTATCAGTGATCGCACTGTCGTTTTGTACAGAGGGACTTATACAAGTGACTGAGGCCCAAGAAAGGTTTTCTGTACAAGGGGATGGGTCTTACACTCTCTCAAGAGGCCCAAGTGTTTAAAGAAAAATAATGGGGCTTACAACACGAGGGTAGGCCCAGATGATTGGTTTTTTTATCGGAGATCGCGCCGAGGTTTTCTTTTAACGCAGGGGGGTTATACAATGTATGAGGCCCAAAAAGTTTTGGTTAAAAGGGGATTGGGTCTTACACTCTAATAGAGGCCCAAGAGATTTATTTTTGTACAAGTGGTGGGGCTTACAGCTCAAGGAGAGGCCCAGGGTCATTTGTTTAAAAATGGCGATCGCGCCGAGATTTTTTGAAAACGCGGTGTGTCTTATACAATGTATTGAGGCCAAAAATGGTTTGGTTTTCAAAGGGGGTTGGGTCTTACATTCTAATAGAGGCCCAAGAAATTTTCAATGGGTATTATAGCTCGAGGAGAGGCCCAAGGTTTGTTTTTCAACGGACGATGATCGCGTCGAACTTTTTGAAGTACAACGAGACTTATACAATAAGTGAGGCCCACAATAGGTTTGTATTTACAAAGGATTGGGTCTTACACTCTATTAGAGGCCCAAAAGTGTTTGAAATTGTTTGATGAGGGTGAAAATCAAAGAAACCCTAATTTGTTATTCTTTAAAAGTAAATATTTAAAGAAAATCAAATAAAATACCAAATAAGTTTGAATAAACCATTTGTGATTTTTGTTTAAGGTTTGAGAAATGAGGGATTAATCACAAGGTGAATTAAAACTCACTTGGTTTTGATTTTCAAAGTAAATATTCACTTTTAAAATGTTTAAAAATATTAAAAAGGAATTTATTCACAAAAATACCAATTATATTAAATAAATAATATAAACTTAATTTTTTTGTGGAATAAAATATTTCAACATTTTTGTGATTTTTTACAAAAAGAACCAATAAAAAATAATTAAAATTGAAAGATTTATTAATTTTCCAATTAATTAATAAAACATGAAAATATTGGAAAAAATAGCAAAAATGTGAGAAAACACAAAATGGCATGGGTGGGGTTTGAACCTACGACCTCAAGGTTATAGGGCGCGCGCCTTACCACTGGGGTGGTGATACATCTATTGCTTGAAGTGAAACCACAAATATACAAGGCATGCCTTATTTTCTAGGCCTGGTCAAGGCAAGGCAAGGCAAGTTTTGCCAAGAAACGGGAAGGTCAATAACTTTCTCATTTCTCAAGGAATCCAATGGTGGTGGTATTTTTTCAGATCATACTCCCTCCTCAAAATCCGATAGTGGTTTTGAAAAAGGCCTATAATTGCATTTTCTATGCTACACTTTGATACAGGCATGAATTACATGATGAATTGGTTCAAACACAACATATATAACATGTATGAGGTGTGTATGATCAGTGGACTTCAATGCAATGCATATTTTGGAAAGTTCAAGTCATGATGCTTACCTCTTTTTGAGCTTTTGGAATTTTCTGCGCAATCTGCCAAACTTCTTGTTCCAGAAATGGTTTGATGCTTTGGACACTCTCAAATGACCCCTTAGAAGCTTTTAGGATGGTTGGAATCAGCTGGAACCTGCAAAAACACAAACTGGCCCTTTCTTGCAAAAGGGGTTAAAATGGCCAAAATAACAACTCTCTCAAATGGTGTTCCAGATGGGGGGAACCATTTGGGACAGTTCAAGGATGTTATTTAGAGTGTGTTTGAGGTTTTTTCTGGTTTGGAAAGTGACTGAATCAAGACATGGCTTGAAAAATGCACAAAAGGCCTATTTTGTAGTTTTGAGAGGTGACTTTGTGATTTTGGTGTTACAGGTCACTTTTGATAGTTTGGATCACCTACATATGATGTTTATGAGGTGTTAGGATCATGAGTTGTGATGGAAATTCTCTCTAACTCAAAAACTCAGAGTTACCTTGCTAAAGAAGGCATTTTGGCCTAAAGAGAGGGATTTTGAGGAAAGCATCTGTTTGATGGCTTTGGTGTAGTCAAACTGAGCACAAATGAGCTCTATTTATAGTAGAGCAAGTTTTTTTTGGGATCAATAGTGAATGGAAACTGCAGCAGAGGTTTGGCCAATGGTTGCACTTTGGAATCCAAGTCTCCTCTAGCCATTGACTAGAGGTTAGGGCACAGGGCTGTGGTTCCCTTGGTCTAGGATAAGTCTTGATTGAATTCAGTTGCAAATGGCTCAGTCCATGCCACCTTGGTGTATGTATTGAATGCTCCAATCCAAAGTTGGAGTCTTGTCCCTCTTTTAGGCAATTCTAGGTTTGGCATGCTACTTCTTGTTCCAAGGACTTTGGAGGCTTGGCTCAGTGTTTGTCCCCTTTAAATTTGATCCTCAGATGTGTCCAAAGTGATGACAAGGCTTGGAATTATCTGATTTTGCCAAATCGAGTAAAAATGCAAAATTCTGCATAGCCTTGGCAGTTTTCAGCAAGGCATATTGCCATTGTCATATCTCATGTCCCAAGTGGAATTTGGTGATGTTCTTGGCCATTTTGGAAAGCCCTCATATGATACAACAACTGTTTGATCATATTTGGTTTTGATACCTTTTGGATCCAAGTGAAAAATCCCCTTACATTTGGAAAAAAGTGAAGGCAGATTCTGACTTAGTGAAAATTTCACTAAGTGTTGGAAAAAAGTGACATTTTCACTTTTTGTGATTTTGATCATTCCATAACTCAAAATCCATGATGAATTTGGAAGGAAGTCAGTTTTAAGCTTTTGTAGAGGGTAATGAGAGCTACAAATCTAGCTTTGGATGGGGAAAAATGGCCTTGTGGTTTAGGAGTTATATCCTCCAAAGTTGGTACCCTTGCCATTTTGTTCATAATTTAGAAAATTTTCTAAGTTTTTATGGTTACCCCTTTTACAAGTTATCCCACTTTTCTTGATTTTTCTTGATGAATGATGATTCAAATCACACATTAACATCATTTTAGGGTTAAAAAATCATTTTTGTGAAAAATCTCAAAAAGTCAAAGTTGACTTTTGTGCACAGTTGACTTTTTGTCAGATGAATTCCAAACTGTGCGATCCTCTATGAAATCAAGTCCTTGACCTAAATCAAACTTGATGGATTGATTTCATAGGTGTTATAGGGTGTATTGAATCATGTCCTAGGGTTTGGGAGCATGTTCTGGTCAAAAGTCAAAGATACAGTTGACTTTTCTCGCGAAACCCTAACTGTGGTACTGATGAAATTGAGACTTGCTGCTCAAGCTTCCTGAATCAATCCATTGTTACAAATGGACCAATGTGGTATGTTGGAGACCCTCAAATCATGTCTTGAGGTCTTGGCTCATGATTTGTCCCAAAAGTCAACTTAGGGGTGAATTAGGTCAAGAAACCCTAATTCCTGATTTTTGATGTATGCATCCCCTGAGGTCAAATTGACTTGATGCTTGGGCCCATGTGGTTCCATGGAGTATTTTAGGATATGCTTTGAAGCATTGGCTCATGCCCAGAGGAAAATTCCCATCTGGAGGCCCTGGTCGACCAAACCCTAATTTGGTGACACTGGCGATCTTGAGGCTTGATCCACATAGAAGGGAGCAGCCTTGTGCTTAATCCTTAAAGTGGGAGTCCTCTTGATCTATTGTAGATGTTTGGGAGGTTAGAAAAGTTGAAGATAATGTCATTTCTTGATTGATCCTTTGTCTAAGAACTCTGAGAGGGCTTGAAACCCTAATTTTGACTGTAGTAAGTGTTCACCCATCTTTGGGGAGACTAATGAGGCATGATGGTTCATCCATATTGTGATGATGATTTGCACAATGATGGAAATCTTAGTGGTCAAAATTTGGGGTATGATAGATGCCCCTATTTAATCTTCTTTGACCCGAAGGTGTGAATGGCGAAGGTATTTGGGCATTCGGGGTGCAAGAGGATTAAATATCAGAATACCCGAAATTTTGATGGTGGTTAGGAATGGCAGCTTGCACGTCCTTCTTCTTTTGCTAAGCAATGATGCTTAGAAAAGGTAAAAACTTCCCCTCGATCCTGGTTTCCTACCAAGGAACTGGTCTTAGTTTCTGATATAAACTTCCCCTCGATCGTGGTTTCCTACCAAGGAACTGGTCTCAGTTTCCGAAATAAACTTCCCCTCGATCCTGGTTTCCTACCAAGGAACTGGTCTCAGTTTCTGAAATAAGCTTCCCCTCGATCCTGTTTTCCTACCAAGGAACTGGTCTAAGTTTCTGAAATAAACTTCCCCTCGATCCTGGTTTCCTACCAAGGACCTAGTCTCAGTTTCTTTTGTCAATAAACTTTCTTGACAAGGGACGTTATTCGCAGCGGTTTTCCTCAAACTTCTCGCCGAATTTTCCTGGGGAGATGCCATTTGATAGAAAAATTTTGATGTCAGACTCGCTGGGGAACCCAGTCGTCTGAGTTGTAGAGGTGCACAAACTTCTCTGTTGGAGACGCCATTTGTTTCTACTGGGGAAAGCGAGTCTCTTGAGAGACTGCTTTCGCTTAGGGTCTTACATCATACTTTTCTCGGGATCTTCCTGGAGAAATACCATATGATGTGATCCAATTTTGAGGTGCCGATGACCTTTTCATCAGTGGTCTTTTCGTAGAAAAACTGCTGTATTGCTGATTCTCTGCTTTAAGAGGCTTTCTCTGGGGATTTTCCTTAATCCAAGAAAGCGAATATATCATCTTCAATTGCGAAGAGTGACATTTGTTGAAGGTTCTCTGGTCTTTCAGATGTTCAAGTTATCAAAGTGTTCAAGGGCCAATTCTAATCCAGAAATAAACTGGAGGAGAGAGATTGTTCAGACGCAATGTTTCCTGACGAGGAAAGAACTGACAACTCGATTGAGAGGACTGTTATCACTAGGGGATAAAACCGACTAGAGTGATAGCGATTCAATATGAATGTGAATGCAAATCAATAATGCATGATGTATGTATGTATATGCTGACAAAACTGACGTGACATACAGACTAGCAGATGAACACGACTGGATACTCGGCCATCGCGGGGCGAAGAAGTACCGCTGGTTCAAGATAGCAATTCTGCCTTGCTTAGGAGAAACGGTCCTATTGGGAGCGACGCTGGTCGGGCTTAGGAGATGAGAGCTCGGCCGAAGAGGTCAGATTGAGCATTCGCATCTGACATAGCTGATCCTTCATTCAGGCATACTGGTTTAGAAGGAGTACTTTGATTCTGCACTTTGAGGCTCGAACACCTTTGGAGAAGCGATCGATGTTCATTCTATGTTCAACCGTCAAAAGAAATTGTCGTCTTTATTTTTAAAAGCAGAACAATTTTAAAAAGTAAATTCATTTTTGTTTTATTTCAAGAATCGTTGATCATGTTAAAACACATTATGTAAAGCTAAAACAAATATGAATTGCAAATAAAAGCACAAGGGCTCAACTTTTATTGATAGGATGGAGATCAGCCAAACGTGTGATTCCATAGAGTATTTACAAAGTTAAGAAAATGGTAATTTAAGGGAAAAGGGCTACATTTAAACATAACGACCACTATCCTTCTACCAAATTTGACATCGGGGCATCTTGAGCTTCTGTCGAAGATGACCTTGACCGGAGCTTTCTTGACAAATGATGTAACTGCTGCTGAGGGACTTGCCCCTGTTGGACGAAGTTACTTGCCATTATCCCTAATTTTTGCCTGGATTGTACTGTGATGTTTCCAATCCACCGGGATGATTTTTGATAATGTCTCTAATTTTTGCCTGGACCGCCCTTTCGGGTTTTCAATCCACTGAGACGTTTTTTTTTTTTTTAGTTTAGGCGAAGTATTTCTTGACTACATTAACATTCGTGGGGTAGGCAAATTCCTCTCCGTCCATGGTTGCAAGTCTCAAGGCGCCGCCTGAGAAATCTTTCTTGACCACATAGGGGCCGCCATAATTCGGAGTCCATTTTCCCCGAGAATCAGTGAGAAAAGATTGTATCTTTTTTAGCACAAGGTCTCTTTTCCTGAAGATGCGAGGTCGGACCTTTTTGTCAAATGCCCTCTTCATTCTTTGTTGATACAACTTGTTATTTCTTTGATTATGTGGTTGGCATTTATTTTGCTAAAACTATTCTAGCAGCAAGATGTTGAAACAAGATGTTCTAATTTACTGCATTCAACATGTCGGATAAAGATGTCCCATCCTGGATCATAGGACATCGCGTCTGTTATTGGTTTAAAAGGAAGATTTTGTTAGTTGTTATTTGTTACTGAATATTCTGTGAATATTTAGTTATCCTATGTGGCGTCCAAAGTAATTGAGTTGAGATTTTCTGTTGGTTTTCGGATTTTCACTTCTTTCAAAATATGGAGACATATTAGGAAATATTAGATTGAAGACCTATTTTCTTGGAGCTTATTTTGCATAATTATATGCAGTCTCTCAGCTGCGTTTTGAAGCCCAACCCAGTCCAGATTTAATGCTATATATTGAATGGTGTAAACCTAGTTTAGGTGTGGAACTTACGTGTGGTTTGGTAGGGTTTTTGATTGTTAATTGTGAGCCTAACTGGTATCATTCTGATAACAGTATAAGGACTGGTTTTTGTGTTGTAAGTTCTATCAGTTACTCATAAGCTTTTAAGCATTGAGTTTCTTGTGTGTCAGTTCTCATAAGCTTTGAAGTATTGAGAATTGTGTGTTTTTGAAAGTGTGTCTTTCGTTTTGTTACTTGTGTTGAAAGGAACCAGTCACGGTTTGTGATTGAAGAGGGATTTGAGGAGGGCCACATACCTAGGTGAGTCTTAGGTAGAAGTCATAGGAAGGGTAGTGATTAAGTGAGCGGATTGTAACCGGGTCTGGTTGCTGTGTGATCTGTGAATTGATACTATAGTATATTGATTTCGTCCCTGGCTTGGTAGCCCCCAGAGTAGGATTGTTGATCCGAACTGGGTAAACATATCACTGTGTTCTTTACTTTCTGCACTGTTATTTTTATTGTTATCTTGTTCATTGTGTTGGATATCCGTGTCTCAACATCTGTGTAGGACATCTGATATCTATGCCAGAATTTCAATTGGCATCAAGAGCTTGCACCCTAGTTTGTTTCTGGGTGAGATTCAGGGAAGGTACTTTCTGGTGCAATGAACAAGGATGGAGGATTTTTTAACAAACGACCTCTGCTTGATGGTTCCAACTATGACTATCGGAAACCAAGGATGATAGCATTCATCAAATCCATGGATGATCAAGCATGGAAAGCTGTTATCAAAGGATGGGAACCCCCAAAGGTTAGAGATGGAGAAGGTAATCCTACTGATGTGGTGAAGGAAGAGGAAGACTGGGATGATGCAGACTATAAAGGGTCTTTGGGAAATTCCAAAGCCATGAATGCCTTGTTTAATGGTGTTAACAAAAATATTTTCAGGTTGATTAAACATTGCACCATTGCTAAAGAGGCTTGGCAAGTCTTGAAGGTTGCTCATGAAGGAACTTCAAAGGTGAAGATGTCAAAACTTCAGCTTCTCACTACCAAGTTTGAGAATTTGAAGATGAAGGAAGATGAGAGCATTCATGATTTTCACATGAACATTATTGAGATAGCTAATGCTTCAAGTGCCCTAGGTGAAAAGATGTCTGATAGCAAATTGGTCAGAAAAATCCTCAGATCTCTACCTAAGAGATTTGACATGAAAGTGACTGCTATAGAGGAAGCTCAGGACATAGATAAGATGAAATTGGATGAACTTGTGGGATCACTTCAAACATTTGAATTGGGGATCAGTGAAAAGTCTGAAAAGAAGAAGAGTATAGCTTTTGTGTCAAATGCTGGTGATTCTGAAGATGAAGGTAACCTGGTCAGAGATGAAGGGGTGTCTAAAGATCTGGTATTGCTTGGAAAACAATTTAACAAAGTGTTGAAAAGGATGGACTGGAAGTCAAGAGCTAATGTTCAGAACAAGTCACTCGACATCAGTAAAAACCAGGATATAGGCAGAAGGTCCAGAACTGAAGAAGACTCCAATCAAGGGAAGAGAGTTCAATGTTTTGAATGTGAGGGATTCGGGCACATAAAAACTGAGTGTCCCACGTATCTCAAAAGGCAGAAGAAGGGCTTATATGTGTCTTGGTCAGAAGGAGAGTCTGAGAGTGATCTTGAAGAAGAATCAACAAAATTGGTGACAGCCTTGACTGGGATCTGTAAATCTGATGGAGAAACAACTTATGAGTCTGATGAAGGAACAAGTTGTGATTCTGACAAAGAATCTTACATTGGAGAACTTACTAGACAGGAAGTTATCACTGGGTTCTCAGTGTTGTGTATCAAGAATGAAGAGAGGTGCCAGATAATATTAGAACAGAAGGTTCTGATAGCTCAACTAGAAGCTGAGAAGGAAGAACATCTATCGATCATTGCTGATCTTAAAGAGGAGGTTGTATTGCAAAAGTCAAAACTTGACAATATGACCAAATCTATAAGAATGCTGAACAATGGTTCCACAGTGTTGGATGAGATTCTTTAGACTGGGAGAAATACTGGGAATGTACAAGGTCTTGGTTTTAACAATCAAGCGGAGAACTACAAGCAGTCTGTAGTAAAGTTTGTCCCTCAGAAAATAAAGCAAGAGGAGAAGATGTCAAATCACATGTTTCAACATCAGCTGAAACATCAGAAGATAGTATATAGTTCAAAGTATAAACCATGGAGATGTCATTATTGTGGAAAGTTTGGTCACTTAAAGTCCTTTTGCTATAATTTGCATGGTTATCCCAAAACTGTTCATCAACCAAATAAAGAACAGATTTGGGTTAAAGTAACGAAAAGATGGACTCCTAGAAATATGGTGGCTGGTTTCATAGCGCATACCTCTCTTAGAGCTTCTGCAAGGGAAGATTGGTACTTTGACAGTGGTTGTTCAAGACACATGACTGGTGTGAAGAAATTTTTGTCAGATATCAAGCCTCACTCTACCAATTATGTCACTTTTGGGGATGGATCAAAAGGTGAAATAAAAGGTGTTGGAAAGCTGGACTACAAAGGACAACCAAATCTGGATCGTGTTCTATTTGTCAAAGGGCTGACTGCAAATTTGATTAGTATAAGCCAACTGTGTGATCTAGGGCACAAAGTAAATTTCACAAAATCTGAATGCCTAGTAACCAATGAAGAAAATGAAGTTGTTATGAAGGGAACCAGGTCTAAGGATAACTGCTATCTGTGGAATCCTCAAGAATTAGAAAGTTTGTCTACCTGTTTGATGTCAAAGGAAGATGAAACCAAACTGTGGCATCAGAAATTTGGTCACTTACATCTGAAAGGGATGAAGAAAGTTCTGTCAAGTGAGGCTGTTAGAGGTATTCCCAAGCTGAAGATTGATGAGGATAGAATATGACGGGAATGTCAAGTTGGGAAGCAAACAAGGATGTCACACAAAAAGTTTCAACATCTTACCACAACTTCTAGAATTCTGGAGCTGCTTCACATGGACTTAATGGGACCTATGCAGGTTGAAAGTCTTGGAGGGAAGAAGTATGCCTATGTTTTCGTTGATAATTACTCCAGATTCACCTGGATACGCTTTATCAGAGAAAAGTCTGAAGTATTTGCAGCTTTTAAAGAATTGTGTCAAAGGATTCAACGAGAAAAGGATTGTGGTGTTGTTCGAATCAGAAGTGACCATGGGAAGGAATTTGAAAATAGCAGGTTTGAAGAGTTTTGTTCATCTGAAGGATTCACTCATGAATTCTCATCACCAATCACTCCTCAGCAAAATGGTGTGGTGGAACGCAAGAATAGGACTATTCAAGAGTGTGCAAGGGTCATGATTCATGCTAAAAAGCTTCCATATCATTTTTGGGCTGAAGCCATGAATACTGCTTGCTATATACACAATAGGGTGACTATCAGACCAGGTACTTCTGTTACTCTTTATGAGCTATGGAATGGAAGAAAGCCAAATGTGAAATATTTTCATGTTTTTGGGAGTAAGTGCTATATCTTGGCGGATCGTGAGCAGAGGTAAAAGATGGATCCTAAGAGTGAGGAAGGGATATTTTTGGGATACTCTACAAACAGCAAAGCATATAAGGTATTTAATTCGAAAACTAAGGTGATGATGGAATCCATAAATGTGGTGGTTGATGACTCTGGCATAGACGAAGATGTCCCAGATGATGTTGGAACATCCTTTCCCATGAACAATGAAATCTCACAAAACACTGAGTCCGTAGAAGATAATGTTCAAGAGACTAGTACTAGACCTGAGAATGAAGAGGTAGAGGATGCTAACAGGGGACCCTCTATAAGGATTCAGAAGGATCATCCTAAGGAGTTGATTATTGGAAATCTGAATGAAGGTGTAAGAACCAAATCGAGGGAGGATGTGTCAAATGCATGTTTTGTTTCAAAGCTTGAACCAAAAAATGTTAAAGAGGCTTTGACAGATGAGTTCTGGATAAGTGCTATGCAGGATGAGCTTTGTCAATTCAAGAGAAATGAAGTCTAGGAACTGGTACCACACCCAGTTGGAACAAATGTGATTGGAACAAAATGGGTATATAAGAATAGGTCTGATGAACAAGGAGTTGTTACCAGAAACAAAGCCAGACTAGTTGCTCAAGGATACACACAGATTAAAGGAGTAGATTTTGATGAAACATTTGCTCCTGTGGCTCGCTTGGAATCCATCAGATTGTTGCTAGGAGTGGCATGTTTTTTGAAATTCAAATTGTTTCAAATGGATGTTAAGAGTGCCTTTCTGAATGGCTATCTTAATGAAGAAGTCTATGTTGAGTAGCCTAAAGGGTTTGTGGATCCAAATTTTCCTGATCATGTCTTCAAGTTAAAGAAGGCTTTGTACGGCTTAAAACAAGCTCCAAGAGCTTGGTATGAAAGGCTGACTGAGTTCTTAGTCAAACATGGATACAGGAAGGGTGGTATTGATAAAACACTCTTTGTCAAGGAGAAAGATGGGAAACTGATGATTGCTCAGATTTATGTAGATGATATTGTGTTTGGTGGGATGTCGGATGAAATGGTCCAACATTTTGTCAAACAAATGCAATCTGAATTTGAAATGAGCTTGGTAGGTGAATTGACTTGCTTCCTTGGATTGTAAGTCAAGCAAATGGAAGATTCCATTTTTATTTGTCAGAGCAAATATGCTAGGCATATTGTGAAGAAGTTTGGATTGGATAATGCCAAGCACAAGAGAACTCCTGCTCCTACTCACTTAAAGTTATCCAAAGATGAAAAGGGAGTGAATGTTGAACAGAGTTTATACAGAAGCATGATTGGTAGTCTGCTGTATCTTACAGCAAGTAGGCCAGACATAACTTTGCAGTTGGTGTATGTGCAAGATACCAAGCAGAACCCAAGGTCAGTCACATTAATCAAGTTAAGAGAATTCTTAAGTATGTGAGTGGTACGTGTGATTATGGGTTGTTATATTCCCATGATTCAAGTTCCATTTTAGTAGGATACTGTGATGCTGATTGGGCTGGAAGTG
Source organism: Lathyrus tuberosus (assembly GCA_022829125.1). Classification (NCBI taxonomy): domain Eukaryota; kingdom Viridiplantae; phylum Streptophyta; class Magnoliopsida; order Fabales; family Fabaceae; genus Lathyrus; species Lathyrus tuberosus. Next base: position 5,269,097 of record JALAZF010000063.1, read on the forward strand.
CTGATGATAGGAAGAGTACCTCTGGAGGTTGTTTATTTTTGGGAAATAATCTTATTTCATGGTTTAGTAAGAAGCAAAATTCTGTATCTCTTTCTACTGCTGAAGCTGAGTACATAGCAGCTGGAAGTAGTTGTGCTCAACTGGTGTGGATGAAGCAAATGTTATCTGAGTATAATGTCACACAAAATGTCATGACATTATTTTGTGACAACCTGAGTGCTATTAATATTCCTAAGAATCCTATTCAACATAGCAGGACTAAGCACATTGATATCAGGCATCATTTCATCAGAGAACTTGTGGAGGACAAAGTCATAACTCTTGAGCATGTTAGCACAGAAAATCAGCTTGCTGACATATTTACCAATGCTCTGGATGCAGTTCAGTTTGAAAACCTGAGGAGAAGACTGGGGTTTGTATTCATGAAGAACTATAGCAATTAATGTTCTTTTTGGCTGCCAGATTAAAAAGAATAAAGGTAATTCTGGTAGTGCAGCTTGTGCAGGTGTTTATGAAGGGAAAGATGCTGAAGTTTGTGCATGACATTTGATCATGTGATGTTGTGTGCATCTACTTTCTGATGCTGTTTATTTTGGTTTATGATTTGATCATTTCTCAAAATTAATAACTGTTCTACTTGCCTTTGTCATATTTATGGCTAAAAAGGGGGAGTAGTGTACTTGTGGTGTGCTTGTGTTAGTGCTGCAGTTGAGGGGGAGAATGTTGTTGTGTTTCTACAGTTGAGGGGGAGAATGTTGTTGTGTTTCTGCAGTTGAGGGGGAGTTTTTTTTTGCTGCTATGCTATGTTTTTCACTGCTGTCTTTGATATTTTTGTTTTGCTTGATTTATCTTTGCAAGATTGTTTGTTGTGTAGTTTTAGCCAAAATAAGCCAAAGGGGGAGATTGTTATTTCTTTGATTATGTGGTTGGCATTTATTTTTATAAAACTATTCTAGCAGCAAAATGTTGAAACAAGATGTTCTAATTTACTGCATTCAACATGTCGGATAAAGATGTCCCATCCTGGATCATAGGACATCGCGTCTGTTATTGGTTTAAAAGGAAGATTTTGTTAGTTGTTATTTGTTACTGAATATTCTGTGAATATTTAGTTATCCTATGTGGCGTCCAAAGTAATTGAGTTGATATTTTCTGTTGGTTTTCGGATTTTCACTTCTTTCTAAATATGGAGACATATTAGGAAATATTAGATTGAAGACCTATTTTCTTGGAGCTTATTTTGCAGAATTATATGCAGTCTCTCAGCTGCGTTTTGAAGCCCAACCCAGTCCAGATTTAATGCTATATATTGAGTGGTGTAAACCTAGTTTAGGTGTGGAACTTACATGTGTTTTGTTAGGGTTTTTTATTGTTAATTGTGAGCCTAACTGGTATCATTCTGATAACAGTATAAGGACTGGTTTTTGTGTTGTAAGTTCTGTCAGTTACTCATAAGCTTTTAAGCATTGAGTTTCTTGTGTGTCAGTTCTCATAAGCTTTGAAGTATTGAGAATTGTGTGTTTTTGAAAGTGTGTCTTTTGTTTTTTTACTTGTGTTGAAAGGAACCAGTCACAGTTTGTGATTGTAGAGGGATTTGAGGAGGGCCACATACCTAGGTGAGTCTTAGGTAGAAGTCATAGGAAGGGTAGTGATTAAGTGAGCGGATTGTAACCGGGTGTGGTTGCTGTGTGATCTGTGAATTGATACTATCGTATATTGATTTCGTCCCTGGCTTGGTATCCCCCAGAGTAGGATTGTTGATCCGAACTGGGTAAACATATCACTGTGTTCCTTACTTTCTGCACTGTTATTTTTATTGTTATCTTGTTCATTGTGTTGGATATCCGTGTCTCAACATCTGTGTAGGACATCTGATATCTGTGCGAGAATTTCACAACTGACCGTGGCATAATGTCGTTATTCTCTTTTCTTCGATCAGATTCAGTTCGTCGTGTCGACTTTGACACCATTCAGCTTCTGTAAGCTTAGCTTCCATCAATACCCGGATTGATGGGATCTATACTTCTATGGGAAGCACTGCTTCCATGCCATATACTAGAGAGAAAGGGGTTGCCCCTGTTGAAGTGCGGACCGATGTGAGATAACCGTGAAGAGCAAAGGGTAGCCTCTCGTGCCAATCTTTGTAGGTTACAATCATCTTCTGAACAATCCTCTTGATGTTCTTGTTAGCCGCTTCTACCGCTCCGTTCATCTTGGGTCGGTAGGGAGATGAGTTATGGTGTTCGATGTTGAACTCAGCGCACAACTCTTTCATCATCTTATTGTTCAAGTTAGATCCATTATCAGTAATGATCTGGCTCAGAACACCATAACTACAGATGATATTGTTTTTGATAAATCGGACCACCACTTGTCGGGTTACATTAGCGTACGACGCTGCTTCGACCCACTTGGTGAAGTAATCATTGGCTACTGGGATGAACCGATGTCCGTTTGAAGCCTTAGGCTCAATCAAACCAACCATGTCGATTCCCCATATGGAAAAAGGCCATGGGGAAGAAAGAACTTTGAGATGCGTTGGCAGTACATGAATTTTGTGGAGTATATCTGACACTTGAGACACCTCCTCATGTACTTGTAGCAGTCGGATTCTATGGTCAACCAGTAGTACCCTGCTCTTAGAATTTTTCTCGCCATTGTGTGTCCGTTGGCATGAGTGCCAAAGGATCCTTCATGAATTTCTTTCATCAGCATGTCTGCTTCTGGTCTGTCTAAGCATCAGAGCAAGACCATGTCAAAGTTCCTCTTATAAAGTGTATCGCCGCTCAGGAAGAAACTTCCTGTCTGCCTTCTGAGGGTTTTTCTATCCTTTCTGGATTCCCCAGGTGGGTACTCTTGTCTCTGAAGAAAGAGTTTGATATCGTGATACCAAGGTTTGTAGTCTATGACCGCTTCGATCGTGAAGATGTAAGCGGGCCTTTCAAGGCGCATTATGTCGATCTTAGGTAAGTCATTCCATTGACCTACACAAATCATGGAAGAGAGAGTGGCTAATGCATCAGCCATGTGATTCTCCTCACGAGGAATGTGATGAAACTCAATTCTGTTGAAGAAGGGAAGCAACCTTCTCGCGTAGTCCTTGTAAGGAATCAATCCTGATTGGTATGTGTTCCAATCTCCTTTAATCTGATTGATAACCAGGGCTGAGTTTCCATATACGTCGAAGTTTTTGATCCTTAAATCAATCGCTTCCTCGAGACCCATAATACAAGCTTCGTATTCGGCCTCTTTGTTCGTACACTTGAACGTAAGTCGGGGAGTGAAAGGAATGTGGGTACCCTGAGGTGTTATGATGATTGCCCCAATTCCGTTTCTGTAGTGATTGACAGCTCCGTCAAAGATAAGTCCCCATTGGGAACTTGGTTCTGGCCCTTCACTGGGTAGCGGTTCATCGCAGTCTTTCATTTTTAGATACATGACATCTTCATCTGGGAAGTCAAACCCGATTGATTCCCGATCGTCAATCGATTGATGAGCCAACTGATCGGCTAAAATACTCCCCTTAACGGCTTTTTGAGTATGGTACTCTATGTCGTATTCTAATAGCAACATCTGCCAACGGGCAATCCTTCCCGTGAGAGCAGGCTTTTCAAAGACATACTTGATTGGATCCATTTCAGAGATTAACCAATTAGTGTGACGAATCATGTACTGGCGAAGACGTTTGGCTGCCCAAGCCAAAGCGCAGCAAGTTTTCTCAAGCATAGTGTACCGAGTCTCACAGTCGGTGTATTTCTTGCTCAAATAGTAGATGGCAGACTCTTTTCTTTTTGTTTCATCTTGTTGACCAAGCACACAACCCATTGAGTCTTCTAAGACTGTGAGGTAGATAATCAGTGATCTTCCTTCCACTGGAGGTGATAGAATCGGAGGGTTCAACAGGTATTCCTTAATACTGTCGAAGGCAGTTTGGCAATCTTCTGTCCAAACGCAGTCCTGGTCCTTTTTAAGTAATTTGAAAATTGGCGCACATGTCACGGTCATGAGGAATATGAATCTGGAGATGTAGTTCAAACGTCCCAGGAATCCTCTGACTTGTTTTTCAGTTTTTGGAGAAGGCATTTCTCGAATGGCCTTGACCTTGTCAGGATCAACCTCAATTCCTTTCTGGCTGGTGGTGAACCCTAAAAGTTTTCCTGAACGGACACCGAAGGTGCACTTGTTGGGATTCAAGCGGAGTTTGTACTTTATCAACCGCTCGAATAGCTTTGACAGATGGGTCACATGCTCATCTTCTTTCTTAGATTTTGCAATCATATCATCGACATATACCTCGATTTCTTTGTGTATCATGTCATGAAACAGAGTAGTCATGGCCCTTTGATAGGTTGCTCCGGCATTCTTCAAACCGAACGACATCACCCTGTAACAAAAGGTACCCCATGGGGTAATGAACGAAGTTTTCTCCATGTCTTTCGGCGCAATTTTGATCTAGTTATAGCCCGAGAATCCATCCATGAAGGAGAAAACTTTGAACTTTGTTGTACTGTCTACCAGCATGTCGATGTGTGGTAAAGGAAAGTCGTTCTTTGGATTAGCCTTGTTTAGATCTCTGTAATCCACACATATTCTAACTTTTCCGTCCTTTTTGGGAACGGGTACGATGTTGGCTAACCATTGAGGATATTCTGATGTAGCGAGGAAACCCGCGTCAATCTGTTTCTGTACCTCCTCTTTGATTTTGATGGCCATGTCCGGGTGAGTCCGTCTCAACCTCTGTTTTACTGGAAGACATTCCGATTTCAATGGTAAATGATGTTCCACGATGCTGGTATCCAACCCTGGCATATCTTGATAGGACCAAGTGAATACATCGGGAAATTCTCTGAGAAGCTTTACCAAACCCTCTCTGGCAGTTGGACTAAGCAGTGCCCCAATCCTGATTTCTTTTCTCTCTTTTTCTGAACCTAAGTTTACCGTTTCCAACGGCTCTTTATGAGGTTCAATAGACCTTTCCTCCTGTCTGAGTAATCGGGAGATCTCTTTTGGAATTTCGTCGTCAACTTCTTCTTCAGCCCCAAATACCGGGAACTCAAAGTTGGGAGAAGGCATCGGATCGTATGTTTCAACGGGGTTTAAAACAAGCAATCTGCATGACGGTATGATTTGTGTTTAGAAGAGATAGAGGAATGCAAGAGTGTGTGCAGTGTATTTCTTTGGAAAACTGCTTATTTTTTATTATTTGTTTTTTAGGATTACCATTTTCTGAGGAAAGCAAAAAGATAAAACAGTAATTAATGCGGAAATTACAGAACGACGTTATTTTATTAATGAACAAGTCGATTCTTGAAACTACAACCCTATAAAACAAAGCTCTGTCGCTTTGGGCGAAGCGAAGAGGTATATTTACAGAAAGTGAGCCCTATCAAAACATCCGTTTCACCTGGGCAGGGCGAAAGGTTAAAGACGACAATTACTTTGACTTATGAACAATCTTCGGAACATCGACATCAACCCATTGGCGGCGAACTCCTCGGTGAATCACAAAGTCTGGCACCTTCCTTGATTTGTCTTCAGAAATAACGCTGATTTCTGGTGGAGCAGGATCATTGGAATCTGTCTCCCAGGCAGAGTTGTCGTAGGAGGATTCCTCTGTTGCATTTTGTATAGCATTTGTGCTCTCAAGTAGATCTCCCCATCCAGTTGGCTGGATGTCTTCGTGCCTGATACGAGAGCTTTCGGGAGCGGTGTACTTGACCATGAAGTCAAATTTTCCACTTGGTTGTCCCAGGGTGTCCCACACTTCTTTGGAACTGGATGAGTCATCCTTCTCGATGACGTTGACCTCTGGAAAAGCATAGTTAATGAATTCTAGTCTTGCAAATGTTGTGAATTCATCGTCGTGCCGGACGTTTTCTGAATGACCTGATTGTTGATCCCATGACATGGTGGGGACGCAGGTATTCTTTTCAATGACGCTCAACTGATTTTCATTGTTCGGCTGATTTTCTTGCCCCAAGTCTCCGGGATAAGGCTGCCACATTGGCAAGCCATCCATCGGGCCATAGTAGTCGGGGTCAAAGTTGTCCTTCATCAGAGTGTCGTCCTCTAATGAGTTTGGTGGAGCACGACATCCTTCCAGATCACAATCTTCGTATATCATTTCGACATTTGACCTGGGTATAAATATCGGACTCTGTGCGGGATAGCAAAATGGTGTAGGCACTTCTTCCTGAGACATATAACCGTCCTTGTTAAGATAGAACTCTCATTCTTCCTCCATATCAGAGGAATCATCTTTATTGATGGTATGCACTTCTTGAGGCATTGGGTGAAGGAAACCTTCACTGTGGAAGAAGTCTTGAATGGGATGAAGACTTTCATTGCTGGTAGTAGTTGTCTGGGTACAGGTTGCAGAAAAACCGTTTTATTGTCAGTAGGAATGACTAGCTGTCCCCATCCTGTTGTATTGGTACTCTCGACCGCTTTGATAGCATCTTTGTATGAGGAAATGGAAGTTCCCTCTTCGGATTGATTTTCCTTTCTCACCGACAGTGCTTGTAACTGATTTCCAATAACTGATGATAAGTTACTCACGAGCAAGGCTTGTTCTCCACAGACCATGACAAGCTGCTTATTCTGGACGAACTTTAACTTTTGATGGAGGGTCGAGGTGACTGCCCCAGCTTGATGTATCTAAGGTCTTCCTAATAAACAACTGTACATTGCCCAGATGTCCATGACCTGGAAAGCGACTAAGAAAGTGTGGGGACCGATAGTTATGGGAAGGTCGACTTCGCCGATAACCATTTTTCTGGACCCGTCAAATGCTTTGACGACGACCTCACTGGTTCTCATCGGGGATCCTTTGAAGGATAATTGCATCAAAGTGGACTTCGGCATAACATTCAGGGATGACCCTGTGTCTACCAGTACGCTGGTTAAAGCATCGCCCTGGCAGCTGACCGTGATATTGAGCGCCATGTTATGACGGCGACCCTCTTCAAGTAATTCCTCATCACTAAATCCCAAGTTATTGCAGGAAGTGATGTTAGAGACAATGCTATCGAACTGTCTGGTTGTTACATCCTGTTCCACAAAGGCTTGCTCCAAGACTTTCTGTAGAGCCTCCCTGTGCGCTTCTGAACTGAGTAAAAGTGACAGCACAGAGATCTTTGAAGGAGTTTGTAATAGTTGATCAACAATGATGTATTCACTCCTTTGGATGAGCTTCAGCATCTCATCGTTGTCTTTTGAAAGGTCGGGATTACTGGATTGACCGACCGGTGGAATAGGAACTTCTGTCTCAGGTTCTTTTTCTTTGTTAAGTTCTCCAACTCCTCGGTTGAAGATTCGACCACTCCGTGTTACTCGACTGATGTCTGCAATATTCACGACGGAGGATAATGGAATTTCCTTTCCATTCTCGACTGTTGTTGCACCGTATTTATAAGGGATAGCCTTAGTTGATTCATACGGTAATGGTCCCGGTAAATAGATGATTATGGGATCCTTCTGATTTTTCTGACGATCGTAAGCAATTTCGATCCATTCCTAGTTGGGAACTCTCGATTCGTCAAGTAGAGGAATGATGGTACAAACATCCCTAGCCCTCTGATGATCAGAGATTATGATAACGTCCTCAGTTTGATCAGCGAGGTAGTCTGGCGCCCAGTTGATTGGTCCGGAACCCGGATATGGGCGAATCTCTCTACGATCCACCTGACCCTGAAGAGCTGCTCGCACAAGGTAACATCCTTGGTTACTTTCCGAACAAACTCTACAATGTTCATAGTTGTGTGGTGGCACCTGGCCACGCCCGCTTTGAATACAATGTAACCTCACTAGGTTCGTTTCCACAAATCGAACGTCCCGACTTTGATGCCGAGTAGGGTTCCCGTTGGTAATACTAATTTGCTGGGTGTCTTCATCCATATAGATTGGAAGCCACTAGTGGTTCAACAAGTGCTGAAGGGTTTCCTAGACAAGGGCACAACCTTGATCGTTTTCGCAACCCTCCCTACAGCTCTGATAATCATGTGATACCAGGAACCCGAGCCGGACCTGTTTAGCATGTAACTCCATCAGGCTGGTATTCATCAGACGAACATCGAAGATTTAAATCATGTTGATCTGATAGAGATTCCTATCATGGTAGTCCTGGATCCATCCAAGATCCATCTGACGCTGGAGGGCCTCTTGTACAAAAGAGCATCCCTGTTTGTTTACCGAGCAAGTCAGACAGGAACTGTAATCGTGCCGCGGCAGATTATGATACTGGCTTTGCCTGGAATGCATCGCCACCAAGTTGACATTCATCGCACGGATATCGTGGTTTTGAATAATGTTGGAATTCGTGTAAACCATGTTAACTCCACGAACTCGGTGCTTTTGGATCCATCCGAGATCCATCTGTTCCTGTAGAGCTGATTGCACCACAGAACATCCTCGATTGCTTTTAGAGCAGATATCACACTGGTGATAGTTATGAGGTGGCACATGGCCATATCCACTCTGTCTGCAATGCATCTTGACCAAGTTGGCCCTTAACAAGAGTACATCATGAATTTGATAGACGTTGTTAGTCTCTCCCTCTATCAAATTGACTGTAGCTTTCTGGTGTTGAGGCAGTGGGTTTGTGAGAACATTAGGATTTGTATCCTTGAAAGATAAGACCCCGCTCCTAACAAGCTTTTGCACGTCGGATTTGAAATTGAGACAGTTCTCTATGTTATGCCCCGGTCCTCCTTGATGGTAAGGGCAGGTCTGATCCACCTTAAACCGAAAAGGCGGATTTTCTGGTACTGTAAGAGGAGCCTTAGTCTGGATATGCCCCTTAGCCAGTAGTAACGGAAATAGTTCTGCGTACGATACGGGTATAGGATCAAATCCTGGTGGCCGCGTTGTACGGTTGTTGTTGTACGGAGGACGAGCCTGCTGAAGAGGCTGTTGAGTCCTTTGCTGATTAGGTTGGCTCTGCGCAACCTGAGGTTGATACGTAGAAATAGGCACAGGATTGATAGCAGGAGTTACAGCTGCTACGAGTTGATAATGTCGCCTTTGCTTTCCGAGAGAGATATTCCCAATATCTTGCTCTTTTTTCTTAGGGAGAGCACTACCGTATCGATTTGTACTACTTGATGATCCAGTGTCTTTGACTAGACGTCCTTCTCGAACGGCTTCCTCGAGACGCACTCCCATACCGACCATTTCGGTGAAGTCACTGGGCGCACTGGCAACCATTCTGTCGTAATAAAATGAGCTTAAGGTATTTAAGAAGATCTTTGTCATCTCTTTTTCCTCAAGAGGTGGACAAATTTGAGCGGCAATTTCATGCCATCTCTGAGCGTATTCCTTAAAGGTTTCCTTGTCCTTTTGTGACATTGATCTGAGTTGATCTCTGTCGGGTGCCATGTCCAGATTGTATTTATATTGTTGAACGAAGGCAGCGCCAAGATCTCTGAAAGTGCTAATCGTAGCACGGTTTAAACCCATGTACCATTTTAGTGCGGCACCGGTTAAACTATCCTGAAAGTAGTGAATCAGTAAATCCTGATTCTCTGCTGAGCTGACATTCGCCGAGCATACATCACCAAGTGACTCTGAGGGCAAGAGTTACCCTTGTACTTTTCAAAGTCGGACACCTGGAATTTGTGTGGGACTTTCACATTGGGGACTAAGCAGAGGTCCGCGGCGTCCTTTCCAAATAAATCCTGACCGCGAAGGGCCTACAGTTCTTTCTGCATTCCCAGGAACTGTTCCTGGAACTCATTCATTCTTTCGAATATGTTGTCATTTCCACCAGAAGGTATCTGTGGAATCTGTCCTTCCGGGACAGTGTGTACCACGGGCGGTGGTATAGTCATTATGGCCGAGACTCTCGGTGCCTCCCGAAGTTTGTAACCTTCAGGAGTTGCTGTCATGCCCCTGGCATCTTCGCTTTCCCGAAGTTTGTAACCTTCAGGCCCAGCGGTTCCTGCTGCGGTCCCCTGATCCTCATTGATCAACGGGATATATCCTTCCGGGATATAGTTAAGTGGCATGCCCTAGGGACGATCTTTCGGCATTTTCTACCTAGGATCGTACTTTTCCACTATGGGCGTTAAGGTGATCTCCGAGATCACAGTCCTTTGTAGCTGAGCTTCTGCCATAGCTTGCATGTCGTTATGAAGCTTTCTCATATCCTCTCTCAGAGCGTCCATCTCTTCTTTCAACTCCCTGTTCTCTTCCTCGAGATCATCCATCTTTTTCTGACGATTGGCCCGAGTATTGTATGAATGAGACAGTTTGACTCTAGAACCGAGACACAAACGTGAGATTCGTAGGTAAGAAGAATACGTGGCGTGAGAATGATGAATGCAATGATTATATTAATTGTTTTTTTTGCTTAATCAAAATAAACTTCGACAACTAGATTGCAAATATCAAATAGTGGGGAAACCCCGTTTTATTGAATTCAAAGGATTGCGAAAATAGAAACACAGTAGATTACAAGGTGCGGTAATAGAAACCTAAGCTAAGGGGTCCCGAGTCCTCTCTGGGGAGAAACCGGGTGCTGATTCTGGTACTTTCCTTTTCTTGGACCGGGGCTCTTGGGCCGTTGTCGGGTTGTCATTCCTTTGCCAAGTGAAAAGAACGAGCAAATTCCTTTGGTCATCCTGATTATCGACAGCATGTTACTCTAAAATCTTGATCAGAGCATCCTTATCTTTCAGCAGTTGCTGTATTTTGGTACACTCTACATTGAGGGTGCGGTATTTGTTCTTCCAAGACCTCCTCTCCTGTTGAACTTTGTTGAGAGTAACCTGAAGTTTTTCCGTCTCAGTCATGAAGTACATGACAGATTCCCTCGGAGGAAGAACTCCGTGACGAGGATAAGGCATCTTTAGCTTGAGAGCTCTAGTTTGTACCCAGTGGAGATAAGGCTCCACCGAGACACAGTCCGGTTTCCTAGAGACTCCCGTCCTTTCTTATGAACATGTTTCCAAGCGTGCACTATTTCCGTCTTTAGTGCCATGTCATTTTCTCCTTCCTTGAAGAAAAGACCTTCCAGATGAGCATTCCGTGGGACGTGCCTCATCGGGTATCCAAATTGACGACGAACCAATACTGGATGGTAGTTGATTCCTCCCTTAGTTCCTATGAGGGGTACGTTGGGGAGTTTTCCACAACGGTCAATGATCCTGTCCCGTTATAAATCCTATTGCACCAATCTATATCAGAGTTGGTAAGAGACATGATTTTCTGCGACCAACGCAAGGCACTCTTATGATCCCAAAAAGCAGCAGACTTGGGTAAATGGGAGATAAACCATTTGTATAGCAGGGGTACACAGCATGTGAACATCCCTCTGCTGTACAAATTGCTTAAGTGTACAGAATGATACGCATCAGCGAGCAAAGTTGGCACAGGGTTTCCAATGAGAAAAACATTAATGGCGTTGATATCGACGAAGCTATTAATGTTGGGAAACAGAAATAACCCGTAGGTGAGTAAGACAAAGATGCTTTCAAAAGCAGTCATGTTCCCTATACTAGCGAAGTACAAAGCCTTCTTTGTCAGGAACTGGGTTGGCAAACCTGGGAGCCCACCCTTAGTGGTCATGTGAGTCTTGACTTCTGACTCATCCAAATAAATTGCTCTTGCAATGGTCTGATCCTTTGGAATTTCTTCCAGTCCAGAAAAAGGAGCTCGATCAGTAATGTGTAGATCGGTTAGGTGAGAATACTCCTCCAGTGTTGGTGCGAGCTGGTAATCCGGGAATGTGAAACAGTGATAGACCGGATCGTAAAGCTGAATGAGTGCCTCCATGATTCCTTCAATCACATGGACTCTTAACAGAGGTAGCAGACCTTTGTACTTGGCTCTGAAAGCTTCAGGGTTAGTGATCATCTTCGCTAATCCTCTCAAATCCTCTAGTTTTGGAACCCTGAAGGTATACTTATGAGTTTTCCTTCTACCGAAGTCCATGAGCGCAATCTTTTTCTCTGACATTTGCAATCATTGTCTTAGTTTAATTTGAAAAAGAGAGACTAGAAGAGAAGTTTTTCTTTGATGTAATGTTTTTTAGATGAATGCATGAATGCAGCACAAAAAAACATAGAAAAAACATGGGGTCAAAGGGTCGGTGTCATGAAGTCAAGGCTCTACCCCCCCCCCCCCCCCAAAGGTTTATACTAGTGATTTTTGTACCTGTCTCTCAAAATCATCAGTTCTTGTCGAGAAAACACCAGCGGGCCAGGAACCGTGCTAGGTGATGTTTTTCGAAGAACCATCAGAAGAGGGTAGTATCACGTGACAACCATTTCCAATAGTTTCTGCACTACTAAAAGAGGTTTTTCCTAGGTGTATACTCAATCTTTCCACATGCGGCATCACACGCATTCCCATTAGGAGAAAACATATATCAATTAGGAAAAGCAGTATATATATTTGTCCTAAAGTCCTAGACTTTAAAGAGCTATGAATCTTATGTTCCTGACAAAAATGGCTCCCCGGCGGAGTCGCCATTCTGTGGTACCTTCCCAACTTTAAAGGTTTTGATCTAAGATCCTAGTGAAGTAAAAAAAAAAGTCCTATCCCAGTGAAATCCCCCAAAAAAAAAGGAAAGAAAGAAAGAAGGAAAAGGGCCCCACGGTGGGCGCCACTTTTCTGTGGCGGACACCGCCATGAAAATGACTTGTCCAAGGTTTTCACCCTAGATTGTAAGAAAGAAAGATGGGCCCCACGGTGAGCGCCACTTTTCTGTAGCGACTAAGGAAGGGAAATAGATGTCTCCAATTAACCCTGCTTGCATACTGAGTTTAAACAGCGGTCTGTTTGGTTACGGATGCTATATGGTAATGGGGCCTCTTTCTTCTTACTTTGTTTAGAAGAAAACACCGGGAATGTTCATGGGGAATTTTGTTAGGATGCTAGGACTGATGCTTTTCGATTGATATGTGAAGGTACGGGATTTGGGGTTTTGGATTAGTGTGCTCGCTAAGATTTTTCTTTCAATCTTATGCCTACGTATTCCCATTTACCGAAACAGGGAAATCAGAGCGATCGTAGTTCCTTCTATTCTATGGGAGGAAATGGTGTTTTGGTGTCTTGTTCAAAGCCCAAGACGTGAAGCTGAAAGGTCTATTTGTATCTTGTTCGAAGCCCAAGATGTGAAGCTAAAAAGGTGTTGTCTTTAGAGAGAATTTGTCATCTCTAAAGGGGGGTCTGTTTGTCACAACTGTTGGGTGACTGATTATAAAGGAGAATTACTTTAACTGGGATATGTGAATCCAGCAATGCCATAATTTCCTTTATAGGGGATTTTTTACCTGAAGGGGTTTTAACCTGAAGGAGAAGACTTTAACTCAGTGTAGAGGAACGCTATCTTTCCTTAGGAATTTCTCATGCTAAAAGAGGGACAGTGGCGTGGATGTAAATAATCCAGAGGCTTACCGCTTACAGCAATTAGATGAAAGGAGTTGTTGATGTTTGTATCCTGTGAATGAGGCACAATTTTGATGCTAAGAGGTTGATTGACTCAACCGGGGTTTTTCTTATACAAATCCTAAGAGGAGGCTATTGACCCAACAAGAGGATGCTTTTGTGTCTCGTACGAAGCCCGAGAGGGAGGCTAAAAGGAGTTGACTCAACAAGAGATTACTTTTAGATGTGTCTTGTACGAAGCCCGAGATGGAGGCTAAAGGTTGACTCAACAAAAGAGTCTTTTATACTCAACAAGAGAGTGTTTTTGTATCTCGTACGAAGCCCGAGATGGAGGCTAAAAGTTGACTCAACAAGAGAGTCTTTTATACTCAACAAGAGAGTGTTTTTGTATCTCGTACGAAGCCCAAGATGGAGGCTAAAAGAGAGGTTGACTCAACAAGAGAGTCTTTTTGTATCTCGTACGAAGCCCGAGATAGAGGCTAAAAGTTGACTCAACAAGAGAGTCTTTTTGTATCTCGTACGAAGCCCGAGATAGAGGCTAAAAGGATTATTGACTCAACAAGGGAGTCTTTTTGTATCTCGTACGAAGCCCGAGATAGAGGCTAAAAGGATTGCTGTTTCAGTTGAGTGACAGGTCCAGTAGGTTGGTTAAAAGAGAAAATCAGTTCTTATAAAGAGACTGATTAAAGGTAAGGCTATGCTTTGGGATTGATCAGAGGATCAGGGTTACTTCCTGTTTCTTTAAGGAAATGGGGAATCCAGAGGGTATTGGAGATTGTTCGAGTCTACTGGTGTTTTTCCCTACTTGAGAATGCCTTCGAGACTCAAGGAGATTAGACTGTCCAAGTCTAGAGTTTTATCTTTTGTACTATGCTTAAAGAAACAGTAGTAGTACGTTCACGGTAGAAAGATCTAGACTCTTTGAAATACTGTTCTATTAAGATGACTAATTTCTGTTCCTATACCTCTAGGAGGTCGTCGGGACAAATTGTACGAAGCCCAAGAGGAGGCTGGAAACTTTTAAGAAGCCGAGGGACAATTTGTACGAAGCCCAAGAGGAGGCTCTCTTCCCGAAGGAAGAATCCTTATACGAAGCCTAAGAGGAGGCTGTGAATACTTCTAAGAAGCCGTAGGGTCCTTGTACAACGCCCAAGAGGAGGCGGGGATGCTTTTAGGAAGCCTGTGGGTCCCCAAACCCCGAGAAATTCAAGACAGACTATTCACAGAGATTAGATCAAGCCAGGAAAGTCCGAGAATTTGGAAGAAACTCAAGAGATGCCATTCACGGAGAAAAGATCATCTCTGGGGAGTTAGAGTTTCTTTGACAATTTCTAAGGGTGACAGTCTGAGAAAGGGTTCACCGAGAATGCTGCCTTTCACGTCTCCATATTGTTTAACCCCAAGAGGAAGGAAGACTGTATTTGGTAATCCTATGGGGATCTAGTTTTGTTTATTTTAGAGTGATCAACAGGGCTTAGTGCTAGACGTAGTTGCCGGGGAAACTCTAAATATCTATACTAGTATTACACAGTTGATATGAGTTTATGAAAGAAGACTTACAGTGAAACAGCCCCATAATACAGTTATATGTATATGAAAGCGGATAAAGAAAGCATATAAACACTTACTCGGTTGTAGAGCTTCCATGCTGTTTGGTTAGTTGTTCAACAAAGAAAGCTTTGATAACAATATTATATTCAAAATTAAAGGAGAAAGTATTTTGAAAAGATGTTGGGGTTTACGGCTCAAGGAGAGGCCCAAGGTTTATCAGTGATCGCACTGTCGTTTTGTACAGAGGGAATTATACAAGTGACTGAGGCCCAAGAAAGGTTTTCTGTACAAGGGGATGGGTCTTACACTCTCTCAAGAGGCCCAAGTGTTTAAAGAAAAAGAATGGGGCTTACAACACGAGGGTAGGCCCAGATGATTGGTTTTCTTATCGGCGATCGCGCCGAGGTTTTCTTTTAACGCAGGGGGACTTATACAATGTATGAGGCCCAAAAAGTTTTGGTTAAAAGGGGATTGGGTCTTTCACTTTAATAAAGGCCCAAGAGATTTATTTTTGTACAAGTGGTGGGGCTTACAGCTCAAAGAGAGGCCCAGGGTCATTTGTTTAAAAATGGCGATCGTGCCGCGATTTTTTGAAAACGCGGTGGGTCTTATACAATGCATTGAGGCCCAAAATGGTTTAGTTTTCAAAGAGGGTTGGGTCTTACACTCTAATAGAGGCCCAAGAAATTTTGAATGGGTCTTATAGCTCGAGGAGAGGCCCAAGGTTTGTTTTTCAACAGACGATGATCGCGTCGAACTTTTTGAAATACAACGGGACTTATACAATAAGTGAGCCCCAAAAATAGGTTTGTATTTACAAAGGATTGGTTCTTACACTCTATTAGAGGCCCAAAAGTGTTTGAAATTGTTTGATGAGGGTGAAAATCAAAGAAACCCTAATTTGTTATTCTTTAAAAGTAAATATTTAAAGAAAATCAAATAAAATACCAAATAAGTTTGAATAAACCATTTGTGATTTTTGTTTAAGGTTTGAGAAATGAGGGATTAATCACAAGGTGAATAAAACTCACTTGGTTTTGATTTTCAAAGTAAATATTCACTTTTAAAATGTTTAAAAACAATAAAAAGGAATTTATTCACAAAAATACTAATTATATTAAATAAATAATATATACTTAATTTTTTTGTGGAATAAAATATTTCAACATTTTTGTGATTTTTTACAAAAAGAACCAATAAAAAATAATTAAAATTGAAAGAGTTATTAATTTTCCAATTAATTAATAAAACATGAAAATATTGGAAAAAATAGCAAAAATGTGAGAAAACACAAAATGGCATGGGTGGGGTTTGAACCTACGACCTCAAGGTTATAGGGTGTGCGCCTTACCACTGGGGTGGTGATACATCCATTGCTTGAAGTGAAACCACAAATATACAAGACATGCCTTGTTTTCTAGGTCTTGTCAAGACAAGGCAAGGCAAGTTATACCAAGAAACGGGAAGGTCCATAACTTTCTCATTTCTCAATGGTTGGGGACAAAATTTATATGCATCTGGCCTAGAATTTCACAAGAAATCCAATGGTGGTGGTATATTTTTCAGATTTTACTCCCTCCTCAAAATCCGATAGTGGTTTTGAAAAAGGCATATAATTGCATTTTCTAGGCTACACTTTGATACAGGCAAGAATTACATGATGAATTGGTTCAAACACAACATATATAACATGTATGAGGTGTGTATGATCAGTGGACTTCAAAGAAATGCATATTTTGGAAAGTTCAAGTCATGATGCTTACCTCTTTTTGAGCTTTTGGAGTTTACTGTACAATCTGCCAAACTTCTTGTTCCAGAAATGGTTTGATGGTTTGGACACTCTCAAATGATCCCTTAGAAGCTTTTAGGATGGTTGGAATCAGTTGGAACTTGCAAAAACACAAACTGGCCCTTTCTTGCAAAAGGGGTTAAAATGGCCAAAATAGCAACTCTCTCAAATGGTGTTCCAGATGGGGGGAACCATTTGGGATAGTTCAAGGATGTTATTTGGAGTGTGTTTGAGGTTTTATCTGGTTTGGAAAGTGACTGAATCAAGACATGGCTTGAAAAATGCACAAAAGGCCTATTTTGAGGTTTTGAGAGGTGACTTTGTGATTTTGGTGTTACAGGTCACTTTTGATAGTTTGGATCACCTACATATGATGTTTATGAGGTGTTAGGATCACGAGTTGTGATAGAAATGCTCTCTAACTCAAAAACTCAGAGTTACCTTGCTAAAGAAGGCATTTTGGCCTAAAGAGAGGGATTTTGAGGAAAGCATCTGTTTGATGGCTTTGGTGTACTCAAACTGAGCACAAATGAGCTCTATTTATAGTAGAGCAAGTTTTTTTTGGGATCAATAGTGAATGGCAACTACAGCAGAGGTTTGGCCAATGGTTGCACTTTGGAATCCAAGTCTCCTCTAGCCATTGACTAGAGGTTAGGGCACAGGGCTGTGGTTCCCTTGGTCTTGGATAAGTCTGGACTGAATTCAGTTGCAAATGGCTCAGTCCATGCCACCTTGGTGTATGTATTGAATGCTTCAATCTAAAATTGGAGTCTTGTCCCTCTTTTAGGCAATTCTAGGTTTGGCATGCTACTTCTTGTTCCAAGAACTTTGGAGGCTTGGCTCAGTGTTTGTCCCCTTTAAATTTGATCCTCAGATGTGTCCAAAGTGATGACAAGGCTTGGAATTATCTGATTTTTCCAAATCAAACAAAAATGCAAAATTCTGCCTAGCATTAGCAGTTTTCAGCAAGGCATATTGCCATTGTCATATCTCATGGCCCAAGTGGAATTTGGTGATGTTCTTGGCCATTTTGGAAAGCCCTCATATGATACAACAACTGTTTGATCATATTTGGTTTTGATACCTTTTGGATCCAAGTGAAAAATCCCCTTACATTTGGAAAAAAGTGAAGGCAGATTCTGACTTAGTGAAAATTTCACTAAGTGTTGGAAAAAAGTGACATTTTCACTTTTTGTGATTTTGATCATTCCATAACTCAAAATCCATGATGAGTTTGGAAGGAAGCCAGTTTTAAGCTTTTGTAGATGGTAATGAGAGCTACAAATCTAGCTTTGGATGGGGAAAAATGGCCTTGTGGTTTAGGAGTTATGATCCTCCAAAGTTGGTACCCTTGCCACTTTGTTCATAACTTCGAAAATTTTCTAAGTTTTTATGGTTACCCCTTTTACAAGTTATCCAACTTTTCTTGATTTTTCTTGATGAATGATGATTCAAATCACACATTAACATCATTTTAGGGTTAAAAAACCATTTTTGTGAAAAATCTCAAAAAGTCAAAGTTGACTTTTGTGCACAGTTGACTTTTTGTCAGATGAATTCCAAACTGTACGATCCTCTATGAAATCAAGTCCTTGACCTAAATCAAACTTGATGGATTGATTTCATAGGTGTTATAGGGTGTATTGAATCATGTCCTAGGGTTTAGGAGCATGTCCTGGTCAAAAGTCAAAGATACAGTTGACTTTTCTCGCGAAACCCTAACTGTGGTACTGATGAAATTGAGACTTGTTGCTCAAGCTTCCCGAATCAATCCATTGTTACAAATGGATCAATGTGGTATGTTGGAGACCCCCAAATCATGTCTTAAGGTCTTGGCTCATGATTTGTCCCAAAAGTCAACTTAGGGGTGAATTAGGTCAAGAAACCCTAATTCCTGGTTTTTGATGTATGCATTCCCTGAGGTCAAATTGACTTGATGCTTGGGCCCATGAGGTTCCATGGAGTATTTTAGGATATGCTTTGAAGCATTGGCTCATGCCCAGAGGAAAATTTCCATCTGGAGGCCCTGGTCAACCAAACCCTAATTTGGTGACACTGGCGATCTTGAGGCTTGATCCACCTGGAAGGGAGCAGCCTTGTGCTTAATCCTTAAAGTGGGAGTCCTCTTGATCCATTGTAGATGTTTGGGAGGTTAGACAAGTTGAAGATCATGTCATTTCTTGATTGATCCTTTGTCTAAGAACTCTGAGAGGGCTTGAAACCCTAATTTTGACTGTAGTAAGTGTTCACCCATCTTTGGGGAGACTAATGAGGCATGATGGTTCATCCATATTGTGATGATGATTTGCACAATGATGGGAATCTTAGTGGTCAAAATTTGGGGTATGACATATATCTCGGACCCTGCGTGGGGAAATAGAATGGCATGTGCGTTTCTTCCTGAGGCATATAACCGTCCTCGTTGAGATATGACTTCCACTCTACATCTGTATCGGAGGAGTCACCCTCATTGATGGTGTGTACTTCTTGAGACACTGGGTGGAGGAAGCCTCCACAGCGGAAGAAGTCCTGAATGGGATGAAAAATTTCATCTTTAGTAGCAGTCTGGGTACAGGCTGAGGAGAAACCAAGAACTTTCTTTGTCTTGTTGTCAGTAGGAATTACGAGCTTTCCCCATCCCTTTATGTTATTACTCTCGATCACTTCGAGAGCGTCTATGTAGGAGGAAGTCGATGTCCCTCTTTCTCATCGATTCTCATTGCTCATCGAGAGTGCTTGGAACTGAGTTCCAACAACTTCCTCTGGTTCTACACAGGAAAATGATGATAAGTTGCTCACGATTAAGGCCTTTTCTCTGCATACTGTGACTAACTTGTCATTTTTGACGAACTTCAGCTTCTGGTGAAGTGTCGAAGTGACTACCCCAGCTTCGTGTATCCAAGGTCTTCCTAATAAACAGCTGTATGATGTCCAGATGTCCATGACCTGGAAAGTGACTTTGAAAGTGTGAGGACCGATGGTTATGGGAAGATAAACTTCGCCGATAACTATCTTTCTGGATCCATCAAAGGCTTCGACGTGACCTCACTGCCTCTCATCGGAGATCCTTGAAATGATAGTCGTATCAGAGTGGATTTTTTGCATAACATTCAGAGCTGATCCTGTGTCTACCAGTACGCTGGCTTGAGCATCGTCCTGGCAGTTGACTGTAATGTTAAGCTCCATATTGTGATTTTTGCCTTCTTCCGGCAGTTCTTCATCACTGAATCCTAAATTGTTGCAGGAAGTGATGTTGGAAATGAGGTTGTCAAACTGTTTTATCGTCACATCTTGTTCTACGAAAGCTTGCTCCAAGACTTTCTGTAGAGCTTCCCTGTGAGCTTCAGTACTGAGTAAGAGAGAAAGCACAGAGATTCGATACGGAGTTTGCAACAATTGGTCCACAATGTTGTACTCGCTTTTCTGGATGAGCTTTAGCATCTCATCATTGTTCTTTGAAAGTTTTGGATTACTGGATTGCCCGACCGGTTGATTGGGAACTTCTGTTTGAGGTTCCTTCTCCTTGGTGGGTTCTCCAACTCCTCAATTGAAGATCCGACCGCTCCGTGTTACCCGACTGATGTCGGTAATGTTCACGACGGAGGGTAATGGAGTTTCCTTTCCATCTTTGATTATTGTTGCACCGTACTTGTAAGGGATAACCTTATCTAATTTGTACGGTATTGGTCTTGGCAAATAGATAACCACAAGAGCCTTTTGATATTTCTGACCATCGTAGATAGCCTCAATTGGTTTTAGGTTGACAATCTTTCTACTATCAAGAGGAAATCTTGATTCATCGAGTAGAGGGATTATGGCGCATACGTCCTTGGCTATTTCTTGATTAGAGATTAAGACAACGTCTTTGCTTTGATCAAGAAGGCAGTCTTGTATCACGTTGATCAAACCAGAACTTGAACATTGTCGAATCTCTTTCCGGTCCAACTGATCTTGAAGAGCTGACCGTACAAGATAACATCCCTGGTTGTTCTCTGAACAAACTCTACAGCGCTCATAATTTTGTGGTGGCACTCGGCCACGTCCGCTTTATATGCAGTGCAACTTTACTAGATCAGTTTCCATCGAGCAGACATCCTGACTTTGATGTCTACTAGGATTCTCGTCAGTCATACTGATCTATTGTGTAGCTTCATCCAAGTAGATTGGAAGCCACCAGTGGTCCAACAAGTGTTGAAGTGTTCTTTGGATAAGTGCACACCCTTGGTCATCTTCACGACATTGTTCATAGTCCAGATAATTATGTGAAGCCAGAAAGCCAAGTCTGACTTGCTTAGCATGTAGTTCTACCAGACTGGTATTCATCAAGCGAATATCAAAGATCTGAACCATATTGACTTGATGGTTATTTCTCTCCTGATAGTCCTAGATCCATCCGAGATCTATCTGACGTTGGATGGCCTCTTATACGAAAGAACATCCCTGATTGCTTATTGAGCAGATCAGACAGGTATTGTAGTCGTGCCGTGGCAGATTATGATATTGACTTTGCCTCGAATGCATCGCCACTAAGTTGATATTCATTGCACGGATGTCGTGGTTCTGAACAATGTTGGGATGTATATGGGCCATGTTGACTTCCCGGATTCGGTGGTCCAGGATCCAACCTAGATTCGTCTGTTCTTGTAGAGCTGATTGTACTACAAAACACCCCTGATTATTCTTTGGGCAGATATCACACTGGTGATAATTGTGAGGTGGTACACGATCGTACCCGCTCTGTCTACAATGTATTCTGACCAGATTGGTTCCTAATAGGAGTACATCGTGAATTTGATAACCGCAGATAGATTCTTCCTCTATTAAGTTTACTGCAGTCTTCTCATGTTGAAGTAACGGGTTCGTCTGAACATTTGGATTAGTATCTTTGAAAGATAGTGAAATTCTGGTATATCAGACTACAGATGTCCTATAGATTGTCTGGACATCTGATCTGAACAAAACAGCATGGCAAGGTATAAACAAATAAAACACTACAGAAAAGCATAAACCACACACATAATTTGTTCACCCAGTTCGATCTAGAAATCTACATCTGGGGGCATACCAAGCCAGGAAGGAAGTCCGCTCTTAGCAGAATCAAATTACAGACTCAACAACCAAGTTGACAATCTCCTAATTTAATAACTACCCAATGACCCTTCTACCTAAGTCCTCCCTAGGTAAGAGACTTCATCTCACTTCCAATCATCCCAATGATGTCTAGCAGTCAACACCTCAGCCACTGCATCAACAGCTTGATTTCCAACAACTCTTCAAACACAACAAAATAGAAGACATACTTCCATGACAATACCTAGACATGACACACATGACTAAGAACAATACTTAGAGTTTCTTAACAGCTTCCTCCAAGAACAACACTCACTCTTGCTTAAAAGCTTCGAGGAGAACAGTGACCATCTCATAATCTGAGTGGTTCACACATACCAACTCTCCTAGAGAGTGGTTCACAAGAACGAAGCCCTAATAATTTTACATCTTAGAATCGTTTTAAAATCAGGTTACAAACACTCTTATTTATAACCTACATCGCAACTGGATTTGGGCTTCAAAACGCAGCAGAGAGACTGCACACAATTCTGCAAAATAAACTCCAAGAAAATAGGTCTTCAATCTAAAGTTTCCTAATATGTCTCCATATTTAGAAAGTAGTGAAAATCCGAAAACCAACACAAAATCTCAACCCAATTACTTTGGACGCCACATAGGGTAACTAAAAATTCACAAATATTCTGCATCTGTTAAATCATAACAGAATTTAACTGTCCAGCTCAGCACAGGCGCGATGTCGAATGATTCAGCATAGGACATCTTATCCGACATGTTGCTCCAGATGATGAGAACTTCT
The DNA here is from genome assembly GCA_022829125.1 of Lathyrus tuberosus. Classification (NCBI taxonomy): domain Eukaryota; kingdom Viridiplantae; phylum Streptophyta; class Magnoliopsida; order Fabales; family Fabaceae; genus Lathyrus; species Lathyrus tuberosus. Next base: position 5,291,695 of record JALAZF010000063.1, read on the forward strand.
CATCTCAACATGTCTCAACATACAATAGGACTTCTTGCTTAACCTGTTCTTCTTAGAAAGTTACCACGTCCCTATTAAACATATTGCTGCTACAAAAACGACAGACCATGATTTTCGCCAATAAAAGAATGACAGCACGCGATAGATTCCCAAAAAACGCATCACAAACACCCAACCAACTTAACAGGATGTTCTGTCAACAGATGTTAGGACATCGTGTTTGACATCAGTACACAGTCCTGCTAACTTTAAGAAACACAAACTGCAGAATGTTAGAGACAACATGTCATGACATCAAGTAAGACATCTTGATGTAACAGGGTGTTTTAGCACAGATGCTGCCAATTCAGAACTAACAATCTCCCCCTTTGGCAAATTGTGGCTAAAACACTATAGCATCAACAATGAATAGAAATCCTTGCAGCAGAAGCATATACAAACACTTCTAACATTCCAATAAAAGCCAGAAACTCCCCCTCAAGCCAAGGAGCTGTGAAACCCAGCACAGAAAACCAAAACAACCAGCTGTACACACAAAACAACTAAAAAAACAGGCAACAACTCTCCCCCTTTTTAGCCAGAATTTAGACAAACCAAAAACCAGCAGAAAGAAATTCCATCAACAAACCGAAGCTCCCCCTCAACACCAGAAATAGCCAACATCACACACAACCAACTATGCAATAAGGGCAATCAACCAGTAGCAGAACACCTCCAACTCAGAAGCTTGTACAACTTTGATTCAATACATTGACAACCCAATGACATGACCAAGATCAACCAGTCAAGTCCACCCAGAACTAAACCAGGCACACAATGACATCTTGTCTGACATTACACCCTCACCAGAGGTACACTATCATAGATTGTTTGAGACCACACACAATCTTGATAAACAACTGTACTACTGCAGCAACAAATCCAAAACAGAAGTCCAACTCCCCCTATTTAAGATAACCAGTGCTCCTTTGCAAGAAGAACACCTTAAATGAATGGAAAACATAAGACTCATCTATATGTCTTCAAGAGTGCACCCTCTGTTCAACACACCTGCTGAACGCATTCACTTAATGCTTGATCCTCAAGCAACCCAAGTGCCACACAAGTACAATTAACAAACAGAAGTTCTCCCCCTATATTTCACGAATGATGCTCCAAAAATCTTCAGCTCATTTGTTCCACAAGCACCAACCTGATCCACTTCTAGCAAGTCATATTCACATCAGACATCCTAGACAGTCCTTAACTCATCATTCTCCCGTATGATAAGATAAACACCTCTTAGACAAAAAGTGATCTCAGAATCCTACTCCAAGGATAACTAACCCAAAGATGTTCTAACGTTGGTTAGGACATCTTCCACACATCATAGACACCACACATCATGGTTCAGGATATGCTCCACCACTGAACTTACTATCTGCATAGTAATCCCACTGAAGATCTTCAAATAACACTGCGCCACCAGCTTGAACAAAGAAAACTTCAGAAACCCAGAGAGAAATAAACTCTCATTCACCAAAAAAAGGTATGCTTCAACCCAGATCTTCTGCCACAAGCTCCCAGAGAACTAGAACCTCCTAACTCCTCTTCTACACAAGAGCAATCAGTTTCAATTATCCTCAAGTTCTAAAGCATAAACACACTGCCTTCCACTGAACTCTAAGTAAACTCCTCTTTCTTAGAATTAATAACACACACCGAGACAAGTGTGACAACTTCCATCAACAAAGACCCTCACAGAGCTCTTCCAAAATCTGCAGGCAAAAATAAATTCTCCCAAATACAAATAAAACTGTCCTTCAGACTCCTCCTCAGAAGCATGGGCGCACATGATCCAAACAATTTGCTTCACACATCAAAACACCATCCAGCAGCCTAATGTCATAGCATGTTATCTGACATTATATCCTCACAGGAGGCAACCAATCTCCACAAACATGCAAGCTTCACAATATATGCACCTTTGCAGCAAAATCCATAGACAAGTACTCCCCCTGTCATGGATAACCAATGCTCTAGATGGAGGTTGACCATGTTCACACACTTGCTGAGCACACTCACATACTATACTCTCACTCGTAGAAAACACATCCAATTATCCTGACTGGTTTGACACTGCTCACAACCTCCACGAATTCTCAGCTTACTTAAAAGCTTTACTAAGATCCAATCTCTTCAAGAGAAAGAATAGCTCCAAAAAAAAAACTTTCTTATCAAATCACCCCATCTGACACAATTCCTCTGCCATTACATCCACTAGTAGTTGTTGATACTAGTGAGGTCTTCAAAAATAGTAGTCATGCTTTGCCAGAACATACTACTAAAAACAAGATCAGAGTCTCCACATTCTAATTCACATAGTCAGAAACACCTCTTATGACAAAAATGCTTTATCATCCAACTCCAAGTACACAATCTCAATCATCTTCCAAATAACCATCAACAATTATGATGTCCCAAATAGCTTCCCATCACCATTCAAAGAACTCATTGCACATAGAAGTCCTTCAAGAAGCTCCCAATAAAACACAGCCAGAGCAGCTTATTCAGGTTACCATAAACACCTGAACACCATAGAGAGGAATGAACTAGCACAACCTCTTCATTCTAACTCACTTAGATCAGAAATAAACTAATCCAAGTTGTACCCATCAAGATTATGATGTCTTCATAGTCTTCCATCTCCATCTTCAACAGCATCGCCAACTGGACAGCTCAATCACAATACTTTCCAGGGACAAATGTTAAGCCAATAATCCCGGGTCAACACCTAGGAGACTTTTGAGCGAATGTAGAACCCTTCCCATGATTCTTCAACCCTCTGATGAAAAGATGTCAGAACATCTGACATAACATCCCCAATCTTGAATCTCAAGGATAATCAATTAAATACTTGGGGATTTCACAAATAGCAATTGATCTTAAATCCTTATACAATAACCCTTCTTCACTGCTGTAGCTGAGCTCCACCAGATCATGTCATGAACACTTATAAAGTATTCAGTCTTGTTGCAAGTATCCTCTTCAATGACAATGTTGAGATACCAAGGTTGCCACTCTTGACTCAAGTAACTAAGACTTTCTCTGAACAAGTCTTCTTTACCTCAACAAATCTTCAAACAGATTGGATTCACTCTTAGGGTCAAGAGAGATGCATCCTTCCTTGCTGATTTTATGAAAGGTGAAAATAAATCACCTCCACAGTCTTCACCCCTATGCTTCCTAAGAAGCACCTCCTAGTCTGAAGAATAACTAGAAGACTCCAGAACATAACTCAGTTGCCTTGATTGGACTTGATCATCATATCAAGTGTCTTCAACAACATAATCAACAAGAAATCATCAAACCCCTAGAGCATGAGCTTGAAGATTCATCTTACCCTTCAATCTGACTTCAGCATACATGATGAAGCCACTCACCCATGTACTAAGTCATACAAGACTCAACCATCACAAAGACACCCCTCTGCTCCCGACTTTGGAATGCTATGTGACATCACACCGGTTGACATCAGAAAACCGAGTAAGGACAACTACAATCTTCCTTCAATCATAACTCCAGAATCCCATACTTCTAGAGCTCTTCAATCAGAACCTCATGCAGCGGAACTACCAGGGAAACAGATCTTGCTTTCCCTAATAAAATGTCAGAACATCTTATAAGGCACGTCAACAAAAGAACTAGCCACTTCTTTCGTAGATGTTGTAGAATCTCCCTCAACAATATGAACAACCAGGAATTTTCCATCAGATATATATATGCAGTGGAATACACATCAGAAAACCCCTCTACAGCCTTCAGGCAAGACATAATAACCCATGCCACTCCATGTGCAGTAGGTCAACATAGGTTTGAAAATAAATCAAACCACACAATAACTCACCGCCAAAGCTATACGCCTGACAACTTCAAACAAAGCCAATACACACCCTATCATGAATAGTCCATCCTCCACTTCAAGGGACCATTCAAACAACATATGAACTGACCAACTCCATACAACTTCTCAGTAGGAAGCTTCTACCTTGGCCATGAACAAGAAAGTATCTTCCATCGGATCTCATCCAGATACAGAACAGAATGACCTGCTCTGATACCAATTGAAATTCTGGTATATCAGACTACAGATGTCCTATAGAATGTCTAGACATCTGATCTGAACAAAACAGCATGGCAAGGTATAAACAAATAAAACACTATAGAAAAGCATAAACCACACACATAATTTGTTCACCCAGTTCGATCTAACAATCTACATTTGGGGGCATACCAAGCCAGGAAGGAAGTCCACTCTTAGCAGAATCAAATTACAGACTCAACAACCAAGTTGACAATCTCCTAATTTAATAACTACCCAATGACCCTTCTACCTAAGTCCTCCCTAGGTAAGAGACTTCATCTCACTTCCAATCATCGCAATGATGTCTAGCAGTCAACACCTCAGCCACTGCATCAACAACTTGATTTCCAACAACTCTTCAAACACAACAAAATAGAAGACATACTTCCATGACAATACCTAGACATGACACACATGACTAAGAAAAATACTTAGAGTTGCTTAACAGCTTCCTCCACGAACAACACTCACTCTTGCTTAAAAGCTTCGAGGAGAACAATGACCATCTCACAATCCGAGTGGTTCATACATACCAACTCTCCTAGAGAGTGGTTCACAAGAACGAAACCCTAATAATTTTACATCTTGGAATCGTTTTAAAATCAGGTTACAAACACTCCTATTTATAACCTACATCCCAACTGGATTTGGGCTTCAAAACGCAGCAGAGAGACTGCACACAATTCTGCAAAATAAACTCCAAGAAAATAGGGCTTCAATCTAAAGTTTCCTAATATGTCTCCATATTTAGAAAGTAGTGAAAATTTAAAAACCAACACAAAATCTCAACCCAACTACTTTGGACGCCATATAGGGTAACTAAAAATTCACAGAATATTCTGCATCTATTAAATCATAACAGAATTTAACTGTCCAGCTCAGCACAGGCGCGATGTCGAATGATTCAGCATAGGACATCTTATCCGAGATGTTGCTCCAAATGATGAGAACTTCTCATCTCAACATGTCTCAGCATACAATAGGACTTCTTGCTTAACCTGTTCTTCTTAGCAAGTTACCACGTCCCTATTAAACATATTGCTGCTACAAAAACGACATACCATGATTTTCGCCAATAACAGAATGACAGCATGCGACAGATTCCCAAAAAACGTAGCACAAACACCAAACCAACTTAACAAGATGTTCTGTCAATAGATGTTAGGACATCGTGTTTGACATCAGTTCACAGTCTTGCTAACTTTAAGAAACACAAACTGCACAATGTTAGAGACAACATGTCACGACATCAAGTAAGACATCTTGATGTAACAGGGTGTTTTAGCACAGATGCTGCCAATTCAGAATTAACAGATAGAACCCCGTTCCTAACAAGGTTCTGCACATCGGACTTGAAACTGATACAATTCTCGATGTTGTGCCCCAATCCTCCTTGATGGTAAGGGCAAGTTTAATCTGCTTTGAACCAAGAAGGAGGATTTTCCGGTACTGTAAGAGGAGACCTGGTTTGGACGTGCCCCTTGGCCAGTAAGAGTGGAAACAGTTCTGCGTACAACATTGGTATAGGGTCAAACCCTAGTGGTCGTGTAGTACGATTGTTATTGTTGTACTGAGGACGAGCCTGCTGAAGAGGCTGTTGTGTCCTTTGCTGATACTGTTGTTGATTTGGTTGGCTCTGAGCAACCTGAGGTTGATACGTTGGAGCCGACACAGGGTTGATAGCGGGAGTTACCGCTGCTACTGGTTGATACCTTCGCCTTTGCTTTCTGAGAGATATATTACCAATATCTTGCTCATTTTTCTTTTGAAAAGCACCACTGTATCTTTTGGTACTGCTTGATGGCTCTGCATCTTTGACCAATCGTCCTTCTCGGACTGCTTCTTCAAGGCGTACCCCCATGTTCACCATCTCATTGAAGTCGCTGGGCGCACTGGCGACCATTCGGTCGTAATAGAATAAGCGTAAGGTTTTCAAAAAGATCTTTGTCATCTCTTTTTCCTCAAGAGGGGGACATATCTGGGCCGCAATTTCTCGCCATTTCTGAGCATATTCCTTGAAAGTTTCTTTGTCCTTCTGTGACATTGCTCTGAGTTGATCTCTGTCCAGGTTATACTTATACTGCTGAACGAAAGCTGCACCAAGATCTCTGAAAGTATTGATCTTGGTGCTGTTTAAACCCATGTACCATTTGAGTGCGGCACCGGTTAAACTGTCTTGGAAGTAATGGATCAGTAGCTGTTGATTTTCTGTCTGAGTTGACATCTTTCGAGCGTACATCACCAAATGACTTTGAGGGAAAGAGTTGCCCTTGTATTTTTCAAAGTCAGGCACCTTGAATTTATGCGGTATTTTCACGTTAGGGACCAGACAAAGGTCTGCGGCGTCATTTCCGAATAAATCCTGACCGTGAATGGCATGCAGTTCCTTTTGTATCTCCAAGAATTGTTCTTGGAACTCATTCATCCTTTCGTACATGTCTTTGTTTCCACCAAAAATTACTTGTGGAATATTTCATTCCGGGACAGTGTGTACCACTGGTTGTGGTATGGTCATTACGGTGGTGACTCTTGGTGCTTCCATGCCCCGAAGTTTGTAACCTTCAAGAGTTGTTATTCTAACTCTTGCATGATCGCTTTCCCGAAGTTTGTAACCTTTAGGCCCAGCGGTTCCTGCTGTAGTTTCTGGGTCTTCAGTGACCGGGGGGATGTATCTTTTAGGGACAAAGTTGATAGGCATGCCCCAGGGGCGACCTTTAGGCATGTTGTACTGAGGATCATATGTCTCCACTACAGGCGTAGATGTGATCTCTGAGATCACAGTCTTTTGTTGTTGCCTCTGAGCTGCTGCCAGGGATTGCATGTTATTGTGAAGTTTTTCCAAACTTTCCTTTAGAGCGTCGACTTCTTCTCTCAGCTCTTTTTTATCTTCCTCGAGATCGTCCATTTTCTTTTGTCGATTGGCCCGAGTATTGTACGAATGAGACAGTTTGACTCTAGAATCGTGATACATACGTGAGACTCGAAGATAAGAAGAACGCGTTATGTGAGAATGATGAATGATATGCAATGATATATTTTTGTTTTTTAATCAAAAATAAACTTCAACAAATAGATTGCAAATATAATACAATGGGGAGACCCCTTTTTATTGAATTTGAAAGATTGCAGAACGGGAAAATACAGTATTTTACAAAGTGCTGTAAGGAAAATGTCTAAGCTCAGGGATCCTGAGTCCTCTCTAAGGAGATCTCAGAGGCTGGTTCTGGTATTTTCCTTTTCTTTGATCGGGGTTCTTCAGCCGTTGTCGGGTTGTCAGTCTTTTACCAAGTGAAAGGAGTGATCAAGTTCCTTTGATCTTCCATAGCATGATGTTCTAGAATCTCAATCAGAGCATCCTTTTCTTTTAACAGTTCCTGAATTTTGGTACACTCCACATTGAGGATTCGGTACTTGTTTTTTCAAGAGCTTTTCTGCCATTGAACTTTGTTGAGAGCGACCTGGAGTTTTTCCGTATCAGACATAAAATAAAGGACAAATTCCTTTAACAGAAGAACTTCTTGACGAGGGTAAGGCATCCTCAACTTGAGGGTTCTAGTTTGTACCCAGTGGAGATAAGGTTCCATGGAGATACATTCTGGTCATCCTAGAGACTCTCTTCCTTTCCTGTGAATGTGTTGCCAGGCATGCACTATTTCTTTCTTTAGTGCCCTGTCATTTTCTCCTTCCTTGAAGAAAAGACCTTCCAGATGAACATTATGCGGGATATTCTTCGTCGGGTATCCGAGTTGACGGCGAACTAAAATTGGATGATAGTTGATTCCTCCTTTAGTTCCTATGAGGGGTACATTAGGGAAGTTTCCACATCTGTCGATGATCTTTATCCCCTCATAAATCCTATTATACCAATCTATGTCAGAGTTAGTAAGAGACATGATCCTTTGCGACCAATGTAGAGTACTCTTATGGTCCTAAAAAGCAGCAAACTTGGGTAAATGAGAAGTGAACCATTTGTAAAGCAGGGGTACACAACATGTGATCATTCCTCCGCTATACAAATTCCTTAAGTGTACAAAATGATAAGCATCTGCGAGCAGGGTTGGTACGGGGTTTCCAATTATAAATATCTTAATGGTATTAGTATCAACGAAGTTATCGATGTTGGGAAAGAGGAATAACCCATATGTGAGCAGAACAAAGATATCTTCGAAAGCAGTTATGTTTCCTATACTGGCAAATTATAGAGCTTTCTCTGTCAGGAATTTAGCTGGTAAACCCTGGATTCCTTCCTTAGTGGTCATGTGAGTCCTGACTTCTAACTCGTCCAAATAGATTGCTCTTGCAATGGTTTGATCCTTTGGAATTTCTTCCAGTCCGGAAAATGGAGCTTGGTCAGTGATAGGTAAATCAGTCAGATGAGAGTACTCTTATAGTGTCGGTGCTAGTTGATAATCCGGGAATGTGAAGCAGTGATAAACCAGATTGTAGAACTGAATCAGCGTAGACAGGATTCCTTCAACTAAGTGGACCCTTAACAGAGACAGCAGTCCTCCATGCTTAGCTCTGAAAGCATCAGGGTTGGTGATCATCCCTGCCAACCTTTTTAAATCCTCTAGTTTTGGAGCCTTGAAGGTGTACTTGTATGTCTTTCTTCTACCAAAATCCATAATGCAATCTTTCTCTCTGATATTTGCAATTATTGTTTTAGTTTATTTTGAAAAAGAAGAGAGGAAGAAGAAGGAGATTTTTTTCTTTGTTTAAGAGTTTTTTTAAATGAATGCATGAATGCATCACACAAAAACATTGAAAAAACATGGGTTCAAGGGTTCAACGTCACAAGCATGGAGTCATGGCTCTACCCATCCCCAAAGGTTGTATTCTGGTATATTTTTGTACCTGTAGAACGGGTTAAAGGTTCCCAAAATCATTGACCCCCCTAGGGATATCAACAGCAAGCTGGTTCACCCGAGCGAGCTGTAGCATCCTAGGGTAATTTCATTTGAGTGTAGTATCGCGTATCAACAATTCCCGATAATCACCGTACTACCAAATGGTCATATGGTTAATGTCTACTAAATCCTTAGGGTCACGAGTGCCGCACTGAGATAGCGCCTGTTTTCACGACGATCGGTCATTCAACATAGTATCCACACTGGCCCTCGCCTGATTTGATGGTCCACCAGGTTCGCTTGTTCGGGATTCACTCCCTGCAAGTTTCCCCGTCTATGCCATCCCTTATCTTAGGGTTCTCTCAAACTTTCCACATGCGTATCAATCGTATTCCCATTGACAGAAAAATAATCACGGATATCAAGTAGGAAAATCAATATATATATATATATATATATATATTTATTTATTTATTTATTTATTTATTTATATATAGTATATAAAATTCAAACAACCTAGACCTCTTAGGAATTCTAATCATAAGGACTCCCCAGTAGACCATTTTCCTGTAGCGTGCGATTTTTGTCGGTGACGCGACCACCTTATCGCCATTTGGTTTTTCCTCACCGCAATGGTAGGGATTGGGTGCTACTTTCTGACTTATTATTTATCCTATGAAGCTGGAAAGGAAAGGGAAGCTATCTAAAATTAACCTTGCACGCAAATGTTTAACTGAACAAATGCTTAAGAGATTGGGGAGTTCGGGGTCAGGTTATACAATGGGGAGTTGTCAATTACCCATCCTATATGTGGTTATCCATAGGTTATTAGCAATTTCTATACTGTTTTCTACTTACTGGTGTTTGTATGTCATGTGTTGGGAAAGTTTCTCCTTTGGGAGTGTTGAGAGAGAGTTTTTGTTGATTTCGGTTTTTTCCGATGTTTTTGGTAAGGTACTGGACCTAAAGTTTTTGATTTGTATGAAGGTACTGGACCTAAATTTTTTTAATTGGTGTGCTCGCTAAGATTTCACAATTTTATGCCTACGTATTCCCATTAAATAAAACAGGGAAATCAGAGCAATCGTAGTTCCTCCTATTCTATGGGAGGAAAAAGATGATGTTTGGTGTCTTGTTCAAAGCCCAAGATTGAAGCTAAAAGGTTGAGTATTTGTGTCTTGTTCAAAGCCCAAGATTGAAGCTAAAGGTTTGAATGGGAGAGAATTTGCCATCTCTAAAGGGAGATATGAATGTGTGAGAAAGACACAAGAAATGGGGGGTTTGAATTGTGTTTTAACTCTTAATCAATTTTCGCATTCTTTTTGTTATTGCGCTAAGAGTATATCAGAGTTGCGTTGAGATACTCTGACTTGAGATGCGTCATTCACATTATGCTATGTGTGATTCAGACTTGCAAAGCGGAAGCTTATCAGAGTTGAGTTGCAAGATTCTGACTTGCTATGCAAGGTTCTGATAATGATACAAAAACATAAATAATAAATCAAAGCATAAGCAAGAGTAAAGAACACACGATATATCCTGGTTCACCTGAGCCATTCTCAAGCTAATCCAGTCCACCCTTCCAAGGTGATTTCGCCTTGAACACAAAGACTTAATCCACTATAATCAAAACCGATTACAGATGCACGTGCAACAGCCGGTGACAAACATCCTGCACAACCGCAGCTGTGACTAACCTACAATGAACCGTTCAGGGATCCAGGTTAATGGATATAACGAACATTGACCCAATAGGTTCCAATCTTGCAAGATTTACTATCAGGATTTCATAGTTAAACGTTCAGGGATCCGATTCAACAGATATAACATTTACTGACCATTCTTCTAGGATTTTCAATGAGTTCCATCAGTGATCTCACAAGATTCTGACCCACACTAGGTCCTCTTTGAGATATGACTATCATTGACCATATTTCAGGATTTCCACAATGACACCAAGCCATTGTCTTCTCAAGTCTCTGATCACACTGATCACTTAAGGAATCCTAATTCACATAGAATTAGTTGTTTTGGAGATTACAATGATGCTTCTTAACAAGCAGATAACTCCTAATTTTAAGTACAAATGAACACTCAGTGTTCTAGCAAGATATGAGCAACAGATCCTTGCTATCTTTATATTCTACAAAGATGTATGTTGATTTGACAGTTGATGACATCTTGTAGATCTTCTTCATTTTCTTTGTTGAGCAAGCTTCGAGCAACAAATCCTTGCTTCAGATCTTCAATATAGCCCGGATGATGAAGTTGGTTGATGACTTGACTAATTTGTAATGTTGTCTTGTTCATCAACAGCTTCTGTTCCAATTGATTATTGTTGTGTTGAATGATGATCTATGAGCTTCAACAACAATGGTCGTGTGTTAATGATTATAGCTTTAAATGTTTAGAGTAACACCGATAACTGATCATTGCACCTATCATCACATCGACACCTTCAGAAGCACATACTCCTTTCCTTTAAATAGCCAAGTAAATTATAGCCGTTGAAGAGCTGTTGGCTGTTTGAAAAGATTCGTTATGCAATGATGAAAGTTGTACTGCCATATCTTCTTTTTACTCTAGAAGAAGTGATGGGATAGATCTTTTAGAACAGTGTACAGTCATTACTAATGGTAACATTTGTCTTCAAATCTTCAGAGGCTTATGATGTTAATTAATTGAAGCATGAGTAGAGACTTTATAACTGGGTCTTCAGAAAACTTCAAGTCTTCAATCTTCAAAACTTGACCATTAGGAATCTGTCTTCAGAGCTTCAGCACTTGTCTTGAAACTCGTTATCTTCACTGCTTCAAGTCTTCAGAATCTTCAGAACCTTGTTCACTCAGAACGCTGTCTTCAGAACCTTCAGCACTTGATCATTTGAATCTTAATCTTCAGAACACTTCAGTCTTCAGAGTCTTTTTGCACTTGGTCTTCAGAGCCTTCAGCCTTCAGAACTTCAAGTCATGAGAATCTTCAGCACTTCGGTTCTCCACAAGATTATCTCTTTAGAAGCTTCACTATCTTTAGAATCATAACCACTTTCAGAGTAGCATCCACAAGAGCATTGCAAAAGCAATACCGGCATCCTTAGATCTACCTGATTATGATCAGATACATAAGCATACTTGCTTATTGCGACTTGTGTTACACATAGTAACTCGCATGTGATCATTTACGCACATCTTGCTGGTGTTTGTTGGATCTGATATCTTCTCTGATTATGATCTGCACACAACACACATTAGAACATAAAATAGTTCTTTCACAAATACTCATTATTATCATCAAAACATAGAGATGACATGCAGAGACAACTCTTACTCTTACAAGATATCTCATATGTTTATCACAACTGTTGGGTGACTGATTTATTAAAGAGAATTACTTTAACTGGGATATGTGAATCCAGCAATGCCATAATTTCCTTTATAGGGGATTTGTCCTGAGGGAGAAAACTTTAACTCAGTGTTGAGCAATGCCATTTTTCCTTTAGGAATCTTTCATGCTAAGAGAGGGACATTGGCTTGGATGTAAATAATCTAGAGGCTTGCCACTTACAGCAATTAGATGAAAGAGAGGATTTACCAGGATAAAAGATGGACGACAGGTTGGATTTTTTAATCAACAAGTGTGCCACTTACAGCAGTTATCTGGAATTAGGGGTTGTTTTGATTTATCTGTTTTGATGTGTGATTGTACAGAGAAATGTCTTCCTACAGAGAGATTTTGATTTCCTCTGAGGGGATATTGATTTTTGTGTGCCTTGATCAAAGCCCAGGGTTGAAGCTAAAAGGTTGATTGACTCCACTGGGGAAGTTATTATACAAAGCCTAAGAGGAGGCTGCGAAGAAATGATTTTTCTGGGGAAGGTTTTTATTTGTGTATCTTGTACAAAGCCCAAGATTGAGGCTAAAGGGGTTACCTCTGCTTAGGAAGTTTTTATCTGTCTTGTACAAAGCCCAAGATTGAGGCAAAAGAGATTGACTCTGCTTAGGGATATCATTATACAAAGCCTAAGAGGAGGCTAAAAGTTACCTTTTCTGGGGAAATATTTTGTCTGTCTTTTACAAAGCCTAAGATTAAGGCTAAAAAGGAGGTTTTGTTTGGACTCTACTGGGGAATATTTGTATGTGTCTTGTACAAATACCAAGATTGAGGCTAAAAGGGGAAACTGACTCTACAGGTGAGATGTTTTATCTGTCTTGTACAAAGCCCAAGATTGAGGCTAGAAGAAGTTAACTGACTCAGCTGGAGAATATGATTTGTCTTGTACAAAGCCCAAGATTGAGGCTGAAAAGAGGATCGGCTCTGCTTAAGGAGATTTTATATGGTGTCTTGTACAAAGCCCAAGGTTGAGGCTAAAAAGAGGATCGACTTTGCTTAAGGAGATTTTATATGGTGTCTTGTACAAAGCCCAAGATTGAGGCTGAAAAGAGACTGACTCAACAAGAGAGTGTTTTTATCTATCTTGTACAAATCCCAAGATTGAGGCTAAAAGATATTTGACTGAATCAACAAGAGAGTGTTTATGTGGGTGTCTTGTACAAAGCCCAAGATTGAGGCTGACTTTTGCTGAAGAAAAGAAGGATCATTATACAAAGCCTAAGAGGAGGCTGAAAATGATTGACTCAACAAGAGAGTATTTTTATTTGTCTTGTACAAAGCCCAAGATTGAGGCTAAAAGGTATTTGACTCAACAAGAGAGTGAGGAAATATCTTTATACAAAGCCTAAGAGGAGGCTAATAGTGAATGACTCAACAAGAGAGTGAGGAAAAATCTTTATACAAAGCCTAAGAGGAGGCTAAAAGTGACTGACTTAACAAGAGAGTGAGGAAAGTTCTTTATACAAAGCCTAAGAGGAGGCTAAAAGTGATTTGACTCAACAAGAGAGTGAGGAAAGATCTTTATACAAAGCCTAAGAGGAGGCTAGTTTCTGCTGAGGATTATTGGGATCCAGAGACAGGTTCAAAGTAGGGAATCAACTCTTGCTGAGGATTACAGAAGAGTTGAGATATCTGATGCCTTGAGGTTCTGATAAAGGTTTATTGATTTTGACCCTAGCTGGGGAAAAATAAAGTGAGAAGTTTTAACTTTGTTGGTGATTGATGAGATGATCAGGGTTTATCCTGTGCTTTTGGGAAACTTGAGGGTTTCTGTGAAATCCAACATGAGGTGAGACTGTCCATGTCTACCGGTATGGGAAGGTTTATCTTTGTATGATGCCCAAGAGGAGGCTGGTGTTTTAAGGGATGAGAATCAACCCTAAATTGTCCAAGGTTTTAACTTTTTGGAAAGACTGTTCTAACAAAGGATGACTAGGTTTTGTCATATACCTTTTAGAGGTCTTTGGGTCCTTATACTAAGCCCAAGAGAAGGCATGAGAACTTCTAAGAAGCCTGAGGGTCCTTGTATAAAGCCCAAGAGGAGGCTGGGGATGCTTTTAGGAAGCCCGTGGGTTCAAACCTAAGAAAAGTTCAAGAAAAGTTTCACTGGGAATAATCTTTTCTTTAGTGAACAGTTCTAGGGTTTGAAGAAATTCAAGAGAAGTCTCACCGGGAAATAATCCTGTCTGGGGGAATGAATTTCTATGACAATTTTCTAATAGTGACAGTCTGAGAAAAGTTTCACTGGGAATAATGCCTTTCTCTTTGTTCCATATTGTATAAGCCCAAGAGGAGGCAAGACTGTATCTGGAAATTCCTATGGGGAACTAGTTTTGACGTTGTTGAAAGAGTGACCACTGGCTTTATCTAATCCTAGACCTAATTGCCGGGGAAAACTCTAAGCAAATATATACAAGCATATATATATATACAGATGAAATATATACTGTATGTAAAAGAGGGTAGGAGGACTTACAAGTGAGCAAGCTTCCAGCATTAACAAATATATACATATATATGTGCAAGTATGTAAAAGAAAGTTGTTTAAAACTTACATGTGAGCAAGCTTCCATTGTAACAGCTGTATGGTTAGTTGTTCAAGAAATTAAAGAAAGTTTTGACAACAACTATGAATTTGAACCTAAATCAAAAGGGAAAGTTGTTTTGAAAAGATTGGGGCTTATACCCAAGGAGAGGCCCAGATAAAAAACAGTGGTCGAACCGTTGATCTGAAAACTGTACCGGGACTTATACAATGACTGAGGCCCAAAAAGGTTTTCTGTATAAAGGGATTGGATCTTACACTCTATTAGAGGCCCAAAAGTTTGCTTTTTACAAAAGATGGGGCTTACAACTCAAGGAGAGGCCCAGATGAAAACAACGATCGCACCGTTATTTTGAAAATCGTATCGGGACTTATACAATGACTGAGGCCCAAAATTACTTAGGTACAAAAGAGGGTTGAGTCTTACACTTTATTAGAGGCCCAAAGTGTTTTGAAAAAGATTTGTGAGGGTGAAAATAAGCAAAAAACCCTAATTTGATTTAAAAATTTATTTTAATTGAATAAAAATTCAATTAAAATGATCAAAATTATTAAACATGTGTGAAAAACAAGTTGTGATCTTGGATTAATGTTTGAAAAATCATGTTTCATTCATAGAATGTCTTGAAAATCATTTGAATTTGCAAAATCAAGAGAAAGAAATATTTTTAAATGTTAAAAAAAAAATAAAACATAATTCTTTACAAAAATACCAAATATGTGAAATAAATAATATTTTTGTGAAATTTTTGTAGAATAAAATATTTTAATATTTTGTGAATTTTCAAAGAAAGAATCAATAAAAAATAATTAAAATTGAAAGAGAAATTAATTTTGAAATTAATTAATAAAAACCATAAAATATGTGAAAAATAACAAAATATGTAAAAATGGGAAAATGGTATGGGTGGGTCTTGAACCCACGACCTCCCATCCAAACACACATGCACGCTACCACTGGGGTGGTGATACATCCGTCTATCAAAACCACCCCATAAACATATATGGGTGACTTGGTTTTTAGGCCTAGCCAAGGCAAAAAACCAAGTTTTGGTGGATTTGCATGAAGGCTTTAACTTCCTCAATTCTCCATGGATTTGGACAAAATTTAGGTGTATCTTGCCTAGAATTTCATGAGGAATCCAATGGTGCCTTTAGATTTTTCTAAATAGGTCCCTATTTTAAAATCTGATAGTTATTTCAAAATAGGCCTAGATTTGCATGTTCTATGCTATCTCACTATACAGGCAATAATAGCATGGAAAATTGGTTCAAACACAACATATATGACATGTATGAGATGTCCATAATCAATGGACATCAAAGCAATGCATGATTTAAAGAGTTCAAGTTGTGATGCACTTACCTCTTGAAGCTCCTTGTGTTATCTGTCAAGATCCTTGTGCCAGAAGTAATCCAATGCTTTAGTCACTCTTGATTGATCCGTTAGAAGTTTTTAGGATGATCAAAACCAGCTGGAAACCTCAGGAACAAGAACTCGCCCTTTCTTACAAAAAGTGCAAAAGCGACCAAGATAGTAACTCTCTCAAATGGTGTTCCAGATGACGAAAACCAATTGGGACAGTTTAAGGATGATATTTGGAGTTTGTTTGAGGCCTTGTTTGGTTTTGGAAGTGACTGAATCAAGACATGGCTTGAAAAATGCAGAAAAGTCAAATTTTGAGGTTTTGGAGGTTGACTTTCTGATTTTGGTGTTTCAGATCAAGGGTGAGTGTT
Source organism: Lathyrus tuberosus (assembly GCA_022829125.1). NCBI lineage: Eukaryota > Viridiplantae > Streptophyta > Magnoliopsida > Fabales > Fabaceae > Lathyrus > Lathyrus tuberosus. Next base: position 5,308,337 of record JALAZF010000063.1, read on the forward strand.
TGAATAGCTTATATATGATACATTGGATGTGTTTGGATCATGAGCTGTAGTGGAATTGCTCTCTAACCCAAAAACTCATAGGTGACTTGCAAAAGAAGGCATTTTGGCCTAATGAGAGAGATTTTGAGGAAAGCAAGTGTTGTAGTGCTTTGGTGTACTCAAACTGATCACAAATGAGCTCTATTTATAGTAGAGAAAATTTGTTTTGCAAGCAATAGTGAATGGCAACTTGGACATTCCCTTGGCCAATTGTAGCATAAAGGCATGTTTAGTCTCCTATAGCCATTGACTTGAGGTTAGGGCACAGGCCTATGGTCCTTTGGTTCAGAGTGAAATCTTGACTTATTCAGTTAGAATTACTTCAGTTCATGCCACCTTGATGTATCCATTGAATGCTTTGAAACAAAATTGGAGTCTTTGAGCTCTTTAGCCATTTTAGGGCATTTATGGCTACATGTAGTTCCTTGGACTTGGGAGGCTTGTGGATCAGATCATTCCTCTTTGATTTTATCCCTTGAGGTGTCCAAATGGATGACAAGGCTTGGAATTATCTGATTTGGCCAAATCGAGCAAATGACCTATAATCTGCCTTGAACAAAATCAGTCCATGATGCCATGTTCCAAGGGTTGGATCTCCCTACTCAAATTGAATTTAGAGATGATCTGGTACTTGTTGGAAAGCCCTCATGTCATTTTTCAAATTTAATGTCCAACATTGGACCCGGTTCTACTTGGATCAAAGTGAAAAATTCCTCTACATTTTGGAAAAAATAAGACAGATTCTGACTTATTGAAAATTTCACTAAGTGTTGGAAAAATGGTCATTTTCATGTTTTTGTGATTTTGATCAATCCATAACTCAAAATCCATGAGGATTTGGAATCTCTTGAAGTTGACATATTTGAAGTATGTCAGATGGACTTTCATTTGAGCTTTGAATGGGAGAAAAAGTCCTTATGGTTTAGGAGTTATGACCTTGTAAAGTTGGTACAAAATCACTTTTGTTCCATAACTTAGAAAATTTTTGGTTTCTCAAGGTTGCCCCTTTTGCAAGAAACCTTACTTTTCTTGATTTTTCTAAATAGATGATGATCTAAATCATACATTAACATTGTCTTAGACTTAGGGGAACCATATTTGTGAAAATTTCCAAAAACTCAAACTTGATTTTGTGCACAGTTGACTTTTTGTCAGATGAAATCCAAACTGTGCGATCCATTGTGAAATCAAGTTCTTGACCTAATTCAAACCTAATGGATGGATTCCGTAGGTGTTTTAGGGTGTCTTGAATCATGTCCCAAGGGTTGGGAGCATGTCTTGGTCAAAAGTCAAAGGTACAATTGACTTTTTCTTCAAAACCCTAATTGTGGTCCAGATGAAATTGAAACTTGTGAATCAAGCTTCTTGGATCAATCCATTGATGAAAATGGATCAATTTAGTGCATTTGAGGCCCTCAAATCATGTCTTGAGGTCTTGGTTCATGCTTTGCCTCGAAAGTGAACTTAGCGGTGAATTAGGTCAAAAAACCCTAAATTCCTAATTTTTTATGAATGCTTCCTCTGAGGTTAAATTGATTTGATGATTGGGTTCATAAGGTCCCTTAGAGTATCTTGGGTTGTGCTTTGAAGCATTGGCTCATGCCCAGACGAAAATTTTCATCTGGAGGCCTTGGTCGACAAAAAACCCTAATTTGGTGACACTGTCGATCTTGAGGCTTGATCCACTTGGAATGTTGCAACCTTGTGCTTGATTCTTGATGTGGGAGTCCTCTTGATCCTTTATGGGTGTTTTAGAGTTAGGACAAGTTTAAGATCATGTCATTTCTTGATTGATCTTTTTCCCAAATGCTCAAAGAGGGCCTAAACCCTAATTTTTGGTAGTAGTGAAAGCTCAACAATCCTTTAGGAAATTTTTGAAGCATGATGGCACATCCATATTGTGGCAATGATTTGAACAATGATGAGAAATCTTGGTGGTCAAAATTTGGGGTATGACAGCATGTTGTTTTGAATGATAGCGCTACACTCGGTAGTGAGCATAACAGTTTCATTATCCTCGAGCTTTTTCTTGTTAGACAGGATCTCTTTAAGGAATTTGGCATATGAAGGCATTTGCGTTATGGCTTCTGTGAATGGTATAGTAATATTGAGTTGTTTCAGAAGCTCCATGAACTTCTTAAATTGTCCTTCATTTTTAGGCTTAGCAAGCCTTTGAGGATAAAGTATTGGTGGTTTGTATGGTGGCGGAGGCATATAAGGTGTTTCTTTCTCTACAACCTCTTCGCTTTTGTCTTCCTTTTTATCATTATTCGGTTCTATTACCTTTTCAGATCATTTACCAGGATTTTGATACATGGCAGGATTTTGGACTATTGGGTCCATTGGTCCATCTAGTTAGGTTCCGCTTCGCAGTGTGATAACATTCGCATGTCTTTTCGGGTTTGGTTGGTGTTGGGCTACTTGAGAGATTTGAGTTTCTAACATTTTGTTATCGGTAGCCATGGCGTCAAGCTTAGTTGCCATCTGCTTTAACAATTCACTTGTGTGCACATTTTGGTTGGCGAACTCTTCGTTTTATTGAGTTTGGGTTGCGATGAAGTTTTCTAATAATAGCTCAACGTTTGGCTTTCTTGGTGCTTGAGGGGCAGAGGTTGCTCCCTTCTGGTATCCTGGAGGAATGGAAGGGGCTTGAGTTGGAGCAAACAAGGTGTTGTTGCTCTTGTAGGAAAAATTAGGATGATTCCTCCAGCCAGGATTGTAGGTGTTTGAGTACGGGTTTCCTTGGGCGTAATTCACTTGGTCGGTAGGAATACTAGCTAATAAATGACATTTATTGTTACTATGCCCAGGGGTTCCATAGAATTCACAACTTGGTGTCACAGCGGCCACGGTGGCTGCTGGAGCTACAGTCAAACTTTCGATATTTTGAGTAAGCGCATCCAATTTAGCACTGACACGGTCCAAACTGTTAACTTCGTACATTTAGTTCTTTGTAGCAAGCTTTTCTGTCGGAGTTCTCTTGCCTCCCCATTGGAAATGGTTTTGAGTTCAATGAGTTTATAAGCGTCTTCATATGGTTTGTCCAACAGAGCGCCGACAGCTGCAGGGTTCAGATTCAGCTTTGTGTTGTAAAGAAGACCATTATAGAAAGTATGCATTATCAACCATTGTTCAAGTCCATGGTGCGGGAAAAGCCTTAGCATGTCCTTGTATCTTTCCCAAGCATCAAAAAGAGATCCATTGTCTTTCTACCTAAATCTGTTGATTTGGGCTCTTAGCATAGCAGTTTTGCTTGGCGGAAAATATCAGGTTAAGAAGACTTTCTTCAACTCGTCCCACGTAGTGAGGGAGCTGGATGGTAGAGACTGGAGCCAAGCTCTAGCTCTATCTCTCAAAGAGAAAGGGAAAAGACGTAGTCACATGGCTTTGTTACTAACACCATTTGCTTTTACGGTATCGGCATATTGCACAAACATAGATAAATGAAGGTTCGGGTCATCAGTGGAACTTCCAGAAAATTGGTTATGTTGAACGGCTTGTAACAACGAAGGTTTCAGCTCAAAATCATTTCGATTGATAGCAGGGGCAGAAATATTGTTATGCGGTTCATCTTGCGATGAGACAACGTAATCCTTAAGAGGACAATTCGGTGGGTTCTCAGCCATGGGTATTTTTAGTTCTGGGTAAGGGACTTCAGGTTCGGGAATATTATACTTATTTCGGAATTCTTTAATTCAGGGTCTTAAATTAATAAAACTCTCGATGTCGTCAATCGGTTGCTTAAGCTTGTCGCCTCGAGAGCAAGTGTTTGGCATACAATCGACGAATTAGAGAAAAGGGAAAAATATTGGTGCCTTAGTCTATACTGCGCAACAATGGAATCACAATATTGACTAAATCAGCCTTCCCCGGCAACGGTACCAAAAAATTGATGAGCTTCGAGCACACTGACGTGTCTGTCGAATAAAGACTGCAAGTATACAACTATTCATGTAGTTTTAAAATGGTTTTCGAACCCACAGGGAAGGGATAATCAAACTAATGCAATCTAATGTTGCAGTGTAAAGCTAAGGCTAAAGGTTAACAAATTATAGACGGGAAGAAAGAATTACTAAATTCTAAAGTTCTTAAGAAATAACAATAAAAATGAGTCCGGAATATGGATTCCGCGTACCTAAGGGACTTGTAGAAATCGGATGCTAATTACGACTGAACATACTTCTGTAGAAAGTACTAACTTAAAGACTCCGTCTCACACTCTCGCGCTATCGACAAGAACCACACCTTTCAACCACAGGATTTTGCTCTCGCTCGCTCGTTCTAATTGAAAAGCGTATTTTAAAAGTTAATAAAATTCTAAATGATGCCTAAAGCGTTCTCGCTATTTTTAGAATCGATGCCTAGTTTCCACTATCAGTTCATCCCTCACACTCTCGTGCTATCGGTCCGAACTTAGTATATTCCTCACTCTCGTGTCGGAATAATAAATCATGAAAATTAGAAACAAAGACCAAAACTAACATACAATCAATAATTTCACACCTAAATTTTCTATAGAGTCTCGTCGGTAATGACGGTCCTCATACACCGAACTCAATTAATTTAGCAAGACATGATATTTTTCATAGCAAACATGTTGACGGTAATCAGAATTAAAACTAACATTGCAGACAAAATTAAAATAAATTTAATTGCAAAAGTAATAACAAGAAATAACCTGTAGAATAAAAATACGAAACTGTAATTGAAATTATGCCGGCAGGCTTGTTCGTAATCCACGATACAGCAACGAAAAGAAAATTACAATAAAAAGTGCCACAATTCCTCGATGTGAGTAATTGCCACTTTGAAACTAAATTTGTGCCTAAAAATCTAAACGGAATTTTAGCAAAGCTTCCGCGCGATTTCTGGATGTCCGGAATATGACCAAAGATTCCTATATATAGAGGAAATGTTGATCTCAACTGTCCTGGTCGTGGTCTCAGAGTGTAAGGAAAAGAGGAAGTGTGGTAACTGCTCAAAACGGTGGCAGAATTTAAATTCTACAACTGCACTGCTATGGCGAACGCCATCAGGTCATGGCGAACGCCATGGCCTTCTTTCCCTTAATTACGTGGCAGGCTGATGTATGGCGAACACCATGTAGCCATGGTGAACGCCATATCAGCAAAAGGGCAGATTTCTTTCTTTTATGCTGCATTTTCCTCTTCTTTCACTCTTTTTCCGCTTCGCTCTCGATTCTACAACAGATGAAGCTATCAACTGCAAAACACACAAAGCAAAGTAAAATGCAAATAAAACGCGATAAAAACGGATGAATAATATGCGCAATGAGCCTAAAAATATGATACGATTTCTCATTATCATTTCCCCAACTGACACGACTCACAATGTAAGTTAGACATCTTCGATAAATTTAGCACCAACTTATGTAATTTGGAAAGACTGGGATGACCTAACTGAGCATAGTGAGTGGAGAATCTTTGGCTAAGCATGTCTGAGATAACACTGAGAGGTAATAAAGGCCATGGGACTCACATCCGACTGTTACACCCTAATTTTTAACCCTAAGATCCCACCTCATTGCATCATTTTTTCATAGCATACATCATCTCATGTGTGTGTATTTGGTGCATACCTAACCCCTTTAAAATTCAAGAACACATGCTTTGGTTTTGTTCTGATCATAGCTAGGGTTTTGCTCTTAAGAAGCTCAAGGTTTGACCAGTCAAAGGATTATGGGATCCTCAACATCTCAAACACTATTCATTCAACATTGATCAAGGGTCTCCTCTCATCAATAATCAAGTGCAATATTGCATTGAATCAAGATCAACAAGTCCTAAGGCTTCAGATGTACCCTAATTAGGGTTTTGACCTGATTCAGTCCCTGGGTTGACTTTTGAAGCAAGACATGATCCAATACCTCAAGATATGTTTCAAGGACCTCGAATGCATCATATTAGTCCATTCATATGATTGGATTGATCCAAGAAGTGTGATTCATGAGCAATGGAAAAATTCAAGTTCATTTGATGAAAAGTCAACTGTTGATCAAGATCAAGTTTGACTTTTGAGATTTTTGGTCAAACATGGACTCCACAAGTCAAGGATCATGAAAATATGTGAATTGGATCATGATCAAACAAGAAAATCAAAGAAAACATACAAGGATCGTGATATGGAAAAATTAGGGTTTCTTGAATTTTTTTAAGTTATGGAAACTCTATGACTTTTGCCCTACTTTCAAAGCTCATAACTTCCTCCTCAAGCAACTAATGAAGAAACTTGAGGACTCATTTTAAAGGTGGTATTACACACTTTAATTTGGTGAAAGAATGGACTCAAGATCATCTACCAATTGAGAGTTAGGGTTGTTCAAAGTTGATGTTTTACAAGTTATCAAAATGTCCAATACTTAGAAAATTTTCTAAGTATAAATCAAGGAAAATCCCAATTTTGGTAGCCATTTTTCTCCATGATCCAAATTTATTCAGGTCAAATGTTTAACATCAAAGTTGTAGTATTTGATCCCATCTTTCTAATGGTACCAAGAGAAAGTAAAAATATGGCTTGAGCATGAAGGTATGATTTTCCAAAGTGTCCATGGTAGACAACTTTAGCTCAAGACAGATTGTGCACTATTATTTCACACGAGTTCAAGGATACTTTTGCCCATTTTGCAAGCATTTTTTGAACAAGTTGCCAACTTGAAACTTGTTCCTTGACACAAAATCCTTCGAATGGTACTAAGTTCTGCAGAATTGGATCTTGATTCACCATGGAAGAGTACCATCCAACATGCTACATGGTTTGACTTTTGGATAATGGACAAAAACCACTTTATGCTTCCAACCACTCTCCATGATTTAGGGAGCTTTGATCTGATCAAGAACCAACTTGTACAAGCAAGAAATCTCAGAAGCAAAGTCCACTTGTAAGCCACACTATAAAGCAAGAGCTAGTTGTACTTGAAATAAATTTATGCAAAAAGCCATTCGAAGGTATGTAATTCTGATTCTAAAAATTAGTATACTTATAGTGAATTGTCTAATGCATTCAATGACATGTATGCTGATTCCCTTAAAGCGTTTAAGAAAATTTCTCTCCAGAAAGAAATCATTGATACACTTGAACAAGAGATAAATAATCTTAATCTTGTTTTCGATTGTTTAAAGGAAGCTCATACATCTCTTTATGAATGGGCATTTTATTGTTTCAGATATTTTAGCTGAAAAAGATAGAAGTTGCAGAATGTGTTTATTGTCCAATTTTCAAACTTGAAATTGAAACTCTAATGGGACAAATAACACATGCTGCCACACTATCTAATACTTGTTCTAGTTCTTCAAGTGAAAGAGGAAAGGTTTTTAAGAAAAACCATCATGTCACTAGGAGAAATAGAAGAAGTGTTTCATCTAAAGATATTTCCCATTATTTTGGAGATAAGGGTTGCATTAGACCACTTTGTCATGTTAGGAACATTCAAGTTCCCAATGGTAAAATGGCATGGATTCCTAAATGTAACTCAACTAACCCTGAAGGACCCACTAGTTTGGGGACCTATATTACCTATTTGATTTATCATAGGAAATTTTTGCCTCCACAAAAGATTGTGGTTTCTAGATAACAGATGTTCAAGACACATGATGAGAGATGCTTCCATGTTCATCAATTTCGATGAGAAGGAAAGTGGTCATGTCACTTATGGAGACAATATAAAAGGTAAAATTCTTGGTGAAGGTATTGTGGAAAAACCCTCCACAATTACCATTGAAAATGTGTTGTTAGTGAAATAGCTTAAACACAACTTGCTAAGTATTAGCCAATTATGTGACAAAGTGTATTAAAGTTTGATACTCTTATTTGTGTAATTGAGTATAATACTAAGAGTATTAGCCAATTCTTTTTGATACTCTTAGTTGTGTAATTGAGCATAATACTAGTAAGGACCTTGTGTTTAAGGTTTCTAGGATTGAAAATGTCTATATGCTTGATCTAGATGATGTCTCAATGCATGGGACTAAGTGCTTAGTAGCTAAGAATGAGGATTATTGGTTATGGAATAGACGCTTAAGCCATGTGCATTTTTAACTTGCTAAATAAAATAGCATCCAAAAGTTTAGTAGTTGGTCTTTCTAAAATAAAGTTTTCAAAAGACAAATTGTGTGATGCTTGCCAATTGGGAAAGAAAACAAGAGTGTCGTCTAAACCAAAGAAGGTTATTTCGACGTCAAAACCTCTCTAACTTCTCCATTTAAACTTGTTTGACCCTTTGCGGACAAGAAGTCTAGGTGATAACTATTACGGATTTTTGATTGTTGATGACTTCTCTAGATTTATGTGGACGCTGTTTTTAGTCCATAAGGATGATACTTTTAAAGCTTTTCTTGACTTTGCTAAGGTTGTTCAAAATGTTTTAGGGTTTTAAAATCATCACTCTATCAAGTGATCATGGTGGGGAATTTGTTACCATCATTGTCAAAACTTTCTCACTGAAAACAGTATTGCTCATAATTTCTCATGTCTGAGAACTGTGTAACAAAATGGTGTCATGTAGAGGAAAAACCGTGTTTTGGAAGAACTAGCCCGGACTATGATAAATTAGATGAGCCTACCTAAGTATTATTTGGCGGATGCGATTAATACCGCATGCCACGCCTTAAATAGGGTAATTGTAAAATTTATCCTAGAGAAGACACCCTATGAGATACTTAAGGGTAGAAAACCAAATATTTCATATTTTCAAGTTTTTCGGTTGCAAATGCTTTATTTTGAACAACGGAAAAGACAACCTTGGCAAATTTGATGCAAAATCTAATGAAGGTATTTTCTTAGGGTACTCATATACGAGTAAAGCTTATAGGGTTTACAATCATAGAGCTTCTTTTATAAAGGAGTCAATTCATGTTGCTTTTGATGAGTCCTCACCCAAAAAGTCGGGGAAGGGTATTTGTTCTGATGTTTCAGGTATATTAACGGAAAGATTGATCGAAAACAAAAGTTCAAAAGAGGATCTTGATCCGAAAATAAAGAATAAGGACATTACTGAATATAAAGATGAAATCTTATATAAGGATGATAAATAAGAGACCTCAAACCAGATGCCTCGAGACTGGACAATCGCAAAGGATCACCCATTAAATTAAATCCTAGGAGACATCAAAAGGGGAGTAGGTACTAGGTCATAGGTTAACAATTTCTGTAAATGCTCTGCTTTCATTTCTCATATTGAACCTAAATCCATATATGATGCCTTACTTGACAAGGGATGGTTACTTGCTATGCAAAAAGAACTAATCCAATTTTAAAGAAATGACGTTTGAGACCTTGTTCTGCGTCCGGTTGATAAAACCGTCTTAGGAACAAGATGAGTATTTAGGAACAAGATGGATGAAAATGGAGTAATGACGAGAAATAAAGCTAGGTTAGTGGCAAAAGGATATAATCAAGCTGAAGGGATAGGCTATGAGGAGACTTATGCTCTTGTAGCCCACCTAGAAGCCATTAGACTCCTTTTGGCATTCGTCTGCTGCCTGGACTTTAAGCTTTACCAGATGGACGCTAAGTTTGATTTTTTTAAATGGACATATAAATGAAGAGGTGTACGTCTCATAACCTCCGGGTTTTGAGGATCACGATAATCCTAATCATGTTTTTAAGTTGAAAAGAGCCATTTATGGTCTCAAACAAGCTCGTAGAGCTTGGTATGAGAGATTGAGTGGATTTTTTATCAATCAAGGGTTCAATCGTGGGAAAGTCGACACCACTTTGGTTATACGACATAAGAAAAAATATATTCTCTTAGTTGAAATTTATGTAGATGATATCATTTTTGGGTATACCAATGAATATCTTTGTTGAGAATTTGCTAGTTTGATGCATTGGTAGTTTGATATGTCACTTATGAGAGAGTTAACATACTTCTTAGGATTGCAAATCAAGCAAGGCGAAGAAGTGACTTTCATAAGTCAAACAAAGTATTGTCTATATCTTTTCAAGAAGTTCGACATGAAAGATTCAAAGACTATCTCAACACCAATGACCTCAAATGTGCTTATTGACAAAGATGAAAGTGGATTGGATTTCGACATAACCAGGTATTGAGGTATAATAAGATCCTTACTCTATTTAACCGCAAGTATGGTTGATATCATGTTAAGTGTGTGCATGTGTGCTAGATATCAAGCATCGCCTAAGGATTCCCACTTTAATATTATTGCATGTATTTTTAGGTATCTTAACGGAACCTTCAATCACAGTCTTTGGTATCCTAAAGGAAGTGCTTATAGATTAGTAGGCCATTCTGATTTTGATTTCGCATGGTGCAAGTCAGATATGAAGAATACAAGTGGTACCTGCCACTTATTTGGAAGCTGCTTAGTTTCTTGGCATAGTAAGAAGCAACATAATGTTGCTCTTACTATCGATGAGGCTAAATATGTAGACGCCGATAGTTGTTGTGCATGAGTCTTATAGAAAAAGCAATAATTATTAGACTATGATTTAAAAAATGGTTGCGTTGCAATTAAGTGAGATAGTACTAGTGCTATAAGTCTTACTAAGAATCCGGTACTACACTCACGAACTAATCACATTGGGATTTGTCGTAACCCGAAATTTGCCCTCCTCTTTTGCCTTTTGCATGAGCATAAGCATTCGCATCGCTGGCATACGCATTCGCACTTTTCTCTGGGTGTTTCCTGCCGTAGACTATTCAGGTTTTCCAAGCCCGATTAATTATATCCTCACAAGGTCATCACATCATCAAAACAAGCACAAAATAAAGGTTTCCATGTCTATTCATCAATACAAGAAGTGGAAAACCACAACCAGGACTCCAGTGTCATCCTGAGCAATTTGGGAAAAAATTGATTGAAGTTACCGGTTAACACATGGTGAGTAACCGGTTACTCAGTGCAAATTTGCAATTCTTGCTGCATTTTTGGGACAGCAGCCATTCTCTCTCTTTGGTCATTGATTCTAAAGTGTTCTAGCAGTGTGTGGAATATTCTAGACATCTCTAGACATTTCAAGACATTCCAAGTGCATTTATTCCAATTTTTCACTCTAATTCAAGTGCACCATGTTCCTTGTTTTCCAAGTATATCAACCTTTGGATGATGGAGTGCACCTTGGGATTGTTACCGAGTTGGTTCTAACTAACCGAGTTAACCGCCTTGACTCGGTGAGTTAAGTCCAACTAACTCCTAGCCTAGTTCCAAACCCAAAGCTAATTCCAAACCAAATTCCAAACCATCTCACACTCCAAACCTAAAATCTATATAAACTCACCTTCACTCATTTTCAAGGACCTTCAACCATTTGCTCCATTTCACTCTCAATTCTCCCACAATTCTCTCCCAACTTTTTGCAACTTCTTCATCTTTATCTCTACTCTCTTCCAAAACCTCACCAAAGCTCATTTCTACTTTGAAGGATAATCACTTTTACATCAAAAGTGATTATTTCTTGAGCTCAAACTTCATCATTTTTGCTATTACACTTGGATTTCTGGAGTTATTTCAGCTTTTGGATTAATCTTGAGTATTTGCTGCAACTTCCAACGGTTCGAATTCGCATTTTGGAGCTTTATCGTATTTTTCTCGATTTTGGCACGGTTCGTCTAAAAATTGAAGATTCCTCTGGTTTTCTTTGATTTTCTGCATCAAGAATCCTTTGCAACATTTACCAAGCCAAATCTCCGGCTTGTAGGTTGGTGGCTCTAACTATTTTTACCGTTTCGCGCATTTGCATATCGTTCGCAATGTAGTCGATAATTGTTATGAGTGATTTGGTTTTGCATTTGATTGATCCATGATCCTATTGTGTTAGTTGATTCCATCACTGTTTATTTTTTGTTTTCAAGTTCAATTTTCGTGCACAATTTCAGCTCCTAGCATGTGGTAGTTTGCATAAGTGATTATGTGTTGAAAACTACTTTTGAAAAGCTGTTTTTTCTATTTTTTTTCACCATTATTCAGTGTAACCGGTTAACGTTTGGTGGTTAACCGGTTACTTAGTGCAATTTTCCTCAAGAACGCTAATTTTCAAGCAAGTAACCGGTTAACGCATGGTGAGTAACCGGTTACCACTGAACAGAAAGGCCATTTTCTTGCATTTTCAAGTGTGTTTGCCTTGCTTCCTTCATTTTAACTTCCATTGATTGTCATGCTTGATTTTATGGATGATTTTAATGTCATTTCACTTCTGGTTGAAGCATGTTCATGAACTTTTGATGCGCATTTTCGATTATTCAAATGTTTCATGTTCTTAACATTGTATGAACATACGAATTCTTGCACTATCTTTGTTCACATGATGCATGATTTTGTGAGGAACTTTGATGATCATTTGGCACTATTTTGCACTTTCCATTTCAGTTTGTATTAAGTTTATTCTTCATGGATAAACTTAATCTTGTATAATCAGTAATTCACTCCTTTTTTCTTTAATGACTTTTCATCCTCTTTGGAAAGTTGTTAGCTTGTTTATCCCTTGATTAATTGATCGAAACTTTGTTTCGATTAATCGATCTTCCCTTTTCCTCTCTTTAAGCCTCCTTTAGAGCTTTCTCTCTCTTCCCCCCCGCGGAGTTGGAGTTTCGCGTTGCGCCTTGCATCGGAGCACTGTACAAATTGACGCTGTTATGCTGTTCGTTTCTCTACGTAGGAGCACTGCACAACATTGGAGCGGTTGCACTGTCCGTTTCACTTCCCACATTATATTTTGGGTGCTAGAGAAGGAATGAGGATGGAATTTTTCCTACCCTCATTCTGGCTATTTCTTTGGTAAGGGCGTCTTGTCCTCTCCTCGAGAATAGTCACCTCTATCCTCCAGCTATAGTGTTTCTCATTCCCCTGTCGAGTTGATCCTTGATCACTCTTCTCTCTTTGCGATCCTTTTCGATCCTTGATCACTCCTATCTCTTTCAATCTCTCCTTTTGATCAATCACCATCCTTCTTGGTTAAGATCAATATTCTTGCGCTAGCAATCTCTCTTTGTTCTATCACTCTTTTCTTCTTGTAATCAATCATTGCTTTTTAATTCTCCTGAAGAGTCTCAATTCTCTTTCTTTGGTCTAACACAGTTTTCCTGTCACGACCATTCTTCCCCAGGAGTTCACAACCTTCTCTTGGTTCTTCTCCTTTCTTAGGTTAATCACCTATTCTTGGTTAATCACCCGTCTCTTCAGTTAATCACAGTCCGTCTGTTAATCACTGAGCACCTCTTGGGTTAATCACCTCTCCTTGGTTAATCACCCATTTTCTTCAGTTAATCACAGTCTGTCTGTTAAAATACTGGACCCTTTCGAGTTAATCACCTTCTTTTGGTTAATCACTAGCTGCTCTCTTCAGTTAATCACAGTCCGTCTGTAAACACCGAATCCCCCGCAGTTGGTAACCTCCTCTTGGTTCGAATACTTGCACCCTTGGGTTAGTAACCTTTATTTGGTTCAAATACCCTTTCTTCGATTGAGTACTGTTTGTGCAGTCAGTTTACCGAACCCCTTTGGGTCATGACCTTTGATCGGTCCTACACCCGTGCTTCTGGTTAATCACAGTTTCCTCTGTTAAAACCAATGCTTCTCTATTCCCACAGAGTTGCAGTCCTTTCTTTCTTCGGTTAACCACTGTTTACCAGTTAATATACCGAGGCCCCTTCAGAGGCAAACACCTTATTTTGGTTCAGCACTCTCTCTCTTGGTTTATCACAGTCCGTCTGTTGACACCAGCTGCATTTCCCCGCCAGGGTCTACTCTCTTTCTTCGGTTAACCACTGCCAGCTAGTTAATATACCGAGTCCCTTTTTTCTCTTGGTTATGACACCATCCCTTTAGTTGGATCCCCAGCAGAGTCATTTCCTTTCCCTTTGCTCTTACTTTCTTGGTTTCGACACCAATCCTCTTTGTTATCCCCAGCGGAGTTTCTCCCATTCTTGGTTTTAACACCATTCTTTTCCTATTCTCTTGTGCAAACGCTCTTACTGCGGGTCTTTCCCAGTAGAGTTTCTCTCTCATCTTTTGCTCTTGGTTTTGACACCACTTCTTTCGTCCCCTTGTTTCTTTCTTGTTTTCCTTTTCCGTTCAGTTCCCCCAACTAAGGAAGCTCTAATTCTGCATTCTTCTGAATGTTAGATACGTAGGCATGAGATCGCAATGATCTCGGCGAGCACACTTCCACCTTTCTTCCGTCTTCCTCTTTCTATCCCTTTCTTTCTTTCTTCTTTGTCCCCTGGTTCCAAGAACTATGGCGCTCTGACTTCCTGATTGCTCTATGAAGGTACGTAGGCACGAGGACTTTGTTCCTCCGCCAGCACTTTCCTCTGTTTCTTTCTCTTTCCCCTTTCTCTCTCTCCTTTTCTTTAGCTAGAAGCCTTTAGATAGATAACCCATCCAAGCCTAGAAGCAAGCGAAATGGTTCCTGTCGAGTACGACGGATGCGTTAGGTGCTAATACCTTCCTTTCGCATAACCGACCCCCCGTTCCCGTTTCTCTTCCTCTCGGGTTTTATCGATATTTTCCCTGTCCTTCGGGACTAAATAAAGTTTGGTGGCGACTCTGTCGTATCTTTGAGTGTGCGATTCACTCAGGTAGAAACCAGCCATCTTCAACTGGCGACTCTGCTGGGGACAAATTGACCTCTTGCTGGTCCATCCCTTGGGGGGTCTCGCCTAGTTTTGTTTGCTTTCTCCTGCTTGCTTGGGTGTTTATCTTCTGCGCTTTACTAGCTTTATCTTCACACTTTATTCGCTTTATGTTTATTTATTGCATTTCTTTACTGCTTTGAATATTCATATGTTGTATATCTGCTATTTTCTCTGCTGTTGTCGGTTAGGGTTGTTACTTGAGAGATAAGCCCATTACACAGGCTTGAGAGTACATATAGGATTAGAGTGGAATGTAGTGTGGCCTACGTAGTGTCTTGGTACGTATGGTTTACATGAAATCCACACCCAGACAAGGTTTTCTTGGGAGATGTTCTGATTTGCGCGTCTTGTGCATTTCGGGGTGTCAACCTAGAAAGCTGTCGACTCTGGTGACCATTCCCGAGGACTCAGTTGCGGCACTCCTCCCAAGGAGCGATAATGGCATACCAAAAATGGAAAACCCATTACGCTTCTTGATCCGAGGACCCAAAGCTGGGAATTTTCCATAGGATGACTTTTTTGGGGGGGAATCAGTGGACAACCTCTTTGTTTGGCGATAGTATTGTACCCCGAGGGATGAATGTACTATTGCTTCTCAAATCGAGAATCCGAAACTGAGAATCCCGCTTTTTACATCATACTGTGAGGGGGATATTGGGTTTTTCTGCAGGAAACCAAGACTCTTCCAACCTTTGTTCTCTCATTGCGTCAGATCTCGCAACGACACAACAATACCTTTGTGGATGTTCAGATTTGATTATTCAGACTATGCTGGCTTGTTGATTTTGATGTTACACATCATCTCATCATGTCAAATTAAGTTTTGCATAAGCATTTTAAAACTTTATTTTTGCATAAATTGCATTCATTCATGCCCGCATATGCACGTCCCCTCATCCGAAACCGTTGCTCATCCTTGTCCGCATTCCTTGTAGCAAGACGACGACTCGACATCGGTATTTTACTCGCTCAAACAAATCCAGAATCATGGCTGACTTTGAAGCTGAGAACGCTGCTTACAAGGAAACTCTGGTACAATTCCAAGGTCGGATGGATCAGTTCCAGACGAACATGGATGTTATTATGGAGCTCCTTCGTGCTCAGAGGGATACTGCTGTTGCTGCTACTGTTGTTGCGACTACTACCGATGCAACTGTTGCCACTCCTGTGACTGTTCCTCCTGTTGTTACAGCTACTCCTGCTGTCGTTGTTCCTTCTTCTGCTAGAGTTGAAGTGATAGTTGAGCCTGTGAATCAGCCTGCTGTTCAGACTAGTGTGAATCAGATGCCTGCTGGTTTCCCTTGGGGCATGCCTCCGAATTACACTCCTCAGATTGTAAATAATGGTAGTGCCTTCATGCCATATCAGCCTTTTGTTGCACCCATGCCTAATGGGAATGTTGTCGCCTATCCATAGGTCATGCCTACTCCAGTCCCGCCTCTAGTGTTGAATGATGATCCTGAGAATCTTCAGGCTCAAACTCATCAAGCTGTCGGATTGGTTGATACTGAAACTCCTGATGATGAAGAGCATGTGTATAGGGGTCTTCCTATTCATGTTTCGGTTTCGTCTCAAGTTGCTCAAACTGCTGTTCCGAATATTCATCTTGGGATGTTCTATTCTGGGGCATCTTCCTCAGCTGCTGGGGTACCTCCTCCAAATTATCTGTATAGTGTTTCGATGGGTCAGAATGCTGGTCAGATGGTTAATCCGGGTTTGGTGTATCCTTCTCAGTTTGCTACTCCGCAAGTGAATGCTCCTGCCGCTTCTCAGCTGCTAAATCCTCAGATTCTTGTCAGGCCCACTAATCAGAGTAGATCTGTTGACTACAAGTTGTTGGAGGACCGTATCAGGGCTATTGAAGGGTTTTCTGCTTTTGGTATGGAAGCCAAAGATTTGTGTCTGGGTCCAAATGTTGTGCTGCCACATAAATTCAAGATACCTGATTTGCCAAAGTATAAAGGCTTGAGTTGCCCGCGTAGTCACATCACTATGTATTACAGGAAGATGGCATCCCATATTGATAATTATGAATTGCTTGTTCATTGTTTTCAAGATAGTTTGTCTGGTGCTTCATTGGATTGGTACATGGGCTTAGAGAGCAGCAAAATCCGTACTTGGAGAGATTTGTCTGAAGCGTTCGTGAGACAATACAAATATAACCTTGATCTGGCTCCAACTAGATTGCAATTACAGAATCAATCCCAGCGCTCAGCAGAAACATTCAAGGAGTATGCACAAAGATGGCGTGAGATGGCATCTCGGGTGCGACCTGCTCTCTCTGATAATGAGTTGGTTGACATCTTTATGGGTACCTTGCAAGGATCTTACTACGGGAAAATGGTGGGTAGTTCTTCATCGAACTTCGCTAATGTTGTGATGATTGGTGAACGGATTGAGAATGGTTTGACGACTGGAAAGATTCCTGGAGCTGCTTCCCAGCAGCCGACCGCTAGAAAGTCTCAGAACAGTCATTCCAAGAAAAAGAAAGGTGAAGCCAACGCTGTGACAACTCAAGTTTCTCCTCGGTATCAAGCTCACATGGCTCCCTTGCCGTACTATCCGTATCCGTACATTGCTGCTGCACAGTATCAACAACCTCCATATCAGTATCATCTGCAACAACCAGTTCAGAATGCTCAGAATCAGCAACAGAATCAACAGAACAAAAATCAGCAGAATCAGAATCGTCAGAACAACAATAGTCAAGGAAACCGTAAGCGTCCGAATTTTGATATAATTTCGGTGTCATACACGGAACTGTTCCTTTATCTGGTTCACCAAGGGGCAATTGTCCCCAAGCAGATTGCGCCTATAATTCCTCCATTTGGCCCGAAGCATAACTCAAATGCATCCTGTGCCTATCATGTTGGATACGTAGGACATGCAATAGAAGATTGCTTTGTTTTCAAAACCAAGGTTCAGGAACTAATTGATAAGAAGGTTCTGACTTTTGCTGAGGAAGGACCCAACATTCAAAGTAATCCGTTGCCGAATCACGGTGGGCATGTGGTTAACATGATTCGGGATAATTCCAGGGCTGAATTGATCATAGATGTTGACGAAGTAAAGACCCCGATGTCTGTAGTTTTCAAGAAATTGAAGGAACACGGGCTGTTGAAAGGTTTGCATGGTAAATGTCAGATTTGTGACGATAATCCCAACCAGTGTCGAAGGCTGAAGGGTTGTGTCCAGATTTTGATGAACCGTGGCGAAATGCATTTTGCCAGATCTAAACCTGTTGAAGAGGTTGCTTCCATGAGCCGTTCACCATCATCTATATGAAGGTTCCTGTGGAATCCCCTAAACAAAAAAAAGGTGCAACCCATTGTTGTTTGCCCGCCAAAGCCGTTTCCGTATCAAAATTCTAAGGAGGTACCGTGGAAGTATGGGTCTTCTGTGTTTTCTGGAGGTCAAGAGATAAGGTTCGCCGAGTCCGAGATCGTGAATGTTACAGCTGGTGGAGGTATGACTCGTAGTGGACGAGTGTTCACCCCGAAGGTCACTACGAAGCCTGTGCAAATTCCAACTATTGTTTCTCCCAAGGAAATGCCTGCATTTGCAACCCTTGTGGCTCAACAAGGGGCATATACTGTTATTCCAATACCGACTATCCCGTTTGAGGATGTTTCAAAGATCAAGGAGACCCTTGATGATCAAGAGTTCCTTAAGTTGATCAAGAAAAGTGACTTTAAGATTGTGGATCAGCTGGGTCAGACTGATCTCAATTTTGTCCTTACTCATGAGTTCGCCTGCGCATAGATCAGCTTTGTTGAAAGTTTTGAACAGTGACCATGTTGTGCAAGATATATCCGTCGTCGAATTCGATGATGTAGTGGCCAATATAACTGCAAGTCAGTTTTTGGGTTTCCATGAATCGGAATTGCCTCCTGAAGGAACTGCCCACAATAAAGCGTTGCACATATCTGTAACCTACACAGACATCCTGTTATCTCGTGTTCTAGTGGATACTGGTTCTTCTCTCAATGTGATGCCTAAGGGCACATTGAGTCAATTACCAGTGGAAGGATTCGAGATGAGACCAAGTGCCTTAGTTGTCAGAGCCTTTGACGATTCTCGAAGACAGGTCATTGGAGAAGTGGACTTACCCGTCAATATTGGGCTGCATCTGTTTACCATTACTTTCCAAGTGATGGATATCAATCCAGCGTGCAGTTGCCTACTGGGTCGTCTGTGGATCCACGCTGCAGGGGCAGTTACATCCACTTTGCATCAAAAGTTGAAATTCATGTTAGGCGATCAACTTATCATTGTTTGTGGTGAAGAGGATCTGATTGTGAGTGAGTTATCATCTTTTCGATATGTCGAGACAGAAGAAGGCATAGCTGAGGTGCCGTTGCAGTGTCTCGAGTTCGAAGATGTCAGCTCTGCTTCAACTAGTCAAACTAGATCACCACAATTGACTTTAGCATCTGCTAAGAGTGCTAAAGAGACCATCGATAGAGGTGCCTTGCCAGGCTGGGGGCACGTGATTGATGTGTTTGAGAAGCATAATCGTTTTGGAGTGGGTTATCCTCCTGTTCGTCAATCTAGTTCCTCTGGTAAAAAGCATTGCAACTTAATCAAGTTCCATAGCGCGGGTTTCCAGCAAGGTGACATTGTGGCAGCTACTGATGATGATGGTCCCAGTAATCAGACTTTAAGCTTTGTGCGCAAGTGTCCGCCGAATTTCAAGCTCAACAATTGGACATCTACCGTGATTCCTATGGTTTTCCCATATAACATGTAATTCATTTTGCTTTCTCGTTCCCTCGTCCTCGCCCGAGACAGGTGGATAGCTTGTAAAGGGCCTCACGCTTTTGCAATATTATGTGATCAATAAATGAAAGTTTTTTGCATTCAAAATCTTGCTCTATTTTCTTTTCTTTATTTTTACTTTTTCACAAAATAAATGGGAAAAGTTTCTTTTCTTTTTCACTTTTAAAATAGCTCATTCTAAACATATTCATAAACATGCAGAACTAATAAAAGCATTGATAACAACATGGCAAACATCCATTGTAATTCTGGAATTCCAATTAACCAAGCCGAAGAAGATGGTGAGGAAGATTGTGAATTACCGGCTGAACTGGCAAGGCTCCTTGAGCATGAGCGTATAGAGATTCAGCCACACAAAGAGCCAGTGGAAGTTGTTAATCTTGGTACTGATGAGGTCAGGAGAGAAGTCAAAGTTAGCGCCTCCCTTGCTGAGCATGTACACTATGATTTGGTCAAGTTATTGAAGGAGTATGTTGATATCTTCGCCTGGTCCTATCAACATATGCCTGGGTTAGATACCAACATCGTTGAACATCACTTGCCACTCAAGCCCGGATGTCCTCCTGTCAAGCAGAAGCTCAGGAAGACTAGACCCGACATGGCACTCAAAATCAGAGAAGAGGTAAAGAAGCAGCTTGACGCTGGGTTCCTAGTCACTTCCGAATATCCTGAATGGGTTGCCAACATTGTCCCGGTTCCCAAGACGGACGGCAAAGTCAGAATGTGTGTGGATTATCGAGATCTCAACAAAGCAAGCCCGAAGGATGATTTTCCTTTGCCTCATATTGATGTCTTGGTAGACAACACTGTGCAGTTCTCTGTCTTTTCCTTCATGGATGGTTTTTTAGGATATAATCAGATCAATATGTCCCCAGCTGATATGGAGAAGACTACTTTCATCACGCCATGGGGTACATATTACTTCAAAGTCATGCCATTCGGTCTAAAGAATGCAGGGGCAACATATCAGTGTGCCATGACAACCCTCTTTCACGACATGATTCATAGAGAGATTGAGGTTTACGTGGACGATATGATTGCCAAGTCCAGAACTGAGGATGATCACTTGGTTCATCTGAAGAAGCTGTTTGACAGACTCCAGAAGTTTAGACTACGGTTGAATCCTGCGAAGTGCACCTTCGGAGTTCGATCTGGTAAACTGTTGGGCTTTATTGTAAGTCAGAAGGGCATTGAAGTTGATCCTGATAAGGTTCGGGCAATTCAGAACATGCCGCCTCCCAAAACAGAAAAAGAAGTCCGTGGCTTTCTAGGCAGACTTAATTACATCTCAAGGCTCATCTCCCATTTGATGGCTACCTGTGAACCAATGTTTAAATTACTAAGAAAAAATCAATCGGTTGAATGGAATAATGATTGTTAGGAAGCATTTGACAAAATAAAACAATACTTGCAAGAACCACCGATCTTAGTACCGCCGGTTCCTGGTAGGCCATTAATCATGTATCTCACCGTTCTCGATGAATCAATGGGATGTGTATTGGGTCAATATGACGACACTGGCAGAAAAGAACATCCAATTTACTATCTGAGCAAGAAGTTCACTGATTGTGAGACCAGATACTCACTCTTAGAAAAAACTTGTTGTGCTCTGGTCTGGGCTGCTCGACGCCTACGACAATACATGATTTTCCATACTACTTTGTTGATATCCAAAATGGATCCAATAAAGTACATATTTGAAAAGCCTACTGTCTCTGGAAGGATTGCTCGGTGGAAGATGCTGTTAACTGAGTATGATATCCAACATGTTACCCAGAAAGCAATAAAAGGGAGCGTCTTATCTGACTACCTTGCTCATCAACCTGTAGAGGGTTATCAACAAATGAAGTTTGACTTTCCCAATGAGGATGTTCTATTTATCAGAGATTATGAGACTCCAGATCCTGATATAGGACCCGAACCAGGGGCGCGATGGACGCTCGTGTTCGAGGGTGCCTCCAATTCTAAAGGTCGTGGAATCGGTGTTATCCTCATCTCTCCAACAGGTTTTCACCTTCCCTTCACTGCCAGATTATGCTTTGCATGCACCAACAATATGGCTGAATACGAAGCATGTATCTACGGTTTGGAAGCGGAAATCGACATGAGAATCAAAATTCTTGAGGTCTATGGAGATTCTGCCTTGGTCATCGGTCAAGTCAGAGGGAATTTTGTGACTCGGGATTCCAAGCTGGTTCCGTACCAACAACACATAGCGAAGTTGACTCCTTACTTTGATGAGATCACTTTTCATCATATTCCCAGAGAGGAAAATAAACTATCTGATGCTCTTGCCACTCTAGCATCCATGTTCAAGGTCAAGTGGAAGAATGAAGCTCCTCATATCCGCATTGATCACTTGAACGAACCAGCACATTGTTTAGCAATCGAGGATAAGTCTGATGACAAGCCTTAGTTCTACGACATTAAAAGATATCTGGAAAAACAGGAATATCCCGAGGGTATCACCATCACTGACAAGAAAGCTCTTAGGCGGCTTTGCGCCAAATTCTTCTTAAGTGGTGGTGTACTGTACAAGAGGAATTATGATTCCGTGTTGCTCAGATGCGTGGATAGACACGAAGCAAACACGATCATAAGGTCCATACATGAGGGCTGCGAGGGTGTACATGCTAAAGGTCCTGCTATGGCCAAGAAGATCCTTCGGGCTGGGTATTACTGGACAACAATGGAAGTAGATTGTTACAACTTTGCCAAAAGATGTCACAAGTGCCAAATCTACGGAGACAAGATCCATGTGCCTCCAACTCCATTGAATGTCTTGACTGTACCTTGGCCATTCTCCATGTGGGGTATAGATATGATTGGAATGATCGAGCTGAAGGCTTCCAACGGTCATCGATTCATTCTAGTTGCTATCGACTACTTTACCAAGTGGGTTGAGGCTGCTTCTTATGCAAATGTTACACGACAAGTGGTTGCTAGATTTATCAAGAAAGAGATAATCTGTCACTATGGCATTCCTAGCAGCATTATCACGGACAATGCAAGCAACCTGAATAACAACATGATGAAGGAGTTGTGTCAAGAATTTAAGATCGAGCACCACAACTCTTCATCATATCGGCCCAAGATGAATTGCGCCGTTGAAGCAGCAAACAAAAACATCAAGAGGATTGTCCAGAAAATGGTCAAGACTTACAAGGATTGGCATGAAATGCTTCCCTTTGCACTGCATGGCTATAGAACTTCAGTTCGCACTTCTACTGGGGCAACTCCGTATTCGCTCGTGTATGGTATGGAGGCAGTTTTACCCCTTGAAGTCGAAATTCCTTCACTCAGAGTCATCATGGAAGCAGATCTTGATGAAGCCGAATAGGTTCAATCCAGATACGGCCAGCTGAATCTCATCGAAGAGAAGTGCCTTACAGCCGTTTGTCATGGTCAATTGTATCAGAGGCGCCTCAAGCGAGCTTTTGACAAGAAAGTTCTTCCTCGAACGTTCTCTGAAGGCGAACTCGTGCTCAAGAGATATTCACCTGTTCACTCGGATCCACGAGGCAAGTGGACTCCCAATTACGAAGGACCCTTTGTTGTCAAGAAGGCCTTCTCAGGCGGAGCCCTGATCCTCACCACAATGGATGGGGAGGAGTTGCCATCGCCCGTGAACTCCGATACAGTCAAAAAATATTATGCCTGAAAAAAAAAAGGATAAGAGTCCGCTAGATTGACATCCGCAAGGACAATCTAGGCAAAAATGGATGTCCCGATGGACCAAAAAAAGAAATGTCCATGCAAAAGTTAGGGACAATGAAAAAAAAACAATAAGAGCCCGCTAAGTTGAAAACCCGAAATGGCGACTTAGGCAAAAATGGGCATCCCGGTGGACGAAAAAAAATGTGAAAACATGTCCAGGCAAAAATTAGGGATAAAGGCATTGATTGTGAACACTTGAGCCTCTCTTCCTCATGGCTGGACCTCAGACGGTAACAGAGCAATCGAATCACCATCAACTGGTGCAAAGCGTTGGAACCTAGAATTATAGTGGATGGTGGCCAATGTTGTAATCAATGCAAAGCATGAATTCCCTTTGCCATTTACATTTGTTTTTCAATTTTATTGCAAATTTCCTCATCAAGGATTTTGCATCCTTGTACACACTCTATGTACAAAAATTTTCATATTCAATAAAATGCATTCTTTGTTATCTCAATTTGTTTTCATTCCAGTATTTTGATTGCAAAATAAACAATTATTTGTGATCACATAATACTAAAAAACGTTGAGAACAATAAAAAGATAAATTCTACCGAGAAAGCATTATGCATTGCATGTGTTACTGTAACTCCTGCAGGATGATCGGTGATATCCATTGGTAAGCCTAACGCCTGGCCGGCAATGTTTTGATTCAGTGAAGAAGTTGTTGTTTCCTCAGCAGTTCCTCAACAGGGTCATCATTCTCCCAGCAGGTTGCCAAGGTGTTCCCCAGCAAAGACGCTTTGTCCTCTTTTTCCCCAGCAAGGGTTGTGTATCATCTCCAATGATCAAGAACTATCTATCACCAGCAGCAGTGGTTTCTCCTCAGCTGAGTCAACACGATTCGGGAATCTCTTTTCCCCACACAGAGCCAGTCTTGGTAGAAAGGATTGACTTGGTTCTTTCATCCCCAACAGGGACGTCCATGGTGATCTAGAAACCTGAGATGTTCTCAGTTTCTTTCCCTGGCAGAATCATCATCCTTTGTGAACTCTCTTCTCTAGCAGAGATTGTCTTTATCTGCGGGTCCTCTCCCCGACCGAGGGTGTCGAGGTCGTTTTGCTACAATTTCTGCCTAACCTTCTCACTGTGCCTCATCTTGAGCCTTTGCATTGCATGATAGCAAGCATCATGTAGAAACGCATACATAGCATATGCATCGATCATACTCCCTCCCTTTTTGCCTGACTTATCTCCCAGCAGATTTTCAGCAAACTTTGCACTTATCAACCTTTAAACACTTTCAACTCTTCTTTTGTCGCCATCGGCCAAATTCTCGAGCTACTCTTTTATTTAATTCCCTTTTACCTCGAATCACCGAAAAGTTGGCGCAATTCGTACATTCAGGTCCAACAGGATTAAATAGGGGCAGCTGTCGTAACCCAAAATTTCCCCTCCCTCTTTTGCCTTTTGTATGAGCATAAGCATTCGCATCGCTGGCATACGCATTCGCACTTTTCTCTGTGTGTTTCCTGCTGCAGGATATTCAGGTTTTCCAAGCCCGATTAATCATATCCTCACAAGGTCATCACATCATCAAAACAAGCACAAAATAAAGGTTTCCATGTCTATTCATCAATACAAGAAGTAGAAAACCACAACCAGGACTCCAATATCATTTCCTGAGCAATTTGGGCAAAAATTGACTGAAGTAACCGGTTAACACATGGTGAGTAACCGGTTACTCAGTGCAAATTTGCAATTCCTGCTGCATTTTTGGGACAGCAACCATTCTCTCTCTTTGGTCATTGGTTCTACAGTGTTCTAGCAGTGTGTGGAATATTCTAGACATCTCTAGACATTTCAAGACATTCCAAGTGCATTTATTCCAATGTTTCACTCTAATTCAAGTGCACCATGTTCCTTGTTTTCCAAGTATATCAACCTTTGGATGATGGAGTGCACCTTGGGATTGTTACCGAGTTGGTTCTAACTAACCGAGTTAACCGCCTTGACTCGGTGAGTCAAGTCCAACTAACTCCTAGCCTAGTTCCAAACCCAAAGCTAATTCCAAACCAAATTCCAAACCATCTCACACTCCAAACCTAAAATCTATATAAACTCACCTTCACTCATTTTCAAGGACCTTCAACCATTTGATCCATTTCACTCTCAATTCTCCCACATTTCTCTCCAAACTTTTTGCAACTTCTTCATCTTCATCTCTATTCTCTTCCAAAACCTCACCAAAGCTCATATCTACTTTGAAGGATAATCACTTTTACATCAAAAGTGATTATTTCTTGAGCTCAACCTTCATCATTTTTGCTATTACACTTGGATTTCTGGAGTTATTTCAGCTTTTGGATTAATCTTGAGTATTTACTGCAACTTCCAACGGTTCGAATTTGCATTTTGGAGCTTTATCGTATTTTGCTCGATTTCGGCACGGTTCGTCTACAAATTGAAGATTCCTCTGGTTTTCTTTGATTTTCTGCATCAAGAATCCTTTGCAACATTTACCAAGCCAAATCTCCGGCTTGTAGGTTGGTGGATCTAACTATTTTTACCGTTTCGCGCATTTTCATATTGTTCGCAATGTAGTCGATAACTGTTGTGTGTGATTTGGTTTTGCATTTGTTTGATCCATGATCCTATTGTGTTATTTGATTCCATCACTGTTTATTTGTTGTTTTCAAGTTCAATTTTCGTGCACAATTTCAGCTCCTAGCATGTGGTAGTTTGCATAAGTGATTATGTGTTGAAAACTACTTTGAAAAGCTGTTTTTTCTGTTTTTTTTTTCACCATTGTTCAGTGGTAACCAGTTAATGTTTGGTGGTTAACCGGTTACTCACGGCAATTTTCCTCAAGAACGCTAATTTTCAAGAAAGTAACCGGTTAACGAATGGTGAGTAACCGGTTACCACTGAACAGAAAGGCCATTTTCTTGCATTTTCAAGTGTGTTTGCCATGCTTCCTTTATTTTAACTTCCATTGATTGTCATGCTTGATTTTATGGATGTTTTTAATGTCATTTCGCTTCTGGTTGAAGCATGTTCATGAACTTTCGATGCGCATTTTCGATTATTCAATTGTTTCATGTTCTTAACATTGTATGAACATAGGAATTCTTGCACTATCTTTGTTCACATGATGCATGATTTTGTGTGGCACTTTGATGATCATTTGGCACTATTTTTCACTTTCCATTTCAGTTTTCATTAAGTTTATTCTTCATGGATAAACTTAATCTTGTATAATCAATAATTCACTCCTTTTTGCTTTAATGACTTTTCATCCTCTTTGGAAAGTTGTTAGCATGTTTATCCTTTGATTAATTGATCGAAACTTTGTTTCGATTAATCGATCTTCCCTTTTTCTCTCTTTAGGCCTCCTTTAGAGCTTTCTCTCTCTCCCCCCCCCCCCCCCGCGTGGAGTTGGAGTTTCGCGTTGCGCCTTGCATCGGAGCACTATACAAATTGACGTTGTTATGCTGTCTGTTTCTCTACGCAGGAGCACTGTACAACATGGGAGCGGTTGCACTGTCCGTTTCACTTCCCACATTATATTTTGGGTGCTAGAAAAGGAATGAGGAAGGAGTTTTTCCTACCCTCATTCTGGCTATTTCTTTGGTAAGGGCGTCTTGTCCTCTCCTCGAGAATAGTCACCTCTATCCTCCAGCTATAGTGTTTCTCATTCCCCTGTCGAGTTGATCCTTGATCACTCTTCTCTCTTTGCGATCCTTTTCGATCCTTGATCACTCCTATCTCTTTCAATCTCTCCTTTTGATCAATCACCATCCTTCTTGGTTGAGATCATTATTCTTGCGCTAGAAATCTCTCTTTGTTCCATCACTCCTTTCTTCTTGTAATCAATCATTGCTTTTTGATTCACCTGAAGAGTCTTAATTCTCTTTCTTTGGTTTAACACAGTTTTCCTATCACGGCCATTCTTTCCCAGGAGTTCGCAACCTTCTCTGGTTCTTCTCCTTTCTTGGGTTAATCACCTATTCTTGGTTAATCACCCGTCTCTTCAGTTAATCACAGTCTGTCTGTTAATCACTGAGCACCTCTTGGGTTAATCACCTCTCCTTGGTTAATCAGCCGTTTTCTTCAGTTAATCATAGTCTGTCTGTTAAAATACTGGACCCTTTCGAGTTAATCACCTTCTTTTGGTTAATCACTCGCTGTTCTCTTCGGTTTATCACTGTCCCTCTGTTAACACCGAATCCTTCGCAGTTGGCAACCTCCTCTTGGTTCGAATACTTGTACCCTTGGGTTAATAACCTTTCTTTGGTTCAAATACCCTTTCTTCTGTTGAGTACTGTTTGTTCAGTCAGTTTACCGAACCCCTTTGGGTCACGACCTTTGATCGGTCCTACACCCGTGCTTCTGGTTAATCACAGTTTCCTCTGTTAAAACCAATGCTTCTCTATTCCCACAGAGTTGCAGTCCTTTCTTTCCTCGGTTAACCACTGTTTACCAGTTAATATACCGAGGCCCCTTCAGAGGCAAACACCTTCTCTTGGTTCAGCACTCTCTCTCTTGGTTTATCACAGTCTGTCTGTTGACACCAACTGCTTTTCCCCGCCAGGGTCTACTCTCTTTCTTCGGTTAACCACTGCCAGCCAGTTAATATACCGAGTCCCTTTTTTCTCTTGGTTATGACACCATCCCTTTAGTTGGATCCCCAGCGGAGTCCTTTCCTTTCCCTTTGCTCTTACTTTCTTGGTTTCGACACCAATCCTCTTTGTTATCCCCAGCGGAGTTTCTTCCATTCTTGGTTTTGACACCATTCTTTTCCTATTCTCTTGTGCAAACGCTCTTACTGGGGTCTTTCCCAGTAGAGTTTCTCTCTCATCTTTTGCGCTTGGTTTTGACACCACTTCTTTCGTCCCCTTGTTTCTTTCTTGTTTTCCTTTTTCGTTCAGTTCCCCGAACTACGGAAGCTCTGATTCTGCATTCTTTTGAATGTCAGATACGTAGGCATGAGATCGCAATGATCTCGGCGAGCACACTTCCACCTTTCTTCTGTCTTCCCCTTTCTCTCCCTTTCTTTCTCTCTTCTTTGTCCCCTGGTTCCAAGAACTACGGCACTCTGACGTCCTCATTGCACTATGAGGGTATGTAGGCACGAGGACTTTGTTCCTCCGCGAGCACTTTCCTCTGTTTCTTTCTTTTTCCCCTTTCTCTCTCTCCTTTTCTTTAGCTAGAAGCCTTTAGATAGATAACCCATCCAAGCCTAGAAGCTAGCGAAATGGTTCCCGTCGAGTACGACAGATGTGTTAGGTGCTAATACATTCCTTTCGCATAACCGACCCCCCGTTCTCGTTTCTCTTCCTCTCGGGTTTTATCGATATTTTCCCTGTCCTTCGGGACTAAATAAAGTTCGGTGGCGACTCTGTTGTATCTTTGAGTGTGCGATTCACTCAGGTAGAAACCAGCCATCTTCAGGATTCAACACCATTTCCTAAGAGATCACGTGGATAAAGGAGACGTTGTTTTTGACTATGTTGACATCAAAAGTCAGCTTGCTGAAATTTTTAAAAAACCATTGTCATTGGAATCCTTCCACAAGATTTGTAGGGATTTGGGAGTCTTAGACTCTTCATGCCTTAAATAGAAAGAGGATTTGGTTTTTAGTTTCGCTTGCTATATATTATTTTGATTGCACTAACACTATTTTGTAGAAAATCGTAGCTTTTACCATACTATAATGGTATGTCTCTATAACCCTTGTATCTTTCTATGTATTTGTGTTAGAGTTATGCATTGGTTTTCTTATTTCCTCCATATCTCACTCATTCATCTCTATCTTATGTCTTTGATTGTTCTTATTTGCATTTAAGTCTTTTAAATGTCTTTCGCTAATTATATGAATTAGAACTTTTGACTACTTATTCTTGCATTATTTATGATTGTTAATGCATACCTTGATTTACAAGTTTGATCACTTTATTGTAAGTTGTTGAATGTTTTTGTTGCATGTCTATTTGTATTATGTTGCTTGTGACATGTCTATCTTCATTGTATATGAGATCATGGTTGATGTATACGTTTCTTAGCTATTTGGATCTTATGGTTTTGGAATTATTTGTTAGGAGTTGTTTTCTTGGTTTTAGAAGCATTTCAAACTATCTCTTTTTGATGTTGTCAAAGGGGGAGAAGTTGTAGCGAGTCTATAAATGTTTTATGTGTTTTTATGCTGTGAGAAGTTTGTGTGCATTGTTTTAGGTGGAGCATGCGCGTCTTACTCAATGGTCGACTCAATTCCAAGTGAAAGCTTTCCAAGTATCAAAAAGGGGGAGATTGTAGTTGCATGTCCCTACTTCACTCAGGGGGAGCTTCTTTCTCCGGTTATTTTGTTGTGTGTCTTATCGCTTTCATCTTTGTTTTTATTTTGATTAGTTGAGTCTCCTTCATGATTACAATTCTCGGAATCGAGTTTGAATTGATTCGTTTTTAGCATGCTTAAAACTTTAGTTAAATTTGATTTTGATCTAAATGTTCTTTGATCAATAGCATCTGTTATTGGAATGAAATCATTTTGTGTTTTTGGTTTCAGTTGATTCAAAAGTAAAATCTCAAAATGATTTTGAAAATTTGAAAACTTGAGATTTTATAGGATTGATTCGAATAATTCAGTTTACACTGAGTTTTTGATGCTGATCAAACTGGTCAGAAGTGAAACTTGGTCATTTGATTCTGATCAAATTTTACACTTGATTTTGATCATTTTCCTAGAGATGGATTCCGTATGATTTGTTTTGATTTGAATCAATATCTGTTCATGATTCGAATCAATTTCATTTTTCAAAATTCATGGCCAGTTCTGTGGCATTTGATTCAAATCAAATTTTAATCGTGATTCGAATCCCATGGTATTTGATTCGAATCACACATTCTCCGATCCGAATCAATTGGTGTTTTTTGTTGAAAATATGTTATTTCTTCCATTCCACTTCATTTTTCTCATTTTATTCAAATAATATTTTCTCTTGATTCGAATCTAACTAACTTTTTCAACCATTTTGTGTGCTTTTTAATGAAAATAAATTTCCTCTATTTTGAGTGTTTAAAGTCTTGCTATGAAATTCAATTGATTTCAGATCTTGATAACGAGAGTTCTGAGAATGATTGAAGGAGGCGCGTACTTGAAACTAAAGTTCTTGGAGATCTTGTTGAGTTTTTTTAGGCTGTTAGTGTTGAATTGTAATTCCTTGTGTCGAAGCAGGTTGCTCGACAGAGACAAGGAAATTGTCGAAAAGCCAGTGTGTGTGCGTGTGTCGAAACACCTAGTTGTCGAAGTGTCGAGGGGTTAACCTCGACATGGGCTTTTTCTTAAACCTAATTTTGTAGTGTTGGCAGAATTAGGTATTTTGGGCTTTTTGTTTTTGGGCTTTGCTTAGGGAGCAAGCAAGCCAAATCTATAAATAGGGAGTAACACTATTATTGTAAAGTGTGATTCACTTGAATAAAGTTACAGTTTTGAGAGCAGAGATTTACTCTGCAGAAATTCCTCTTCTTCCCTATTTTTGTGAAAACCTTAAACTTTTTATTCTTCCCCAATTTAATTTTCTTTTCTTATTTTCATCACCATTGTGCAGCGATACAATCTTACAACCAAGGTTGGTTGATTCACTCGGGTGAAAAGTGAAGAACGAGAGGGAATTCGATAAGCGTGATTGAATCTTGTTCATCAAGATTGAATCTTCCGAATGGACATTTTCCGGCGAGTTTCCCAATTCTGAAGGGTCATAATTATGAGAATTGGTGTAAACAGATGAAGGTAATTTTCTGTTGTCAAGATCTTTGGGATCTTGTGAAGGAAGGAGTAACACCACTTGCAGAAAACACGTCGGATAAAGAAAAAAATGAATACAAAGAATTGAAGAAGAAAGATTATAAAGCTCTTTTTATAATTCACCAATGTGTTGATCCAGACAATTTCAAAAAGTTCAGTGATGTAGAAATAACGGAAGAAGCATGAGAGATCTTGGAGAAAATGGAGATGAATCATCCGAATGGACATTTTCCGGCGAGTCTCCCAATTTTGAAGGGTCCGAATTATGAGAATTGGTGTAAACAGATGAAGGTAATTTTCTGTTGTCAATATCTTTGGGATCTTGTGAAGGAAGGAGTAACACCACATGTAGAAAACGTGTCGGATCAAGAAAAAGCTGCATACAAAGGTTTGAAGAAGAAAGATTATAAAGCTCTCTTTATAATTCATCAATGTGTTGATCCAGACAATTTCAAAAAGTTCAGTGATGTAGAATCAATGAAAGAAGCATAAGAGATCATGGAGAAATCGTTTGGAGGCGCTGAGAAGGTGAAAGAGGCGAGGTTACAAACTCACAAAAGAACTTATGAATTGATTCAGATAGAAGATAATGAAAGCATAACTAATTTTTTCACTAGAGTTACAAAACTGGTGAATCAAATCAAGGTATGTGGAGAAGTGCTGACATCAAGATCAGTTGTTGCAAAGATCTTGAGGTCATTGGCTCCAAAGTTCGACCACGTGGTAGTAGCCATAGAAGAGTCAAAAGATTTGTCAACATTGACAAAGGAAGAGCTTCAAGGGACCCTTGAATCTCATGAACAAATAATGGTTGAAAGAGCTGCAAGCAAGTCGAAGAGTGATGTGGCTTTGCATGTGAAATCAGCAAGAGAAAAGAAAGGCAAAGGAAAGTGGTTCGACAATAAAGGTAGAGAAGGCTATAACAATTCGACTTGTCAAAATCAGCAGGAAAGAGGCTGGTCGAATAAGAGAAAGTCCTCGTACAAAAGCAACCAAAGAGGTGGTGCAGCAGGTAGAGGAAGAGGTGGTGGTCGAAAACCTGACAAAAGTCATATTCAATGTTTCAATTGTCAGAAGTATGATCACTACTCTAGTGATTGTCTTGAAAAAAGAAAGAACCAAGATAATGATGCAAAGTTTACAAAGCATGAAGAAGAAGAAATGTTGCTGATGGTCACAACAAGAGATGAAGAAAGATTCCAATACTAGTGGTACTAGGACTCAGGATGCTCATCACACATGACTTGTAGGAAGGATTGGTTTGTCAACATAAAACCCTGATTGAAGAACATGGTAAAATTTTCGAATGACAATACTTTAGCAGCTGAAGGTATTGGTGATGTTCGGATTATGAGGAAAGGTGGCAAGAGGTCAGTAATTTCCAATATATTGTACATACCAGGCATTAAAACTAATTTGCTCAGCATAGGGAAATTGGTCAAAAAGTACTACAAAGTGTCGATTGAAGACAAGATGATGGGAGTTCTTGACTCAGGTAGAAGGTTAATCTTGAAGGCACCTATATCTCAAAATAGAACCTTCAGGATTGAACTAAATGTCATGGAGCACAAGTGCCTTGAAACTGGGGCTAGCGTGGATGGATGGATATGACACTATAGACTTGGCCATCTTAACTTCAAAGGCATCAGAGATCTAAAGAGAAGAAATATGGTTTCAAGGTTACCAGAAATCGACATTCCAAACAAAGTGTGTTAAGAATATGTGAAGGCAAAGCAACACGTGAACAACTTTAGCAAGGATGCAGGAAACAAGTCGAAGGAAATTCTTGGAGTCATATACTCTGATGTATGTGGTCATATCCAGGTGGATTCGATGGGAGGTAATTAGTACTTTGTCCTATTCATAATTGATTTCATTCGAAAACTGTGGACTTACCTGATCAATAAGAAAAGTGAAATGATCGAGATATTTTCCAAGTTTAAATTTATGGTCGAAAGACAAAGTGGTCGAAAGCTCAAGATTCTGAGGACTGATGGTGGTGGAGAATAAGTGTCAAAAGATTTTGACACATTATGTGAGAAAGAAGGGATTATGCATGAGGTGGTGTCACCCTACACTCCACAGCAGAATGGAACTGCGGAAAGGAAAAATAGAACCATCATGAATATGGTGATAAGTATGTTGAAAGGCAGACATCTACTTAAAGAATTATGGGGAGAAGCTGTGTCGACTGCAACATATATACTAAACAGATGTCTGACAAAGAAGCTAGAAGGAATCATGCCAAAAGAATGTTGGCATGGTGTCAAGCCTAGCTTGAGTTATATGAAGGTATTTGGATCTATAGCACATAGACATGCGCCAAATCAGTTGAGAAGAAAACTTGATGACAAGTTGAGTCATATGATCCTAATAGGATATCATTCGGCTAGAGGTTACAAGTTGTTTGACCCAGTGAACAAGCAAGTAGTGATCAACAGGGATATGATCATAGATGAGCTTAAGGAATGGGATTAGATTGAAAATGTAAAGAAGGATTCAGTGAGAATATCATGTGAAGAACCAACAAGTGAAGTCAAAAGAGAGGTTTGACGGGAAGAAGTTAGAGGTTAAGCAAGCACAAACAGACCTTAAAGAACATGACACATGCCTGCAAGGTTGCATGAATGTGTGATTACATAAGATGATGTGTTCAATTATGAAGGTGAGCTGGTACACTATGCTTTCTATGAAGATGTCGAACAAGTCAATGTAACTAAGGCATTGAAGGATTCGAAGTGGGTGAAAGCAATGAATGAGGAATTGAAATCCATCGAAGTCAACAACACTTGGTCACTTGTCGAATTGCCTCAAGAAAAATGGAAATCAATATGAAGTGTAAAGATGAATCCCAAAGGAGAAGTATTTCAACATAAGGCGAGACTTGTGGCGAAAGGATTTCTTCAGAAACAAGGAATCGACTTCGACGAAGTTTTTGCACCTATTGCTAGGATCAAAACAACCAGGTTGGTTGTTGGTTTAGCAAACATAAATAATTGGAACATATGTCAGATGGATGTGAAATGTGCATTCCTGAATGGCCCCTTAGATGAAGAATTTTATGTTGCACAACCAGTTGGGTTTGTGAAAAAAGGTGAAGAAAGAAAGGTGTATAGGCTGTATAAGCCTTGTACGGACTTGCAAGCTCCAAGAGCTTGGAATAAGAAGATAGATAGCTTTGTAAGGGAGAAGGAATTTTCAAAGTGCACAACTGAGCTTGGAGTATATGTAAGAAGAAGTAATAGTGAATTACTTATACTATGTCTCTATGTCGATGACCCGTTGATAACAGGAAGTTGCAATAAGGAGATCGAAGATTTCAAACATGACCTATGTGAGGAGTTTGAAATGTAAGACTTGGGAAATATCTCATATTTCCTTAGCGTCAAATTATAAAATAGTGGTAGAAGTTTGATGATGCACCAAAGAAGATATGTGGGCGAAATACTCAAGCGATTTGAGATGCAAGATTGCAACCTAACTTCGACTCCAACTGAGCCCAGAATGCAACTATCGAAAGACACAAATGAAGATGATGTCGATCCAACGCAGTACAAAATACTCAATAGATCACTTTGATACCTTTGTCACACAAGGCCTGATCAAGCATACAATGTAGGTATGGTAAGTAGATTCATGTATAAGCCAAAGGTATCACACCTTGCAACAACGAAGAGGATACTAAGGTATTTGAAAGAAACTCTCCACTATTGAATTTTGTTTCCTGCAATTGATGAAGGAAAAGAATGCAAGTTAGTGGGATACACTGACTCGAGTTGGTATATTGATGTTGAGGATAGAAAATCCACAACTGGCTATGTGTTTATGCTAGGCAGTGCACCAGTTTCTTGAAGTTCAAGAAAGGAACCGGTAGTGGCATTATCATCATGTGAAGCAGAACACATAGTTTCTTCTCTTTGTGCATGTCAAGAACATGAATGGTGAATCTGGTAGAAGATATTACAAGGAAAAGTCATAGAGCAATTACCATGAAGATCGACAACATGTATGCTATCAATCTGGTGAAGAATTCGATAACACATGGACGAGGCAAGCACATCGAAATGAGGTTGCATTATCTTCGAGAGCAGGTAGCATATGAGAAGATGAACTTGGAACACTCTATAATAGAGAATCAGATTGCAGATATCATGACGAAAGGAGTGCAGGTCGAAGTGTTCAAAAAGTTAAGGTCTATGATCAATATAGATAGCTTAGACATAATGAATTAGGTGGTGTGTTGAATTATAATTCCTTGTGTCGAAGTAGGTTGCTCGACAGGGACAAAGAAATTGTTGAATAGCCTAGTGTGTGTGTGTGTGTGTGTGTGTCAAAACACCTATTTTTCGAAGTGTCGAGAACTCCTCAACATGAATTTTTTCTTAAACCTATTTTGTAGTGTTGGTAGAATTAGGTATTTTGGGCTTTTTGTTTTTTGGGGTTTTGCTTAGGGAGCAAGTAAGCCAAAACTTCTTCTTTTCTATTTTTGTGAAAACCTTAAACTTCTTCTTCTTCTCCAATTTAATTTTCTTTTCTTGTTTTCATCACCATTGTACAACAATACAATCTTACAACAAAGGTTGGTTGATTCACTCGAGTGAAGAGTGAAGAACGAGAGGGAATTCGATCGGCCTGATTAAATCTTGTTCATCAAGATTCATTCAGAATTACTCAAAGTCTTGGGTTTAATTCCAACAGTTAGCAAGATTGAGGGATTGTCAATGGTGGTGACAAATTCCATTGAAAAGAAGTAGGTTCTTCTCTCCAGAATTGTCTTAGTAGTGACTGTGTGGAAGAGTACATATAAGGTGGAGTTCTTCTCAGATCTTCGGATAAGTTCATCGCTCAAGAAATCGGTAGGATCAATGGGTCGATTGTCACACACCAAGGGTTGAAGCAGAATTGATGTTATTGGAGGATTCAAGAAACATATTCGAGTAAAGATTACGTAGAAGAGTTTTGCAAGTTTATTGTATACAGGTTAAGATCCAAATTAGGAGATTTATTTTCTAGCCTATATTGTGGATTGATGATTGTATGAACTCTTGGAAATATTTGTCAAATAACAAAGAACTATGCAGGTTCCAATGAGAACCATTGAAGAGTGCACGTAGGGAAAGCGAGAACGAAAGCCGAAACACTATAAATCTCAGTGTCTTATCTCTCTCTCTTACTCTTGCATTTTAAATTTGTAGTGATTGCATGCTTAGGTTTTTCAATTCAGTCGTATTATATCGTTTGTTCTTGGTAGCGGTTTATTACGTAAAGTATTAGGTTATGTTGGAATTGGATAGCTCGTTAAGCAAGATTGTGATTGGTAAATCTTGAAATGAATTGAATTTAGAACTCCACAAATTGAATCATTGTGTACACTACTTATGCTCACACAAATTGAATCAATTCATACCAATCGTTTCATTATTATAATCTTTGATATTTGTGAAAAGAATTTTGTTAACTTGATCAACGTTCATCTGTATAATTTTTATTTTTGCTTCAAACCTTCTGCTAACAACTCATTTTTGAAAACACTCTGATTTTGAAAAACGGCAGTTGCATTTTTAAATTTCGGTCTATTCACCCCCTTAAGACCGTTTTTCTACTTTCATATTCACACCTATCACGGTTGATATTACCAACCGTGATGCAATGTTTATACTTTTTACAACAATTATAAAAATCAAGAGAATAGGTTATATTTGTAACGAAAAAAGACAAAATTATTAATGCTGAAATTCGAAACGTGTCACTTCTTAACACAACTTAAAAACCCACAAAATCATCATTTGAGATGCAATTTGATAAACACTTCTGAAATTTAAAACTCGAGACTCATACAACACAAAGGGCAAAAGAGTAATGATACATTATTTGAATTTATTCTTCCTTCCAACTCTGCAAGTAATTGTATATATAAGAATACTAGATATATAAATCTATATAATGAAGGGAAATTAACCAATGAATATAAGCGTCTAATTTCAAAAATCATATGCATGATCGAAAATTACTATATCATGATCAAATGGACTTGGGAAGCTGGGGTGCTTGATTCACCTCTTGTGACATTGATGGCGATGATGATGCCTCAACATCATCAGATTCATTGGCCGCGCGCCACGTATTCTTCGGCCGACCTAGTTTCTTCTCCTTGACAGACAAATCTATAGCTCGCACTGTTCCATTGGAAATTTCAATAGCATCAACAGGAAGAGGGTCCACAATGGCTTGGTTGTTATTAGATTCATCAACAACCAATTTGGATGAATCTATGTTAACCGTGACATGGTTGTCATTAGATTCATCAACAACAAATTCGGACGAATCTATGTTGTTACCATCACTAATGTTCTGTCTCACATGTGGTGTAAGAACATTCAAAGGTAACTGGGGCTTAAGAGGATTGAAAAAATAGGTTGATAAATCCTCACACACAGGTGCCCTAGCACTCTCAAACATGTCATACCATTCAGTAGTGTAACAGTTTGGATAAGCAGAAAGTGCTTCTGTAACATAAATGTATTCATAATCATCAACATTGTCCACCATTGGTGCTGGTGGTGCCATGTTTTCAGATGAATCTTTGTTGTTCAACATTTTTCTATTCAACTAGTTTGTGTTCTCTGAATGAGTTGAAATGAGTTTGCATCTTTATTATGTAATACTATTGTACTTTCATATCTCTCGAGTCATTTTTCAAAATTATATTTTTTTTTTTATTAATTATTGAGTGTTTGGTCATTTTCATAATTGACTAGTATTAAAGTAATTTAGAAAAGTATAATAATATATTCTTTTTAATACATTACTTTGACATCTTAGTTAATTAATATAGATAATACTAAATAAAAATTAAAAGAAATTGACATATTTCAAACCAAAAGAATAATATTTATGCTTTTTCTAAATTTAAAATCATAACATATATATATATATATATATATATATATATATATATATATATATATATATATATATATATATATATATATATATATATATATATATATATATTCGAATAACTTTTATTTCAGATTTACTATTCCTTCACAACTTTACTTTTCAATCAATCAAATAATTAATTTTTTAAATATATATAACTATATATAAGGGAATAAGAAAGTTTGGGATAATTACCTTTCTTTGAATAAAATCCATACCTTTAAGTAAAATTTATCCGTTAAAAGTCATTCGTTCAAATAATTTACAAAACACATCTAAATATATTCCAATACTATTAAAATGTGTTTGAATATATTTGATTTAAAATATATTATAGAGAAATATATATTTTATTCATTTTGATATATTAATATAATTCTTATTTTTCTTGAATGAATGTTCAAACAAAATTCATACATACTAAAATCAAATTTATATATTATTCAAAAAAATTTAATAATAAATTAAAATACATTATTAATATGTAAAAATAAAATCTAAACACAATTAATTATAAATATGTCAAAAAGCATGTAATACATATTTAACATGTGAACAATACGAACAAAATGAACATTAGCCCAGTAGTTAAGACTTACGCCGCCTAGCTTAGGGACAAGGGTTCAAATTCTTGATTTGGTAAATTTTTTTTAGTGTTTTTGAAATTTTAATAATTGTTTAAATTTAAAATAATTAAAAAAGATAATAAAATTGTTGTGATCACAAACGATAACTTTCAACAAATAAAGATTGAGAAACAGAGTTCTTGGGTGAACAATCAAAACAGTTAGAACAAAGAGAGAAAGAAGAAAGGATAAAGAAGAAAGAAGACGAAAAATTATGGCAAATTGTTTACTATTCACTTTCTCATAAAGGTTTACAAATGATTACAAATGAATATCACAATTGGCCTCACTCAACAACCTAAGTGATCTAGCCTATTTATAGGCTAACTAGCTAACTTATATTACAAGCTAACTAAACAATCTGATCCTTAACACAAGGCCCAATTCGACATAACAAGTCAACAATGTATATTTCGACATTACATACTAGAACTAGCTTTGACTACAGTATGTAACCCTTCGACATCAGCATGTGACCCAGCTTCGACTTCATGCTTGTCTCTTGTCGAAACACATGAAAGTTATTCCTTGACAAAGTTAGAGTTTGACCCAAAATCTCACAAATCTCCACCTTGGATCTAACTATACAAACAACAGGGAATAAACTAGCTTTCATTATACAGCTTTATCAACTGCATACAGTGGAAAAACTTGCAACTTGGCAATGTCTTGGTGATCATATCAGCAGTATTATCATAAGTCGAAACCTCCAGCACCTGAACTTCACCACGCTCAATTTTCTCTCAGACGAAGTGCAGCCTCACATCGATGTACTTTGTTCTCTCATGATAAGCTGAGTTATTTGACATGTGTATTGCACTTTGACTATCACATTTAACAGTGATACTTCGACCTTGAAGTTTCAGCTCCTTTACAAAACCTTCGAGGCACAATGCTTCTTTCACAACTTCAGTGAGGGAAATATATTCTGCTTCAGTGGTTGATAAGGCAACAACCTTCTGAAGTGTTGCTTTCCAACTGATTGATGTGTCGAACATAATGAACTCATATCTAGAAATAGACTTTCTGGAACCCATACAACTTGCATAATTAGAGTCGACAAATCCTTCCATTTCGAATTTGCTATCATCACAACAGGCTCCACCATAAATCAGGACTCTTTTCAGAGACCCATTTATGTACCAGAGAATCCACTTCAAAGTTTGTCAGTGCGCCTTTCCAGGATTAGCCATATACCTGCTTACAAGGCTCACTCCATACGTTATGTTTGGCCTCGTACAAACCATATCATACATCAAAGAACCTACTACACTAGCATATGGAATGCTACTCATATAGATTCTTTCAGCTTAAGTACTCAGAATTTGAGTAGTACTAAGCTTAAACTGAGGATTTGTCAGAGTAACAACAGGCTTTGAATTTGACATACCTAACTTGTCGAGAAGCTTCAGTAGGTATTGTAACGCCCCGATTCCGATTATTCCCATTTTGTTGAGTATTTTATTTAAATTGAGTGATAAATTATTTTATTTGTGAAATTGGTGTGTTAATATGCTATGTTGACATGTTATGATATTTTACCGTTTTTGAGAGTTTTCGGGAAAATTAGAATGGAGGGTATTTTGGACATTTCTCAATTAATGATAAGTTAGAAATTTAGTGGAAATAGAATTAT
This sequence comes from Lathyrus tuberosus, assembly GCA_022829125.1. Classification (NCBI taxonomy): domain Eukaryota; kingdom Viridiplantae; phylum Streptophyta; class Magnoliopsida; order Fabales; family Fabaceae; genus Lathyrus; species Lathyrus tuberosus. The sequence continues at coordinate 5,348,431 of JALAZF010000063.1, forward strand.
GTGAGAAAATGAATTAATTGAATTTGAGTAGAAAATAAGAAAAGTAAAAAAGAGATAAGGAGAAGAAAAGAAAGAGAAAGCAAAGAAAAATAGAGAGAAAAAGGAGAGAAAGAAAGAGGAAGAAGAGAAAAGAGAAGAAAACTTGGAAAAACCAAGAAAACCATCAAGAACAATCATCTAGCAAGCTTGGAATCCGGGTAAGGGTGTGAAATCTTATTATCTCATCAATGTATATCATTATGTATGATTATGTATGTGGTTGTTTGTGGTTTTGTTGGATTGAAATGGAGAAATATAGTAAAAATCCTAATGTTTAGAAATTGGTAGAGATTGATTTCAAATGTGTCTAAACTCATGTTGATTGTGTTCTTTGTTATTTATACATGTTGGATATGTATTGTTATACCTCAAATTGGTATTTTTCTGAGTTTAGATGATGAATTTGGAGGAGTTTGGATGAAAAACGCAGAACCAAGTTCTGCAGAATTTTTCTGCATTTGCCCTGGTCGTACGCGTATGGGGCATGTTCATACGCGTATGAGCCTAGGCGTTACGCGTATCATTGGCTTGTTTTTGGGCCATTACGCGTATGGAATGTGACTTTTCCCGGCCATCTGGTGATACGCGTATGGTGTTGGGCATACGCGTATGGACTTTTAAACGTGAATTTTGAGGGAAAAATGACTTCTGCTCATACGCGTATGGGTCTTGGCAATACGCATATGGGAATGGCGAGGAATCCGGGCCATACGCGTATGAGAAGGGCCATACGTGTATGGTCAGGACAATTGTAAAATGGGACTTTTTCAAAATATCGTTTTCGTTTTTCTTTCGTAACTTGAGTTCCGTTTATCCGATTTTTACATTCTTGGTATCGTTGGATAGCTATTGAGCTGTAGTTTCTTATGGTGAGGAGTTTGGGGCTGTTAGCCGATTAAATAAGTCGGAAAAGTCAGGAATAGTGTTTTTTAGCGACTTTTACCGTTTTGAATGTGTGTTTTGGATGTGAATCATACAATAGTGCATTGATGTGAATGTATATAGATTGTATGTGATTGTATGAGATGAATGCATGAATATATTGTGAATATGTATGCATTTCAAGAATGTCTTGAGTCATTTTGTAAGTGAAGCATAATGATGTACATTCTTGTGTTGTGTGATTCTAATGAGAATCCGTTGTAACGTCGTGTGCCTATGTGAGGTGTGAGCGATGATTACAAACGATTGTGTGCCTAGGTGAGGTGTGAGCAATCGGATTGTGTGCCTATGTGAGGTGTGAGCAATCCATAAACATTGTGTGCCTATGTGAGATGTGAGCAATGGGTGAACATCGTAGGCCCGACGGGGAGTTACATTGGTAACGAGCGATGGTTCCAATAAGTTCCTGAGTGAACTTGAGATGATTGAGTCGGTACCGCATTGCATTTGCATAGAGTCGTGAGTCGGTCTCTATGATTTGCATTTATCATCTTTATAATGGTGCATTGATGAATAAACATGAATATGTATGTTTATGTGGAATGAGAAGAATTGTGAGAGTAGGCATGATGAATATGCTTGGTTTTGTATATATATACATTGTGATGTATATGAGTAAGTTGTGATGAATTGTGGTGAGAATGTAGAATATGTGTATTTTATGCTAAGATATATAATTATATGCATTGTTGTTATGATAATGTTTCTCACCCTTCTGCTATTTTATGATGCTCTATGAGGCATTGCAGAGTAGGTATGCTGGTGGTCTTTTGTGCAGCGTGTCTTCATTCTTTTGGTCGGTCGGCTCTGATATGTAGCATCGGGTAACTAGGATGTATATGATTCTTTTGTGATACATTTGTACATATATCTTGTTGATGAATGTTTATGTAAACATGAATTATGTTGGTGGATAATACTTGATGATATATATATATATATATATATATATATATATATATATATATATATATATATATATATATATATATATATATATATATATATATATATATATATATATATATGTTTGATGTTGTTCAATGTTTAGATTTTCCGCTTTTATTCTAAATATTGAGATGTGGGTGTAAGGACTAAGTTCCTCTGTTGCAAAGTTACCCCACTGTTGCATATCAATTGTTGAGCAGGTGTTGAATGTTTTAATTTCATGTATAATGTGACATACCTCTTTTATACTATGTTTATAATTATACTCTGACGGAATTTTTAATATGTGCCTAAATGATTATGTGATTATTTGGGGGTCTAGAAAGGGGGTGTTACATTAAGTGGTATCAGAGCCTGGTTGAGTCAGTTGTGTCTGTCTTGTTGTGGTGATGGTTGAACTGTTGTTTAACCTTGTTGTCATTTTTGGGAATGATCAGAATATGGCTGGTAGAAACGACAATGCGATGGCTGCTGCTTTGGAAGCAATGGCTAGGGCGGTGCAAGGTGCGCCGAACGTGAATGCTAATGATGAGTTCAGGAAGAATCAACTGCCGGTCTTCAAAGGAAGATTTGATCCTGATGGTGCTCAAATTTAGCTGAAAGAGATTGAAAGGATCTTCAGAGTCATGGGCTGTGCGGAGGAGAATAAGGTGAGGCTTGGGTCTCACATGCTGAAGGAAGAAGCCGATGATTGGTGGGTCGGTATGCGTCAAGTTCTTGAGGTGGATGATGAAGAGATAACTTGGGATTTATGTCGTACCGAGTTCTTGAGGAAGTATTACCCTGAAAGTGTGAAATGGAAGAAGGAGATGGAGTTCCTTGAACTGAAACAAGGTAGTATGTCCGTGGTGGACTATACTGCTAAGTTTGTGGAGTTGGTTCAATTCCATCCTCACTATGCTGCAATTACTGCTGAGTTCTCAAAGTGTATTAAGTATGAGAATGGTTTGCGTCCCGAGATTAAACAAGCTGTGGGATATCAAAGGATAAGAAGGTTTACAGATTTGACGGAATGTTGTAGAATCTTCGAGGAAGATAGCAAGGCTCGTTCTACACATTACAAAAGTTTGAATGAGAGGAAGGGAAAGCAACAAGCTAGAAGTGGACCTTATGTGACACCCGTTGATAAGGGTAAGCATAGGGGAAACTTTGAGAAGAGATCTGGAGGAGGAGGTCCCGGTTCCGTTAAGTGTTACAAGTGTGGTGAAATGAGTCATAAATCATTTGAGTGTGGGAAGACCGTGGTGAAATGTTTTAACTGTGGAGGCCTTGGGCATGCTACTACCGATTGTAGAAGGAATATAGTGAAGTGCTATAATTGTGGAGAAGTGGGTCACATTAGTACTAAGTGTACTAAGCCGAAACAAGCTCAAACGGGCGGAAAGGTGTTTGCATTAGCGGGAACGGACACTACTAGTGCAGACCGTTTGATTAAAGGTACATGCTTTATTAATAGTACGCCTTTAGTTGCTATTATTGATACGGGAGTGACTCATTTATTCATTTCTCATGAGTGCGCTAAGCGTTTGAATTTGTTTATGACTTCTTGGGGTGGTGAGATGGTTATTGAGACTCCTGCTTCAGGGTCGGTAACTACGTCTTTGGTGTGTGTAAGTTGTCCTTTGATCATGTATGGTAAAAACTTCATTATGGATTTAGTGTGTTTGCCGTTGGAGGGATTGGACGTAATCTTGGGTATGAACTGGTTGCAATTTAATCGAGTTCATATAGATTGCTATCACAAGTCAGTGAAGTTTCCTTCTTTGGAAGATGATGAAGATGAGAGTTTCCTATCCACTAAAGAGTTGAAGAAACTTTTAGCGGACGAAGCTCAATTGTTCGGTTTGTTTGCATCATTGTCAGTGGAGAGTAAAGTTGAGCTCGATATGTTCCCAGTGGTGTGTGATTTTCCAGAAGTGTTTCCGGAGGATATTACGGATGTACCGCCGGAAAGAGAAGTTGAGTTTTCTATTGATCTAGTTCCGGGTACTAGACCGGTTTCGATTGCACCGTATCGTATGTCGGCATCGGAGTTGGTAGAATTAAAGAAGCAATTGAATGACTTGTTGGACAAGAGGTTTGTAAGACCAAGTGTTTCTCCTTGGGGTGCTCCGGTATTGTTAGTGAAGAAGAAGGATGGGAGTATGCGGTTATGCATTGATTATCGACAATTGAACAAGGTGACAATTAAGAACAAGTATCCGCTTCCAAGGATCGATGGTTTGATGGACCAATTGGTTGGTGCGCGTGTTTTTAACAAGATTGATTTGAGATCGGGATATCACCAGATTCGTGTGAAAGGAAAGGATATTCAAAAGACGGCCTTTAGGACACGGTATGGCCATTACGAATATTCCGTGATGCATTCGGGGTTTCTAATGCGCCAGGTGTGTTTATGGAATACATGAATCGTATTTTTCATAAACAGTTAGATCGTTTTGTGGTTGTGTTCATCGACGATATTTTGATTTATTCTAAGTCTCAAGAGGAGCATGAAGAGCATTTGAGGATTGTGTTACAAATTTTGAAAGAGAAACAATTGTATGCTAAGTTGTCAAAATGTGAATTTTGGTTGTCGGAAGTAAGTTTTCTTGGACATGTTATTTCCGGTAGTGGTATTAGCGTTGATCCATCCAAGATTGATGCGGTGATGCAATGGGAGGCTCCTAGATCGGTTACGGAGATTCGAAGCTTTTTAGGCTTGGCGGGTTATTATCGGAGGTTTATTGAGGGATTTTCGAAGTTGGCACTTCCGTTAACGCAATTGACTTGTAAAGAAAAGGCTTTCATTTGGGATGCTCATTGTGAAGAGAGTTTCAATGAGCTAAAAAGAAGGTTGACAACGACTCCGATCTTGATTTTGCCAAATCCGACGGAACCATTTGTTGTGTATTGTGATGCTTCATTGGCTGGTTTAGGTGGTGTTTTGATGCAAGATGGAAAAGTTGTGGCTTATGCGTTAAGACAATTGAGAGTGCATGAAAAGAATTATCCTACACATGACTTGGAGTTAGCGGCCGTGGTGTTTGTTTTGAAAATTTGGAGGCACTATCGTTATGGTGCAAGATTTGAAGTTTTTAGTGATCACAAGAGCTTGAAATATTTATTTGATCAAAAAGATTTGAACATGAGACAAAGAAGGTGGTTAGAGCTTTTGAAGGATTATGATTTTGGTTTGAATTACCATCCGGGTAAGGCAAACGTGGTGGCCGATGCTTTGAGTCGGAAGTCGTTACATATGTCCGCATTGATGATGAGAGAATGGGAACTTTTGGAGAATTTTAGAGACTTGAGTTTGGTCTGTGAAATGACGCCGAGAAGTGTGAGACTTGGTATGCTACATGTTACGAATGATTTTCTTGCAACCGTATGTGAAAAACAAAAGTTGGATTTGAAGTTCGTTGATTTGATGATGTGTGAGAATAAGGATTTCAAGGTTGATAATTTTGGAGTTTTGAGATTTCGTGGTCGTATTTGTATTCCCGATGATGCGGAGTTGAAAAAGATGATATTGGAAGAAGGACACCGAAGTAACTTAAGTATTCATCCGGGAGCGAATAAAATGTATCAAGACTTGAAGAAAATCTTTTGGTGGTCCGGATTAAAGAGGGATGTGGCTCAATTTGTGTATGCGTGCTTAACTTGTCAAAAGTCTAAGGTGGAACATCAAAAGCCTAGTGGATTGATGCAACCGTTGGACATTCCGGAGTGGAAATGGGATAGTATATCGATGGATTTTGTTACGGGATTGCCGAATACACAAAGAGGTCATAATGTTATTTGGGTAATCGTTGATAGGCTTACTAAATCTGCTCACTTCATTCCAATTGATATTAGTTATATTTTGGAGAAGTTAGCCGAGATTTATGTTCTTGCGGTTGTGAAGTTACAAGGAGTTCCTAAGAGTATTGTATCGGATAGAGATCCTAGATTCACATTGAGGTTTTGGGAGAGTTTACAAAAGGCCTTGGGTTCTAAGCTAAGATTGAGTTCGGCTTATCATCCGCAAACGGATGGTCAAACCGAGAGGACAATTCAATCGTTGGAGGATTTATTGCGTGCTTGTGTGCTCGAGCAAGGTGGTGCTTGGGATAGTTATTTGGCATTGATTGAGTTCACCTACAATAATAGTTTTCATTCAAGTATAAGTATGGCACCATTTGAGGCTTTGTATGGTCGGAGATGTCGAACACCTTTGTGTTGGCATGAAACCGGTGAGAGGACGATAGTTGGACCGGAGATGGTACAACAAACGACGGAGAAAGTGAAGTTTATTCGTGAGAAGATGAAAGCTTCTCAAAGTAGACAAAAGAGCTATCATGACAAGAGAAGGAAAGATCTTGAGTTTCAAGAAGGCGACCATGTGTTTTTTAGAGTTACACCGGTTACGGGTGTGGGTCGTGCTTTGAAGTCGAAGAAGTTGACTTCTCGTTTTATTGGTCCGTATCAGATTTCTGCACGAGTTGGTGTTGTGGCTTACCGTGTGGCGTTGCCTCTGAATATTTCGAATTTACATGATGTATTCCATGTTTCGCAACTTCGGAAGTATGTTCCGGATCCGTCACATGTTATTCCTATGGACGAGGTTGAAGTGAGAGATAACCTTACGGTTGAAGCTTTACCGATTAGTATTTTGGACCGTGAAGTTAAGAAGCTAAGAGGCAAGGATATTGCGCTTGTGAAAGTAGCGTGGGGAGGCGCTGCGGAAGGCAATATGACTTGGGAACTAGAGAGTGGGATGCGAGAGTCGTATCCGGAGTTGTTTGAATCAGGTAATATTTTCGAGGACGAAAATTTCTAAAGTGGGGGAGAGTTGTAACGCCCCGATTCCGATTATTCCCATTTTGTTGAGTCTTTTATTTAAATTGAGTGATAAATTATTTTATTTGTGAAATTGGTGTGTTAATATGCTATGTTGACATGTTATGATATTTTACCGTTTTTGAGAGTTTTAGGGGAAATTAGAATGAAGGGTATTTTGGACATTTCTCAATTAATGATAAGTTAGAAATTTAGTGGAAATAGAATTATGTGAGAAAATGAATTAATTGAATTTGAGTAGAAAATAAGAAAAGAAAAAAAGAGATAAGGAGAAGAAATAGGAGAGATAGAGAAAGCAAAGAAAAATAGAGAGAAAAAGGAGAGAAAGAAAGAGGAAGAAGAGAAAAGAGAAGAAAACTTGGAAAAAACTAGAAAACCATCAAGAACAATCATCTAGCAAGCTTGGAATCCGGGTAAGGGTGTGAAATCTTATTATCTCATCAATGTATATCATTATGTATGATTATATATGTGGTTGTTTGTGGTTTTGTTGGATTGAAATGGAGAAATATAGTAAAAATCCTAATGTTTAGAAATTGGTAGAGATTGATTTCAAATGTGTCTAAACTCATGTTGATTGTGTTCTTTGTTGTTTATACTTGTTGGATATGTATTGTTATACCTCAAATTGGTATTTTTCTGAGTTTAGATGATGAATTTGGAGGAGTTTGGATGAAAAACGCAGAACCAAGTTCTGCAGAAGTTTTCAGCATTTGCCCTGGCCGTACGCGTATGGGGCATGTTTATACGCGTATGAGCCTAGGCGTTACGCGTATCATTGGCTTGTTTTTGGGCCATTACGCGTATGGAATGTGACTTTTCCCGGCCATCTAGTGATACGCGTATGGTGTTGGGCATACGCGTATGGACTTTTAAACGTGAATTTTGGGGGAAAAATGACTTATGCTCATACGCGTATGGGTCTTGGCAATACGCGTATGGGAATGGCGAGGAATCCGGGCCGTACGCGTATGAGAAGGGCCATACGTGTATGGTCAGGACAATTGTAAAATGGGACTTTTTCAAAATATCGTTTTCGTTTTTCTTTCGTAACTTGAGTTCCGTTTATCCGATTTTTACATTCTTGGTATCGTTGGATAGCTATTGAGCTATAGTTTCTTATGGTGAGGAGTTTGGGGCTATTAGCCGATTAAATAAGTCGGAAAATTTAGGAATAGTGTTCTTTAGCGACTTTTACTGTTTTGAATGTGTGTTTTGGATGTGAATCATACAATAGTGCATTGATGTGAATGTATATAGATTGTATGTGATTGTATGAGATGAATGCATGAATATATTGTGAATATGTATGCATTTCAAGAATGTCTTGAGTCATTTTGTATGTGAAGCATAATGATGTACATTCTTGTGTTGTGTGATTCTAATGAGAATCCGTTGTAACGTCGTGTGCCTATGTGAGGTGTGAGCGATGATTACAAACGATTGTGTGCCTAGGTGAGGTGTGAGCAATAGGATTGTGTGCCTATGTGAGGTGTGAGCAATCCATAAACATTGTGTGCCTATGTGAGGTGTGAGCAATGGGTGAACATCGTAGGCCCGAAGGGGAGTTACATTGGTAACGAGCGATGGTTCCAATAAGTTCCTGAGTGAACTTGAGATGATTGAGTCGGTACCGCATTGCATTTGGATAGATTCGTGAGTCGGTCTCTATGATTTGCATTTATCATCTTTATAATGGTGCATTGATGAATAAACATGAATATGTATGTTTATGTGGAATGAGAAGAATTGTGAGAGTAGGCATGATGAATATGCTTGGGTTTGTATATATATACATTGTGATGTATATGAGTAAGTTGTGATGAATTGTGGTGAGAATGTAGAATATGTGTATTTTATGCTAAGATATATAATTATATGCATTGTTGTTATGATAATGTTTCTCACCCTTCTGCTGTTTTATGATGCTCTATGAGGCATTGCAGAGTAGGTATGCTGGTGGTCTTTTGTGCAGCGTGTCTTCATTCTTTTGGTCGGTCGACTCTGATATGTAGCACCGGGTAGCTAGGATGTATATGATTCTTTTTTGATACATTTGTACATGTATCTTGTTGATGAATGTTTATGTAAACATGAATTATGTTGGTGGATAATACTTGATGATATATATATATATATATATATATATATATATATATATATGTATATATGTTTGATGTTGTTCAATGTTTAGATTTTCGCTTTTATTCTAAATATTGAGATGTGGGTGTAAGGACTAAGTTCCTCTGTTGCAAAGTTACCCCACTGTTGCATATCAATTGTTGAGCAGGTGTTGAATGTTTTAATTTCATGTATAATGTGACATACATCTTTTATACTATGTTTATAATTATACTCTGACGGAATTTTTAATATGTGCCTAAATGATTATGTAATTATTTGGGGGTATAGAAAGGGGGTGTTACAGGTATGTCTATTGAGATAAGCACAACTTCATCTGCTTTCTATCTCTCCGGATGTCAATCCCAAGAATCCTGGTGGCAGCTCCCAGATTCTTCATTTCAAACTTTTTATTGAGTTCAGCCTTCACCTCCATTACATCCTCGACATTCTTGCTAGCTATGAGGATATTATCCACATAAAGCAACAAAATAACAAGTGAGTTGCCAGGTCGAAATCTAAAGTAAACACAGTGGTCGAACTGGCTCCTAGTGAAACCAATGTGTGCCATGAACTTGTCAAATCTCCTGTTCCAGTGTCAAGGAGATTGTTTCAGGCCATACAAAGACTTATTCAGCTTGCACACATAATCTTTCGTATCCTTTTCTGCATACCCTTCAGGTTGACGCATCAGGATCGCTTCGTCTAGATCACCATACAAAAATGTTGTCTTCACATCCATTTTCTCAAGTTCCAGATCGAACTTTGCCACCATGGCTAACAGCATTCGAATAGATCTATGCTTTACAACAAGGGAGAACACATCATTGAAGTCGACCCCTTCTTTCTGAGTGAACCCCTTAGCAACCAACCTTGCCTTAAAGCACTTCGACATCACGCCTTCGATTCCTTCCTTGACCTTGAAAATCCACATACAACTGACTAACCTTGCACCTGCATGTTTCTCAATCAGCTCTCTAGTGTTATTATCATGAAGAGATTTCATCTCGTCATCCATGGCTTTTCGCCATTCTATCTGATTTCGACTCCTTATAGCTTCCTTGTAATCTATAGGTTCTTCCTCAAGTACCTCACTTGCAGAGATTAAGGAAAAAGCTATAAGATATGCATAACCAAGTCTCTGAGGTGACTCGATAACTCTTCTCGACCTATCTCTTGCCACAACGTAGTCATCGACAGTTTCCTCAGTCTCTTCAGGATTTTGCTTTTCTTCTTCGACTTCATCTGGGTTATGCACTTCAGTATCACTATGCTCCACCTCAACAGGAATCTCTACCTGTTCCAGCTTCTCTACAGAGATTTCTGTACTTCGACCAGCATCACCAATTTTCTTGAATGCCATTTCGACTTCATTGAAAAATACTTCACAACTTGTGATACATCTTCTGTGACCTGGTTCTAGGAACCACAACTTATAACCTTTGACTCCCTCAGGATATCCAAGGAACATGCATCTCAGAGTTCTAGGTTCGACCTTGTCTTGCCTGATGTGAGCATACGCTAAAATGCCAAATACTCTCAGTTTGTCGAGATCTGGTGGGTGACCCGACCAAAGTTCTTCAGGTGTCTTCATTCCCATGGTAGTCGAGGGACATCTATTTATTAAATAAGCTGCTGTCGAAACAGTCTCCACCCAAAACACCTTCTTCAATCCAGTACTAACCAACATGCATCTAACGCTTTCAAGGATTGTTCGATTGGATCTCTCAGCTAAACCATTTTGTTGAGGAGTACCTGCTACAGTCTTATGCCTTGCAATTCCAGACTCAATGTTGATTGCAGAATAGGGCAAGCAGCAAAAATATTTATTTTCAGAAGAATTCCCTCCGGGATTTATGTTGTGTCCATAGAGATCGGTTCGAGGGAAAGAATGTCGTTCGACTGTCTGTCACGTTTATGAGTTTGGGTTTAAAATGGTTTCGGATAAAAGTACAAAAAGAAAAACATAAGACAATAAAATAAATACATTCTTAAGACGCGATAAAAATCATCAGGAGTTGTATTTCAATCTACCCATCAAGCATTAAAAAATATATGGATCAAATGCACGCAACCTAAATCACTCGTCAAAATCCTCGCGTATCGCTCACAACAAGAGGTTATGTCTAATGCAAAAGTTGAGAGATCAACCGCATTCTCTCGGAGGTGATGTCTCACGCAACTCAACAACACGGAGCATTAAGAATCGATACACACACGTGAATATTAGACCGCTTCCCACAGCCAATAGACATACGTCTTAGGTCGAGTTCGAAAAGTATATTTCTATAGCGAATCAAACCCATTAAAACAGATAGTAAAGCAAAGAAGACATCGATTAAGAGTTGTAAAAGAGATTTTATACAAAGATCCATAAATATACATACAATCAAGATAAACTTACATACAAAACCCCAACAAATGAAGAATACATAGAGAGAGGAAGGAAGAAGAACACAAATCTCACGGTTTGTCAGCTCCGATTGAAGTGGATTCGACTCCGGATCGTCAAGATATACACTCCATGTGTTGTTTCTAAGCTAAATCTACTCAAGAATGTGTTTGATGGAGTTGGGAGCAAAAATCCCCAAAACCATAACCTAAAAATTGTGTTTTTGGCCCTTAAATGGTGTTTCAGCCCGTCCAGTATTGCCTGAAGGTGGTTTGGGTCGCCCGGCGCTAGCCAAAATTCCTGGAACGCCACTGGAATTCATATTTCAATTTTTTCTACCACCCCTGCACCGTCCGGCGCTGCAGGAGCGCAGCACACCAGACAGCAAAAATTCTGCAGTGTTTTATTTGTAGCTTTTGAACCGTAACTCCGTTTTTCGCCCGGTTTGAAGCACTGGAAAGCTTATTAAATGCTCTATACAACAATGGAAATACATCCTTGATTGGATACCTGCAACAATTGAGAAAAAATCAATTAAACTCAATGATATTTACACTATATGCAATATATACACTAAAACGTATCGTAAACGTATTTATAAACAAATCGGGTTTTATTCGCATGATATTTACCACAAAGCATTGATAAGTGCAACAAAACATATATACAAAAATAGGTACATTTTGCACTTATCAACTCTCCCCAACTTACATACTTGTTTGTCCACAAACAAGAATCAAACAAACTTGAAAACACAAAAGCGATATCCAAAGAAAGACGAATCAACAGGTTTTGAAAAACGGAAATGAATGAATGGTTCAAATGAAAACGGTACACACAAAAAGTAAATACTTACCACTAAACTACGACGACAACATAGTCACGAAACAAAAGCAAAATACAAAAATCATGCCAAAAATTCTAAAACAACACAAGTTCCAAAGTGAATCACACCTAGCAAAAATAATCACCGGTAGATGAAAAACACACAATAAGGTACTTTACACTCACACAACACTCATGCAAACAAAAGACTAAATTATGCATACATCCACAAATTCATATTGAACATACAAAGACAAAAATCACAAGGACTTTCAAGGTTGTAACGTGGTCGGGTAAACAAACAAGGGGCAATTTCTAAAGGTAATTGAAACAAAAACTTGCCTAAACCTAAGGGAGTGAAAACTCACAAAGATTCACACACAAAATTTCAACCAACTTCTTCCAAAATCCCAAGTGCTACATAACACACAATACTTATTTAGCACAATTATTGAAACTCTTTTTGTTTCCTTTTTCAAGGATTTTTCTTTTTCTTCCTTTTTTCTTTCTTTTTCTCTTTCACAAATTTTTCTCTTTTTTCTTTTCTTTTTCAATCCTCATAGAATCCAACCAATGAACATACAATCATCCTCTCCCCAACTTGAATTCAACCGCACCATCATGTAAATACACCCTACTTTCTAAGGCAAGGAAAAATCCATACAACAACACAAAATTGAGGTCCAAGAAAAAACAAAATCCATTCAGAAATAAGTGAACTAAATACTCATAGACAAGCATTCAGTTCAAATAAAAACATGGATCAAAAAGCTCAAAGAGGTTACAAATTCTCACACACTCACAAGGTGAATTGACTATTTGGCTAAGGTGGTTGTGCTCAAAATGAAACAATTGCCTTGATCCTTTTCATACATTTATATAAATAACACAAACAACATATTCAACATAATAAAATCCAGTAGAACAAGAATGTTGGTTCTCCGCGCATATATGAACAATGGAAAGCCACCTCACAAAAAGGTTGGGAACTAAAGTGATTCACAATAGAACAAGTATACAAAAGAATGGATGGCATGGAAGTTTGTAAAATGCCTAAGTATCATGAATATGCTAAAGTATAGAAAGCGATAAATACATACCTCATACGTGTACAAAACTTAACAAAATCATTACCATACATCCGCAAGTTGAAACGAACCAACTTGGAAAATCACAAAAGCATCCTCAAATAAGTCGACCAAGACTTGCAACCAAACAACAAACAAAATATTAGAAAATAAAAACTATAAAACATGTTTGTTTTACGTCGTAAGCTCGACGCCTTTACGATGCTTAATTAGAAACTTCCTCTCTTCATGCCATGGTGATGTCTCACCGCGCAACCAAAAGCAAGCGTCCTAACCAAACACTTAAACAAACATTAATCTACAAGTATCAGTATAACAAGTGAAAATATACAATATATACGATATCTACAAAACTCAAAAACAAAGAAACTATCGCAATGCGATTCAATATCAAAACCGATCCCCGGCAACGGCGCCATTTTGTTGATTGCAGAAAAGGACAAGCAGCAAAAATATTTATTTTCGGAAGAATTCCCTCCGGGATTTATGTCGTGTCCACAGAGATCGGTTCGAGGGAAAGAATGTCGTTCGACAGTCTGTCACGTTTATGAGTTTCAGTTTAAAATGGTTTCGGATAAAAGTACAAAAAGAAAAACATAAGACAATAAAATAAATACATTCTTAAGACGCGATAAAACTCGTCAGGAGTTGTATTTCAATCTACCCATCAAGCATTAAAAAATATATGGATCAAATGCACACAACCTAAATCAGTCGTCAAAATCCTCACGTATCGCTCACAACAAGAGGTTATGTCTAACGCAAAAGTTGAGAGATCAACTACATTCTCTCGGAGGTGACGTCTCACACAACTCAACAACACGCAGCATTAAGAATCGATACACACACGTGAATATTAGACCGCTTCCCACAGTCAATAGACATACATCTTAGGTCGAGTTCGAAAAGTATACTTCTATAGCAAATCAAACCCATTAAAATAGATAGTAATGCAAAGATGACATCGATTAAGAGTTGTAAAAGAGATTTTATACAAAGATCCATAAATATACATACAATCAAGATAAACTTACATACAAAACCCCAACAAATGAAGAATACATAAAGAGGAAGGAAGAAGAACTCAAATCTCACGGTTTGTCAACTCCGATTGAAGTGGATTCGACTCCGGATCGTCAAGATATACACTCCATGTGTTGTTTCTAAGCTAAATCTACTCAAGAATGTGTTTAATGGAGTTGGGAGCAAAAAACCCCAAAACCATAACCTAAAAATTGTGTTTTTGGCCCTTAAATGGTGTTTCAGCCCGTCCAATATCGCCCGACGGTGGTTTGGGTCGCCCGACGCTAGCCAAAATTCCTGGAACGCCACTGGAATTCATATTTTAATTTTTTCTACCGCCCCTGCACCGCCCGGCACTGCAGGGGCGCAGCACACCATACAGCAAAAATTCTGCAGTGTTTTATTCGTAACTTTTGAACCGTAACTCCGTTTTTTGCCCGGTTTGAAGCGCTGGAAAGCTTATTAAATGCTATATACAACAATGGCAAGACATACTTGATTGGATACCTGCAAAAATTGAGTAAAAATCAATTAAACTCAATGATATTTGCACTATACGCAATATATACACTAAAACGTATCGTAAACGTATTTATAAAGAAATCGGGTTTTATTCGCACGATATTTACCACAAAGCATTGATAAGTGCAACAAAACATATATACAAAAATAGGTACATTTTGCACTTATCACTCAACACAGTAACTGTCAAAAGCTTCGTTGCAGAACTCAAGGCCATTATCGGTTCTCAACCTCTTAACCTTTCTGCCAGTTTGAGCTTTGACCAGAACCTTCCAGCGTTTAAAATTTTCAAACGTTTCATCCGTAATCTTCTTAATGAATACCAGTAATTTTCTGGAATAGTCATCAACTATGGATTGAAAATACCTTGCACCTGCATGTGAAGGATTCCTTGCAGGCCCCCAAAGATCAGCATGGATGTAATCAAGGGATCCATGTGTTCTTTGTTTACCTTTGTTAAACTTCGCCCTATAGGATTTTCCAAATACACAAGGTTCACAAAACTTTAACTTCTCGACTTTGTCACCACCTAGCAGGTTCTGTTTCCCTAGTTCGACCAGGCCTCTTTTGTTGACATGACCTTAATCTCATGTGCCATAATTCTGTCTTCGGCACCAGTTTCGTGGATGTGAAATCTTCCGAACCACTTACAACCTCAACCTTAAGGGTATACAAGCCTTGTTTCTTCACGTCTCAAAACTTCCTTCGACCCCTTCATGACTTTCAGGATACCTTGCTCTCCTTTGAAGACATATCATATCTTGTCGAATTCACCAAGAGAAATTAAATTCCTCTTAAGGTCAGGTACATACCTAACCCCAGTCAATGGCCTTATTGACTCATCATGGAGCTTGAATCTTACATATCTAATATCTGCAATCTTGCAAGCTTTATTGTTTCTCAACAGCACTGATCCACCATCTTGATCACATAATTCTTCAAACACATTCTTATTTGGAGTCATATGCCAAGTGCATCCTGAATCCATAATCCACTCTTTCCAAGAGTTACTTCTCGACACCACAAGAACATCAAATGATTCATAATCATCTTGCACAATATCTGCATTTCCATTATCCTTACCTTCATGATTATTCAGGCGCTCAGGGTACATCTTTCTTGAGTGGCCTCTTTCTTACAGTGATAACACTTAATCCCAGAAATATCACCACCATAAGACTTCTGCTGAGTTTTACCTTTCTTCTTCTTAAACATACCATCTCTCTTCGAGGATTTCCCCTTCACGAACAACCCTTCGCCAACTGATGATGATGGTTTCTGCTCCTTTCTTTCGTTCAAATCCTTTGAATACAAGACTGCTTGAACTTCTTCAAAGGTCAGGGATTATCTTCCATACAATAGGGTTTCTTTGAAGTGAGCATGCGACTTAGGTAAAGAACATAACAATAACAACGATTGATCTTCATCATTGATGGTAACATCAATATTTTCAAGATCAGTAATCAGCTTGTTGAACACATCCAACAGCTCCGTCAACGCTTTATCTTCAGTCATCTTGAATGAATACAAAGCTTGCTTCAAGTACAAACGATTCACCAAAGATTTTGTCATATACAATCCTTCGAGTTTCAGCCAAACACCAGTTGTCGTCTTCTCCTTCGAAACCTGCCTGAGAACCTTACCACCAAGACTCAGAACAATTGGACTGTGGGCTTTCTCGATCATCGTTGTCTTTTCCTTCTCTGTCAATGCAGCATCCATGGCATCTCCCCCCTTTAACGCTTCTAGCAAACCCTGTTGAACAAGAAGGGCTCGCATCTTCAAACGCCATAAACCGAAGTTATTAACTCTGGTGAACTTCTCAATTTCAAACTTTTTTGAAGGCATCTTCTCCACGCTCACTGCACCAGTTTGTTGTGATCACAAACGATACCTTTAAACAAATAAAGACTAAGAAACGAAGTTCTTGGGTGAACAATGAAAACGGTTAGAATAAAGAGAGAAAGAAGAAAGGATAAAGAAGAAATAAGAAGAAGGATTAGGGCAAATTATTTAATATTCATTTTCTCATAAGGGTTTACAAATGATTACAAATGAATATCACAATGGCCTCACTCAACAAACTGAGTGATCTAGCCTATTTATAGGTTAACTAGCAAACTTACATTACAAGCTAACTAAACAATTGGAACGTTAACTCAAGGTCCAATTCGACATAACAAGTTAACAATATATATTTCTACATTAAATACTAGAACTAGCTTCGACTACCGTATGTAACCCTTCAACATCAGCATGTGACCCAACTTTAACTTCATGTTTGTCTCTTGTCGAAACACATGAAAGCTGTTCCTTAACAGAGGTAGAGTTCGATCCAAAATCTCACAAGAATTACATGTTGTAATAATATAAAATAAAATAAAAAATGCAACATGGATTTTAAAAATAAGAAAGTCAGATGAACAACCATGTAGGATTAAAATACATTATGAGTTGAAATAATCAATCAAAAAGCTAAACACACATAATCTAGGTATTATAAGGGGGGAGGTCTAAAAAAAAATCTTAAAATGGTAAACTGAAACTTGCTAATATTACAAGAATACCATATATTTAATCCTATATTTAAGCAACCATATAAATTATTTTGAATATTTGATTCTATTTTAGTTATTATTATTGTCTGTTGACCATATTTTAAATTTACATATTTAAAATATATTTTATAATATTAATTATATTTTTAAAGTATTTGTATTAACAAAATCCTTAAAAAATAATTATTTTTTATTTGAAAAATTAGACCAAATTAAACGTATTATCTTTATTTTCAAGGTTCATGAACAATTTATAAATTTTACAAAAAAATATTATTAATAAATAATATGTCTTAACACCAAAAATCTGAATTGAATCATGCATTAAAATTATTTTTTTAAAAATAGGCAACAGAAAAATTATTATTAATCCAATAATGTTAATAAAAATTTTGCAACCTATTTAATATGAGATATGATATTTTTTTTTTCTTCTTAAGATTACAAATACAAAATCTTATGAGTGAGATGACACATCATGGACTTGAAGTCGATTAAAAAAATTATTCAAACAAAATAATGATTTATATATATATATATATATATATATATATATATATATATATATATATATATATATATACTTTATTTACTTCTTAAATTTTCATATATATATATATATATATATATATATGAAAATTTAAGAAGTAAATAAAGTATATATATATATATATATATATATATATATATATATATATATATATATATATATATATATATATATATATATACTTTATTTACTTCTTAAATTTTCATATATATATATATATATATATATATATATATATATATATATATATATATGTATATATATATATATATATATATATATATATATATATATATATGAAAATTTAAGAAGTAAATAAATATATATTACTTTTAGTAGTTTTGTTTTGACTTTTTTTAGAAATTATGTTAATTAATTCATGCATATGTGCTATGCTAATTATTCTTAAAATTTATAGTTTACAAATATAATATTTGACCATTTCGGAAAACAAAATAGTATAAATTATTTTTTGTAATATATTCGCTCATAAAAATATTTTAAGGTCTTTATTGAGTGCGAAAACTTTGCAATGTACTATTTTATTTGTCAATAAAAATAACATTAAAGTGAATAAATCCTTATCATTTTATAGCAATTACACAAACTCGTACTACGGAATCCTTATCATTTTATATCAAACATGATTTGAGATTAAATTGTTCCTCAATAATTTATGACATTAAAATCAAATACTATGGAATAATAAAAGGGTTGATCAATTTAAAGAAAGTGAATTATATGTCTCGAACAAATTTAGGGCAAATTCATCTAAAAGGGCCTAACCTAAGAAAACTAGTCACTCATGTTACAAGAGATCATATAAGACGAGGTAAAGAAAGAGAAAAATAATATTACTATTAGATGCATGGTTTTAGGATTGACAGCAATTTTGCTAAAACATGGTTCACAACAAGATGTTGTGTGAAATGTTCTAACATGCTGGTCAGTTCACATCGAAGACAGATGTTCTGACAGATGTTATGACATGTTGTACCAGAACATCAGTACAGATTGTTTTATTCTTGACAAATTTGATTTGATTTTATGAGATTTCGTTTGGATATATCTCACTTATTTTCTCAAGTCAAGAAGATTTAATCTGAACCATTTGATTTGATCTTCTACTGTTCATAAGTTTCTAAAATTGGATGTTAAGACAATTTAGGAAACTTGATGATTTGTTCCAAGATTCAAGGAGATTTTTTCTGCAAAATTGATGCAGCCCTCAGCGTGTGGATCAAGAAATATCTGGGTGAAGATTTTGAAGCCCATGGACTACTGAGGAGTATTTAAAGAGCAGTCTAAACCTAATGTTTTCACGGCTTTCACTTTTGTAAAAATAAGGGGAAATTTTAGAGTCTTAGGTTTTAAGAGTCTCTTTAGTGTGACTTTGTAAGTCACCCATGTATCTTTTGATACATTGAGGTAGACTGATTGTATGTTTTTTATTGTTCACTCATAAGCTTTTAAGCAAAAGTGTATTGTTCTTAGTTAAAGCTTTTAAGCAAAACTAAGTATTGTACTTGGAAGTGTTGGTACTTCTATTTTGGGTTGTTGTGGAATTGTCACTGGTTTATGACTGATAGGAAGTGATAGGGGAATCTCATATCTAGAGGGTTTCTAGGTAGAAGTTGCACAAGGTAGTGATTAGGCGAGAAGTTGTAAACGGGAGAGTTTAGCTTTGAACTAATGTTATCATTGTGAATTTCCTTCCTGGCTTGGATGCCCCTATATATAGGTGATGTTGCACTGAACTGGATTAACAATTGACTGTGTTATTTATCTTTATGTAATTTATTTTTCAGTTTGATTAATTTGTTCTGTCAGACAGAAGATGTTGTAACATCTGTCTTGACATTATGCTTTGATGGGAGAACATCAGTATTAACATGCGTTAGAGTGCCAGAATTTCAATTGGCATCAAAGCTGACACCTTGGTCTGTTTATTGGGTGAGCTTTAGGGAGAATTTTTCTAGTACTTTATGATTTAAGGAAGAGTATTTTGAGTTTAGTTAACTATAAAGCTTTGAATGCCATATTCAATGGAGTTTAGAAAGAACAAATTTGAACAGGAGGACAAAGGTAGGTGTTTTGTCTCCAATTCTGTAGGAGCTTGTGACCTTGTGAAGGGTTACTCAGTACTTTATGATACTTGGCAGACAATTCTACCAGGATCTAAAGGAAGTGTATAGAAGGTCAAGATCAAATGTGATGAACATCAGTCCTGACATCTGTAAGAACTAGGATGTTCAAAGTCGAGGCACTCAGTGTCATGTATTTAAATTTTTTTATTAGAGCAGATGACCCTACCCATCTAAAGAAGTATCTGAAGGGGTTTTCTATTTCTGGGGTTGATGAGGGAAGTGATTCTGATGATGAATTTGTCAAGCTTGCTACTACCTTTTTTAGAAGGTGACGTTCTGGTATAGACCGTTGTATTGAAGAATTAACTCATGATGAGCTGGATGCTTCTTCAAAGTTTTGTGCATCAAGGGTAAAGAAGGTTGTCATCAAGAAATAATATAGAAGTATGTGAGAATATTGGAGCAGTGCGTCAAGATGGAAAGATGACTGGAAACCTAAAAGGGGTAGGGGTTTCAAGGCTGTATCAAGCAAAGTAGAACTCAAGTATCGTGAAATTTGTTTACATCAGAAGGCAAGCTGAGTCAATGATGTCAATCAAATGTCTCGACATCGTGCTGAACATCAGAATATTCATGCTAAAGGCAGGTACTTGCATTGGAGATGTCTCTTCTAGGGTAATATCGGTCATATCAGGCACTTTTGTTTCAACTTGAATGGTTGTCTCAAACGTTCAACTCAGCCTATAGCTAACCAAGCAGTGGTTAGAGCTCAAGGAAGATGCAAATTGCCTTATCTCTTATACCTTCCTGGAGTTGCAACTAAGCAAGATTGGTATTCTGGCTGTGGGTGTTCCAGACTCATGACTGGAGTAAAGGAGGTTCTGGTGGACTCTAAGTCTCTCTCTCTCCAACTATGTTCTTGCAATGATGGTGCCAAAAGGTGAAATTAAATAGGTTTGAGAACTGGAATTTCCAGTCCTGATGTTGTCTCTCTTGATCAAGGTCCTATTGAAGGGGAGAATGCTTGGTCACTAATGAGATTTATGAAGCTATGAGGAAAAAATTGAGTCCAAAGGGAGTTTCTTTTTGTGTGTACTCCAAGGAACTACATGCTCATGCTTAATGTCCAAGGATGATGTAGTAAATATGTCACCAAAAGTTTCAACATTAGACTATTGCAAAAGTTATATAACTTCCTCTTATGTTTCTTATGAGGCCAGTGCAAGATGGAGTCTTAGTGGATAGAGGAACGAAGTGGAAAGAAGAAGCAGATTGAGGTGGAAGATTCTGATAATGGTGATATGCTCAGTCAGCACCCTAGTAATTTGATCAGCTCAGATGTTGCTTGTTAGAGGGAATTTCTTCTTGTTTGCATAAGGTTTAATGCTGGTACTGTGTTGTCATACATGATGTCTTGACGTTGTGCTTTTGTGTAGAAGCTCTTTTGGTTCTTGATGTGTGTGAGAGTTTATTTCTATCTATGAAGCCTTTTTGTTGTGTTTAATTGTGCTTCTCAAGTTTTCACGCAAAAGGATGTTTCTAGGTTTCTTTACTGTTCGCAGAACCTATGAATGTTAACTCCAGAACCAAAGTTAATGGTTCAATCATTGTCAAAGGGAATGATGCCCAAGCAGATGCTGGGACATCATCTCAGCAGTTTATCACTCTAGAAAATGAGATAGACTCTAAAGAGATAGCAATCAATAAATCAGAGAACTCTCTAGCCTACAAAGTTTTCTCTAGAGTTCACAAAATTTATACAAGGGAGTTATTTATTAGGAGTCCATTATGTGGAGTTTGTGTTCACCAATAGATTCAGAAATGAAATATCTAATCTTGGTGAATTGTGGAGTAAAGTTATTGGCCATGTCTGGTGGTGACTGTGGTTTTGACAAGGTTGTGAAAGGAAGGAGACCTCTGGGTGCAATCCATGGAAAATATCATGATCTCTACATTTCTTGTTCTCGTTTGTGATGCAAGGTGCTTGAGGAAATGTACTTCTACTGATGTGGTTTGTGTGCATGATGTCAAACTAAATGTGCATGACATCTTGCCTGCCTGAAGTGTTTTGGAGAATTCTGGTTTCTCTTTAATGTTTTTTAGGCTTATTTTTCTTCTCCTGTGCATGTGCCTTTGATATGTGAACTAGGACAATTCATGATTGCATAGGTATGTCCTTGAAAACAATGATGTTTGTTGTCTGGGAGAATTACTTTTCTTTGCATTGGGTTGTGATCTTCAGGGGGAGTTGTTTTTTGGTTGCTCTGTAATGTCAGACTAGATGTCTTGACATTAGCTGTTCAGCTGCACTTTACTGAATTCTTAAGATATGTAATTCAGAGGGAGTTTGTTTTTGTTATCACTGTATGGTGTTTTTGTTTGGATCCTGAGTTAATTTCGATGTGTGTGCTCTTGTATGGTTCTAAGGATGTTTCTTCTTGAGAAACAATCTTGTCTCTTGGATCAGCAATAATATAAATATGTTTTCTAGTCTATCTCTAAGACAAAGGATAATGTTGAGGAAGTTGTTGCTCCAAATTGAGTTGGATGCTAAAAGAATACAATGCCAAACAGGATTTCATGACATTGTACTGTGACAAGCTGGTCACTATCAGGATTTTCAAGGATTTTCACTCTGCACAGCTGGACAAGTTCATTGGGACTAGTCATCACTTTGTTAGGGGTGTTTCAGGAATTTGTACTGCTGAAGAATTATAGCCTTTACAGAATGAGAGGCTTGTAATCAATGTTTTTCTTCCATCTAGTGGTGCACGCGTATTAAGGAAAAACATTTTTCAATGACGTGGAGAATGTCATTTCAAATGTTACAGTCAAAGCTTGGAAAACAAGAAAGTGGAACAAGAGAATGTCTCTCTCCTACAGTTAGCGGTGCTCTGTTAACAAGGATAATTTCACTCCTTTCAACAATTTTATCCTTGACCGATCGGTCGATACAAGTAAGGTCATTTTTCTCTCTATTAAAAGCCAAAACCTTGTTGCTTCCTCCTCCTATCAAGTTGTGTTTCATCATGAGCCAGTCCTCCAAAAATATTGATGCTAAGAGGGTTCATTTGCTGGAAGCCAAGAAGGATGAGAGTACTGATCCAAAAAAGGTTACGTCCAATGTTGGGACATCTGTTGGATCATCTAATGGAGCATCTAGGATAAGGAAAAAGTATGTGACTAAGATGAAGTCCTTCAAGAAAAGTCATGCTCAATTACATGACTTTGACGCAGATGTTGATGAAGATTAGGTCAATTTCATTGACTCGGGTGGCTGGAATGAATATTTGGTTTTAAAGAAGAAATTTTTTTGCAATTTTGTGGGTTGGCTTTGTAATAATTTCCTAACAGTATTTACTTCCATTTGTTGCTGTGTGTTTCCATTTGGTTGTTTGCATCAGTTAAAACTGTTTGTTTCCATTGCTAGTGTGTGTTTCTATTTTATGTTTACATTTACTCTAAATTTTTGTCTATTTTAGGCTATAAAGGGGGGAGTAAAGTGTTGAGGACTTAAGGGTGTTTCTGTGTGTCCTGGTGTCATGTCACATGTCTTGACATGTTAACTAACATTGTGACAAGACCATACTACTGCTAAGGGAAGAGTAGTCTATTGTTGTTTCTTGCTGTATGCAACTATTTAGGGGGAGCATGATATTCTGTCATGCTTGTTGTTGTTGCTTCTACTTATGTGATGTTTGTGTTCAACGATGACTGTCTGATGTGGAACCATATGTTTTGACATTAAGCCTGAAGTGTTTCTAATATGTGTGGCTTCTCTTGTATGTGTTTCTAACGTGTGAACTTGGATAGTTCATGTTTGATTCTCTGGATATTTGGGTTTTCCTCTTGAGGGGGAGTATTAGTTATGTGGGATAGGGGGAACACTGAACATGTCTGATGTGAAGCTGCAAAAGTGCATTTTGTACAAAGTTTACATGTTTTTTTTTTCATGTAGCTTGTGTTTTGTGTTTTTTGTTTGTGGTTTTATTCCACTCTCTAGGTTTATTGTGCAAAAGGGTGTTTTAGCCAAAATTTTCCAAAGCGGGAGATTGATCCATGATTTTATGATTGGCAGCAATTTTTCTAAAATATGGTTCACAATAAGATGTTGTGTGAAATGTTCTAACATGCTGGTCAGTTCACATTGAAGGCAAATGTTGTGACAGATGTTGTGACAAGTTGTACCAGAACATCAGTACAAAATGTTTTATTCTTGACAGATTTGATTTGATTTTGTGATATTTCGTTTGGATATATCTCACTTATTTACGCAGGCCAAGAAGATTTAATCTGGAGCATTTGATTTGATCTCCAACTGTTTATAAGTTCCTAAATTTGGATGTTGAGACAATTTAGGAAACTTGATGATTTGTTCCTAGATTCAAGGAGATTTTTTGTGCACAATTGATGCAGCCCTCAACGTGTGGATCAAGAAATATCTAGGTGGAGATTTCGAAGCCCGTGGACTGTTGAGGAGTATTTAAAGAGCAACCTAAACCTAATGTTTTCACGATTTTCACTTTTGTAAAAATAAGGGGAAATTTTAGTGTCTTAGGTTTTGAGAGTCTCTTTAGGGTGGCTTTGTAAGTAACCCATTTATCTTTTGATACACTGAGGTATACTAATTGTATGTTGTTTATTGTTCAGTCATAAGCTTTTAAGCAAAAGTGTATTGTTCTTAGTTAAAGCTTTTAAGGAAAACTAAGTATTGTACTTTGAAGTGTTGGTTCTTCTATTTTGGGTTGTTGTTGAATTGTCACTGGTTTGTGACTGATAGGAAGTGAGAGGGGGATCTCATATCTAGAGGGTTTCTAGGTAGAAGTTGCACAAGGTAGGGATTAGGCGAGAAGTTATAAATGGGGGAGTTTATCTTTAAACTAATGTTATCATAGTGAATTTCCTTCCTGGCTAGGATGCCCTCAGACGTAGGTGATGTTGCACTGAACTGGGTTAACATTTGACTGTGTTATTTATCTTTCTGCAATTTATTTTTCAATTTGATTTATTTGTTCTGTCAGACAGAAAATGTTGTAACATGTGTCTTGACATTATGTTCTGATGTGTGGACATTAGTATTAACACGTGTTAGAATGCTAGAATTTCAATTACAATTAAAAGGCACGACTCCCTTGATGAATGATCTTTAATTCTCAACTCCACGGTCTAAAAATTTCCTCTTTGGCGAATGTTGAACAAACTTGTGCTATACATTCTGCTGTGCCTGCTCACCGAAAACAGATAGACCAACTTTTTTACTAAGTCCTTATAGCTGGTGATTGAGAGTGTGGCAGGCTCATGTACAACCTTGACACCGCATCCCTAAAGGTATTGGAGAGAAGCTTACATTTTAGGGAATCTGAGGCTCCAATAATAGCCCTTTGTGTGTTTATGGAAGAGACATGCTCTCGGGGGTTGCTATGTCCATCAAACTTGATTGAAGATTGGAATTCTTAGGTACAGGATCTTAATATTTCATCAGAGAGAGGTTATGGGTCCAAAAACTCTGCCTCTTCATGGGGGAGGGGGGTCAACCTTTTGTTGGTGATGCGAGGGGTGGAAGACATTATCCTAAAGTCTGATTATGGTGACACAAATTGTCTATAGTGACACACGTCTCTGCTATGGCATCCTGGTCGTCGCCGAAATGACTACTTGCCGAAGTTGCTAGTCGTTTGTACCATACTTGATAGAGGGTAGAAGATATGGATAACAACTTAAGCATCTGATGCAAGGGTGGCCCAGGTCAATTTTACCAAGGCCCCACGGTGGACGCCAGTTGTACTTGCTAGAAATGTACAATAAGGGTAACCGTGTATTTAGATGGCTATACGTGGTGTTTTTTGGTTGTTGATGGTGTTTGAGCAAGATCACACAAAGTGATGAGAAGCTATGTATTTGTGAATCTTATGCTAATGGAATGATCCCTATTAACCCTGTGGTTAAGGTATTTATAAAGGTCTACTGGGCCTGAATCTTTGGACCTAAAAAGTGGTTGTTATGATCTTTCCTAATGAGTGTGGGATGTGCAAACCGTTATTGCCCTTGTTATTCTAAGGAACATGGTTTTCCCCCTTTTGATTGAGTTTTCCATACCGTTGGTGCCTAAGGACAGATCATTCCCTATGTTTCAGAATTGGGTGAGAAACGATATGACCCAAGCCCAATACGGGGTGAGTGATGCGATCAATGCGCGATTAGAAACCCAATTTAAAAAGGCATTTGGTATTCTCCCACCCTCAACGAGCTTTGTATTGCTTCCTTTGGACCATTTTTTTCCAAACTTGATAAACTTATCTCTGTATAGGGCCCAATACAATTATACTTGTACAAAAGGTATTCAAAATAGTTTTATATTTAAGTGATTCTTGAAATTTTGATATCTAAAAAATTATAATAAAAGGATGAAATACATAAAATAAAATTTTGGGAAAAATTATTTATATCAACTTTAAAACTTTAAAAAATTGTCAATTTTAAATTAAAATATGTAACACTAGAAAAATTATTTAAAAAAAGTTATAACAAACAAATACATTATTAGATTTAAATTAAAATTGGTTTGAGTTAGAGGAAAATTAAAATTTATTTTGAATAAGAGGGAGATATGAGCGGAAAATTAAAATTAATTTGGAGTAAAAGAGAGATTGAAAAAATTTAGATTATTATTTAAAAAAATCAAGTTAATCATATTTCTAACTTGATCAATATGTCAAACAGAATCATTTTGATAGAATTTAATTTTTTATTATTTAAATTTATTTTTACTTTACGGATTCTTACATTAGTTATTTGAAATTTTGGTTTATTAAAAATTTAAATTTTTACATACAATATAAGATAATAAGAATATGTGTTATTAGCTATATATATATATATATATATATATATATATATATATATATATATTGATCGTACCTGGATCAGACAGTTACAGGTGGCCAACGACGTCCGTTGAGCTCCGGCTCCGGTGAGGTTAAAGTACGGCGGGGGGGGGGGGGGGGGGGGGGGGGGGGGGTGTACCTGCAAGGTACTCCGACGCTCAAGTTAGGGAGTGCACAGAGTAACAGCAAATACTAAGAGTGAAAAAGTGACTTAACCTGACCCTCTCAAGTGAGAGGGTATTTATAGAGAGCCCCCAGCGCGGGGCCAACGGTTACTTGCGTTGGGCTGGATTGTCAGGCCCAATCCAAGTAACTGCCAGGGCTTACGTGGCGTAGTGAAGACCAGCACGTGGTCTTCGCCCTGGGGTAACCGTTCCTAGATTTCCGGGATTAGGGCAGACCGAATCCTGCGGAAGCGGGAGGTTACTTGGAACGTGTCCACGTGGTACGGACCGTTAGGCAATCCTCGCGGGGGAGGAGTCTTCTGTGTCGAGGACCAACAAGCCGTACGACGGGCATGTCCTCGCGGGGAGGGACCATGTATGCCGAGGAGTGGTGTGGCATTCTCGCGGGGAGAAGTTGGTATGTCGAGGAGGTACCTCTCCGCAGGGATGCGAGGTCCTCCTGTCCTGGTGACCTAGATGCGACACTGCAAAGTTCTCGGGGGGAACGGTTTGGTCTGCTTGCAGCAGTCAAGGGCCCCGTGGAGAGGTCTTAGTGGGGCCTCCCCATGCTATATGGGTCGGGCCTGCTCGACTGTTGGGCAGCCTCGGCCCAGTCCAGAACAGGAGCCCCCCAAGTCGTTGCTCTGAGGTGGCAGAGTGATGACTTAAGGGTTATTATATGTCGAGGATACGCTAAGAGATGGAACCGAGGAGGTCGATATCCTATGCGAAATTCATTCGGCCGGATGAGTGTCGGGCGTTGGACAGATGTGTCCGGTCGTATGGTCGGGGAGATGAAGGGCTTCGGATTCAAAGCGCTGGGGAAACCGAAACGATACGCGTGGGGAGACGGGTGACTGCATGCGTGCCACGTGTCACCTGCCATCATTACCTAAGGGGGGCTAGGGCGGCTGGCTAGGGTAGCGCACTCGAGTGCCCTACGCCCCTCGGGTCTCGCGAGAATTGCCTATAAAAGCCGCTCCCCTCGCTCATTCTTCACTTTTCCGCTTCTCTCTCAAGAAACTTTCTCCCTCTCTCTCTAACCTCTTCCGTCGTAGCTCGCCGTCGTCAATCGCCGGGCACTCTCTGCCGGAAGCATTTCCTCCGCTAGGACCGCAGCTCGCCGCCGTACCAGAGCCGGAAACCTCCGTGCCGGAACCCTACACGCCGGCTTACCAGGTATTTGTTTCAAACCGACCTTTATTTTGCGTTTTTCTTCGATTTTAACTAGTGTAGGACGTTTCCTTGGTGAATGATGGCATTCCCATGAGAAACGAAGGGATTCCCGGCGATTACGGCGGGAATCTTTAGTTGTGGAGAGGGGAGAGTGCGAAGATTCTTGCTCGCTTTTGATGAATACCTCGGGGAACAGGGACGAACACGTCGGGGATCCGTTGAATGTCTCGGGGGGTCCTTGGTAATCAGTGTATTTGTTAGTGCCGCGGGGACACGGGGCAGAACCTTCCGGGGAGACGATGAGTTCCCCGGTGGGCAAGTTGATCCTTGGTCGATCTCGTCGGGGAGTTGAGAAAGCCTTGCCCCTTCTTCGCCCATTCGCTTGAACATCGGTGGAGTGGTGAATTTGATACGACCAATCGAATTCACCGTTTCCTTCTGCTTTTCAGGTAAATGGGACGATTTGGCTGCAGAGGTGGCCGCAGGATATTTCGAGGGAAAACGACGACGACCAGCCTGACTCCCCCATGGCTCACATGGCCTTTGCGCAGGAGAGGCCGCTTGAGGACTGGGTCTGTAGCGAAGCCCTTGAGATGTCGTCCATCTTCGTGTACCCAGATGTGGGCGATGCTTTTTGCACCATCGAGCACAGACTAATCGGAAGTGGTCAATCCTGGAAGGTGTTTCGTCCCGAGGAGCATCACCGGATATGCTCCCCTTACCGGGGAATGCGGGTCCCCCTTGTACGAGTTTATGTTCGAGAAGGCGGGGTGGAGGCTGCCTTTCACGGATTTTCAGGAGGGGATCTTTGACTGGTTGAAGTTGGCCCCTTCGCAGATTCATCCGAACTCGCTGGCCTTCATCCGGGCTTTCGAGCTCGTATGCAAATATTTGGAGATCGTGCCAACCGTCCGCCTTTTCTTCCGCATATTCCACCTCCAACGGTCGTCGGTAGGAGGTCGACACGGCTGGGTGTCCTTCAAGCAGAGTAAGGCGTTGTTCCACACGTACTTGGATTCCATCCGGGATTTCAAGTTCCGCTATTTCTATGTGAAGCCGGTCACCCTCGAGGCGGTATATTCATTGTACCGGAAAGTCACCCGCGAGGTCGACGGCCGTCCCGAGGAGGTGCTGGTGCCGAAGTTTCCTCTGTACTGGACGGAGGAACACTTTAAGAAGGGAGTTGACAAGTATAAAACGAAACTCGTTCAGATGGAGGCCTACGAGCGGGAAGCCTACGATAAAATTGTAGCTTTCGTCGACAGCTTTTCAGAGGCTCGACATGAGACGCTGGACGGCCAGCCTATAATAGGTGCAGATGGGCAGGTGAAGAAAGAACGTCGCCTGATAAACACCCGCGTTCTGCTCGAGACCTTCTCCGACGAGGAGGCCATCGAATTGTTAGGTGGTGAAACGCCCTGGTTTTATTTCTTCCTCGTATCTGTGTTTCTCGCTTTACTAACGCTTTCTTTTGCAGGAACAATGGCCGGAGCCGAGGAGAGGTTGAAGAAACTGAAAGCGAAGAGGGCCCGGGAAGCGCAGGCCCGGGAAGAAGCGTCGCGCTCCAAAGATCAGGAAGTTGCTCCCTCTAGGGCCCCGCACGAGGGTGTTTCCACGGCCGCTGCCCTCGACGGATCCACTCTGTCCCAGCCTGCTGCCTCTGTATCGGGGACCAAGGGTGACCGCACAACTCCTGCGGGAAGCCAATCCCCGGCTACCCAAGGGACTCCGAAGAGGCAGCGTGTTGCGGAGGTCGTCGACCTGGGTGGTGAAGATAGTCCCCCGGTTCCTTCCAGCTTTGACCTCCCCCCTGCCATCAAAAACCTCACTTCTTCTCCGAGGTCACTTATCCTCGCTCCCTTCCCTCCGAGATCCAAACCGTGTTGGGGACCGCACCTGAAGTGAGGAGGAAGATGCTTTTTGAGGACCTGTCGGCCGTCATGCGTATCTGCTCGACTGCCCTCATTCTAAATGACGAGACCCGCCCTGCTGCTGAACTGGCCCGCCTGCAGGAGGCACTGGATACCTTGGGCGCTGAGATGCTCGGCATGCGCAAGGAGCTAAAAGAGTGCCGAGATCTAAACAAAGAGCAAGGCAAGCAGCAGCAATTGGTCGAGGCCAAGCTTAAGGACGCCGAGGAGACAAAGAAGAGCCACCTTGCCCGAATCACTGAGCTGGAATTGGAGGAGAAGCGGCTTAAGGTAAGAATTGCCGAGCTGGAAGATGCGGTGCGGCCAGCCGAAGGGGAGACTGAGGAGGACAAACTCCTGACCACTCGTGCGGCGTTTGTGGCGCAGCTCCGGAAGCTTGAGCAGGATCTCCGAGTGTCCGAGGATGATTCTATCGAAACCGCGGGTATAGGTTTCCGCAGTGCCGTGGCGCAGCTTCGGGTTCTCAACCCCGACCTTGTCGTCGAAGGGATCGACCCCGACGCTGAGGTGGTGGATGGCCAGATCGTGTATCCTCTGCGGGGAGAACGACATTCATGCGCACGAGGAGCCCGACGGGACCGCAGCTGAGTAGGTTTTTATCTTTGTTTTGGTCGGCCTGCGAGCCGTTTTGTTTCGCCCGGCTTGTGGGCTTAGCTGATGTACTTTTTGCACAATGGTTATTTTCGCCCGGCCTGTGGGCTCATGTTTGTAACTTTTTGGACCAAGTGTTTTGCCCGCTATTCGTACTTTTTTAATAATATCTCTGTTAATTTTCCTTGTGTGTGATGTGGTGTTTGTTATACTTTATTGTTTTATACTTTATTTTTGCCCAAGTAATAAGGCTTCGGGATTTGCTCGACCTTGATCGTCCCTGACCGCGTGGAGAGCTGGTCGGGCGCGGCCGGAGGAGTACTCCGACCTTCAACGAGGCTAAGAGCTCGGTCGAGGTCCTAGTCTCGTGGCATGAACTTCCCATCGCGAGCTGGGTGTTATGCCCGGTTGGCACGACGACGGTGGGCCTCGATCGAGGTATCCCCGCCGGATCAAATGTCCTCGCGCACACACAATGCGGTCTCTGATCATCGTGTTCTTATAGGGGTGTCGCGCTTGTACCCCAGCGCGTCCCCGTATCGCGGTGCTAGTCATCCGCGGGCAGTGTTCAACTGTAATATTGTTTTAGCTTTTCAGCGTTCCATGGTCGAGCAAGTTCTTCCCCGTGCAGATGTTCGAGGAAATAGGCTCCTGTCCCCGTTTTCGCGCGGACGCGGTACGGGCCCTCCCAGTTCGCGGCGAGTTTGCCTTCTCGCGAGTCTTTCTGGTTCCTTCGTAGGACGAGGGTGCCCACCTGAAAATCACGTTTAATGACACTGTCATTATAACGCAGTGTTATTTTTTGTTTAAGTGACGCCTCTCGGAGAGAAGCGCCCGAGCGTGTTTCCTCCACGAAGTCGAGTTCTTCCCTCAAGGCTTCGTCGTTCGTGTTCCCTTCGAGGGGGGCTTCCGTCCTCCGCGAGGGTTCTCTGATCTCCACGGGGATCACTGCCTCCGTTCCATAAGTCAAACGGAAGGGGGTCTCCCCGGTCGTGGAGTGTGGGGTTGTTCGGTAGGCCCAGAGAACGCTGTGTAGCTCTTCGACCCACCGTTGTTTGGCATCGCCCAGTCGTCGTCTTAATCCTCGAAGGATCACTCTGTTCGTGGCCTCAGCCTGCCCGTTCGTTTGAGGGTGCTCGACCGACGTGAAGTGCTGCTTCATGCCTAGTTTTGTGACGAAGTCTTGGAAGTTCCTGTCGGTGAACTGGGTTCCGTTGTCTGTGACGATAGCTTGAGGCACTCCGAACCGGGCGAGGATATTTCTTTTGTAGAAACGAAGTATGTTGAAAGCGGTGATTTTGGCCAATGCTTCTGCTTCAATCCACTTTGTGAAGTAATCTACCCCGACGATGAGGTATTTGTTTTGATACGAGCCCTGGACGAAAGGCCCGAGGATATCCATCCCCCACCATGCAAACGACCACGGGGAGGATAGCGTCGTGAGCTCGCTAGGGGGAGCGAGGTGCATGTCCCCGTGCCGCTGGCATTTATCGCACTTCTTGACGTGCTCCTTGGCGTCTTGTTGCATGGTCGGCCAGTGATATCCTGCCCGGAGTGCTTTCCGAGCTAGCGATCGTCTGCCTAGGTGCTGCGCATTGATTCCCTCGTGGATCTCCTGGAGTATGCCGGGGACCTTGGTATCTTCGATACATCTGAGGAGGGGAATAGAGAATCCTCGCCGGTATAGCTTATCTTCGACTATAGTGTACGAGCATGCCCGTCTCTTGACCATTCTAGCTTCTTTGGGGTCTTCGGGCAGTTTGCCCGTCGTGAGGTATTCGTGTACCGGGGTCATCCAGCAGCCGCTGTCCCCGATGGCGTTGATATTCGAAACCATACCAGGTTTATCGACGCTCGGGTGGGAAAGGACCTCTTGTATGACGGACTTGTTTCCGCCTTTCTTTTTCGTGCTTGCTAATTTTGACAGGACGTCTGCCCGGGCATTATGCTCCCGGGGAATGTGAGTCACTTCTGCCGAGGTGAACTTCTTCATCTTCTCTTTCACCAAGGCCAAGTATTCTATGAGACTGTCGTTCTTGGCCTGGTACTCTCCTCGGACTTGCGAGGCTACGAGCTGGGAATCGGTGAATAGCTTGACCTCCTTGGCGCCAATGTCCTCAGCCAGCCTGAGTCCCGCAAGAAAGGCTTCGTATTCGGCTTGGTTATTCGAAGTTGGGAAAGCCAGTTCGAGGGACACCTCGATGAGGATGCCCTCCTCGTTTTCGAGTATGATTCCCGCTCCGCTTCTTTTCGGGCTGGATGCTCCGTCGACATATATTGTCCATTTCTGCAACCCGTTGGCTGAGGGTTCTGGGACGGTCATCTCTGCTACGAAGTCGGCCAGCACTTGTGCCTTCAAGGCTTTCCTCCCTTCGTATTGGATGTCGAATTCGGCCAGCTCGAGCGACCACCTGAGCATCCTCCCCGCCATATCTGGTCGTCCGAGGAGTTGCCTGATCGGCTGGTTGGTCCTCACGACGACAGTATGGGCAAGGAAGTAGTGGCGGAGTCTTCTGGCCGCAGTGATGAGGCCCAGTGTGACTTTCTCGATCTGTTGATACCTGAGCTCGGGGCCTTGGAGGGCTTTGCTCGTGAAGTAAACTGGCTTCTGTCCGTCTGGTGTTTCCCGAATGAGGACGGCGCTGACCGCTTCGCTCGTGATCGCAAGATACAAGAAGAGTGTTTCCCCGTTCTCGGGTCGCGAGAGGACCGGGGGTTGCGATAGGACTTGCTTCAAATGTGCGAGCGCTTGTTCGCATTCCTCGCTCCACTCAAACTCTGCTTTTTGCCGGAGGAGTTTGAAAAAGGGGAGTGCGTACTGTGCGGATCTGGCGACGAAACGGGAAAGGGCGGTGAGCATTCCGTTCAATGATTGTATTGACTTCTTCGAGCCCGGAGTAGGGAGCTCGGAAAAGGCTCTGCACTTGTCGGGGTTTGCCTCGATTCCTCGTTCCGTGAGGTAAAATCCGAGGAACTTTCCTTCCCGGACACCGAAGGTGCATTTGTCGGGATTAAACCTCATACGGCATCTTCTCGCCGTATCGAACACCTTCTTGAGGTGCGCGGCGTGGTCGACCTCTTCTGCGGACTTGACGATCATGTCGTCCATGTAGACTTCGAGCATGTCTCCTATTTCAGTTCGAAAGACCTTGTTCATCATCCGTTGGTAGGTCGCACCGGCATTCTTCAGACCGAAAGGCATTACATTGTAGTAGTAGTTGCCCGACGCGATCATGAAGGCCGTGTGTTGCTTGTCGACCTTGTCCATGGGAATTTGGTTGTATCCTGAATAGGCGTCCATGAAAGACAGTAGTTTGTAACCTGCAGAATTGTCGACCAGTTGGTCGATGTTAGGCAAGGGGGTAACAGTCTTTCGGGCAAGCCCGGTTAAGATCAGTATAATCAACGCACATTCTCCATTTTCCATTATTTTTCTTAACAAGTACAACGTTGGACAGCCATGTCGTGTATTTGGCTTCCGAAATAAAATTTGCCTCTAGGAGGTCTTTTACAGCTTTCTCAGCAGCCTCCGCTTTCTCGGGAGACTGCTTGCGCCTATGCTGTGCTACGGCCCTAGCGGACGGATCTACTGCGAGCTGATGGCAAGCCACCTCGGGGTCGAGGCCAGGCATCTCGGATGCGCTCCACGCGAAGAGGTCAGCGTTCTCCCTCAGACATGCTTTAAGCTGCTCTTTGGCTAGGTCGGGGATCCTGGTGCCGATCTTCACGTTGCGATCTGGACTGCTTCCGACGGCCACAAGCTCGAACTCTCCATCTGGGATGGGGCGTATTAGGTGGAGAGGTTGCCCGTTGTTTTCCGCCCGGTGGTCGTGGTCTTCGACTCTGTCTTCATTGGGCTCGCCGGAGAACCTGCTGTCGAGGTCGACCGCGTTGACGCGCGGGAGAGGTATCTGTCCGACGTCCTGGGGTGGTTTGGCCACGGCCTTAGGTTTGGGACCAATGGAACTTAGGCCCTTGATGGCGGCGTCGAAGCATCTCCTAGCTGCGTCGATGTCCCCGTGCATCGTCACTACCCGTCCTCTCCTCGTGTAGTACTTCATTTTGAGATGGACCGTTGACGGGACCGCCGTGAGTTCAGCAAGGGTGGTCCTTCCGAGGATGCAGTTGTAGAGGGATGGGCATTCCACCACCAGGAAACGGATCTTCACCTGTCGGGCCGTGTCTTCGGCCCCGAACGTAACCATCAGCTCCACGTAACCCCATGGTCTGGTGGTGGATCCATTGAACCCCTGTAGGTCTGACCCGACGTATGGGGTCAAATGCCTCTCGTCCAGCTGAAGGGTCCCGAACAGATGAGAATACATGATGTCGACCGAGCTCCCCTGGTCGACTAGGATTCTTCGGACGTCAAAGTTCGCCATTTGGGCCCTGACCAGGAGGGGAATAGTGGCGTTTTGTGCTCCCCCGGGGAGTTCTTCGAGGTAGAAGGTGATGGGATTGGAGTTTCCGCGCACTTTCTCGAGGGTGGTCGCCTTTGACGATGTCGCGGATTCCAGTTCGTCAGACTTTCGTTTGATCGACCCAACCGATATTTTCCCGGGGTCTCCTCCGGAGATAACCATTGCTTTGGGGAAGCCTTCCCAGGTACTACGGGCCGTGACGGGGCCTTCGTCGGGGAAGGACGCCCACATGTTGCGGATTTCCTCTTCGCCCTCGATGATTGGGGGGAAGAAGAAGTCCTCGGGCCGAGTGACGCTGAGGGCGACCTGAAGCTGGCTGTCGGCGGGAGGAGGTGTTGTCTCCTCGACGTTCTGCGATTCCTTTGAGCTGGTACGAGGAGGATCATTCTGCTGGGCATATTTCTTCAAGTGCCCTTCTTTGATGAGAATCTCAATGGCATCCTTGAGGTGGATGCAATCCTCGGTGACATGCCCGTGGCTTCTGTGGAACCTGCAGTACTTAGATTT
Organism: Lathyrus tuberosus; assembly: GCA_022829125.1. Taxonomy (NCBI): domain Eukaryota; kingdom Viridiplantae; phylum Streptophyta; class Magnoliopsida; order Fabales; family Fabaceae; genus Lathyrus; species Lathyrus tuberosus. The sequence continues at coordinate 5,384,021 of JALAZF010000063.1, forward strand.
GTCAACGTTTGGTTTGGGAGCCGCGGGCTTCGGGAAGCGAACTCCTCCTTTCACAAACTCGGAATTCTGGCAGTCTGAGAGGATCCGAGACCGGGAAGTGTTGAGCGGCATGTACTCCGTGAATCGGCCAGCTGGCCCGCGCTGTTCCCGGGGATCTCGATTGCGATTTTCCTTCCTCTTTTCTCCTCCCCACCGGGGAGAAGTGTCATCATCTTTGTGGCCGCGGGGGCCTTCTCTGCGTCTTGTCTCAAGAGCGATCTGGGCTGCTTCTGTCTCTTCGAGCTCGATGTACTTCTGGGCTCGCGCGAGAAGGTCTTCGAGACGCCTGGGTCTTCGGAGGCCGATGGATTTGGCAAAGTCCGACCCGGCGCGTAGTCCGTGAATAATTAAGTATTTCTTCATGTCGTCGGTCGTGTGGACCTCGACGAATTCCTTGCTAAACCTCTCAATGTAATTTCTGAGGGATTCGTTCCTTCCTTGGAAGATTTTCTCTAGGGCAGCCTCTGTCTTGGGGTGTCGACAAGATGCGGTGAAGTGTTTGGTGAAGCGTTGTTTCAGCTGCTTCCACGACGTGATTGAACCAGGTTCCAGGCCCTTGTACCACGTCATGGCTCCCTTTCGTAAGGTAGTGGGGAACAGCCGGCACCTGATGGCTCCCCTGACGTTTCGAAAGTCGAGCATCGCTTCGAAATTCTCCACGTGATCGTCGGGGTCGGTCAGCCCGTCATAGGTCCCCAAGTGTGGAGGTTTCTCCATGCCTGGAGGGATTGGGGCGTCCATGATTTCCCACGACAAGGGGGTCCTTTGGTCCTCGTCGTCGCTATCAGCCGGGGATCTCGAGGGTGATCGATGGTGCCGTGGAGGAGAGTTCCTCGACCGGTTCTTTGGTCTATCTTCGGTCTGCTTGGACTTCTTGGAGGTGGCGGAGGCCCTGGGTTCCTTCCGGGGCGGGGAACGAGGGCGTTTCTGGGTGATTGCCGGCTGGGGGCGCTCGAGACGCGGTCGACGACCATGGCGTACGGGCGACGGTGTCCGAGAATCTTCGGAAGGGGTCCTTCGCGGGGAAGGAGAGAGGTGAGGTGACTGGGGGCGACGATGTCTTCGCGGGGAAGATCGTCGTGCACGTCCATGCTCCAAGGCTTCAATTCTGGTGTTCTGCTGCGCGATCAGCTGATTGGTCTGGTTGATCAACGCAAATAGGGCCACGGTACTTGGGTCCGCGTTGGGCGGCGGAGCCACTGGCTGGAGAGGGGTTTGCTGGTCGTCCGTGCGGACGACGTTGATAGTCGCATCCTGTGAGTCCGGGGAGGCAGTCCGTCCGTCCCTTATGTCGCCTTCATCGCCGTGGAGGATGACGGCATCCTCACGGTGGTTCCCGTTCTCCAGTTGCGCGAGCACGGTGTCCAGAGCCTGGTTGACGGTCGGATTGGCCATGTTGGTGATGAATAGAGGAAGCTTTGGTTTATCGAGGAGAAAACGGGGAAGCTTATAAAGTTCCCCACAGTCGGCGCCATTGATCGTACCTGGATCAGACAGTTACAGGTGGCCAACGACGTCCGTTGAGCTCCGGCTCCGGTGAGGTTGAAGTACGGCGGGGGGGGGGGGGGGTGTACCTGCAAGGTACTCCGACGCTCAAGTTAGGGAGTGCACAGAGTAACAGCAAATACTAAGAGTGAAAAAGTGACTTAGCCTGACCCTCTCAAGTGAGAGGGTATTTATAGAGAGCCCCCAGCGCGGGGCCAACGGTTACTTGCGTTGGGCTGGATTGTCAGGCCCAATCCAAGTAACTGCCAGGGCTTACGTGGCGTAGTGAAGACCAGCACGTGGTCTTCGCCCTGGGGTAACCGTTCCTAGATTTCCGGGATTAGGGCAGACCGAATCCTGCGGAAGTGGGAGGTTACTTGGAACGTGTCCACGTGGTACGGACCGTTAGGCACTCCTCGCGGGGGAGGAGTCTTCTGTGTCGAGGACCAACAAGCCGTACGACGGGCATGTCCTCACGGGGAGGGACCATGTATGCCGAGGAGTGGTGTGGCATTCTCGCGGGGAGAAGCTGGTATGTCGAGGAGGTACCTCTCCGCAGGGATGCGAGGTCCTCCTGTCCTGGTGACCTAGATGCCCGACACTGCAAAGTGCTCGGGGGGAACGTTGGTCTGCTTGCAGCAGTCAAGGGCCCCGTGGAGAGGTCTTAGTGGGCCTCCCCATGCTATATGGGTCGGGCCTGCTCGACTGTTGGGCAGCCTCGGCCCAGTCCAGAACATATATATATATATATATATATATATATATATATATATATATATATATATATATATATATGGTTTATATCATATGAGAATGCCATTTTTATGTAAGAACATAAGAATAAATTTGAATCATTAGATTTTAAAATAAATGGTGAAGATTATTTGTGGTTTTTGTTTTTCTCTCTCCTCCAATATTAAAATTCATATATATATATATATATATATATATATATATATATATATATATATATATATATATATAGTTTTAATATTTATAATATTAAACATAGATATAAAAATTCATTTTAATAAAAAAACTTATATAATAATAATTTTTACTTATTTTTAAAAACTATTTTTTATAACTTTTAATAAAAATTTACAACTTATGTTTTATAACTTTTAATAACAATTTAAAATTTATTTTTTATAATTTTAAATATCGGATGCATTAACATCAAGTGTAAGTCTAAAATACTTACATCAAATCTCAACCTTTAATAGCACTCGATCAAACGGTCATATAAAGAGCCTTTTTTAAGGGAAAAGAATGAGCCATATATATTTTTTATTTCATTTAATATGACCATTTGATCAATCCTTTTAACGGTTGAGATTTGGTGTAAGTCTAGATTTACACCTGATCAAATATGTATATTAATTAATATTTATAATTTTAAACATAGATATAAAAAATAAAAGGGTTGTCCAACGGTGAAAATAAATTGTAAATGATTTTACAACGGTGAAGTAAACCAACTGTTGTTAGAGGACTTACAATTCCACTACGGTTGGGTTGTCAAACATTGATTAAAGAGTTTAATGATAAATTAAAACAAAACTTATTCTGTATTTCTTTCATAAGACGCCCTAGGCGAACAAGCGAGCCAGAGGCAACAGTCGTGGCGTAATCTTTACCCTCTTCGTATCCATTCATTTGGAGCTCAAATCTTCACCCTCTTCATTCATTTGATTCTTCAGCTACAAAGTACGGTACTCTCCAACATCTTCATTCTTTTTTTCTTGGTTTATGTTGTAAATGCTCAAATAGTCATCCTCTTCGTTCATTTGATTCTTCAACTTCGAAGTACGATACTCTTCAACATCTTCATTCCTTACGTGCATAAGATTCTTCAGCTTCGAAGTACGATATTCTTCAACATCTTCATTCCTTTTTTCTTTGTTTATTTTGTATATGCTCAAGTCAGTATGAGAGTACATGTTTCATATGCTTTAGGTTTAGATTTGCATATGCATATGCTTAAGTTTTTGGATTAGATTTTGGTGTGTCATTCACATTATTATACATGTATAAATTTCAGAAGTTGTTATGGATCGTAGTTGGATGAAAGCCGATAGATTAGGTCCGTTTTATGAGAACAAAGTTCTTGAATTCCTTGAATACGCTGATAAACATCTTCCCAACAATAATGGTATCTTTTATTGTCCTTGTGTTGTTTGCGCGAATATCAAAAAGGGTAAAAAGAAAGAAATAATCCATCACCTTTGTTGTGATGGTATATGTCATAATTATATAATATGGACGTGGCATGGTGAGGTGGATAAAGAGGAAAGTCGCGCGACACAAAGTCAAAGAGTGGATGAAGATGAATATATGGAAGATCAACTAGAGGATATGTTTCATGATATCGGGGAATCTTCTTTTAAGAATGCTCATATTTATGATACTTTATGTATTGATAAAGACACCCCTTTATATAAGGGATGCACAGATTTTACACGATTGTCGGCGGTGTTAAAGTTGTTTAATCTGAAGGCAAAAAATGGATGGTCGGATAAAAGTTTAATGAAATTACTTGAATTGCTAAAGCAAATGTTACTAGAAGATAACAAATTGCCCGATCGTTGCTATAAGGCCAAGAAGATATTGTGTCCAATGGGTCTGGAGTATATCAAAATACATGCTTGCCCTAATGACTGCATATTATACCGGAAAGAGTATGACGACTTATATCAATGTCCAAAATGTGGCGTGTCGCGTTACAAGTTGATCAGTGCATTTTAATGTATATCCTCTTATATTTGTACTTAGGTATTTCCTTAGTTTTTTTGTTTATTTTACTGTTTTATTATGTTTTTATAATTAAGTTTTTGTTTGCCGTTAATCTATTTTCGCAGCTTATTTTCAGCTTTAGCGGTTATTCGATACATAACTAGAGCTACGGGAATCGGATTTGTGCGTTCTACAAGGCGTTGGAAAGTAAAGACAGAGAGCTACAAGTTTCATATTTAGGGAAAGAGCTGATTCAGACTGAAAGAGTGTCAAATAATTCGTTGAAGTCAGAACCCGAATTCTGAGTTTAGAAAATAATTTGTTTCGGGTCGTTTAATGGGTCTGGGTTATGTTTCCGACCCAGTTTGAGTTAGTAGTGAAAAACCTTATTTTGTTTATAAGGATTTGAGCTGCTCTACAGCAAGATTACCTTCTTTTCTTTTTCACGAATTTCACTTTTGATTTTGTACGAAACTTATAGAGAACTAACTTCTTCGGATTAATCCGCTGTAGTCGGTTTCTGCCGACACTTTGAGGTTCTTTTAATTTCCAATAAAATCTATTTCCTTTCAATTCTTCTCTGTGATATCTTGTTTGCTTAATTCGATTTATCTTAGGGTTGATTGATTTGTTTTGATGATTGCATGTTCTTATACTTTAATTGCGTTTGCTTAATTCGCGTATGTTTCTCATGTTTGCTTAATTCATGGTTACTATATCTCATCTGTTTGCTTAATTCGGAAATTAAGAATACGTATCGTATAATATCAATTGCGATTGTTTGATTGTTATTATAGTTGAAAAGGGGATAAAGTCCGCTTAGGAATTGGGAATTATTTGGATCGATGATAAGTTGGGAAACTAAAATAACAGATTAACCGTTTCAGCTTATTTTGATTATCATTTTTTTTATAATCACTTATTTTCATAACTATTTTCAAAATCAAAACCAAAACCCCCCAATAAACAGTTACGATAGTTGGTTAAAATCAATATAAGAATCCAAGTGAAAACGATACTCGAGTTGTCGTTACCGCTAACTACTTTTTCTAAAATCACTCCTTTTATATCCGGGCGCGACCGCGGATCAAATTGACGCCCTTAATCGTTTGATTTTTGATGTTGTGAAAAAAGAGATCACATTCACGTGCCCATTCGACACTTTTATTTATCGAAAATTCTTCTTTGATCTTGGAATAAAAGGCGAAGGCACTAATAAATATTTCAAGGTCAATGAATGCTACTCAAAGTTACTTTATGACATCCCCATTTTGGAAGAGAAGCCTGTAGAAGATCTCTCTTTGGGAAATGTTACTTATGTGATCACATATCTGCCTTGACTCCTCGAGTGTGTTCTTTCCTTTCTCTCACACTTATTTAATAGTTATGTCCTTTCATTGAGGACAATGCATGTTTTAAATGTGGGGGAGGGAACTTTTATCTTTGTTTTGTTTTCTTTTAGTTTTCTTTGTTTTTGTGTTTGTTTTTTTTTTAAGTGAAAAAAAAGTTAGACTTAGAAACACAATGCATCTTTTGAAATTTTTAGGCTATAGATTAGTTTGAGGTTAGATTGTGGAGACTTGGGAAAAGTTCATAAGATCGATACCGTTTTAACACATTAAGTCTCCTGAATATGAAAATCGATTTAAATACTTGTTATGACATAGCCTTGAGTTCTCGTCCTTTAATAGCTCTTAAGTAGTTTATCTAGCAGTCAACACCATCTAGAAATCACACACTAAATAATTAAGCTGATGCAAATAAGTTAATGATCACGTGCTTAATAAGAAATCTAAATAGGAATCTGCCTTTTAAGTTAGGTGACCCTCACCCAGTCACTTAGGCAAACGGTTGTAAAACCTTCAAAAAAAGAAAAAAAATGGTTAATTTTGAATTGCTGAAAAGATATGGATCATAGTCACTAACAAGCTTATTTACCATGTGTGAGAATAGATAACGGGCTTAATGTGATTGCATTAGAATGAAAGAGAGCAAAAAGGAGGATGAGTAAGTTAGGCTTAAGCATAATAACATGATTTGGATTGGTTTGTATAAGAGGGAGGTTTATAACTGCACAATTGTAGATTTGTGTTCTTACGATATCCTTAGTGTGCAAGATTAGTACCTATCGATGCTATCATAACCGAAGAAGAGTTTGTAGCCTAGAATGAGTATCTGAATGTTGTTGTGGTTCTTGAGTTTTGATTTCTATTTTGCTCGGAGCGCAAAAGTTCAAGTGTGGGGGAATTTGATCAGTGCATTTTAATGCACATCCTCTTATGTTTGTACTTAGATATTTCCTTAGTTTGTTTTGTTTATTTAACTGTTTAATTATGTTTTTATAATTAAATTTTTGTTTGCCATTAATCTATTTTCGCAGCTTATTTTCAGCTTTAGCGGTTATTTGATACATGTCCACTGTTTGGATCATAACTAGAGCTACGGGAATCGGATTTGCACGTTCTACAAGGCGTTGGAAAGCTAAGACAGAGAGCTACAAGTTTCATAATTAAGGAAAGAGCTGATTCAGAGCGAAAGAGTCTCAAATAATTCTTTGAATTCAGAACCCAAATTCTGAGTTTAGAAAATAATTTGTTTCGGGTCGTTTTATGGGCCTGGGTTATGTTTCCGACCCAGTTTGAGTTAGTAGTGAAAAACCTTATTTTGTTTATAAGGATTTGAGCTTCTCTACAGCAAGATTACCTTCTTATCTTTTTCACGAATTTCACTTTTGATTTTGTACGAAACTTATGGAGAACTAACTTCTTCGGATTAATCTGCTGTAGTCGATTTCTGCCGACACTTTGAGGTTCTTTTAATTTCCAATAAAATCTATTTCCTTTCAATTCTTCTTTGTGATATATTGTTTTCTTAATTCTATTTATCTTAGGGTTTATTGATTTATTTTGATGATTGCATGCTCTTTTACTTTAAATGCGTTTGCTTAATTCGCATATGTTTCTCGTGTTTGCTTAATTCACGGTTACTATATCTCATCCGTTTGCTTAATTCGGAAATTAAGAATACGTATCGTATAATATCAATTGCGATTGTTTGATTGTTATTATAGTTGAAAAGGGTATAAAGTTCGCTTAGGAATTGGGAATTATTTGGATCGATGATAAGTTGGGAAATTAAAATAGCAGATTAACCGTTTCAGCTTATTTTGATTATCATTTTTTTATAATGACTTATTTTCATTATTATTTTCTAAATAAAAACCAAAACCCCCTATAAACCGTTACTATAGTTGGTTAAATTCAATACAAAAATCCTTGTGAGAACGATACTCGAGTTGTCGTTACCGCTAACTACTTTTTCTAAAATCACTCATTTTTTATCCGTGCGCGACAGTGGCTCAAAATGGCGCCCTGAATCCTTTGATTTTTGATGTTGTGAAAAAAGAGATCACATTCACGTGCGCATTCGACACTTTTATTTATCTAAGATTCTTCTTTGATCCTGGAATAAAAGGCGAAGGCACTAATAAATATTTCAAGGTCAATGAATGCTACCCAAGTTACTTTATGACATCCCCACTTTGGAAGAGAAGCTTGTAGAAGATCTCTCTTTGGGAAAGGCTGCTTATGTGATCACATATCCGCCTTAACTCCTCGGGTGTGTTCTTCCTTTCTCTCACACTTATTTAATAGTTATGTCCTTTCATTGAGGACAATGCATGTTTTAAACATGAGGGAGGGAACCTTTTCTTTTTTTTTTTTTCTTTTAGTTTCCTTTGTTTTTGTGTTTGTTTTTTTTTAAGTGAAAAAAAGTTAGACTTAGAAACACAATGCATCTTTTGAAATATTTAGGCTATAGATTAGTTTGAGGTTAGATTGTGGAGACTTGGGAAAAGTTCATAAGATCGGTACCGTTTTAACACCTTAAGTCTCCCGAATATGGAAATCGATTTAAATACTTGTTATGACATTGCATTGAGTTCTCGTCCTTTAATAGCTCTTAAGTAGTTTATCTAGCAGTCAGCACCATCTAGAAATCACACACTAAGTAATTAAGCTGATGCAAATAAGTGACTGATTCCGTGCTTAATAAGAAATCTAAATTGGAATCTGCCTTTTAAGTTAGGTGACCATCACCCGGTCACTTAGTCTAACGGTTGTGAAACCTTAAAAAAAAAGAATAAAGTGTTTAATTTTGAATTGTTGAAAAGATATGGATCATAGTCACTAACAAGCTTATTTACCATGTGTGTGAATAGATAACGGACTTAATGTGATTGCATTAGAATGAAAGAGAGCAAAAAGGAGGATGAGTAAGTTAGGCATAAGAATAATAACATGATTTGGATTGGTTTGTATAGGAGGGAGGTTTATGACTGCACAATTGCGGATTTGTGTTCTTACGATATCCTTAGGGTGCAAGATTAGTACCTATCGATGCTATCATAACCGAAGAAGAGTTTGTAGCCTAGAATGAGTATCTGAATGTTGTTGTGGTTCTTGAGTTTTGATTTCTATTTTGCTCGGAGCGCAAAAGTTCAAGTGTGAGAGAATTTGATCAGTGCATTTTAATGCACATCCTCTTATGTTTGTACTTATGTATTTCCTTAGTTTTTTTTTATTTTACTGTTTCATTATGTTTTTATAATTAAGTTTTTGTTTGCCGTTAATCTATTTTCGCAGCTTATTTTCAGCTTTAACGTTTATTCGATACATGTCCACTGTTTTGGATCATAACTAGAGCTACGGGAATCAGATTTGTGCGTTCTACAAGGCGTTGGACAGCTAAGATAGAGAGCTACATGTTTCATATTTAAGGAAAGAGGTGATTCGGACTGAAAGAGTGTCAAATAATTCGTTGAAGTCAGAACCCGAATTCGGAGTTTAGAAAATAATTTGTTTCGGGTCGTTTTATGGGTCTGGGTTATGTTTCCGACCCAGTTTGAGTTAGTAGTGAAAAACCTTATTTTGTCTATAAGGATTTGAGCTGCTCTACAGCAAGATTACCTTCTTTTCTTTTTCACGAATTTCACTTTTGATTTTGTGCGAAACTTATGGAGAACTAATTCTTCGGATTAATCTGCTGTAGTCAGGTTTCTGCCGACACTTTGAGGTTCTTTTAATTTCCAATAAAATCTATTTCATTTTAATTCTTCTCTGTGATATCTTGTTTTCTTAATTCGATTTATTTTAGGGTTGATTGATTTATTTTGATGATTGCATGATCTTATACTTTAATTGCGTTTGCTTAATTCACGTATGTTTCTCGTGTTTGCTTAATTCACGGTTACTATATCTCATCCGTTTGCTTAATTCGGAAATTAAGAATACGTAACGTATAATATTAATTGCGATTGGTTGATTGTTATTATAGTTGAAAAGGGTATAAAGTCCGCTTAGGAATTGGGAATTATTTGGATCGATGATAAGTTGGGAAATTAAAATAGCAGATTACCCGTTTCAGCTTATTTTGATTATCATTTTTTTATAATGACTTATTTTCATTATTATTTTCTAAATCAAAACCAAAACCCCCCAATAAACCGTTACTATAGTTGGTTAAATTCAATACAAAAATCCTTGTGAGAACGATACTCGAGTTGTCATTACCGCTAATTACTTTTTCTAAAATCACTCATTTTTTATCCGTGCGCGACAGCGGATCAAATTGGCGCCCTTAATCCTTTGATTTTGATGTTGTGAAAAAAGAGATCACATTCACGTACCCATTCGACACTTTTATTTATCGAAGATTCTTCTTTGATCCTGGAATAAAAGACGAAGGCACTAATATATATCTCAAGGTCAATGAATGCTACCCAAAGTTACTTTATGACATCCCCACTTTGGAAGAGAAGCCTGTAGAAGATCTCTCTTTGGGAAAGGCTGCTTATGTGATCACATATCCGCCTTGACTCCTCGGGTGTGTTCTTTCCTTTCTCTCACACTTATTTAATAGTTATGTCCTTTCATTGAGGACAATGCATGTTTTAAGTGTGGGGGAGGGAACCTTTTCTTTTTTTTTGTTTTCTTTTAGTTTTCTTTGTTTTTGTGTTTGGTTTTTTTAAGTGAAAAAATGTTAGACTGAGAAACACAACGCATCTTTTGAAATTTTTAGGCTATAGATTAGTTTGAGGTTAGATTGTGGAGACTTGGGAAAAGTTCATAAGATCGGTACCGTTTTAACACCTTAAGTCTCCCGAATATGAAAATCAACTTAAATACTTGTTATGACAAAGCCTTGAGTTCCCGTCCTTTAATAGCTCTTAAGTAGTTTATCTAGCAGTCAGCACCATCTAGAAATCACACACTAAGTAATTAAGCTGATGCAAATAAGTGAATGATCCCGTGCTTAATTAGAAATCTAAATTGGAATCCACCTTTTAAGTTAGGTGACACTCACCCCGCCACATAGTCTAACGGTTGTGAAACCTTCAAAAAAAAAAAAGAAAAAAAGTGGTTAATTTTGAATTGTTGAAAAGATTTGGATCATAGTCACTAACAAGATTATTTACCATGTGTGTGAATAGATAACGGACTTAATGTGATTGCATTAGAATGAAAGAGGGCAAAAAGGAGGATGAGTAAGTTAGGCTTAAGCATAATAACATGATTTGGATTGGTTTGTATAGGAGGGAGGTTTATGACTGCATAATTGCAGATTTGTGTTCTTACGTTATCCTTAGTGTGCAAGATTAGTACCTATCGATGCTATCTTAACCGAAAAAGAGTTTGTAGCCTAGAATGAGTATCTGAATGTTGTTTTGGTTCTTGAGTTTTGATTTCTATTTTGCTCGGAGCGCAAAAGTTCAAGTGTGGAAGAATTTGATCAGTGCATTTTAATGCACATCCTCTTATGTTTGTACTTAGGTATTTCCTTAGTTTGTTTTCTTTATTTTATTGTTTTATTATGTTTTTATAATTAAGTTTTTGTTTGCTATTAATCAATGATCGAAGAAACCTTAAAAGGGAGAAGACATGGTCATCGCAACCAAGTCCTGGGTTCGGGAGTCGGTTACGCGAAAGGAAGGTATTAGAATCCCCTCGCGTCCGTTGTACTCAATGGGATCCATGCTTGTTGTCTTAATCAAAGGGTGTGTTATCTAAAGCCGTACTACTAAACGGATACAGAAAAGGAAAAACAAAAAGGGGACTTGATAGGAATTCACCGTCCTAGGCCTACGTATTCCCTCATGCAATGGGAAAGTAAGAGTCAATGTAGTTCGGAGGACTACGAGTGATGGGGGGAGGTTGCTCGCCAAGACATCGCCGTCTTGTTCCTATGTATCCTCATTAGGACGAGAACGAGGAAGTCAGAGCGTCTGTAGTTCGCGGTTACGACCACAGATTGGTTAAGTGTTTTTTATGAGTGTCGTTAAGTTCGCGTCCCAGCCGTTAGGGTCGATGCCTGTTTGCGGTAGAGCGAAAACAACGTACTCTTTTCTGAAAATGATTTGAGACCAATCCCGAAGGATAAAAAGATTTGCATTTTGTTTGTGAGTTTTAGACAGAAGTGACTTAAGTTAGTTTAGGACTCGTATTGCACTAAAGTCTATGACATAGGAGCGAATGTGTTGCAAGATCGCCCCCAAACGGGACGTATGCTAAACACTCTAGAAAAGTAAGGAGAGACTCCCCACTCATCATTTCCCATATACTTAAGGCTCGTGGCACACAATACTCGTCATATTTATTAAATGTTTTGATTTTGTTTTGAGATGAGAAGAAAGAGGACTCAAAGGTTGAAAAGAAAACAACTATGGGCATCTGACTCCTAATGTTGTCATACACAACAGTCCTGAAGTTGGGATAGAAAGGGAACTCTACCTAATGTTAGCATACAAAGATATAGACCTAAGGTTAAGGTTTAAAAGGGACTACCTGTCGTAACCTGAAATTTGACCTCCCCTTTTGCCTTTTGCATAAGCATGTGCATTCGCATCGCTAGCATATGCATTTGTACTTTTCCTCTGTGGTTTTGTTGCAGGAATATTCAGATTTTCCAAGCACTATTAATCACACCTTCACAAAGTCACCACATCAATAAAACAAGGGTTTCCATGCCTATTCATCAAAGCAAGAGGTGGAAAATCGGAACCGGGACTTCAACACTTGTTTCTAAGCAATTTGGGCAAGTTTTGCCTGTGGTAATCGATTACCACTTTGCTAGGCAAAGTAGGGTAATCGATTACCGTGTGAAAAAATGCAGTTTCTGCTGCATTTTCATGACAACAACTTTGCACTCTCTTTTCTCTTGTGTTCTACTTGGTTCTAGCATTGTGTGGAACATTCTAGACAGTTCAAGACAATTCAAGACACTCCACTTACATTTACTCCAATGCATCACTTTGAATTAAGTGCACCATGTTCCTTAATTTCCAAGTATGTGAGCCTTTGATTTGGATTTACATTGGGATTTCTCCACAGAGTTAGCTAACTAACTAACCGAGTCAACTTCTGACTCAGTGAGTCAAGTGTAACTAACTCCCATGATAGCTCCAAAGCTAACTCCAAAACACATTCCAAACCTAGCAACTCCAAACCAAAACTCTATATAAACAAAGCTCCACCATTTCACAAAGGACTACACACTTTCAATCATTTCTTACTCTCTTCACTCTTGAAATTTTGGTTAAGCAGATCACTAAGATGTTGGACAGGATGTCGTGACACTTGATCTCTGCTTCTCACACAAGGATAATGAAGAACAAAATGAAACAACAAAAAGAAAAAAAACACACCTGAATTGTTAACCCAGTTTGGTGATCAACAACACCTACGTCTGGGGGGCTACCAAGCCAGGAATGAAATCCACTAAGTAGAATTAGTTCTAAGCTAAACTCCAACGTTTACAACTTGACACCTAGAAAACTACCCGTACTAGATTTCTACCTAAGACTCTCCTAGGTATGAGACCCTTCTCAATTCCCTTTCAATCACAGCAGTGACTAAAAAATTACAACTCAATAAACTGTCCAACTCAGGTATTCACACAATACAAGAGAGGCTCACAAAAGTACAAACCCTTGTACTCAATAACATCTGTATATCTTCAGTAACTATTCTAGGTTAAATCCATCCTGTTTATATTACTAAATAGAACTGGATTTGAGCTTCAAAATCGCAGCAATTCAGCTCCACAGAATCTGCGACCTATTCTTCTCTAGAATAGTTTTTTCAATCCTAAGTTTCCAAAAATGTCTCCACACTCAAAAACATCATATTCCTTTTAGAATCAGAATCTCTGATTCCTCAATCTCAGATGCCACCTAGGACCAAATCATATTCCAATCACACCTGGAAAACAGAAATAGTTATTCCAAACTGTAACAGACAAAGATGTTGAATCAACATGATAAGACATGTTGTCTAACACCTTAACCTGTAGTTAGTTCATCATGTCAGGATATCTTGTCCAACATCTTTCTGCTAAGTTAGTTTTACCAAAACTGATGCCAACCTCAAAGGCTTGGACTCATCAGTCTCCCCCTTGGCAGATTTTGGCTAAAACTAACTACAATTAACCTGCACACAGAATTATTCAAAACAGAGAGACCAGATCATCAGAATAGCAGCGGAACACAAATTAAACCTGTCTCCCCTTCAACCAATACCTTCTTCTGCAAGCAGTACCAACACTACTCCCCCTCAATGGTTAGTAGCAGTCAGCAGAGGTTAGTGAAGTTAGTATTACTCCCCCTTTTTAGCCATAATATGACAAAGGCATAAAGACTAACTCAAAAATCAAATAACCAGTATATAGTAATTAAAGTACATACCCAAACAAAAGTAAATTATCCTCGGCATTAAGCCCTTAAAAAACCAAAAACAAAAAGAACAAAAAATAAACTTGAACTTGAGAGAATGCTTGACAACCCTCTCAACTCTGATGGGATTACATACTCAGATATTTGAATAGCATTCCCACATCAAGTGGAATCTTATGCCTCTTCAGATAGGTAAACTCCAAGCTTGCCTCTCAATACTTCAAATTGATTCGCGTCCAAAGCTTTAGTAAAAATGTCAGGTAGTTGATTTTCTGTGGCAACATGCTCCAGGGTTATGATTTTGTCCTCCATAAGGTCTCGAATGAAGTGGTGCCTGATGTCAATGTGTTTAGTTCAGTTGTCCTGAATGGGATTCTTTGAAATATTCATTGCACTCAAGTTGACATAGAAGAGTGGCATAACATCTTGAGTGACATTATATTCAGTCAGCATTTGCTTCATCCACGTCATTTGAGAACAGCTACTCCCTGCTGCAATGCATTCAGCTTCAGCAGTAGACAAGGAGACACAGTTTTGCTTGTTACTGAACTAGGAGATTAAATTGTTCCCTAGAAAGAAGCATCCACCAGAGGTGCTTTTTCTATCATCTGCATTTCCAGCCCAATCAGCATCACAATATCCTATTAATATAGAGTCAGAGTTATGTGTAGAGAGTAGTCCATAGTCACATGTACCATGGGGCACCCCATGGGGCACCTTTTGTTATAAGGTAATGTCGTTCGGTCTGAAGAACGTCGCGGCAACCTATCAAAGGGCCATGACAACTTTGTTTCACGACATGATGCATAGAGAGATTTAAGTTTACGTCAATAACATGATTGCCAAATCTAAAACAGAAGAAGAGCATGTGGAACACTTATCCAAGTTGTTTGAGCGTCTGAGAAAATACAAACTCCGCTTGAATCCCAATAAGTGCACATTCGGTGTTCGCTCAGGAAAACTCTTAGGATTCATAGTTAGCCAGAAGGTAATTGAGGTTGATCTTGACAAAGTTAAGGCCATTCAGGAAATGCCTTCACCAAAAACTAAAAAACAAGTCAGAGTATTTTTGGGACGTCTGAATTACATCTCAAGATTCATATCCCTCATGACCGCGACATGCTCGCCAATCTTCAAACTACTCAGAAAGAACCAAAGCTGTATATGGACAGAAGATTACCAAAAGGATTTCGACAGAATCAAAGAATATCTGCTGAATCCTATGATTCTGTCTCCTCTGGTAGAAGGAAGACCATTGATTATCTACATAACAGTCTTGGAAGACTCTATGGGTTATGTACTTGGCCAACAAGACAAGACAAAAAGAAAAGAATCTGCCATTTATTACTTAAGCAAGAAGTTCATGGACAGTGAAACTCGATATACTTTTCTCGAGAAAACTTGTTACGCTATGGCTTGGGAAGCCAAACGTCTTTGCTAGTATATGGTTTGTCACACTACTTGGTTAATCTCCGAAATGGATCCTATCAAGCACATCTTCGAGAAGCCTGCTCTAACAGGAAGGATTTCCCGTTGACAGATATTGTCATCAGAATACAACATCGAGTACCATGCTCAGAAAGCCGCCAAAGAAAGTATCTTATCCGATCATTTGGCTCGTCAACCGATTTGACTTCCCAGACGAAGATGTCATGTATTTGAAAATGAAAGATTGCGATGAACCACTACCCAACGAAGGGCCAGAACCAAGATCCTAATGGGGATTAATATTTGACGGAGCTGTCAATGTTTATGGAAATGAAATTGGGGCAATCATCGTAACACCTCAGGGTACCCATATCCCTTTCACAACCAGATTAACGTTCTAATGCACAAACAATGAGGCCGAATACGAAGCTTGTATCATGGGTCTCGAAGAAGCCATTGACCTAAGGATAAAGAACTTGGATGTGTATGGCGACTCAGCCCTGGTTATCAATAAGATCAAAGGAGAGTGGAACACATATCAATCAGGACTGGTTCCTTACAAATACTACGCAAGAAGGTTGCTTCCCTTCTTCAACAAAGTCGAGTTTCATCACATACCTCGTGAAGAAAATCACATGGCTGATGCATTAGCCATCCTATCTTCCATGATTAGTGTGAGTCAACGGAACAACATACCTAAGATTGATATAATGCGCATTGAAAGGCCCGCTTACATCTTTGAGATTGAAGTAGTCACAGATGACAAACCATGGTATCATGATATCAAGTGCTTCCTTCAAAGACAAGAATACCCGCCTGGGGCATCCAGAAAAGATAGGAAGACTCTCAGAAGATTGGCTGGCAACTTCTTCCTAAACGGTGATACACTCTACAAGAAAAACTTCGACATGGTTTTGCTCAGATGTGTAGACAGACATGAAGCAAACATGTTGATGAAAGAGATTCACGAAGGATCCTCTGGAACTCATGCCAATAGACACACAATGGCTAGAAAAAAATCTGAGAGCAGGATACTATTGGTTGACAATGGGATCCGATTGCTACAAGTACATGAGGAAATGTCACAAGTGTCAGATATACGCTGACAAAATCCATGTACCTCTAATACATCTCAAAGTTCTTTCTTCTCCATGACCTTTTTCTATATGGGGAATCGACATGATTGGCATGATTGAACCCAAAGCTTCAAACGGACATCGGTTCATCCTGGTAGCCATTGACTACTTCACAAAGTGGGTCGAAGCAGTGTCATACACCAATGTGACCAGACAAGTGGTAATCAGATTCATCAAGAACAATCTCATCTGCTGTTATGGTGTTCCAAGCCAGATCATTACGGATAATGGATCTAACTTGCACAACAAGATGATGAAAGAGTTGTGTGCTGAGTCCAAAATCGAACACCATAACACATCTCCCTACCGGCCTAAGATGAATGGAGCGATAAAAGTGGCTAATAAAAATATCAAAAAGATCATTCAGAAGATGGTTATAACCTACAAGGATTGGCACGAGATGCTATCCTTCGCACTTCACGGTTATCGCACGTCTGTCTGCACTTCAACCGAGGCAACCCCTTTCTCTCTAGTATATGGCATGGAGGCAGTGCTCCCCATAGAAGTAGAGATACCATCAATAAGAGTATTGATGGAAGCCAAGATAATAGAAGCTGAATAGTGTCAAAGTCGACACGATGAATTGAATCTAATTAAAGAAAAGAGAATGACGGCTTTATACCATGGTCAGTTGTATCAGCAAAGAATGAAGAAAGCGTTCGACAAAAAGGTCTGACCTCGTGCCTTCAGAGAAGGAGACCTCGTGCTCAAGAAGATACTATCATTTCTCACTAATTCCAGGGGCAAATGGACTCCGAATTACGATGGCCCTTATGTTGTTAAGAAATCCTTTTCAGGCGGTGCCTTGAGACTCGCAACCATGGATGGAGAGGAGTTTACCTACCCCACGAATGTTGATGTAGTCAAGAAATACTTCGCATAAATATAAAAAAAAACGTCTCGGTGGATTGAAAACCCGAAAGGGCGGTCCAGGCAAAAATTAGTGACATAAGAAAAAGTCACCCCGGTGGATTGAAAACCTGAAAGGGAAATCTATGCAAAAGTTAGGGATTCATGGCAAGTAACTGTAGCGTGAGATTTTTGTCGGTGACGCGACCACCTTACCACAATGGTTGGAATTGGGTGCTACTTTCTGATTTCTTATTTATCCTATGAAGCTGGAAAGGAAAGGGAAGCTATCTAAAACTAACCTTGCACGCAAATGTTTTCTTTAACAAATGCTAAGAGATTGGGGGTTCGGGGTCAGGTTATACAAAGGGAAGTTGTCAATTACCCAGTGTATATATGGTTATCCATAGACCTTCTTTGGTATGTTTGAATACTTTCTGGTGTTTAACTATTATGGATTGGGAAATTTTCTCCTTTGGGAGTGTTGAGAGGATGTTTTTGTTGTTTTTGGGTTTTTCGTTGTTTTTGGGAAGGTACTTAACCTAAGGTTTTTTATTTGTGTGCTCGCTAAGATTTCGTAATCTTATGCCTATGTATTCCCGTAAAGATAACTGGGAAATCAGAGCAATCGTAGTTCCTCCTATTCTATGGGAGGAAAAATGATGTTTTGGTGTCTTGTTTAAAGCCCAAGATTGAAGCTAAGGATTATTTGTGTCTTGTTCAAAGCCCAAGATTGAAGCTAAAGGTTTGACTGAGAGAGAAGTTTTCATCTCGAAAGGGAAGTATCTCACTTGTTTATCACAGTTGTTGGGTAACTGATTATAAAGGAGAATTACTTTAACTGGAATGTATGGAATCCAACAATGCCATAATTTCCTTTATAATGGGATTGTCCTAAAGGAGGAAACTTTAACTCAGTGTAGAGCAATGCCATTTTTCCTTAGGAATCCTCCATGCTAAGAGGGCGACATTGGCTTGGATGTAAATAATCGAGAGGCTTGCCACTTACAGCAGTTAGATGGAAGAGAAAGTTTACCAGGATAAGAGATGGACTACAACTTGGATTTTTGAATCAACATGTGTGCCACTTACAGCAATTATCTGGAATTAGGGTTTGTTTGATTATTTGTTTTGAGATGTGATATACAGAGAAATGTGTTCCTATAAAGAACTTTTGATTTCCTCTAAGGGGATGTTGATTTTTGTGTTCCTTGATCAAAGCCCAAGGTTGAAGCTAAAAGGTTGACTCTACTAAGGACTTTTATATCTGTCTTGTACAAAGCCCAAGATTGAGGCTAAAGAGAGATTGACTCTTCCAGAGAATATTTTGTTTGTCTTGTATAAAGCCCAAGATTGTAATACCCCATATTTTAATTGCTCTAGATAATATTAGTTGTGATCAACTGGGTTCCGGTGTACTCTGAGAAATTATCTGCAAAGATAATTAGAGTAACTGTTGAGCTCAGAGCAAATCCAATTAATATTATCTGACTCTGAGGTTTTAATTAATTAGAGCTATAGAGACTTTTTTGGACAATTAGTAGTATTACTAATTAATGATATTTTCCTATATCATTTCTTTCCATTCTTTTTCCACACTTAGAAACAAAGAAAGAAAAAGATAGAAAGAAGTTAGAGAGAAGGAAGAGGAAAGGAAAGAAAGAGGAAGGAAAACCCTAAGAGCTCAAGATCAAGGATCATCATCTATTCTTCATCAAATCATCTCATCTTCTCCATCATCATCTAGTATTGAGGTGGGATCTAGTTAAAGACATAAGTTCTAGAATTGGAGTTGTGTAGAACTTAGGTTAGAAATTTGAGAAAATGAATAATTGTGTTAATTGTTGTTTATAACGGTTGAAATGTCGAAATAGTCAGGTAATATAATCGGGTCATGATTGGGGGTTGATATAATATGAGTTGGAAGTGTTTTTGGTGAAGAAATGGTAGAGTTTGGCTTTTTGACCTAGTTTTGTGCTGCTGTGAAATTTTGGGTTTCCCATGGTTTGCCTAGCAAACCTGGCGAAGGGCAAAGAGAATGGTTTGTCGAGGGTTTGCCTAACGAACCCCAAAGAGAAGGGAAGGCGAATGTTCGCTTAGAGTTCTCTTTAAGAACTTTATGCCCTTTCGGCTCTAACTTGGTTCGCTGAGTGATTCGCCTAGCGAATACAGTAGCGAACGTGACAGATTTTTCCATGTTGTTTCCTTCATAAATTTTGATTCGTAACTCGGATTGACGCACGATCGGAAGCGTTGGAAAGCTATTTCAATGATATTTGTGATAGTGAGGTAGAAACATGGTTATATTTCATGGATTGATAAGATAGAGATAAAATGAGTGTGATCTACTATGTGGAAAGTGTGTATATTGTTTGACATGTTATGCTAACTTGTGTGTTTTATGGTTGATGTTGTAATATGTTGTCTAATATTGTTGTTGAACATAATTGAGAGAATATGCATGCTTAAAATGAGTTAGGAAGAGTGAGGAAACTTTACCCCAAAACAAATGATATGATTCTAGGTTGTGACTAAGATTGATAGATAATCTAGATGGCGATGCTCGTGCTTTCGATGCCTAGGTGTGCATCCTTGACGAGTAATGGTCTAGAGGAGAGTGAGACACTAGTATGGAACATGTGTGTGAACCTTGTGTTCTTTGTGAAAGGTGAATGTGGCCTTAAGGCATTGTGGCCTTGTGATTATCGAATACAATCACGTTTGTGTGTGAGATCACGTAATCGTAATCGTTTCCCTTGAGTTGTTGTTTCATGAGCCTCGGGCTCCTCTGAAATGTATGCATGACTACTTGGCAGGTTTGATTCCCGCGTGTTGTACGAATGGCGCCTGTGGAGCGTATGCTTATGACGGTTAATGGCCCGTGTGAAGTGACGGTTCATAACGGTTAATGGCCCGTAGAACCCGAATCCATTCGTATGTCAAGTAGGTTACAAGGATCTATGAGTCGGGTTGCCTTCTAGACGTAGAAGCGGACGGGAAAAGGAGATTCCTTGGTAAGGTTATCGATTAGTGATATTTTGAGTTGATGAACTCATGGACATGTTTCCATATAGTGTGAGCTTTGGATTGTGAACTCAAAGTCCTTTTCCCTTTCCCTTGGACTTGAGTTAGGATTGGTTAGAACCTTGTAAAGCCGAGAGAATCTATAAGATAGGGAACTCACTGAGAGTTATTATCTCACCCCATGTTGTTGATTATATTACAAGTACTACAGGTAAAGCGAAGGGTAAGGATACAGTGGTTTGACTTTTCCTTACGGATCATAGCTTTTGGGATGGCATGGCTTCCGCTATGGCGTTTTATTTTGAGATCATTATTATGATCTAGTTCTTAGTGTATTTTGGGACATCTTGTATATGTTATGCCTTAGACTTTTAGTATTTTGTATTGTGGGCATGTAATGTATACAATGTGTTAATTAGGAACTTATGGTATTTCAGTACCAAAACTTGGATTCATGTATAATATATATGCTTTGATGTATGTTGTTATATATGGGTGTTACAGTTGGTATCAGAGCGGGTCGTATCCTCGACCTAGCCATGAAATAGTATAAGTATTTCTTTCCATTTCATATGCGTTGTGTCACCATTGGTCTTAAATGTTATATGTATGGCATTGAGCCTGATCAACTTAATCCTATCTGTATGAGGTTTAGGAACATGGCTGACGGGCACATAAGCAATTGTGGCAGACCCACAACTACTCCAGCTGGGACGAATCCTCCAGGCGGCGAGGAGTATGTCCCATGGCCCCAGTTCTTACAACAGATGCAACACCAGCAAAACCAGTTCATGCAACAGATGGTACAATAAATGAATGGGGGTCTTAATCCTCCAGTGGTTGTTCCAGATGCTGTAAGTGGAGGCTTTCGGGATTTCATCCGCATGAATCCTCCTGAATTTCATGGTGGATTAGATCCTATGCAAGCACATGAATGGGTGGATGGCATGGAGAGAATCTTTCTAATAGTCCAGTGTAGTGAGGAGAACAAAGTGGTATTTGCTTCTCACTTGTTGAAAGGTCCTGCTATGAGGTGGTGGGAAAGTGCTTCGGCTTTGATGACTATCCAAGAGGTGCCTAAAGTCTGGGAGCAATTTAAGGTTACGTTTATGGAGAACTATTTCCTTGGTTCTTTGAGGACTTAAAAGGAGTTCGATTTCCAACAGTTGAGATAAGGTACTTTGACTGTGGCTGCTTATGCTGAGAAGTTTGAAGTCATGGCTGCTTACTCTAGGCAGGCTATGTATGCTCCAGATGAAAAGTGGAAGATTGACCAATTCCTCTTTGGATTTAGAGCTGAGATTTCTCATAGTGTGTCTCAAAGAGAGTTCACTAGTTATGCTGAATTGATAAGACAATGTTATGTGGCTGAGAACAGTTTGAAGAAAGTTCAGGCAGAAGGAGATTTGCATAGGTCAAACCAGAATGATCGTGGAAGATCTAACCAACAGTTCAGGCCAAGGCAACAAGCTTTCATATGGAATCAAGTTCAGAATGCTAGAGCAAGTGCACCTCCTATGTGTCGTACTTGTGGTAGGATGCATTTTGGAAGGTGTGGTATAGAAAGTGTGAAATGTTATCAGCAACAGAAAATGGGCCATATGGCGAGAGATTGCCTTCAGAATAAGAATCAGGAACAAGGAAAGAATACCGGTCGAGTTTATACTTTGGATGCAAAGAAAACAAAGGGCGATAACTCTTTGATTGTTGGTAAGTGTTTCGTTACTGGGATTCCTTGTTTTGTATTATTTGATTGTGGAGCGACACACTCTTTTGTGGCAATGCAATGTGTGAAGCGACTTGGGTTGCAAGCTATTCCGTTATCTCCTCCCATGGTGGTTAGTACTGCCATGGATGAGATAGTTGAAATGCCTTTAATGTGTGATAATTGTGTTTTGTCTGTGGATGGGAGAGTTTTCCAGATTGATCTGATTTGTTTTCCACTTAAGAAAGTAGACGTTGTTCTGGGGATGGATTGGCTCTCTGCTAATTCGGTTTTCATCGGGTGTGAGGAGAAGCTAATCATCATTCCATCTACTGAAGCTACTCCGAAGGACGTGTTAATAACTATTTTAGAAGGTACAGTTGGAATGATAAATTTCTTGTTTGAGGAGGAAAAATCTGTTCTTTTGGTTCTCACTAAGGAGGAGTGTAGAAACCTTCAAGTTTGAGTATCCTTGTAGTCTGTGAGTTTTCAGAGGTTTTCCCCGAGGATGCCACTTCTCTTCCTCCGGAGAGGGAAGTGGAATTTTCTATTGACCTAATATCGGGAACGGCTCCTATATCCGTTTCTCCGTATCGGATGACACCACTTGAATTAAGGGAATTGAAGGATTAACTGGAAGAGTTAATGGCTAAGCATTTTGTTAGACCCAGTGTGTCACCCTGAGGAGCTCCAGTGTTGTTGGTGTCGCTCCCGGGCTTTTCATCCAGGTACAAACGCGAAAGTGGCGCCGACAGAGTCGCCAACAATGTGTATTTATCCCAAGAGAGGGAAAGGAAACACTGCGTAAACCTGAGGGAAGGAAAAGCATGGTCTCACAACCAAGAGAAACAGGTAAGGGAGTCGGTTACACGAAGGGAAGGTATAAGCACCCCCACGCGTCTATCGTACTCGATGGGATCCTCGCTTGTTGTCTTGATCAAAGGGTGTCGTCATCTGGAGCTCCACCGCTACTGGAAAGGAAAAGGAACGGGAACGGAGGAGAACGAAGAAACAAAGAAGAAAAGAAAAAGAAGTGACTCAGTAGGACATCAGCGTCCTATGCCTACGTATTCCCTTGTGCAATGGGAAAGTCAGAGTCAACGTAGTTCGGACACGAACTAAGGGGGGAGGTTGCTCGCCAAGACATCGCCGTCTTGTGCCTACGTATCCTCAATCTAACCAAAAGGAGGAAATCAGAGCAGTCGTAGTTCGACCTAACATGGTCTTAGTGTTTTTTAGGAGCGACGTTAAGTCCGCGTCCGACAGTTAGGGTCGATGCCTGTTTGCGACTAAACAGAACATAACGTGCTCTTTTCTGAAAATGAGTTGAAACTTAACAAGTCCCGAAGGATGAAAAAGGTTTGAGTTTGTTTTTTGTGTTTTTTAGACAGAAGTGGATTGAATTTAGTTCTTAACTTACATTGCACCAAAGTCTACCATGCGGGAACGAGTGAGTCGCATAGTCGCCCCCAAATGGGACGTATGCTAAGCACTCTAGAAGAGGAGGGGAGACCCCTCGTTCTTCATTTCCTACACTCAAGGCTCGAGCGCAATATACATTATATTTATTAAGTGTTTTAGAATTGTTATGAGATGAGAAGAGAAGACTCAAGGAAAAGAAAACACTAAGGGGAAATCTATCCTAAAGTTGTCATACAATGGTGGCCCTATAGTTGAGGTTAAAAGGGAAACATCTACCTAAGTTAGCATGCATGGTTTGAATCCTAATGTCTATCCTACTCCAAACTTAATCAAAAATTAAGTTGGACTAGGAACCCTAAGGGAGCAAGCAAATGCGAATCCAAGACTTGAATAAGTCTTAAGATCCAAAGGGGAAGAAAGGAGTGAAAGAGATGGAGAAGAAAAGGAAATAAGAGATGAGAAACCAAAGAGGGCAGCAAGTACACCATGCATATCATGTCCAATTCAAATCATCAATCAAACTTCAAAGATCATGCAAGAAGATTCAAGTAAGCAAGTAAGAGCAAACAAGAAAGGATGCAAGGAAACTGGCATTAGAAGCACAATTAAACATCATTAAGCACCACACCAAAGTAAAATGAGCAAGGTAAGATAAAGATGAAACCAAGTCAGAACTCAAGTCATGCTAAAGTCACCCAATTCAAACATACAAAAAGGCCTCACATCATGATGCATTATGAGCTAAAGAAGCAACAAACCAAATGCTAATGATATGCATCATACAAATCAAACCACAATGATCAAATGAAATGAAAACATGATGTGAATCCAAGTGGGCAGTAGCAAATGCATCATCCACAAACCAAAATCAAACTCCAATTAATCAAGAAGAACCCTCAAGTATCACACTCAAAGCATGCAACACAATTATGCAAGCATGCAACACAATTAAGCTCAAAATGGTTCACATGTTTCCACACAAATAAAGCCATACAAAAGGGAGGTTATGCACCAAGGGCCAAGGTAGAACAAAATCTCAAACATGTATTATTCATTAAAGAAAGATCACAAAGCATCAAGCAAGTTCATGTCATTCAAAGGCACAAAATTAGGTCAAGAGGTGTACACTAGCAAGCTCAAAACATAATCAAATGAGAGCACCAACCAAAAATAGTAAAATGATTCAATAAAAACCCAAAAATGTCCAAAGGTATGTTCAACCATCCAACTAAGCATGTGCAAAAGATGGGATCAAATTAAGATTAAGAACATGTTCAACATGCATAAACTAGCCAAGGTATGCAGACAATCGAGCAAGAATCGAGGGTCCATAAAACTTGAATGGAAAGTCACCTAAAGCAACTCAAACCATCCCTAAACCAGCAACAAAACACCCTCATATCATGGCTAGAATATGGCTAAAATATCAGCTTGAAAAGGCTAAGCAAAAAGCAAAAGTCCCTAACCCTAAGTGAAGGGTATCCTTGGGAACCATCCTCAAATTAAATCAAAATAAAATAATAAAAGGAAATTAAAAATAAAATTAAAAAAAAAAGGAAAAATAGGTCAACACATTTATTGACCAGAAAAGAATTTTTTGGTATTTTTATCATGTGTGGAAGTAATAAAATAAAAATCTAATAAGAAAATATAAGAAAAAGAAAATAAAAAGAATTACCAAAAGGAGGGGGTGCACTCAGTAATCTGGG
The DNA here is from genome assembly GCA_022829125.1 of Lathyrus tuberosus. NCBI lineage: Eukaryota > Viridiplantae > Streptophyta > Magnoliopsida > Fabales > Fabaceae > Lathyrus > Lathyrus tuberosus. The sequence continues at coordinate 5,409,281 of JALAZF010000063.1, forward strand.
CGCAACTATAAAACACTTATGCACGTTTGGCCATTAAAATAGGGAGGTGCGAATACCAAATATGTTAGGCCCACGAACCAAATCAATTAAATAAAAGAAAGGGAGAAAAAAAAGTAACGCAGGCCATGTACACTTGCATCGATCGATCATCTTTCATTTAAGTCATATAGGACAAAAAAAATAAAACCTAACCAACAAGAACACGCCACGTAATTGTCTTCCTCATGCATCCATGAACAAAAACCAGCAAACACGAATGAATCAAGCCCTAAAACCAAACTTATTTCAGCAACTTTTCACAATAATAACACCCTCAAATCTCCATCAAATCAAACAAAATAAAACCCTACAATGTAGTACGAAGAACATAGATCACCACTGTACCATTAATTCTTCAAAATAAACACTCAAACACAGAGAAAAGTGAATCCAAAGTCACGGGTTCCAAATGATTTCAAGATTTCAAACAAATCACCATGCTCAGATTCAAACAATGATCATAGCACACACAATGCCTACCATAAGTAGGACTTCAGCCTCGTACCAAATGATTCTAAACCTCATAGATCTAACAATGGAAGTGTGAAACAATTACCTAGTGGAGTTATGTCCACTGCACCTTCAATGCTTTAAGCAAGATTACTACAAGCTGCAGAAAAAACCTGTGAACCTTGTATACCACAGATCGAAGCTTAAATTACTCAAGATGTTGCTGCAATTCCTCTACAAGATCCAAGTTAGTGATGAAGAAATATGAAGTTGCAGAACCTCCAATGGTGAATTCAAATGGTGATTCTTGCAAATAGAAGCAAGATAATGCTTGGTGAATGATGACTCAGCCAAAGCAAACTCAAAAGCTCTCAGGAATTGAAGAATTCGAAAATGAGAAGTTGAGAGAAAATTTGATCCAAATCTGAAAAGTGTGGTGAATGAGTTGATTTTTGGAATGAATAGGCTTATATATGGTGTACTCTAGGGTTGGAAAGAGGTTTGGCAACAAAGCACAGGTTTGGAGTTGATTATTGTGGTTTGGAAATGAAAAACAAGTGGAAATGGTGCACATGTGTGATGGCTCGGATTTGGCTTTTGATTCAGGTTTGGGAAATAAGTTTTACTAAGCAAAATGAGTGGGAATAAGGCATGAGGAATTGGTACGTGAGAGGAAGGTTTGTTGTGCAAAGTTTGTACAATTCTTATTTTCTATTTATGGCAAAACATCCACATGATGTGTGCATGGCATGCATGGCTTGGCTTAGTCTCATTAGGCAAAGAAAGTTAATGATATGCGTGTGAACATGTGAGGTCATGAAGCATGCTGCCAAATTCAGATCAAAACATGCCATAACACCATGACATGAAGTGTTGTACAATTGCATGGGGTCCACTTTGAATGAGAATATTTTAATGATTATGACGCCAAATAACTTGTATTTGACATCACCAAAATGTATCAAAGACATGGAATAATTTTCAAGTTAATCACCTCATGAGATATGCCCTGGAATCGTGTGATAAATGGCATGGCAATCATGTCCATGGAGCTGGCTGGACATGCTTAGAAGCTCCAAGTCCCGTGTGCAATTATGACACTTTGATGACATCCTTTTTTAGCATTCATAAATTAGTGAAACATAGTCCAAATGAGATGATGTAAGGAGATGATGTAACAAGCTTCATGTTGAAATCATGTTGAAATAAGACTTGGAATTGTGTGAAAAATGGCATTGAAAGCAAGTGTACCAAATCTGCCAAAACAACTTAGAAAAAATTATAAGTTTTAGTCATGTCACAATTTGAAATCTCAAACTTTAGGATACCATAACTCCATGAAAAATGACCCAAATGACATAGTTCTTGTGCCAATTCTGAAGGAAATGTTTCATACTACAACTTTCATGTGGAAAAGATTCACAAATGAGGCCCTGATCATGGTGAAAATTGGCCTTGAAAGTGATTGAAAACTTGCCAAAAATAGTAAGTTTTCTTAAAACCTAATATCCAAATTTAGTAACTTTTCCACATTCTTGATTTTTCATGAATCTTTGAACATTCCTTGACCAAATCTTGTCCATAGACCATATTTGACTTAAAAATCACCATGTTGACCTCAAAAAGTCAGGAGTTGACTTTTTCACTGCACAGTTGACTTTGTTCCCAATTCTTTTGATTTTCAATCCTCTGAACAATTGAAACCCTTCTGAACCAAATTGGTGGACATTCTTCCATTCCTAGACACTTGGGGGCATGAGGAATACCATGGAATCGAATCTTGCCCAAAAAATCAGAAATAAACTAGTTTTATGGCAAACTCTAGTTTTGGTGCCCTTAGTCAAGGAGGAATCGACCCAGGCTCTAAATCCAAATTCCTCTGAACATGATGTGTATCCTCTCAAACAATGATGAGATGTGCCATTTGGTGATGATAAAAACTCAAAGATCTTGCTCATTGGGGTGCTAAACTCAAGATCCCAAAACCCTAATTTAAGAAATCAGGTCAGGAGAGTGTGATCCACTTGAAATCTCTTGCCAAGTTTGAGGTGATGGACCGATTGGGATACCCAAAGATCTAGGGCTTCTTTGTGGCTCAAGTAATGATGACATCAAGAACCATTTCTCCTCTTAGCCTCTTGGACAATATGAACTTTTGCCTGAAGCTCTAGAAACCATCTTCTTCCCTTGAGTTGATTTAGATGCCTTGATCCCATGCTAAGAACCAATGATATGCACAAATAAAAATGTAAGAAATGAAATGAAACATAAGCCAGTTAGTGTTAGAAACATGAGGGCAAATTTTGAGGTGTTACAGCTGCCCCTATTCAAGCTTTTTGGATCCGAGGGAATGGAAGCAAAGGCTTCCAAACGGTCGGGATACATGGGGATTGAATACCAAAATAACCGCACAAATTTGCATCCTACAAAAGGAGAGACGACTCCGATGGGGAACAAGTAATAAAAGATGTAGGATCATGACACATATGAGTATCAGAAATCAACACGAACGAAGTATTGAATATGTATTGAAACAAACACGGACGAGTGTTGACTATGCTAGGGATAACCACAGGAGAGTGTCTAAAATGTTCACACACGGACGGGTGCTGAAAGAACACGGACGGGTGTCTAAAGGTCAATACGGGCGAGTATTGAATAAAGGTTCAAACAAGGACGGGTGCTGAAAGAACACAGACGGGTGTCTAAAAGGTTAATACAGACGAGTATTGAATAAAGGTTCAAACACAGACGGGTGCTGAAAGAACACGGACGGGTGTCTAAAGGTCAATACAGACGAGTATTGAATAAAGGTTCAAACACGGACGGGTGCTGAAAGAACACGGATGGGTGTCAAAGGACAATACGGACGGGTATTGAAATAAAAAGTTCAAACATGGACGGGTGCTGAAAGGACACGGACGGGTGTCTAAAGGTCAATATGGACGGGTATTGAATAAGGATTCAAACACGGACGGGTGCTGAAAGGTCAATACAGACGAGTATTGAATAAAGGTTCAAACACGGACGGGCGCTGAAAGGACACGGACGGGTGCTGAAAGGTCAATACGGACGGGTATTGAATAAAGGTTCAAACACGGACGGGTGCTGAAAGAACACGGACGGGTGTCAAAGGTCAATACGGACGGGTATTGAAATAAAGTTCAAACACAGACGGGTGCTGAAAGGACACGAACGGGTGTCTAAAAGGTCAATACAGACGAGTATTGAAATAAAGGTTCAAACACGGACGGGTGCTGAAAGAACACGGACGGGTGTCAAAGGTCAATACGGACGGGTATTGAAATAAAGTTTAAACACGGACGGGTGCTGAAAGGACACAGACGGGTGTCAAAAGTCAATAAGGACGGGTATTGAAATAAAAAGTTCAAACACGGACGGGTGCTGAAAGGACACGGACGGGTGTCTAAAAGATCAATACAGACGGGTATTGGCTAAAAAAGCTCTGACACGGACGGGTGCTGAAAGAACACGGACTGGTGTCAAAGTTCAATACGGACGTGTATTGAAAAAACACAAATGTTAACTCTACTAGGGATTGAAATGCTAAACCAAACACAGAAGATTGTTAAAGGAACACGGATGAGTGTTTGAAATTAATACGGACGAAGTATTGAGGAAATGGAAAAGGACACGGACGAGTGTCAAAAGAACACGGACGGGTGTTTGAGGGAACACTGACGAGTGTTTGAAATCAATACGGACGGGTATTGAAAATGAAAGAGAACACGTACGAGTGTTTAAGAGGGAACACAGACGAGTGTTTAAAATCAATACGGACGAAGTATTGAGGAAATGGAAAAGGACACGGACGAGTGTCAAAAGAACACGGACGGGTGTTTGAGGGAACACTGACGAGTGTTTGAAATCAATACGGACGAGTATTGAAAATGAAAGAGAACACGTACGTGTTTAAGAGGGAACACATATGAGTGTTTAAAATCAATACGGACAAAGTATTGAGGAAATGAAAGAGAACACAAACGAGTGTTTCACGCTAACAGCTTTGAGGGAATGAACCAAAAGAGTGATGACGAAGACGGCCAAAGGCGGACTTGAAAAAGAAAGACCGGCCGAAGGCGGAATTTCAAGCCCAAGATTAGTAGAATCAATAGATTTACCAAGATGACTCCGCTGGTGAAAGAGAAATCTAAACAGAAAACTCTGTAGGGGAGTATAGGAAGGAACAACAGTAGTAAGGACGAATCCACTGGTTGCAGTGTAATGTCAAACAACATCTCCTGAATTACATCTCTTTCTGCTGGGGAAAGAAACTGGTAACAGATATCAAACCTGGCTTATGCTTCGAATGCATATGTTTGAATTTTTCTATGGCATAATGCTCCATATGAAATGGAAATGCTACGCGTTTAGCAGGATGCCATGCCGGAATGCTTATGCAATGCAAAAGAGGCATCTCAGCAAAATAATGCTGAAGATGAAGGCCACTCCACCGGGGATGACAAACTAAATTGTCCTCTGAATTAAAGGCCCTGTTGAGGAAGATTTCATTGAACGACTTCTTGATCACAAACTCTGTTGAAGATGAAAAACTCCGAAAGAAATTCCACTCTGTTGGAGAGGGATAAAAATTGCACATGGAACCCGAGAAAATTCTCTCCTCTGGAGATTACCACTAACTTCTACCGAAGACAGAACCCAAAACCTGGATCTGAAAGATGCCAACAACAATTGGACTTAACCTTGCTGGGGATATCAACCGCTGTTGAACAAACCACTGCGAAGATCACCACCAAACTCTGTTTAGGGGACACGTCAATAACACCGACCCTGCTTGGGGATATTACTGAACTTAACCTGCTGCTAGGATAAATCTGTACCTTCACCTTGCTGCTGGGAGATGCCCTTACCTTCACCCTGCTGGGGAATATCAGCCACTATTAGCAAACCTGCTTAGGGAATGGTGATTGACAACATCAACTCTGCTAGGGGATACCACCAAGCTTACTCATCTGCTGGGGATCAGACCAAACCGTTGTTGGTGAGAAAACATTTCCTGACTAGCTGAGGAAAAGGAATGCCAAGACTCTATAGGGAAACCAACCTCTTTGTCCAAAGAAGATATTCCATCAGTCTCTTGCTGGGGATGCAACAACATCAACTTCTGGCTGCTTGCTAAGAGAGTAATCAATCACAACTCTAGCTGGGGAAATAATCCTCTGTACTCTGGCTGGGGAGAGTAACAGCCTGCTGAGGAGGATGAAATTTCAATGCCAAGGAGAGTAACTCTACTGGGGGGAGAAATCCTGCTGCCCTGCAAACAAAATCAACAGTATATGCAAAATGGCCATCTAGATTACCATCCTAATGATTGTTGTCTAAGTAATTTCCACTGTTTTCCGATATGCTTCGCAAAGCTTAACATTTTCGCATGCAATGTTTATCAAAAATATCGGCCGTTTTCACAAACAAAAGCAGTTAAAGTAAACACACAAATGGAAAGCTCTTTGAATGAAATGAAAATTTTATTGAATGAATTGGCCTGTAAATAGGCATTTACATTCGGAGGCAATTCCTGAAAAGAGGTAATTGCACAAAAAGAGTAAAAGAAAAATACACATTTCGGCAATGTGGGGAACAGATATCCACCATGATTCAATTCAGCTATGACCCGATATGGCTCGTTTTTCCGCAAATGCTTTGACCTTCGAAGAGACTGACTGGACTGATTCCTTTCCTTCGAAACTTCCAAGTATCAAAGGTGTTCACAGATCGAACGCAGATCGTAGCCTCTTGCTTTCAAATCCCTAACTTTTACCTGGATCGCCCTTTACGGGTTTTCAATCCACCGGGATACCCATTTTTGCCAAAGTTGCCTTTTCAGGTTTTTAACTTTGCGGGTTTATTCTTTTTCTTTTTATCCCTAATTTTTGCCCGAACCTTTTCTTTTTATGGTTCGCCGGGATGCCCTTTTTTGGATGGATCTTCTTTTTATGTCCAACGGGTCTCTTTTAAGCAAAGTATTTTTTGACTACGTCTGCATTCACAGGGGACGTAAAATCTTCGCCATCCATAGTTGAGAGTAATAAGGCTCCACCAGAGAAAACCTGTCTTACTACATATGGCCTTTCGTAATTTGGAGTCCATTTGCCCCTGTGATCTGTTTGAGGATGAAGGATCCTTTTCAAAATCAATTCACCAGCCCGAAAACACCGAGGACGCACTTTCTGATCAAAGGCTTTTTTCATCCTGCTCTGATACAACCGACCATGTGCAATGGCCGCTAATCTCTTTTCTTCGATAAGGTTCAGCTGATTCAATCTGGAACGCACCCACTCAGCTTCATCAAGCTTCACATCTGCCAGAATTCTCAACGAAGGAATCTCAACCTCTATTGGTAGAACTGCTTCCATACCATATACCAATGAGAAAGCAGTTGCCCCAGTCGATGTACGCACCGAAGTACGATAACTGTGTAAAGCATAGGGCAATATCTCATGCCAGTCTTTATACGTTACCACCATCTTCTGTACAATCTTCTTAATATTCTTATTTTCCGCTTCAACAGCCCCATTCATCTTCGAACGATAGGGAGAAGAATTGTGATGTTCGATCTTAAAGCTCTGACATAGCTCCTTCATCATCTTGTTATTCAAATTTGAACCATTATCAGTAATGATTCTCTCCGGGACTCCATACCGGCAGATGATGTCCTTCTTGATAAACCGAGCTACCACTTGTCTGGTGACGTTGGCATACGAGGCTGCTTCCACCCACTTCGTGAAGTAATCAATGGCAACCAAAATAAAACGATGCCCATTGGAAGCAGTAGGCTCAATCTTTTCGTTCATATCAATGCCCCACATGGCAAAGAGGCAAGGTGATGACAACACATTCAGAGGAGTAGGCGGCACGTGCACCTTATCTGCATAAATCTGGCATTTATGACATTTCCGGGCGTATTTAAAACAGTCAGACTCCATAGTCATCCAGTAATACCCCACCCTCAACAGCTTTCTGTCCATAGCATGCCCATTGACATGGGTACTAAATGATCCCTCATGAACTTCTTCCATTAACAGGCTTGCCTCGTGTTCATCAACACAATGTAGCAAGACCATGTCAAAGTTCCTCTTGTACAACACATCATCTTTATTCAAAAAGAAATTCCCTGCCAACCTCCTCAGAGTTTTCTTATCCTTGGCAGACGCACCCTCTGGATACTCTTGACTCTTCAGAAAAACCTTAATATCATGATACCAGGGTTTGCCATCTGATACCCCTTCAACTGCAAACACAAAAGCGGGTTTATCCAGTCGCATGATCCTGATTGAGGGAGTTTCATTCCAACGATTCACCTGATACATTGAAGACAACGTTGCCAACGCATCTACCATCTGATTCTCTAACCAGGGTATGTGATGGAAGTCAACTCTGTCAAAGAACGGTAACAACCTTCTGGCATAGTTGTTATAAGGCACCAAATTTGCTTGAAGAGCTTCCCATTCACCTGTAATCTGATTAACTACCAACGCGGAATCACCATAAACATCGAGGTTCTTGATTCTCAAATCAATCGCTTCTTCTAACCCCATGATGCATGCTTCATACTCCGCCTCACTGTTGGTGCATATGAACACTAATCGGACAGTGAAGGGTATATGAGAACCCTGTGGAGTTGTAATGATTGCCCCGATTCTGTTACCGTATGAATTAACAGCCCCGTCAAAGACCAGCTTCCATTGGGATCCAGTTTCAGGTCCTTCATCATGCAAAGGCTCTTCACAGTCTTTCATCTTCAGAAACATTATATGTTCATCGGGAAATTCAAACTTCATTGGTTGATAATCCTCAATTGGTTGTTCAACAAGATATTCTGACAAAACACTTCCCTTAATGGCCTTTTGGGAAACATATTGAATATCTTATTCTGTCAGAACCATCTGCCAACGGGCTATTCTTCCAGAAAGCGCCTGCTTTTCAAACACATACTTGATCGGACCCATCTTCGAAATCAAGAGGGTTGTGTGGTTTAACATATACTGCCTCAAACGCTTAGCGGCCCAAGCGAGTGCACAACATGTTTTTTCCAGCATTGAGTACCTTGACTCACAATCAGTGAACTTTTTACTCAGGTAGGAGATGTCATGCTCTTTTCTACCTAACTCGTTGTGTTGACCGAGCACACACCTCATTGAATTCTCAAGAACCGTAAGATACATAATCAATGGCCTTCCTGACACTGGCGGCAAAAGGACCGGAGGTTCCTGCAAATATTCTTTTATTTTTTCAAACACCTTTTGACAATTTTCGTTCCACCTGACCTCTTGATATTTTCTTAACAATTTGAATATTGGTTCACACGTGGCTGTAAGATGAGAGATGAATCTAGCAATGTAGTTCAATCTCCCTAGGAAACCACGAACCTCTTTTTCTGTTCTTGGCTCAGGCATTTCTTGTATTGCTTTTACTTTAGCAGGATCAACCTCGATACCTCTTTCACTGACAATAAACCCCAGTAATTTTCCAGACCTCACCCCAAAGGTGCACTTGTTTGGATTCAACCTCAGTCTGAACTTTATCAACCTTTCAAACAGCTTCTGAAGATTCACCAGATGCTCTTCCTCCATTTGTGACTTCGCAATCATGTCATCAACGTAGACCTCGATCTCTTTGAGAATCATATCATGAAAGAGAGTCACCATTGCCCGCTGATAGGTTCCCCTAGCATTTTTCAATCCAAAGGGCATTACCTTGTAACAGAATGTTCCCCACGGTGTTATGAATGTCGTTTTCTCCATGTCTTCTGGGGCCATTTTGATTTGGTTATACCCAGAGAATCCATCCATGAAGGAAATTACAGAGTATTGAGCACTGTTGTCCACTAACACGTCAATGTGAGGAAGCAGGAAATCGTCTTTCGTGTTTGCTCTATTCAGATCTCTGTAATTGACACACATCCTGACCTTTCCGTCCTTCTTAGGTACAGGCACAATGTTAGAAACCCACGGAGGATAATTTGTCACAGCCAGAAATCCAGCATCTATCTGTTTCTGAACCTCTTCTTTAATCTTGACAAACATTTTCGGTTTCGTCCTTCTCAGCTTCTTCTTTACCGGAGTACATCCTTCTTTGAGTGGCAGCCGATGTACCACAATGTCAGTGTCAAGCCCAAGCATGTCTTGGTAAGACCAGGCAAAGATATCAACATACTTTCGAAGCATTTCAATCAATCTTCTCTTTACACTGTCTTCCAAGGAAGCCCCAATCTTTACTTCTTTCTTTGCGTCCTCGGTTCCCAAGTTAACAATCTCCAATTCCTCATGATGAGGTAGAATGACCTTTTCCTCCTGTTTCAACAGTCTGGCCAATTCCTCGGGTAAGTCACAATCTTCATCAGTCCCTTCTTCAGCCTGATAAATGAGATTGTCGAAATCATACCGAGCCATTGTTGAATCATGATTGGTGGTATCTGAACAAGGAAACCTACATGATTGATGATTTATGTTTATTATGTATGCAACAAACAAAAACACATTGCCATTTTGATGTGATTTAAGCAGAAAAGTAAAAACAGAAAGACAGGGATCAAAATATTTGAATGTGAAAAACTTCCTTTATTAATGATAAAGAAAACACACAAAATATTCAAGCCCTACAAACAAAAATCACTACGCCTTGGGCAGAGCATAGGATTGTCATAACAGGAAAACAAAGGCAATTACACTGGGCCGGTCACTTGAATGGCTTTCTCTGATGACCAGTTGCAAAGACTTTGACCTGGAATGCAGGGGCGGATCCAATTATCCATATCGCAATCGCTATCCCCTTCCTCGTCAATAGCATTGATTCTATCAAAGAACACACCTGCACTGGTAAAACGAACCGGACCATAAAACTTGGGAGGATCCTCAGGATGCCTGGGTGGCTTATATCCCAGCCCGTAAGTATTCTGCTTTTTCTGGACCTCGATAACCTGACCCCATTTCTGCGAACTACCGGCTTCAACCACAGCTCGTGCATCCTTGAAGGAAGACATGGAGACCTCTGGCTGATGTACCACTACAGGCTGGACCATTTCAGATTGGCTGACTTCTTTGAGAGGCTCCTCAGTGATCTCTACTGCTTCGAAACCCTGACATAAAGTCTCATGTATTTCTCCATCTACTTCCACATACTTGAAAGTAGATAGATGACTTATCATGATATCTTCTTCTCCGCAAACCGTCACCACATGTCCGTCTACCATGTACTCCAGTTTCTGATGCAGAGTGGATGTCACAGCCCCAGCACTATGAATCCATGGACGTCCCAGTGAACAACTGTAAGCAGGCTGAATGTCCATGATATAAAAGGTAGCATCAAAAACCTCTGGATCAACCTTAATTGGCAGCACAATTTCCCCGAAGACAGATCTCTTGGAAACATCGAATGCACGCACCACCAAATCACTTGGCGTGTAGATTAACCCTCGAGTGTCCAACTTCATCAGTGCTTTCTTCGGTAAAACGATCCAGTGTCAATGAGCACATGCGACATTAACGATCCTCGACACTCAACTGAAATGTGCAAAGCATTATTATGATTTCTCCCAGCCGGAGTCAAATCAACATCGGTAAATCCCAAGCCATTTCCTGCATTAACATGGGCTACTACCCCCTCAAGCTGATTAACTGATATCTCCTGAGGTACATACGCAGCATTCAATACCTTCAACAATGCGTTTCGATGCGCCTCCGAACACAATAACAGAGATAAAATGGATATCTTAGACGGTGTTTGGTGCAGTTGGTCAACAATTTTATAGTCACTCTTCCGAATCAGCCTCATAAACTCTTCCACATTCTCTGAGAAGGAGTTGTCAACTAGCTTTGCTGCGGAATCGTTCACTATCGGCGTCTGCACTGAATTATCCATAACCTCTTTTCCTTTGTTTGGCCTAGAACCACCAGCCTGATCATCAGACAGGATAAAGACTCTACCACTCCTCGTGATACTCCTGCTTCATCATTACTTTCAGAACTGGAGTTCATCACTGACGTTCCCATCAACTCTTGCTTCAGCCCGTTAACAAATACTTCGACACCGTAATTCCAGGGGATAGCTTTTGTGCTCTCATATGGAACGGGCCTGGGAGTGGTGATAATGATCGGCGCTGGTCTGGTTGGCACTGAAATGGTTACCGTCTTGAAAGGGATAGTAACAGTGGCAATATCATTCTTTCGGCCAGGAACTTCCTTCTTCTGATCGCACCTATCAAACTGCAACCAACCTTCATCAATTAGCTTTTGAATTTCGGATCTCAACATATCACACCCATTTGCTTGCAGCACACACTCTGGACAACTTTTATCACAACCTGTGAATACTCCACCCTTCAGTAGTCTCTCTTTTACTACCAACAAAGGAGTCCTTAAATCATTCACGTCTAGAATCAAATTCAAAGATTCACCCTCTTCCATAACAGCATTAACCCTTGGCCCATCGTGGTTCGGCATTGGGTTTTGGATGACATTTTGCACATCGTTGGAAAAGTTGATGGCCTTCGAATCCACTAGATCTTGGACTTTATGCTAAAACTCCCTACACCTTTCGATTGTATGCCCCGGGGCACCGGAGTGAAAATCACAATGTGCGTTAGCATCATAGCCTGGGGGAAGCCTCCCCGTGGGTGGAGCCAGAGTACGGAGCTCAACCAAACGCAGCTGTAGCAAGTGTTGCAATAATTGAGGATAAGACATAGGCGGTTGATCAAAATGCCTATCAGCATTCCTTTGTCGGTTCTGATACTGGCCAGGCTACCTGTTTGGTTGCTGATTAGGATTATTCCTCTGCTGCTGAGGTGCAACCGGAATAGTTACAGAGGCCACCTGCTGATTGTAATTCTGACGCTGCTTTCCCTTACCGCGGTATGAAGAGACAAAATTCGCTTCCTCCTTCTTCTTATAGTTCACATAAGGTTTCTTCCCTCCACTAGAAGAAGACCCATCATTGCCTGACACCTTTCCCGATTTAATTCCGCTTTCCAACATTTCCCCAACCAAGATCAGATCAACAAACTTTCCTGACATGCAAGGCAGCAGTTTCTCATAATAATGACTTGGCAAGGTAGCCATGAACATATTCAGCATCTCCTTCTCCAACATAGGAGGTTGCACTCTCGCTAGCAATTCACGCCACCTCTAGGCGTATTCCTTGAAGCTTTCACTATTCTTCTGAGACATGCTCTACAGCTGAGTCCGAATGGGAGCCATATCAGTATTAAATTGATAGTGCTTGACAAAAGCCTCTACCAGTTCCCTCCAGTTGCGGACGTTGCATCTCTCCAATTGCATACACCACTCTAGTGATGCCCCAGACAGGCTATCCTAGAAAAAATGCATCAGTAATTTCTCATCCCTAGAGTACGCAGCCATTTTCCTTGTGTATGCCCAGACATGAGTCTATGGGCAAGTGGTACCATTATATTTCTCAAAGTTGGGAACTTGAAACTTGTGCAGAATTACAACACCAGGGACCAGCCCAAGATCATCCAAATCCATGCCCACAGAGTTTTGATTCATGACCCCTTTTAGTTGTTCCTCAATCAACCTGATCCTCTGATCATCAACAATAGGGGGAACACCATCCCCGCCTTGCACAGAAAATACGTCATCCTGTTGGTCATCATACCGACGGCCATGAACAACACACACACTATTTCCTTCTTCTACGATAGAAGGAATCACAACCTGCTCTCCTCCGCCCGGAGGGATCACAACAAAAGGGCCATGAACACCTCCACCTGGAGGGCCAATAGGAATACCATTACCCCCAACACCTCCGCCCGTAGGAACGACATCATTATGAAGACCTCCATGAAGAACGCCATCCTCGTCAACTCTTGCCACCAAGGGTTGGACAAGGGTCCTCAGTTGTTCTTGCCCTTACGCAATGCCTTGCATCAACTCCATGAACTGTGCCATGCGAGCTCGCATGTCACTCAACTCGGCTTGCACCTGATCCATGATTTTCTTCTGATTCTATCTGGTTAAATACCAATGAATCTGCTGGTCAACAATCCTGTCTGTAGAAGAACACGATAAGAAAACCAGAGATAAACCTGTTATGCAAAATGCCAAAATGATTATGATCATGCAAATGCGAATGTAAACATGTTTGTATATTCACAGGGCGATCCACCCCTTGATTCCAGTTTTAACAATAGAATAACACAAAATTTCTATTCATATATAATAGGAGAATCAGAGAATAGTCATCTGTCATCAGTTACAGCCCAAGATGAAGACATAAGTCTGAATAAGATAAACAAAGATCCCAACCAACAAGCCTGGTGGTGATCCACAATACAATGAAAAAGAAAAAGCAAACTATGGCATATCATCAAAATTCAAACGTGCCAGCCCTCCCCAGCCATCATGCTCTTTACACCAGTCTTGCACCTCTTTGAACAGTTTCCTGGTGTCGGGATGCTTCGGATTTTGGATCAACTCTTGGATGAGAACATCTCTCCTATGCATAATCCCCTTCAAGTAGCGACAATTTAACTCCCAAACGTCCTCTTCAAAAGCACCGTCCATACTGGGACCCTCATTTCTAGATCTTTTTACTTCAGCTTGAAGCTTCAGCTCCTCCATAGTTGCTATGGCCTCATTGAGTCTTTCCTCGACTGCTCTTCTTTTGAAAATTTCTAATAGGATTTCTTCGTTTATCTTATGGAGCTTAGATTTCAAACCCTCGATCTGCTCCAAATACTTATCCTCTTTCTGTTTGTTGGTGGTGATTGTTGTGTTTCGGTGAGCATTAAACCTAGGAATCTTTAACAGAGCTCTGGCTAAGTCTTCTTTCCTTGACTTGAGAACCCTGCTAACGCCTTTTAGAGCTTGTGCTACCTTCTGCTTGGCCGTGACCTCATCAGCCAATTCTTTCTCCTTCTTGGCGAGGAGTTCTGTTTTCATCTTGGCAATGTGAACAGCTTTACCTCGCTCATGCTTCAACAGGTAAATTTCTCTATGCAACTCATCGTTCTCTTCTCGAAGCTTTTCTTTTTCAACCTATAACTTGTTTAACTTTTCTATCTCAACTGTAGTCGGAGGCTCAATCAACAGAGGGTACAAGGGTGGCTCTCTAAAGAACGCTAGAAGTACCTCCTCCACTCTCTTCTGAATCCAATCCTCATATGCAGGGAACGCCCTATTATTGCTCTTTCCGAAAGAAGTCTTCCCCTTCTTGTGACGGTCTTCCCAAGTATTTGCAGTTTCCTTTAGCTTTTCCAGATTGGCTTCCCCACTGACATATAGAGATTCTTGAACGTCTTCGTCCTTTGGTAGCTCTTTCAAAGCATACCCGAGTTGCCTAATAGCAAGGACAGGGTTGTAGTTAATTCCCCCCTTCCTTCCTATTAAAGGCACATTTGGGTAACCCCCACAACTGACCATGATCTCTTGGCCTAACAAATCACGATTGACCCAAGCCAAATTGCCAGCCCTTAATCCCATCAATCTCCTGGACCAATCCAATGTTTCTCTAGAGTCTACGAATGCCCCAGATTTGGGAAGGCGATCGGCAAACCACTTGTAGAAAATTGAAGCGCAGAAATTAAGGGGTCCTCCCCTTCTCTTCTCGTTCTTATAATGCATTGAATAATACAAATCCCCTAGCAAGGTAGGTACCAGATTCTTCATGGTGAATATCCGGATGGCGTGCATGTCTATGAAATCCTTCACATTTGGGAACAACGCCATTCCATAAACACACAGAGCCAAGATTGCATTGAATACTGACCAACGCTTAGTCTTAGCACAAATAGTAGCCTGCTCCACCAAAAACTTCGTGTGAAAACCATTACATCCTCCTTTGCTGGCAACATTGCTCTTCAACAAAGATGGATCGAAGTACAAAGCAGCGGAAACCTTTTCCAGACCCGGAAACTCTTTAGAGGGATAGAAAGGAATTTCTTCTTTGACATAAACATCTAAAATGAGAGCAAACTCCTCTAACGTCGGAGCCAGAAGATAGTCAGCGAATAGAAAACACCGCAGGCGAGAGTCATAGAATTATACCAAAGTGTGCAGAGCCCTATACTCATATTGGGTAACGTTACGGGCGAAATTCATAATTCTTCCATACTCTCCTTTGAAGTCTGTCAGTACCTCAGGTTTTGCCATGACCAAGATTTTGTGAACAGAATCTAGATGAAGCTCCAGAAACTTATACATGATGATATTCTTCTTCCTTTCAGTGCTAGTACTCATTGGCATACCCCAAATTTTGACCACTAAGATTTCCCATCATTGTGCAAATCATCATCACAATATGGATGAACCATTAGTCTCCCCAAAGATGGGTGAGCATCCCCTACAATCAGACTTAGGGTTTCAAGCCCTCTCAGAGCTCTTAGACAAAAGATCAATCAAGAAATGACATGATCTTCAACTTGTCTAGCCTCTCAAACATCCACAAAGGATTAAGAGGACTCCCACTTCAAGGATTAAGCACAAGGCTTCTCCCTTCTAGGTGGATCAAGCCTTAAGATCGCCAGTGTCACCAAATTAGGGTTTGGTCGACCAGGGCCTCCAGATGGAAATTTTCCTCTGGGCATGAGCCAATGCTTCAAAGCATAACCTATGATGCTCCAAGGGATCTCATGAACCCAATCATCAAGTCAATTTAGCCTCAGGGGATGTATTCATCAAAAAAATCAGGAATTAGGGTTTCTTGACCTAATTCACCCCTAAGTTGACTTTTGGGACAACACATGAGCCAAGACCTCAAGACATGATTTGAGGGTCTCTAACACACCACATTAATCCATTTGCAACAATGTATTGATCCAAGAAGCTTGAGCAATAAGTTTCAATTTCATCAGAACCACAGTTAGGGTTTCGCGGAAAAAGTCAACTGTATCTTTGACTTTTGACCAGGACATGCTCCCAAACCCTAAGACATGATTCAATACACCCTATAACTCCTATGAAATCAATCCATCAAGTTTGATTTAGGTCAAGGACTTGATTTCATAGAGAATCGCACAGTTTGGAATTCATCTGACAAAAAATCAACTGTGCACAAAAGTCAAACTTTGACTTTTTGAGATTTTTCACAATTATGGTTCTTTGACCCCAAAATGATGTTAATGTATGATTGGAATCATCATTCATCAAGAAAAATCAAGAAAAGTGGGATAACTTGTATAAGGGGTAACCATAAAAAACTTAGAAAATTTTCTAAGTTATGGAACAAAGTGGCTAGGGTACCAACTTTGGAGGGTCATAACTCCTAAACCACAAAGCCATTTTTCCCCATCTAAAGCTGGATTTGTAGCCCTCATTACCCTCTAAAAAAGCTTCAACTACCACTCATCCCAATTCCCCACGGATTTTAAATTATGGAATGATCAAAATCACAAAAAGTGAAAATGTCACTTTTTTCCAACACTTAGTGAAATTTTCACTAAGTCAGAATCTACCTTCACTTTTTTCCAAATGTAGGGGCATTTTTCACTTGGATCCAAAAAGTATCAAAACCAATTATGATCAAACAGTTATTGTATCATATGATGGCTTTCCAAAATGGCCAAGAACTCCATCAAATTCCACTTGAGCCATGAGATATGACAATGGCAATATGCCTTGCTGAAAACTGCCAAGGCTAGGCTGAATTTTGCACTTTTGCTCGATTTTGCACTTTTACACTTTTGCTGCAGTTGCCATTCACTTTTGATCCTAAAACAAACTTGCTCTACTATAAATAGAGCTCATTTGTGCTCAGTTTAAGTACACCAAAGCCATCAAACAGATGCTTTCCTCAAAATCACGTTCTTTAGGCAAAAATACCTTATTTAGCAAGGTAACTCTGAGTTTTTGAGTTAGAGAGCATTTCCATCACAGCTCATGATCCAAACACATCCAATATATCATATCTAAGCTGTCCAAACTCACACAAGTGACCTGTAATCCTTAAATCTCAAAGTCATATCTCAAAACCTCAAAATAGGCTTTTTGTGCATTTTTCAAGCCATGTCTTGATTCAGTCACTTTCCAAACCAGATAAAGCCTCAAACACACTCCATATATCATCCTTGAACTGTCCCAAATGGTTCCCCCCATCTGGAACACCATTTGAGAGAGTTGATATTTTGGCCATTTTAACCCCTTTTGCAAGAAAGTGCCAGTTTTTGTTTTTGCATGTTCTAGCTGATTCCAATCATCCTAAAAGCTTCTAAGGGATCATTTGAGAGTGTCCAAAGCATCAAAGCATTTCTGGAACAAGAAACTTGATAGATTGTACAAAAAACTCCAAAAGCTCAAAAAGAGGTAAGCATCATGACTTGAACTTTCCAAAATATGCATTGCTTTAAAGTCCACTGATCATGCATCTCTTCTACATATCATATGTGTTGTGTTTGCATCAATTTATCATGTAATTCATACCTGTACCAAGATGTAGCACATAAAATGCAAAATATGGTCTATTTCAAAACCACTATCGGATTTTGAGGAGGGATCATGATTTGAAAAAAATACCACCACCATTGGATTCCTTGTGAAATTCTAGGCCAGATTCATATAAATTTGGTCCCCAACCATGGAGAAATGAGAAAGTTATGGACCTTCCCGTTTCTTGTCAAAACTTGCCTTGCCTTGCCTTGGGCCAGGCCAAAAGCAAGGCAAGCCTTGTATATTTATGGTTGTGTTTCAATCAACGGATGTATCACCACCCCAGTGGTAAGGCGCGCGCCCTATACACAAGAGGTCTGGGGTTCGAATCCCCCTCGCCCCAGATCCTCTTTTTGCTATTTTTCCCACTTTTTGTTATTTTCCATATTATTTTTAATAGTTTGAAAAATTAACAACTCCCTCAATTTTAATAATTTTTTATTGGTTCTATTTGCAAAAAATCACAAAAATGTTGAAATATTTTATTCCCCCAAAAAATTAGATTTATATTATTTATTTAATATAATTAGTATTTTTGTGAATAAATGTCTTTTATTTGTTTTTAAACCTTTTAAAAATAAATATCCATTTTGGAAAATCAAAACCAAGTAGGTTTTAATTCATCTTGTGATGAAAGTCTCATTTTTCAAACCTAAAACCAAAATCACTAGTTTATTCAAACTTATTTGGAATTTTTATCATTTGTATTAATTTTCTTTGAATAATTATATTAAAAAATGATGAAATTAGGGTTTTATTAATTTTCACCCTAACAAACTTTTCCGAACACTCATGGGCCTCTAGTAGAGTGTAAGACTCAATCCTTTCTAAATAAAAACTTTTGGGCCTCAAATGTTGTATAA
Organism: Lathyrus tuberosus; assembly: GCA_022829125.1. NCBI lineage: Eukaryota > Viridiplantae > Streptophyta > Magnoliopsida > Fabales > Fabaceae > Lathyrus > Lathyrus tuberosus. The sequence goes on from JALAZF010000063.1 coordinate 5,428,053, forward strand.
GTCCCGTTGTATTGCAAAAGTTCGGCGCGATCATCGCCGGTTTAAAACAAACCATCTGGGCCTCTCCTCGAGCTATAAGACTCATTCAAAATCATTTTGGGTCTCTAATATAGTGTAAGACTCAATCCCTCTTTGAAACCAAAATAGTTTGGGCCTCAATCATTGTATAAGACCCACGGTGTTTTCAAAACCTCGGCGCGATCGTTGCCCTTTTAAAAATAAACATTGGGCTTCTCCTTGAGCTATAAGACCCATCTTTGTTCACTTTCAATCATTTTGGGCCTCTTGAGAGAGTGTAAGACCCACCCCCTTTGTACAGAAAACCTTTCTTGTGCCTCAGTCACTTGTATAAGTCCCTGTACAAAACGACAGTGCGATCACTGATAAAACCCTGGGCCTCTCCTTGAGCTGTAAGCCCCAATTTTCCTTTCAAAAGCACTTTCTCCTTTGATTTTGTAACATACTGTTATTCTCAATTTCTTTGTTGAACAACTAACAATACAGTATGGAAGCTCTACAACCGAGTAAGTGTTTACCCACTTTCATTTACCGCTTTCATATGTATATAACTGTATTGTGGGGCTGTTTTACTGTAAGTCTTCTTTCATAAACTTATATCGACTGTGTAATACTAGTATAGATATTTAGAGTTTCCCCGGAAACTACGTCTAGAACTAGACAAAACCTCGTCTCCTTACATCCGACGTTCTCCCGGATATTTCAAACACCTAAACCATGAGAATTTTCTTTTACAACAATTTTACATAACTAGATCTAAGAAATCTCCCCCTTGAATAGTTCATACACAGAAGGCCAATGTTCTAAGTGAAACCCCTTCTGAAACTGTTCATCAGCCTTCTCTTGGGCTTAGTGCAAGGACCCACAGGCTTCCTAAAAGCATCCCCGCCTCCTCTTGGGCGTTGTACAAGGACCCGTCGGCTTCTTAGAAGTTTTCACAGCCTCCTCTTAGGCTTCGTATAATGATTCTTCCTCTGGGAAGATAGCATCCTCTTGGGCTTCGTACAAATTGTCCCTTCGGCTTCTTAAAAGTTTTTCTCGCCTCCTCTTCGGCTTCGTACAAATTATCCCGACGACCTCTTAAAGGTATAGGAACAGAAATTAGTCATCTTAATAGAACAATCTTTCAAAGAGTCCAGATCTTCCTACGGCGAACATATTGTCTCTTGATCTCTCTTAAGCATAGTACAAAAGATAAAACTCTAGACTTGGACAGTCTAATATCCTTGAGTCTCGAAGACATTCTCAAGTTCCTTTCAAAAATAGGAAAAAACACCCGTAGGCTTGGGCAGTCTCAATACCCTTCGGATTCCCCGTTTCCTTAAAAAACAGGAAATAATCCCGATCCTCAGATCAAATCCATGAGTACAACATTACCCATATAAGAACTGCTTTTCTCTTTTAACCAACATACTGGACCTGTCACTCAACTGAAACAGTAACCCTAGCCTCCTCTTGGGCTTTGTACAATGATTCTCCCCAACGGAGCTAACCTTTTCACACTCTCTTGTTGAGTATAAAAGACTCTCTGGTTGAGTCAAACCCCTTTTAGCCTCTATCTCGGGCTTCGTACGAGATACAAATCACTCTCTTCGTGAGTATAAAAGACTCTCTTGTTGAGTCAAACCCTTTTAGCCTCCGTCTTGGGTTTCGTACAAGACACATATAAAAACACTCTTGTGAAGACATAGCTTCTCAATGGTTTTGATGAAGACAACAATGTTCATTCAAGGTTTTATGTACAAAAGGAAATGGATCAAAGACTTCAAAGCTAGAACAAGTTTCATAATAATTCAAGTCTTGAAGATTTCTCAAAGAAGGAAAAAGAAGAAATTCATAAGACTTGACTACACTTGCAAGATAGGATTAATCAAACTTTTAGGTATATGAAATTCGTGACTAAAACATTTCTTAGTGCTCAAAATATTTCTTGAATTGGAAAAATTATTTTTCATTTTTGAACCATATTAAATCACTTTCAAATATAATCTATTGACTTGGATAAATCAATAGATGTTGCATAAAATTGGTTCAAATACTTAGACAAAATTTTTAATTTTTCAATTTATTTAAACATTCAGTTTTTGGTAAATTATGGCGTTTTCAACTGTCGTAACAGCAACAAAAACCGCCACAATTCGCACCGGTCTGAAACTATATTTCAAATTTTAAATTTGAAAAGTTTTTGGTAGATTATGGCGTTTTTACCCGACGTAACGGAACACAAAAACCGCCACAATTTACATCGTACTGAAACAGTAGTTTTTATTTAAATTTGAAAAATGTTTGGTTTGAATGCACATTTTCATTATATCTTTTCATGGTATCTCTTACATCATTTCTCTTATTAAAATTCAGAATTTCCCTAACCATTGCCATGACTTTTGAATGGCTGCTTTCATCAATATAAATTCATTTCAAATTTTCATTTTTCAATCACCTCTTTCAAAATTCTCTACAATCTCTAAACATATATTTTTTTCCATAACATAAATTTTATACAAGATACTTTTTGAATACCATTTTCATATTACATTCATAAAAGTATCATTTGAGCACTTAGAGAGTTTGTGATATTGAAATTTCATATTTGAAAGGGAAGAAGTCCTTCATAGGATTTATATACTACAAACTTGTTTTAAAAACTATTGTTGTACCATATCTTATTTTTTCAGGATTGTTGGATATAAGATTGTTTGGTTAGAATCCTTGTTATCTGGATTGTGGATACAAGAGGTCCATTTGTGAGAGGTTGATTCTCGGTTGGACTTTAAACTTGTAAAATCCAAGAGGGTGTTCTTGGTGGTTGATAGTTAGTGACTTGCATAGAAATACTAGGAAGAGTCTTGTCTTGTCCAAAACTATAGTAAAATCTCTTTCATGTTGAAAGGGGAGTGGAGTACTCTCGACCTGTGAGGGGAACCACTATACGTCTTGGTGATCTTTACTTTCCGCATTTACCGCTTTCCTCACTTAGAAACTTTTAGGAAAGTAAAATTCAAAAACTATAAAAAATTCGGATAATTGTCTAAGAGCCTAATTTACCCCCCTCTTAGGTACACATATAACTTACAATTGGCATCAGAGTAGGTTATAGGTAACATGTTCCTACAGATCCAGTATGGCTTCCGCAAGCACAAACCCGGTATTCAAAGACGGTGGAAGTAGTAACAATCCCCCACTTTTCTCTGGAGAGTATTTTGACTTTTGGAAAATCCGCATGAAGGCACATCTTGAAGCACAAGGAGAAGGTATATGGGAAGCCATTGAGAATGGTCCGCATAATCCGGTTAATGTGGTCGATGGTGTTGGTATTCCAAAGTTAAGAAATACATTTGATGAAGATGACAAGTAAAGAATCTTGAATGAAAAGAAAGCTGTCAATATTCTTCAGAGTGCATTAAGTATGGATGAGTTCTTTCGTGTTTGTCAACGTAAATCGGCTAAAGAACTATGGGATACGTTGGTAGAAACACATGAAGGTATGGATGAAGTAAAAAGATCAAGACTAAACACTTTAAGTCAAGAATATGAAATGTTTCGAATGCAGCCCAGAGAATCCATTGTTGCATTACAGAAGATATTTGTTCATTTGACTAACCACTTAATGGCACTTGGTAAAACATTCTCAAATGATGAATTAAATCTCAAAATTCTAAGATCATTGACTAGAGAATGGCAACCAAAAGTAACGGCAATATCGGAAAAGAAAAGCCTCTCTACGATGACTTCGGCATCTCTATTTGGTAAACTTCAAGAGCATGAGTTAGAACTTGAAAGATTGGAGAAGCATGAAATACAAGTAAAAGATTCAAAAGACGTTGCCTTAAAGACCAATGTAAAAGACTATGATAGCAATCAAGAAGATGAATCCAATAGTGATGAAAATGATGATCTTATCAAAAAGTTTGAAAGTTTCTAAGAAAAGAAAGGAAAAAGGAGACCACTAAAGGGGAAGCACGAACGAGAAAGATTAAATGCTTTGAATGTGGAGAAAGAGGACATGTTAAAAGTGAATGTCCTTCACTTCAAAAGAAAAATAAATTCAAGAAAAAGAATCATAAAAAAGAAATGAAAACAAATGTAGACAACGAAACAAGTTCATCTTCAGATGAAGAACATGTAAATCTTGCATTGATAGCATCACACCACTCCGATGATGAAGAAGATGAGGTTAGTAATAATTCTTTTGATAGTGATGCACAAGGTGCCATAAATGAATTGTTAAATGAATGAAAAATTCTGTATAAAACTATATCATCTCAAAAGAAACAAATTTCAACTTTAGAAGAAAAAAACGTTTCATTAGAAAAAGAGATCGAAAATGAGAAACAAAAGATGATTAGTGAAAAACAGAATTTTGTATGTAAACATTGTGAATCTCTCTCTTTTCAAATTGTTCAATTAAAAAGAGTACTTGAAAGGTATGAGAAAGGACAAATTGGATTGGAAGAAGTCCTTAGTCAAGAAAGATATTCAAATGATAAAAGTGGACTTGGCTATTTAAAATTTTCTAATACAAGTTCAAGTAAAACTATATTTGTTAAGGCTAGGGATCAAACTTTCAAAGAGAAAGTGAACAAACTGAGGAATGTGCATCCTAATCCTAAAAAGAAAAGATTTCTTAAAAATAAATCTTATGTTCCAAGATATAAGAGAAACTTTGAACCTACTTGTTTTTATTGTGGTATTGTTGGCCATACACCTAATGCTTGCTATGTAAGAAACTCTAGTGTTGCAAGTGGGCATTGTGTGTGGGTAAAGAAAGGTACTAACTTTGATGGACCCAAAGTACATTGGGTACCAAATCAAACTTAATTTGTTTTGTAGGTTTGCTTGAGGACCACTTTAAATCTATGTTGTTTTGATAAGTGGTGGCTCTAAGCTTTTGGTGGGAGACACAACCTAACTTTCAAATCTAGTTCTAAAGGCCAAGGGTTATTTCACATATGGGGAATACCTTAAAGGAAGAATTCTTGGCATTGGCAAAGTTGGAGCACTAACTTTCACATTCATTGAAGATGTACTTTATGTTAAAAGACTAAAGCAATATCTTCTAAACAAAGCCAACTTTGTGACAAAGGCTTCAAGATCATGTTCACCAAAGATGAATGTTCTGATGAAGTCAATCATGAGGTAAATCTCATAGGTAAAAATTGTTTTTATTTCTCATAATTTCTTTATATACTTCAAGTCTTTTCCCGTCCTTTTTGTTAATGACAAAGGGGGAGAAGAATTGTGTATTATTGCTTGGTTTCTCTAACAAAATGCGCAGAATTCAAAACTCTCTAAAATCATGGATTAAGGGGGAGCAATATCCAAGGGGGAGCAAGCTTTGATTAGAGAAACAAGATTGGATCGAATTTTCAAGAATTGGGTTGTCATCATCAAAAAGGGGGAGAATGTGAAGACATAGCTTCTCAATGGTTTTGATGAAGACAACAATGTTCATTCAATGTTTTATGTATAAAAAGAAATGGATCAAAGACTTCAAAGCTAGAACAAGTTTCATAATAATTCAAGTCTTGAAGATTTCTCAAAGAAGGAAAAATAAGAAATTCATAAGACTTGACTACACTTGCAAGATAGGATTAATCAAACTTTTAGGTATATGAAATTCGTGACTAAAACATTTCTTAGTGCTCAAAATATTTCTTGAATTGGAAAAATTATTTTTCATTTTTGAACCATATTAAATCACTTTCAAATATAATCTATTGACTTGGATAAATCAATAGATGTTGCATAAAATTGGTTCAAATACTTAGACAAAATTTTTAATTTTTTAATTTATTTAAACAATCAATTTTTGGTAAATTATGGTGTTTTCAACTGTCGTAACAGCAACAAAAACCGGTCTGAAGCTATATTTTAAATTTTAAATTTGAAAAGTTTTTGGTAGATTATGGCGTTTTGAACCGACGTAATGGAACAAAAAAACCGTCACAATTTACATCGTACTGAAACAGTATTTTTTATTTAAAATTGAAAAATGTTTTGTTTGAATGCACATTTTCATTATATCTTTTCATGGTATCTCTTACATCATATCTATTATTAAAATTCAGAATTTCTCTAACCATTGCCATGACTTTTTAATGGTTTCTTTCATCAATATAAATTCATTTCAAATTTTCATTTTTCAATCACCTCTTTCGAAATTCTCTACAATCTCTAAGCATATATTTTTTTTCATAACATAAATTTTATACAAGATACTTTTTGAATACCATTTTCATATTACATTCATAAAAGTATCATTTGTGCACTTAGAGAGTTTGCGATATTGAAATTTCATATTTGAAAGAGAAGAAGCCCTTCATAGGATTTATATACTACAAACTTGTTTCAAAAACTATTATTGTACCATATCTTATTTTTCCAGGATTGTTGGATATAAGATTGTTTGGTTAGAATCCTTGTTATCCGGATTGTGGATACAAGAGGTCCATTTGTGAGAGGTTGATTCTCGGTTGGACTTTAAACTTGTAAAATCCAAGAGGGTGTTCTTGGTGGTTGACAGTTAGTGACTTGTATAGAAAGACTAGGAAGAGTCTTGTCTTGTCCAAAACTACAGTAAAATCTCTTTCATGTTGAAAGGGGAGTGGAGTACTCTCGACCTGTGAGGGGAACCACTATACGTCTTGGTGTTCTTTACTTTCTGCATTTACCGCTTTCCTCACTTAGAACCTTTTAGGAAAGTAAAATTCAAAAACCGTCAAAAATCCGGATAATTGTCTAAGAGCCTAATTCACCCCCCTCTTAGGTACACATATAACTTACAATTGGCATCAGAGTAGGTGAAAGGTAACCTGTTCCTACAGATCCAGTATGGCTTCCGCAAGCACAAACCCGGTATTCAAAGACGGTGAAAGTAGTAACAAGCCCCCACTTTTTGCTGGAGAGTACTTTAACTTTTGGAAAATCCGCATGAAGACACATCTTGAAGCACAAGGAGAAGGTATATGGGAAGCCATTGAGAATGGTCCGCATAATCCGGTTAATGTGGTAGATGGTGTTGGTATTCCAAAGTTAAGAAATACATATGATGAAGATGACAAGAAAAGAATCTTGAATGAAAAGAAAGCTGTCAATATTCTTCAGAGTGCATTAAGTATGGATGAGTTCTTTCGTGTTTGTCAACGTAAATCGGCTAAAGAACTATGGGATACGTTGGTAGAAACACATGAAGGTATGGATGAAGTAAAAAGATCAAGACTAAACACTTTAAGTCAAGAATATGAAATGTTTCGAATGCAGCCCAAAGAATCCATTGTTGCATTACAGAAGAGATTTGTTCATTTGAATAACCACTTAATGGCACTTGGTAAAACATTCTCAAATGATGAATTAAATCTCAAAATTCTAAGATCATTGACTAGAGAATGGCAACCAAAAGTAAGGGCAATATCGGAAAAGAAAAGCCTCTCTACGATGACTTCGGCATCTCTATTTGGTAAACTTCAAGAGTATGAGTTAGAACTTGAAAGATTGGAGAAGCATGAAATACAAGTAAAAGATTCAAAAGACGTTGCCTTAAAGACCAATGTAAAAGATTATGATAGCAATCAAGAGGATGAATCCAATAGTGATGAAAATGATGATCTTATCAAAAAGTTTGAAAGTTTCTAAGAAAAGAAAGGAAAAAGGAGATCACTAAAGGGGAAGCACCAACGAGAAAGATTAAATGCTTTGAATGTGGAGAAAGAGGACATGTTAAAAGTGAATGTCCTTCACTTCAAAAGAAAAATAAATTCAAGAAAAAGAATCATAAAAAAGAAATGAAAACATATGTAGGCAACGAAACAAGTTCATCTTCAGATGAAGAACATGTAAATCTTGCATTGATAGCATCACACCACTCCGATGATGAAGAAGATGAGGTTAGTAATAATTCTTTTGATAGTGATGCACAAGGTGCCATAAATGAATTGTTAAATGAATGCAAAATTCTGTATAAAACTATATCATCTCAAAAGAAACAAATTTCAACTTTAGAAGAAAAAAATGTTTCATTAGAAAAAGAGATCGAAAATGAGAAACAAAAGATGATTAGTGAAAAACAGAATTTTGTATGTAAAAATTGTGAATCTCTCTCTTTTCAAATTGTTCAATTAAAAAGAGTACTTGAAAGGTATGAGAAAGGACAAATTGGATTGGAAGAAGTCCTTAGTCAACAAAGATATTCAAATGATAAAAGTGGACTTGGCTATTTAAAATTTTCTAAACCAAGTTCAAGTAAAACTATATTTGTTAAGGCTAGGGATCAAACTTTCAAAGAGAAAGTGAACAAACCTAGGAATGTGCATCCTAATCCTAAAAAGAAAAGATTTCTTAAAAATAAATCTTATGTTCCAAGATATAAGAGAAACTTTGAACCTACTTGTTTTTATTGTGGTATTGTTGGCCATACACCTAATGCTTGCTATGTAAGAAACTCTAGTGTTGCAAGTGGGCATTGTGTGTGGGTAAAGAAAGGTACTAACTTTGATGGACCCAAAGCACATTGGGTACCAAATCAAACTTAATTTGTTTTGTAGGTTTGCTTGAGGACCACTTTAAATCTATGTTGTTTTGATAAGTGGTGGCTCTAAGCTTTTGGTGGGAGACACAACCTAACTTTCAAATCTAGTTCTAAAGGCCAAGGGTTATTTCACATATGGGGAATACCTTAAAGGAAGAATTCTTGGCATTGGCAAAGTTGGAGCACTAACTTTCACATTCATTGAAGATGTACTTTATGTTAAAAGACTAAAGCAATATCTTCTAAACAAAGCCAACTTTGTGACAAAGGCTTCAAGATCATGTTCACCAAAGATGAATGTTCTGATGAAGTCAATCATGAGGTAAATCTCATAGGTAAAAATTGTTTTTATTTCTCATAATTTCTTTATATACTTCAAGTCTTTTCCCGTCCTTTTTGTTAATGACAAAGGGGGAGAAGAATTGTGTATTATTGCTTGGTTTCTCTAACAAAATGCGCAGAATTCAAAACTCTCTAAAATCATGGATTAAGGGGGAGCAATATCCAAGGGGGAGCAAGCTTTGATTAGAGAAACAAGATTGGATCGAATTTTCAAGAATTGGGTTGTCATCATCAAAAAGGGGGAGAATGTGAAGACATAGCTTCTCAATGGTTTTGATGAAGACAACAATGTTCATTCAAGGTTTTATGTACAAAAAGAAATGGATCAAAGACTTCAAAGCTAGAACAAGTTTCATAATAATTCAAGTCTTGAAGATTTTTCAAAGAAGGAAAAAGAAGAAATTCATAAGACTTGACTACACTTGCAAGATAGGATTAATCAAACTTTTAGGTATATGAAATTCGTGACTAAAACATTTCTTAGTGCTCAAAATATTTCTTGAATTGGAAAAATTATTTTTCATTTTTGAACCATATTAAATCACTTTCAAATATAATCTATTGACTTGGATAAATCAATAGATGTTGCATAAAATTGGTTCAAATACTTAGACAAAATTTTTAATTTTTTAATTTATTTAAACATTCAATTTTTGGTAAATTATGGCGTTTTCAACTGTCGTAACAGCAACAAAAACCGGTCTGAAGCTATATTTTAAATTTTAAATTTGAAAAGTTTTTGGTAGATTATGGCGTTTTGAACCGACGTAATGGAACAAAAAAACCGTCACAATTTACATCGTACTGAAACAGTATTTTTTATTTAAAATTGAAAAATGTTTTGTTTGAATGCACATTTTCATTATATCTTTTCATGGTATCTCTTACATCATATCTCTTATTAAAATTCAGAATTTCTCTAACCATTGCCATGACTTTTTAATGGTTGCTTTCATCAATATAAATTCATTTCAAATTTTCATTTTTCAATCACCTCTTTCGAAATTCTCTACAATCTCTAAGCATATATTTTTTTTCATAACATAAATTTTATACAAGATACTTTTTGAATACCATTTTCATATTACATTCATAAAAGTATCATTTGAGCACTTAGAGAGTTTGCGATATTGAAATTTCATATTTGAAAGAGAAGAAGTCCTTCATAGGATTTATATACTACAAACTTGTTTCAAAAACTATTATTGTACCATATCTTATTTTTCCAGGATTGTTGGATATAAGATTGTTTGGTTAGAATCCTTGTTATCCGGATTGTGGATACAAGAGGTCCATTTGTGAGAGGTTGATTCTCGGTTGGACTTTAAACTTGTAAAATCCAAGAGGGTGTTCTTGGTGGTTGATAGTTAGTGACTTGTATAGAAAGACTAGGAAGAGTCTTGTCTTGTCCAAAACTATAGTAAAATCTCTTTCATGTTGAAAGGGGAGTGGAGTACTCTCGACCTGTGAGGGGAACCAGTATACGTCTTGGTGTTCTTTACTTTCTGCATTTACCGCTTTCCTCACTTAGAACCTTTTAGGAAAGTAAAATTCAAAAACCGTCAAAAATCCGGATAATTGTCTAAGAGCCTAATTCACCCCCCCTCTTAGGTACACATATAACTTACAATTGGCATCAGAGTAGGTGAAAGGTAACCTGTTCCTACAGATCCAGTATGGCTTCCGCAAGCACAAACCCGGTATTCAAAGACGGTGGAAGTAGTAACAATCCCCCGCTTTTCACTGGAGAGTATTTTAACTTTTGGAAAATCCCCATGAAGGCACATCTTGAAGCACAAGGAGAAGGTATATGGGAAGCCATTGAGAATGGTCCGCATAATCCGGTTAATGTGGTAGATGGTGTTGGTATTCCAAAGTTAAGAAATACATATGATGAAGATGACAAGAAAAGAATCTTGAATGAAAAGAAAGCTGTCAATAATCTTCAGAGTGCATTAAGTATGGATGAGTTCTTTCGTGTTTGTCAACGTAAATCGGCTAAAGAACTATGGGATACGTTGGTAGAAACACATGAAGGTATGGATGAAGTAAAAAGATCAAGACTAAACACTTTAAGTCAAGAATATGAAATGTTTCGAATGCAGCCCAAAGAATCCATTGTTGCATTACAGAAGAGATTTGTTCATTTGACTAACCACTTAATGGTACTTGGTAAAACACTCTCAAATGATGAATTAAATCTCAAAATTCTAAGATCATTGACTAGAGAATGGCAACCAAAAGTAACGGCAATATCGGAAAAGAAAAGCCTCTCTACGATGTCTTCGGCATCTCTATTTGGTAAACTTCAAGAGTATGAGTTAGAACTTGAAAGATTGGAGAAGCATGAAATACAAGTAAAAGATTCAAAAGACGTTGCCTTAAAGGCCAATGTAAAAGATTATGATAGCAATCATGAGGATGAATCCAATAGTGATGAAAATGATGATCTTATCAAAAAGTTTGAAAGTTTCTAAGAAAAGAAAGGAAAAAGGAGACCACTAAAGGGGAAGCACCAACGAGAAAGATTAAATGCTTTGAATGTGGAGAAAGAGGACATGTTAAAAGTGAATGTCCTTCACTTCAAAAGAAAAATAAATTCAAGAAGAAGAATCATAGAAAAGAAATGAAAACATATGTATACAACGAAACAAGTTCATCTTCAGATGAAGAACATGTAAATCTTGCATTGATAGCATCACACCACTCCGATGATGAAGAAGATGAGGTTAGTAATAATTCTTTTGATAGTGATGCACAAGGTGCCATAAATGAATTGTTAAATGAATGCAAAATTCTGTATAAAACTATATCATCTCAAAAGAAACAAATTTCAACTTTAGAAGAAAAAAACGTTTCATTAGAAAAAGAGATCGAAAATGAGAAACAAAAGATGATTAGTGAAAAACAGAATTTTGTATGTAAAAATTGTGAATCTCTCTCTTTTCAAATTTTTCAATTAAAAAGAGTACTTGAAAGGTATGAGAAAGGACAAATTGGATTGGAAGAAGTCCTTAGTCAACAAAGATATTCAAATGATAAAAATGGACTTGGCTATTTAAAATTTTCTAAACCAAGTTCAAGTAAAACTATATTTGTTAAGGCTAGGGATCAAACTTACAAAGAGAAAGTGAACAAACCTAGGAATGTGCATCCTAATCCTAAAAAGAAAAGATTTCTTAAAAAGAAATCTTATGTTCCAAGATATAAGAGAAACTTTGAACCTACTTGTTTTTTTTGTGGTATTGTTGGCCATACACCTAATGCTTGCTATGTAAGAAACTCTAGTGTTGCAAGTGGGCATTGTGTGTGGGTAAAGAAAGGTATTAACTTTGATGGACCCAAAGCACATTGGGTACCAAATCAAACTTAATTTGTTTTGTAGGTTTGCTTGAGGACCACTTTAAATCTATGTTGTTTTGATAAGTGGTGGCTCTAAGCTTTTGGTGGGAGACACAACCTAACTTTCAAATCTAGTTCTAAAGGCCAAGGGTTATTTCACATATGGGGAATACCTTAAAGGAAGAATTCTTGGCATTGGCAAAGTTGGAGCACTAACTTTCACATTCATTGAAGATGTACTTTATGTTAAAAGACTAAAGCAATATCTTCTAAACAAAGCCAACTTTGTGACAAAGGCTTCAAGATCATGTTCACCAAAGATGAATGTTCTGATGAAGTCAATCATGAGGTAAATCTCATAGGTAAAAATTGTTTTTATTTCTCATAATTTCTTTATATACTTCAAGTCTTTTCCCGTCCTTTTTGTTAATGACAAAGGGGGAGAAGAATTGTGTATTATTGCTTGGTTTCTCTAACAAAATGCGCAGAATTCAAAACTCTCTAAAATCATGGATTAAGGGGGAGAAATATCCAAGGGGGAGCAAGCTTTGATTAGAGAAACAAGATTGGATCGAATTTTCAAGAATTGGGTTGTCATCATAAAAAAGGGGGAGAATGTGAAGACATAGCTTCTCAATGGTTTTGATGAAGACAACAATGTTCATTCAAGGTTTTATGTACAAAAAGAAATGGATCAAAGACTTCAAAGCTAGAACAAGTTTCATAATAATTCAAGTCTTGAAGATTTCTCAAAGAAGGAAAAAGAAGAAATTCATAAGACTTGACTACACTTGCAAGATAGGATTAATCAAACTTTTAGGTATATGAAATTCGTGACTAAAACATTTCTTAGTGCTCAAAATATTTCTTGAATTGGAAAAATTATTTTTCATTTTTGAACCATATTAAATCACGTTCAAATATAATCTATTGACTTGGATAAATCAATAGATGTTGCATAAAATTGGTTCAAATACTTAGACAAAATTTTTAATTTTTTAATTTATTTAAACATTCAATTTTTGGTAAATTATGGCGTTTTCAACTGTCGTAACAGCAACAAAAACCGGTCTGAAGCTATATTTTAAATTTTAAATTTGAAAAGTTTTTGGTTGATTATGGCGTTTTGAACCGACGTAATGGAACAAAAAAACCGTCAAAATTTACATTGTACTGAAACAGTATTTTTTATTTAAAATTGAAAAATGTTTTGTTTGAATGCACATTTTCATTATATCTTTTCATGGTATCTCTTACATCATATCTCTTATTAAAATTCAGAATTTCTCTAACCATTGCCATGACTTTTTAATGGTTGCTTTCATCAATATAAATTCATTTAAAATTTTCATTTTTCAATCACCTCTTTCGAAATTCTCTACAATCTCTAAGCATATATTTTTTTTCATAACATAAATTTTATACAAGATACTTTTTGAATACCATTTTCATATTACATTCATAAAAGTATCATTTGAGCACTTAGAGAGTTTGTGATATTGAAATTTCATATTTGAAAGAGAAGAAGTCCTTCATAGGATTTATATACTACAAACTTGTTTCAAAAACTATTATTGTACCATATCTTATTTTTCCAGGATTGTTGGATATAAGATTGTTTGGTTAGAATCCTTGTTATCCGGATTGTGGATACAAGAGGTCCATTTGTGAGAGGTTGATTCTCGGTTGGACTTTAAACTTGTAAAATCCAAGAGGGTGTTCTTGGTGGTTGATAGTTAGTGACTTGTATAGAAAGACTAGGAAGAGTCTTGTCTTGTCCAAAACTATAGTAAAATCTCTTTCATGTTGAAAGGGGAGTGGAGTACTCTCCACCTGTGAGGGGAACCACTATACGTCTTGGTGTTCTTTACTTTCCGCATTTACCACCTTCCTCACTTAGAACCTTTTAGGAAAGTAAAATTCAAAAACCGTAAAAAATCCGGATAATTGTCTAAGAGCCTAATTCACCCCCCTCTTAGGTACACATATAACTTACAATTGGCATCAGAGTAGGTGATAGGTAACCTGTTCCTACAGATCCAGTATGGCTTCCGCAAGCACAAACCCGGTATTCAAAGACGGTGGAAGTAGTAACAAGCCCCCAATTTTCACTGGAGAGTATTTTGACTTTTGGAAAATCCGCATGAAGGCACATCTTGAAGCAGAAGGAGAAGGTATATGGGAAGCCATTGAGAATGGTCCGCATAATCCGGTTAATGTGGTCGATGGTGTTGGTATTGCAAAGTTAAGAAATACATATGATGAAGATGACAAGAAAAGAATCTTGAATGAAAAGAAAGCTGTCAATATTCTTCAGAGTGCATTAAGTATGGATGAGTTCTTTCGTGTTTGTCAACGTAAATCGGCTAAAGAACTATGGGATACGTTGGTAGAAACACATGAAGGTATGGATGAAGTAAAAAGATCAAGACTAAACACTTTAAGTCAAGAATATGAAATGTTTCGAATGCAGCCCAAAGAATCCATTGTTGCATTACAGAAGAGATTTGTTCATTTGACTAACCACTTAATGGCACTTGGTAAAACATTCTCAAATGATGAATTAAATCTCAAAATTCTAAGATCATTGACTAGAGAATGGCAACCAAAAGTAAGGGCAATATCGGAAAAGAAAAGCCTCTCTACGATGACTTCGGCATCTCTATTTGGTAAACTTCAAGAGTATGAGTTAGAACTTGAAAGATTGGAGAAGCATGAAATACAAGTAAAAGATTCAAAAGACGTTGCCTTAAAGACCAATGTAAAAGATTATGATAGCAATCAAGAGGATGAATCCAATAGTGATGAAAATGATGATCTTATCAAAAAGTTTGAAAGTTTCTAAGAAAAGAAAGGAAAAAGGAGACCACTAAAGGGGAAGCACCAACGAGAAAGATTAAATGCTTTGAATGTGGAGAAAGAGGACATGTTAAAAGTGAATGTCCTTCACTTCAAAAGAAAAATAAATTCAAGAAAAAGAATCATAAAAAAGAAATGAAAACATACGTAGACAACGAAACAAGTTCATCTTCAGATGAAGAACATGTAAATCTTGCATTGATAGCATCACACCACTCTGATGATGAAGAAGATGAGGTTAGTATTAATTCTTTTGATAGTGATGCACAAGGTGCCATAAATGAATTGTTAAATGAATGCAAAATTCTGTATAAAACTATATCATCTCAAAAGAAACAAATTTCAACTTTAGAAGAAAAAAACGTTTCATTAGAAAAAGAGATCGAAAATGAGAAACAAAAGATGATTAGTGAAAAACAGAATTTTGTATGTAAAAATTGTGAATCTCTCTCTTTTCAAATTGTTCAATTAAAAAGAGTACTTGAAAGGTATGAGAAAGGACAAATTGGATTGGAAGAAGTCCTTAGTCAACAAAGATATTCAAATGATAAAAGTGGACTTGGCTATTTAAAATTTTCTAAACCAAGTTCAAGTAAAACTATATTTGTTAAGGCTAGGGATCAAACTTCCAAAGAGAAAGTGAACAAACCTAGGAATGTGCATCCTAATCCTAAAAAGAAAATATTTCTTAAAAAGAAATCTTATGTTCCAAGATATAAGAGAAACTTTGAACCTACTTGTTTTTATTGTGGTATTGTTGGCCATACACCTAATGCTTGCTATGTAAGAAACTCTAGTGTTGCAAGTGGGCATTGTGTGTGGGTAAAGAAAGGTACTAACTTTGATGGACCCAAAGCACATTGGGTACCAAATCAAACTTAATTTGTTTTGTAGGTTTGCTTGAGGACCACTTTAAATCTATGTTGTTTTGATAAGTGGTGGCTCTAAGCTTTTGGTGGGAGACACAACCTAACTTTCAAATCTAGTTCTAAAGGCCAAGGGTTATTTCACATATGGGGAATACCTTAAAGGAAGAATTCTTGGCATTGGCAAAGTTGGAGCACTAACTTTCACATTCATTGAAGATGTACTTTATGTTAAAAGACTAAAGCAATATCTTCTAAACAAAGCCAACTTTGTGACAAAGGCTTCAAGATCATGTTCACCAAAGATGAATGTTCTGATGAAGTCAATCATGAGGTAAATCTCATAGGTAAAAATTGTTTTTATTTCTCATAATTTCTTTATATACTTCAAGTCTTTTCCCGTCCTTTTTGTTAATGACAAAGGGGGAGAAGAATTGTGTATTATTGCTTGGTTTCTCTAACAAAATGCGCAGAATTCAAAACTCTCTAAAATCATGGATTAAGGGGGAGCAATATCCAAGGGGGAGCAAGCTTTGATTAGAGAAACAAGATTGGATCGAATTTTCAAGAATTGGGTTGTCATCATAAAAAAGGGGGAGAATGTGAAGACATAGCTTCTCAATGGTTTTGATGAAGACAACAATGTTCATTCAAGGTTTTATGTACAAAAAGAAATGGATCAAAGACTTCAAAGCTAGAACAAGTTTCATAATAATTCAAGTCTTGAAGATTTCTCAAAGAAGGAAAAAGAAGAAATTCATAAGACTTGACTACACTTGCAAGATAGGATTAATCAAACTTTTAGGTATATGAAATTCGTGACTAAAACATTTCTTAGTGCTCAAAATATTTCTTGAATTGGAAAAATTATTTTTCATTTTTGAACCATATTAAATCACGTTCAAATATAATCTATTGACTTGGATAAATCAATAGATGTTGCATAAAATTGGTTCAAATACTTAGACAAAATTTTTAATTTTTTAATTTATTTAAACATTCAATTTTTGGTAAATTATGGCGTTTTCAACTGTCGTAACAGCAACAAAAACCGGTCTGAAGCTATATTTTAAATTTTAAATTTGAAAAGTTTTTGGTAGATTATGGCGTTTTGAACCGACGTAATGGAACAAAAAACCCGTCACAATTTACATCGTACTGAAACAGTATTTTTTATTTAAAATTGAAAAATGTTTTGTTTGAATGCACATTTTCATTATATCTTTTCATGGTATCTCTTACATCATATCTCTTATTAAAATTCAGAATTTCTCTAACCATTGCCATGACTTTTTAATGGTTGCTTTCATCAATATAAATTCATTTCAAATTTTCATTTTTCAATCACCTCTTTCGAAATTCTCTACAATCTCTAAGCATATTTTTTTTTTCATAACATAAATTTTATACAAGATACTTTTTGAATACCATTTTCATATTACATTCATAAAAGTTTCATTTGAGCACTTAGAGAGTTTGTGATATTGAAATTTCAAATTTGAAAGAGAAGAAGTCCTTCATAGGATTTATATACTACAAACTTGTTTCAAAAACTATTATTGTACCATATCTTATTTTTCCAGGATTGTTGGATATAAGATTGTTTGGTTAGAATCCTTGTTATCCGGATTGTGGATACAAGAGGTCCATTTGTGCGAGGTTGATTCTCGGTTGGACTTTAAACTTGTAAAATCCAAGAGGGTGTTCTTGGTGGTTGATAGTTAGTGACTTGTATAGAAAGACTAGGAAGAGTCTTGTCTTGTCCAAAACTATAGTAAAATCTCTTTCATGTTGAAAGGGGAGTGGAGTACTCTCCACCTGTGAGGGGAACCACTATACGTCTTGGTGTTCTTTACTTTCCGCATTTACCACTTTCCTCACTTAGAACCTTTTAGGAAAGTAAAATTCAAAAACCGTCAAAAATCCGGATAATTGTCTAAGAGCCTAATTCACCCCCCTCTTAGGTACACATATAACTTACAATTGGCATCAGAGTAGGTGATAGGTAACCTGTTCCTACAGATCCAGTATGGCTTCCGCAAGCACAAACCCGGTATTCAAAGACGGTGGAAGTAGTAACAAGCCCCCAATTTTCACTGGAGAGTATTTTGACTTTTGGAAAATCCGCATGAAGGCACATCTTGAAGCAGAAGGAGAAGGTATATGGGAAGCCATTGAGAATGGTCCGCATAATCCGGTTAATGTGGTCGATGGTGTTGGTATTGCAAAGTTAAGAAATACATATGATGAAGATGACAAGAAAAGAATCTTGAATGAAAAGAAAACTGTCAATATTCTTCAGAGTGCATTAAGTATGGATGAGTTCTTTCGTGTTTGTCAACGTAAATCGACTAAAGAACTATGGGATACGTTGGTAGAAACACATGAAGGTATGGATGAAGTAAAAAGATCAAGACTAAACACTTTAAGTCAAGAATATGAAATGTTTCGAATGCAGCCCAAAGAATCCATTGTTGCATTACAGAAGAGATTTGTTCATTTGACTAACCACTTAATGGCACTTGGTAAAACATTCTCAAATGATGAATTAAATCTCAAAATTCTAAGATCATTGACTAGAGAATGGCAACCAAAAGTAAGGGCAATATCGGAAAAGAAAAGCCTCTCTACGATGACTTCGGCATCTCTATTTGGTAAACTTCAAGAGTATGAGTTAGAACTTGAAAGATTGGAGAAGCATGAAATACAAGTAAAAGATTCAAAAGACGTTGCCTTAAAGACCAATGTAAAAGATTATGATAGCAATCAAGAGGATGAATCCAATAGTGATGAAAATGATGATCTTATCAAAAAGTTTGAAAGTTTCTAAGAAAAGAAAGGAAAAAGGAGACCACTAAAGGGGAAGCACCAACGAGAAAGATTATATGCTTTGAATGTGGAGAAAGAGGACATGTTAAAAGTGAATGTCCTTCACTTCAAAAGAAAAATAAATTCAAGAAAAAGAATCATAAAAAAGAAATGAAAACATACGTAGACAACAAAACAAGTTCATCTTCAGATGAAGAACATGTAAATCTTGCATTGATAGCATCACACCACTCCGATGATGAAGAAGATGAGGTTAGTATTAATTCTTTTGATAGTGATGCACAAGGTGCCATAAATGAATTGTTAAATGAATGCAAAATTCTGTATAAAACTATATCATCTCAAAAGAAACAAATTTCAACTTTAGAAGAAAAAAACGTTTCATTAGAAAAAGAGATCGAAAATGAGAAACAAAAGATGATTAGTGAAAAACAGAATTTTGTATGTAAAAATTGTGAATCTCTCTCTTTTCAAATTGTTCAATTAAAAAGAGTACTTGAAAGGTATGAGAAAGGACAAATTGGATTGGAAGAAGTCCTTAGTCAACAAAGATATTCAAATGATAAAAGTGGACTTGGCTATTTAAAATTTTCTAAACCAAGTTCAAGTAAAACTATATTTGTTAAGGCTAGGGATCAAACTTCCAAAGAGAAAGTGAACAAACCTAGGAATGTGCATCCTAATCCTAAAAAGAAAATATTTCTTAAAAAGAAATCTTATGTTCCAAGATATAAGAGAAACTTTGAACCTACTTGTTTTTATTGTGGTATTGTTGGCCATACACCTAATGCTTGCTATGTAAGAAACTCTAGTGTTGCAAGTGGGCATTGTGTGTGGGTAAAGAAAGGTACTAACTTTGATGGACCCAAAGCACATTGGGTACCAAATCAAACTTAATTTGTTTTGTAGGTTTGCTTGAGGACCACTTTAAATCTATGTTGTTTTGATAAGTGGTGGCTCTAAGCTTTTGGTGGGAGACACAACCTAACTTTCAAATCTAGTTCTAAAGGCCAAGGGTTATTTCACATATGGGGAATACCTTAAAGGAAGAATTCTTGGCATTGGCAAAGTTGGAGCACTAACTTTCACATTCATTGAAGATGTACTTTATGTTAAAAGACTAAAGCAATATCTTCTAAACAAAGCCAACTTTGTGACAAAGGCTTCAAGATCATGTTCACCAAAGATGAATGTTCTGATGAAGTCAATCATAAGGTAAATCTCATAGGTAAAAATTGTTTTTATTTCTCATAATTTCTTTATATACTTCAAGTCTTTTCCCGTCCTTTTTGTTAATGACAAAGGGGGAGAAGAATTGTGTATTATTGCTTGGTTTCTCTAACAAAATGCGCAGAATTCAAAACTCTCTAAAATCATGGATTAAGGGGGAGCAAGCTTTGATTAGAGAAACAAGATTGGATCGAATTTTCAAGAATTGGGTTGTCATCATCAAAAAGGGGGAGAATGCGAAGACATAGCTTCTCAATGGTTTTGATGAAGACAACAATGTTCATTCAAGGTTTTATGTACAAAAATAAATGGATCAAAGACTTCAAAGCTAGAACAAGTTTCATAATAATTCAAGTCTTGAAGATTTTTCAAAGAAGGAAAAAGAAGAAATTCATAAGACTTGACTACACTTGCAAGATAGGATTAATCAAACTTTTAGGTATATGAAATTCGTGACTAAAACATTTCTTAGTGCTCAAAATATTTCTTGAATTGGAAAAATTATTTTTCATTTTTGAACCATATTAAATCACTTTCAAATATAATCTATTGACTTGGATAAATCAATAGATGTTGCATAAAATTGGTTCAAATACTTAGACAAAATTTTTTATTTTTTAATTTATTTAAACATTCAATTTTTTGTAAATTATGGCGTTTTCAACTGTCGTAACAGCAACAAAAACCGGTCTGAAGCTATATTTTAAATTTTAAATTTGAAAAGTTTTTGGTAGATTATGGCGTTTTGAACCGACGTAATGGAACAAAAAAACCGTCACAATTTACATCGTACTGTAACAGTATTTTTTATTTAAAATTGAAAAATGTTTTGTTTGAATGCACATTTTCATTATATCTTTTCATGGTATCTCTTACATCATATCTCTTATTAAAATTCAGAATTTCTCTAACCATTGCCATGACTTTTTAATGGTTGCTTTCATCAATATAAATTCATTTCAAATTTTCATTTTTCAATCACCTCTTTCGAAATTCCCTACAATCTCTAAGCATATATTTTTTTTCATAACATAAATTTTATACAAGATACTTTTTGAATACCATTTTCATATTACATTCATAAAAGTATCATTTGAGCACTTAGAGAGTTTGCGATATTGAAATTTCATATTTGAAAGAGAAGAAGTCCTTCATAGGATTTATATACTACAAACTTGTTTCAAAAACTATTATTGTACCATATCTTATTTTTCCAGGATTGTTGGATATAAGATTGTTTGGTTAGAATCCTTGTTATCCGGATTGTGGATACAAGAGGTCCATTTGTGAGAGGTTGATTCTCGGTTGGACTTTAAACTTGTAAAATCCAAGAGGGTGTTCTTGGTGGTTGATAGTTAGTGACTTGTATAGAAAGACTAGGAAGAGTCTTGTCTTGTCCAAAACTATAGTAAAATCTCTTTCATGTTGAAAGGGGAGTGGAGTACTCTCGACCTGTGAGGGGAACCAGTATACGTCTTGGTGTTCTTTACTTTCTGCATTTACCGCTTTCCTCACTTAGAACCTTTTAGGAAAGTAAAATTCAAAAACCGTCAAAAATCCGGATAATTGTCTAAGAGCCTAATTCACCCCCCCTCTTAGGTACACATATAACTTACAATTGGTATCAGAGTAGGTGAAAGGTAACCTGTTCCTACAGATCCAGTATGGCTTCCGCAAGCACAAACCCGGTATTCAAAGACGGTGGAAGTAGTAACAAGCCCCCGCTTTTCACTGGAGAGTATTTTAACTTTTGGAAAATCCCCATGAAGGCACATCTTGAAGCACAAGGAGAAGGTATATGGGAAGCCATTGAGAATGGTCCGCATAATCCGGTTAATGTGGTAGATGGTGTTGGTATTCCAAAGTTAAGAAATACATATGATGAAGATGACAAGAAAAGAATCTTGAATGAAAAGAAAGCTGTCAATAATCTTCAGAGTGCATTAAGTATGGATGAGTTCTTTCGTGTTTGTCAACGTAAATCGGCTAAAGAACTATGGGATACGTTGGTAGAAACACATGAAGGTATGGATGAAGTAAAAAGATCAAGACTAAACACTTTAAGTCAAGAATATGAAATGTTTCGAATGCAGCCCAAAGAATCCATTGTTGCATTACAGAAGAGATTTGTTCATTTGACTAACCACTTAATGGCACTTGGTAAAACATTCTCAAATGATGAATTAAATCTCAAAATTCTAAGATCATTGACTAGAGAATGGCAACCAAAAGTAACGGCAATATCGGAAAAGAAAAGCCTCTCTACGATGTCTTCGGCATCTCTATTTGGTAAACTTCAAGAGTATGAGTTAGAACTTGAAAGATTGGAGAAGCATGAAATACAAGTAAAAGATTCAAAAGACGTTGCCTTAAAGGCAAATGTAAAAGATTATGATAGCAATCAAGAGGATGAATCCAATAGTGATGAAAATGATGATCTTATCAAAAAGTTTGAAAGTTTCTAAGAAAAGAAAGGAAAAAGGAGACCACTAAAGGGGAAGCACCAACGAGAAAGATTAAATGCTTTGAATGTGGAGAAAGAGGACATGTTAAAAGTGAATGTCCTTCACTTCAAAAGAAAAATAAATTCAAGAAGAAGAATCATAGAAAAGAAATGAAAACATATGTATACAACGAAACAAGTTCATCTTCAGATGAAGAACATGTAAATCTTGCATTGATAGCATCACACCACTCCGATGATGAAGAAGATGAGGTTAATAATAATTCTTTTGATAGTGATGCACAAGGTGCCATAAATGAATTGTTAAATGAATGCAAAATTCTGTATAAAACTATATCATCTCAAAAGAAACAAATTTCAACTTTAGAAGAAAAAAACGTTTCATTAGAAAAAGAGATCGAAAATGAGAAACAAAAGATGATTAGTGAAAAACAGAATTTTGTATGTAAAAATTGTGAATCTCTCTCTTTTCAAATTTTTCAATTAAAAAGAGTACTTGAAAGGTATGAGAAAGGACAAATTGGATTGGAAGAAGTCCTTAGTCAACAAAGATATTCAAATGATAAAAATGGACTTGGCTATTTAAAATTTTCTAAACCAAGTTCAAGTAAAACTATATTTGTTAAGGCTAGGGATCAAACTTACAAAGAGAAAGTGAACAAACCTAGGAATGTGCATCCTAATCCTAAAAAGAAAAGATTTCTTAAAAACAAATCTTATGTTCCAAGATATAAGAGAAACTTTGAACCTACTTGTTTTTATTGTGGTATTGTTGGCCATACACCTAATGCTTGCTATGTAAGAAACTCTAGTGTTGCAAGTGGGCATTGTGTGTGGGTAAAGAAAGGTACTAACTTTGATGGACCCAAAGCACATTGGGTACCAAATCAAACTTAATTTGTTTTGTAGGTTTGCTTGAGGACCACTTTAAATCTATGTTGTTTTGATAAGTGGTGGCTCTAAGCTTTTGGTGGGAGACACATCCTAACTTTCAAATCTAGTTCTAAAGGCCAAGGGTTATTTCACATATGGGGAATACCTTAAAGGAAGAATTCTTGGCATTGGCAAAGTTGGAGCACTAACTTTCACATTCATTGAAGATGTACTTTATGTTAAAAGACTAAAGCAATATCTTCTAAACAAAGCCAACTTTGTGACAAAGGCTTCAAGATCATGTTCACCAAAGATGAATGTTCTGATGAAGTCAATCATGAGGTAAATCTCATAGGTAAAAATTGTTTTTATTTCTCATAATTTCTTTATATACTTCAAGTCTTTTCCCGTCCTTTTTGTTAATGACAAAGGGGGAGAAGAATTGTGTATTATTGCTTGGTTTCTCTAACAAAATGCGCAGAATTCAAAACTCTCTAAAATCATGGATTAAGGGGGAGAAATATCCAAGGGGGAGCAAGCTTTGATTAGAGAAACAAGATTGGATCGAATTTTCAAGAATTGGGTTGTCATCATAAAAAAGGGGGAGAATGTGAAGACATAGCTTCTCAATGGTTTTGATGAAGACAACAATGTTCATTCAAGGTTTTATGTACAAAAAGAAATGGATCAAAGACTTCAAAGCTAGAACAAGTTTCATAATAATTCAAGTCTTGAAGATTTCTCAAAGAAGGAAAAAGAAGAAATTCATAAGACTTGACTACACTTGCAAGATAGGATTAATCAAACTTTTAGGTATATGAAATTCGTGACTAAAACATTTCTTAGTGCTCAAAATATTTCTTGAATTGGAAAAATTATTTTTCATTTTTGAACCATATTAAATCACGTTCAAATATAATCTATTGACTTGGATAAATCAATAGATGTTGCATAAAATTGGTTCAAATACATAGACAAAATTTTTAATTTTTTAATTTATTTAAACATTCAATTTTTGGTAAATTATGGCGTTTTCAACTGTCGTAACAGTAACAAATACCGGTCTGAAGCTATATTTTAAATTTTAAATTTGAAAAGTTTTTGGTAGATTATGGCGTTTTGAACCGACGTAATGGAACAAAAAAACCGTCACAATTTACATTGTACTGAAACAGTATTTTTTATTTAAAATTGAAAAATGTTTTGTTTGAATGCACATTTTCATTATATCTTTTCATGGTATCTCTTACATCATATCTCTTATTAAAATTCAGAATTTCTCTAACCATTGCCATGACTTTTTAATGGTTGCTTTCATCAATATAAATTCATTTCAAATTTTCATTTTTCAATCACCTCTTTCGAAATTCTCTACAATCTCTAAGCATATTTTTTTTTTCATAACATAAATTTTATACAAGATACTTTTTGAATACCATTTTCATATTACATTCATAAAAGTATCATTTGAGCACTTAGAGAGTTTGTGATATTGAAATTTCATATTTGAAAGAGAAGAAGTCCTTCATAGGATTTATATACTACAAACTTGTTTCAAAAACTATTATTGTACCATATCTTATTTTTCCAGGATTGTTGGATATAAGATTGTTTGGTTAGAATCCTTGTTATCCGGGTTGTGGATACAAGAGGTCCATTTGTGAGAGGTTGATTCTCGGTTGGACTTTAAACTTGTAAAATCCAAGAGGGTGTTCTTGGTGGTTGATAGTTAGTGACTTGTATAGAAAGACTAGGAAGAGTCTTGTCTTGTCCAAAACTATAGTAAAATCTCTTTCATGTTGAAAGGGGAGTGGAGTACTCTCGACCTGTGAGGGGAACCACTATACGTCTTGGTGTTCTTTACTTTCCGCATTTACCACTTTCCTCACTTAGAACCTTTTAGGAAAGTAAAATTCAAAAACCGTCAAAAATCCGGATAATTGTCTAAGAGCCTAATTCACCCCCTCTTAGGTACACATATAACTTACAATTGGCATCAGAGTAGGTGATAGGTAACCTGTTCCTACAGATCCAGTATGGCTTCCGCAAGCACAAACCCGGTATTCAAAGACGGTGGAAGTAGTAACAAGCCCCCAATTTTCACTGGAGAGTATTTTGACTTTTGGAAAATCCGCATGAAGGCACATCTTGAAGCAGAAGGAGAAGGTATATTGGAAGCCATTGAGAATGGTCCGCTTAATCCGGTTAATGTGGTCGATGGTGTTGGTATTGCAAAGTTAAGAAATACATATGATGAAGATGACAAGAAAAGAATCTTGAATGAAAAGAAAGCTGTCAATATTCTTCAGAGTGCATTAAGTATGGATGAGTTCTTTCGTGTTTGTCAACGTAAATCGGCTAAAGAACTATGGGATACGTTTGTAGAAACACATGAAGGTATGGATGAAGTAAAAAGATCAAGACTAAACACTTTAAGTCAAGAATATGAAATGTTTCGAATGCAGCCCAAAGAATCCATTGTTGCATTACAGAAGAGATTTGTTCATTTGACTAACCACTTAATGGCACTTGGTAAAACATTCTCAAATGATGAATTAAATCTCAAAATTCTAAGATCATTGACTAGAGAATGGAAACCAAAAGTAAGGGCAATATCGGAAAAGAAAAGCCTCTCTACGATGACTTCGGCATCTCTATTTGGTAAACTTCAAGAGTATGAGTTAGAACTTGAAAGATTGGAGAAGCATGAAATACAAGTAAAAGATTCAAAAGACGTTGCCTTAAAGACCAATGTAAAAGATTATGATAGCAATCAAGAGGATGAATCCAATAGTGATGAAAATGATGATCTTATCAAAAAGTTTGAAAGTTTCTAAGAAAATAAAGGAAAAAGGAGACCACTAAAGGGGAAGCACCAACGAGAAAGATTAAATGCTTTGAATGTGGAGAAAGAGGACATGTTAAAAGTGAATGTCCTTCACTTCAAAAGAAAAATAAATTCAAGAAAAAGAATCATAAAAAAGAAATGAAAACATACGTAGACAACGAAACAAGTTCATCTTCAGATGAAGAACATGTAAATCTTGCATTGATAGCATCACACCACTCTGATGATGAAGAAGATGAGGTTAGTAATAATTCTTTTGATAGTGATGCACAAGGTGCCATAAATGAATTGTTAAATGAATGCAAAATTCTGTATAAAACTATATCATCTCAAAAGAAACAAATTTCAACTTTAGAAGAAAAAAACGTTTCATTAGAAAAAGAGATCGAAAATGAGAAACAAAAGATGATTAGTGAAAAACAGAATTTTGTATGTAAAAATTGTGAATCTCTCTCTTTTCAAATTGTTCAATTAAAAAGAGTACTTGAAAGGTATGAGAAAGGACAAATTGAATTGGAAGAAGTCCTTAGTCAAAAAAGATATTCAAATGATAAAAGTGGACTTGGCTATTTAAAATTTTCTAAACCAAGTTCAAGTAAAACTATATTTGTTAAGGCTAGGGATCAAACTTCCAAAGAGAAAGTGAACAAACCTAGGAATGTGCATCCTAATCCTAAAAAGAAAATATTTCTTAAAAAGAAATCTTATGTTCCAAGATATAAGAGAAACTTTGAACCTACTTGTTTTTATTGTGGTATTGTTGGCCATACACCTAATGCTTGCTATGTAAGAAACTCTAGTGTTGCAAGTGGGCATTGTGTGTGGGTAAAGAAAGGTACTAACTTTGATGGACCCAAAGCACATTGGGTACCAAATCAAACTTAATTTGTTTTGTAGGTTTGCTTGAGGACCACTTTAAATCTATGTTGTTTTGATAAGTGGTGGCTCTAAGCTTTTGGTGGGAGACACAACCTAACTTTCAAATCTAGTTCTAAAGGCCAAGGGTTATTTCACATATGGGGAATACCTTAAAGGAAGAATTCTTGGCATTGGCAAAGTTGGAGCACTAACTTTCACATTCATTGAAGATGTACTTTATGTTAAAAGACTAAAGCAATATCTTCTAAACAAAGCCAACTTTGTGACAAAGGCTTCAAGATCATGTTCACCAAAGATGAATGTTCTGATGAAGTCAATCATGAGGTAAATCTCATAGGTAAAAATTGTTTTTATTTCTCATAATTTCTTTATATACTTCAAGTCTTTTCCCGTCCTTTTTGTTAATGACAAAGGGGGAGAAGAATTGTGTATTATTGCTTGGTTTCTCTAACAAAATGCGCAGAATTCAAAACTCTCTAAAATCATGGATTAAGGGGGAGAAATATCCAAGGGGGAGCAAGCTTTGATTAGAGAAACAAGATTGGATCGAATTTTCAAGAATTGGGTTGTCATCATAAAAAAGGGGGAGAATGTGAAGACATAGCTTCTCAATGGTTTTGATGAAGACAACAATGTTCATTCAAGGTTTTATGTACAAAAAGAAATGGATCAAAGACTTCAAAGCTAGAACAAGTTTCATAATAATTCAAGTCTTGAAGATTTCTCAAAGAAGGAAAAAGAAGAAATTCATAAGACTTGACTACACTTGCAAGATAGGATTAATCAAACTTTTAGGTATATGAAATTCGTGACTAAAACATTTCTTAGTGCTCAAAATATTTCTTGAATTGGAAAAATTATTTTTCATTTTTGAACCATATTAAATCACGTTCAAATATAATCTATTGACTTGGATAAATCAATAGATGTTGCATAAAATTGGTTCAAATACTTAGACAAAATTTTTAATTTTTTAATTTATTTAAACATTCAATTTTTGGTAAATTATGGCGTTTTCAACTGTCGTAACAGTAACAAATACCGGTCTGAAGCTATATTTTAAATTTTAAATTTGAAAAGTTTTTGGTAGATTATGGCGTTTTGAACCGACGTAATGGAACAAAAAACCCGTCACAATTTACATCGTACTGAAACAGTATTTTTTATTTAAAATTGAAAAATGTTTTGTTTGAATGCACATTTTCATTATATCTTTTCATGGTATCTCTTACATCATATCTCTTATTAAAATTCAGAATTTCTCTAACCATTCCCATGACTTTTTAATGGTTGCTTTCATCAATATAAATTCATTTCAAATTTTCATTTTTCAATCACCTCTTTCGAAATTCTCTACAATCTCTAAGCATATTTTTTTTTTCATAACATAAATTTTATACAAGATACTTTTTGAATACCATTTTCATATTACATTCATAAAAGTTTCATTTGAGCACTTAGAGAGTTTGTGATATTGAAATTTCATATTTGAAAGAGAAGAAGTCCTTCATAGGATTTATATACTACAAACTTGTTTCAAAAACTATTATTGTACCATATCTTATTTTTCCAGGATTGTTGGATATAAGATTGTTTGGTTAGAATCCTTGTTATCCGGATTGTGGATACAAGAGGTCCATTTGTGAGAGGTTGATTCTCGGTTGGACTTTAAACTTGTAAAATCCAAGAGGGTGTTCTTGGTGGTTGATAGTTAGTGACTTGTATAGAAAGACTAGGAAGAGTCTTGTCTTGTCCAAAACTATAGTAAAATCTCTTTCATGTTGAAAGGGGAGTGGAGTACTCTCCACCTGTGAGGGGAACCACTATACGTCTTGGTGTTCTTTACTTTCCGCATTTACCACTTTCCTCACTTAGAACCTTTTAGGAAAGTAAAATTCAAAAACCGTCAAAAATCCGGATAATTGTCTAAGAGCCTAATTCACCCCCCTCTTAGGTACACATATAACTTACAATTGGCATCAGAGTAGGTGATAGGTAACCTGTTCCTACAGATCCAGTATGGCTTCCGCAAGCACAAACCCGGTATTCAAAGACGGTGGAAGTAGTAACAAGCCCCCAATTTTCACTGGAGAGTATTTTGACTTTTGGAAAATCCGCATGAAGGCACATCTTGAAGCAGAAGGAGAAGGTATATGGGAAGCCATTGAGAATGGTCCGCATAATCCGGTTAATGTGGTCGATGGTGTTGGTATTGCAAAGTTAAGAAATACATATGATGAAGATGACAAGAAAAGAATCTTGAATGAAAAGAAAGCTGTCAATATTCTTCAGAGTGCATTAAGTATGGATGAGTTCTTTCGTGTTTGTCAACGTAAATCGGCTAAAGAACTATGGGATACGTTGGTAGAAACACATGAAGGTATGGATGAAGTAAAAAGATCAAGACTAAACACTTTAAGTCAAGAATATGAAATGTTTCGAATGCAGCCCAAAGAATCCATTGTTGCATTACAGAAGAGATTTGTTCATTTGACTAACCACTTAATGGCACTTGGTAAAACAATCTCAAATGATGAATTAAATCTCAAAATTCTAAGATCATTGACTAGAGAATGGCAACCAAAAGTAAGGGCAATATCGGAAAAGAAAAGCCTCTCTACGATGACTTCGGCATCTCTATTTGGTAAACTTCAAGAGTATGAGTTAGAACTTGAAAGATTGGAGAAGCATGAAATACAAGTAAAAGATTCAAAAGACGTTGCCTTAAAGACCAATGTAAAAGATTATGATAGCAATCAAGAGGATGAATCCAATAGTGATGAAAATGATGATCTTATCAAAAAGTTTGAAAGTTTCTAAGAAAAGAAAGGAAAAAGGAGACCACTAAAGGGGAAGCACCAACGAGAAAGATTAAATGCTTTGAATGTGGAGAAAGAGGACATGTTAAAAGTGAATGTCCTTCACTTCAAAAGAAAAATAAATTCAAGAAAAAGAATCATTAAAAAGAAATGAAAACATACGTAGACAACGAAACAAGTTCATCTTCAGATGAAGAACATGTAAATCTTGCATTGATAGCATCACACCACTCTGATGATGAAGAAGATGAGGTTAGTAATAATTCTTTTGATAGTGATGCACAAGGTGCCATAAATGAATTGTTAAATGAATGCAAAATTCTGTATAAAACTATATCATCTCAAAAGAAACAAATTTCAACTTTAGAAGAAAAAAACGTTTCATTAGAAAAAGAGATCGAAAATGAGAAACAAAAGATGATTAGTGAAAAACAGAATTTTGTATGTAAAAATTGTGAATCTCTCTCTTTTCAAATTGTTCAATTAAAAAGAGTACTTGAAAGGTATGAGAAAGGACAAATTGGATTGGAAGAAGTCCTTAGTCAACAAAGATATTCAAATGATAAAAGTGGACTTGGCTATTTAAAATTTTCTAAACCAAGTTCAAGTAAAACTATATTTGTTAAGGCTAGGGATCAAACTTCCAAAGAGAAAGTGAACAAACCTAGGAATGTGCATCCTAATCCTAAAAAGAAAATATTTCTTAAAAAGAAATCTTATGTTCCAAGATATAAGAGAAACTTTGAACCTACTTGTTTTTATTGTGGTATTGTTGGCCATACACCTAATGCTTGCTATGTAAGAAACTCTAGTGTTGCAAGTGGGCATTGTGTGTGGGTAAAGAAAGGTACTAACTTTGATGGACCCAAAGCACATTGGGTACCAAATCAAACTTAATTTGTTTTGTAGGTTTGCTTGAGGACCACTTTAAATCTATGTTGTTTTGATAAGTGGTGGCTCTAAGCTTTTGGTGGGAGACACAACCTAACTTTCAAATCTAGTTCTAAAGGCCAAGGGTTATTTCACATATGGGGAATA
The DNA here is from genome assembly GCA_022829125.1 of Lathyrus tuberosus. Taxonomy (NCBI): domain Eukaryota; kingdom Viridiplantae; phylum Streptophyta; class Magnoliopsida; order Fabales; family Fabaceae; genus Lathyrus; species Lathyrus tuberosus. Next base: position 5,458,984 of record JALAZF010000063.1, read on the forward strand.
CCTTAAAGGAAGAATTCTTGGCATTGGCAAAGTTGGAGCACTAACTTTCACATTCATTGAAGATGTACTTTATGTTAAAAGACTAAAGCAATATCTTCTAAACAAAGCCAACTTTGTGACAAAGGCTTCAAGATCATGTTCACCAAAGATGAATGTTCTGATGAAGTCAATCATGAGGTAAATCTCATAGGTAAAAATTGTTTTTATTTCTCATAATTTCTTTATATACTTCAAGTCTTTTCCCGTCCTTTTTGTTAATGACAAAGGGGGAGAAGAATTGTGTATTATTGCTTGGTTTCTCTAACAAAATGCGCAGAATTCAAAACTCTCTAAAATCATGGATTAAGGGGGAGCAATATCCAAGGGGGAGCAAGCTTTGATTAGAGAAACAAGATTGGATCGAATTTTCAAGAATTGGGTTGTCATCATCAAAAAGGGGGAGAATGTGAAGACATAGCTTCTCAATGGTTTTGATGAAGACAACAATGTTCATTCAAGGTTTTATGTACAAAAAGAAATGGATCAAAGACTTCAAAGCTAGAACAAGTTTCATAATAATTCAAGTCTTGAAGATTTCTCAAAGAAGGAAAAAGAAGAAATTCATAAGACTTGACTACACTTGCAAGATAGGATTAATCAAACTTTTAGGTATATGAAATTCGTGACTAAAACATTTCTTAGTGCTCAAAATATTTCTTGAATTGGAAAAATTATTTTTCATTTTTGAACCATATTAAATCACGTTCAAATATAATCTATTGACTTGGATAAATCAATAGATGTTGCATAAAATTGGTTCAAATACTTAGACAAAATTTTTAATTTTTTAATTTATTTAAACATTCAATTTTTGGTAAATTATGGCGTTTTCAACTGTCGTAACAGCAACAAAAACCGGTCTGAAGCTATATTTTAAATTTTAAATTTGAAAAGTTTTTGGTAGATTATGGCGTTTTGAACCGACGTAATGGAACAAAAAACCCGTCACAATTTACATCGTACTGAAACAGTATTTTTTATTTAAAATTGAAAAATGTTTTGTTTGAATGCACATTTTCATTATATCTTTTCATGGTATCTCTTACATCATATCTCTTATTAAAATTCAGAATTTCTCTAACCATTCCCATGACTTTTTAATGGTTGCTTTCATCAATATAAATTCATTTCAAATTTTCATTTTTCAATCACCTCTTTCGAAATTCTCTACAATCTCTAAGCATATTTTTTTTTTCATAACATAAATTTTATACAAGATACTTTTTGAATACCATTTTCATATTACATTCATAAAAGTTTCATTTGAGCACTTAGAGAGTTTGTGATATTGTAATTTCATATTTGAAAGAGAAGAAGTCCTTCATAGGATTTATATACTACAAACTTGTTTCAAAAACTATTATTGTACCATATCTTATTTTTCCAGGATTGTTGGATATAAGATTGTTTGGTTAGAATCCTTGTTATCCGGATTGTGGATACAAGAGGTCCATTTGTGAGCGGTTGATTCTCGGTTGGACTTTAAACTTGTAAAATCCAAGAGGGTGTTCTTGGTGGTTGATAGTTAGTGACTTGTATAGAAAGACTAGGAAGAGTCTTGTCTTGTCCAAAACTATAGTAAAATCTCTTTCATGTTGAAAGGGCAGTGGAGTACTCTCCACCTGTGAGGGGAACCACTATACGTCTTGGTGTTCTTTACTTTCCGCATTTACCACTTTCCTCACTTAGAACCTTTTAGGAAAGTAAAATTCAAAAACCGTCAAAAATCCGGATAATTGTCTAAGAGCCTAATTCACCCCCCTCTTAGGTACACATATAACTTACAATTGGCATCAGAGTAGGTGATAGGTAACCTGTTCCTACAGATCCAGTATGGCTTCCGCAAGCACAAACCCGGTATTCAAAGACGGTGGAAGTAGTAACAAGCCCCCAATTTTCACTGGAGAGTATTTTGACTTTTGGAAAATCCGCATGAAGGCACATCTTGAAGCAGAAGGAGAAGGTATATGGGAAGCCATTGAGAATGGTCCGCATAATCCGGTTAATGTGGTCGATGGTGTTGGTATTGCAAAGTTAAGAAATACATATGATGAAGATGACAAGAAAAGAATCTTGAATGAAAAGAAAGCTGTCAATATTCTTCAGAGTGCATTAAGTATGGATGAGTTCTTTCGTGTTTGTCAACGTAAATCGGCTAAAGAACTATGGGATACGTTGGTAGAAACACATGAAGGTATGGATGAAGTAAAAAGATCAAGACTAAACACTTTAAGTCAAGAATATGAAATGTTTCGAATGCAGCCCAAAGAATCCATTGTTGCATTACAGAAGAGATTTGTTCATTTGACTAACCACTTAATGGCACTTGGTAAAACAATCTCAAATGATGAATTAAATCTCAAAATTCTAAGATCATTGACTAGAGAATGGCAACCAAAAGTAAGGGCAATATCGGAAAAGAAAAGCCTCTCTACGATGACTTCGGCATCTCTATTTGGTAAACTTCAAGAGTATGAGTTAGAACTTGAAAGATTGGAGAAGCATGAAATACAAGTAAAAGATTCAAAAGACGTTGCCTTAAAGACCAATGTAAAAGATTATGATAGCAATCAAGAGGATGAATCCAATAGTGATGAAAATGATGATCTTATCAAAAAGTTTGAAAGTTTCTAAGAAAAGAAAGGAAAAAGGAGACCACTAAAGGGGAAGCACCAACGAGAAAGATTAAATGCTTTGAATGTGGAGAAAGAGGACATGTTAAAAGTGAATGTCCTTCACTTCAAAAGAAAAATAAATTCAAGAAAAAGAATCATTAAAAAGAAATGAAAACATACGTAGACAACGAAACAAGTTCATCTTCAGATGAAGAACATGTAAATCTTGCATTGATAGCATCACACCACTCTGATGATGAAGAAGATGAGGTTAGTAATAATTCTTTTGATAGTGATGCACAAGGTGCCATAAATGAATTGTTAAATGAATGCAAAATTCTGTATAAAACTATATCATCTCAAAAGAAACAAATTTCAACTTTAGAAGAAAAAAATGTTTCATTAGAAAAAGAGATCGAAAATGAGAAACAAAAGATGATTAGTGAAAAACAGAATTTTGTATGTAAAAATTGTGAATCTCTCTCTTTTCAAATTGTTCAATTAAAAAGAGTACTTGAAAGGTATGAGAAAGGACAAATTGGATTGGAAGAAGTCCTTAGTCAACAAAGATATTCAAATGATAAAAGTGGACTTGGCTATTTAAAATTTTCTAAACCAAGTTCAAGTAAAACTATATTTGTTAAGGCTAGGGATCAAACTTCCAAAGAGAAAGTGAACAAACCTAGGAATGTGCATCCTAATCCTAAAAAGAAAATATTTCTTAAAAAGAAATCTTATGTTCCAAGATATAAGAGAAACTTTGAACCTACTTGTTTTTATTGTGGTATTGTTGGCCATACACCTAATGTTTGCTATGTAAGAAACTCTAGTGTTGCAAGTGGGCATTGTGTGTGGGTAAAGAAAGGTACTAACTTTGATGGACCCAAAGCACATTGGGTACCAAATCAAACTTAATTTGTTTTGTAGGTTTGCTTGAGGACCACTTTAAATCTATGTTGTTTTGATAAGTGGTGGCTCTAAGCTTTTGGTGGGAGACACAACCTAACTTTCAAATCTAGTTCTAAAGGCCAAGGGTTATTTCACATATGGGGAATACCTTAAAGGAAGAATTCTTGGCATTGGCAAAGTTGGAGCACTAACTTTCACATTCATTGAAGATGTACTTTATGTTAAAAGACTAAAGCAATATCTTCTAAACAAAGCCAACTTTGTGACAAAGGCTTCAAGATCATGTTCACCAAAGATGAATGTTCTGATGAAGTCAATCATGAGGTAAATCTCATAGGTAAAAATTGTTTTTATTTCTCATAATTTCTTTATATACTTCAAGTCTTTTCCCGTCCTTTTTGTTAATGACAAAGGGGGAGAAGAATTGTGTATTATTGCTTGGTTTCTCTAACAAAATGCGCAGAATTCAAAACTCTCTAAAATCATGGATTAAGGGGGAGAAATATCCAAGGGGGAGCAAGCTTTGATTAGAGAAACAAGATTGGATCGAATTTTCAAGAATTGGGTTGTCATCATCAAAAAGGGGGAGAATGTGAAGACATAGCTTCTCAATGGTTTTGATGAAGACAACAATGTTCATTCAAGGTTTTATGTACAAAAAGAAATGGATCAAAGACTTCAAAGCTAGAACAAGTTTCATAATAATTCAAGTCTTGAAGATTTCTCAAAGAAGGAAAAAGAAGAAATTCATAAGACTTGACTACACTTGCAAGATAGGATTAATCAAACTTTTAGGTATATGAAATTCGTGACTAAAACATTTCTTAGTGCTCAAAATATTTCTTGAATTGGAAAAATTATTTTTCATTTTTGAACCATATTAAATCACTTTCAAATATAATCTATTGACTTGGATATATCAATAGATGTTGCATAAAATTGGTTCAAATACTTAGACAAAATTTTTAATTTTTTAATTTATTTAAACAATCAATTTTTGGTAAATTATGGCGTTTTCAACTGTCGTAACAGCAACAAAAACCGGTCTGAAGCTATATTTTAAATTTTAAATTTGAAAAGTTTTTGGTAGATTATGGCGTTTTGAACCGACGTAATGGAACAAAAAAACCGTCACAATTTACATCGTACTGAAACAGTATTTTTTATTGAAAATTGAAAAATGTTTTGTTTGAATGCACATTTTCATTATATCTTTTCATGGTATCTCTTACATCATATCTCTTATTAAAATTCAGAATTTCTCTAACCATTGCCATGACTTTTTAATGGTTGCTTTCATCAATATAAATTCATTTCAAATTTTCATTTTTCAATCACCTCTTTCGAAATTCTCTACAATCTCTAAGCATATTTTCTTTTTCATAACATAAATTTTATACAAGATACTTTTTGAATACCATTTTCATATTACATTCATAAAAGTATCATTTGAGCACTTAGAGAGTTTGTGATATTGAAATTTCATATTTGAAAGAGAAGAAGTCCTTCATAGGATTTATATACTACAAACTTGTTTCAAAAACTATTATTGTACCATATCTTATTTTTCCAAGATTGTTGGATATAAGATTGTTTGGTTAGAATCCTTGTTATCCGGATTGTGGATACAAGAGGTCCATTTGTGAGAGGTTGATTCTCGGTTGGACTTTAAACTTGTAAAATCCAAGAGGGTGTTCTTGGTGGTTGATAGTTAGTGACTTGTATAGAAAGACTAGGAAGAGTCTTGTCTTGTCCAAAACTATAGTAAAATCTCTTTCATGTTGAAAGGGGAGTGGAGTACTCTCGACCTGTGAGGGGAACCACTATACGTCTTGGTGTTCTTTACTTTCCGCATTTACCGCTTTTCTCACTTAGAACCTTTTAGGAAAGTAAAATTCAAAAACCGTCAAAAATCTGGATAATTGTCTAAGAGCCTAATTCACTCCCTCTTAGGTACACATATAACTTACAATTGGCATCAGAGTAGGTGATAGGTAACCTGTTCCTACAGATCCAGTATGGCTTCCGCAAGCACAAACCCGGTATTCAAAGACGGTGGAAGTAGTAATAAGCCCCCACTTTTAACTGGAGAGTATTTTGACTTTTGGAAAATCCGCATGAAGGCACATCTTGAAGCACAAGAAGAAGGTATATGGGAAGCCATTGAGAATGGTCCTCATAATCCGGTTAATGTGGTCGATGGTATTGGTATTCCAAAGTTAAGAAATACATATGATGAAGATGACAAGAAAAGAATCTTGAATGAAAAGAAAGCTGTCAATATTCTTCAGAGTGCATTAAGTATGGATGAGTTCTTTCGTGTTTGTCAACGTAAATCGGCTAAAGAACTATGGGATACGTTGGTAGAAACACATGAAGGTATGGATGAAGTAAAAAGATCAAGACTAAACACTTTAAGTCAAGAATATGAAATGTTTCGAATGCATCCCAAAGAATCCATTATTGCATTACAGAAGAGATTTGTTCATTTGACTAACCACTTAATGGCACTTGGTAAAACATTCTCAAATGATGAATTAAATCTCAAAATTATAAGATCATTGACTAGAGAATGGCAACCAAAAGTAACGGCAATATCGGAAAAGAAAAGCCTCTCTACGATGACTTCGGCATCTCTATTTGGTAAACTTCAAGAGTATGAGTTAGAACTTGAAAGATTGGAGAAGCATGAAATACAAGTAAAAGATTCAAAAGACGTTGCCTTAAAGTCCAATGTAAAAGATTATGATAGCAATCAAGAGGATGAATCCAATAGTGATGAAAATGATGATCTTATCAAAAAGTTTGAAAGTTTCTAAGAAAAGAAAGGAAAAAGGAGACCACTAAAGGGGAAGCACCAACGAGAAAGATTAAATGCTTTGAATGTGGAGAAAGAGGACATGTTAAAAGTGAATGTCCTTCACTTCAAAAGAAAAATAAATTCAAGAAAAATAATCATAAAAAAGAAATGAAAACATATGTAGACAACGAAACAAGTTCATCTTCAGATGAAGAACATGTAAATCTTGCATTGATAGCATCACACCACTCCGATGATGAAGAAGATGAGGTTAGTAATAATTCTTTTGATAGTGATGCACAAGGTGCCATAAATGAATTGTTAAATGAATGCAAAATTCTGTATAAAATATATCATCTCAAAAGAAACAAATTTCAACTTTAGAAGAAAAAAACGTTTCATTAGAAAAAGAGATCGAAAATGAGAAACAAAAGATGATTAGTGAAAAACACAATTTTGTATGTAAGAATTGTGAATCTCTCTCTTTTCAAATTGTTCAATTAAAAAGAGTACTTGAAAGGTATGAGAAAGGACAAATTGGATTGGAAGAAGTCCTTAGTCAACAAAGATATTCAAATGATAAAAGTGGACTTGGCTATTTAAAATTTTCTAAACCAAGTTCAAGTAAAACTATATTTGTTAAGGCTAGGGATCAAACTTCCAAAGAGAAAGTGAACAAACCTAGGAATGTGCATCCTAATACTAAAAAGAAAAGATTTCTTAAAAAGAAATCTTATGTTCCCAGATATAAGAGAAACTTTGAACCTACTTGTTTTTATTGTGGTATTGTTGGCCATACACCTAATGCTTGCTATTTAAGAAACTCTAGTGTTGCAAGTGGGCATTGTGTGTGGGTAAAGAAAGGTACTAACTTTGATGGGCCCAAAGCACATTGGGTACCAAATCAAACTTAATTTATTTTGTAGGTTTGCTTGAGGACCACTTTAAATCTATGTTGTTTTGATAAATGGTGGCTCTAAGCTTTTGGTGGGAGACACAACCTAACTTTCAAATCTAGTTCTAAAGGCCAAGGGTTATTTCACATATGGGGAATACCTTAAAGGAAGAATTCTTGGCATTGGCAAAGTTGGAGCACTAACTTTCACATTCGTTGAAGATGTACTTTATGTTAAAAGACTAAAGCAATATCTTCTAAACAAAGCCAACTTTGTGACAAAGGCTTCAAGATCATGTTCACCAAAGATGAATGTTCTGATGAAGTCAATCATGAGGTAAATCTCATAGGTAAAAATTGTTTTTATTTCTCATAATTTCTTTATATACTTCAAGTCTTTTCCCGTCCTTTTTGTTAATGACAAAGGGGGAGAAGAATTGTGTATTATTGCTTGGTTTCTCTAACAAATTGCGCAGAATTCAAAACTCTCTAAAATCATGGATTAAGGGGGAGCAATATCCAAGGGGGAGCAAGCTTTGATTAGAGAAACAAGATTGGATCGAATTTTCAAGAATTGGGTTGTCATCATCAAAAAGGGAGAGAATGTGAAGACGTAGCTTCTCAATGGTTTTGATGAAGACAACAATGTTCATTCAAGGTTTTATGTACAAAAAGAAATGGATCAAAGACTTCAAAGCTAGAACAAGTTTCATAATAATTCAAGTCTTGAAGATTTCTCAAAGAAGGAAAAAGAAGAAATTCATAAGACTTGACTACACTTGCAAGATAGGATTAATCAAACTTTTAGGTATATGAAATTCGTGACTAAAACATTTCTTAGTGCTCAAAATATTTCTTGAATTGGAAAAATTATTTTTCATTTTTGAACCATATTAAATCACGTTCAAATATAATCTATTGACTTGGATAAATCAATAGATGTTGCATAAAATTGGTTCAAATACTTAGACAAAATTTTTAATTTTTTAATTTATTTAAACATTCAATTTTTGGTAAATTATGGCGTTTTCAACTGTCGTAACAGCAACAAAAACCGGTCTGAAGCTATATTTTAAATTTTAAATTTGAAAAGTTTTTGGTAGATTATGGCGTTTTGAACCGACGTAATGGAACAAAAAACCCGTCACAATTTACATCGTACTGAAACAGTATTTTTTATTTAAAATTGAAAAATGTTTTGTTTGAATGCACATTTTCATTATATCTTTTCATGGTATCTCTTACATCATATCTCTTATTAAAATTCAGAATTTCTCTAACCATTGCCATGACTTTTTAATGGTTGCTTTCATCAATATAAATTCATTTCAAATTTTCATTTTTCAATCACCTCTTTCGAAATTCTCTACAATCTCTAAGCCTATTTTTTTTTTCATAACATAAATTTTATACAAGATACTTTTTGAATACCATTTTCATATTACATTCATAAAAGTATCATTTGAGCACTTAGAGAGTTTGTGATATTGAAATTTCATATTTGAAAGAGAAGAAGTCCTTCATAGGATTTATATACTACAAACTTGTTTCAAAAACTATTATTGTACCATATCTTATTTTTCCAAGATTGTTGGATATAAGATTGTTTGGTTAGAATCCTTGTTATCCGGATTGTGGATACAAGAGGTCCATTTGTGAGAGGTTGATTCTCGGTTGGACTTTAAACTTGTAAAATCCAAGAGGGTGTTCTTGGTGGTTGATAGTTAGTGACTTGTATAGAAAGACTAGGAAGAGTCTTGTCTTGTCCAAAACTATAGTAAAATCTCTTTCATGTTGAAAGGGGAGTGGAGTACTCTCGACCTGTGAGGGGAACCACTACACGTCTTGGTGTTCTTTACTTTCCGCATTTACCGCTTTCCTCACTTAGAACCTTTTAGGAAAGTAAAATTCAAAAACCGTCAAAAATCTGGATAATTGTCTAAGAGCCTAATTCACTCCCTCTTAGGTACACATATAACTTACAATTGGCATCAGAGTAGGTGATAGGTAACCTGTTCCTACAGATCCAGTATGGCTTCCGCAAGCACAAACCCGGTATTCAAAGACGGTGGAAGTAGTAATAAGCCCCCACTTTTAACTGGAGAGTATTTTGACTTTTGGAAAATCCGCATGAAGGCACATCTTGAAGCACAAGAAGAAGGTATATGGGAAGCCATTGAGAATGGTCCGCATAATCCGGTTAATGTGGTCGATGGTATTGGTATTCCAAAGTTAAGAAATACATATGATGAAGATGACAAGAAAAGAATCTTGAATGAAAAGAAAGCTGTCAATATTCTTCAGAGTGCATTAAGTATGGATGAGTTCTTTCGTGTTTGTCAACGTAAATCGGCTAAAGAACTATGGGATACGTTGGTAGAAACACATGAAGGTATGGATGAAGTAAAAAGATCAAGACTAAACACTTTAAGTCAAGAATATGAAATGTTTCGAATGCATCCCAAAGAATCCATTGTTGCATTACAGAAGAGATTTGTTCATTTGACTAACCACTTAATGGCACTTGGTAAAACATTCTCAAATGATGAATTAAATCTCAAAATTATAAGATCATTGACTAGAGTATGGCAACCAAAAGTAACGGCAATATCGGAAAAGAAAAGCCTCTCTACGATGACTTCGGCATCTCTATTTGGTAAACTTCAAGAGTATGAGTTAGAACTTGAAAGATTGGAGAAGCATGAAATACAAGTAAAAGATTCAAAAGACGTTGCCTTAAAGACCAATGTAAAAGATTATGATAGCAATCAAGAGGATGAATCCAATAGTGATGAAAATGATGATCTTATCAAAAAGTTTGAAAGTTTCTAAGAAAAGAAAGGAAAAAGGAGACCACTAAAGGGGAAGCACCAACGAGAAAGATTAAATGCTTTGAATGTGGAGAAAGAGGACATGTTAAAAGTGAATGTCCTTCACTTCAAAAGAAAAATAAATTCAAGAAAAATAATCATAAAAAAGAAATGAAAACATATGTAGACAACGAAACAAGTTCATCTTCAGATGAAGAACATGTAAATCTTGCATTGATAGCATCACACCACTCCGATGATGAAGAAGATGAGGTTAGTAATAATTCTTTTGATAGTGATGCACAAGGTGCCATAAATGAATTGTTAAATGAATGCAAAATTCTGTATAAAATATATCATCTCAAAAGAAACAAATTTCAACTTTAGAAGAAAAAAACGTTTCATTAGAAAAAGAGATCGAAAATGAGAAACAAAAGATGATTAGTGAAAAACACAATTTTGTATGTAAGAATTGTGAATCTCTCTCTTTTCAAATTGTTCAATTAAAAAGAGTACTTGAAAGGTATGAGAAAGGACAAATTGGATTGGAAGAAGTCCTTAGTCAACAAAGATATTCAAATGATAAAAGTGGACTTGGCTATTTAAAATTTTCTAAACCAAGTTCAAGTAAAACTATATTTGTTAAGGCTAGGGATCAAACTTCCAAAGAGAAAGTGAACAAACCTAGGAATGTGCATCCTAATACTAAAAAGAAAAGATTTCTTAAAAAGAAATCTTATGTTCCCAGATATAAGAGAAACTTTGAACCTACTTGTTTTTATTGTGGTATTGTTGGCCATACACCTAATGCTTGCTATTTAAGAAACTCTAGTGTTGCAAGTGGGCATTGTGTGTGGGTAAAGAAAGGTACTAACTTTGATGGGCCCAAAGCACATTGGGTACCAAATCAAACTTAATTTATTTTGTAGGTTTGCTTGAGGACCACTTTAAATCTATGTTGTTTTGATAAATGGTGGCTCTAAGCTTTTGGTGGGAGACACAACCTAACTTTCAAATCTAGTTCTAAAGGCCAAGGGTTATTTCACATATGGGGAATACCTTAAAGGAAGAATTCTTGGCATTGGCAAAGTTGGAGCACTAACTTTCACATTCGTTGAAGATGTACTTTATGTTAAAAGACTAAAGCAATATCTTCTAAACAAAGCCAACTTTGTGACAAAGGCTTCAAGATCATGTTCACCAAAGATGAATGTTCTGATGAAGTCAATCATGAGGTAAATCTCATAGGTAAAAATTGTTTTTATTTCTCATAATTTCTTTATATACTTCAAGTCTTTTCCCGTCCTTTTTGTTAATGACAAAGGGGGAGAAGAATTGTGTATTATTGCTTGGTTTCTCTAACAAATTGCGCAGAATTCAAAACTCTCTAAAATCATGGATTAAGGGGGAGCAATATCCAAGGGGGAGCAAGCTTTGATTAGAGAAACAAGATTGGATCGAATTTTCAAGAATTGGGTTGTCATCATCAAAAAGGGAGAGAATGTGAAGACGTAGCTTCTCAATGGTTTTGATGAAGACAACAATGTTCATTCAAGGTTTTATGTACAAAAAGAAATGGATCAAAGACTTCAAAGCTAGAACAAGTTTCATAATAATTCAAGTCTTGAAGATTTCTCAAAGAAGGAAAAATAAGAAATTCATAAGACTTGACTACACTTGCAAGATAGGATTAATCAAACTTTTAGGTATATGAAATTCGTGACTAAAACATTTCTTAGTGCTCAAAATATTTCTTGAATTGGAAAAATTATTTTTCATTTTTGAACCATATTAAATCACGTTCAAATATAATCTATTGACTTGGATAAATCAATAGATGTTGCATAAAATTGGTTCAAATACTTAGACAAAATTTTTAATTTTTTAATTTATTTAAACATTCAATTTTTGGTAAATTATGGCGTTTTCAACTGTCGTAACAGCAACAAAAACCGGTCTGAAGCTATATTTTAAATTTTAAATTTGAAAAGTTTTTGGTAGATTATGGCGTTTTGAACCGACGTAATGGAACAAAAAACCCGTCACAATTTACATCGTACTGAAACAGTATTTTTTATTTAAAATTGAAAAATGTTTTGTTTGAATGCACATTTTCATTATATCTTTTCATGGTATCTCTTACATCATATCTCTTATTAAAATTCAGAATTTCTCTAACCATTGCCATGACTTTTTAATGGTTGCTTTCATCAATATAAATTCATTTCAAATTTTCATTTTTCAATCACCTCTTTCGAAATTCTCTACAATCTCTAAGCCTATTTTTTTTTTCATAACATAAATTTTATACAAGATACTTTTTGAATACCATTTTCATATTACATTCATAAAAGTTTCATTTGAGCACTTAGAGAGTTTGTGATATTGAAATTTCATATTTGAAAGAGAAGAAGTCCTTCATAGGATTTATATACTACAAACTTGTTTCAAAAACTAATATTGTACCATATCTTATTTTTCCAGGATTGTTGGATATAAGATTGTTTGGTTAGAATCCTTGTTATCCGGATTGTGGATACAAGAGGTCCATTTGTGAGAGGTTGATTCTCGGTTGGACTTTAAACTTGTAAAATCCAAGAGGGTGTTCTTGGTGGTTGATAGTTAGTGACTTGTATAGAAAGACTAGGAAGAGTCTTGTCTTGTCCAAAACTATAGTAAAATCTCTTTCATGTTGAAAGGGGAGTGGAGTACTCTCGACCTGTGAGGGGAACCACTATACGTCTTGGTGTTCTTTACTTTCAGCATTTACCACTTTCCTCACTTAGAACCTTTTAGGAAAGTAAAATTCAAAAACTGTCAAAAATCCGGATAATTGTCTAAGAGCCTAATTCACCCCCCTCTTAGGTACACATATAACTTACAATTGGCATCAGAGTAGGTGATAGGTAACCTGTTCCTACAGATCCAGTATGGCTTCCGCAAGCACAAACCCGGTATTCAAAGACGGTGGAAGTAGTAACAAGCCCCCACTTTTCACTGGAGAGTATTTTGACTTTTGGAAAATCCGCATGAAGGCACATCTTGAAGCAGAAGGAGAAGGTATATGGGAAGCCATTGAGAATGGTCCGCATAATCCGGTTAATGTGGTCGACGGTGTTGGTATTCCAAAGTTAAGAAATACATATGATGAAGATGACAAGAAAAGAATCTTGAATGAAAAGAAAGTTGTCAATATTCTTCAGAGTGCATTAAGTATGGATGAGTTCTTTCATGTTTGTCAACGTAAATCGGCTAAAGAACTATGGGATACGTTGGTAGAAACACATGAAGGTATGGATGAAGTAAAAAGATCAAGACTAAACACTTTAAGTCAAGAATATGAAATGTTTCGAATGCAGCCCAAAGAATCCATTGTTGCATTACAGAAGAGATTTGTTCATTTGACTAACCACTTAATGGCACTTGGTAAAACATTCTCAAATGATGAATTAAATCTCAAAATTCTAAGATCATTGCTAGAGAATGGCAACCAAAAGTAACGGCAATATGGAAAAAGAAAAGCCTCTCTACGATGACTTCGGCATCTCTATTTGGTAAACTTCAAGAGTATGAGTTAGAACTTGAAAGATTGGAGAAGCATGAAATACAAGTAAAAGATTCAAAAGATGTTGCCTTAAAGACCAATGTAAAAGATTATGATAGCAATCAAAAGGATGAATCCAATAGTGATGAAAATGATGATCTTATCAAAAAGTTTGAAAGTTTCTAAGAAAAGAAAGGAAAAAGGAGACCACTAAAGGGGAAGCACCAACGAGAAAGATTAAATGCTTTGAATGTGGAGAAAGAAGACATGTTAAAAGTGAATGTCCTTCACTTCAAAAGAAAAATAAATTCAAGAAAAAGAATCATAAAAAAGAAATGAAAACATATGTAGACAACGAAACAAGTTCATCTTCAGATGAAGAACATGTAAATCTTGCATTGATAGCATCACACCACTCCGATGATGAAGAAGATGAGGTTAGTAATAATTCTTTTGATAGTGATGCACAAGGTGCCATAAATGAATTGTTAAATGAATGCAAAATTCTGTATAAAACTATATCATCTCAAAAGAAACAAATTTCAACTTTAGAAGAAAAAAACGTTTCATTAGAAAAAGAGATCGAAAATGAGAAACAAAAGATGATTAGTGAAAAACAGAATTTTGTATGTAAAAATTGTGAATCTCTCTCTTTTCAAATTGTTCAATTAAAAAGAGTACTTGAAAGGTATGAGAAAGGACAAATTGGATTGGAAGAAGTCCTTAGTCAACAAAGATATTCAAATGATAAAAGTGGACTTGGCTATTTAAAATTTTCTAAACCAAGTTCAAGTAAAACTATATTTGTTAAGGCTAGGGATCAAACTTCCAAAGAGAAAGTGAACAAACCTAGGAATGTGCATCCTAATCCTAAAAAGAAAATATTTCTTAAAAATAAATCTTATGTTCCAAGATATAAGAGAAACTTTGAACCTACTTGTTTTTATTGTGGTATTGTTGGCCATACACCTAATGCTTGCTATGTAAGAAACTCTAGTGTTGCAAGTGGGCATTGTGTGTGGGTAAAGAAAGGTACTAACTTTGATGGACCCAAAGCACATTGGGTACCAAATCAAACTGAATTTGTTTTGTAGGTTTGCTTGAGGACCACTTTAAATCTATGTTGTTTTGATAAGTGGTGGCTCTAAGCTTTTGGTGGGAGACACAACCTAACTTTCAAATCTAGTTCTAAAGGCCAAGGGTTATTTCACATATGGGGAATACCTTAAAGGAAGAATTCTTGGCATTGGCAAAGTTGGAGCACTAACTTTCACATTCATTGAAGATGTACTTTATGTTAAAAGACTAAAGCAATATCTTCTAAACAAAGCCAACTTTGTGACAAAGGCTTCAAGATCATGTTCACCAAAGATGAATGTTCTGATGAAGTCAATCATGAGGTAAATCTCATAGGTAAAAATTGTTTTTATTTCTCATAATTTCTTTATATACTTCAAGTCTTTTCCCGTGCTTTTTGTTAATGACAAAGGGGGAGAAGAATTGTGTATTATTGCTTGGTTTCTCTAACAAAATGCGCAGAATTCAAAACTCTCTAAAATCATGGATTAAGGGGGAGCAATATCCAAGGGGGAGCAAGCTTTGATTAGAGAAACAAGATTGGATCGAATTTTCAAGAATTGGGTTGTCATCATCAAAAAGGGGGAGAATGTGAAGACATAGCTTCTCAATGGTTTTGATGAAGACAACAATGTTCATTCAAGGTTTTATGTACAAAAAGAAATGGATCAAAGACTTCAAAGCTAGAACAAGTTTCATAATAATTCAAGTCTTGAAGATTTCTCAAAGAAGGAAAAAGAAGAAATTCATAAGACTTGACTACACTTGCAAGATAGGATTAATCAAACTTTTAGGTATATGAAATTCGTGACTAAAACATTTCTTAGTGCTCAAAATATTTCTTGAATTGGAAAAATTATTTTTCATTTTTGAACCATATTAAATCACTTTCAAATATAATCTATTGACTTGGATAAATCAATAGATGTTGCATAAAATTGGTTCAAATACTTAGACAAAATTTTTAATTTTTTAATTTATTTAAACAATCAATTTTTGGTAAATTATGGCGTTTTCAACTATCGTAACAGCAACAAAAACCGGTCTGAAGCTATATTTTAAATTTTAAATTTGAAAAGTTTTTGGTAGATTATGGCGTTTTGAACCGACGTAATGGAACAAAAAAACCGTCACAATTTACATCTTACTGTAACAGTATTTTTTATTGAAAATTGAAAAATGTTTTGTTTGAATGCACATTTTCATTATATCTTTTCATGGTATCTCTTACATCATATCTCTTATTAAAATTCAGAATTTCTCTAACCATTGCCATGACTTTTTAATGGTTGCTTTCATCAATATAAATTCATTTCAAATTTTCATTTTTCAATCACCTCTTTCGAAATTCTCTACAATCTCTAAGCATATTTTTTTTTCATAACATAAATTTTATACAAGATACTTTTTGAATACCATTTTCATCTTACATTCATAAAAGTATCATTTGAGCACTTAGAGAGTTTGTGATATTGAAATTTCATATTTGAAAGAGAAGAAGTCCTTCATAGGATTTATATACTACAAACTTGTTTCAAAAACTATTATTGTACCATATCTTATTTTTCCAGGATTGTTGGATATAAGATTGTTTGGTTAGAATCCTTGTTATCCAGATTGTGGATACAAGAGGTCCATTTGTGAGAGGTTGATTCTCGGTTGGACTTTAAACTTGTAAAATCCAATAGGGTGTTCTTGGTGGTTGATAGTTAGTGACTTGTATAGAAAGACTAGGAAGAGTCTTGTCTTGTCCAAAACTATAGTAAAATCTCTTTCATGTTGAAAGGGGAGTGGAGTACTCTCGACTTGTGAGGGGAACCACTATACATCTTGGTGTTCTTTACTTTCCGCATTTACCACTTTCCTCCCTTAGAACCTTTTAGGAAAGGAAAATTCAAAAACCGTCAAAAATCCGGATAATTGTCTAAGAGCCTAATTCACCCCCCTCTTAGGTACACATATAACTTACAATTGGCATCAGAGTAGGTGATAGGTAACCTGTTCCTACAGATCCAGTATGGCTTCCGCAAGCACAAACCCGGTATTCAAAGACGGTGGAAGTAGTAACAAGCCCCCACTTTTCACTGGAGAGTATTTTGACTTTTGGAAAATCCGCATAAAGGCACATCTTGAAGCACAAGGAGAAGGTATATGGGAAGCCATTGAGAATGGTCCGCATAATCCGGTTAATGTGGTCGATGGTGTTGGTATTCCAAAGTTAAGAAATACATATGATGAAGATGACAAGAAAAGAATCTTGAATGAAAAGAAAGCTGTCAATATTCTTCAGAGTGCATTAAGTATGGATGAGTTCTTTCGTGTTTGTCAACGTAAATCGGCTAAAGAACTATGGGATACGTTGGTAGAAACACATGAAGGTATGGATGAAGTAAAAAGATCAAGACTAAACACTTTAAGTCAAGAATATGAAATGTTTCGAATGCAGCCCAAAGAATCCATTATTGCATTACAGAAGAGATTTGTTCATTTGACTAACCACTTAATGGCACTTGGTAAAACATTCTCAAATGATGAATTAAATCTCAAAATTCTATGATCATTGACTAGAGAATGGCAACCAAAAGTAACGGCAATATCGGAAAAGAATAGCCTCTCTACGATGACTTCGGCATCTCTATTTGGTAAACTTCAAGAGTATGAGTTAGAACTTGAAAGATTGGAGAAGCATGAAATACAAGTAAAAGATTCAAAAGACGTTGCCTTAAAGACCAATGTAAAAGATTATGATAGAAATCAAGAGGATGAATCCAATAGTGATGAAAATGATGATCTTATCAAAAAGTTAGAAAGTTTCTAAGAAAAGAAAGGAAAAAGGAGACCACTAAAGGGGAAGCACCAACGAGAAAGATTAAATGCTTTGAATGTGGAGAAAGAGGACATGTTAAAAGTGAATGTCCTTCACTTCAAAAGAAAAATAAATTCAAGAAAAAGAATCATAAAAAAGAAATGAAAACATATGTAGACAACGAAACAAGTTCATCTTCAGATGAAGAACATGTAAATCTTGCATTGATAGCATCACACCACTCCGATGATGAAGAAGATGAGGTTAGTAATAATTCTTTTGATAGTGATGCACAAGGTGCCATAAATGAATTGTTAAATGAATGCAAAATTCTGTATAAAACTATATCATCTCAAAAGAAACAAATTTCAACTTTAGAAGAAAAAAACGTTTCATTAGAAAAAGAGATCGAAAATGAGAAACAAAAGATGATTAGTGAAAAACAGAATTTTGTATGTAAAAATTGTGAATCTCTCTCTTTTCAAATTGTTCAATTAAAAAGAGTACTTGAAAGGTATGAGAAAGGACAAATTGGATTGGAAGAAGTCCTTAGTCAACAAAGATATTCAAATGATAAAAGTGGACTTGGCTATTTAAAATTTTCTAAACCAAGTTCAAGTAAAACTATATTTGTTAAGGCTAGGGATCAAACTTCCAAAGAGAAAGTGAACAAACCTAGGAATGTGCATCCTAATACTAAAAAGAAAAGATTTCTTAAAAAGAAATCTTATGTTCCCAGATATAAGAGAAACTTTGAACCTACTTGTTTTTATTGTGGTATTGTTGGCCATACACCTAATGCTTGCTATGTAAGAAACTCTAGTGTTGCAAGTGGGCATTGTGTGTGGGTAAAGAAAGGTACTAACTTTGATGGACCCAAAGCACATTGGGTACCAAATCAAACTTAATTTGTTTTGTAGGTTTGCTTGAGGACCACTTTAAATCTATGTTGTTTTGATAAGTGGTGGCTCTAAGCTTTTGGTGGGAGACACAACCTAACTTTCAAATCTAGTTCTAAAGGCCAAGGGTTATTTCACATATGGGGAATACCTTAAAGGAATAATTCTTGGCATTGGAAAAGTTGGAGCACTAACTTTCACATTCATTGAAGATGTACTTTATGTTAAAAGACTAAAGCAATATCTTCTAAACAAAGCCAACTTTGTGACAAAGGCTTCAAGATCATGTTCACCAAAGATGAATGTTCTGCTGAAGTCAATCATGAGGTAAATCTCATAGGTAAAACTTGTTTTTATTTCTCATAATTTCTTTATATACTTCAAGTCTTTTCCCGTCCTTTTTGTTAATGACAAAGGGGGAGAAGAATTGTGTATTATTGCTTGGTTTCTCTAACAAAATGCGCAGAATTCAAAACTCTCTAAAATCATGGATTAAGGGGGAGCAATATCCAAGGGGGAGCAAGCTTTGATTAGAGAAACAAGATTGGATCGAATTTTCAAGAATTGGGTTGTCATCATCAAAAAGGGGGAGAATGTGAAGACATAGCTTCTCAATGGTTTTGATGAAGACAACAATGTTCATTCAAGGTTTTATGTACAAAAAGAAATGGATCAAAGACTTCAAAGCTAGAACAAGTTTCATAATAATTCAAGTCTTGAAGATTTCTCAAAGAAGGAAAAAGAAGAAATTCATAAGACTTGACTACACTTGCAAGATAGGATTAATCAAACTTTTAGGTATATGAAATTCGTGACTAAAACATTTCTTAGTGCTCAAAATATTTCTTGAATTGGAAAAATTATTTTTCATTTTTGAACCATATTAAATCACTTTCAAATATAATCTATTGACTTGGATAAATCAATAGATGTTGCATAAAATTGGTTCAAATACTTAGACAAAATTTTTAATTTTTTAATTTATTTAAATATTCAATTTTTGGTAAATTATGGCGTTTTCAACTGTCGTAACAGCAACAAAAATCGGTCTGAAGCTATATTTTAAAATTTAAATTTGAAAAGTTTTTGGTAGTTTATGGCGTTTTGAACCGACGTAATGGAACAAAAAAACCGTCACAATTTACATCGTACTGAAACAGTATTTTTTATTTAAAATTGAAAAATGTTTTGTTTGAATGCTCATTTTCATTATATCTTTTCATGGTATCTCTTACATCATATCTCTTATTAAAATTCAGAATTTCTCTAACCATTGCCATGACTTTTTAATGGTTGCTTTCATCAATATAAATTCATTTCAAATTTTCATTTTTCAATCACCTCTTTCGAAATTCTCTACAATCTCTAAGCATATTTTTTTTTCATAACACAAATTTTATACAAGATACTTTTTGAATACCATTTTCATATTACATTCATAAAAGTATCTTTTGAGCACTTAGAGAGTTTGTGATATTGAAATTTCATATTTGAAAGAGAAGAAGTCCTTCATAGGATTTATATACTACAAACTTGTTTCAAAAACTATTATTGTACTATATCTTATTTTTCCAGGATTGTTGGATATAAGATTGTTTGGTTAGAATCCTTGTTATCCGGATTGTGGATACAAGAGGTCCATTTGTGAGAGGTTGATTCTCGGTTGGACTTTAAACTTGTAAAATCCAAGAGGGTCTTCTTGGTGGTTGATAGTTAGTGACTTGTATAGAAAGACTAGGAAGAGTCTTGTCTTGTCCAAAACTATAGTAAAATCTCTTTCATGTTGAAAGGGGAGTGGAGTACTCTCGACCTGTGAGGGGAACCACTATACGTCTTGGTGTTCTTTACTTTCCGCATTTACCGCTTTCCTCACTTAGAACCTTTTAGGAAAGTCAAATTCAAAAACCGTCAAAAATCTGGATAATTGTCTAAGAGCCTAATTCACCCCCCTCTTAGGTACACATATAACTTACAATTGGCATCAGAGTAGGTGATAGGTAACCTGTTCCTACAGGTCCAGTATGGCTTCCGCAAGCACAAACCCGGTATTCAAAGACGGTGGAAGTAGTAACAAGCCCCCACTTTTCACTGGAGAGTATTTTGACTTTTGGAAAATCCGTATGAAGGCACATCTTGAAGCACAAGGAGAAGGTATATGGGAAGCCATTGAGAATGGTCCGCATAATCCGGTTAATGTGGTCGATGGTGTTGGTATTCCAAAGTTAAGAAATACATATGATGAAGATGACAAGAAAAGAATCTTGAATGAAAAGAAAGCTGTCAATATTCTTCAGAGTGCATTAAGTATGGATGAGTTCTTTCGTGTTTGTCAACGTAAATCGGCTAAAGAACTATGGGATACGTTGGTAGAAACACGTGAAGGTATGGATGAAGTAAAAAGATCAAGACTAAACACTTTAAGTCAAGAATATGAAATGTTTCGAATGCAGCCCAAAGAATCCATTGTTGCATTACAGAAGAGATTTGTTCATTTGACTAACCACTTAATGGCACTTGGTAAAACATTCTCAAATGATGAATTAAATCTCAAAATTATAAGATCATTGACTAGAGAATGGTAACCAAAAGTAACGGCAATATCAGAAAAGAAAAGCCTCTCTACGATGACTTCGGCATCTCTATTTTGTAAACTTCAAGAGTATGAGTTAGAACTTGAAAGATTGGAGAAGCATGAAATACAAGTAAAAGATTCAAAAGACGTTGCCTTAAAGACCAATGTAAAAGATTATGATAGCAATCAAGAGGATGAATCCAATAGTGATGAAAATGATGATCTTATCAAAAAGTTTGAAAGTTTCTAAGAAAAGAAAGGAAAAAGGAGACCACTAAAGGGGAAGCACCAACGAGAAAGATTAAATGCTTTGAATGTGGAGAAAGAAGACATGTTAAAAGTGAATGTCCTTCACTTCAAAAGAAAAATAAATTCAAGAAAAATAATTATAAAAAAGAAATGAAAACATATGTAGACAACGATACAAGTTCATCTTCAGATGAAGAACATGTAAATCTTGCATTGATAGCATCACACCACTCCGATGATGAAGAAGATGAGGTTAGTAATAATTCTTTTGATAGTGATGCACAAGGTGCCATAAATGAATTGTTAAATGAATGCAAAATTCTGTATAAAACTATATCATCTCAAAAGAAACAAATTTCAACTTTAGAAGAAAAAAACGTTTCATTAGAAAAAGAGATCGAAAATGAGAAACAAAAGATGATTAGTGAAAAACAGAATTTTGTATGTAAAAATTGTGAATCTCTCTCTTTTCAAATTGTTCAATTAAAAAGAGTACTTGAAAGGTATGAGAAAGGACAAATTGGATTGGAAGAAGTCCTTAGTCAACAAAGATATTCAAATGATAAAAGTGGACTTGGCTATTTAAAATTTTCTAAACCAAGTTCAAGTAAAACTATATTTGTTAAGGCTAGGGATCAAACTTCCAAAGAGAAAGTGAACAAACCTAGGAATGTGCATCCTAATCCTAAAAAGAAAATATTTCTTAAAAAGAAATCTTATGTTCCCAGATATAAGAGAAACTTTGAACCTACTTGTTTTTATTGTGGTATTGTTGGCCATACACCTAATGCTTGCTATGTAAGAAACTCTAGTGTTGCAAGTGGGCATTGTGTGTGGGTAAAGAAAGGTACTAACTTTGATGGACCCAAAGCACATTGGGTACCAAATCAAACTTAATTTGTTTTGTAGGTTTGCTTGAGGACCACTTTAAATATATGTTGTTTTGATAAATGGTGGCTCTAAGCTTTTGGTGGGAGACACAACCTAACTTTCAAATCTAGTTCTAAAGGTCAAGGGTTATTTCACATATGGGGAATACCTTAAAGGAAGAATTCTTGGCATTGGAAAAGATGGAGCACTAACTTTCACATTCATTGAAGATGTACTTTATGTTAAAAGACTAAAGCAATATCTTCTAAACAAAGCCAACTTTGTGACAAAGGCTTCAAGACCATGTTCACCAAAGATGAATGTTCTGATGAAGTCAATCATGAGGTAAATCTCATAGGTAAAAATTGTTTTTATTTCTCATAATTTCTTTATATACTTCAAGTCTTTTCCCGTCCTTTTTGTTAATGACAAAGGGGGAGAAGAATTGTGTATTATTGCTTGGTTTCTCTAACAAAATGCGCAGGAATTCAAAACTCTCTAAAATCATGGATTAAGGGGGAGCAATATCCAAGGGGGAGCAAGCTTTGATTAGAGAAACAAGATTGGAACCAATTTTCAAGAATTGGGTTGTCATCATCAAAAAGGGGGAGAATGTGAAGACGTAGCTTCTCAATGGTTTTGATGAAGACAACAATGTTCATTCAAGTTTTTATGTACAAAAAGAAATGGATCAAAGACTTCAAAGCTAGAACAAGTTTCATAATAATTCAAGTCTTGAAGATTTCTCAAAGAAGGAAAAAGAAGAAATTCATAAGACTTTACTACACTTGCAAGATAGGATTAATCAAACTTTTAGGTATATGAAATTCGTGACTAAAACATTTCTTAGTGCTCAAAATATTTCTTGAATTGGAAAAATTATTTTTCATTTTTGAACCATATTAAATCACTTTCAAATATAATCTATTGACTTGGATAAATCAATAGATGTTGCATAAAATTGGTTCAAATACTTAGACAAAATTTTTAATTTTTTGATTTATTTAAACATTCAATTTTTGGTAAATTATGGCGTTTTCAACTGTCGTAACAGCAACAAAAATCGGTCTGAAGCTATATTTTAAATTTTAAATTTGAAAAGTTTTTGGTAGTTTATGGCGTTTTGAACCGACGTAATGGAACAAAAAAACCGTCACAATTTACATCGTACTGAAACAGTATTTTTTATTTAAAATTGAAAAATGTTTTGTTTGAATGCTCATTTTCATTATATCTTTTCAAGGTATCTCTTACATCATATCTCTTATTAAAATTCAGAATTTCTCTAACCATTGCCATGACTTTTTAATGGTTGCTTTCATCAATATAAATTCATTTCAAATTTTCATTTTTCAATCACCTCTTTCGAAATTCTCTACAATCTCTAAGCATATTTTTTTTTTCATAACACAAATTTTATACAAGATACTTTTTGAATACCATTTTCATATTACATTCATAAAAGTATCATTTGAGCACTTAGAGAGTTTGTGATATTGAAATTTCATATTTGAAAGAGAAGAAGTCCTTCATAGGATTTATATACTACAAACTTGTTTCAAAAACTATTATTGTACTATATCTTATTTTTCCAGGATTGTTGGATATAAGATTGTTTGGTTAGAATCCTTGTTATCCGGATTGTGGATAAAAGAGGTCCATTTGTGAGAGGTTGATTCTCGGTTGGACTTTAAACTTGTAAAATCCAAGAGGGTGTTCTTGGTGGTTGATAGTTAGTGACTTGTATAGAAAGACTAGGAAGAGTCTTGTCTTGTCCAAAACTATAGTAAAATCTCTTTCATGTGGAAAGGGGAGTGGAGTACTCTCGACCTGTGAGGGGAACCACTATACGTCTTGGTGTTCTTTACTTTCCGCATTTACCGCTTTCCTCACTTAGAACCTTTTAGGAAAGTCAATTTCAAAAACCGTCAAAAATCTGGATAATTGTCTAAGAGCCTAATTCACCCCCCTCTTAGGTACACATATAACTTACAATTGGCATCTGAGTAGGTGATAGGTAACCTGTTCCTACAGGTCCAGTATGGCTTCCGCAAGCACAAACCCGGTATTCAAAGACGGTGGAAGTAGTAACAAGCCCCCACTTTTCACTGGAGAGTATTTTGACTTTTGGAAAATCCGCATGAAGGCACATCTTGAAGCACAAGGAGAAGGTATATGGGAAGCCATTGAGAATGGTCCGCATAATCCGATTAATGTGGTCGATGGTGTTGGTATTCCAAAGTTAAGAAATACATATGATGAAGATGACAAGAAAAGAATCTTGAATGAAAAGAAAGCTGTCAATATTCTTCAGAGTGCATTAAGTATGGATGAGTTCTTTCGTGTTTGTCAACGTAAATCGGCTAAAGAACTATGGGATACGTTGGTAGAAACACGTGAAGGTATGGATGAAGTAAAAAGATCAAGACTAAACACTTTAAGTCAAGAATATGAAATGTTTCGAATGCAGCCCAAAGAATCCATTGTTGCATTACAGAAGAGATTTGTTCATTTGACTAACCACTTAATGGCACTTGGTAAAACTTTCTCAAATGATGAATTAAATCTCAAAATTATAAGATCATTGACTAGAGAATGGTAACCAAAAGTAACGGCAATATCGGAAAAGAAAAGCCTCTCTACGATGACTTCGGCATCTCTATTTGTTAAACTTCAAGAGTATGAGTTAGAACTTGAAAGATTGGAGAAGCGTGAAATACAAGTAAAAGATTCAAAAGACGTTGCCTTAAAGACCAATGTAAAAGATTATGATAACAATCAAGAGGATGAATCCAATAGTGATGAAAATGATGATCTTATCAAAAAGTTTGAAAGTTTCTAAGAAAAGAAAGGAAAAAGGAGACCACTAAAGGGGAAGCACCAACGAGAAAGATTAAATGCTTTGAATGTGGAGAAAGAAGACATGTTAAAAGTGAATGTCCTTCACTTCAAAAGAAAAATAAATTCAAGAAAAAGAATCATAAAAAAGAAATGAAAACATATGTAGACAACGAAACAAGTTCATCTTCAGATGAAGAACATGTAAATCTTGCATTGATAGCATCACACCACTCCGATGATGAAGAAGATGAGGTTAGTAATAATTCTTTTGATAGTGATGCACAAGGTGCCATAAATGAATTGTTAAATGAATGCAAAATTCTGTATAAAACTATATCATCTCAAAAGAAACAAATTTCAACTTTAGAAGAAAAAAACGTTTCATTAGAAAAAGAGATCGAAAATGAGAAACAAAAGATGATTAGTGAAAAACAGAATTTTGTATGTAAAAATTGTGAATCTCTCTCTTTTCAAATTGTTCAATTAAAAAGAGTACTTGAAAGGTATGAGAAAGGACAAATTGGATTGGAAGAAGTCCTTAGTCAACAAAGATATTCAAATGATAAAAGTGGACTTGGCTATTTAAAATTTTCTAAACCAAGTTCAAGTAAAACTATATTTGTTAAGGCTAGGGATCAAACTTCCAAAGAGAAAGTGAACAAACCTAGGAATGTGCATCCTAATCCTAAAAAGAAAATATTTCTTAAAAAGAAATCTTATGTTCCCAGATATAAGAGAAACTTTGAACCTACTTGTTTTTATTGTGGTATTGTTGGCCATACACCTAATGCTTGCTATGTAAGAAACTCTAGTGTTGCAAGTGGGCATTGTGTGTGGGTAAAGAAAGGTACTAACTTTGATGGACCCAAAGCACATTGGGTACCAAATCAAACTTAATTTGTTTTGTAGGTTTGCTTGAGGACCACTTTAAATATATGTTGTTTTGATAAATGGTGGCTCTAAGCTTTTGGTGGGAGACACAACCTAACTTTCAAATCTAGTTCTAAAGGTCAAGGGTTATTTCACATATGGGGAATACGTTAAAGGAAGAATTCTTGGCATTTGCAAAGTTGGAGCACTAACTTTCACATTCATTGAAGATGTACTTTATGTTAAAACACTAAAGCAATATCTTCTAAACAAAGCCAACTTTGTGACAAAGGCTTCAAGACCATGTTCACCAAAGATGAATGTTCTGATGAAGTCAATCATGAGGTAAATCTCATAGGTAAAAATTATTTTTATTTCTCATAATTTCTTTATATACTTCAAGTCTTTTCCCGTCCTTTTTGTTAATGACAAAGGGGGAGAAGAATTGTGTATTATTGCTTGGTTTCTCTAACAAAATGCGCAGAATTCAAAACTCTCTAAAATCATGGATTAAGGGGGAGCAATATCCAAGGGGGAGCAAGCTTTGATTAGAGAAACAAGATTGGAACGAATTTTCAAGAATTGGGTTGTCATCATCAAAAAGGGGGAGAATGTGAAGACGTAGCTTCTCAATGGTTTTGATGAAGACAACAATGTTCATTCAAGTTTTTATGTACAAAAAGAAATGGATCAAAGACTTCAAAGCTAGAACAAGTTTCATAATAATTCAAGTCTTGAAGATTTCTCAAAGAAGGAAAAAGAAAAAATTCATAAGACTTTACTACACTTGCAAGATAGGATTAATCAAACTTTTAGGTATATGAAATTCGTGACTAAAACATTTCTTAGTGCTCAAAATATTTCTTGAATTGGAAAAATTATTTTTCATTTTTGAACCATATTAAATCACTTTCAAATATAATCTATTGACTTGGATAAATCAATAGATGTTGCATAAAATTGGTTCAAATACTTAGACAAAATTTTTAATTTTTCAATTTATTTAAACATTCAGTTTTTGGTAAATTATGGCGTTTTCAACTGTCGTAACAGCAACAAAAATCGCCACAATTCACACCGTTCTGAAGCTATATTTTAAATTTTAAATTTGAAAAGTTTTTGGTAGATTATGGCGTTTTGAACCGACGTAACGGAACAAAAAAACCGCCACAATTTACATCGTACTGAAACAGTATTTTTTATTTAAAATTGAAAAATGTTTTGTTTGAATGCACATTTTCATTATATCTTTTCATGGTATCTCTTACATCATATCTCTTATTAAAATTCATAATTTCTCTAACCTTTGCCATGACTTTTTAATGGTTGCTTTCATCAATATAAATTCATTTCAAATTTTCATTTTTCAATCACCTCTTTCGAAATTCTCTACAATCTCTAAGCATTTTTTTTTTTCATAACATAAATTTTATACAAGATACTTTTTGAATACCATCTTCATATTACATTCATAAAAGTATCATTTGAGCACTTAGAGAGTTTGTGATATTGAAATTTCATATTTGAAAGAGAAGAAGTCCTTCATAGGATTTATATACTACAAACTTGTTTCAAAAACTATTATTGTACCATATCTTATTTTTCAAGGATTGTTGGATATAAGATTGTTTGGTTAGAATCCTTGTTATCCGGATTGTGGATACAAGAGGTCCATTTGTGAGAGGTTGATTCTCGGTTG
This sequence comes from Lathyrus tuberosus, assembly GCA_022829125.1. Classification (NCBI taxonomy): domain Eukaryota; kingdom Viridiplantae; phylum Streptophyta; class Magnoliopsida; order Fabales; family Fabaceae; genus Lathyrus; species Lathyrus tuberosus. The sequence continues at coordinate 5,486,479 of JALAZF010000063.1, forward strand.
GACTTTAAACTTGTAAAATCCAAGAGGGTGTTCTTGGTGGTTGATAGTTAGTGACTTGTATAGAAAGACTAGGAAGAGTCTTGTCTTGTCCAAAACTATAGTAAAATCTCTTTCATGTTGAAAGGGGAGTGTAGTACTCTCGACCTGTGAGGGGAACCACTATACGTCTTGGTGTTCTTTACTTTCCGCATTTACCGCTTTCCTCACTTAGAACCTTTTAGGAAAGTAAAATTCAAAAACCGTCAAAAATCCGGATAATTGTCTAAGAGCCTAATTCACCCCCCCTCTTAGGTACACATATAACTTACAATTGGCATCAGAGTAGGTGATAGGTAACCTGTTCCTACAGATCCAGTATGGCTTCCGCAAGCACAAACCCGGTATTCAAAGACGGTGGAAGTAGTAACAAGCCCCCACTTTTCACTGGAGAGTATTTTCACTTTTGGAAAATCCGCATGAAGGCACATCTTGAAGCACAAGGAGAAGGTATATGGGAAGCCATTGAGAATGGTCCGCATAATCCGGTTAATGTGGTCGATGGTGTTGGTATTCGAAAGTTAAGAAATACATATGATGAAGATGACAAGAAAAGAATCTTGAATGAAAAGAAAGTTGTCAATATTCTTCAGAGTGCATTAAGTATGGATGAGTTCTTTCGTGTTTGTCAACGTAAATCGGCTAAAGAACTATGGGATACGTTGGTAGAAACACATGAAGGTATGGATGAAGTAAAAAGATCAAGACTAAACACTTTAAGTCAAGAATATGAAATGTTTCGAATGCAGCCCAAAGAATCCATTGTTGCATTACAGAAGAGATTTGTTCATTTGACTAACCACTTATTGGCACTTGGTAAAACAGTCTCAAATGATGAATTAAATCTCAAAATTCTAAGATCATTGACTAGAGAATGGCAACCAAATGTAACGGCAATATCGTAAAAGAAAAGCCTCTCTACGATGACTTCGGCATCTCTATTTGGTAAACTTCAAGAGTATGAGTTAGAACTTGAAAGATTGGAGAAGCATGAAATACAAGTAAAAGATTCAAAAGACGTTGCCTTAAAGACCAATGTAAAAGATTATGATAGCAATCAAGAGGATGAATCCAATAGTGATGAAAATGATGATCTTATCAAAAAGTTTGAAAGTTTCTAAGAAAAGAAAGGAAAAAGGAGACCACTAAAGGGGAAGCACCAACGAGAAAGATTAAATGCTTTGAATGTGGAGAAAGAGGACATGTTAAAAGTGAATGTCCTTCACTTCAAAAGAAAAATAAATTCAAGAAAAAGAATCATAAAAAAGAAATGAAAACATATGTAGACAACGAAACAAGTTCATCTTCAGATGAAGAACATGTAAATCTTGCATTGATAGCATCACACCACTCCGATGATGAAGATGAGGTTAGTAATAATTCTTTTGATAGTGATGCACAAGGTGCCATAAATGAATTGTTAAATGAATGCAAAATTCTGTATAAAACTATATCATCTCAAAAGAAACAAATTTCAACTTTAGAAGAAAAAAACGTTTCATTAGAAAAAGAGATCGAAAATGAGAAACAAAAGATGATTAGTGAAAAACAGAATTTTGTATGTAAAAATTGTGAATCTCTCTCTTTTCAAATTGTTCAATTAAAAAGAGTACTTGAAAGGTATGAGAAAGGATAAATTGGATTGGAAGAAGTCCTTAGTCAACAAAGATATTCAAATGATAAAAGTGGACTTGGCTATTTAAAATTTTCTAAACCAAGTTCAAGTAAAACTATATTTGTTAAGGCTAGGGATCAAACTTCCAAAGAGAAAGTGAACAAACCTAGGAATGTGCATCCTAATCCTAAAAAGAAAAGATTTCTTAAAAAGAAATCTTATGTTCCAAGATATAAGACAAACTTTGAACCTACTTGTTTTTATTGTGGTATTGTTGGCCATACACCTAATGCTTGCTATGTAAGAAACTCTAGTGTTGCAAGTGGGCATTGTGTGTGGGTAAAGAAAGGTACTAACTTTGATGGACCCAAAGCACATTGGGTACCAAATCAAACTTAATTTGTTTTGTAGGTTTGCTTGAGGACCACCTTAAATCTATGTTGTTTTGATAAATGGTGGCTCTAAGCTTTTGGTGGGAGACACAACCTAACTTTCAAATCTAGTTCTAAAGGTCAAGGGTTATTTCACATATGGGGAATACCTTAAAGGAAGAATTCTTGGCATTGGCAAAGTTGGAGCACTAACTTTCACATTCATTGAAGATGTACTTTATGTTAAAAGACTAAAGCAATATCTTCTAAACAAAGCCAACTTTGTGACAAAGGCTTCAAGATCATGTTCACCAAAGATGAATGTTCTGATGAAGTCAATCATGAGGTAAATCTCATAGGTAAAAATTGTTTTTATTTCTCATAATTTCTTTATATACTTCAAGTCTTTTCCCGTCCTTTTTGTTAATGACAAAGGGGGAGAAGAATTGTGTATTATTGCTTGGTTTCTCTAACAAAATGCGCAGAATTCAAAACTCTCTAAAATCATGGATTAAGGGGGAGCAAGCTTTGATTAGAGAAACAAGATTGGATCGAATTTTCAAGAATTGGGTTGTCATCATCAAAAAGGGGGAGAATGTGAAGACGTAGCTTCTCAATGGTTTTGATGAAGACAACAATGTTCATTCAAGGTTTTATGTACAAAAAGAAATGGATCAAAGACTTCAAAGCTAGAACAAGTTTCATAATAATTCAAGTCTTGAAGATTTCTCAAAGAAGGAAAAAGAAGAAATTCATAAGACTTGACTACACTTGCAAGATAGGATTAATCAAACTTTTAGGTATATGAAATTCGTGACTAAAACATTTCTTAGTGCTCAAAATATTTCTTGAATTGGAAAAATTATTTTTCATTTTTGAACCATATTAAATCACTTTCAAATATAATCTATTGACTTGGATAAATCAATAGATGTTGCATAAAATTGGTTCAAATACTTAGACAAAATTTTTAATTTTTCAATTTATTTAAACATTCAGTTTTTGGTAAATTATGGCGTTTTCAACTGTCGTAACAGCAACAAAAATCGCCACAATTTGCACCGTTCTGAAGCTATATTTTAAATTTTAAATTTGAAAAGTTTTAGGTAGATTATGGCCTTTTGAACCGACGTAACGGAACAAAAAAACCGCCACAATTTACATCGTACTGAAACAGTATTTTTTATTTAAAATTGAAAAATGTTTTGTTTGAATGCACATTTTCATTATATCTTTTCATGGTATCTATTACATCATATCTCTTATTAAAATTCAGAATTTCTCTAACCATTGCCATGACTTTTTAATGGTTGCTTTCATCAATATAAATTCATTTCAAATTTTCATTTTTCAATCACCTCTTTCGAAATTCTCTACAATCTCTAAGCATATTTTTTTTTTCATAACATAAATTTTATACAAGATAGTTTTTGAATACCATTTTCATATTACATTCATAAAAGTATCATTTGAGCACTTAGAGAGTTTGTGATATTGAAATTTCATATTTGAAAGAGAAGAAGTCCTTCATAGGATTTATATACTACAAACTTGTTTCAAAAACTATTATTGTACCATATCTTATTTTTCAAGGATTGTTGGATATAAGATTGTTTGGTTAGAATCCTTGTTATCCGGATTGTGGATACAAGAGGTCCATTTGTGAGAGGTTGATTCTCGGTTGGACTTTAAACTTGTAAAATCCAAGAGGGTGTTCTTGGTGGTTGATAGTTAGTGACTTGTATAGAAAGACTAGGAAGAGTCTTGTCTTGTCCAAAACTATAGTAAAATCTCTTTCATGTTGAAAGGGGAGTGGAGTACTCTCGACCTGTGAGGGGAACCACTATACGTCTTGGTGTTCTTTACTTTCCGCATTTACCGCTTTCCTCACTTAGAACCTTTTAGGAAAGTAAAATTCAAAAACCGTCAAAAATCCGGATAATTGTCTAAGAGCCTAATTCACCCCCCTCTTAGGTACACATATAACTTACAATTGGCATCATAGTAGGTGATAGGTAACCTGTTCCTACAGATCCAGTATGGCTTCCGCAAGCACAAACCCGGTATTCAAAGACGGTGGAAGTAGTAACAAGCCCCCACTTTTCACTGGAGAGTATTTCCACTTTTGGAAAATCCGCATGAAGGCACATCTTGAAGCACAAGGAGAAGGTATATGGGAAGCCATTGAGAATGGTCCGCATAATCCGGTTAATGTGGTCGATGGTGTTGGTATTCGAAAGTTAAGAAATACATATGATGAAGATGACAAGAAAAGAATCTTGAATGAAAAGAAAGCTGTCAATATTCTTCAGAGTGCATTAAGTATGGATGAGTTCTTTCGTGTTTGTCAACGTAAATCGGCTAAAGAACTATGGGATACGTTGGTAGAAACACATGAAGGTATGGATGAAGTAAAAAGATCAAGACTAAGCACTTTAAGTCAAGAATATGAAATGTTTCGAATGCAGCCCAAAGAATCCATTGTTGCATTACAGAAGAGATTTGTTCATTTGACTAACCACTTATTGGCACTTGGTAAAACAGTCTCAAATGATGAATTAAATCTCAAAATTCTAAGATCATTGACTAGAGAATGGCAACCAAATGTAACGGCAATATCGTAAAAGAAAAGCCTCTCTACGATGACTTCGGCATCTCTATTTGGTAAACTTCAAGAGTATGAGTTAGAACTTGAAAGATTGGAGAAGCATGAAATACAAGTAAAAGATTCAAAAGACGTTGCCTTAGAGACCAATGTAAAAGATTATGATAGCAATCAAGAGGATGAATCCAATAGTGATGAAAATGATGATCTTATCAAAAAGTTTGAAAGTTTCTAAGAAAAGAAAGGAAAAAGGAGACCACTAAAGGGGAAGCACCAACGAGAAAGATTAAATGCTTTGAATGTGGAGAAAGAGGACATGTTAAAAGTGAATGTCCTTCACTTCAAAAGAAAAATAAATTCAAGAAAAAGAATCATAAAAAAGAAATGAAAACATATGTAGACAACGAAACAAGTTCATCTTCAGATGAAGAACATGTAAATCTTGCATTGATAGCATCACACCACTCCGATGATCAAGAAGATGAGGTTAGTAATAATTCTTTTGATAGTGATGCACAAGGTGCCATAAATGAATTGTTAAATGAATGCAAAATTCTGTATAAAACTATATCATCTCAAAAGAAACAAATTTCAACTTTAGAAGAAAAAAACGTTTCATTAGAAAAAGAGATCGAAAATGAGAAACAAAAGATGATTAGTGAAAAACAGAATTTTGTATGTAAAAATTGTGAATCTCTCTCTTTTCAAATTGTTCAATTAAAAAGAGTACTTGAAAGGTATGAGAAAGGACAAATTGTATTGGAAGAAGTCCTTAGTCAACAAAGATATTCAAATGATAAAAGTGGACTTGGCTATTTAAAATTTTCTAAACCAAGTTCAAGTAAAACTATATTTGTTAAGGCTAGGGATCAAACTTCCAAAGAGAAAGTGAACAAACCTAGGAATGTGCATCCTAATCCTAAAAAGAAAAGATTTCTTAAAAAGAAATCTTATGTTCCATGATATAAGAGAAACTTTGAACCTACTTGTTTTTATTGTGGTATTGTTGGCCATACACCTAATGCTTGCTATGTAAGAAACTCTAGTGTTGCAAGTGGGCATTGTGTGTGGGTAAAGAAAGCTACTAACTTTGATGGACCCAAAGCACATTGGGTACCAAATCAAACTTAATTTGTTTTGTAGGTTTGCTTGAGGACCACTTTAAATCTATGTTGTTTTGATAAATGGTGGCTCTAAGCTTTTGATGGGAGACACAACCTAACTTTCAAATCTAGTTCTAAAGGTCAAGGGTTATTTCACATATGGGGAATACCTTAAAGGAAGAATTCTTGGCATTGGCAAAGTTGGAGCACTAACTTTCACATTCATTGAAGATGTACTTTATGTTAAAAGACTAAAGCAATATCTTCTAAACAAAGCCAACTTTGTGACAAAGGCTTCAAGATCATGTTCACCAAAGATGAATGTTCTGATGAAGTCAATCATGAGGTAAATCTCATAGGTAAAAATTGTTTTTATTTCTCATAATTTCTTTATATACTTCAAGTCTTTTCCCGTCCTTTTTGTTAATGACAAAGGGGGAGAAGAATTGTGTATTATTGCTTGGTTTCTCTAACAAAATGCGCAGAATTCAAAACTCTCTAAAATCATGGATTAAGGGGGAGAAATATCCAAGGGGGAGCAAGCTTTGATTAGAGAAACAAGATTGGATCAAATTTTCAAGAATTGGGTTGTCATCATCAAAAAGGGGGAGAATGTGAAGACGTAGCTTCTCAATGGTTTTGATGAAGACAACAATGTTCATTCAAGGTTTTATGTACAAAAAGAAATGGATCAAAGACTTCAAAGCTAGAACAAGTTTCATAATAATTCAAGTCTTGAAGATTTCTCAAAGAAGGAAAAAGAAGAAATTCATAAGACTTGACTACACTTGCAAGATAGGATTAATCAAACTTTTAGGTATATGAAATTCGTGACTAAAACATTTCTTAGTGCTCAAAATATTTCTTGAATTGGAAAAATTATTTTTCATTTTTGAACCATATTAAATCACTTTCAAATATAATCTATTGACTTGGATAAATCAATAGATGTTGCATAAAATTGGTTCAAATACTTAGACAAAATTTTTAATTTTTCAATTTATTTAAACATTCAGTTTTTGGTAAATTATGGCGTTTTCAACTGTCATAACAGCAACAAAAATCACCACAATTCGCACCGTTCTGAAGCTATATTTTAAATTTTAAATTTGAAAAGTTTTTGGTAGATTATGGCGTTTTGAACCGACGTAACGGAACAAAAAAACCGCCACAATTTACATCGTACTGAAACAGTATTTTTTATTTAAAATTGAAAAATGTTTTGTTTGAATGCACATTTTCATTATATCTTTTCATGCTATCTCTTACATCATATCTCTTATTAAAATTCAGAATTTCTCTAACCATTGCCATGAGTTTTTAATGGTTGCTTTCATCAATATAAATTCATTTCAAATTTTCATTTTTCAATCACCTCTTTCGAAATTCTCTGCAATCTCTAAGCATATTTTTTTTTTCATAACATAAATTTTATACAAGATACTTTTTGAATACCATTTTCATATTACATTCATAAAAGTATCATTTGAGCACTTAGAGAGTTTGTGATATTGAAATTTCATATTTGAAAGAGAAGAAGTCCTTCATAGGATTTATATACTACAAACTTGTTTCAAAAACTATTATTGTACCATATCTTATTTTTCAAGGATTGTTGGATATAAGATTGTTTGGTTAGAATCCTTGTTATCCGGATTGTGGATACAAGAGGTCCATTTGTGAGAGGTTGATTCTCGGTTGGACTTTAAACTTGTAAAATCCAAGAGGGTGTTCTTGGTGGTTGATAGTTAGTGACTTGTATAGAAAGACTAGGAAGAGTCTTGTCTTGTCCAAAACTATAGTAAAATCTCTTTCATGTTGAAAGGGGAGTGGAGTACTCTCGACCTGTGAGGGGAACCACTATACGTCTTGGTGTTCTTTACTTTCCGCATTTACCGCTTTCCTCACTTAGAACCTTTTAGGAAAGTAAAATTCAAAAACCGTCAAAAATCCGGATAATTGTCTAAGAGCCTAATTCACCCCCCTCTTAGGTACACATATAACTTACAATTGGCATCAGAGTAGGTGATAGGTAACCTGTTCCTACAGATCCAGTATGGCTTCCAAAAGCACAAACCCGGTATTCAAAGACGGTGGAAGTAGTAACAAGCCCCCACTTTTCACTGGAGAGTATTTCCACTTTTGGAAAATCCGCATGAAGGCACATCTTGAAGCACAAGGAGACGGTATATGGGAAGCCATTGAGAATGGTCCGCATAATCCGGTTAATGTGGTCGATGGTGTTGGTATTCGAAAGTTAAGAAATACATATGATGAAGATGACAAGAAAAGAATCTTGAATGAAAAGAAAGCTGTCAATATTCTTCAGAGTGCATTAAGTATGGATGAGTTCTTTCGTGTTTGTCAACGTAAATCGGCTAAAGAACTATGGGATACGTTGGTAGAAACACATGAAGGTATGGATGAAGTAAAAAGATCAAGACTAAGCACTTTAAGTCAAGAATATGAAATGTTTCGAATGCAGCCCAAAGAATCCATTGTTGCATTACAGAAGAGATTTGTTCATTTGACTAACCACTTATTGGCACTTGGTAAAACATTCTCAAATGATGAATTAAATCTCAAAATTCTAAGATCATTGACTAGAGAATGGCAACCAAATGTAACGGCAATATCGTAAAAGAAAAGCCTCTCTACGATGACTTCGGCATCTCTATTTGGTAAACTTCAAGAGTATGAGTTAGAACTTGAAAGATTGGAGAAGCATGAAATACAAGTAAAAGATTCAAAAGACGTTGCCTTAAAGACCAATGTAAAAGATTATGATAGCAATCAAGAGGATGAATCCAATAGTGATGAAAATGATGATCTTATCAAAAAGTTTGAAAGTTTCTAAGAAAAGAAAGGAAAAAGGAGACCACTAAAGGGGAAGCACCAACGAGAAAGATTAAATGCTTTGAATGTGGAGAAAGAGGACATGTTAAAAGTGAATGTCCTTCACTTCAAAAGAAAAATAAATTCAAGAAAAAGAATCATAAAAAAGAAATGAAAACATATGTAGACAACGAAACAAGTTCATCTTCAGATGAAGAACATGTAAATCTTGCATTGATAGCATCACACCACTCCGATGATCAAGAAGATGAGGTTAGTAATAATTCTTTTGATAGTGATGCACAAGGTACCATAAATGAATTGTTAAATGAATGCAAAATTCTGTATAAAACTATATCATCTCAAAAGAAACAAATTTCAACTTTAGAAGAAAAAAACGTTTCATTAGAAAAAGAGATCGAAAATGAGAAACAAAAGATGATTAGTGAAAAACAGAATTTTGTATGTAAAAATTGTGAATCTCTCTCTTTTCAAATTGTTCAATTAAAAAGAGTACTTGAAAGGTATGAGAAAGGACAAATTGTATTGGAAGAAGTCCTTAGTCAACAAAGATATTCAAATGATAAAAGTGGACTTGGCTATTTAAAATTTTCTAAACCAAGTTCAAGTAAAACTATATTTGTTAAGGCTAGGGATCAAACTTCCAAAGAGAAAGTGAACAAACCTAGGAATGTGCATCCTAATCCTAAAAAGAAAAGATTTCTTAAAAAGAAATCTTATGTTCCATGATATAAGAGAAACTTTGAACCTACTTGTTTTTATTGTGGTATTGTTGGCCATACACCTAATCCTTGCTATGTAAGAAACTCTAGTGTTGCAAGTGGGCATTGTGTGTGGGTAAAGAAAGGTACTAACTTTGATGGACCCAAAGCACATTGGGTACCAAATCAAACTTAATTTGTTTTGTAGGTTTGCTTGAGGACCACTTTAAATCTATGTTGTTTTGATAAATGGTGGCTCTAAGCTTTTGGTGGGAGACACAACCTAACTTTCAAATCTAGTTCTAAAGGTCAAGGGTTATTTCACATATGGGGAATACCTTAAAGGAAGAATTCTTGGCATTGGCAAAGTTGGAGCACTAACTTTCACATTCATTGAAGATGTACTTTATGTTAAAAGACTAAAGCAATATCTTCTAAACAAAGCCAACTTTGTGACAAAGGCTTCAAGATCATGTTCACCAAAGATGAATGTTCTGATGAAGTCAATCATGAGGTAAATCTCATAGGTAAAAATTGTTTTTATTTCTCATAATTTCTTTATATACTTCAAGTCTTTTCCCGTCCTTTTTGTTAATGACAAAGGGGGAGAAGAATTGTGTATTATTGCTTGGTTTCTCTAACAAAATGCGCAGAATTCAAAACTCTCTAAAATCATGGATTAAGGGGGAGAAATATCCAAGGGGGAGCAAGCTTTGATTAGAGAAACAAGATTGGATCGAATTTTCAAGAATTGGGTTGTCATCATCAAAAAGGGGGAGAATGTGAAGACGTAGCTTCTCAATGGTTTTGATGAAGACAACAATGTTCATTCAAGGTTTTATGTACAAAAAGAAATGGATCAAAGACTTCAAAGCTAGAACAAGTTTCATAATAATTCAAGTCTTGAAGATTTCTCAAAGAAGGAAAAAGAAGAAATTCATAAGACTTGACTACACTTGCAAGATAGGATTAATCAAACTTTTAGGTATATGAAATTCGTGACTAAAACATTTCTTAGTGCTCAAAATATTTCTTGAATTGGAAAAATTATTTTTCATTTTTGAACCATATTAAATCACTTTCAAATATAATCTATTGACTTGGATAAATCAATAGATGTTGCATAAAATTGGTTCAAATACTTAGACAAAATTTTTAATTTTTCAATTTATTTAAACATTCAGTTTTTGGTAAATTATGGCGTTTTCAACTGTCATAACAGCAACCAAAATCGCCACAATTCGCACCGTTCTGAAGCTATATTTTAAATTTTAAATTTGAAAAGTTTTTGGTAGATTATGGCGTTTTGAACCGACGTAACGGAACAAAAAAACCGCCACAATTTACATCGTACTGAAACAGTATTTTTTATTTAAAATTGAAAAATGTTTTGTTTGAATGCACATTTTCATTATATCTTTTCATGGTATCTCTTACATCATATCTCTTATTAAAATTCAGAATTTCTCTAACCATTGCCATGACTTTTTAATGGTTGCTTTCATCAATATAAATTCATTTCAAATTTTCATTTTTCAATCACCTCTTTCGAAATTCTCTGCAATCTCTAAGCATATTTTTTTTTTCATAACATAAATTTTATACAAGATACTTTTTGAATACCATTTTCATATTACATTCATAAAAGTATCATTTGAGCACTTAGAGAGTTTGTGATATTGAAATTTCATATTTGAAAGAGAAGAAGTCCTTCATAGGATTTATATACTACAAACTTGTTTCAAAAACTATTATTGTACCATATCTTATTTTTCAAGGATTGTTGGATATAAGATTGTTTGGTTAGAATCCTTGTTATCCGGATTGTGGATACAAGAGGTCCATTTGTGAGAGGTTGATTCTCGGTTGGACTTTAAACTTGTAAAATCCAAGAGGGTGTTCTTGGTGGTTGATAGTTAGTGACTTGTATAGAAAGACTAGGAAGAGTCTTGTCTTGTCCAAAACTATAGTAAAATCTCTTTCATGTGGAAAGGGGAGTGGAGTACTGTCGACCTGTGAGGGGAACCACTATACGTCTTGGTGTTCTTTACTTTCCGCATTTACCGCTTTCCTCACTTAGAACCTTTTAGGAAAGTAAAATTCAAAAACCGTCAAAAATCCGGATAATTGTCTAAGAGCCTAATTCACCCCCCTCTTAGGTACACATATAACTTACAATTGGCATCAGAGTAGGTGATAGGTAACCTGTTCCTACAGATCCAGTATGGCTTCCGCAAGCACAAACCCGGTATTCAAAGACGGTGGAAGTAGTAACAAGCCCCCACTTTTCACTGGAGAGTATTTCCACTTTTGGAAACTCCGCATGAAGGCACATCTTGAAGCACAAGGAGAAGGTATATGGGAAGCCATTGAGAATGGTCCGCATAATCCGGTTAATGTGGTCGATGGTGTTGGTATTCGAAAGTTAAGAAATACATATGATGAAGATGACAAGAAAAGAATCTTGAATGAAAAGAAAGCTGTCAATATTCTTCAGAGTGCATTAAGTATGGATGAGTTCTTTCGTGTTTGTCAACGTAAATCGGCTAAAGAACTATGGGATACATTGGTAGAAACACATGAAGGTATGGATGAAGTAAAAAGATCAAGACTAAGCACTTTAAGTCAAGAATATGAAATGTTTCGAATGCAGCCCAAAGAATCCATTGTTGCATTACAGAAGAGATTTGTTCATTTGACTAACCACTTATTGGCACTTGGTAAAACATTCTCAAATGATGAATTAAATCTCAAAATTCTAAGATCATTGACTAGAGAATGGCAACCAAATGTAACGGCAATATCGTAAAAGAAAAGCCTCTCTACGATGACTTCGGCATCTCTATTTGGTAAACTTCAAGAGTATGAGTTAGAACTTGAAAGATTGGAGAAGCATGAAATACAAGTAAAAGATTCAAAAGACGTTGCCTTAAAGACCAATGTAAAAGATTATGATAGCAATTAAGAGGATGAATCCAATAGTGATGAAAATGATGATCTTATCAAAAAGTTTGAAAGTTTCTAAGAAAAGAAAGGAAAAAGGAGACCACTAAAGGGGAAGCACCAACGAGAAAGATTAAATGCTTTGAATGTGGAGAAAGAGGACATGTTAAAAGTGAATGTCCTTCACTTCAAAAGAAAAATAAATTCAAGAAAAAGAATCATAAAAAAGAAATGAAAACATATGTAGACAACGAAACAAGTTCATCTTCATATGAAGAACATGTAAATCTTGCATTGATAGCATCACACCACTCCGATGATCAAGAAGATGAGGTTAGTAATAATTCTTTTGATAGTGATGCACAAGGTGCCATAAATGAATTGTTAAATGAATGCAAAATTCTGTATAAAACTATATCATCTCAAAAGAAACAAATTTCAACTTTAGAAGAAAAAAACGTTTCATTAGAAAAAGAGATCGAAAATGAGAAACAAAAGATGATTAGTGAAAAACAGAATTTTGTATGTAAAAATTGTGAATCTCTCTCTTTTCAAATTGTTCAATTAAAAGGAGTACTTGAAAGGTATGAGAAAGGACAAATTGGATTGGAAGAAGTCCTTAGTCAACAAAGATATTCAAATGATAAAAGTGGACTTGGCTATTTAAAATTTTCTAAACCAAGTTCAAGTAAAACTATATTTGTTAAGGCTAGGGATCAAACTTCCAAAGAGAAAGTGAACAAACCTAGGAATGTGCATCCTAATTCTAAAAAGAAAAGATTTCTTAAAAAGAAATCTTATGTTCCATGATATAAGAGAAACTTTGAACCTACTTGTTTTTATTGTGGTATTGTTGGCCATACACCTAATGCTTGCTATGTAAGAAACTCTAGTGTTGCAAGTGGGCATTGTGTGTGGGTAAAGAAAGGTACTAACTTTGATGGACCCAAAGCACATTGGGTACCAAATCAAACTTAATTTGTTTTGTAGGTTTGCTTGAGGACCACTTTAAATCTATGTTGTTTTGATAAATGGTGGCTCTAAGCTTTTGGTGGGAGACACAACCTAACTTTCAAATCTAGTTCTAAAGGTCAAGGGTTATTTCACATATGGGGAATACCTTAAAGGAAGAATTCTTGGCATTGGCAAAGTTGGAGCACTAACTTTCACATTCATTGAAGATGTACTTTATGTTAAAAGACTAAAGCAATATCTTCTAAATAAAGCCAACTTTGTGACAAAGGCTTCAAGATCATGTTCACCAAAGATGAATGTTCTGATGAAGTCAATCATGAGGTAAATCTCATAGGTAAAAATTGTTTTTATTTCTCATAATTTCTTTATATACTTCAAGTCTTTTCCCGTCCTTTTTGTTAATGACAAAGGGGGAGAAGAATTGTGTATTATTGCTTGGTTTCTCTAACAAAATGCGCAGAATTCAAAACTCTCTAAAATCATGGATTAAGGGGGAGCAATATCCAAGGGGGAGCAAGCTTTGATTAGAGAAACAAGATTGGATCGAATTTTCAAGAATTGGGTTGTCATCATCAAAAAGGGGGAGAATGTGAAGACGTAGCTTCTCAATGGTTTTGATGAAGACAACAATGTTCATTCAAGGTTTTATGTACAAAAAGAAATGGATCAAAGACTTCAAAGCTAGAACAAGTTTCATAATAATTCAAGTCTTGAAGATTTCTCAAAGAAGGAAAAAGAAGAAATTCATAAGACTTGACTACACTTGCAAGATAGGATTAATCAAACTTTTAGGTATATGAAATTCGTGACTAAAACATTTCTTAGTGTTCAAAATATTTCTTGAATTGGAAAAATTATTTTTCATTTTTGAACCATATTAAATCACTTTCAAATATAATCTATTGACTTGGATAAATCAATAGATGTTGCATAAAATTGGTTCAAATACTTAGACAAAATTTTTAATTTTTCAATTTATTTAAACATTCAGTTTTTGTTAAATTATGGCGTTTTCAACTGTCGTAACAGCAACAAAAATCGCCACAATTCGCACCGTTCTGAAGCTATATTTTAAATTTTAAATTTGAAAAGTTTTTGGTAGATTATGGCGTTTTGAACCGACGTAACGGAACAAAAAAACCGCCACAATTTACATCGTACTGAAACAGTATTTTTTATTTAAAATTGAAAAATGTTTTGTTTGAATGCACATTTTCATTATATCTTTTCATGGTATCTCTTACATCATATCTCTTATTAAAATTCAGAATTTCTCTAACCATTGCCATGACTTTTTAATGGTTGCTTTCATCAATATAAATTCATTTCAAATTTTCATTTTTCAATCACCTCTTTCGAAATTCTCTGCAATCTCTAAGCATATTTTTTTTTTCATAACATAAATTTTATACAAGATACTTTTTGAATACCATTTTCATATTACATTCATAAAAGTATCATTTGAGCACTTAGAGAGTTTGTGATATTGAAATTTCATATTTGAAAGAGAAGAAGTCCTTCATAGGATTTATATACTACAAACTTGTTTCAAAAACTATTATTGTACCATATCTTATTTTTCAAGGATTGTTGGATATAAGATTGTTTGGTTAGAATCCTTGTTATCCGGATTGTGGATACAAGAGGTCCATTTGTGAGAGGTTGATTCTCGGTTGGACTTTAAACTTGTAAAATCCAAGAGGGTGTTCTTGGTGGTTGATAGTTAGTGACTTGTATAGAAAGACTAGGAAGAGTCTTGTCTTGTCCAAAACTATAGTAAAATCTCTTTCATGTGGAAAGGGGAGTGGAGTACTGTCGACCTGTGAGGGGAACCACTATACGTCTTGGTGTTCTTTACTTTCCGCATTTACCGCTTTCCTCACTTAGAACCTTTTAGGAAAGTAAAATTCAAAAACCGTCAAAAATCCGGATAATTGTCTAAGAGCCTAATTCACCCCCCTCTTAGGTACACATATAACTTACAATTGGCATCAGAGTAGGTGATAGGTAACCTGTTCCTACAGATCCAGTATGGCTTCCGCAAGCACAAACCCGGTATTCAAAGACGGTGGAAGTAGTAACAAGCCCCCACTTTTCACTGGAGAGTATTTCCACTTTTGGAAAATCCGCATGAAGGCACATCTTGAAGCACAAGGAGAAGATATATGGGAAGCCATTGAGAATGGTCCGCATAATCCGGTTAATGTGGTCGATGGTGTTGGTATTCGAAAGTTAAGAAATACATATGATGAAGATGACAAGAAAAGAATCTTGAATGAAAAGAAAGCTGTCAATATTCTTCAGAGTGCATTAAGTATGGATGAGTTCTTTCGTGTTTGTCAACGTAAATCGGCTAAAGAACTATGGGATACATTGGTAGAAACACATGAAGGTATGGATGAAGTAAAAAGATCAAGACTAAGCACTTTAAGTCAAGAATATGAAATGTTTCGAATGCAGCCCAAAGAATCCATTGTTGCATTACAGAAGAGATTTGTTCATTTGACTAACCACTTATTGGCACTTGGTAAAACATTCTCAAATGATGAATTAAATCTCAAAATTCTAAGATCATTGACTAGAGAATGGCAACCAAATGTAACGGCAATATCGTAAAAGAAAAGCCTCTCTACGATGACTTCGGCATCTCTATTTGGTAAACTTCAAGAGTATGAGTTAGAACTTGAAAGATTGGAGAAGCATGAAATACAAGTAAAAGATTCAAAAGACGTTGCCTTAAAGACCAATGTAAAAGATTATGATAGCAATCAAGAGGATGAATCCAATAGTGATGAAAATGATGATCTTATCAAAAAGTTTGAAAGTTTCTAAGAAAAGAAAGGAAAAAGGAGACCACTAAAGGGGAAGCACCAACGAGAAAGATTAAATGCTTTGAATGTGGAGAAAGAGGACATGTTAAAAGTGAATGTCCTTCACTTCAAAAGAAAAATAAATTCAAGAAAAAGAATCATAAAAAAGAAATGAAAACATATGTAGACAACGAAACAAGTTCATCTTCATATGAAGAACATGTAAATCTTGCATTGATAGCATCACACCACTCCGATGATCAAGAAGATGAGGTTAGTAATAATTCTTTTGATAGTGATGCACAAGGTGCCATAAATGAATTGTTAAATGAATGCAAAATTCTGTATAAAACTATATCATCTCAAAAGAAACAAATTTCAACTTTAGAAGAAAAAAACGTTTCATTAGAAAAAGAGATCGAAAATGAGAAACAAAAGATGATTAGTGAAAAACAGAATTTTGTATGTAAAAATTGTGAATCTCTCTCTTTTCAAATTGTTCAATTAAAAGGAGTACTTGAAAGGTATGAGAAAGGACAAATTGGATTGGAAGAAGTCCTTAGTCAACAAAGATATTCAAATGATAAAAGTGGACTTGGCTATTTAAAATTTTCTAAACCAAGTTCAAGTAAAACTATATTTGTTAAGGCTAGGGATCAAACTTCCAAAGAGAAAGTGAACAAACCTAGGAATGTGCATCCTAATCCTAAAAAGAAAAGATTTCTTAAAAAGAAATCTTATGTTCCATGATATAAGAGAAACTTTGAACCTACTTGTTTTTATTGTGGTATTGTTGGCCATACACCTAATGCTTGCTATGTAAGAAACTCTAGTGTTGCAAGTGGGCATTGTGTGTGGGTAAAGAAAGGTACTAACTTTGATGGACCCAAAGCACATTGGGTACCAAATCAAACTTAATTTGTTTTGTAGGTTTGCTTGAGGACCACTTTAAATCTATGTTGTTTTGATAAATGGTGGCTCTAAGCTTTTGGTGGGAGACACAACCTAACTTTCAAATCTAGTTCTAAAGGTCAAGGGTTATTTCACATATGGGGAATACCTTAAAGGAAGAATTCTTGGCATTGGCAAAGTTGGAGCACTAACTTTCACATTCATTGAAGATGTACTTTATGTTAAAAGACTAAAGCAATATCTTCTAAATAAAGCCAACTTTGTGACAAAGGCTTCAAGATCATGTTCACCAAAGATGAATGTTCTGATGAAGTCAATCATGAGGTAAATCTCATAGGTAAAAATTGTTTTTATTTCTCATAATTTCTTTATATACTTCAAGTCTTTTCCCGTCCTTTTTGTTAATGACAAAGGGGGAGAAGAATTGTGTATTATTGCTTGGTTTCTCTAACAAAATGCGCAGAATTCAAAACTCTCTAAAATCATGGATTAAGGGGGAGCAATATCCAAGGGGGAGCAAGCTTTGATTAGAGAAACAAGATTGGATCGAATTTTCAAGAATTGGGTTGTCATCATCAAAAAGGGGGAGAATGTGAAGACGTAGCTTCTCAATGGTTTTGATGAAGACAACAATGTTCATTCAAGGTTTTATGTACAAAAAGAAATGGATCAAAGACTTCAAAGCTAGAACAAGTTTCATAATAATTCAAGCCTTGAAGATTTCTCAAAGAAGGAAAAAGAAGAAATTCATAAGACTTGACTACACTTGCAAGATAGGATTAATCAAACTTTTAGGTATATGAAATTCGTGACTAAAACATTTCTTAGTGCTCAAAATATTTCTTGAATTGGAAAAATTATTTTTCATTTTTGAACCATATTAAATCACTTTCAAATATAATCTATTGACTTGGATAAATCAATAGATGTTGCATAAAATTGGTTCAAATACTTAGACAAAATTTTTAATTTTTCAATTTATTTAAACATTCAGTTTTTGGTAAATTATGGCGTTTTCAACTGTCGTAACAGCAACAAAAATCGCCACAATTCGCACCGTTCTGAAGCTATATTTTAAATTTTAAATTTGAAAAGTTTTTGGTAGATTATGGCGTTTTGAACCGACGTAACGGAACAAAAAAACCGCCACAATTTACATCGTACTGAAACAGTATTTTTTATTTAAAATTGAAAAATGTTTTGTTTGAATGCACATTTTCATTATATCTTTTCATGGTATCTCTTACATCATATCTCTTATTAAAATTCAGAATTTCTCTAACCATTGCCATGACTTTTTAATGGTTGCTTTCATCAATATAAATTCATTTCAAATTTTCATTTTTCAATCACGTCTTTCGAAATTCTCTACAATCTCTAAGCATATTTTTTTTTTCATAACATAAATTTTATACAAGATACTTTTTGAATACCATTTTCATATTACATTCATAAAAGTATCATTTGAGCACTTAGAGAGTTTGTGATATTGAAATTTCATATTTGAAAGAGAAGAAGTCCTTCATAGGATTTATATACTACAAACTTGTTTCAAAAACTATTATTGTACCATATCTTATTTTTCAAGGATTGTTGGATATAAGATTGTTTGGTTAGAATCCTTGTTATCCGGATTGTGGATACAAGAGGTCCATTTGTGAGAGGTTGATTCTCGGTTGGACTTTAAACTTGTAAAATCCAAGAGGGTGTTCTTGGTGGTTGATAGTTAGTGACTTGTATAGAAAGACTAGGAAGAGTCTTGTCTTGTCCAAAACTATAGTAAAATCTCTTTCATGTTGAAAGGGGAGTGGAGTACTCTCGACCTGTGAGGGGAACCACTATACGTCTTGGTGTTCTTTACTTTCCGCATTTACCGCTTTCCTCACTTAGAACCTTTTAGGAATGTAAAATTCAAAAACCGTCAAAAATCCGGATAATTGTCTAAGAGCCTAATTCACCCCCCGCTTAGGTACACATATAACTTACAATTGGCATCAGAGTAGGTGATAGGTAACCTGTTCCTACAGATCCAGTATGGCTTCCGCAAGCACAATCCCGGTATTCAAAGACGGTGGAAGTAGTAACAAGCCCCCACTTTTCACTGGAGAGTATTTCCACTTTTGGAAAATCCGCATGAAGGCACATCTTGAAGCACAAGGAGAAGGTATATGGGAAGCCATTGAGAATGGTCCGCATAATCCGGTTAATGTGGTCGATGGTGTTGGTATTCGAAAGTTAAGAAATACATATGATGAAGATGACAAGAAAAGAATCTTGAATGAAAAGAAAGTTGTCAATATTCTTCAGAGTGCATTAAGTATGGATGAGTTCTTTTGTGTTTGTCAACGTAAATCGGCTAAAGAACTATGGGATACGTTGGTAGAAACACATGAAGGTATGGATGAAGTAAAAAGATCAAGACTAAGCACTTTAGGTCAAGAATATGAAATGTTTCGAATGCAGCCCAAAGAATCCATTGTTGCATTACAGAAGAGATTTGTTCATTTGACTAACCACTTATTGGCACTTGGTAAAACATTCTCAAATGATGAATTAAATCTCAAAATTCTAAGATCATTGACTAGAGAATGGCAACCAAATGTAACGGCAATATCGTAAAAGAAAAGCCTCTCTACGATGACTTCGGCATCTCTATTTGGTAAACTTCAAGAGTATGAGTTAGAACTTGAAAGATTGGAGAAGCATGAAATACAAGTAAAAGATTCAAAAGACGTTGCCTTAAAGACCAATGTAAAAGATTATGATAGCAATCAAGAGGATGAATCCAATAGTGATGAAAATGATGATCTTATCAAAAAGTTTAAAAGTTTCTAAGAAAAGAAAGGAAAAAGGAGACCACTAAATGGGAAGCACCAACGAGAAAGATTAAATGCTTTGAATGTGGAGAAAGAGGACATGTTAAAAGTGAATGTCCTTCACTTCAAAAGAAAAATAAATTCAAGAAAAAGAATCATAAAAAAGAAATGAAAACATATGTAGACAACGAAACAAGTTCATCTTCAGATGAAGAACATGTAAATCTTGCATTGATAGCATCACACCACTCCGATGATCAAGAAGATGAGGTTAGTAATAATTCTTTTGATAGTGATGCACAAGGTGCCATAAATGAATTGTTAAATGAATGCAAAATTCTGTATAAAACTATATCATCTCAAAAGAAACAAATTTCAACTTTAGAAGAAAAAAACGTTTCATTAGAAAAAGAGATCGAAAATGAGAAACAAAAGATGATATGTGAAAAACAGAAATTTGTATGTAAAAATTGTGAATCTCTCTCTTTTCAAATTGTTCAATTAAAAAGAGTACTTGAAAGGTATGAGAAAGGACAAATTGGATTGGAAGAAGTCCTTAGTCAACAAAGATATTCAAATGATAAAAGTGGACTTGGCTATTTAAAATTTTCTAAACCAAGTTCAAGTAAAACTATATTTGTTAAGGCTAGGGATCAAACTTCCAAAGAGAAAGTGAACAAACCTAGGAATGTGCATCCTAATCCTAAAAAGAAAAGATTTCTTAAAAATAAATCTTATGTTCCATGATATAAGAGAAACTTTGAACCTACTTGTTTTTATTGTGGTATTGTTGGCCATACACCTAATGCTTGCTATGTAAGAAACTCTAGTGTTGCAAGTGGGCATTGTGTGTGGGTAAAGAAAGGTACTAACTTTGATGGACCCAAAGCACATTGGGTACCAAATCAAACTTAATTTGTTTTGTAGGTTTGCTTGAGGACCACTTTAAATCTATGTTGTTTTGATAAATGGTGGCTCTAAGCTTTTGGTGGGAGACACAACCTAACTTTCAAATCTAGTTCTAAAGGTCAAGGGTTATTTCACATATGGGGAATACCTTAAAGGAAGAATTCTTGGCATTGGCAAAGTTGGAGCACTAACTTTCACATTCATTGAAGATGTACTTTATGTTAAAAGACTAAAGCAATATCTTCTAAACAAAGCCAACTTTGTGACAAAGGCTTCAAGATCATGTTCACCAAAGATGAATGTTCTGATGAAGTCAATCATGAGGTAAATCTCATAGGTAAAAATTGTTTTTATTTCTCATAATTTCTTTATATACTTCAAGTCTTTTCCCGTCCTTTTTGTTAATGACAAAGGGGGAGAAGAATTGTGTATTATTGCTTGGTTTCTCTAACAAAATGCGCAGAATTCAAAACTCTCTAAAATCATGGATTAAGGGGGAGCAATATCCAAGGGGGAGCAAGCTTTGATTAGAGAAACAAGATTGGATCGAATTTTCAAGAATTGGGTTGTCATCATCAAAAAGGGGGAGAATGTGAAGACGTAGCTTCTCAATGGTTTTGATGAAGACAACAATGTTCATTCAAGGTTTTATGTACAAAAAGAAATGGATCAAAGACTTCAAAGCTAGAACAAGTTTCATAATAATTCAAGTCTTGAAGATTTCTCAAAGAAGGAAAAAGAAGAAATTCATAAGACTTGACTACACTTGCAAGATAGGATTAATCAAACTTTTAGGTATATGAAATTCGTGACTAAAACATTTCTTAGTGCTCAAAATATTTCTTGAATTGGAAAAATTATTTTTCATTTTTGAACCATATTAAATCACTTTCAAATATAATCTATTGACTTGGATAAATCAATAGATGTTGCATAAAATTGGTTCAAATACTTAGACAAAATTTTTAATTTTTCAATTTATTTAAACATTCAGTTTTTGGTAAATTATGGCGTTTTCAACTGTCGTAACAGCAACAAAAATCGCCACAATTCACACCGTTCTGAAGCTATATTTTAAATTTTAAATTTGAAAAGTTTTTGGTAGATTATGGCGTTTTGAATCGACGTAACGGAACAAAAAAAACGCTACAATTTACATCGTACTAAAACAGTATTTTTTATTTAAAATTGAAAAATGTTTTGTTTGAATGCACATTTTCATTATATCTTTTCATGGTATCTCTTACATCATATCTCTTATTAAAATTCAGAATTTCTCTAACCATTGCCATGACTTTTTAATGGTTGCTTTCATCAATATAAATTCATTTCAAATTTTCATTTTTCAATCACCTCTTTCGAAATTCTCTACAATCTCTAAGCATATTTTTTTTTTCATAACATAAATTTTATACAAGATACTTTTTGAATACCATTTTCATATTACATTCATAAAAGTATCATTTGAGCACTTAGAGAGTTTGTGATATTGAAATTTCATATTTGAAAGACAAGAAGTCCTTCATAGGATTTATATACTACAAACTTGTTTCAAAAACTAGTATTGTACCATATCTTATTTTTCAAGGATTGTTGGATATAAGATTGTTTGGTTAGAATCCTTGTTATCCGGATTGTGGATACAAGAGGTCCATTTGTGAGAGGTTGATTCTCGGTTGGACTTTAAACTTGTAAAATCCAAGAGGGTGTTCTTGGTGGTTGATAGTTAGTGACTTGTATAGAAAGACTAGGAAGAGTCTTGTCTTGTCCAAAACTATAGTAAAATCTCTTTCATGTTGAAAGGGGAGTGGAGTACTCTCGACCTGTGAGGGGAACCACTATACGTCTTGGTGTTCTTTACTTTCCGCATTTACCGCTTTCCTCACTTAGAACCTTTTAGGAAAGTAAAATTCAAAAACCGTCAAAAATCCGGATAATTGTCTAAGAGCCTAATTCACCCCCCTCTTAGGTACACATATAACTTACAATTGGCATCAGAGTAGGTGATAGGTAACCTGTTCCTACAGATCCAGTATGGCTTCCGCAAGCACAAACCCGGTATTCAAAGACGGTGGAAGTAGTAACAAGCCCCCACTTTTCACTGGAGAGTATTTTGACTTTTGGAAAATCCGCATGAAGGCACATCTTGAAGCACAAGGAGAAGGTATATGGGAAGCCATTGAGAATGGTCCGCATAATCCGGTTAATATGGTCTATGGTGTTGGTATTCCAAAGTTAAGAAATACATATGATGAAGATGACAAGAAAAGAATCTTGAATGAAAAGAAAGCTGTCAATATTCTTCAGAGTGCATTAAGTATGGATGAGTTCTTTCGTGTTTGTCAACGTAAATCGGCTAAAGAAATATGGGATACGTTGGTAGAAACACATGAAGGTACGGCTAAAGTAAAAAGATCAAGACTAAACACTTTAAGTCAAGAATATGAAATGTTTCGAATGCAGCCCAGAGAATCCATTGTTGTATTACAGAAGAGATTTGTTCATTTGAGTAACCACTTAATGGCACTTGGTAAAACATTCTCAAATGATGAATTAAATCTCAAAATTCTAAGATCATTGACTAGAGAATGGCAACCAAAAGTAACGGCAATATCGGAAAAGAAAAGCCTCTCCACGATGACTTCGGCATCTCTATTTGGTAAACTTCAAGAGCATGAGTTAGAACTTGAAAGATTGGAGAAGCATGAAATACAAGTAAAAGATTCAAAAGACGTTGCCTTAAAGACCAATGTAAAAGATTATGATAGCAATCAAGAGGGTGAATACAATAGTGATGAAAATGATGATCTTATCAAAAAGTTTGAAAGTTTCTAAGAAAAGAAAGGAAAAAGGAGACCACTAAAGGGGAAGCACCAACGAGAAAGATTAAATGCTTTGAATGTGGAGAAAGAGGACATGTTAAAAGTGAATGTCCTTCACTTCAAAAGAAAAATAAATTCAAGAAAAAGAATCATAAAAAAGAAATGAAAGCATATGTAGACAACAAAACAAGTTCATCTTCAGATGAAGAACATGTAAATCTTGCATTGATAGCATCACACCACTCCGATGATGAAGAAAACGAGGTTAGTAATAATTCTTTTGATAGTGATGCACAAGGTGCCATAAATGAATTGTTAAATGAATGCATGATTTTGTATAAAACTATATCATCTCAAAAGAAACAAATTTCAACTTTAGAAGAAAAAAACGTTTCATTAGAAAAAGAGATCGAAAATGAGAAACAAAAGACGATAAGTGAAAAACAGAATTTTGTATGTAAAAATTGTGAATCTCTCTCTTTTCAAATTGTTCAATTAAAAAGAGTACTTGAAAGGTATGAGAAATGACAAATTGGATTGGAAGAAGTCCTTAGTCAACAAAGATATTCAAATGATAAAAGTGGACTTGACTATTTCAAATTTTCTAAACCAAGTTCAAGTAAAACTATATTTGTTAAGGCTAGGGATCAAACTTCCAAAGAGAAAGTGAACAAACCTAGGAATGTGCATCCTAATCCTAAAAAGAAAATATTTCTTAAAAAGAAATCTTATGTTCCAAGATATAAGAGAAACTTTGAACCTACTTGTTTTTATTGTGGTATTGTTGGCCATACACCTAATGCTTTCTATGTAAGAAACTCTAGTGTTGCAAGTGGGCATTGTGTGTGGGTAAAGAAAGGTACTAACTTTGATGGACCCAAAGCACATTGGGTACCAAATCAAACTTAATTTGTTTTGTAGGTTTGCTTGAGGACCACTTTAAATCTATGTTGTTTTGATAAATGGTGGCTCTAAGCTTTTGGTGGGAGACACAACCTAACTTTCAAATCTAGTTCTAAAGGTCAAGGGTTATTTCACATATGGGGAATACCTTAAAGGAAGAATTCTTGGCATTGGCAAAGTTGGAGCACTAACTTTCACATTCATTGAAGATGTACTTTATGTTAAAAGACTAAAGCAATATCTTCTAAACAAAGCCAACTTTGTGACAAAGGCTTCAAGATCATGTTCACCAAAGATGAATGTTCTGATGAAGTCAATCATGAGGTAAATCTCATAGGTAAAAATTGTTTTTATTTCTCATAATTTCTTTATATACTTCAAGTCTTTTCCCGTCCTTTTTGTTAATGACAAAGGGGGAGAAGAATTGTGTATTATTGCTTGGTTTCTCTAACAAAATGCGCAGAATTCAAAACTCTCTAAAATCATGGATTAAGGGGGAGCAATATCCAAGGGGGAGCAAGCTTTGATTAGAGAAACAAGATTGGATCGAATTTTCAAGAATTGGGTTGTCATCATCAAAAAGGGGGAGAATGTGAAGACGTAGCTTCTCAATGGTTTTGATGAAGACAACAATGTTCATTCAAGGTTTTATGTACAAAAAGAAATGGATCAAAGACTTCAAAGCTAGAACAAGTTTCATAATAATTCAAGTCTTGAAGATTTCTCAAAGAAGGAAAAAGAAGAAATTCATAAGACTTGACTACACTTGCAAGATAGGATTAATCAAACTTTTAGGTATATGAAATTCGTGACTAAAACATTTCTTAGTGCTCAAAATATTTCTTGAATTGGAAAAATTATTTTTCATTTTTGAACCATATTAAATCACTTTCAAATATAATCTATTGACTTGGATAAATCAATAGATGTTGCATAAAATTGGTTCAAATACTTAGACAAAATTTTTAATTTTTCAATTTATTTAAACATTCAGTTTTTGGTAAATTATGGCGTTTTCAACTGTCGTAAAAGCAACAAAAACCGCCACAATTCGCACCGTTCTGAAGCTATATATTAAATTTTAAATTTGAAAAGTTTTTGGTAGATTATGGTGTTTTGAACCGACGTAACGGAACAAAAAAATGCCACAATTTCCATCGTACTGAAACAGTTTTTTTATTTAAAATTGAAAAATGTTTTGTTTGAATGCAGATTTTCATTATATCTTTTCATGGTATCTCTTACATCATATCTCTTATTAGAATTCAAAATTTCTCTAACCATTGCCATGACTTTTTAATGGTTGCTTTCATCAATATAAATTCATTTCAAATTTTCATTTTTCAATCACCTCTTTCGCAATTCTCTACAATCTCTAAGCATATTTTTTTTTTCATAACATAAATTTTATACAAGATACTTTTTGAATACCATTTTCATATTACATTCATAAAAGTATCATTTGAGCACTTAGAGAGTTTGTGATATTGAAATTTCATATTTGAAAGAGAAGAAGTCCTTCATAGGATGTATATACTACAAACTTGTTTCAAAAACTATTATTGTACCATATCTTATTTTTCCAGGATTGTTGGATATAAGATTGTTTGGTTAGAATCCTTGTTATCCGGATTGTGGATACAAGAGGTCCTTTTGTGAGAGGTTGATTCTCGGTTGGACTTTAAACTTGTAAAATCCAAGAGGGTGTTCTTGGTGGTTGATAGTTAGTGACTTGTATAGAAAGACTAGGAAGAGTCTTGTCTTGTCCAAAACTATAGTAAAATCTCTTTCATGTTGAAAGGGGAGTGGAGTACTCTCGACCTGTGAGGGGAACCACTATACGTCCTGGTGTTCTTTACTTTCCGCATTTACCGCTTTCCTCACTTAGAACCGTTTAGGAAAGTAAAATTCAAAAACCGTCAAAAATCCGGATAATTGTCTAAGAGCCTAATTCACCCCCCTCTTAGGTACACATATAACTTACAATTGGCATCAGAGTAGGTGATAGGTAACCTGTTCCTACAGATCCAGTATGGCGTCCGCAAGCACAAACCCGGTGTTCAAAGACGGTGGAAGTAGTAACAAGCCCCCACTTTTCACTAGAGAGTATTTTGACTTTTGGAAAATCTGCATGAAGGCACATCTTGAAGCACAAGGAGAAGGTATATGGGAAGCCATTGAGAATGGTCCGCATAATCCGGTTAATATGGTCGATGGTGTTGGTATTCCAAAGTTAAGAAATACATATGATGAAGATGACAAGAAAAGAATCCTGAATGAAAAGAAAGCTGTCAATATTCTTCAGAGTGCATTAAGTATGGATGAGTTCTTTCGTGTTTTTCAACGTAAATCGGCTAAAGAAATATGGGATACGTTGGTAGAAACACATGAAGGTACGGCTGAAGTAAAAAGATAAAGACTAAACACTTTAAGTCAAGAATATGAAATGTTTCGAATGCAGCCCAGAGAATCCATTGTTGCATTACAGAAGAGATTTGTTCATTTGAGTAACCACTTAATGGCACTTGGTAAAACATTCTCAAATGATGAATTAAATCTCAAAATTCTAAGATCATTGACTAGAGAATGGCAACCAAAAGTAACGGCAATATCGGAAAAGAAAAGCCTCTCTACGATGACTTCGGCATCTCTATTTGGTAAACTTCAAGAGCATGAGTTAGAACTTGAAAGATTGGAGAAGCATGAAATACAAGTAAAAGATTCAAAAGACGTTGCCTTAAAGACCAATGTAAAATATTATGATAGCAATCAAGAGGGTGAATACAATAGTGATGAAAATGATGATCTTATCAAAAAGTTTGAAAGTTTCTAAGAAAAGAAAGGAAAAAGGAGACCACTAAAGGGGAAGCACCAACGAGAGAGATTTAATGCTTTGAAAGTGGAGAAAGAGGACATGTTAAAAGTGAATGTCCTTCACTTCAAAAGAAAAACAAATTCAAGAAAAAGAATCATAAAAAAGAAATGAAAACATATGTAGACAACGAAACAAGTTCATCTTCAGATGAAGAACATGTAAATCTTGCATTGATAGCATCACACCACTCCGATGATGAAGAAGACGAGGTTAGTATTAATTCTTTTGATAGTGATGCACAAGGTGCCATAAATTAATTGTTAAATGAATGCATGATTCTGTATAAAACTATATCATCTCAAAAGAAAGAAATATCAACTTTAGAAGAAAAAAACGTTTCATTAGCAAAAGAGATCGAAAATGAGAAACAAAAGACGATTAGTGAAAAACAGAATTTTGTATGTAAAAATTGTGAATCTCTCTCTTTTCAAATTGTTCAATTAAAAAGAGTACTTGAAAGGTATGAGAAAGGACAAATTGGATTGGAAGAAGTCCTTAGTCAACAAAGATATTCAAATGATAAAAGTGGACTTGGCTATTTAAAATTTTCTAAACCAAGTTCAAGTAAAACTATATTTGTTAAGGCTAGGGATCAAACTTCCAAAGAGAAAGTGAACAAACCTAGGTATGTGCATCCTAATCCTAAAAAGAATAGGTTTCTTAAAAAGAAATCTTATGTTCCAAGATATAAGAGAAACTTTGAACCTACTTGTTTTTATTGTGGTATTGTTGGCCATACACCTAATGCTTGCTATGTAAGAAACTCTAGTGTTGCAAGTGGGCATTGTGTGTGGGTAAAGAAAGGTACTAACTTTGATGGACCCAAAGCACATTGGGTACCAAATCAAACTTAATTTGTTTTGTAGGTTTGCTTGAGGACCACTTTAAATCTATGTTGTTTTGATAAGTGGTGGCTCAAAGCTTTTGGTGGGAGACACAACCTAACTTTCAAATCTAGTTCTAAAGGCCAAGGGTTATTTCACATATGGGGAATACCTTAAAGGAAGAATTCTTGGCATTGGCAAAGTTGGAGCACTAACTTTCACATTCATTGAAGATGTACTTTATGTTAAAAGACTAAAGCAATATCTTCTAAACAAAGCCAACTTTGTGACAAAGGCTTCAAGATCATGTTCACCAAAGATGAATTTTCTGATGAAGTCAATCATGAGGTAAATCTCATAGGTAAAAATTGTTTTTATTTCTCATAATTTCTTTATATACTTCAAGTCTTTTCCTGTCCTTTTTGTTAATGACAAAGGGGGAGAAGAATTGTGTATTATTGCTTGGTTTCTCTAACAAAATGCGCAGAATTCAAAACTCTCTAAAATCATGGATTAAGGGGGAGCAATATCCAAGGGGGAGCAAGCTTTGATTAGAGAAACAAGATTGGATCGAATTTTCAAGAATTGGGTTGTCATCATCAAAAAGGGGGAGAATGTGAAGACGTAGGTTCTCAATGGTTTTGATGAAGACAACAATGTTCATTCAAGGTTTTATGTACAAAAGGAAATGGATCAAAGACTTCAGAGCTAGAACAAGTTTCATAATAATTCAAGTCTTGAAGATTTCTCAAAGAAGGAAAAAGAAGAAATGCATAAGACTTGACTACACTTGCAAGATAGGATTAATCAAACTTTTAGGTATATGAAATTCGTGACTAAAACATTTCTTAGTGCTCAAAATATTTCTTGAATTGGAAAAATTATTTTTCATTTTTGAACCATATTAAATCACTTTCAAATATAATCTATTGACTTGGATAAATCAATAGATGTTGCATAAAATTGGTTCAAATACTTAGACAAAATTTTTTATTTTTCAATTTATTTAAACATTCAGTTTTTGGTAAATTATGGCGTTTTCAACTGTCGTAACAGCAACAAAAACTGCCACAATTTGCACCGGTCTGAAGTTATATATTAAAATTTAAATTTGAAAAGTTTTTGGTAGATTATGGCCTTTTGAACCGACGTAACGGAACAAAAAAACCGCCACAATTTACATCGTACTGAAACAGTATTTTTTATTTAAAATTGAAAAATGTTTTGTTTGAATGCACATTTTCATTATATCTTTTCATGGTATCTCTTACATCATATCTCTTATTAAAATTCAGAATTTCTCTAACCATTGCCATGACTTTTTAATGGTTGCTTTCATCAATATAAATTCATTTCAAATTTTCATTTTTCAATCACCTCTTTCGAAATTCTCTACAATCTCTAAGCATATTTTTTTTTTCATAACATAAATTTTATACAAGATACTTTTTGAATACCATTTTCATATTACATTCATAAAAGTATCATTTGAGCACTTAGAGAGTTTGTGATATTGAAATTTCATATTTGAAAGAGAAGAAGTCCTTCATAGGATTTATATACTACAAACTTGTTTCAAAAACTATTATTGTACCATATCTTATTTTTCAAGGATTGTTGGATATAAGATTGTTTGGTTAGAATCCTTGTTATCCGGATTGTGGATACAAGAGGTCCATTTGTGAGAGGTTGATTCTCGGTTGGACTTTAAACTTGTAAAATCCAAGAGGGTGTTCTTGGTGGTTGATAGTTAGTGACTTGTATAGAAAGACTAGGAAGAGTCTTGTCTTGTCCAAAACTATAGTAAAATCTCTTTCATGTTGAAAGGGGAGTGGAGTACTCTCGACCTGTGAGGGGAACCACTATACGTCTTGGTGTTCTTTACTTTCCGCATTTACCGCTTTCCTCACTTAGAACCTTTTAGGAAAGTAAAATTCAAAAACCGTCAAAAATCCGGATAATTGTCTAAGAGCCTAATTCACCCCCCCTCTTAGGTACACATATAACTTACAATTGGCATCAGAGTAGGTGATAGGTAACATGTTCGTACAGATCCAGTATGGCTTCCGCAAGCACAAACCCGGTATTCAAAGACAGTGGAAGTAGTAACAAGCCCCCACTTTTCACTGGAGAGTATTTTGACTTTTGGAAAATCCGCATGAAGGCACATCTTGAAGCACAAGGAGAAGGTATATGGGAAGCCATTGAGAATGGTCCGCATAATCCGGTTAATGTGGTCGATGGTGTTGGTATTCCAAAGTTAAGAAATACATATGATGAAGATGACAAGAAAAGAATCTTGAATGAAAAGAAAGCTGTCAATATTCTTTAGAGTGCATTAAGTATGGATGAGTTCTTTCGTGTTTGTCAACGTAAATCGGCTAAAGAAATATGGGATACGTTGGTAGAAACACATGAAGGTACGGCTGAAGTAAAAAGATCAAGACTAAACACTTTAAGTCAAGAATATGAAATGTTTCGAATGCAGCCCAGAGAATCCATTGTTGCATTACAGAAGAGATTTGTTCATTTGAGTAACCACTTAATGGCACTTGGTAAAACATTCTCAAATGATGAATTAAATCTCAAAATTCTAAGATCATTGACTAGAGAATGGCAACCAAAAGTAACGGCAATATCGGAAAAGAAAAGCCTCTCTACGATGACTTCGGCATCTCTATTTGGTAAACTTCAAGAGCATGAGTTAGAACTTGAAAGATTGGAGAAGCATGAAATACAAGTAAAAGATTCAAAAGACGTTGTCTTAAAGACCAATGTAAAAGATTATGATAGCAATCAAGAGGATGAATCCAATAGTGATGAAAATGGTGATCTTATCAAAAAGTTTGAAAGTTTCTAAGAAAAGAAAGGAAAAAGGAGACCACTAAAGGGGAAGCACCAACGAGAAAGATTAAATGCTTTGAATGTGGAGAAAGAGGACATGTTAAAAGTGAATGTCCTTCACTTTAAAAGAAAAATAAATTTAGGAAAAAGAATCATAAAAAAGAAATGAAAACATATGTAGACAACGAAACAAGTTCATCTTCAGATGAAGAACATGTAAATCTTGCATTGATAGCATCACATCACTCCGATGATGAAGAAGATGAGGTTAGTAATAATTCTTTTGATAGTGATGCACAAGGTGCCATAAATGAATTGTTAAATGAATGCAAATTTCTGTATAAAACTATATCATCTCAAAAGAAACAAATTTCAACTTTAGAAGAAAAAAACGTTTCATTAGAAAAAGAGATCGAAAATGAGAAACAAAAGATGATTAGTGAAAAACAGAATTTTGTATGTAAAATTTGTGAATCTCTCTCTTTTCAAATTGTTCAATTAAAAAGAGTACTTGAAAGGTATGAGAAAGGACAAATTCGATTGGAAGAAGTCCTTAGTCAACAAATATATTCAAATGATAAAAGTGGACTTGGCTATTTAAAATTTTCTAAACCAAGTTCAAGTAAAACTATATTTGTTAAGGCTAGGGATCAAACTTCCAAAGAGAAAGTGAACAAACCTAGGAATGTGCATCATAATCCTAAAAAGAAAATATTTTTTAAAAAGAAATCTTATGTTCCAAGATATAAGCGAAACTATGAACCTACTTGTTTTTATTGTGGTATTGTTGGCCATATACCTAATGCTTGCTATGTAAGAAACTCTAGTGTTGCAAGTGGGCATTGTGTGTGGGTAAATAAAGGTACTAACTTTGATGGACCCAAAGTACATTGGATACCAAATCAAACTTAATTTGTTTTGTAGGTTTGCTTGAGGACCACTTTAAATCTATGTTGTTTTGATAAGTGGTGGCTCTAAGCTTTTGGTGGGATACACAACCTAACTTTCAAATCTAGTTCTAAAGGCCAAGGGTTATTTCACATATGGGGAATACCTTAAAGGAAGAATTCTTGGCATTGGCAAAGTTGGAGCACTAACTTTCACATTCATTGAAGATGTACTTTATGTTAAAAGACTAAATCAATATCTTCTAAACAAAGCCAACTTTGAAACAAAGGCTTCAAGATCATGTTCTCCAAAGATGAATGTTCTGATGAAGTCAATCATGAGGTAAATCTCATAGGTAAAAATTGTTTTTATTTCTCAAAATTTCTTTATATACTTCAAGTTTTTTCCCGTCCTTTTTGTTAATGACAAATGGGGAGAAGAATTGTGTATTATTGCTTGGTTTCTCTAACAAAATGCGCAGAATTCAAAACTCTCTAAAATCATGGATTAAGGGGGAGCAAGCTTTGATTAGAGAAACAAGATTGGATCGAATTTTCAAGAATTGGGTTGTCATCATCAAAAAGGGGGAGAATGTGAAGACATAGGTTCTCAATGGTTTTGATGAAGACAACAATGTTCATTCAAGGTTTTATGTACAAAAGGAAATGGATCAAAGACTTCAGAGCTAGAACAAGTTTCATAATAATTCAAGTCTTGAAGATTTCTCAAAGAAGGAAAAAGAAGAAATGCATAAGACTTGACTACACTTGCAAGATAGGATTAATCAAACTTTTAGGTATATGAAATTCGTGACTAAAACATTTCTTAGTGCTCAAAATATTTCTTGAATTAGAAAAATTATTTTTCATTTTTGAACCATATTAAATCACTTTCAAATATAATCTATTGACTTGGATAAATCAATAGATGTTGCATAAAATTGGTTCAAATACTTAGACAAAATTTTTAATTTTTCAATTTATTTAAACATTCAGTTTTTGGTAAATTATGGCGTTTTCAACTGTCGTAACAGCAACAAAAACTGCCACAATTTGCACCGGTCTGAAGCTATATATTAAAATTTAAATTTGAAAAGTTTTTGGTAGATTATGGCCTTTTGAACCGACGTAACGGAACAAAAAAACCGCCACAATTTACATCGTACTGAAACAGTATTTTTTATTTAAAATTGAAAAATGTTTTGTTTGAATGCACATTTTCATTATATCTTTTCATGGTATCTCTTACATCATATCTCTTATTAAAATTCAGAATTTCTCTAACCATTGCCATGACTTTTTAATGGTTTCTTTCATCAATATAAATTCATTTCAAATTTTCATTTTTCAATCACCTCTTTCGAAATTCTCTACAATCTCTAAGCATATTTTTTTTTTCATAACATAAATTTTATACAAGATACTTTTTGAATACCATTTTCATATTACATTCATAAAAGTATCATTTGAGCACTTAGAGAGTTTGTGATATTGAAATTTCATATTTGAAAGAGAAGAAGTCCTTCATAGGATTTATATACTACAAACTTGTTTCAAAAACTATTATTGTACCATATCTTATTTTTCAAGGATTGTTGGATATAAGATTGTTTGGTTAGAATCCTTGTTATCCGGATTGTGGATACAAGAGGTCCAGTTGTGAGAGGTTGATTCTCGGTTGGACTTTAAACTTGTAAAATCCAAGAGGGTGTTCTTGGTGGTTGATAGTTAGTGACTTGTATAGAAAGACTAGGAAGAGTCTTGTCTTGTCCAAAACTATAGTAAAATCTTTTTCATGTTGAAAGGGGAGTGGAGTACTCTCGACCTGTGAGGGGAACCACTATACGTCTTGGTGTTCTTTACTTTCCGCATTTACCGCTTTCCTCACTTAGAACCTTTTAGGAAAGTAAAATTCAAAAACCGTCAAAAATCTGGATAATTGTCTAAGAGCCTAATTCACCCCCCTCTTAGGTACACATATAACTTACAATTGGCATCAGAGTAGGTGATAGGTAACATGTTCCTACAGATCCAGTATGGCTTCCGCAAGCACAAACCCGGTATTCAAAGACGGTGGAAGTAGTAACAAGCCCCCACTTTTCACTGGAGAGTATTTTGACTTTTGGAAAATCCGCATGAAGGCACATCTTGAAGCACAAGGAGAAGGTATATGGGAAGCCATTGAGAATGGTCCGCATAATCCGGTTAATATGGTCGATGGTGTTGGTATTCCAAAGTTAAGAAATACATATGATGAAGATGACAAGAAAAGAATCTTGAATGAAAAGAAAGCTGTCAATATTCTTTAGAGTGCATTAAGTATGGATGAGTTCTTTCGTGTTTGTCAACGTAAATCGGCTAAAGAAATATGGGATACGTTGGTAGAAACACATGAAGGTACGGCTGAAGTAAAAAGATCAAGACTAAACACTTTAAGTCAAGAATATGAAATGTTTCGAATGCAGCCCAGAGAATCCATTGTTGCATTACAGAAGAG
This sequence comes from Lathyrus tuberosus, assembly GCA_022829125.1. Taxonomy (NCBI): domain Eukaryota; kingdom Viridiplantae; phylum Streptophyta; class Magnoliopsida; order Fabales; family Fabaceae; genus Lathyrus; species Lathyrus tuberosus. The sequence continues at coordinate 5,520,783 of JALAZF010000063.1, forward strand.
ATTTGTTCATTTGAGTAACCACTTAATGGCACTTGGTAAAACATTCTCAAATGATGAATTAAATCTCAAAATTCTAAGATCATTGACTAGAGAATGGCAACCAAAAGTAACGGCAATATCGGAAAAGAAAAGCCTCTCTACGATGACTTCGGCATCTCTATTTGGTAAACTTCAAGAGCATGAGTTAGAACTTGAAAGATTGGAGAAGCATGAAATACAAGTAAAAGATTCAAAAGACGTTGCATTAAAGACCAATGTAAAAGATTATGATAGCAATCAAGAGGATGAATCCAATAGTGATGAAAATGATGATCTTATCAAAAAGTTTGAAAGTTTCTAAGAAAAGAAAGGAAAAAGGAGACCACTAAAGGGGAAGCACCAACGAGAAAGATTAAATGCTTTGAATGTGGAGAAAGAGGACATGTTAAAAGTGAATGTCCTTCACTTTAAAAGAAAAATAAATTCAAGAAAAAGAATCATAAAAAAGAAATGAAAACATATGTAGACAACGAAACAAGTTCATCTTCAGATGAAGAACAAGTAAATCTTGCATTGATAACATCACATCACTCCGATGATGAAGAAGATGAGGTTAGTAATAATTCTTTTGATAGTGATGCACAAGGTGCCATAAATGAATTGTTAAATGAATGCAAATTTCTGTATAAAACTATTTCATCTCAAAAGAAACAAATTTCAACTTTAGAAGAAAAAAACGTTTCATTAGAAAAAGAGATCGAAAATGAGAAACAAAAGATGATTAGTGAAAAACAGAATTTTGTATGTAAAAATTGTGAATCTCTCTCTTTTCAAATTGTTCAATTAAAAAGAGTACTTGAAAGGTATGAGAAAGGACAAATTCGATTGGAAGGAGTCCTTAGTCAACAAATATATTCAAATGATAAAAGTTGACTTGGCTATTTAAAATTTTCTAAACCAAGTTCAAGTAAAACTATATTTGTTAAGGCTAGGGATCAAACTTCCAAAGAGAAAGTGAACAAACCTAGGAATGTGCATCCTAATCCTAAAAAGAAAATATTTCTTAAAAAGAAATCTTATGTTCCAAGATATAAGAGAAACTTTGAACCTACTTGTTTTTATTGTGGTATTGTTGGCCATACACCTAATGCTTGCTATGTAAGAAACTCTAGTGTTGCAAGTGGGCATTGTGTGTGGGTAAATAAAGGTACTAACTTTGATGGACCCAAAGCACATTGGGTACCAAATCAAACTTAATTTGTTTTGTAGGTTTGCTTGAGGACCACTTTAAATCTATGTTGTTTTGATAAGTGGTGGCTCTAAGCTTTTGGTGGGATACACAACCTAACTTTCAAATCTAGTTCTAAAGGCCAAGGGTTATTTCACATATGGGGAATACCTTAAAGGAAGAATTCTTGGCATTGGCAAAGTTGGAGCACTAACTTTCACATTCATTGAAGATGTACTTTATGTTAAAAGACTAAAGCAATATCTTCTAAACAAAGCCAACTTTGAAACAAAGGCTTCAAGGTCATGTTCACCAAAGATGAATGTTCTGAAGAAGTCAATCATGAGGTAAATCTCATAGGTAAAAAATGTTTTTATTTCTCAAAATTTCTTTATATACTTCAAGTCTTTTCCCGTCCTTTTTGTTAATGACAAATGGGGAGAAGAATTGTGTATTATTGCTTGGTTTCTCTAACAAAATGCGCAGAATTCAAAACTCTCTAAAATCATGGATTAAGGGGGAGCAAGCTTTGATTAGAGAAACAAGATTGGATCGAATTTTCAAGAATTGGGTTGTCATCATCAAAAAGGGGGAGAATGTGAAGACATAGGTTCTCAATGGTTTTGATGAAGACAACAATGTTCATTCAAGGTTTTATGTACAAAAGGAAATGGATCAAAGACTTCAGAGCTAGAACAAGTTTCATAATAATTCAAGTCTTGAAGATTTCTCAAAGAAGGAAAAAGAAGAAATGCATAAGACTTGACTACACTTGCAAGATAGGATTAATCAAACTTTTAGGTATATGAAATTCGTGACTAAAACATTTCTTAGTGCTCAAAATATTTCTTGAATTGGAAAAATTATTTTTCATTTTTGAACCATATTAAATCACTTTCAAATATAATCTATTGACTTGGATAAATCAATAGATGTTGCATAAAATTGGTTCAAATACTTAGACAAAATTTTTAATTTTTCAATTTATTTAAACATTCAGTTTTTGGTAAATTATGGTGTTTTCAACTGTCGTAACAGCAACAAAAACTGCCACAATTTGCACCGGTCTGAAGCTATATATTAAAATTTAAATTTGAAAAGGTTTTGGTAGATTATGGCCTTTTGAACCGACGTAATGGAACAAAAAAACCGCCACAATTTACATCGTACTGAAACAGTATTTTTTATTTAAAATTGAAAAATGTTTTGTTTGAATGCACATTTTCATTATATCTTTTCATGGTATCTCTTACATCATATCTCTTATTAAAATTCAGAATTTCTCTAACCATTGCCATGACTTTTTAATGGTTGCTTTCATCAATATAAATTCATTTCAAATTTTCATTTTTCAATCACCTCTTTCGAAATTCTCTACAATCTCTAAGCATATTTTTTTTTTCATAACATAAATTTTATACAAGATACTTTTTTAATACCATTTTCATATTACATTCATAAAAGTATCATTTGAGCACTTAGAGTGTTTGTGATATTGAAATTTCATATTTGAAAGAGAAGAAGTCCTTCATAGGATTTATATACTACAAACTTGTTTCAAAAACTATTATTGTACCATATCTTATTTTTCAAGGATTGTTGGATATAAGATTGTTTGGTTAGAATCCTTGTTATCCGGATTGTGGATACAAGAGGTCCATTTGCGAGAGGTTGATTCTCGGTTGGACTTTAAACTTGTAAAATCCAAGAGGGTGTTCTTGGTGGTTGATAGTTAGTGACTTGTATAGAAAGACTAGGAAGAGTCTTGTCTTGTCCAAAACTATAGTAAAATCTTTTTCATGTTGAAAGGGGAGTGGAGTACTCTCGACCTGTGAGGGGAACCACTATACGTCTTGGTGTTCTTTACTTTCCGCATTTACCGCTTTCCTCACTTAGAACCTTTTAGGAAAGTAAAATTCAAAAACCGTCAAAAATCCGGATAATTGTCTAAGAGCCTAATTCACCCCCCCTCTTAGGTACACATATAACTTACAATTGGCATCAGAGTAGGTGATAGGTAACCTGTTCCTACAGATCCAGTATGGCTTCCGCAAACACAAACCCGGTATTCAAAGACGGTGGAAGTAGTAACAAGCCCCCACTTTTCACTGGAGAGTATTTTGACTTTTGGAAAATCCGCATGAAGGCACATCTTAAAGCACAAGGAGAAGGTATATGGGAAGCCATTGAGAATGGTCCGCATAATCCGGTTAATATGGTCGATGGTGTTGGTATTCCAAAGTTAAGAAATACATATGATGAAGATGACAAGAAAAGAATCTTGAATGAAAAGAAAGCTGTCAATATTCTTCAGAGTGCATTAAGTATGGATGAGTTCTTTTGTGTTTGTCAACGTAAATCGGCTAAAGAAATATGGGATACGTTGGTAGAAACACATGAAGGTACGGCTGAAGTAAAAAGATCAAGACTAAACACTTTAAGTCAAGAATATGAAATGTTTCGAATGCAGCCCAGAGAATCCATTGTTGCATTACAGAAGAGATTTGTTCATTTGAGTAACCACTTAATGGCACTTGGTAAAACATTCTCAAATAATGAATTAAATCTCAAAATTCTAAGATCATTGACTAGAGAATGGCAACCAAAAGTAACGGCAATATCGGAAAAGAAAAGCCTCTCTACGATGACTTCGGCATCTCTATTTGGTAAACTTCAAGAGCATGAGTTAGAACTTGAAAGATTGGAGAAGCATGAAATACAAGTAAAAGATTCAAAAGACGTTGTCTTAAAGACCAATGTAAAAGATTATGATAGCAATCAAGAGGATGAATCCAATAGTGATGAAAATGATGATCTTATCAAAAAGTTTGAAAGTTTCTAAGAAAAGAAAGGAAAAAGGAGACCACTAAAGGGGAAGCACCAACGAGAAAGATTAAATGCTTTGAATGTGGAGAAAGAGGACATGTTAAAAGTGAATGTCCTTCACTTTAAAAGAAAAATAAATTCAAGAAAAAGAATCATAAAAAAGAAATGAAAACATATGTAGACAACGAAACAAGTTCATCTTCAGATGAAGAACAAGTAAATCTTGCATTGATAGCATCACATCACTCCGATGATGAAGAAGATGAGGTTAGTAATAATTCTTTTGATAGTGATGCACAAGGTGCCATAAATGAATTGTTAAATGAATGTAAATTTCTGTATAAAACTATATCATCTCAAAAGAAACAAATTTCAACTTTAGAAGAAAAAAACGTTTCATTAGAAAAAGAGATCGAAAATGAGAAACAAAAGATGATTAGTGAAAAACAGAATTTTGTATGTAAAAATTGTGAATCTCTCTCTTTTCAAATTGTTCAATTAAAAAGAGTACTTGAAAGGTATGAGAAAGGACAAATTCGATTGGAAGGAGTCCTTAGTCAACAAATATATTCAAATGATAAAAGTTGACTTGGCTATTTAAAATTTTCTAAACCAAGTTCAAGTAAAACTATATTTGTTAAGGCTAGGGATCAAACTTCCAAAGAGAAAGTGAACAAACCTAGGAATGTGCATCCTAATCCTAAAAAGAAAATATTTCTTAAAAAGAAATCTTATGTTCCAAGATATAAGAGAAACTTTGAACCTACTTGTTTTTATTGTGGTATTGTTGGCCATACACCTAATGCTTGCTATGTAAGAAACTCTAGTGTTGCAAGTGGGCATTGTGTGTGGGTAAATAAAGGTACTAACTTTGATGGACCCAAAGCACATTGGGTACCAAATCAAACTTAATTTGTTTTGTAGGTTTGCTTGAGGACCACTTTAAATCTATGTTGTTTTGATAAGTGGTGGCTCTAAGCTTTTGGTGGGATACACAACCTAACTTTCAAATCTAGTTCTAAAGGCCAAGGGTTATTTCACATATGGGGAATACCTTAAAGGAAGAATTCTTGGCATTGGCAAAGTTGGAGCACTAACTTTCACATTCATTGAAGATGTACTTTATGTTAAAAGACTAAAGCAATATCTTCTAAACAAAGCCAACTTTGAAACAAAGGCTTCAAGATCATGTTCACCAAAGATGAATGTTCTGAAGAAGTCAATCATGAGGTAAATCTCATAGGTAAAAAATGTTTTTATTTCTCAAAATTTCTTTATATACTTCAAGTCTTTTCCCGTCCTTTTTGTTAATGACAAATGGGGAGAAGAATTGTGTATTATTGCTTGGTTTCTCTAACAAAATGCGCAGAATTCAAAACTCTCTAAAATCATGGATTAAGGGGGAGCAAGCTTTGATTAGACAAAACAAGATTGGATCGAATTTTCAAGAATTGGGTTGTCATCATCAAAAAGGGGGAGAATGTGAAGACATAGGTTCTCAATGGTTTTGATGAAGACAACAATGTTCATTCAAGGTTTTATGTACAAAAGGAAATGGATCAAAGACTTCAGAGCTAGAACAAGTTTCATAATAATTCAAGTCTTGAAGATTTCTCAAAGAAGGAAAAAGAAGAAATGCATAAGACTTGACTACACTTGCAAGATAGGATTAATCAAACTTTTAGGTATATGAAATTCGTGACTAAAACATTTCTTAGTGCTCAAAATATTTCTTGAATTGGAAAAATTATTTTTCATTTTTGAACCATATTAAATCACTTTCAAATATAATCTATTGACTTGGATAAATCAATAGATGTTGCATAAAATTGGTTCAAATACTTAGACAAAATTTTTAATTTTTCAATTTATTTAAACATTCAGTTTTTGGTAAATTATGGCGTTTTCAACTGTCGTAACAGCAACAAAAACTGCCACAATTTGCACCGGTCTGAAGCTATATATTAAAATTTAAATTTGAAAAGGTTTTGGTAGATTATGGCCTTTTGAACCGACGTAATGGAACAAAAAAACCGCCACAATTTACATCGTACTGAAACAGTATTTTTTATTTAAAATTGAAAAATGTTTTGTTTGAATGCACATTTTCATTATATCTTTTCATGGTATCTCTTACATCATATCTCTTATTAAAATTCAGAATTTCTCTAACCATTGCCATGACTTTTTAATGGTTGCTTTCATCAATATAAATTCATTTCAAATTTTCATTTTTCAATCACCTCTTTCGAAATTCTCTACAATCTCAGCATATTTTTTTTTCATAACATAAATTTTATACAAGATACTTTTTGAATACCATTTTCATATTACATTCATAAAAGTATCATTTGAGCACTTAGAGAGTTTGTGATATTGAAATTTCATATTTGAAAGAGAAGAAGTCCTTCATAGGATTTATATACTACAAACTTGTTTCAAAAACTATTATTGTACCATATCTTATTTTTCAAGGATTGTTGGATATAAGATTGTTTGGTTAGAATCCTTGTTATCCGGATTGTGGATACAAGAGGTCCATTTGCGAGAGGTTGATTCTCGGTTGGACTTTAAACTTGTAAAATCCAAGAGGGTGTTCTTGGTGGTTGATAGTTAGTGACTTGTATAGAAAGACTAGGAAGAGTCTTGTCTTGTCCAAAACTATAGTAAAATCTTTTTCATGTTGAAAGGGGAGTGGAGTACTCTCGACCTGTGAGGGGAACCACTATACGTCTTGGTGTTCTTTACTTTCCGCATTTACCGCTTTCCTCACTTAGAACCTTTTAGGAAAGTAAAATTCAAAAACCGTCAAAAATCCGGATAATTTTCTAAGAGCCTAATTCACCCCCCCTCTTAGGTACACATATAACTTACAATTGGCATCAGAGTAGGTGATAGGTAACCTGTTCCTACAGATCCAGTATGGCTTCCGCAAACACAAACCCGGTATTCAAAGACGGTGGAAGTAGTAACAAGCCCCCACTTTTCACTGGAGAGTATTTTGACTTTTGGAAAATCCGCATGAAGGCACATCTTAAAGCACAAGGAGAAGGTATATGGGAAGCCATTGAGAATGGTCCGCATAATCCGGTTAATATGGTCGATGGTGTTGGTATTCCAAAGTTAAGAAATACATATGATGAAGATGACAAGAAAAGAATCTTGAATGAAAAGAAAGCTGTCAATATTCTTCAGAGTGCATTAAGTATGGATGAGTTCTTTTGTGTTTGTCAACGTAAATCGGCTAAAGAAATATGGGATATGTTGGTAGAAACACATGAAGGTACGGCTGAAGTAAAAAGATCAAGACTAAACACTTTAAGTCAAGAATATGAAATGTTTCGAATGCAGCCCAGAGAATCCATTGTTGCATTACAGAAGAGATTTGTTCATTTGAGTAACCACTTAATGGCACTTGGTAAAACATTCTCAAATGATGAATTAAATCTCAAAATTCTAAGATCATTGACTAGAGAATGGCAACCAAAAGTAACGGCAATATCGGAAAAGAAAAGCCTCTCTACGATGACTTCGGCATCTCTATTTGGTAAACTTCAAGAGCATGAGTTAGAACTTGAAAGATTGGAGAAGCATGAAATACAAGTAAAAGATTCAAAAGACGTTGCCTTAAAGACCAATGTAAAAGATTAGGATAGCAATCAAGAGGATGAATCCAATAGTGATGAAAATGATGATCTTATCAAAAAGTTTGAAAGTTTCTAAGAAAAGAAAGGAAAAAGGAGACCACTAAAGGGGAAGCACCAACGAGAAAGATTAAATGCTTTGAATGTGGAGAAAGAGGACATGTTAAAAGTGAATGTCCTTCACTTTAAAAGAAAAATAAATTCAAGAAAAAGAATCATAAAAAAGAAATGAAAACATATGTAGACAACGAAACAAGTTCATCTTCAGATGAAGAACAAGTAAATCTTGCATTGATAGCATCACATCACTCCGATGATGAAGAAGATGAGGTTAGTAATAATTCTTTTGATAGTGATGCACAAGGTGCCATAAATGAATTGTTAAATGAATGCAAATTTCTGTATAAAACTATTTCATCTCAAAAGAAACAAATTTCAACTTTAGAAGAAAAAAACGTTTCATTAGAAAAAGAGATCGAAAATGAGAAACAAAAGATGATTAGTGAAAAACAGAATTTTGTATGTAAAAATTGTGAATCTCTCTCTTTTCAAATTGTTCAATTAAAAAGAGTACTTGAAAGGTATGAGAAAGGACAAATTCGATTGGAAGAAGTCCTTAGTCAACAAATATATTCAAATGATAAAAGTTGACTTGGCTATTTAAAATTTTCTAAACCAAGTTCAAGTAAAACTATATTTGTTAAGGCTAGGGATCAAACTTCCAAAGAGAAAGTGAACAAACCTAGGAATGTGCATCCTAATCCTAAAAAGAAAATATTTCTTAAAAAGAAATCTTATGTTCCAAGATATAAGAGAAACTTTGAACCTACTTGTTTTTATTGTGGTATTGTTGGCCATACACCTAATGCTTGCTATGTAAGAAACTCTAGTGTTGCAAGTGGGCATTGTGTGTGGGTAAATAAAGGTACTAACTTTGATGGACCCAAAGCACATTGGGTACCAAATCAAACTTAATTTGTTTTGTAGGTTTGCTTGAGGACCACTTTAAATCTATGTTGTTTTGATAAGTGGTGGCTCTAAGCTTTTGGTGGGATACACAACCTAACTTTCAAATCTAGTTCTAAAGGCCAAGGGTTATTTCACATATGGGGAATACCTTAAAGGAAGAATTCTTGGCATTGGAAAAGTTGGAGCACTAACTTTCACATTCATTGAAGATGTACTTTATGTTAAAAGACTAAAGCAATATCTTCTAAACAAAGCCAACTTTGAAACAAAGGCTTCAATATCATGTTCACCAAAGATGAATGTTCTGAAGAAGTCAATCATGAGGTAAATCTCATAGGTAAAAATTGTTTTTATTTCTCAAAATTTCTTTATATACTTCAAGTCTTTTCCCGTCCTTTTTGTTAATGACAAATGGGGAGAAGAATTGTGTATTATTGCTTGGTTTCTCTAACAAAATGCGCAGAATTCAAAACTCTCTAAAATCATGGATTAAGGGGGAGCAAGCTTTGATTAGAGAAACAAGATTAGATCGAATTTTCAAGAATTGGGTTGTCATCATCGAAAAGGGGGAGAATGTGAAGACATAGGTTCTCAATGGTTTTGATGAAGACAACAATGTTCATTCAAGGTTTTATGTACAAAAGGAAATGGATCAAAGACTTCAGAGCTAGAACAAGTTTCATAATAATTCAAGTCTTGAAGATTTCTCAAAGAAGGAAAAAGAAGAAATGCATAAGACTTGACTACACTTGCAAGATAGGATTAATCAAACTTTTAGGTATATGAAATTCGTGACTAAAACATTTCTTAGTGCTCAAAATATTTCTTGAATTGGAAAAATTATTTTTCATTTTTGAACCATATTAAATCACTTTCAAATATAATCTATTGACTTGGATAAATCAATAGATGTTGCATAAAATTGGTTCAAATACTTAGACAAAATTTTTAAGTTTTCAATTTATTTAAACATTCAGTTTTTGGTAAATTATGGCGTTTTCAACTGTCGTAACAGCAACAAAAACTGCCACAATTTGCACCGGTCTGAAGCTATATATTAAAATTTAAATTTGAAAAGTTTTTGGTAGATTATGGCCTTTTGAACCGACGTAACGGAACAAAAAAACCGCCACAATTTACATCGTACTGAAACAGTATTTTTTATTTAAAATTGAAAAATGTTTTGTTTGAATGCACATTTTCATTATATCTTTTCATGGTATCTCTTACATCATATCTCTTATTAAAATTCAGAATTTCTCTAACCATTGCCATGACTTTTGAATGGTTGCTTTCATCAATATAAATTCATTTCAAATTTTCATTTTTCAATCACCTCTTTCGAAATTCTCTACAATCTCTAAGCATATTTTTTTTTTCATAACATAAATTTTATACAAGATACTTTTTGAATACCATTTTCATATTACATTCATAAAAGTATCATTTGAGCACTTAGAGAGTTTGTGATATTGAAATTTCATATTTGAAAGAGAAGAAGTCCTTCATAGGATTTATATACTACAAACTTGTTTCAAAAACTATTATTGTACCATATCTTATTTTTCAAGGATTGTTGGATATAAGATTGTTTGGTTAGAATCCTTGTTATCCGGATTGTGGATACAAGAGGTCCATTTGTGAGAGGTTGATTCTCGGTTGGACTTTAAACTTGTAAAATCCAAGAGGGTGTTCTTGGTGGTTGATAGTTAGTGACTTGTATAGAAAGACTAGGAAGAGTCTTGTCTTGTCCAAAACTATAGTAAAATCTCTTTCATGTTGAAAGGGGAGTGGAGTACTCTCGACCTGTGAGGGGAACCACTATACGTCTTGGTGTTCTTTACTTTCCGCATTTACCGCTTTCCTCACTTAGAACCTTTTAGGAAAGTAAAATTCAAAAACCGTCAAAAATCCGGATAATTGTCTAAGAGCCTAATTCACCCCCCTCTTAGGTACACATATAACTTACAACTCTCTTGTTGAGTTAACCCTTTTAGCCTCTATCTCGGACTTCGTACGAGACACAAAAGCATCCTCTTGTTAGGTCAATAGCCTCCTCTTAAGCTTTGTATAAAGAAATCCCCGTTTAATTCAATCAATCTTTTAGCATCAAATCATGCTTTGGTCACAACATACAAACATCAACAACTCTTTTTCCCTCGTCTAATTGCTGTAAGCGGCAAGCCTCTGGATTATTTATATCCACGCCACTGTCCCTCTTTTAGCATGAGAAATTCCTAAGGAAAGATGGTATTGCTCTAAACTGAGTTAAAGTCTTCTCCTTCAGGTTAATAATCCCATATAAAGGAAGTTATGGCATTGCTGGATTCACATATCCCAGTTAAAGTAATTCTCCTTTATAATCAGTCACCCAACAATTGTGACAAACAGACCAAATATTCCCTTTTAGAGATGACATATTCAAAACCCTTCAGCTTCATATCTTGGGCTTCGAACAAGATACAAATAGACCCTTCAGCTTCACATCTTAGGCTTTGAACAAGATACAAACCATATTTAGCTTCACGTCTTGGGCTTTGAACAAGACACCAAAACAACCTTTTTTTCCTCCCATAGAATAGGAGGAACTACGATCGCTCTGATTTCCCTATCCCGGGAATACGTAGGCATAAGATTGAAAAAGAATCTTAGCGAGCACACTAATCAAAAAACCCCAAAGTCCCCTACCTCCATCCAATCTGGCGCAGAATCCCAACAAATTCCCCATGAACAGTCCCGGTATTTCGTTCTGAACAAAATAAGCAGAGAGAGGCCCACGAACTAAAACCGCATCTGTAAACCAACAGTTTTGACTATTTAACCTCAGTTTGCAACAAGGGTTAGTTGGAGACACCTATTTCCCTTCCTTCATCAGTGACTCAAGACGTGCATACCATCAATAAAGATGATTCCTCCGATACGGAGGAAGAATGGAAGTCCTATCTCAACGAGGACGGTTATACGTCTCAGGGAAAAACACAGACTCCCTTTTGCTTTCCTACACAGAGCCCGAGATTTATACCAAGGTCAGATGTCTAAATGATGTACGGAGATTGTGATCCGGAAGGATGCCGCACTCCCCCAAACTCATTAGAGGAGGACACTCTGATGAAAGACACCTTTGACCCCGACTACTATGGCCCGATGGATGGCCTGCCAATGTGGCAGCCTTACCCAGGAGACTTGGGGCAAGAAAGTCATCCGAACAATGAAAATCAGCTGAGCATCCTTGAAGAGAATACCTGCGTCCCCACCATGTCATGGGATCAACACCCAGGTTATCCTGAAAATACCCAGCACGACGATGAATTCGCAACGTTTGCAGGACTAGAATTCATTAACTATGCTTTTCCCGAGGTCAATGTCATTGAGAGGGATGACTCCTCCAATTCCAAAGAAGTGTGGGACACCCTGGGACAGCCAAGTGGAAAATTTGACTTCATGGTCAGGTACACCACTCCTGAAAGCTCTCGTATCAGGCTCGAAGACACCCAGCCAACTGGATGGGGAGATTTACCTGAGAGAACAAATACTCTGCAAAATACAACTGAGGAATCCTCCTACGACAACTCTGCCTGGGAGACAGATTCCAATGATCCTGCTCCACTAGAAATCAGCGTCATTTCTGAAGACAAATCAAGGAAGGTACCGAACTTTATGATTCACCGAGGAGTTTGCCGCCAATGGGTTGCTGTCGATGTTCCAAAGATTGTTTATAATTCTAAGTAATTTCCATCTTTACTTTAACCTTTCACCTTGCCCAGGTGAAACGGATGTTTTGATAGGGCTCACTTTCTATAAATGTCCCTCTTCGCTTGGCCCAAGGCGACAGAGTTTTGTTTTATAGGGTCGTAGCTTCAAGAATCAACTTGTTCATAAATAAAATAACGTAGTTCTGTAATTTCCGCAATAATTGTTGTTTTCTCTTTCTGCTTTTTCCAGAAAACGGTAATCCTAAAAAACAAAAATAAATAAAAATGAGCATTGTTAAAAAAAAACATAAAACACTGCACACACTCTTGCATTCTCTCTATCTCTTCTAAACACAAATCATCACGTCATGTAGATTGCTTGTTTTAAACCCCGTTGAAACATATGATCCAATGCCTTCTCCCAACTTTGAGTTCCTGGTATTTGAGGCTGAAGAAGAAAATGACGACGAAATTATACAGGAGATCTCCCGACTACTCAGACAAGAGGAAAGGTCCATTGAGCCTCACAAAGAGTTGCTGGAAACAGTCAACTTAGGATCGGAAGGAGAGAGAAAAGAAGTCAAGATTGGGACACTGCTCAGTCCAATTGTCAAAGAAAGTTTGACGAAACTTCTCAAAGAATTTCCCGATGTATTCGCTTGGTCCTAACAGGATATGCCAGGGTTGGATACCAGCATCGTGGAACATTATCTACCGTTGAGATCAGAATGTCCGCCGGTAAAACAAAGGTTGAGACAGACTCATCCAGACATGGCTGTCAAAATCAAGGGGGAGGTACATAAACAGATTGACGCGTGTTTCCTCGCTACGTCAGAATATCCTCAATGGTTAGCCAATATCGTACCAGTTCAAAAAAATGACAGAAAGGTCAGAATGTGTGTCGATTACAGAGATCTAAACAAGGCAGGTCCAAAGGACGACTTTCCTTTGCCACACATAAACATGCTGGTAGACATTACAGCAGAGTTCAAAGTCTTCTCCTTCATGGATGGATTCTCGGGCTATAATCAGGTCAAAATGGCGCCGAAAGACATGGAGAAGACCTCCTTCATTACCCCATGGGGTACTTTTTGTTACAAGGTAATGCCATTCGGTTTGACGAACGCCGGGGCAACCTATCAAAGGGCCATGACTACTCTGTTTCATGACATGATACACAAAGAATTCGAAGTGTATGTCGATGACATGATTGCAAAATCTAAAACAGAAGAGAAGCATGTGACCCACCTGTCAAAACTATTCAAGCGGTTGAGAAAGTACAAACTCCGCTTGAATCCCAATAAGTGCACATTCGGTGTCTGTTCAGGGAAACTCTTAGGGTTCATCGTTAGCCAGAAAGGAATTGAGGTTGATCCTGACAAGGTCAAGGCCATTAAAGAAATTCCTTCTCCAAAGACTGAAAAACAAGTCAGGGGATTCCTGGGACGTTTGAACTATATTTCCAGATTCATATTCCTCATGACCGCGACATGTGCGCCGATTTTCAAATTACTGAAAAAGAATCAGGACTGCGTTTGGACAGAGGACTGCCAAACCGCCTTTGACAGTATTAAGGAATATCTGTTGAACCCACCGATTTTATCACCTCCAGTGGAAGAAAGACCACTGATCATCTATTTAACAGTCTTGGAAGACTCAATGGGTTGTGTACTTGGCCAACAAAACGAAACAAAAAGAAATGAGTTTGCCATCTACTATTTGAGCAAGAAATTCACCGACTGCGAGACTCGGTACACTATGCTCGAGAAAACTTACTGCGCTCTGGCTTAGGCAGCCAAACGTCTTCGCCAGTACATGATTCGTCACACCACTTGGTTAATCTCTGAAACGGATCCAATCAAGTATGTCTTTGAAAAGCCTGCTCTCACGAGAAGGATTACCCGTTGGCAGATGTTGTTATCAGAATATGACATAGAGTACCGCGCTCAGAAAGCCATTAAAGGAAGTGTTTTAGCCGATCATTTGGCTCATCAACCGATTGATGATCAGGAATTAGTCGGATTTGACTTCCCAGACGAAGATGTCATGTATCTAAAAATGAAAGACTGCGATGAACCGCTACCCAGTGAAGGGCCAGAACCAGATTCCCAATGGGGACTTATCTTTGATGGAGCTATCAATCATTACGAAAACGGAATTGGGGCAATTATCATAACACCTCAGGGTACCCACATTCCTTTCACCGCTAGACTTACGTTCAAGTGCACAAACAATGAGGCCGAATACGAAGCTTGTATCATGGGTCTCGAGGAAGCGATTGATTTGAGGATCAAGAACTTGGATGTATATGGCGACTCAGCTTTGGTCGTCAATCAGATCAAAGGAGATTGGAACACATACCAATCAGGATTGATTCCGTACAAAGATTACGCAAGAAGGTTATTACCCTTCTTCAACATAGTCGAGTTTCATCATATCCCTCGTGAGGAGAATCACATGGCTGATGCATTAGACACTCTCTCTTCCATGATTAGTATAGGTCAATGGAATGACTTACCTAAGATCGACATAATGCGCCTTGAACGGCCCGCTTACATCTTCACGATTGAAGCAGTCATAGACGACAAACCTTGGTATCACGATATCAAATGCTTCCTTCAGAAACAAGAGTACTCACCTGGGGCATCCAGGAAAGATAGAAAAACCCTCAGAAGGCTAGCAGGCAGTTTCTTCTTGAGCGGTGATACACTCTATAAGAGGAACTTTGACATGGTCTTGCTTCGATGCGTCGACAAACCAGAAGCAGACATGCTGATAAAAGAAATTCACGAAGGGTCCTTTGGCACTCATGCCAACGGACATACAATGGCGAGAAAAATTCTAAGAGCAGGGTACTATTGGTTGACAATGGAATTTGACTGCTACAAGTACATGAGGAGATGTCACAAGTGTCAGATATACTCAGACAAAATCCATGTACCGCCTACACATCTCAAAGTTCTTTCTTCCCCATGGCCTTTTTCCATTTGGGGAATCGACACAATCGGCATGATCGAACCTAAGGTTTCGAACGGACATCGGTTCATCCTGGTAGCCACTGATTACTTCACCAAGTGGGTCGAAGCAGCGTCATAAGCTAATGTAACCCGACAAGTGGTGGTCCGATTTATCAAAAACAATATCATCTGTCGTTATGGTGTTCCGAGCCAGATTATTACTAATAATGGATCTAACTTAAACAACAAGATGATGAAAGAGTTGTGCACAGAGTTCAAGATCGAACATCATAACTCATCTCCCTATCGACCCAAGATGAACGGAGCGGTAGAGACAGCTAACAAGAACATCAAGAAGATTGCTTAAAAGATGGTCGTAACCTACAAAGATTGGCACGAGATGCTACCCTTTGCTCTTCACGGTTATCGTACATCTGTCCGCACTTCAATAGGGGCAACCCCTTTCTCTCTAGTATATGGCATGGAAGCAGTGCACTCCATCGAAGTAGAGATCCCATCAATCCGGGTATTGATGGAAGCTAAGCTTACAGAAGCTGAATGGTGCCAAAGTCGGCACGATGAACTGAATCTGATCGAAGAAAAGCGAATCACGGCAATATGCCATGGTCAGTTGTATCAGCAAAGAATGAAGAGGGGGTTCGACAAAAAGGTCCGACCTCGCGTCTTCAGGAAAGGAGACCTCGTGCTCAAGAAGATACAATCATTTTTCACTGATTCTCGGGGAAAGTGGTGTAACACCCCCAATCTATACCCCCAATTAAATAAAACTGTAAAAGAAAATTCAAAATTTCGTCAGAGTATATTTAAATTATCATGGCATAAACTGAGGGGTCACATCAAATTGAAACAATTCATACAAGACCTACTCATAAAGATATGCAACAGTGGGGTAACTATCAATAGAGGAACTCAGTTCCTTACACCCACATTTCAGAATTTAGAATAAAAGCGGAAAATCTAAAACTGAATAACATACATATATATCACATGAAAAGTTTGTCATACATCGAGTTGTACATGCACAAGCCAAAAGATATATATACAGAATACACAATAATCACTACGGCCTCCCTAACTACCCGGTGTCACATATCAGAGCCGACCGACAAAAGAATGAAGACGCAAAGCTTCACAAAAATACCTCCAGCAACTCTAATCTGCAATGCCTCATAGAGCATTATAAAACAGCAGAAGGGTGAGAAAAACAACCATAATATAATTGCATACAATCATATATATAACACAAAAATACACATATATACGTTTCTTACCACAACTCACACCATAATTCCAACACAATGCAACACAAGGTATAATTCATATTTCCATCACCAACACATATCCATATATCAATTCTATCCACAATTCCACACATCAAACAATCATAATGATTTATGCAATGCAAGAGACCGACACAACAACTCCATGCATATGCACATGCGGTACCGACTTCCATTGTTTCTCATCACCAGTTCACTCAGGAACTCTGCTGGAATCATCGCTCGTTACATCACTGTAACTCCCCGTCGGGCATACGATGTTCCCCGTCGCTCACACCTCTTTGTATAAGGCACACGACGTTTATGGATCGCTCACACCTCTTTGTATAAGGCACACGACCCGATCGCTCACACCCCACATGGGCACACGATCGTCTATAATCATCGCTCAGACCTCTTTGTATAAGGCACACGACGTTATAGCGAATTCCCTATGGAATCCAAATCGTCACTCAGGACGTCTCAACAATGCATATCATGATGCTTGGCATACAATGACCCATGACATTTAATATGCACACATAAATACATGCATTTACATCGACAAAATCATCTTTGCACTTATGCCCAAAACAATGCATTTAATTTCCATACGGCCACAAATCATCACAACCCCATCTAAACATATACATTTACCTTATACAACAACACCTTGCATAATACACATCAATTACGCACAGTTATAATGACAAAAGTCGACGACCGACACTATTCCCGATTTTCCGACATAATTAAATCGGCTAACAATTTCCAAACCATCATAATAAGAAAGCACAGTTCAATAGCTACACAACGATACCAAGAATGTAAAAATCGGACAAACGGAACTCAAGTTACGAAAGAAAACGAAAAACGATATTTTGAAAAGTCCCATTTTGCAATTGTCCTGTCCATACGCGTATTGCCCTGAGCCATACGCGTATGAGCAGAGACTCATTTTCCCCAAAGTTCACGTGTAAAAGTCCGTACGCATAATGCCCAACCTCGTACGCGTATTACCCTGAAATGCTACGCGTATCATACGCAAATGGGCAGATGGCCGAGCAAAATAACATTCCATACACGTATTGGCCCACGACTCGCCCTCCATACGCGTATTGCCAAGGTCCATACGCGTATGAACATGCCCCATACGCGTATGACCTGGAAAAACCAGAAAAATTTCTTCTGCATAATTTTGCTTACGGGTTCCAATCCAAAACACCCTAAATTTCACCTACACACCAGAAAATTGCCAATACAATGCATAGCAACATGTATCTATCATATACCAACAAGAATGAACACTAAAAACATAATTTCCAACACTTTTAATCAATTTGACACAATATGGGTTTTACTAAATATTTTCATTTCAATCCAACAAACACCAAAATACACATACATAATCATACACAATCATACAACAATTGAGTTTCGAACCCTTACCCGATTAAATCGATTCTAGAAGTTGATTTTTCTTGATTTCCCAAGCTTTTCTCACTATTTCTCTTCTTCTTCTCTTTTCTCTCCTTTTTCTTTCTTCTCCCTTTCTTTTTTTCTATTTTTCTCTCTTCTATTTTCTATCTTCTTACTTAATGAAAAATATCCTAAAATGACCAAAATACCCCTACACTCAAATATCTCGCAAACGATCCCAAAACCCGATAAGATATCACAACATTGAAAAATAACATATTTTCAGGTAAAATTCGAAAATAAAATAAAATAATAATAAAATAATCAAACAACTCGATTAAAGAAAACTCACACAAAAATTGGGGCGTTACAAGTGGACTCCGAATTATGACAGCCCCTATGTGGTCAAGAAAGCTTTCTCAGGTGGCGCCTTGAGACTTGCAACCATGGACGGAGAGGAATTTGCCTACCCCACAAATGTTGACGTAGTCATGAAACACTTCGCCTAAATAAAAAAATATATAAAAAAAAACGTCTCGGTGGATTGAAAACCTGAAAGGGCGGTCCAGGCAAAAATTAGAGACATGATCAAAAATCATCCCGGTGGATTGGAAACCTCAAAGTACAATCCAGGCAAAAATTAGGGATAATGGCAAGTAACTACGTTCGACAAAGGGGCAAGTCCCTCGGCAGCAATTACATCATCCGTTAGGAAAACTCCAGTCAAGGTCATCTTCGACAGAAGCTCAGGATGCCCCGAAGTCAAAGTTGGTAGAAGGATAGTGGTCGTTATGTTTCAATGTAGCTCTTTTCCCTTAAATTACCATTTTCTAAACTTTGTAAATACTCTATGGAATCACGCGTTTGGCTGATTTCCATCCTATCTAAACCAGTACACCTGAATGAAGGATCAGCTGTGTCAGAGACCATTGTTTCATCTGACACCCCCGACAGAGTTCTTATCTCCAAAGCCCGACCAACGTAGCTCCCCACGAGGACTACTTCTCCTAAGCAAGGCAGAATTGCTATCTTGAACCAGCGATACCTCTTCGTCCCCAGCAGTGGTCGAGTATCCAGTCGTGTTCATCTATTAGTTTGTAAGTCGTGTCAGTTTTGTCAGCATATACACACATACATCATGCATTACTACTTTGCATTCATATTCATGTTGCATCACTATCACTCTGGTTGTACACCTCTACAGCTCAGACGAGTGGGTTTCCCCAACAAGTCTGACATCAAAACTTTTTCCCATCAAATGGCATCTCCCCAGGAAAATTCAGCGAGAAGTTTGAGGAGAACCGCTACAAATACCTTCCCTTGTCAATAAAGTTTATTGACAAAAGAAACCAAGATCAGATCCTTGGTAGGAAACCAGGATCGAGGGGAAGTTTATTTCTGAAATTGAGACCAGATCCTTGGTAGGAAACCAGGATCGAGGGGAGGTTTATATCGGAAACTGAGATCAGTTCCTTGGTAGGAAACTAGGATCGAGGGGAAGTTTATTTCAGAAATTGAGACCAGATCCTTGGTAGGAAACCAGGATCGAGGGGAGGTTTATATCGGAAACTGAGACTAGTTCCTTGGTAGGAAACCAGGATCGAGGGGAAGTTTATTTCAGAAATTGAGACCAGTTCCTTGGTGGGAAACCAGGATCGAGGGGAAGTTTAAATCAGAAACTGAGACCAGTTCCTTGGTAGGAAACCAGGATCGAGGGGAAGTTTACCTTTTCTAAGCATCATTGCTTAGCAAAAGAGGAAGGATGCGCGAACTTCCATTCATAACCACCATCAAAATTTTGGGTATTCCGATATTTAATCCTCTTGCACCCCGAATGCCCGATTACCTTCGCCATTCAGACCTTCTGGTCCAAGAAAATTAAATAGGGGCATCTGTCATACCCCAAATTTTGACCACTAAGATTTTCCATCATTGTACAAATCATCATCACAATATGGATGAACAATTAGTCTCCCCAAAGATGGGTGTGCATCCCCTACAATCAGACTTAGGGTTTCAAGCCCTCTCAGAGCTCTTAGACAAAGGATCAATCAAGAAATGACATGATCTTGAACTTATCTAGCCTCTCAAACATCCACAAAGGATCAATAGGACTCCCACTTCAAGGATTAAGTACAAGGCTTCTCCCTTCTAGGTGGATCAAGCCTTAAGATCGCTAGTGTCACCAAATTAGGGTTTGGTCGACCAGGGCCTCCAGATGGAAATTTTCCTCTGGGCATGAGCCAATGCTTCAAAGCATAACCTATGATGCTCCAAGGGATGTCATGAACCAAATCATCAAGTCAATTTAGCCTCGGGGGATGCATTCATCAAAAAAATCAGGAATTAGGGTTTCTTGACCTAATTCACCCCTAAGTTGACTTTTGGGACAAAACATGAGTCAAGACCTCAAGACATGATTTGAGGGTCTCTAACATACCACATTGATCCATTTGCAACAATGGATTGATCCAAAAAGCTTGAGCAACAAGTTTTAATTTCATCATAACCACAGTTAGGGTTTCGCGGAAAAAGTCAATAGTATCTTTGACTTTTGACCAGGACATGCTCCTAAACCCTAAGACATGATTCAATACACCCTATAACACCTATGAAATCAATCCATCAAGTTTGATTTAGGTCAAGGACTTGATTTCATAGAGGATTACACAGTTTGGAATTCATTTGACAAAAAGTCAACTGTGCAGAAAAGTCAAACTTTGACTTTTTGAGATTTTTCACAATTATGGTTCTTTGACCCCAAAATGATGTTAATGTATGATTGGAATCATCATTCATCAAGAAAAATCAAGAAAAGTGGGATAACTTGTAAAAGGGGTAACCATCAAAAACTTAGAAAATTTTCTAAGTTATGGAACAAAGTGGCTAGGGTACCAACTTTGGAGGGTCATAACTCCTAAACCACAAAGCCATTTTTCCCCATCCAAAGCTGGATTTGTAGCTCTCATTACCCTCTACAAAAGCTTCAACTACCACTCGTTCCAATTCCCCATGGATTTTAAATTATGGAATGATCAAAATCACAAAAAGTGAAAATGTCACTTTTTTCCAACACTTAGTGAAATTCTCACTAAGTCAGAATCTGCCTTCACTTTTTTCCAAATGTAGGGGAATTTTTCACTTGGATCCAAAAAGTATCAAAACCAATTATGATCAAACAGTTATTGTATCATATGAGGGCTTTCCAAAATGGCCAAGAACTCCATCAAATTCCACTTGAGCCATGAGATATGACAATGGCAATATGCCTTGCTGAAAACTGCCAAGGCTAGGCTGAATTTTGCACTTTTGCTCGATTTGGTAAAATTAGATAATTCCAAGCCTTGTCATCACTTTGGACACATCTGAGGATCAAATCTAAAGGGAACAAACACTGATCCAAGCCTCCAAAGTCTTTGGAACAAGAAGTAGCATGCCAAACCTAGAAATCCCTAAAAGAGGGACAAGACTCCAATTTTGGATTAGAGCATTTAATGGATGCTTAGAGGTGGCATGAACTGAGCTTCCTCCAACTGAATTCAGTCAAGATTCATCCAACAACTAGGGAACCATAGCTCTGTGCTCTAACCTCTAGTCAATGGCTAGAGGAGACTTGGATTCTTATTGATCAACATTAGCCAAACCTCTATTGCAGTTGCCATTCACTATTAATCCCAAAACAAACTTGCTATACTATAAATAGATCTCATTTGTGCTCAGTTTGAGTACACCAAAGCCATCAAACAGACGCTTTCCTCAAAATCACTTTCTTTAGGCAAAAATACCTTATTTAGCAAGGTAACTCTGAGTTTTTGAGTTAGAGAGCATTTCCATCATAGCTCATGATCCAAACACATCCAATATGTCATATCTAAGCTGTCCAAACTCACACAAGTGACCTGTAATCCTTAAATCTCAAAGTCACCTCTCAAAACCTCAAAATAGGCTTTTTGTGCATTTTTCAAGCCATGTCTTGATTCAGTCACTTTCCAAACCAGATAAAGCCTCAAACACACTCCAAATATCATCCTTGAATTGTCCTAAATGGTTGCCCCCATCTGGAACACCATTTGAGAGAGTTGCTATTTTGGCCATTTTAACCCCTTTTGCAAGAAAGGGCCAGTTTTTGTTTTTGCGGGTTCCAGCTGATTCCAATCATCCTAAAAGCTTCTAAGGGATCATTTGAGAGTGTCCAAAGCATCAAACCATTTCTGGAACAAGAAACTTGGCAGATTGCACAAAAATCTCCAAAAGCTCAAAAAGAGGTAAGCATCATGACTTGAACTTTCCAAAATATGCATTGCTTTGAAGTCCACTGATCATGCATCTCTTCTACATGTCATATGTGTTGTGTTTGCATCAATTTATCATGTAATTCATACCTGTATCAAGATGTAGCACAAAAAATGTAAAATATGGTCTATTTCAAAACCACTATCGGATTTTGAGGAGGGATCATGATCTGAAAAAAATACCACCTTCATTGGATTCCTTGTGAAATTATTGGCCAGATGCATATAAATTTTGTCCCCAACCATGGAGAAATGAGAAAGTTATGGACCTTCCCATTTCTTGTCAAAACTTGCCTTGCCTTGCCTTGGGCCAGGCCAAAAGCAAGGCAAGCCTTGTATATTTATAGTTGTGTTTCAATCAACGGATGTATCACCACCCCAGTGGTAAGGCGCGCGCTCTATACACAAGAGGTCTGGGGTTCGAATCCCCCTCGCCCCAGATCCTCATTTTGCTATTTTTCCCACTTTTTGTTATTTTCCATATTATTTTTAATAGTTCGAAAAATTAATAACTCCCTCAATTTTAATTATTTTTTATTGGTTCTTTTTGCAAAAAATCACAAAAATGTTGAAATATTTTATTCCCCCAAAAAATTAGATTTATATTATTTATTTAATATAATTAGTATTTTTATGAATAAATGTCTTTTATTTGTTCTTAAACCTTTTAAAAATAAATATCCATTTTGGAAAATCAAAACCAAGTAGGTTTTAATTCATCTTGTGATGAAAGCCTTATTTTTCAAACCTAAAACCAAAATCACAAGTTGTTTATTCAAACTTATTTGGAATTTTTATCATTTGTATTAATTTTCTTTGAATAATTATATTAATAAATGATGAAATTAGGGTTTTATTGATTTTCACCCTAACAAACTTTTCCGAACACTCATGGGCCTCTAGTAGAGTGTAAGACCCAATCCTTTGTAAATAAAAACTTTTGGGCCTCAAATGTTGTATAAGTCCCGTTGTATTTCAAAAGTTCGGCGCAATCATCGCCTGTTTAAAACAAACCATCTGGGCCTCTCCTCGAGCTATAAGACCCATTCAAAATCATTTTGGGCCTCTAATAGAGTGTAAGACCCAATCCCTCTTTGAAACCAAAATAGTTTGGGGCTCAGTCGTTGTATAAGACCCACGGTGTTTTCAAAACCTCGGCGCGATCGTCGCCCTTTTCAAAATAAACCCTAGGCTTCTCCTTGAGCTATAAGACCCATCTTTGTTCACTTTCAATCATTTTGGGCCTCTTGAGAGAGTGTAAGACCCATCCCCTTTGTACAGAAAACCTTTCTTGGGCCTCAATCACTTGTATAAGTCCCTGTACAAAATGACAGTGCGATCACTGATAAAACCCTGGGCCTCTCCTTGAGCTGTAAGCCCCAATTTTCCTTTCAAAAGCACTTTCTCCTTTGATTTTGTAACATACTGTTATTCTTAATTTCTTTGTTGAACAACTAACAATACAGTATGGAAGCTCTACAACCGAGTAAGTGTTTACCCACTTTCATTTACCGCTTTCAAATGTATATAACTGTATTGTGGAGCTGTTTCACTGTAAGTCTTCTTTCATAAACTCATATCGACTGTGTAATACTAGTATAGATATTTAGAGTTTCCCCGACAACTACGTCTAGAACTAGACAAAACCTCGTCTCCTTACATCCAACGTTCTCCCGGATATTTCAACAATTTTAGATAACTAGATCTAAGAAATCTCTCCCTTGAACAGTTCATATACAGAAGGTCAATGTTCCAAGTGAAACCCCTTCTGGAATTGTTCATCAGCCTCCTCTTGGGCTTAGTGCAAGGACCCACAGGCTTCCTAAAAGCATCCCCCGCCTCCTCTTGGGCGTTGTACAAGGACCCGTCGGATTCTTAGAAGTTTTCACAGCCTCCTCTTAGGCTTCGTATAATGATTCTTCCTCCGGGAAGATAGCCTCCTCTTGGGCTTCGTACAAATTGTCCCTTCGGCTTCTTAAAAGTTTATCTCGCCTCCTCTTGGGCTTCGTACAAATTGTCCCGACGACCTCTTAAAGGTATAGGAACAGAAATTAGTCATCTTAATAGAACAGTCTTTCAAAGAGTCTAGATCTTCCTACGGTGAACACACTGTCTCTTGATCTCTCTTAAGCATAGTACAAAAGATAAAACTCTAGACTTGGACAATATAATCTCCTTGAGTCTCGAAGACATTCTCAAGTTCCTTTCAAAAATAGGAAAAAACACCCGTAGACTTGGGCAGTCTCAATACCCTTCAGATTCCCCGTTTCCTTAAAGAACAGGAAATAATCCCGATCCTCAGATCAAATCCATGAGTACAACATTACCCATATAAGAATTGATTTTCTCTTTTAACCAACATATTGGACCTGTCACTCAACTGAAATAGTAACGCTAGCCTCCTCTTGGGCTTTGTACAATGATTCTCCCCAGAGGAGCTAACCTTTTCACACTCTCTTGTTGAGTATAAAAGACTCTCTTATTGAGTCAAACCCCTTTTAACCTCTATCTCGGGCTTCGTACGAGATACAAATCACTCTCTTTGTGAGTATAAAAGACTCTCTTGTTGAGTTAAACCCTTTTAGCCTCCGTCTTGGGCTTCGTACAAGACACATATAAAAACACTCTCTTATTGAGTCAACCCTTTTAGCCTCTATCTTGGGCTTCGTACGAGACATAAAAGCATCCTCTTGTTGGGTCAATAGCCTCCTCTTAGGCTTTGTATAAAGAAATCCCCGTTTGATTCAATCAAACTTTTAGCATCAAATCATGCTTTGGTCACAGCATACAAACATCAACAACTCCTTTCTCCTCGTCTAATTGCTGTAAGCGGCAAGCCTTTGGATTATTTACATCCACGTCACTGTCCCTCTTTTAGCATGAGAAATTCCTAAGGAAAGATTGCATTGCTCTAAACTGAGTTAAAGTCTTCTCCTTCAGGTTAATAATCCCCTATAAAGGAAATTATGGCATTGCTGGATTCACATATCCCAGTTAAAGTAATTCTCCTTTATAATCAGTCACCCAACAGTTGTGACAAACAGACCAAATATTCCCTTTTAGAGATGACATATTCAAAACCCTTCAGCTTCATATCTTAGGCTTCGAACAAGATACAAATAGACCCTTCATCTTCACATCTTGGGCTTTGAACAAGATACAAACCACATTTAGCTTCACGTCTTGGGCTTTGAACCAGACACCAAAACAACCTTTTTTTTCTCCCATAGAATAGGAGGAACTACGATCGCTCTGATTTCCCTATCCCGGGAATACGTAGGCATAAGATTGAAAAAGAATATTAGTGAGCACACTAATAAAAAAACCCAAAAGTCCCCTACCTCCATCCAATCTGGTGCAGGATCCCAACAAATTCCCCATGAACAGTCCTGATATTTCGTTCTGAACAAAATAAACAGAGAGAGGCCCATGAACTAAAACCGCATATGTAAACCAACAGTTTTAACTATTTAACCTCAGTTTGCAAGCAGGGTTAGTTGGAGACACCCATTTCCCGTCCTTCATCAGCTTCAATAGGATAAAAAATGAATCGACCTATAGTACCCCAGAGCGACAATGCTTAAGAACCACGTCCAAAATCGCTCGCTACACTCATCTTGGAAAGTCTTCAGCAAACCGCAATCAAAGTTAGGATGCAACCCTGAAAATGAGCAAACATGTTAGAATGCAAAAATGATGATGCAAATGCAAACATGGGATCCAGGCATCCATAATGTTCAATACTGCTATTGTTCCACTAACTGAATAAAACCCAGAATATCAGAAACCCAGAAATCCAGCACGACGGCCCATTCAAAATACCAAAATACCGGGATGAAAAATTTACACTGATAAGAAATCCAGAATACCGGGTATGTTAAAGGTCAAGGTTACCTGCAAACCTGTACACCCGCCCCTCTCACATGTGGGTTCTAGAAAACCGAGGATCATCAATATCACGGACTCTCAGGTCGAGAAATGATGATACCTTCACCATTTCTGGTTTGGCATCATCATCAATCAAGGAGGCCTCAACAGATTCCCCTAAAAAAGGTCATCCTATAGCAAGTTCCCAGCACTGGGTCCTCGGATCGGGAAGCGTAATGGATTTTCCATTTCTGGTCTGCCATTATCACCTCTCGGGAGGAGTGCCGCAATTGAGTCCTCGGGAAATGGTCGCCAGATTCGACAATTTTCCAGGTTACATTCCATCGTCTGCCCCAATGCGCAGGATAAAATATTACCAAAGAAAACCTCGTCTGGATGTCGAGTTTTCATGTATACTACGTCTGGCCAAATGCCACACAAGTCACACTACTTTCCACGCTAATCATAGGTGTATGCTCAAGCCTGGGTAGTGGGCTTATCTCTCAGAAATTCCCACCCACCCAACAGAACAACAACAGCAGAACAGTATGATAACAATAATCACAAATGCAATAAAATGCGGTAAAACAGTAATACAGTAATATACAACAAATAATGCACAACAGTAAACACCCAATGAAAACAAACAGACAAGCGCTAGGATTGACTCGCTAAGGGGATGGACTAGCAAGAGGTCAACCAGTCCCCAGCAGAGTCGCCAACTGTCGCTCCCGGGATTTTCATCCAGTTACAAACGCGAAAGTGGTGCCGAAACAGGGTCGCCAGCAATGTGTATTTATCCCAAGAGAGGGAAAGGAAACACTGCGTAAACCTGAGGGAAGGAAAATCATGGTCTCGCGACCAAGAGAAACGGGTAAGGGAGTCGGTTACACGAAGGGAAGGTATAAGCACCCCCACGCGTCCATCGTACTCGATGGGATCCACGCTTGTTGTCTCGATCAAACGGTGTCGTCATATGGAGCTCCACTGCTACTGGAAAGGAAAAGGAACGGGAACGGAGGAGAACGAAGAAACGAAGAAGAAAAGAAAAAGAAATGACTCGGTAGGACATCGGCGTCCTATACCTAAGTATTCCCTTGTGCAATGGGAAAGTCAGAGTCAACGTAGTTCGGACACAAACTACGTGGGGGAGGTTGCTCGCCAAGACATCACTGTCTTGTGCCTACGTATCCTCAATCTAACCAGAAGAAGGAAATCAGAGCAGTCGTAGTTTGACCTAACAAGGTCTTAGTGTTTTTTATGAGCAACGTTGAGTTCGCGTCCGGCAGTTAGGGTCGATGCCTGTTTGCGACTAAACGGAACATAACGTGCTCTTTTCTGAAAAATGAGTTGAAACATAACAAGTCCCGAAGGATGAAAAAGGTTTGAGTTTGTTTTTTGTGTTTTTTAGACAGAAGTGGATTGAAGTTAGTTCGTAACTTACATTGCACCAAAGTCAACCATGCGGGAACGAGTGAGTCGCATGGTCGCTCCCAAATGGCACGTATGCTAAACACTCTAGAAGAGGAGGGGAGACCCCTCGTTCTTCATTTCCTACACTCAAGGCTCGAGCGCAATATACGTTATATTTATTAAGTGTTTTAGAATTGTTATGAGATGAGTAGAGAAGACTCAAGGAAAAGAAAACACTAAGGGGAAATCTATCCTAATGTTGTCATACAAAGGTGGCCCTATAGTTGAGGTTAAAAGGGAAACATCTACCTAAGTTAGCATGCATGGTTTGAATCCTAATGTCTATCCTACTCCAAACTTAATCAAAAATTAAGTTGGACTAGGAACCCTAAGGGAGCAAGCAAAAGCGAATCCAAGACTTGAATAAGTCTTAAGATCCAAAGGGGAAGAAAGGAGTGAAAGAGATGGAGAAGAAAAGGAAATAAGAGATGAGAAACCAAAGAGGGCAGAAAGTACACCATGCATATCATGTCCAATTCAAATCATCAATCAAACTTCAAAGATCATGCAAGAAGATTCAAGTAAGCAAGTAAGAGCAAACAAGAAAGGATGCAAGGAAACTTGCATTAGAAGCACAATTAAACATCATTAAGCACCACACCAAAGTAAAATGAGCAAGGTAAGATGAAGATGAAACCAAGTCAGAACTCAAGTCATGCTAAAGTCACCCAATTCAAACATACAAAAAGGCCTCACATCATGATGCATTATGAGCTAAAGAAGCAACAAACCAAATGCTAATGATATGCATCATACAAATCAAACCACAATGATCAAATGAAATGAAAACATGATGTGAATCCAAGTGGGCAGTAGCAAATACATCATCCACAAACCAAAATCAAACTCCAATTAATCAAGAAGAACCCTCAAGTATCACACTCAAAGCATGCAACACAATTATGCAAGCATGCAACACAATTAAGCTCAAAGTGGTTCACATGTTTCCACACAAATAAAGCCATACAAAAGGGAGGTTATGCACCAAGGGCCAAGGTAGAACAGAATCTCAAACATGTATTATTCATCAATGAAAGATCACAAAGCATCAAGCAAGTTCATGTCATTCAAAGGCACAAAATTAGGTCAAGAGGTGTACACTAGCAAGCTCAAAATATCATCAAATGAGAGCACCAACCAAAAATAGTAAAATGATTCAATAAAAACCAAAAAAATGTCCAAAGGTATGTTCAACCATCCAACTAAGCATGTACAAAAGATGGGATCAAATTAATCTCAAGAACATGTTCAACATGGACAAACTAGCCAAGGTATGCACACAATCGAGCAAGAATCGAGGGTCCATAAAACTTGAATGGCAAGTCACCTAAAGCAACTCAAACCATCCCTAAACCAGCAACAAAACACCCTCATATCATGGCTAGAATGTGGCTAAAATATCAGCTTCAAAAGGCTAAGAAAAAAGCAAAAGTCCCTAACCCTAAGTGAAGGGTATCCTTGGGAACCATCCTCAAATTAAATCAAAATAAAATAATAAAAGGTAATTAAAAATAAAATTAAAAAAAGGAAAAATAGGTCAACACATTTATTGACCAGAAAAGCATTTTTTGGTATTTTTATCATGTGTGGAAGTAATAAAATAAAAATCTAATAAGAAAATATAAGAAAAAGAAAATAAAAAGAATTACCAAAAGGAGGGGATGCACTCAGTAATCTGGGATGAACTATAAAACAGTTATGCACGTTTGGCCATTAAAATAGGGAGGTACGAATACCAAATATGTTAGGCCTATGAACCAAATCAATTAAATAAAAGAAAAGGAGAAAAAAAAGTAACGCAGGCCATGTACACTTGCATCGATCGGTCATCTTTCATTTAAGTCATATAGGACAAAAAAATAAAACCTAACCAACCAGAACACGCCACGTAATTGTCTTCCTCATGCATCCATGAACAAAAACCAGCAAACACGAATGAATCAAGCCCTAAAACCAAACTTATTTCAGCAACTTCTCACAACAATAACTCCCTCAAATCTCCATCAAATCAAGCAAAATCAAACCCTACAATGTAGTACGAAGAACATAGATCACCACTGTACCATTAATTCTTCAAAATAAACACTCAAACACAGAGAAAAGTGAATCCAAAGTCACGGGTTCCAAATGATTTCAAGATTTTAAACAAATCACCATGCTCAGATTCAAACAATGATCATAGCACACACAATGCCTACCATAAGTAGGACTTCAGCCTCATACCAAATGATTCTAAACCTCATAGATCTAACAATGGAAGTGTGAAACAATTACCTAGTGGAGTTATGTCCACTGCACCTTCAATGCTTTAAGCAAGATTACTACAAGCTGCAGAAAAAACCTTTGAACCTTGTAGACCACAGATCGAAGCTTAAACTACTCAAGATGTTGCTGCAATTCCTCTACCAGATCCAAGTTAGTGATGAAGAAATATGAAGTTGCAGAACCTCCAATGGTGGATTTAGATGGTGATTCTTGCAAACAGAAGCAAGATAATGCTTGGTGGATGATGATTCAGCCAAAGAAAACTCAAAAGCTCTCAGGAATTGAAGAATTCGAAAATGAGAAGTTGAGAGAAAATGTGATCCAGATCTGAAAAGTGTGGTGAATGAGGTGATTTTTGGAGTGATATGGCTTATACATGGTGTACTCTAGGGTTGGAAAGAGGTTTGGCAACAAAGCACAGGTTTGGAGTTGGTTATTGTGGTTTGGAAATGAAAAACAAGTGGAAATGGTGCACATGTGTGATGGCTCGGATTTAGCTTTTGATTCAGGTTTGGGAAATAAGTTTTGCTGGGCAAATGAGTGGGAATAAGGCATGAGGAATTACCATGTGAGAGGAAGGTTTGTTGTTCAAAGTTTGTACAATTCTCATTTTCTATTTATGGCAAAACATCCACATGATGTATGCATGGCATGCATAGCTTGGCTTAGTCTCATTAGGCAAAGAAAGTTAATGTTATGCATGTGAACATGTGAGGTCATGAAGCATGCTGCCAAATTCAGATCAAAACATGCCATAACCCCATGACATGAAGTGTTGTGCAATTGCATGGGGTCCACTTTGAATGAGAATATTTTAATGATTATGACTCCAAATAACTTGTATTTGACATCACCAAAACCTATCAAAGACATGGAATAATTTTCAAGTTAATCACCTCATGAGATATGCCTTGGAATCGTGTGATAAATGG
Organism: Lathyrus tuberosus; assembly: GCA_022829125.1. Classification (NCBI taxonomy): domain Eukaryota; kingdom Viridiplantae; phylum Streptophyta; class Magnoliopsida; order Fabales; family Fabaceae; genus Lathyrus; species Lathyrus tuberosus. The sequence goes on from JALAZF010000063.1 coordinate 5,551,606, forward strand.
CATGGCAATCATGTCCATGGAGCTGTCTGGACATGCTTAGAAGCTCCAAGTCCCGTGTGCAATTATGACACTTTGATGACATCCTTTTTTAGCATTCATAACTTAGTGAAACATAGTCCAAATGAAGAGGAATCAAGTTTAACTTCAAACAAGGAGATGATGTAACAAGCTTCATGTTGAAATCACGTTAAAATAAGACTTAGAATTGTGTGAAAAATGGCATTGAAAGCAAGTGTACCAAATCTGCCAAAACAACTTAGAAAAAATTATAAGTTTTAGTCATGTCACAATTTGAAATCTCAAACTTTAGGATACCATAACTCCATGAAAAATGACCCAAATGACATAGTTCTTGTGCCCATTTTGAAGGAAATGTTTCATACTACAACTTTCATGTGGAAAAGATTCGCAAATGAAGCCCTGGTCATGGTGAAAATTGGCCTTGAAAGTGATTGAAAACTTGCCAAAAATAGTAAGTTTTCTTAAAACCTAATATCCAAATTTAGTAACTTTTCCACATTCTTGATTTTTCATGAATCTTTGAACATTCCTTGACCAAATCTTGTCCATAGACCATATTTGACTTAAAAATCACCATGTTGACCTCAAAAAGTCAGGAGTTGACTTTTTCACTGCACAGTTGACTCTGTTCCCAATTCTCTTGATTTTCAATCCTCTGAACAATTGAAACCCTTCTGAACCAAATTGGTGGACAATCTTCCAATCCTAGACACTTAGGGGCATGAGGAATACCATGGAATCGAATCTTGCCCAAAAAATCAGAAATAAACTGATTTTATGGCAAACCCTAGTTTTGGTGCCCTCAGTCAAGGAGGAATCGACCCATGCTCCAAATCCAAATTCCTCTGAACATGATGTGTATCCTATCAAACAATGATGAGATGTTCCATTTGGTGATGATAAAAACTCAAAGATCTTGCTCATTGGGGTGCTAAACACAAGAATCCCAAAACCCTAATTTAAGAAATCAGGTCAGGAGAGTGTGATCCACATGAAATCTCTTACCAAGTTTGAGGTGATGGACCAATTGGGATACCCAGAGATCTAGGGCTTCTTTGTGGCTCAAGTAATGATGACATCAAGAACCATTTCTCCTCTTAGCCTCTTGGACAATATGAACTTTTGCCTGAAGCTCTGGAAAACATCTTCTTCCCTTGAGTTGATTTAGATGCCTTGATCCCATGCTAAGAACCAATGATATGCACAAATAAAAATGTAAGAAATGAAATGAAACATAAGCCAGTTAGTGTTAGAAACATGAGGACAAATTTTGAGGTGTTACAGTTGGTAAAGAAGAAAGATGGTGGAATGCGGTTGTGTATTGATTACCGACAGTTAAATAAAGTCACCATCAAGAATAAGTACCTGTTACCAAGGATAGACGATCTGTTAGATCAATTGAAAGGATCCAGTGTGTTCTCGAAGATTGATTTACGGTCGGGTTATCATCACATCCGTGTGAAGAGTTCGGATGTATCAAAGACCGCGTTTAGAACCCATTATGGCCATTATGAATTCTTAGTAATGCTCCGGAAGTTTTTATGGATTATATGAATCGGATATTCCAAGCTTACTTGGATCAATTTGTTGTAATCTTCATTGATGACATTCTTGTTTATTCTCGTACTACGCAAGAGCACGAGGGACATTTAAGAATCGTCTTATCGATCTTACAAGAGAAGCAACTCTCTGCCAAGTTGAGAAAGTGTGATTTTTGGATGTCGGAGGTTAGTTTTCTTGGTCAAGTCATATCTCAGGGAGGTGTGGCGGTTGATCCATCAAAAGTTGAAGCAGTAATTAATTGGGAGAGACCGAAGAACGTCTTGGAAGTTAGAAGTTTCTTGGGACTGGAAGGTTATTACAGAAGGTTTATAAAGAGCTTTTCTCAATTAGGGTTACCAATGACTAAACTTACTCGGAAGGACTGTCCTTATGAGTGGGATTCGGCGTGTGAGAAAAGTTTTATGAGTTTGAAGGAAAGATTGATGACTTCTCATGTTCTAATCATTCCTGATCCTAACAAGTCGTGTGAGGTATTTTGTGATGCGTCTAAAATGGGATTAGGAGGCGTTTTAATGAAAGATAGTCACGTAGTGGCTTATGCTTCTCGACAATTGAAAGTTCACGAGAAGAATTACCCAACCCATGATTTGGAGTTAGTGGCAGTTGTCTTTACTTTGAAAGTGTGGTGTCATTATTTGTATGGAGTACGTTTTGAAATGTTTAGTGATCACAAGAGTTTAAAGTATCTCTTTGACCAAAAAGAGTTGAATATGCGTCAAAGGAGATGGATTGAATATATGAAGGATTATGATTTGGAACTAAAGTACCATCCGGGTAAAGCGAATAAAGTGGCAGATGCATTGAGTAGGAAAGTGTTATGAAATGCCGAGTTGATGACGTTAGAGTATGCCTTATTGGAAAAGTTTAGGGATCTAAATCTTCAATTTGTTTGGACTCTTAATGGTGTGATTATGGGAAATTTGAATGTTAATTCTACTCTTAGAGAGGAAATTCAACAAGGACAAATGTTGGATGAGAAGTTGCAAGAAGTGTTAGTTCAACCGGGTTTTGTGCGAGCTACCGACTGAATTATTTTGTTTAACCAAAGGATTTGTGTTCCGAATGATGCAGTGTTGAAAAGAAGGATTTTAGAGGAAGGGCATAAAGGTGCTTTTAGTATACACCCTGGTTCTTCGAAAATGTATCAAGACTTAAAGAGGGACTATTGGTGGTCCGGTATGAAAAGAGATATTGCAGTGTATGTATCGGAGTGTGCGTTATGCCAACAAGTAAAGATTGAGCATCAAAGACCAGGAGGACTGTTACAACCTTTAGAAATTCTGGTATGGAAGTGGGATAGTATTTCTATGGACTTCGCAGTTGGATTACCCTGTACTCAAGGTGGATATGATTCTATTTGGGTAATTGTGGATTGGTTGACGAAATTGGCGCATATCTTGGCCGTGAAGACTACATACAAGGCAAGTCATCTTGCAAGGTTGTTTATTTCAGAAATTGTGAGGTTACATGGTATTCCCTCTAGTATTGTGTCCGATAGAGATCCGAAGTTTACTTCGAGGTTTTGGAGAGCTTTTCAACAAGCTATGGGAACAAAGTTGTGTTTGAGCACGTCGAATCATCCGCAAACGGATGGTCAGACGGAATGGACGATACAAATAATGGAAGATATGTTAAGAGCTTGTGTGCTTGGAAGTGGAGGAAATTGGATAGAACTTTTATCGTTGATAGAATTTTTGTATAATAAAAGTTATCATGCGAGTATTGGTATGGCTCCTTACGAGGCATTATATGGAAGGAAATGTAGGACGCCTCTTGTAACGCCCCAGTTTTGTCAGTTTTTATTTAATCGAGTCGTTTTGATTATTTTATTATTATTTTATTTTATTTTTGACTTTTATTTGGAAATGTGTTATTTTTCAATGTTGTGATATTTTATCGGGTTTTGGGAACGTTTGCGAGACATTTGAGTGTGGGGGGTATTTTGGTCATTTCATGATATTTTTCCTTAAGTTAGAAAGAATAGAAAATAGAAAGAGAGAAAAATAGAGAGAAAGAAAAAGAGAAGAAGGAAAAGGGAAAGAAAAGAGAAGAAGAGAAGAAATAATGAGAAAAACTTGGAAATCAAGAAATCGATCTCCCGACTTTCTAGAACACGATTAAATCGGGTAAGGGTGCGAAACTCGATTATTATATGCTTGTGTATGATTATGTATGTGTGTTTGTTGATTGTTATTGGATTAAAATAGAGATTATAGTAAAAATCATAATGTTTAGAAATTGGTAAAAATTGATCCAAATGTGTCAAAACTCTTGTTGATTGTGTTCTTTGTTGTTTATACATGTTGGATATGTATTGTTGCACCTCAAATTAGTGTTTTTCTGAATTTGGATGATGATTTGGAGGGTTTTGGGTGTGAAACCCGTAACAGCAAGAAATCTGCAGAATTCTGGTTTTGCCCAGATCATACGCGTATGGGGCATGTTCATACGCGTATGGGCCTTGACGATACGCGTATCATTGGCGAGTTTTGGGGCCAATACGCGTATGAGATGTCACTTTTCCCGGCCTTCTGGTGAGATGCGTATTGTACGCGTATGAGGGTTTTGCCGTACGCGTATGAGAGGGGCCATACGCGTATGGTCAGGAAAATTGTAAAATGGGACTTTTCAAAATATCGTTTTCGTTTTTCTTTCGTAACTTGTGTCCCGTTAATCCGTTTTTAAAATTCTTGGTATCGTTGGAAAGCTATTGAGCTGTACTTTCTTATTATGATGATTTGGAAATTGTTAGCCAATTTAATTAAGTCGGAAATTTGGAATAGTGTCGGTTTGTCGACTTTTGTCATTGTAATTGTGCGTAATTGATGTGTATCATGTAAGGTGCTGTTGTATAATGTAAATGCATGTGTTTAGATGGTGTGGTGATGATTTGTGGCCGTATGGAAATTAAATGCATTGTTTTGGGCTTAAGTACAAAGTGTGATTTTGTTGATGGAGATGAATGCATTTATATGTGTATTTGAATGTCATGAGTCCATGTATGCCAAGCATCATGATATGCATTGTTGTGACGTCCTGAGTGACGGTTTGGTTCCAGAGGGAATCCGCTATAACGTCGTGTGCCCGTGTGGGGTGTGTGTGATGATTATAGACGATCGTGTGCCCGTGTGGGGTGTGAGCGATCGGGTCGTGTGCCCGTGTGGGGTGTGAGCGATCCATAAACGTCGTGTGCCCGTGTGGGGTGTGAGCGACGGGGAACATCGTATGCCCGATGGGGAGTTACAGTGATGTAACGAGCGATGATTCCAGCAGGGTTCCTGAGTGAACTAGTGATGAGAACCATTGGAAGTCGGTACCCGCATGTCCATATGCATAGAGTCGTTGTGTCGGTCTCTTGCATTGCATAAATCATTAATGGTTTGTTTATGTGTGGAATTGTGGATAAAATTGATAAATTGATATATGGATATGTGTTGGTGATACTTGTATTGTGCATAGTTGGTATACCTTGGTGATGGAAAAATGAATTATACATTGTGTTGTATTGTGTTTGAATTATGGCGTGAGTTGTGGTGAGAACCGTATATATGCGTATTTTTGGTGTTATATATAATTGTATGCAATTATATGATGATTGTTTTCTCACCCTTCTGTTGTTTGATAATGCTCTATGAGGCATTGCAGATTAGAGTTGCTGGAGGTCTTTTTGTGAAGATTAGGACTTCATTCTTTTGTCGGTCGGCTCTGATATGTGACACCGGGTAGTTAGGTAGGTACACGTCATGTGTTGGAAGCTGCAGAAGAGGAAGAAATTACTTGGGAAGTTTTTAGCCAGGAGTTCTTGAGGAGGTATTTTCCTGAAGATGTAAGAGGAAAGAAGGAAATCGAGTTCTTGGAACTGCTGTTGATTATACTGCTAAGTTTTTGGAGCTTGTGTAGTTTTTTCCTCATTATGCTGAAGCGACTGCAGAATTTTCTAAGTGTGTAAAGTTTGAGAATGGATTGCGTCCTGAGATAAAGCAGGAAATTGGTTACCAAAGGATTCAGAGGTTTTCTGATTTGGTGGATTGTTGTAGGATTTATGAAGAGGATAGTAAGGCTCGTTCTACTCACTATAAGAGTGTGAGCGAGATGAAAGGGAAGCAACAGTTCCGTGGTGGTCCGTATGTAACACCAGCTGATAAGGGTAAACAAAGGGGAAATTTTGAGAAAAGGTCAAGTGGAGGAGGAATATCTGGTCCTCTGAGATGTTATAAATATGGTGAGTTGGGGCATCGTCAGTTTGAGTGCAGGAAAGATTTGAGGAAGTGTACTAATTTTGGAGGTGTAGGACATGTTGCTGCTGATTGTGCCAGGAAAAATGTGGTGAAATGTTACAACTGTGGTGAACCTGGTCATATTAGTACGAAGTGTCCGAAACCGAAGCAGGCTCAATCTGGTGGGAAAGTGTTTGCATTGGCGGGAACTCAGACTTCAAGTGCAGATCGTCTGATCAGAGGTACCTGTTTTATTAATAGTACTCCTTTAGTTGCTATTATTGATACTGGAGTGACTCATTCGTTTATTTCGTCTGAGTGCGCGAAGCGTTTGAATCTTGTGTTGTCTTTGATGGGTGGTGAGATGGTTATTGATACTCCAGCAATGGGGTCAGTAACTACTTCTTTGGTTTGTCTAAGTTGTCCTTTGACCATTTATGGTAAAGACTTTGAGATGGATTTAGTGTGTTTACCGTTGGAGGGTTTAGATATGGTTCTGGGTATGAATTGGTTGCAATTCAATAGGGTTCATATTGATTGCTATCATAAGTTGGTAAGGTTTCCTTCTCTTGAGGAAGACAAAGACTCGAGTTTCTTATCTACCAAAGAGTTGAAGAGACTTTTGGCGGATGAAGCTCAGTTGTTTGGGTTGTTTGCATCTTTGACTGTGGATAGTCAAGTTTCACTTGATGTGTTTCCTGTTGTGTGTGATTTTTCTGAAGTGTTTCCTGAGGATATTTTGGACTTGCCGCCAGAGAGAGAGGTGGAGTTTTCTATAGATTTAGTTCCTGGTACTAGACCTGTTTCTATGGAACCTTATCGTATGTCGGCATCTGAGTTGGTTGAGTTAAAGAAGCAGTTGAATGAGTTGTTGGAAAAGAGGTTTGTAAGACCTAGTGTTTCTCCTTGGGGTGCTCCAGTTTTATTGGTGAAAAAGAAAGATGGGAGTATGCGGTTGTGTATTGATTATTGCCAGTTGAATAAGGTGACGATTAAGAATAAGTATCCTCTTCCGCGAATTGATGATCTGATGGATCAGTTGGTTGGTGCGTGTGTGTTTAGTAAGATTGACTTGAGGTCATGGTATCATCAGATTAGGGTGAAAGAGGAAGATATTCAGAAGATGGCTTTTAGGACACGTTACGGTCATTATGAATATTCAGTGATGCCGTTTGGGGTTTCTAATGTGCCAGGTGTGTTTATGGAGTACATGAATCGTATTTTTCACGAGCATTTGGATCGATTTGTTGTTGTGTTTATTGATGATATCTTAATTTATTCTAAGTCTCGGGAGGAGCACGCGGAGCATTTGCGTATTGTTTTGCAGGTTTTGAAAGAAAGAAAGCTTTTTGCCAAACTGTCCAAGTGTGAATTCTGGTTGTCGGAAGTGAGTTTTCTTGGGCACGTGATTTCAGGTAATGGTATCTCTGTGGATCCATCTAAAGTAGAAGCAGTTCTACAATGGGAGGCTCCGAGATCTGTTACGGAAATTTGAAGCTTTTTGGGATTAGCCGGTTATTATCGAAGGTTCATTGAAGGTTTTTCTAAGCTAGCACTCCCTTTGACCCAGTTGACTTGTAAAGGGCAAGCGTTCATTTGGGATATTCAGTGCGAGGAAAGTTTTAATGAGCTGAAGAGAAGATTGACGACAGCTCCGATTTTGATTTTGCTGAATCCTAATGAACCATTTGTGGTTTATTGTGATGCGTCTTTGATTGGTCTAGGTGGTGTTCTGATGCAAGAAGGTAATGTGGTGGCTTATGCTTCGAGGTAGTTGAGAGTGCATGAGAAGAATTATCCTACTCATGATCTTGAATTAGCGGTTGTGGTTTTTGTGTTGAAGATTTGGAGGCATTATCTCTACGGTGCAAGGTTTGAAGTCTTTAGTGATCATAAAAGTTTGAAATATTTGTTTGATCAGAAAGAGTTGAATATGAGGCAACGTAGATGGTTGGAATTTTTGAAGGACTACGAATTTGGCTTGAATTACCATCCTGGTAAAGCTAATGTGGTAGCCGATGCGTTGAGTCAGAAATCGTTACATATGTCCGCTTTAATGGTTAAGGAGTGGGAACTTTTGGAATCGTTTAGAGATTTGAGTTTGGTTTGTGAAGTGACGTCGGATAGCGTGAGGCTTGGAATACTAACGATTACTAATGATTTTTTTATGACTGTTAGTGAGAAACAGAAGCTGGATGTGAAATTTGTGGATTTGATGTTGGTGGGAGAAAAAGATACGAATAGTGATTTTCAAGTGGATATTAGTGGTGTTTTGAGATTCCGTGGTAGAATTTGTATTCCTGATGATGCGGAGATGAAAAAGATGATTTTGGAGGAAGGACACCGAAGTAATTTGAGTATACATCCGGGAGCGAATAAGATGTATCAGGATTTAAAGAAGATTTTCTAGTGGTCTGGATTGAAAAGAGATGTAGCTCAGTTTGTTTATGCATGTTTGACTTGTCAGAAATCGAAGGTAGAACATCTGAGGCCTAGTGGTTTGTTGCAACCGTTGGATATTCCGGAATGGAAATGGGATAGCATTTCGATGGATTTTGTAACGGGGTTACCGAATACTCTGCGATGGCATAATGCTATTTGGGTAGTTGTTGATAGGCTGACTAAATCGGCTCATTTCATTCTGATTGACATCAGTTTTTCTTTGGAGAGATTGGCGGAGATTTACATCAGTGTGATTGTGAAGTTGCATGGGGTTCCGTTGAGCATTATTTCGGATCGAGATCGTAGGTTTACCTCGAGATTTTGGGAAAGTTTATAGAAGGCGTTGGGTTCTAAATTGAGATTGAGTTCGGCTTATCATCCACAGACGGATGGTCAGACCGAGAGAACGATTCAGTCTTTGGAAGATTTGTTGAGGGCGTGTGTTCTTGAACAAGGTGGTGCGTGGGATAGTTATCTTGCATTGATTGAGTTCACGTATAATAATAGTTTCCATTCGAGTATTGGAATGGCACCGTTTGAAGCACTGTATGGGCGAAGATGTCGAACACCGTTGTGTTGGCACGAATCTGGTGAGAGAACGGTGGTTGGACCAGAGTTGGTGCAGCAGACTACGGAAAAAGTGAAGTTTATTCGCGAGAAAATGAAGGCTTCTCAGAGCAGACAAAAGAGTTATCATGATCGGAGAAGGAAAGATCTTGAGTTTCAAGAGGGCGATCATGTATTTTTGAGAGTTACACCGGTAACGGGTGTGGGTCGTGCATTGAAGTCGAAGAAACTTACTTCTCGATTTATTGGTCCTTACCAGATATACGCGAGAGTGAGTGCTGTGGCTTATAGGGCGGCGTTGTCGCCGAATCTGTCGAATTTTCACGATGTGTTCCATGTTTCACAGCTTTAGAAGTATGTTCCGGATCCATCGCATGTGATTCCGATGGATGAGGTTGAGCTAAGGGAGAACCTTACGGTCGAGGCTTTACCGGTGAGTATTTTGGATCGCGAGGTGAAGCGGTTGAGGGGCAAGGATATTGCACTGGTGAAGGTGGCGTGGGGAGGCGCTGCTGAGGGCAATTTGACTTGGGAGTTAGAGAGTTTGATGCGGGAGTCGTATCCAGAGTTGTTCGTCTCAGGTATATTTTCGAGGACGAAAATTTCTAAGTGGGGGAGAGTTGTAACGCCCCAATTTTGTCAGTTTTTATTTAATCGAGTCGTTTTGATTATTTTATTTTTATTTTCTTTTATTTTCAACTTTTATTTGGAAATGTGTTATTTTTCAATGTTGTGATATTTTATCGGGTTTTGGGAACGTTTGCTAGACATTTGAGTGTGGGGGGTATTTTGGTCATTTCATGATATTTTTCCTTAAGTTAGAAAGAATAGAAAATAGAAAGAGAAAAAAATAGAGAGAAAGAAAAAGAGAAGAAGGAAAAGGGAAAGAAAAGAGAAGAAGAGAAGAAATAGTGAGAAAAACTTGGAAATCAAGAAATCGATCTCCCGACTTTCTAGAACACGATTAAATCGGGTAAGGGTGCGAAACTCGATTATTATATGCTTGTGTATGATTATATATGTGTGTTTGTTGATTGTTATTGGATTAAAATGGAGATTATAGTAAAAATCATAATGTTTAGAAATTGGTAAAAATTGATCCAAATGTGTCTAAACTCTTGTTGATTGTGTTCTTTGTTGTTTATACATGTTGGATATGTATTGTTGCACCTCAAATTGGTGTTTTTCTGAATTTGGATGATGATTTGGAGGGTTTTGGGTGTGAAACCCGTAACAGCAAGAAATCTGCAGAATTCTGGTTTTGCCCAGATCATACGCGTAAGGGGCATGTTCATACGCGTATGGGCCTTGACGATACGCGTATCATTGGCGAGTTTTGGGGCCAATACGCGTATGAGATGTCACTTTTCCCGGCCTTCTGGTGAGATACGTATTGTACGCGTATGAGGGTTTTGCCGTACGCGTATGAGAGGGGCCATACGCGTATGGTCAGGAAAATTGTAAAATGGGACTTTTCAAAATATCGTTTTCGTTTTTCTTTCGTAACTTGTGTCCCGTTAATCCGTTTTTAACATTCTTGGTATCGTTGAAAAGCTATTGAGCTGTACTTTCTTATTATGATGATTTGGAAATTGTTAGCCGATTTAATTATGTCGGAAATTTGGAATAGTGTCGGTTTGTCGACTTTTGTCGTTGTAATTGTGCGTAATTGATGTGTATCATGTAAGGTGCTGTTGTATAATGTAAATGCATGTGTTTAGATGGTGTGGTGATGATTTGTGGCTGTATGGCAATTAAATACATTATTTTGGGCTTAAGTACAATGTGTGATTTTGTTGATGGAGATGAATGCATTTATATGTGTATTTGAATGTCATGAGTCCTTGTATGCCAAGCATCATGATATGCATTGTTGTGACGTCCTGAGTGAAGGTTTGGTTCCAGAGGGAATCCGCTATAATGTCGTGTGCTCGTGTGGGGTGTGAGCGATGATTATTGACGATCGTGTGCCCGTGTGGGGTGTGAGCGATCGGGTCGTGTGCCCGTGTGGGGTGTGAGCGATCCATAAACGTCGTGTGCCCGTGTGGGGTGTGAGCGACGGGGAACATCGTATGCCCGACGGGGAGTTACAGTGATGTAACGAGCGATGATTCCAGCAGAGTTCCTGAGTGAACTAGTGATGAGAACCATTGGAAGTCGGTACCACATGTGCATATGCATAGAGTCATTGTGTCGGTCTCTTGCATTGCATAAATCATTAATGGTTTGTTTATGTGTGGAATTGTGGATAAAATTGATAAATTGATATATGGATATGTGTTGGTGATACTTGTATTGTGCATGGTTGATATACCTTGGTGATGGAAAAATGAATTATACATTGTGTTGTATTGTGTTTGAATTATGGCATGAGTTGTGGTGAGAACCGTATATATGCGTATTTTTGGTGTTATATATAATTGTATGCAATTATATGATGATTGTTTTCTCACCCTTCTGTTGTTTGATAATGCTCTATGAGGCATTGCAGATTAGAGTTGCTAGAGGTCTTTTTGTGAAGCTTAGGACTTCATTCTTTTGTCGGTCGGCTCTGATATGTGACACCGGGTAGTTAGGGAGGCCGTTTGTGATTATTGTGTATTATGTATATATATCTTTTGGCTTGTGCATGTATAACTTGATGTATGACAAATTTTTCAAGTGATATATATATATATATATATATATGATATTCAGTTTTAGATTTTCCGCTTTTATTCTAAAATCTGAAATGTGGGTGTAAGGAACTGAGTTCCTCTGTTGATTGCTACCCCACTGTTGCATATCTTTATGAGCAGGTGTTGTATGATTTGTTTCAATATAATGTGATCCTCCCCGTCTATGCCATGATAATTTGAATATACTCTGATGAAATTTTTAATTTTCTTTTACTACTTTAATTAATTGGGGGGATAGATTGGGGGCATCACACCTCTGTGTTGGGCAGAAGTTGGTGAGGATAGGATTTTAGGATCGGAGATTATTCAAGAGACTACGGAAAAGATTAGAATAATCTGTGACAAAGTTAAACAAGCACAAGATCGTCTGGAAAAGTTATGCGGATAACCGAAGGAGACCTTTAGAATTTGATGAAGGTGATCACGTGTTTTTGAAGGTTACTCTGAGATTGAGATTGAAAGGGTTGTTTAGGTCGCGAAAGTTAAGTCCGAGATACGTGGGACCGTATCAAATTTTAGAAAGAATTGGTGAAGTAGCTTACAGATTAGCCTTAACGCCTTCTCTGTCAGAAATGAATGATGTTTTTCATGTGTCTCAGCTTCGGAAGTTTGTCCCGGATCCTCTTCAGCCAATTCTACCAGATACAGTTGAGATCGAAATAGATTTGACATTTGAACCTCAACCAAGCCATATCACAGGAAGAGAAACTAAGGTATTAAGGAATAAAGAGATATCTCTTGTGAAAGTTCAGTGGGATGAGACGCATCGGGCGATGCAACTTGGGAACTAGAATCAGAGATGTGAGATGCTTACCCTCATCTTTTCAGGTAATCTTTAAATTCGAGGACGAATTTATATTTAAGGAGGGGAGGATGTAATACCCTGTATTTTAATTGCTCTAGATAATATTAGTTGTGATCAACTGGGTTCCGGTGTACTTTGAGAAATTATTTGCAAAGATAATTAGAGTAACTGTTGAGCTAAGAGCAAATCCAATTAATATTATCTGACTCTGAGGTTTTAATTAATTAGAGCTATAGAGACTTTTTGGACAATTAGTAGTATTACTAATTAATGATATTTTTCTATATCATTTCTTTCCACTCTTTTTCCACACTTAGAAACAAAGAAAGAAAAAATAGAAAGAAGTTAGAGAGAAGGAAGAGGAAAGGAAAGAAAGAGGAAGGAAAACCCTAAGAGCTCAAGATCAAGGATCATCATCTATTCTTCATCAAATCATCTCATCTTCTCCATCATCATCTAGTATTGAGGTGGGTTCTAGTTAGAGACATAAGTTCTAGAATTGGAGTTGCGTAGAACTTAGGTTAGAAATTTGAGAAAATGAATAATTGTGTGAATTGTTGTTTCTAACGGTTGAAATGTCAAAATAGTTGGGTAATATAATCGGGTCATGATTAGGGGTTGATATAATATGAGTTGGAAGTGTTTTTGGTGAAGAAATGGTAGAGTTTGGCTTTTTGACCTATGTTTTGCGCTACTGTGAAATTCTGAGTTTCGCACGGTTCGCCTAGCGAACCTGGCAAAGGGCAAAGCGAATGGTTTGTCGAGGGTTCGCCTAGCGAACCCCAAAGTGAAGGGAAGGCGAATGTTCGCCCAGAGTTCACTTTGTGAACTTTATGCCCTTTTGGATCTGACTTGGTTCGCTGAGTGATTCGCCTAGCGAATACAGTAGCGAACGTGACAGATTTTTCCATGTTGTTTCCTTCATAACTTTTGATCCGTAGCTCGGATTGACGCACGGTTGGAAGCGTTGGAAAGCTATTTCAATGCTATTTGTGATAGTGAGGTAGAAACATGGTTATATTTCATGGATTTATAAGATAGAGATAAAATGAGTGTGATCTACTATGTGGAAAGTGTGTATATTATTTGACATGTTATGCTAACTTGTGTGTTTTATGGTTGATGTTGTAATATGTTGTCTAATATTGTTGTTGAACATAATTGAGAGAATATGCATTCTTAAATTGAGTTAGGAAGAGTGAGGAAACTTTACCCCAAAACAAATGATATGATTCTAGGTTGTGACTAGGATTGATAGATAATCTAGATGGCGATGCTCGTGCTTTCGATGCCTAGGTGTGCATCCTTGACGAGTAATGGTCTAGAGGAGAGTGAGACACTAGTATGGAACATGTGTGTGAACCTTGTGTTCTTTGTGAAAGGCGAATGTGGCCTTAAGGCATTGTGGCCTTGTGATTGTCGAATACAATCACGTTTGTGTGTAATATCACTTAATCGTAACCGTTTCCCTTGAGTTGTTGTTTCATGAGCCTCGGGCTCCTCTGAAATGTATGCATGACTACTTGGCAGGTTTGATTCCTGCGTGCAGTACGAATGGCGCCCATGGAGCGTATGCTTATGACGGTTAATGGCCCGTAGAACCCGAATCCATTCGTATGTCAAGTAGGTTACAAGGATCTATGACTCGGGTCGCCTTCTAGACGTAGAAGCTGACAGGAAGAGGAAATGGTTTGGTAAGGTTATCGATTAGTGATATTTTGAGTTGATGAACTCATGGACATGTTTCCATATAGTGTGAGATTTGAATTGTGAACTCAAAGTCCTTTTCCCTTTCCATAAGATAGGGAACTCACTGAGATTTGTTATCTCACCCCATGTTGTTGATTATATTACAAGTACTACAGGTAAAGCAAAGGGTAAGGATAAAGTGGTTTGACTTTTCCTTACGGATCGTAGCTTTTGGGATGGCATGGCTTTCGTTATGGCGTTTTATTTTGAGATCATTATTATGATCTAGTTCTTAGTGTATTTTGGGACATCTTGTACATGTTATGCCTTAGACTTTTAGTATTTTGTATTGTGGGCATGTAATGTATACAATGTGTTAACTAGGAACTTATGGTATTTCAGTACCAAAACTTGGTTTCATGTATAATATATATGCTTTGATGTATGTTGTTATGTATAGGTGTTACAAAGATTGAGGCTAAATAATTGACTCCACCAGGGAGATGTTCTATCTGTCTTGTACAAAGCCCAAGATTGAGGCTAAAGAAAACTGACTCAACAAGAGAGTGTTTTATCTGTCTTGTATAGTGCCCAAGATTGAGGCTATAGAAAACTGACTCAACAAGAGTGTTTTATCTGTCTTATACAAAGCCCAAGATTGAGGCTAAAGAAAACTGACTCAATAAGAGAGTGTTTTATCTGTCCTGTACAAAGCCCAATATTGAGGCTAAAGAAAACTGACTCAACAAGAGAGTGCTTTATATGTATTGTACAAAGCCCAAGATTGAGGCTAAAGAAAACTGACTCAACAAGAGAGTGTTTTATTTGTCTAGTACAAAGCCCAAGATTAAGGCTAAAGAAAACTGACTCAACAAGAGAGTGTTTTATCTGTCTTGTACAAAGGCCAAGATTGAGGCTAAAAGAATTGACTTGGCTGAAGAATATAATTTGTCTTGTACAAAGCCCAAGATTGAGGCTAAATCTGCTGAGGAAAGTCATTATACAAAGCCTAAGACAAGGCTAGCTGGGGAAATTCTTATATTAAGTCTAAGAGGAGGCTATCTTCTGCTGAGGATTATTGAAATCCAAAAACAGGTCCAATATATATATCGAGGAATCCAAAGGTTTCACTCTTTCTGAGGGTAAGGGGAGAGTTTCAGTATGAGATACCAGGAGGCTCTAATTCTGTTAGGGTTTTATTGATGGTAAATTGACCTTAGCTGGGGATTAAAATGAATGCTTATGCCTTAATGGGGGTCAAAAGTTGAGTTTGAGAACTGTAGACGTTCCAACTCTGCTGGAGACTGTTGTATTGTTCAGGTTTTTCCTATGCTTTTAGGAAACTTGATGGTTTCTGTGTGATCCAAGAGAAGAGACTTTCCAAGTGTACTGGTATTAAGAGATTGTCAATTAGTTGGGGAATAATCTTTATGTGATGCCCAAGAGGAGGCTTAGGGTTTAAGGGATGAGAATCAACCCTAGAATGGTTTGGTGTTTTGGAATTTTAACTTTCCAGAGGATTGAACTACTAGAGATGACTAAGTTCTGTCCTATACCTGTAGGAGGTCTTCGGGTCCTTGTACTAAGCCCAAGAGGAGGTTGAGAACTTCTAAGAAGCCTTTGGGTCCTTGTACAAAGCCTAAGAGGAGGCTGGGGATGCTTTTAGGTAGCCTATGGGTCCAAACCTAAGAAAAGTCAAGAAAGGTTTCACCAGGAATAAGTCCTTTCTTTGCTAAACAATTCTAAGGTTTGAAGAAATTCAAGAGAGGTTTCACCGGGAATTAATCCTCTATGGGAAATGAATTTCTTGTACAAATATTTCTAAGTAGTGACAGTCTTGAGAAAAGTTTCACCGGGAATAATGTCTTTCTCTGTTCCATATTGTATAAGCCCAAGAGGAGGCAAGACTGTATCTGGAATTTCCTATGGGGGAACTAATTTTGACTGTGTTAAAAGAGTAACCACTGGTTTGGTCTAGACCTAGACCTAATTTGTTGGGGAAAACTCTAAGCAGGTATATACAAGCATATATATATATATATATATATATATATATATATATATATATATATATAAACAAGTATGTTGAGAAGAGATAGTGGAACTTATAGTTGTGCAAGCCCAAGCATAGCAATTACAGCTGTATGGTTAGTTATTCAATAAATTGAAGAAAGTTTTGATGAAACTTAGAATTTGAATCTAAATAAAAAAGAAAGTTGTTTTAAAAGGAAGTTTGGAGCTTATACTCAAGGAGAGGCCTAGATGACTTATTTGATAACATTAGTGCGATACTAACAGACATTGTGGGACTTATATTATAGCAGAGGCCCAAAGAATGTTTTTGTACAAAAATGGTTGGGTCTTACACCCTATTAGAGGCCCAAAAGTTTATTTTTATACAAAATTTAGGACTTATAGCTGAAGGAGAGGCCCAATGAAAAATAACGATCGCACCGTTATTTTGAAAATTGTATCGGGACTTATACAAATGACTGATGCCCAAATTATTTATTTACAAAGGGGGTTGGGTCTTACACTCTATTAGAGGCCCAAAAGTGTTTGAAAAAGAAGCAAAATGGGACTTACAACCAAAGAGGAGGCCCAAGTGAAATTTGTTTGAAAACGACGATCGCGCCGAGATTTTTAGAATAGTGTCGGTACTTATACAATGACTGAGGCCCAAAATGGTTTATATACAAAGGGATGGGACTTACACTCTATCAAGAGGTCCAAAAATGTTTGTGAGGGTGAAAACAATAAAAAAAACCCTAATTTGATTTTAAAATGTATTAAATTTGAATAAGAAATAATTAAAATGATCAAAATTATCATACATGTATGAAAAATAAGTTGTGATCTTGGATTAATATTTGAAAAATTATGTTTTATCCATATAATGACTTTAAAATAATTTGAATTTGAAAAATCAAGAGAAAGAAATATTTTTAAATGCTAAAAAACAAATAAAAATAAATTCTTTATGAAAATATTAAATATATAAAATGAATAATATTTTTGTGAAATTTTTGTAGAATAAAATATTTTTATCATTTTTGTGAATTTTGAAAAAAAGAATTAATTGAAAAACATTAAAATACAAAGATAAAATAATTTTTGAATCAATTAATAAATTAAACAAAAATTCAAAAATTTAAAAATTCAAAAAAGGGCGCCAAGAACACATGTTCTTGGTCGCGCCTTCTCTGGTTTTCCAGATTTGTGAAAACCTCTTTTTCTCCCTAAATATGTGATGAAATCAAACAATTCAAGTATCAATCTTGTTCACCTTTGAACAAGGAACAAGATGGTGGTATTTAATTTCATTTATTTTAAGTGTGGAATGAGATAACCATGATGAACACAAAAACCCTAGGTTTTGCAAAAATGATCATGAAATTCTAAACACGAATGAAACATGACAATTGATTGGGGGTTATCACTCTATGAACTACCATAAACAAGTTGGTAACTTGAAAATAGATTGATGATGCATGTAATATAGAGTTTGAAGGCTTCAGGCTTACCTTTTCCAGCTTGTGATCGAGCTTGATGATGGAGATGTTACAGATGTGTTGTAAGGACTTGGACAACTTCACTATACCCTATGGAGTGTGTTGAGATGTCTGACCTTGATTGGAGATGCTTGGATCACCTTGTGGTACCTCAACTGCAACATTGCCAAAGAGATTGAGCAAATGAATGGTGACTTTAAGATTCAGGTGTTCCAGATGCGTTTTAAGGTTATGGATCACTCATATATGATGTATGTGAGGTGTTGGCATAATTGGTTTTGATAGATTTGCTCTCAATTTGAAAATTCGACAGTGACTTCAAGAAGAAGAAAAATCTGGTTTTCGGAATGTGATTTGGAGGAAAACATGACTTTAGAGGTTTTGGGGTGGTTTGATCAGTCACACATGACCTCTATTTATAGTAGAGGAAGTTTGTTTTGGAAGCAATAGTGTTTGGAGGCTGATCATGGATGTAGCTTGTAGCCATTGACTTGGATAATTCAAAAGTGACAAGTCAACTCTCTTATCTTGACTCCATTAATCCTTGCAAGTTTGAATGCTCAGAGTTTTCGACTGCAATCTTGGCTGATTTGGAGTGTAGTGATCTAGTTCATGACACCTCAATGCATTGCAATGATGTTACCTTGCCAAATTTGAATTCCAAGTTTCATGTCATGATGATTTTCACATTCCAAGTTGAATTTCTTTCCTCTTTGATCATGAAACAAATGAGTCATCAGATTCTTTGTGTTTTTGGAAGATGACAAAGTTGGCAAAGTGACAAGAATTGAAAGGAAAAATCGTGTGGCACAAGTTTGGTCCTCATGCTGTCTTGAAAAAATCAGGTTTTCATGCCATGTTTCAAGGCTTGTAACTTCCTACTCAAGTTGAATTAGGATGAGTTCTTGTACATTTTTGAAAGCCCTCATGACATACTTTAACTTTGATGTTAGACATTGGTCTTGGCTTAGTTTGAATCATAGTGAAAAATGGCCTCAAAGTTGGTTAAAAACCTAAACAGATTCTGTCTAAAATTTTCTAAGTGTTGGAAAAATGGTCAAATCCATGTTTATATGATTTTGATCAATACATAACTCAAAAGCCAATAGGATTTGGAATCTTTTGTAGTTGACACTTTTGAAGTATGTCATGTGAACTTTCATTTGAGTTTTGGATGGAAGAAAAAGGCCTTAAGGTTTGGGAGTTATGACCTTGCAAAGTTGGTACCAAATCCATTTTGTTCCATAACTTAGAAAATTTTAAGTTTTCTATGGTTTCCCCTTTTGCAAGAAACCTCACTTTTCTTGATTTTTCTTGACGGATGATGATCAAAACCATACATTAACATTGTTTTTGACTTAGGGGAGCCATATTTGTGAAAAATCCCAAAAAGTAAAACATGATTTTGGGCACAGTTGACTTTTTGTCAAATGAATTCCAAACTGTGTGATTTTTTATGCAATCAAGTTCTTGACCTAATTCAAACCTAATGGATGGATTCCATGGGTGTTTTAGGGTGTCTTGAGTCATGCCCCAAGGTTTGGGAACATGTCTTGGTCAAAAGTAAAAGATACAATTAACTTTTTCTTCAAAACCCTAATTGTGGTCCAGATGAAATTGAACCTTGTGAATCAATCTTCTTGGATCAATCCTTTATTGTAAATGGATCAATTTGGTGTATTTGAGGCCCTCAAATCATGTCTTGAGGTCTTGGTTCATGTCTTTCTTCAAAAGTCAACTTAGGGGTAAATTAGGTCAAGAAACCCTAATTCCTGATTTTTGATAAATGCTCCTCCTGAGGTTATTTTGACTTGAGGATTGGATCCATGAGGTCCCTTTGAGCTTCTTGGGTCATGTTTTGAAGTATTGGATCATGCCCAGATGAAAATTTTCATCTGGAGGCCTTGGTCGACCAAAACCCTAATTTGGTGACACTGGCGATCTTGAGGCTTAATCCACTTGAAATGTTGCAACCTTGTGCTTGATTCTTGATATGGGAGACCTCTTGACCCTTCATGGATGTCTGAGTAGTTTAGACAAGTTGAACATCATGTCAATTCTTGATTGATCTTTTGTCTGAGTGATATGGGAGGGTTCAAACCCTAATTCTTTATTGTAGTGAATGCTCAACAATCCTTGAGGAGATTGATGAGGTATGATGGTACATCCTTATTGTGGTGATGATTTGCATAATGATGGGAAATCTTGGTGGTCAAAATTTGGGGTATGACAGATTCCCCTATTTAATCTTCTTGGACCCGAAGGTGTGAATGGCGAAGATATTCGGAGATTCAGGGTGCAAGAGGATTAAATATCAGAATACCCAAAATTTTGACTGTGGTTATGAATGGTAACAGTTTACTCCTCCATCTTATTTTGCTAAGTAATGTTACTTAGAAAAAGGTAAAACTTCCCCTCGATCCTGGTCTTCAGCCATGGAACTGGTTTCAGTTTCTTTTGAACTAAACTTCCCCTCGATCCTAGTCGTTAGACATGGAACTGGTCTCAGTTTCTTTTGAACTAAACTTCCCCTCGATCCTTGTCGTTAGACATAGAACGCTATGTGTAGAGGTCTTCATCATAATTCTCACTGAGCTATACTGGGGAGACGCCATTTAATGGAAAAATTTGATGTCTAACTTTCTGAGGAAACCCATTTGTCTTAGCTGTAGATGTGTGCAAACTTCTCTGTTGGAGATGCCAATTGTTGACTCAACTGGGGAAAATGAGTCTCTTGAGAGACTACTTTTTTCTTGGGGATACTACATCATACTTTTCTTCGAGATCTTTTCGGAGAAATTCCATGTGATGTTATCCCGTTTTGAGGTGCCGATGACTTCATTAAGATCGAATTTCTTGGGAGAAAAACCAATGCATTGCCGAGAGTATTCGGTTAAGAGGCTTTCTCTAGGAATTTTCCTTAATTCGGGAAAGCGAAAAATATCATCTCCAATGGTGAAGAGTGATGTTCTAAAGGTGTCTGTCGAATGTCTTCTTGCCTTTCAGAGATTCAAGTTATCAAAGTGGTCGAAGACAGGCTCCAATCCAGAGATAAACTGGGGAGAAATTGCTCAGACGATACATTTCCTGGCGAGGAAATAACTTAAACCGGATTTTGTCCTATTCAACATGGAAAGGAAAACTGACAACTTTAATTGAGAGAGGACGTTTATCACTTGGGGATGAGTATGACCAAATCGATAGTAATGCAATATGAATATGTATATGAATCAATTATGCATGATGTATGTATGTTTATGCTGACAAAACAGACGCGACATACAGACTAGTGAATAAACAAGACTGGATACTCGGCCACTGCGGGGCATGAAAAGTACCATCGGTTCAAGATAGCAATCCTTTCTTGCTTAGGAGAGGTAGACCCTGTGGGGGAGAAAGAACCATCAATTGGTCTTAATAGGTAAGAACTCTGTCGGGGATATTAGATGGGACATTGCATCTGAGATAGTTGATCCTTCATTCAGGTGTACTGGTTAAAAGGAGTACTTTGATTATGCATTTTGAGGTTTAATCGATTTCCGGAGAAGCCATCGATGTTCCTTTTTGTGTTCAGTAGTCCAAAGGAATTGTCATCTTTATTTTCAAGCAGAAGAAAATTTTGAAAATTAAATTCATTTTTGTTTTGTTACAAGAATCATTGATCATGTTTAAAATGTCATTATGTAAAGCAAAATAAATGAGAATTGCAAACAAAAGCATTAGGGCTCAAATTTTATTGATAGAATGCTAATCGGCCAAACACGTGATCCCATAGATCATTACAACGTTTAGAAAATGGTAATTTAACGGAAAAGGGCTACATTGAAACATAACGACCACGATCCTTCTACCAACTTTGAATTCTGGATATTCTAAGCTTCTGTCGAAGGTGACCTTGGCATGAAGTTTCTTGACAGATGGCATTACCGCTGGGGAGTTAATCTTGCCGGACGTAGTTACTTGCCATAAATCCCTAACTTTTTCCTAGATTATCTTTTGAGGTTTTCAATCTATCGGGATGATTTTTGTTTATGTCTCTAATTTTTGTCTGGACCTCCCTTTCGGGTTTTCAATCCACCGAGACGTTTTTTTTTTATTTAGGCAAAGTATTTCTTGACTACATCAATATTAGTGGGGTAGGTTAAATCCTCTCCATCCATGGTTGCAATTCTCAAGGCACCGCTTGAGAAGGCTTTCTTAACCACATAAGGGCCATCATAATTCGGAGTCCATTTTCCTCTGGAATTAGTGAGAAATGATTGTATCTTCTTGAGCACAAGGTCTCCTTTCCCGAAGACACGGGGTCGGACTTGTTTGTCAAACGCTTTCTTCATTCTTTGCTGATATAACTAGCCATGACATAAAGCCGTCATTCTCTTTTCTTCAATTAGGTTCAGTTCATCGAGTCGACTTTGACACCATTCATCCTCTGTTAGCTTGGCTTCCATTAATACTCTGATTGATGGGATCTCTACTTCTATGGGGAGCACTGGTTCCATGCCATACACTAGGGAGAAAGGGGTTGCCCCTGTTGAGGTGCGAACAGATGTGCGATAACCGTGAAGAGCATAGGGTAACATCTTGTGCCAATCTTTCTAGGTTACAACCATCTTTTGAATGATATTTTTGATATTCTTGTTAGCCATTTCTATCGCTCCATTCATTTTAGGCCGGTAGGGAGATGAGTTATGGTGTTTGATCTTGAACTCAGCGCACAACTCTTTCATCATCTTGTTGTTTAAGTTAGATCCATTATCAGTAATGATCTGGGTAGGAACACCATAATGGCATATGAGATTGTTCTTGATAAATCGGACCACCACTTGTTTGGTCACATTGGAGTATGATACTGCTTCGACCCATTTGGTGAAGTAGTCAATGGCTACTAGGATGAACCGATGTCCGTTTGAAGCTTTGGGTTCAATCATGCCAATCATGTTGATTCCCCATATAGAAAAAGACCATGGAGAAGAAAGAAATTTAAGATGCGTTGGCGGTACATGGGTTTTGTCTGCGTATATCTGTCACTTATGACACCTCCTCATGTACTTGTAGCAATCAGATTCCATTATCAGCTAATAATATCCTGCTCTCAGAAATTTTATTGCCATTGTGTATTCATTGGCATGAGTGCCAAAGGAGCCTTCATGAATTTCTTTCATCAACATGCTTGCTTCTTGTCTATCTACGCATCTGAGCAAAACCATGTCAAAGTTTGTTTTGTAGAGTATATCATTGTTCAGGAAGAAGTTGCCAGCTAGTCTTCTGAGAGTCTTCCTATCTTTTCTTGATGCCCCAGGAGGGTATTCTTGTCTTTGAAGGAAGCACTTGATATCGTGATACCTGGGTTTGTCATCTATGACCGCTTCAATCGCGAAGATGTAAGTGGGCCTTTCAAGGCGCATAATGTCAATCTTAGGTACGTCGTTCCAATTACTTATGGCAATCATGGAAGAGAGTGTGGCCAATGCATCAGCCATGTGATTTTTTTCACGAGGAATGTAATGAAACTCAATTCTATTGAATAATGGTAACAACGTTCTCACACAATCTTTGTAAGGAATCAATCCTGATTGTTATGTGTTCCACTCTCTTTTGATCTGATTGATAACCAGGCCCGAGTCTCCATACACATCCAAGTTCTTAATCCTTAAATTGATTGCTTCTTCGAGACCCATGATACATTCTTCGTATTCAGCCTCATTGTTTGTGCATTTGAATGCCAATCTGGCAGTGAAAGGAATATGGGTACCATGAGGTGTTACGATGATTGTCCCAATTCCGTTTCCATAAACATTGACAACTCCATCAAATATTAGCCCCCATTGGGATCCTGGTTCTGGCCCTTCACTGCGTAGCGGTTCATCGCAATCTTTCATTTTCAAGTACATGACATCTTCGTATGGGAAGTCAAATCCGACTGATTCTTGATCGTTAATCGGTTAATGAGCCAAATGATCTGCTAAGATACTTCCTTTGACGACTTTCTGAGCATGGTACTTGATGTCGTATTTATATAACAACATCTGCCAACAGGCAATCCTTCTCGTGAGAGCAGGCTTTTCAAAGATATACTTGATCAGATCCATTTCGGAGATTAACCAAGTAGTGTGATAAATCATGTATTGGCAAAGATGTTTGGCTGCCCAAGCCAGAGCGCAGCAAGTTTTCTCGAGCATAGTGTATCGGGTTTCACCGTCAGTGAACTTCTTGCTTAAGTAGTAAATGGCAGACTCTTTTCTTTTTGTCTCGTCTTGTTGGCCAAGTACACAGCCCACGGAGTCTTCTAGGACTGTTAAATAGATGATCAATGGTCTTCCTTCCACTATAGGAGACAGAATCGGTGGATTCAACATATATTCTTTGATGCTGTCGAAAGCCTTTTGGCCATCCTCTGTTCATATACAGCTTTGATTCTTTCTGAGTAGTTTGAATATCGGCGCGCATGTCGCGTTCATGAGAGGTATGAATCTCGAGATGTAATTTAGACGTCCCAAAAATCCTCTGACTTGTTTCTTAGTCTTTGGTGAAGGCATTTCTTGAATGGACTTGACCTTGTCAGGATCAACCTCAACTCCTTTCTGGCTGACGATGAATCCTAAGAGTTTTCCTGAGCGAACACGAAACGTACACTTATTAGGATTCACGCGGAGTTTGTATTTCCTCAGACGCTCGAATAACTTTGATAGGTGTTCGAGATGCTCCTCTCCTGTTTTAGATTTGGCAAGCATGTCATCGACATACACTTCAATCTCTTTGTGCATCATGTCATGAAACAGAGTTGTCATGGCCCTTTGATAGGTTGCCCCGACGTTCTTCAAACCGAACGACGTTACCTTGTAACAAAAGGTGCCCCATACGGTGATGAATGAAGTTTTCTCCATATCTTTCGGCACCATTTTGATCTAATTATAGTCCGAGAATCCATCCATGAAGGAGAAAACTTTGAATTTTGTTGTGTTGTCTACTAGTATGTCAATGTGTGGTAAGGGGAAGTCATCCTTTGGACTTGCTTTGTTCAGATCCTAGTAGTCTACACACATTCTGACTTTTCCGTCCTTTTTTGGAACTGGCACTATGTTGGCTAACCATTGAAGATATTCTGAGGTGGCGAGGAAACCTGCATCAAAGTTTCTGCACATCCTGTAACACCCTTTTCTACCCAACAAACATCAAGAATAAAATCACCATTTTATCAGAGTAAAAGTCCTACAAGGGCATCACATTTCGTCAAAAAGACATCATAATTAGATTAAATACTTCGCAGCAGAAAACTTCACAAAACCTTCATTATAATTTATAACTCAAGGTTTTTAAATGAACTCAACACATCATAATATCATCAAATACAAGAACACTACGGTTCGACTTAACTCCCCGACCCGATGTTACATATCAGAGCAAGACCCTCTACTCGACCAAAAATAACCAAAAGCACTTCAAGTAAGCTCTTCACGCGCCAAAAGCTAATCCTGATCATCTGCATGTTACCCACGTGAAGGTAACATTCAAACAGGCAGGGTGAGTAATCACGAAATCAATACATAAGATATATATGAAAGATGAAGCATAGCACAACACAACATCAAATTATCAATAACATCAAAATACATCAATCACAACAATCTCATACAATTCCACATAGTAAGAAATGCAACAACAGACTCATGCATGTGGTACCAACATCGTCATAATCGATGGACACTGGGCCATCACCCTCCAAAGATCCCCACCAATAGGATCGATTCTACACAAGAACCGGAGCACGTCATAAAATGTAACACCCCTAATCTATACGCCCAATTAATTAAAGCGATAACAGATAATCAGAGCATAATTAAAACATTCATGGCATAGACGGGAGCGTCACATCAAAATGATGAAAAAAAATAACCTGCTCAAATAGATATGCAACAATCAGGTAGCAAACATAAACAGAGGATCTCGGTTCCTGACACCCACAATTCAGATACAGAATAAAAGCGGAAGATCTGCAACTAAAATCTCATATATAAAAACATAAAAGTTTATCTGTCTTATACAGAGTCATACATGTCAAATCCAAAAAGATAAATATACATAATGTCACATAAACCACATAACGATCTCCCCGACTACCCGGTGCTACATATCAGAGCCGACCGACAAAAGAAAGGAGACATAATCTTCACAAAAAGACCTCCAGCACCTAATCTGTAATGCCTCATAGAGCATTTAAAACAGCAGAAGGGTGAGAAACACAATTATAATATAGTTGCATACAATTATGTAATAACAGGAAATACGCACACAACAACGTTCTCACCACAACATACAACATAATTCAAACACAAACAACACGATTCTTATCTCATACATCCATCACAAAAGTATATCAGCCATGCTCAATACAGTTATCACCAACATGTGTATATATCAACTCATCAATTCCATTCATAAATTCCACACATAAACAATCCATAGAAATGATTTATGCAAATGCACAGAAACTGACACAACGACTCTATGCAATGCAATGCAGTACCGTTCCTTCCATCATCTCATCATTAATTGACTCAGGAATTATTAGAATCATCGCTTGTTACTTAGTGTAACTCCCTGTCGGGCAAACGATGTTCTCCCGTCGCTCACACCTCTTTGTATAAGGCACACGTCGTTTATGGATCGCTCACACCTCTTTGTATAAGGCACACAATCGTCCATAACGTCGCTTTTGGTCCTCTTTGTATAAGGCACACGACCGTTACAGCAGATCCCCTCGGGAATCATTTCGTCGCTCACACCCACTAGGACACATGACATCACAAGAATGCATATCATGATGCTTGGCATACAATGCCTCATGACAGTCAAATGCATCCACATATACAACCTTGTAAACAATTCCAACATCCATAATGATGCATATACAATCAAATATAACACAATGCATTTACTTTCCCTTAGGCCACAAACCATCATCATAACATTTCATCACATGCATTCACATCATATAACAACACACAAGTCATACGTTATATATCAAAAGCATATCGCATGATAACACATCAATTACACACAATTACGACGGTAAAAGTCGACAAAACGACACATTTCCAAATTCCCGACATAATTAAATCGTCCAACCATCCCAAAACCATTCCTATAAGAAATAACATCTCATTAGCTTTCCAACGCATCCAACTGTGCCTCAATCCGACCTATGGATCAAAACTTATGAAGAAAACAAAATGGAACAATCTGTCATGTTCACTATGCGAATCTCCTAGCGAGCATTTGCTTTCCTCATTCGCCGTGCGAAGCTCCAGCGAACCGTGGCAGAGAAAAAACAGCATAAAGTTCACTTTGCGAACTTCTGGCGAACATTCGCCTACCCATTCGCAATGCGAAGCCCTGGCGAGCCTTCGCTTTCTTCTTCGCTGCTTGTTCGTACTGCGAACCTGCGAATTCTGGGATTCACAGCAGCGCTGTTGTAACGCCCCGATTTTGATTATTTCCATTTTGTTGAGTCTTTTATTTTAATTGAGTGATAAATTATTTTATTTGTGAAATTGGTGTGTTAAATGTTATTTTTCCGTTTTTGAGAGTTTTCGGGGAAATTAGAATGGAGGGTATTTTAGACTTTTCTCAATTAATGATAAGTTAGAAATTTAGTGGAATTAGAATTATGTGAGAAAATGAATTAATTGTATTTGAGAGAAAAGAAATAGAAAAGAAAGAAAAATAGATAGAAAGGAAAAAGAGAGAGAAATAGAAAGAAAAAGGATAGAAAGAAAGAAGAGGAAGAGAAGAGAAGAGGAAAAGAGGAAAACTAGAGAATCATCAAGAACGATCATTTAGCGAGTTTGGAATCCGGGTAAGGGTGTGAAATCTTGTTATCTTAGCAATGTGTATGATTATGTATGATTGTATTGTTGTTTTTGTTGATTTTCATGAGTTTTGGTATAGACCCATTTGTGTAGAAAATGGTAGAAATCGATTAAATCGGGTTGAAAATGATATTTTTGGATCCCTTGTTGTTGATACATGAATGATACATGTTGTTGGATATCAAATTGGTATTTTTCTGTGTGTAGATGATGAAATTGGAGGATTTTGGGGGAGAAAACGCAGAACTTGGTTCTGCAGAATTTTTCTGGGTTTCCCCTGGCCATACGCGTAAGGGGCATGTCCATACGCGTATGAGCCAGGCGTTACGCATATCATTGGCCTGTGTTTGGGCCAATACGCGTATGGAGGGTGGCTTTTCCCGGCCCTCTGGTGATACGCGTATGGGTGTTGGGCGTACGCGTATGGGTTTTGAAAACGTGAAATCGTGAAGGAAATGGGTTCTGCCCATACGCGTATGGACATGGGTGATACACGTATGGACAGGAGGAATGTAAAAATGGGATTTTTTCAAAATTTCGTTTTCGTTTTCGTCCGTAACTTTTGTTCCGATTATCCGATTCTTACATTCCTGGTATCGTTGGAAAGCTATTGAGCTGTACTTTGTGATTACGATGGTGTGGAAACTGTTGGCCGATTTTATTATGTCGGAAAGTCGGGAATAGTTCTATTTAGCGACTTTTACCGTTTTGACTGTGTGTTTGAATGTGAATCATACAATAGTGCATTGATGTGAATGTATATAGATTGTATGTGATTGTATGAGATGAATGCATGAATATATTGTGAATATGTATGCATTTCAAGAATGTCTTGAGTCATTTTGCACGTGAAGCATAATTAAGTACATTCTTGTGTTGAGCGGTTCTAATGAGAATCCGTTGTAACGTCGTGTGCCTATGTGAGGTGTGAGCGATGATTACAAACGATCGTGTGCCCGCGTGTGGGGTGTGAGCGATCGGGTCGTGTGCCCATGTGGGGTGTGAGCGGTCCATAAAGATTGTGTGCCTAGGTGAGGTGTGAGCAATCGGATTGTGTGCCTAGGTGAGGTGTGAGCAATCGGGTCGTGTGCCCGTGTGGGGTGTGAGCGATCCATAAACATTGTGTGCCCATGTGGGGTGTGAGCAATGGGTGAACATTGTAGGCCCGACGGGGAGTTACATTGGTAACGAGCGATGGTTCCAGCAGAGTTCCTGAGTGAACTAATGATGATTGAGTCGGTACCGCATTGCATTTGCATAGAGTCGTGAGTCGGTCTCTATGATTTGCATTTATCATCTTTGTATTTGTGCATTGATGAATAAACATGAATGTGTATGTTTATGTGGAATGATTGAGAATTGCGAAAGTATGTATGATGAATATGCTTGGTTGTATATATATATATATATATATATACACATTGTGATGTATATGGGTGAGTTTTGATGAATTGTGGTGAGAATGTGGAATATGTGTATTTTTATGTTAAGATATATATATAATTATATGCATTGTTATTATGATAATATTTCTCACCCTTTTGCTGTTTTATGATGCTCTATAAGGCATTGCAGAGTAGGTATGCTGGAGGTCTTTTTGTGAAGCGTGTCTTCATTCTTTTGGTCGGTTGGCTCTGATATGTAGCACCGGGTAGCTAGGATGTATATGATTCTTTTGTGATACATTTGTATGTGTATCTTGCTGATGAATGTTTATGTAAACATGAATTATGTTGATGGATGATACTCGATGATGCATGTATATATATGTATGTATGTTTGATGTTATTCAATGTTTAGATTTTCCGCTTTTATTCTAAATATTGAGACGTGGCTGTAAGGACTAAGTTCCTCTGTTGCAAAGTTACCCCACTGTTGCATATCAATTGTTGAGCAGGTGTTGTATGTTTCAATTTAATGTATAATGTGACATACCTCTTTTATACCATGTTTATAATTATACTCTGACGAAATTTTTAATATGTGCCTAAATGATTAATTGTGATTATTTGGGGGTATAAAAAGGGGGTGTTACATTAAGTGGTATCTGAGCCAGAGTTGAGTCAGTTGTGTCTGTCTTGTTGTTGTGTTGGTTGAACTGTTGTTTAACTTTGTTGTCATTTTTGGGAATGATCAGAATATGGCTGGTAGGAACGACAATGCGATGGCTGCTGCTCTGGAAGCAATGGCTAGGGCGGTGCAAGGTGCGCCGAATGTGAATGCTAATGACGAGTTCAGGAAGAATCAACCACCGGTCTTCAAAGGAAGATTTGATCCCGATGGTGCTCAACTTTGGTTGAAAGAGATTGAAAGGATCTTCAGAGTCATGGACTGTGCGGAGGAGAACAAGGTGAGGCTTGGGTCTCACATGCTGAAGGAAGAAGCCGACGATTGGTGGGTCGGTATGCGTCAAATTCTTGAGGTGGATGATGAAGAGGTAACTTGGGATTTATTTCGTACTGAGTTCTTAAGGAAGTATTACCCTGAAAGTGTGAAAGGGAAGAAAGAGATGGAGTTCCTTGAATTGAAACAAGGTAGTATGTCCGTGGTGGACTATACTGCTAAATTTGTGGAGTTGGTTCAATTCCATCCTCATTATGCCGCGATTACTGCTGAATTCTCAAAGTGTATTAAATATGAGAATGGTTTACGTCCTGAGATTAAGCAAGCTGTGGGATATCAAAGGATAAGAAGGTTTTCAGATTTGACAGAATGTTGTAGAATCTTCGAGGAAGATAGTAAGGCTCGTTCTACACATTACAAAAGTTTGAATGAGAGGAAGGGAAAGCAACAAGCTAGAAGTGGACCTTATGTGACACCCGTTGATAAGGGCAAGCATAGGGGAAACTTTGATAGGAGATCTGGAGGAGGAGGTTCCGGTTCAATTAGGTGTTACAAGTGTGGTGAAATGGGTCATAAATCATTTGAGTGTGGGAAGCCAATGGTGAAATGTTCTAACTGTGGAGGTCTTGGGCATGTTGCTACAGATTGTAGAAGGAATATGGTGAAGTGCTATAATTGTGGAGAAGTTGGTCACATTAGTACTAAGTGTACTAAGCCGAAACAAGCTCAAGCGGGCGGAAAGGTGTTTGCATTGGCGGGGACTCAAACTACTAATGCATACCGTTTGATTAAAGGTACATGCTTTATTAATAGTACACCTCTAGTTGCTGTTATTGATACGGGAGCGACTCATTCATTTATTTCGTCTGAGTACGCGAAGCGTTTGAATCTTGTGTTGTCTCTGATGGATGGTAAGATGGTTATTGATACTCCAGCAATGGGGTCAGTAACTACTTCTTTGGTTTGTTTAAGTTGTCCTTTAACCATTTATGGTAAAGACTTTGAGATGGGCTTAGTGTGTTTGCCGTTGGAAGGATTGGATGTGGTCTTGGGTATGAATTGGTTGCAATTTAATAGAGTTCATATAGATTGTTATCACAAGTTAGTGAGGTTTCCTACTTTGAAAGAGGACGAAGACTCGAGTTTCCTATCAACTAAAGAGTTGAAGAAACTTTTAGCGGATGAAGCTCAATTGTTCGGGTTGTTTGCATCATTGTCTGTGGATAGTCAAGTGTCACTTGATGTGTTTCCTATTGTGTGTGATTTTCCTGAAGTGTTTCCTGAGGATATTACGAATGTACCGCCAGAAAGAGAAGTTGAATTTTCTATTGATCTAGTTCCGAGTACTAGACCGATTTCGATGGCACCGTATCATATGTCGGCATCGGAGTTGGTAGAATTGAAGAAACAATTGAATGACTTGTTAGACAAGAGATTTGTAAGGCCAAGTGTTTCTCCTTGGGGTGCTCCGGTATTGTTGGTAAAGAAGAAGGATGGAAGTATGCGGTTATGCATTGATTATCGACAACTGAACAAGGTGACAATTAAGAACAAGTATCCGCTTCCAAGGATCGATTATTTGTTGGACCAATTGGTTGGGGCGCGTGTTTTTAGCAAGATTGATTTGAGATCGGGATATCACCAGATTCGTGTGAAAGAAGAGGATATTCAAAAGACGGCCTTTAGGACACGGTATGGCCATTACGAATATTCTGTGATGCCATTCGGGGTTTCTAATGCGCCGGGTGTGTTTATGGAATACATGAATCGTATTTTTCATGAACAGTTGGATCGTTTTGTGGTTGTGTTCATCGACGACATTTTGATTTACTCTAAGTCTCAAGAGGAGCATGAAGAGCATTTGAGAATTGTGTTGCAAATCTTGAAAGAAAAACAATTGTATGCTAAGTTGTCGAAATGTGAATTTTGGTTGTCGGAAGTAAGTTTTCTTGGGCATGTTATTTCCGGTGGTGGTATTAGTGTTGATCCATCCAAGATTGATGCGGTAATGCAATGGGAGGCTCCTATATCGGTTACAGAGATTCGAAGCTTTTTAGGCTTGGCGGGTTATTATCGGAGGTTTATTGAGGGATTCTCGAAGTTGGCACTTCCGTTAACGCAATTGACTTGTAAAGGAAAGGCTTTCATTTGGGATATTCATTGTGAAGAGAGTTTCAATGAGCTAAAACGAAGGTTGACAACGGCTCCGATCTTGATTTTGCCAAATCCGACGGAACCCTTTGTTGTGTATTGTGATGCTTCTTTGGTTGGTTTAGGTGGTGTTTTGATGCAAGATGGAAAAGTTGTGGCTTATGCTTCAAGACAATTGAGAGTGCATGAAAAGAATTATCCTACGCATGACTTAGAGTTAGCGGCCGTGGTGTTTGTTTTGAAAATTTGGAGGCACTATCTTTATGGTGCAAGATTTGAAGTTTTTAGTGATCACAAGAGCTTGAAATATTTATTTAATAAAAAAGAATTGAACATGAGACAAAGAAGGTGGTTAGAGCTTTTGAAGGATTATGATTTTGGTTTGAATTACCATCCGGGTAAGGCAAACGTAGTGGCCGATGCCTTGAGTCGGAAGTCGTTACATATGTCCGCATTGATGATGAGAGAATGGGAACTTTTGGAGAATTTTAGAGACTTGAGTTTGGTTTGTGAAATGACGCCGAGAAGTGTGAGACTTGGTATGCTACATGTTACGAATGATTTTCTTGCAACCGTGTGTGAAAAGCAAAAGTTGGATTTGAAATTCGTTGATTTGATGTTGAATGAAAATGAGGATTTCAAGGTTGATAATTTTGGAGTTTTGAGATTCCGTGGTCGTATTTGTATTCCCGATGATGTGGAGTTGAAAAAGATGATATTGGATGAAGGACACCGAAGTAACTTAAGTATTCATCCGGGAGCGAACAAAATGTATCAAGATTTGAAGAAAATCTTTTGGTGGTCCGGATTAAAGAGAGATGTGGCTCAATTTGTGTATGCGTGCCTAACTTGTCAAAAGTCGAAGGTGGAACATCAAAAGCCTAGTGGATTGATGCAACCGTTGGACATTCCGGAGTGGAAATGGGATAGTATATCGATGGATTTTGTTACGGGATTGCCGAATACGCAAAGAGGTCATAATGCTATTTGGGTAATTGTTGATAGGCTTACTAAATCTGCTCACTTCATTCCAATTGATATTAGTTATCCTTTGGAGAAGTTAGCCGAGATTTATATTCTTGTGGTTGTAAAGTTACATGGAGTTCCTAAGAGTATTGTATCGGATAGAGATCCTAGATTCACATCGAGGTTTTGGGAGAGTTTACAAAAGGCTTTGGGTACTAAGCTAAGATTGAGTTCGGCTTATCATCCGCAAACGGATGGTCAAACCGAAAGGACAATTCAATCGTTGGAGGATTTATTGCATGCTTGTGTGCTCGAGCAAGGTGGTACTTGGGATAGTTATTTGGCGTTGATTGAGTTCACCTACAATAACAGTTTTCATTCAAGTATAAGTATGGTACCATTTGAGGCTTTGTATGGTTGGAGATGTCGAACACCTTTGTGTTGGCATGAAACCGGCGAGAGGACGATAGTTGGACCGGAGATGGTACAACAAACGACGGAGAAAGTGAAGTTTATTTGGGAGAAGATGAAAGCTTCTCAAAGTAGACAAAAGAGCTATCATGACAAGAGAAGAAAAGATCTTGAATTTCAAGAAGGCGACCATGTGTTTTTGAGAGTTACAGCGGTTACGGGTGTGGGCCGTGCTTTGAAGTCGAAGAAGTTGACTTCTCGTTTTATTGGTCCGTATCAGATTACTTCACGAGTTGGTGTTGTGGCTTACCGTGTGGCGTTGCCTCCGAACCTTTCGAATTTGCATGATGTATTCCATGTTTCGCAACTTCGGAAGTATGTTCCAGATCCGTCACATGTTATTCCTATAGACGAGGTTGAAGTGAGAGATAACCTTACGGTGGAAGCTTTACCGATTAGGATTTTGGACCGTGAAGTTAAGAAGCTAAGTGGCAAGGATATTGTGCTAGTAAAAGTAGCGTGGGGAGGCGCTACGGAAGGCAATATGACGTGGGAACTAGAGAGTGGGATGCGAGAGTCGTATCCGGAGTTGTTTGGATCAGGTAATATTTTCGAGGACGAAAATTTCTAAAGTGGGGGAGAGTTGTAACGCCCCGATTTTGATTATTTCCATTTTGTTGAGTCTTTTATTTTAATTGAGTGATAAATTATTTTATTTGTGAAATTGGTGTGTTAAATGTTATTTTTCCGTTTTTGAGAGTTTTCGGGGAAATTAGAATGGAGGGTATTTTAGACTTTTCTCAATTAATGATAAGTTAGAAATTTAGTGGAATTAGAATTATGTGAGAAAATGAATTAATTGTATTTGAGAGAAAAGAAATAGAAAAGAAAGAAAAATAGATAGAAAGGAAAAAGAGAGAGAAATAGAAAGAAAAAGGATAGAAAGAAAGAAGAGGAAGAGAAGAGAAGAGGAAAAGAGGAAAACTAGAGAATCATCAAGAACGATCATTTAGCGAGTTTGGAATCCGGGTAAGGGTGTGAAATCTTGTTATCTTAGCAATGTGTATGATTATGTATGATTGTATTGTTGTTTTTGTTGATTTTCATGAGTTTTGGTATAGACCCATTTGTGTAGAAAATGGTAGAAATCGATTAAATCGAGTTGAAAATGATATTTTTGGATCCCTTGTTGTTGATACATGAATGATACATGTTGTTGGATATCAAATTGGTATTTTTCTGTGTGTAGATGATGAAATTGGAGGATTTTGGGGGAGAAAACGCAGAACTTGGTTCTGCATAATTTTTCTGGGTTTCCCCTGGCCATACGCGTAAGGGGCATGTCCATACGCGTATGAGCCAGGCGTTACGCGTATCATTGGCCTGTTTTTGGGCCAATACGCGTATGGAGGGTGGCTTTTCCCGGCCCTCTGGTGATACGCGTATGGGTGTTGGGCGTACGCGTATGGGTTTTGAAAACGTGAAATCGTGAAGGAAATGGGTTCTGCCCATACGCGTATGGACATGGGTGATACGCGTATGGACAGGAGGAATGTAAAAATGGGATTTTTTCAAAATTTCGTTTTCGTTTTCGTCCGTAACTTTTGTTCCGATTATCCGATTCTTACATTCCTAGTATCGTTGGAAAGCTATTGAGCTGTACTTTATGATTACGATGGTGTGGAAACTGTTGGCCGATTTTATTATGTCGGAAAGTCGGGAATAGTTCTATTTAGCGACTTTTACCGTTTTGACTGTGTGTTTGAATGTGAATCATACAATAGTGCATTGATGTGAATGTATATAGATTGTATGTGATTGTATGAGATGAATGCATGAATATATTGTGAATATGTATGCATTTCAAGAATGTCTTGAGTCATTTTGCACGTGAAGCATAATTAAGTACATTCTTGTGTTGAGCGGTTCTAATGAGAATCCGTTGTAACGTCGGGTGCCTATGTGAGGTGTGAGTGATGATTACAAACGATCGTGTGCCCGCGTGTGGGGTGTGAGCGATCGGGTCGTGTGCCCATGTGGGGTGTGAGCGGTCCATAAAGATTGTGTGCCTAGGTGAGGTGTGAGCAATCAGATTGTGTGCCTAGGTGAGGTGTGAGCAATCGGGTCGTGTGCCCGTGTGGGGTGTGAGCGATCCATAAACATTGTGTGCCCATGTGGGGTGTGAGCAATGGGTGAACATCGTAGGCCCTGACGGGGAGTTACATTGGTAACGAGCGATGGTTCCAGCAGAGTTCCTGAGTGAACTAATGATGATTGAGTCGGTACCGCATTGCATTTGCATAGAGTCGTGAGTCGGTCTCTATGATTTGCATTTATCATCTTTGTATTTGTGCATTGATGAATAAACATGAATGTGTATGTTTATGTGGAATGATTGAGAATTGCGAAAGTATGTATGATGAATATGCTTAGTTGTATATATATATATATACATTGTGATGTATATGGGTGAGTTTTGATGAATTGTGGTGAGAATGTGGAATATGTGTATTTTTATGTTAAGATATATATATAATTATATGCATTGTTATTATGATAATATTTCTCACCCTTCTGCTGTTTTATGATGCTCTATGAGGCATTGCAGAGTAGGTATGCCGGAGGTCTTTTTATGAAGCGTGTCTTCATTCTTTTGGTCGGTTGGCTCTGATATGTAGCACCGGGTAGCTAAGATGTAAATGATTCTTTTGTGATACATTTGTATATGTATCTTGCTGATGAATGTTTATGTAAACATGAATTATGTTGATGGATGATACTCGACGACGCATGTATATATATGTATGTTTGTTTGATGTTATTTAATATTTAGATTTTCCGCTTTTATTCTAAATAATGAGATGTGGGTTAAGGACTAAGTTCCTCTGTTGCAAAGTTACCCCACTGTTGCATATCAATTGTTGAGCAGGTGTCGTATGTTTCAATTTAATGTATAATGTGACATACCTCTTTTATACCATGTTTATAATTATACTCTGACGAAATTTTTAATATGTGCCTAAATGATTAATTGTGATTATTTGGGGGT
This sequence comes from Lathyrus tuberosus, assembly GCA_022829125.1. NCBI lineage: Eukaryota > Viridiplantae > Streptophyta > Magnoliopsida > Fabales > Fabaceae > Lathyrus > Lathyrus tuberosus. The sequence goes on from JALAZF010000063.1 coordinate 5,587,889, forward strand.
ATAGAAAGGGGGTGTTACAGCTGTTACTCACCCCAATTCACCATTTTCCACGTCAAAACCCATCCAAACCATATCATAACAACCAGAACATATTACAATCATAACAACAAGTATACTACCGCATTTATACCGATTTTCAACCGCGAAAACATCGATTTCTCTCGTTTCCTCTCAATCGACCTAGAATTGAAAAGCTAGGAAAAAACCAACAAACACATTCATGATCATACACAAACATAGCATAACCAAGTTTCGCACCCTTACCCGATTAATCGTGTTTTGAAATGTCGGTTGAATCGATTACTTAAACTCCAAGTTTTTCCTCTTTTTCTTCTTCTCACTCTCCTTTTCTCTTCTCTTCTTTTTCTTTCTATTTTCTCTCTTTTCTTTCTATGTTTCTATTATAAAAGAAAAACAATATCTACCCAAGCCAAAACGACCAAAATACCCCTACACTCAAATTCGTCGCAAACGTTCCCAAAACGCGATAAAACATAATAACCAAGAATAAAATAATATAAAGACCAAAAATAATTAAATCGACTCGATTAAATAAATCTAACAAAAACCGGGGCGTTACAACTCTCCCCCACTTAGAAATTTTCGTCCTCGAAAATGTTACCTGAGACGAACAACTCCGGATACGACTCCAGCATCCGACTCTCCAACTCCCAAGTCAAATTGCCCTCAGCAGCGTCTCCCCACGCTACTTTCACAAGCGCAATGTCCTTGCCTCTTAACTGCTTCAACTCGCGATCCAACACTCTCACCGATAATGCCTCAACCGTAAGGTTCTCCCTTACCTCAACCTCATCCATTGGAATCACATGCGACGAATTCAGAACATACTTCCGAAGCTGTGAAACATGGAACACATCATGCAAATTCGAAAGATTCGGCGGCAACGCCACCCGATAAGCCACAGCACCCACTCTCGTGGATATCTGGTAAGGACCAATAAACCGAGAAGTAAGTTTCTTCGACTTCAATGCACGCCCAACACCCGTCACCGGTGTAACTCTCAAAAATACATGATCGCCTTCTTGAAACTTGAGATCTTTCCTCCTTCGATCATGATAACTCTTCTGCCTACATTGAGAAGCCTTCATCTTCTCACGAATAAGTTTCACCTTTTCCGTAGTTTGTTGAATTAACTCCGGTCCAACCGCCAAACTCTCACCAGATTCATGCCAACACAACGACGTTCGACATCTTCTTCCATACAACGCTTCAAAAGGTGCCATTCCAATACTCGAATGGAAACTGTTGTTATACGTGAATTCCACCAACGAAAGATAACTATCCCAAACACCACCTTGCTCAAGAACACAAGCCCGCAACAAATCTTCCAATGACTGGATAGTTCTCTCGGTCTGACCATCCGTCTGAGGATGATAAGCAGAACTCAATCTCAACTTGGAACCTAACGCCTTTTATAAACTTTCCTAAAATCTAGAAGTAAACCTCGGATCTTGATCTGAAATAATACACAACGGAACACCATGTAGCTTCACAATCACACGGATATAAATCTCAGCCAACCTCTCCAAAGAAAAACTGATGTCAATCGGAATGAAATGCGCCGATTTAGTCAGCCTATCCACAACCACCCAAATGGCATTATGTCCCCTCGGAGTATTCGGCAACCCTGTCATAAAATCCATAGAAATGCTGTCCCATTTCCACTCGGGAATATCCAATGGTTGCAATAATCCACTAGGCTTCTGATGTTCTACCTTTGACTTCTGACACGTCAAACACGCATAAACAAACTGAGCCACATCCCTCTTCAATCCGGACCACCAAAAGATCTTCTTCAAATCTTGGTACATCTTATTAGCTCTCGGATGTATACTCAAACTACTCCGGTGTCCTTCCTCTAAAATCATCTTTTTCAAGTCCGAATCATCAGGAATACAAATTCTACCACGGAATCTCAATACACCCTTATCATCCACTTTAAAGTCACCATTCACACTTTTATCTCCAACCGTCATCAAATCAACAAATTTCACATCCAACTTCTGTTTCTCGCTAACGGTTAACAGAAACTCATTAGTAACCTTTAACATACCAAGCCTCGTGCTGTCAGATGTCAATTCACACACCAAACTCAAATCTCTAAATGCTTCCAAAAGTTCCCACTCTTTAACCATCAAAGCGGACATATGCAAAGATTTCCGGCTTAACGCATCGGCTACCACATTAGCTTTACCAGGATGGTAATTCAAGCTAAAATCGTAGTCCTTCAAAAATTCCAACCATCTCCGTTGCCTCATATTCAACTCTTTCTGATCAAACAAGTATTTCAAACTCTTATGATCACTAAAGACTTCGAATCTTGCACCGTAGAGATAATGCCTCCAAATTTTCAAAACGAAAACCACTGCCGCTAATTCCAAATCATGAGTAGGGTAGTTTTTCTCATGATCCCTTAATTGCCTCGAAGCATAAGCCACAACCTTACCTTCTTGCATCAACACTTCACCTAAACCAATCAAAGACGCATCGCAATACACCACAAACGATTCACTAGGATTCGGCAAGATCAAAATCGGAGCTGTAGTCAATCTTCTCTTCAGCTCACTAAAACTTTCCTCACACTGAATATCCCAAATGAACGCTTTACCTTTACAAGTCAGTTGGGTCAAAGGAAGTGCTAACTTGGAAAAACCTTCAATGAATCTTCGATAATATCCAGCTAAACCCAAAAAGCTTCTAATTTCAGTAACAGATCTAGGAGCCTCCCATTGTAGAACTGCATCTACTTTAGATGGATCCACATCAATACCATTACCTGAAATCACATGCCCAAGAAAACTCACTTCTGACAACCAGAACTCACACTTGGACAACTTGGCATAAAGTCTCTTCTCCTTCAAAATTTGCAATACAACACGCAAATGCTCCGCATGTTCCTCCCGAGACTTAGAATAAATCAAGATATCATCGATAAACACAACAACAAATTGATCTAAATGTTCATGGAAAATGCGATTCATATACTCCATAAACACTCCCGGCGCATTAGAAACCCCGAACGGCATCACAGAATATTCGTAATGTCTGTATCGTGTCCTAAAAGCCGTCTTTTGAATATCTTCCTCTTTCACTCTAATCTGATGATAACCTGACCTCAAATCAATTTTACTAAACACACAAGCACCTACCAACTGGTACATCAAATTATCAATTCTCGGAAGAGGATACTTATTCTTAATCATCACCTTATTCAGCTGGCGATAATCAATACACAATCGCATACTTCCATCTTTCTTTTTCACCAATAAAACTGGAGCACCCCAAGGCGATACACTCGGCCTCACAAACCTCCTCTCCAACAATTCATTCAACTGCTTCTTCAACTCAACCAACTCAGATGCCGACATACGATAAGGTGCCATAGACACAGGTCTAGTACCAGGAACTAGATCTATAGAAAACTCCACCTCTCTCTCTGGCGGCACATCAGAAATATCCTCCGGAAACACCTCTGGAAAATCACACACAACAGGAAACACACCAATTACAACTTGACTGTCCACAGTCAATGATAACCCGAACAACTGAGCTTCATCCGCCAAAAGTTTCTTCAACTCTTTGGTAGATAAGAAACTCGATTCCTCGTCTTCTTCAAGAGAAAGAAATCTTACCAACTTATGATAACAATCGATATGAACTCGATTGAACAGTAACCAATTCATTCCTAGAACCACGTCTAAACCCTCCAACGGCAGACACACCAAATCCATCTCAAAATCCTTACCATAAATGGTCAAAGGACAACTTAAACACACCAAAGAAGTAGTTACCGACCCCATTGCTGGAGTATCGATAACCATCTCTCCATCCATCGAAGACAACAAAAGATCCAAACGCTTCGCACACTCAGACGAAATAAACAAATGAGTCGCTCCGGTATCAATAATAGCAACTAAAGGCGTACTATTAATAAAACAAGTACCTCTGATCAGACGATCTGCATTAGTAGTCTGAGTTCCTGCCAATGCAAATACTTTCCCTCCAGCTTAAGCTTGCTTTGGTTTCAAACACTTCGCACTAACATGACCAGGTTCACCACAGTTGAAACACTTCACCACATTCCTCTTGCAATCAGTTACGACATGTCCTATACCTCCACAATTGGAACACTTCCTTATATCCTTTCTACATGCAAACTGACGATGCCCTAAGTCACCAGACCTATAACATCTCAGAGGATTAGACATACCTCCCCCACTTGGCCTTTTATCAGAATTAGCCCTTTGCTTACCCTTGTCAGCTGGTGACACATAAGGACCACCACAAAACGGTTGCTTTCCTTTTCTTTCGTTCACACTCTTATAATGAGTAGAACGAGCTTTGTTATCCTCCTCAAAAATTCTACAACAATCCACCAAATCTGAAAACCTCCTAATCCTTTGATAACCAATTGCCTTCTTGATCTCAGGACACAACCGTTCATAAACTTCACACACTTGGAAAACTCCGCAGTTGCTTCAGCATAATGTGGAAAAAACTGAACAAGCTCCACAAACTTAGCAGTGTAATCAATAACAGACATGTAACCCTGTTTCAACTCCAAGAACTCTATTTCCTTCTTTCCTCTAACATCTTTAGGAAAATACTTCCTCAAAAACTCCCTGCTAAATAAAGCCCAAGTGACCTCTTCACCTGCAGCTTCCCACACATGACGCGCACTAACCCACCAATCATTAGCCTCCTCCTGCAACACGTGAGTACCCAATCTCACCTTATTTTCCTCAGCACAGTCTATCACTCGAAATATTTTTTCAATCACCTTAAGCCAAATCTGAGCACCATCAGGATCATGCCTTCCTTTGAAGACAGGCGGTTTGTTCTTCCTGAACTCATCATTCCCACCAGCATTAGGTGCACCCCGCACAGCCTGAGCCATAGCTTGCATAGCAGCAGCAAGAGCAACGTCATTCCTTCCAGCCCTATTCTGTTCATATCCAATAACAGTAACTATGGTTAAACAATCAGCTCTCCAGAACATAACTGACGCACAACAAACAACTTGGTCGGAACAACCGACACGGACTGACACAAACTGACACAACTGGCACAAACTGGCTCTGATACCACTTAATGTAACACCCCCAATCTATACCCCTAATTAATTAATGCGATAACAGATAATCAGAGCATAATTAAAACATTCATCGCATAGACGGGAGCGTCACATCAAAATGATGAAATAAAATAACCTGCTCAAATAGATATGCAACAATCAGGTAGCAAACATAAACAGAGGAACTCGGTTCCTAACACCCATAATTCAGATACAGAAAAAAAGCAGAAAATCTGCAACTGAAATCTCATATATAAAAACATAAAAGTTTATCTGTCTTATACAGAGTCATACATGTCAAATCCAAAAAGATAAATATACATAATGTCACATAAACCCCATAACAATCTCCCCGACTACCCGGTGCTACATATCAGAGCCGACCGACAAAAGAATGAAGACATAATCTTCACAAAAAGACCTCCAGCATCTAATCTGCAATGCCTCATAGAGCATTTAAAACAGCAGAAGGGTGAGAAACACAATTATAATATAGTTGCATACAATTATGTAATAACAGAAAATACGCACACAACAACGTTCTCACCACAACATACAACATAATTCAAACACAAACAACACGATTCTTATCTCATACATCCATCACAAAAGCATATCAGTCATGCTCAATACATTTATCACCAACATGTGTATATATCAACTCATCAATTCCATTCACAAATTCCGCACATAAACAATCCATAGAAATGATTTATGCAAATGCACAGAGACCGACACAACGACTCTATGCAATGCAATGCGGTACCGTTCCATCCATCATCTCATCATCAATTCACTCAGGAATTATTGGAATCATCACTTGTTACTTAGTGTAACTCCCCGTCGGGCAAACGATGTTCTCCCGTCACTCACACCTCTTTGTATAAGGCACACAACGTTTATGGATCACTCACACCTCTTTGTATAAGGCACACGATCGTCCATAACGTCGCTTTCGGTCCTCTTTGTATAAGGCACACGACCGTTACAGCAGATCCCCTCGGGAATCATTTCGTCGCTCACACCCACTAGGGCACACGACATCACAAGAATGCATATAATGATGCTTGGCATACAATGACTCATGACAGTCAAATGCATCCACATATACAACCATGTAAACCATTCCAACATCCATAATCATGCATATACAATCAAATATAACACAATGCATTTACTTGCCCTTAGGCCACAAACCATCATCATAACATTTCATCACATGCATTCACATCATATAATAGCACGCAAGTCATACGTTATATATCAAAAGCATATCGCATGATAACACATCAATTACACACAATTACGACGGTAAAAGTCGACAAAACGACACATTTCCAAATTTCCGACACAATTAAATCGGCCAACCATCCCAAAACCATTCCTATAAGAAAGAACATCTCATTAGCTTTCCGACGCATCCAACCGCGCCTCAATCCGACTTACGGATCAAAAGTTATGAAGAAAACAAAATGGAACAATCTGTCATGTTCGCTATGTGAATCTCCTAGCGAGCATTCGCTTTCCTCATTCGCCGTACGAAGCTCCAGCGAACCATGGCAGAGAAAAAATAGCATAAAGTTCGCTTTGCGAACTTCTGGCGAACATTCGCCTACCCATTCGCACTGCGAAGCCCTGGCGAGCCTTCGCTTCTTGTTCGCACTGCGAACCTGCGAATTCTGGGATTCGCAGCAGCGCTGTTACTCACCCCAATTCACCATTTTCCCCATCAAAACCCATGGAAACCATATCATAACAACCAAAACATATTACAATCATAACAACAAGTATACTACCGCATTTATATCGACTTTCAACCGCGAAAACATCGATTTCTCTCATTTCCTCTCAATCGACCTAGAATTGAAAAGCTAGGAGAAAACCAACAAACACATACATGATCATACACAAACATAGCATAACCGAGTTTCGCACCCTTACCCAATTAATCGTGTTTTGAAATGTCGGTTGAATCGATTACTTAAACTCCAAGTTTTTCCTCTTTTTCTTCTTCTCACTCTCCTTTTCTCTTCTCTTCTTTTTCTTTCTATGTTTCTATTATAAAAGAAAAACAATATCTACCCAAGCCAAAAAGACCAAAATACCCCTACACTCAAATTCCTCGCAAACGTTCCCAAAACGCGATAAAACATAATAACCAAGAATAAAATAATATAAAGACCAAAAATAATTAAATCGACTCGATTAAATAAATCTAACAAAAATCGGGGCGTTACATAAAACACCTCAATCCACACAATGGGAATGAAGCCACCAAAATGGACCGAAGTCCTACATTGCTATGAATGCATGATGCAAACGTCATAATCATCATCGTTACAAAATCTTCAATTGCATCATCATTCATAAACCATCATCATCATAAATCAAATCAAGCATCATAATTCATCATAAATCGTCATGGTCATATACATCACCAATCATCACAAATCATCATGGTCACATATTAGTAACACACATAACAAATCATCACAAATCATCATGGTCACATATTAGTAACACACATCACAAATCATCATGGTCGCATATTAGTAACACACATCACAAATCATCATGGTCACATATTTGTAACACACATCACAACTCATCATGGTTACATATTAGTAACACACATCACAAATCATCACAAATCATCATGGTCACATATTAGTAACACACATCACAAATCATCACAAATCATCATGGTCACATACATCACAAATCATCATAAATCACCATGTTATCACATCATTCACGGATTACCATCAATTCGTCATAAAACAACATCACCTCACATTCATCACAATTCATCATACTATAATCCTCATGCACCAGGGTACAACATAATTTCACACTCGTCATTATTCGTCACTAATTCTCACATTTCATCATACAATACTCATCACATAAAACCCCCGATTTTATTTTATTCATCATTATTACTAGACTACTGGTGTCATATTATCTCATCTTAGTCATACGTCTTAAAGGAATCACATCACAAGCGAAATCGGGACAGAAATCGCAAGAACGGAAAATTATGCACGCACCACTTCCCATACGCGTATGGACCACCCTGATACGCGTATGGTCCACTTTCCACGCCACCCCATACGCGTATTGCCCTCTTCAATACGCGTATCAGTAGAGAGGTCCTCCCTCTCAAATCTCCATCAGATCTCCTTACGCGTACTGACTAGTCCATACGTGTAAGGCTCTTCTTCCAATCCCATACGCGTACTGCCCTATTCAATACGCGTATCCCTATTTTTCCTCACTCCAATACGCGTATGGCCATCTGGTACGTGTATTGTCCAACTCCCATACGCCTATGATAGGCTTATTAGCAGAGGGATGTGTTAGCCATTGGGAACAAGTGCGTACGCTACGCGTATCACCTTGGGAGTGCCCCCATACGCGTATTGCCTTCTTCAATACGCGTATCACCAGAGACTCTTCCAAAATCTCAGATCTTGCATCTGAATGCAAAATTCCTCTTCCCATCACCATCGATCTACAAGATACAGCCTCAAATCACCTTTGATTCATCCCAGATCTAAGTTATTCATCTTACTTCATCTTCTACATCAATTATACATAATTACTAAGTCTGAATTAGTCATTATCAAGTTCGATTTACAGATCTGGTTACCCAAAGTTTGTCACAACATCAATTACACAGATTCAACATCATTTGCAGCAAATCACACGAAAGTCATCACAGAAGATCATAGACATACAGGCACGAAATTTCATCACAAACCAGCATATAATCATCAGACACGAAAACACACAATTATCTCTACCTTAATCCCATATCAAACATATTAACCCGGATTACCCCCCATACCTCGAAATTCCAGCAGCGATTCTTCGTTTTCTGGGTTCCTACGGTTGATTCCTCATCTCTCTAATCTCCTTAGGGTTGCCAAAAATTCTAATCTCAAAACCCTCCAATTTTTCTTTTGTTAAACCTAGTTGTTTGGGCCTTAATCTCCGTTTACCATATTATCCTCCACTAATCCCTCAACATTATCATCTTACCCTTAATGACCTCTTAGTTATTTAATTAACAATAATAATAATAATAATCTAAATAATATTCTAATTATTCAAATTATCCCAATATTATTATTAATAAAATAATCTAATTAATTTATTAAACCTAAGGTCTCAAGGTTCCCTTAACCCAAGGATACCCCACAAATCACATAATCCATCAACGTCACAAAGTCATCACAAAGCACCAAAACACCGTATAATCATAATAATTAAATAAATAAATATTATAATTATTTTGGGGCGTTATAACTCTCCCCCACTTAAAGAATTTTCGCCCTCGAAAATTACCTGAAGGAAACAGAGTCGGATACGACTCCTTCATCTGATCTTCACATCTCAAGTCCAACTTTCCTCCTTCTTGGATCATCTTAATATTCTCAGTCGTCTCTTGTACAATTTCAGGTCTAAGCACAACACTCTCGCCCGATTCATACCAACACAAAGGAGTCCTATATCTTCCCCCACATAAAGCTTCATAGGGTGTCATTCTAATACTAGTATGGGGACTATTATTGTACGTGAACTCAATCAACGGTAAATGGCTATCCCACGATCCTACATGATCCAACATGCAAGCCCTTAGCAAATCCTCTAAATATTGGATAGTCCTTTCCGTCTGACCGTCCGTCTGCGGATGATATGCTGAGCTCATCCTTAACTTGGTACCCAAAGCCTCTTCCAAACTCTTCCAAAACCTCAATGTAAATCTTGGGTCTCTATCTGACACAATACTCGAAGGTATACCATGCACCTTCACAATTTCCCCAACATATATCTCAGCTAGCTTCTGCATAGAATGATTAATCTTCATCCGCAAGAAATGAGCCGACTTAGTTACTCTATCCATGATCACCCAAATTGAATCACCTCCCTTAGCAGTCTTCGGCAATCCCACCATAAAATCCGTGGAGATACTATCCCATTTCCATTCTGGAATCCTCAACGGCTGCATCATACCTAAAGGCTTCTGATGCTCAATCTTCGACTTCTGAAAAGTCAAACACGCATAAACGAACTCCGCAATACCCTTCTTCATCCCTGGCCAACAAAACAACTTCTTCAGATCTTGGTACATCTTCGTAGCACCGGGGTGAATACTCAACCTACTTCGATGCCCTTCCTCAAGAATGATCTTCTTAATGTCCGGAACATCTGGGACACACACCCTGTCTCTAAACATCCTCACGTCATTCTCGTCAATCCGAAATTCCCTTCCGTTACCTTGGTTAATCAATGTCAACTGGTCAACCAACTTCATGTCAGATTATTGTCCCACTCTGATATCTTCCAGAATACCACTAGTCAACTTCAATATTCCCAACTTCACACTATCAGGAGTTGCTTCACACACCAACTCAATTCTCGAAATTGTTGAAGTAACTCCAACTCTTTCACCATAAGCATCGACATATGCAATGACTTTCGGCTCAATGCGTCAGCCACTACATTTGCTTTACCTGGATGGTAATTCAAATCAAACTCACAATCCTTCAACAATTCCAACCACCTCCTCTGCCTCATATTCAACTTTTTCAGATCAAACAAGTATTTCAAACTCTTATGATCGCTGAACACTTCGAATTTAGAGCCAAATAGATAATGTCTCCAAATCTTCAACACAAACACCACAGCGGCCCACTCTAAGTCATGTGTAGGGTAATTCCTTTCATGAACTCTCAAATGTCTCGAAGCATAAGCAACAACT